>JAJHZJ010000150.1:7990781-9298281 GCA_023548195.1 Bettongia penicillata ogilbyi | reverse complement strand
TTGATTAGGAATGGCTCTAGGCTTGGAGTCACAGACATCTAGGGTTCAGCTTCAGCTTTGAGGCTGACTTACTGTGTGAACATGGAAATCCTCCTCTCTAAACCTCATTTCTGCCAAGTGTAAAATGGGGCCAATGTGATGCTCACCTCCTCCCCCCAAAAGATTCTATCACTGTGAGGATAAAAATATGATGAGTGAACAGGGAGGGAGGAGTCATAGGGAGGGGAGGGGTGGAAGGGAGAAAGAGGAAGAAAGCTATGGACCAGCAGCCACTGCAGCAGGCCTGACCATGAGCTTAGAAGAGGGACCTGGACACATTTTGTGTGATGCTGTTTAGGAGTAGGTGGTGCTAGCATAGCTCTACCTCCTTGGGTCTTGGTTTACCATTGGTCTAGATGGCCTCTGGGGTCCCTTCCAGCCTAGATCCCAGAGCCTATGACTGAAGGTGGGAGTGAGGAAGATAGAGCTAAAGTTTAGAGCTCAGAGTCTGGAGAGATGGAGGAGCTCTCAAAAAAGAAGGAATGGGTTTGGGAAGAAAGTGATCAGTTCCATTCTTTGAGGTGTTGATGGACCTTGAGAGGGAGGTGTTAGATGGGCAGGTGGAAACATGAGCCTGGATCTCCAAAGAGATGCCCATGAAACCCATAGGTGAGATCACCCCAATGGAAATGGGGAAAAGGGAGAGGGGAAAGAGAGGGAGAGAGAGAAAAGAAAAAGAGAGAGAGAAAAGAGAGAGAGAAAAGGAGAGGGAGAGAAAGGAAGAGAGCTGAGTTCAGTTGAGCTGGAGCTTGTTAATGAAATTAGCACAAAGGTCTGGACTCATTTATTTATTTTGATTAAAAGAGCCCTGAGCACGGACTTAACTAGACGCATGTGAGCACCTGCTGTTCACTGGCCCCCAAGATCACCTCATTGCTTGTTCCCACATTTCCCCATCCCCCCCCAAAAAACTCCCTCTGGGGTCATCGAGGCCCACCCTGGGCACTCACCTGGTGGCCTCTTCTCTGTCTTCCTTCTCCTTGGTCTCTCTTTGGCATCTGAGACTGTTGGCTGCTGTCTCCTCTCTTGGTTCCAAAGGAATGATTCTCTCCTAGTTTCATTTCTCTATCACACTCTCCTCCTTCCTTCTCTCTTTCCTTCTCTTCTCTCCTTTGCTTTGCTGCTCTTAGCTGAAGTGTCCTCCTCTCCTCCCTCTTTCCCTCCCCCCCTTTCTCTCCATCTTCTCTCTCTCCTCTCTTTCTCTTTCTCTCTGTGTCTCCCCTCTTCTCTGTCTCTTTCCTCTACTCAAAAATTCATCTTTGGCTCTCTACTGCTTACTAAGCATGGCATTGAAGGCCCTCCACAATTCAGCTGCTTCCTATTTTCCAACTTGATCTCATATGACTCTCCCCCATACACCTTGTGGCTAGCCAAACTATCTCACTCTATTCTCCCAGATCCCCCTGTTCCGCCAGACAGGATTCCCAGAGCATTCCCTCCAGGTGCTCAGGGACCTGAATTTGAATACCACTGACTCAGACTCCCTCAGCTAATAAACTCTTCATCCCCTACATATCATAGACAGGTGTATATTTTATCACCAACCCTTAAAGGGTCACTTTCCAACCACTCACTCTACTGATTACCAGCATCAGGAGAACACCCTGAGAAACCCTTATGGCCTGGGTGGGAATTCACTATTAAGGGCAGCTCAAGGAAGCCATCTCTCTCTCAAATCAGAGATCCCAAGGTCTGATAATTGACCCACAGGATTGACCCCCTAAGGAAGGCAATCATCATGGTGGAGCATCTGGGAACCATACAATGGGAAAAACAGTTGGAGGAACTGGAGAAGAAAAGACTCAGGGGAAGGGCCACCATGTTGAAGAGGTCACACAAGAAGAGGCAGATTTAGGCTCTGAATAAGGAAATGCTTCCTAGCAGGGAAAGCTGGTCAAAAGTGAAGTAGGCTGCCATGGAGGTGGTGAGCTCCCTGCCACCTGGCTCTTCAGGTGGAGCCTGCAGGACCTTTCTCCTGTAAAGGGGCCATTTCTACTCTGCTATTCTGTGAGTCCATGAAGATATGAGGCTGTGAATCTCTGCTGAGAATAGAGGCCAGGTGCAGGCACAGGTGACAGCAATGGCCCTAAATACATGTTCCAAGGGTCTTCATGTTGCTGGAGGCAGGGCTTCACTTGAGGGAGTAAGGCAGAGCCAACCACAACCAGGGCAGAGGGCCTCCTTGTCAATGCTGTCCCTTTGCAAGGCCTGAATGACCCTGGGCAAGAACAGCCATACAGGATGGGCAAGGGAGGGAGGTCAGGAGCCCTTTCATCCCTGAGCAATCCCACCGGTTCTTGTTTCTCAGACAACACTGAGGAGAAGGAGCCTCTGGAAAAAGAAATATTTAGGCGGCTGTGCCTTGGGAGGGCCAGCGTCCAGGGTGTTCCTGGGAAGGGAACTCAGGGCCACACTCAATATTTCATCAGCTCCCTTGGGTGGTCAGATACACGGGCTCTGTGCCACAGCCAAAACTGGCACACAGGCCCGCAGGCAGAGGACAGCCAAGAACCCCAGAGGTCACCCAATCCGGCCTCCTGCCTGGGCATGGATGCCATCCACAGCATCTCCAGGTGGTCATGGGAGCTGGGAGGGACTTAGAGGCGACTAAGTTTAAGTCCCTGCTGTTTTACAGATGAGGTCACTGAGGACCAGATTAGTGACTTGCCCATGGTCAGCCAGGTAGTAAGTGGCAGAGCCGTGATTCGAGCCCAAATCCAGCACTCTTTTCATGATGCCCCTCTAGTGATGGGGAGCTCATTACTTCTCAAAGCATACCATGTAGTTCTGGGATGGCTCTAACTGTGACCTGGGTCTTCCCTATAAGGAGATGAAATCGGCCTCCCGGGACTACCAAGATTCTGGGGCATGTGTAGAACAGAGATCAGCCTGGTTCTGTGTGCTCCCAGAGGGAAGAGCAGGGAGAAAAGGGGGATTGGGGGAGAACTTCCGTATCCACTACTTCCTGGTGTCCCACTGGCCCTGAGGACCCACCCTCTTGGACTCTTCCTCAGTGAAAAGATCCATTTGAGCAAAATCATTTCTGAGACAGCCCCTGACTGATCATGGCAATAGTCCTGGTAGAAGGAAATGCCAGAACTGGGAGGGAGCTTAGATCTGGGAATGGCAGAGCTGGGAGGGAGCTTAGAACTGGGCTAAGGAGGCTTAAGAACAAGGAATGGAAGGGCTGGGGTGGGGATTAGCAATCATCTAGTTCAGCCTTCTAATATTACGGAGAAGGCAGGTGCAGTTTAGTGAAGGGCAGTGACTTGTCCAAGGTCACACAATAATTTGGGGGCATATCCCACAAGTGAGCAGGTCCCTGGACACCACAAACAGCAGCCCCTTCCATTCACATTGCCTCTAACAGCTTTAGAGGGTGCCCCATGCCTTGCCTGATGCCACCCACATATCAGATCCTCAGTGAATGCTGCTGAGGGACAGTTTGCCCAGCTACCAGCCCCTACTGGGCTTGAGCTCCCAGACACGGAAGAGGGTCTTGGGTCTGGTCTGTCCAGCGTCCCTCAGTCTCCCCCAGCCGGTGTCCTAGTGTTATAGCTGGACTGGCTCTTTGTGGATCTAGGAAATCAAAAAACAAGGATCGCAGCCTCACAACACACCTGAGCTACAGGTGTCACTCTCTCCATTTCACAGATGAAGAAACCGAGATCCAGAGAGGCCCTCTACATGTCAGAGGCCCTGCACCGACATGCTTCTCTTACATTTCTAGATGAGCGTTCATAATGAGATGACATCTGGAGTCACCCTGGGCTGTCAAGCACTTTCCTCCAAAGTCATTCAATAACCAAGTCACCACCAGCTGGGTGACCTAGGTCAAGGCACCCCCCCCTCCCCCCCGCTGTGGTCTCAGTCTTCACCTCTGTAAAATGGGGGGTGAAGGTGGGTTGAACCAGACTTCTCCAAATCCCTTCCAGCGCTAGTCCCTAGGGCCTGATACTACTCTTGTCTGGGCTAAAACAGGATAGGATCCTCTGCCTAGGATGCTTGAGTTTTCAGGAGAATACTGCCCCCTCGTGGGGACCGCAGTCACGCATCTGGCATCCTCTCCTTTTCTGGACTCCCTATTTATCATGTATTGTGTCAGGACTTTGGACTGGGGCCTGGAGATCAAGAGACAGAAGCAAAGGCCCCCAGGAGTCAGATATACTTCCCACCCTCAACGAGACCTGAGGTCGCCTGGTGCAGACCCATAATTTTATATGAAAGGAACTTGGAGCTCAGCAACCATGGGAAAGAGTGGCAGGGATTTGGATAAGGTCACAGAGCTTCTGCTAATAGTAACAACCCCTCGAAATTGTCCACGTAGGACTACTAAGTGAGAAATGTAAGTCTTAGCACCCCTAATCACTGAGGCTCAGACCAGTCATGACCCTCCTTGAACTTGGCTCTTCTGCCTCCAAGTCTCCCTTGAAACAGAAAGGTGGAAATGAGCTCCCTGACCCACACTCTCATTTGATTCTTGGTGGTAAGCAGGTCAGGGATTATTATCCCCACTTTACAAAGTGGAAAAACTGAGACCCAGCCTAGAGAAGTGAAGCCTCTATGAGTTGGAAGAGTGGGGGAGACGATTACTTTCTTCAGGGATCTGAAGCTGGTGTACGCCGTGATCAAGGTTTATTCTGCTCTGCCCCAAGCTATCCTAGGAACGCAGAGAAGCAGATATTGAGTGCCCTGGAAGAAAAACATTTCTTCACAATGAAAAGTATGCCAAGGTGAAATGACTGCCCTGAGAGATAGTGAGCTGCCTGTCCCAGGAGGGGAGTGGGCTCTGCTTTGAGGAGAGGTCGGATGTCCTCTTGTCATGGGGGCAGTAGGGAATTCCTGGTCTCCAGTTGGGGCTGCACTCTAGACCTTTGAGGTCCCTTCATTCTGATGTATTGTAACTGGGTTAGGATTGCAGGAACAGATCAAAGGCTGGAAAGGACTCAGAAGCACCAGAGTCCAATTCCAGATGAGACTTAGAGAAGGTCAGAGATCCATAGATCTAGGGCTTGAAGGAACTCTTCCTTCCCTCCCTTCCCATCCTACAGATGGTGAAACTGAGGTCCAGAGAGGGTAAGGATTTGGCATAGATCATGAAGGGAGTAAGGGGCTGAGGTGGGATTCGAACCCAACCCCTCTGGTTTCACATGCCCCTGTGTGGTCATAGGATCACACATCCAGAGCTTGAAGGGATCTCAGAAGCCTCATTTTACCGAGGAGGAAACTGAGGCCAGGGAAATTAGCGGACCTATCCAAGGTCACAGAATTAGGAAACTTTGGAAATTAGGAAGCATTTGAAAGATGGCAGATGCAAATTAAACTTTCCCTTTGGGCCTGAGGTCTTCTCTTTATTATCCCCAGGGATGTCCTCCCTGCCAAGACATCTCAGGAAGGCCTGCCCTCTCCTCATGGCCTTTGCTTACACAATACACATCTTGCCAGGCAGTGCCCACAGCACACACCACATCAATCTACCCAATGGAGTAACAGTTTTGGTGGCATTGCCCACTTGGGCTCAGGAGCCCAACTGTCGGGTAAACACCCGCCTGGCGGCCAAGGCCTTTGGGAAGGGGCAAGCTACCAACTCTCCCGCCTTGTCCTTGTCTGGTGCTGTGAAGTCCTATGCCACAGCCCTGAGAGAGGACTGGGAATGAAGGAGATGGGCCTGGGCTCAGTCAGGAGGACTTAGATTTCTACATGAAAACTGGGCAAACCTCTTCTTCCTGGGCCTCGGTTGCTTTCCCGTATGTTGAGGCAGAAAAGAGATTAAAACCCAGGTCTCCTGACTCCCAGTCTGGGGTTCTTGCCACAGTGCCCAGGTGATACCTTGGAGTAAAATTGTCATGTTCTTATTAATTCTGTGCTTTTGTATGTGATCCAGCAACAAAGCAAATATTCTTACCTGGATTTAAAATGCTGCTTGCTTTATTATTACAGGCTTAGACTGAGGGCAAAAACCTGCAGTGGGCATCAGGAGACCTGGATCCTGGTCCTGATCTGCCCTTGATTCAATGACCTTCCCTTTCTGGGACTCCTGTGTGCAAAGAAAAGGCTAGAGCAGGCTACCCTGGACCCTCCCAGCTCTGCAGTTCCTAAGATTCTGCTACCCCCAGCTCTGCCATGATATCCCCTGCTCTAAAGCCTCCTCTAGTCAGACATCTCCTATTCTAAGCTCTCTCCCACCTCTGAGATTCCCTCTTCTAAGGCCCCTCTCAGCTCTGATAATCCCTGTTCTAAGCTCCCTCCCAGATCTGCCATCCCCTGTTCTAAGGCCCCTCCCAGCTCTGCCATTCCCTGTTCCAAGGCCCTTCTCAATTTTGACATCCCCTATTCCAAGATCCCTCCTGGTCAGACATTTCCTATTCTAAGCTCCCTCCCAGCTCTGCCATCCCCTGTTCCAAGGGCCCTAAAAGCCCTGTCTCCACACTGGGGAAGGTCTTCTGCCCTTTGTGTCTTGGGCCTTGGGCTGAGGCTAGTGGCAGTAGACGAGCAGGCCTGGCCTCTTTCCCTGTCAGGTTTTTATCCTAATGTCTCTGGTTTTCTCCCTCCTGGATAAGCCCCAGCCCCCAGCTCTGACATCCTCTGTTCTAAGCTCCCTCCAAACTTGACATTTTATGGTTCTTGGTTCAGGAGATAGTAGTGTTGGGGTACAAGTAAAATCTAGCCCCATTTCCTCATGTCTTAACCTTCTTTTCTGCCTGTCTCCCTGGTCAATATATATATGTGGTGCGCACCCCTCACACACTCACCCTTCAAAGTGAACAGAGACCAAGGAGGCCTCCCATGGAAATTTCTTCCCAAGCCTTGCTGGGTCAGGATACGGGCCATTGGGCCATTCAGCCTACCCAGATGGCCGCTCCTGGGGTAAGCTGTGCTTGTGTCCAACTGTCAGCAGGTGGCAGCCTTCCCCAGCACATGAAGCCAGGAGACTTCTCCATGGGGTGCTTGGTGAGGGGTGGGACAGGGAAGACTCAATTTTCCCTTCAGGAGAAGTGGGCAGCTAAGAAAGGTCTTTCCAGTGTCTTTAAGGAACTTTGAGGACTGTGCCCTGTCTGACACACACACACACACACACACACACACACACACACACACACACACACACACTTCCCTTGCCTAATGCCCTTGTGGGTCATCTTAGTGATGATGTATGAGGGCATTACCCATATAGTGCACGTAGCAGGGAGCTGTTGTATGAGCATGTTATATTGGGAATCTGTGTTAGGTATGGGGCTCCACTGTCCTCCATGCTTGGAGAGTTCTTCCTCCCTCTTCCCTCTTCCCCACGGGATCTGTTTTCCTCCAAGACTCAGCTCGTTCTACACCTTCTTCTTGGGCTTTCTTTGGTCCCCCACGCCGGTGACTGTGGCTCTGATTTTTAGGTTGAACACTTCCACACTGTCTCCCGGGCAGAGACTATTCAACTTGTCTTTGTAACCCCAGTGACTCGTGCAGTGCCTGATACAAAGTAAAAACTTGATAAGTGCTTGTTGAAGGGTGCTGTTGGCCCAGTGACTTAAGCGCCGGGTCTGGCTTCAGGAAGACTTGACTCATGCTACTTCAGATGCGCTAGCTTTGTGACCCCGGGCAAATCACTTGACTTCCCTCTGCCTCCATTTCCTCACCAGTACAATAAAGGTGGCAATAGCACATACTTCACAGAGGTGCTGTGAGGCTCAAATGAGATGTTGGCCAATGGACCCTTGCCCTCTCTGAGCCTTGGTTTCCTTCAAGAGCCCCTGACCTGATCTGTCTGCATTCCCACCAAATCCCTCCCTTACTTACTCCCTGAGCTCCACCTGTGGATAAGAAAAAGGCATCTTAAGTACCAGCAACCACCCAGTCCTCCAAACAGCAGGGGACTCTGGGAAACTCCAGCTCAGGCAACCAGGAATCGGCAGAAATCCCGGCTGGGGAGCCAGCAGGCCCAGATCAGCCCACATTTTGTCACTGAAGGCTATTATTATTATCTCTAATATTAGCTGGGATGCCAAACAGCGTGGGAGGAGGCTGGGACTCAGCCAGACAGCCTCCGAGCCCAAGCAGTCTGTGCAGACGGGCACAAGGAGGAAGGGAGCCATGGCAGCACTGGAGTCCAGCTGCCTGGGCCCCAGGGTCCCTTGGTCTGATCTTCTCTGATTCCCAGGTATCCAGAGGGAATCAAACATCCTCAAGTAGGGACAGGGACCTCCTGGGAGGAGGCCCTTCTAAATAGGGACCCTGGCTTTGAACCCATCAGCGTAAGAAGACCCTGTAAGCTTAAGGAGCCCAAGAACACCCACTGAATAGCCAGGAAAGTGACAGTTTAGGGGTGCTATTTCTAGAAGGGGCTTTGCTTGACCCCTCCACTAAGGGCTAGTGCTTTCTCTCCCCAACTCTCTGACCTTTATGGAGTGGACATTTATTTAGGAGAGGCCACATGCTGTTTCTGACACAATTTGGCAGTCACTTACTTAACTTCTCAATGCTTTGGACTGCAGGAGTGCAGAAATGGTGGCTCACTCTATCTGTAAGCATGTTCTCACCTGGGAGTTCCTGGCATCCCTGGGATCATAGGTTCAGTCCCTGATGTCTTAGGCATCTATGTCTGCACAGAAGTAGATCTAGACCTAGCTAGATACCTAAACAGATGTAAATATCTACATATTTGTAAATCTAGAGGCTATTTGTCTATCTCTAGATGGATAGCTAGACCAAGGCCATCTTTTCTGTCTGAATACCAGCTGCCTCATTCTTTATCCTGAGTCCTCAAGTCTGCCTGACTCCTGGGAGACTCACAATAGGGGCTTCTTTATTGATGACTTATGCCTAGAATTGAGGAGATCTGGGTTTCTCACCTTCACTTGTCACTGACCTACAGTGTGAATTTAGGCAATTAGATTCACTCCTCAAATCTTGAGATTTTTTTATCTTTGAAGCGAGGGATACAGATGAGATTTCCTTCCTCAAAGTCCAAGCCTAGGTGAAAAATGTGAAGTCAGTCATCTAACCCCTCCTGACTTAATATCTGAAGGCCAGAAATGTCATCAGGCGGAGGGTTCTTGGTTCAGGAAAATGCTGAAGGTAGGAGCTAGGATGAAGCACATTCCCACTGGACTCTCCCCAAGCCCCTAAATCCCTCAGGGCTCAAGGAGTCCAGAGATTTAGGAAGCCACTAAGCCATAAGGTGAAGCTCTCTGGGAGCTGCTGTTCCTTCTCCAAAGGATCCTCTCAGATATGGAGGAACCATCATCCCTGACATTCCCTGCTCTAAGTTTCCCTCCCAGCTCTGACATCCCCGTTCTAGGTTTCTCTTCCAGCTCTGACATCCCCTGTTTTAAGTTTCTCTCCCAGCTCTGACATCCCCTGTTCTAAGGCCCCTTGGACATTCTTTGTGCTGAAGTCCGTCAAGTTCTTATGTTCTTGGGCTCTTGAGTACTTTCTTTAAAGTCATAGTTTCATAGCATGTTAGATCCAGCATTGGGAGACAGAGAGGTCCGTGTTCCTGGGTCACAGAGCAAGTTTCTACAAAGCCAGACTAGAAGCCAATCTTCCATTTTATGAGCCAGGGGTCTCTCCTCTACTAGTCCAATTCTTGATGATCAGGGTTGGGAATCCTGGAATTTCAGAGTTGTGAGGGACTTTGCTTATCACCTAATTTAGTGCCCCACCCTATCCCCATCCAAGGCTCAGATAATAATTACTCACTCCCTGCTTCTACACCCTGAATTACAGGGAAATCACTGTCTTGGGTAGGTTGTGGTCAGAGCCTAGAGGCCTGGACTTGTACATTTGGGGGGCCAGCAAAAGTCTAGAGGGGGTCTTGCCAAGTCTGCATTTGCTCTAGGACCAATCTGTCCTCTATGGACTGCTTCTTTCTAAGAGCTGAGCTCCTTTTATCCTGTAATAAAAATATTATGGAGACAAAGATGTACCAAGAATATCACTCTGCAGATGGATTTCCCAGAAACATAATTTTAACTTTACCTTCACTTTTCATAAGCACCAAGGGCATTTTTTTTCCTTGTCTGGCTATCCATTTGCTGGTGAAACTCGACTCCCTGATAAGTGTGTACTTCACTCACCATACGGGAAATAGATTCAATTAGAAAAATCTATTGCTAATTTTAATGTTCAGATTCTATAATTTCCTACAGGGAAGACGTGCAAATTGCATGTTATTTAACACCCTATCAATGGCAGGTGAGCTCCATGGGGGGCAATTAGAATGTTATGCTCACTCTTCTTTCAGTCCCTGACAAGGGCGTTAGGAAGAGAGAAGAAAGAAAAAAAGAAAAAAGAGAATGGAAGAGAATGGGAGAAAGAAAGTGAGGGAGGGAAGGAGAGAGGAAAGAGGAGAGAGAAAGAAAGGAGAGAAGAAAGAAAAAATAAAAAATGGGAAAAGAGAAGGAAGGGAGGAATACAGGAGAAAGAAAGGAAGAAAGGAAGAGAAGCAGGGAAGAAAGCAAGAAAGGAAAGAAACAGGAAAAGAAGGAAAAAGGGGAAAGGGAAAGGAGAGAAAGAAGGAAAGAAAAGGAGGAAGAAAGAAGGAACCTTATTAAGCGGGTCCTGAACCTCTAGAATTGGAAGATGCCATTTGCTTCAGTTCCCTGGCTTCAGTCAGTCAGGAGAAATGATCATCTTGCTTCTTCAAAAATGTTGTGCCTGCTAAACAAAAAAAGGAAGAAAAATGAATAGTCTTCAGACTTTACACCTTTGAGTGATTTTGGTTCCTGGAACATTTCTGGAACTTATTACTAAAGGGATGCTTTGGGCAAGTAGAAAGGGAAACAGTGATCATAGCCAACTACTAGACTTGGCCACATCAATTTCATTTCATTTCCTTTTTCGATGGGGGTTTCTGGCCTGGCAGATTGGGGGCCTGGCCTCCAACTGCAGGCAAAGGGCAGAAGAGGAACTAATTAGGGGAAGTGCCTTGATAATTCAACCTTGTTAAGTGATGGCAAACTTTGTGATATCCATTAACTATTTGTGGGAGAGACTGGACTGGAAAATCCTCGAGAAAAAGACAGTCTTAGAACTGTGCATAGATACTTAAAATGTTAGGGCTAGAAGGGCCCTTAGAAATCATCCTGGCATGCCTCACAGATCCAAGCATGAGCCTGGGTGTATATACTAAAAGCTCAATTTATCAATTATTGATCCGTTGATGAATGGATTCCTGCTTTTTAAGAGCTAGCCTCTTCATCTGGGATGAACCCAGAGGAGAGTTAGTAATTCTCCTAGAAGTCTTGGAAAGTCTTCCTCTTTCTTTCAGGACTGAGGTCAGTCATCAGCCATTTGAATTTTTGGATGCCTACCCTCATAGCTGATCAGAGAAAGCATCTCACCCTGGGCTCTGCAAATCTTTCCCTCTCAGGGGTGGGTATGAGTGCTGTCATCTGGAGCACTAGCAGTCAGCGATGGAGGGTCATTGTCAAGTCTAAAAACTACTAGAGAAAGAGAATGAATAAAGAGAAAGAGGTAAAGAGAGGGCAGAGAGACAAGGATGAGGAGATGAGAATAAATTCTGCCCCTTTATTGACAGAATCGGAGTCAGAATATAGAATGGCAGAACTGAGAGGGAGCTTAGAACAGGGAACATTTGAGACTGAGAGGAAGCTTAGAACACAGAGTTATAAAGGGCCTTCCCACGTTGCAATGTGGAATATAGAATGCGAGACCCAAATAGAGCAAAGTCAGTCCAACTCATTTTTCATTTTTCAGATGGGAAAATGGAGGCTCTCAGGGGAGCCCCCAACTCCTGGAGGGGGGAGAACTCGAACTCAGGCGTCTCGCCTCCCTATCCAAGGTTCTTTCTCCCCCCTGTCCTCCTTTGATGTTTGTCAGTCTGGCTTCATCAGTCTACCCAGTGATCAGCCATACTTACTGATCGATTAATTCCGTTTTCTCCCCTTTAATGAAAGCTGGGCTTTGGTTATGGAAATCGTTTTTCTCCATGGAAGGGATTCAGAGTCCAGCTTCTCAGCTCGCCTTTGTCCTGAGAGTCCGTTATATCCCAACGTGGGCCCCTGGCTTTGAAATCCCTGTGTCTCCCACCCTCTCTCATTCTCACCCTCTCCCATCCTCTTTCTCTCTGTGTGTCTTAAAAGGGCCCAAGCTCCTTTCTCCTCCCCAGTCCCTTTCCAGGGGGGCCTCTCCTCTCAAGCCACCAGGCCCCTCCATGGGGTGAGGTCATTTGTGTGTCAACACGGTTGAGAATAATAAGAAATCTTTCTTTTTTGCCTGAGAAAGATTTGGGGAGGAGGGGAACAGCTCAGAAGAAAAGGGGAGTGTGAGGGTAATTACCAAGGACCTTAGAGACTTGTTCAATGCTATCTCCTATGTACAAATTGCAGCCAATTAGAGAAGGCCCCTCCGGAAACCCCACACAAGTCCAGCGCTCACACACCAGGTGGAAGCCAGAATGAGCCTGAATGTGCCTGGGATTGTGATAATCCCTTGTGTTCCTAAAGAGCCCTTTTAACTGGCCTCAGCTCCTTCCCTTCTCTTCCCTTGCTTAATCCTCATGTCAGCCCTGGGAAGTGGTCAGGGCAGGGGTGATTAACCAAGTGAGCCCACCAGAGACCTGGAGAGGTACCCTCTTGCCCAGAGTCACCCAGTGAATTCCAGTGATTTGGGAGCAAAACCCAGAACTAGAGCCCAGGTCAGGGCTGGCCCTAAGGCCATGGATCTGGTTCTAGGGCCAGAATTGACCTCTGACACCATCTAGTCTATTCCCTTCATTTTACAGAAGAAGACACTCATGTTAGTTAAGTGACTTGCCCAAAGTCACCCAGGGACTCACCCTCAGAGGTGGGATTTGGCGTATACTCTTCCCATGATGCTACTTCCAAACAGAAGCCTTGGATTCTAGGGCCAGGATTCGCTGCTAACTCTCTGTGTTTCACTGTGTGACCTTGAGCAAGTCACTTCCTGGGCCTCTGTTTCCACAATTGCAAAAAAAGAGGATGTTGGACATTTTCTGAAGGCTCTCTCAGTCCTGTGTCTGTGATCTCATCATCCTGGCTTTGAAATTTAGTTTGGACTTTAGCTTTGGATAAGTCACTTTGCAGACCTCAATTTTCTCATCTATAAAATAAACGGAATATCTTAGCAATGTTTTCTAGCTATGAATAACAGAAGGCCTAGCCCTTTCCCTCCAGGCCCTTGTGGAGCTGGGCTTTGTACCTTTCAGGGACCCCAACTTATCCTTTTTTAAAAATGCATCTATTCTCTTCCCTCCCTCTCCCCCCTCTCTGGCCCCCTCCTCATTATAAGAGTGGTGCCCTGGCCCTTAATGACTTGCCTGCTGCGGAGCTGGAGTCTGCTGATCACAGAGCTGCCCACTGGGCTTGGGAGCCCACCCCAGACCCAGCCTAATTGACAGCTTCATCAATTAAAGACCCAACTTGTCTGAGTTCTCAGGAGTTAAGACGCCCAATGCGTGTCTTGCTGCCATTAGTCAGGAAATGAGCTTTTGAAGTTTACCTGCCCTCAAAGAAAGCTACCCTTCCATCATCAGGGGTGGGGTGGAAAGGGCCAGGAATAATGAGAGACACAGAGAAAGGGGGAGACAAGCCAAAAGATGAAGACACACAGAGAGACAGAGACAGAGAGACAGAGAGACAGAAAGACCGACACATGCATACCAAGAAAGAAAAAGAAATAACAGTAGAGAAACACAAATTGAGAGAAACAGACACAGAAATAGACAGAGAGACAAAAAAATAACAAAATAAAGACAGAGAGGGAGAAAGATAGGTGGAAATGCAGAGAAGGATTGAGACAGAGAACTAAAGATATAAAAGGAAATAGAGACAAAGATAGGGGAGAGATGTGACAGGTGTCAAAGGGATGAATTCAACAAGCCACAGACATTGTACAGATTGCAATGAGAGACAAGAGAGACAGAAGATGAATCCAAACTTGGCAGGGAGTCTGGCCCCACTCACCTCTTTCTTTGGATCTCTCCACCTCAGTATCTCCATCTTTCTCTATCTCTTTCCATCTCTGGGCTGCATAGTGGAGAGAAAATCAGAAGTCAGGAACACCTGCGTCTTACTAGCTGGGAGACCCTTTACTAAGTCTCTTGGCCTTTCCCAGCCTCAGTTTCCTTCTCCATAAAGTGGAGAAAATTGTAGCATCTCCCTCACACTTGTTGTGATTATCCACTGGGATAACATATACAAGGTTCTCTGAAAACCTTAAAGTGCTATATGTCTTAGATATCATTAGCATCATCATCATTATTATCACTCCACAGTATGCTATGCCTCCAGTGGAAATACAGAAGTTGGGACGAGGGACCTGTTGGGCATGGTCCAATGAACCAAGTTGTTGATGCATTTGATGTGTGTTAGGGGGAGGGAAGGGAAAGGTGACAAGGAGGTAGAAGTGGGATGTGTTCAGGTGTTGGTGCTCAGGGGAGAGATCAGGGCTGGAGATACGAGACATCTGAATAGATCTGTTCATTGATGGCCAGGGGTTGGGAGATCCCTCCCCACCCCTCCCCCAGAGAAAACATAGAAAGGGAAGAGAAGCAAAAATCAATCCCTGAGGAGGTGGAGGGGATACCAGCTTAGGGGAAAACAGATGGAGGAAGACTTAGCAGGGGGTCCCCAGGGATACCAGAGAGGGAGGAGAAGCAGGAGAGAGTAATAGGGAGAAGGAGAGAAGATTTGGGAGGAGGGAGTAGCCAATAGGACTGGCTTGGGCACAGAGGAAGAGGAAGAGGAGGCCTGAGGAAGGCTGAGAGATCATGGACAACTCCAGGGAGAACACTTCAGTGGGGTGGGATTGAGGCCCAAGTGGGTGGGTGAGGAGTGGAAGAAGGGAGAAGCAATTATTTTTTTCTATGGGTTTAGATTTAAAAGAGAGATAGGAGATGATAGCTGGAGGCGTTCTAGGATAAGGAAACCTGAGAACATTTGTAGGCAGCAGAGGAGTCACCGCTGATAGAGGGGCAGAAAAGAGGCAAATTCTCACTCCGGGGGGAAGGGAGTGGGCTCGAGTGGATCTGTGGAGGGCTTAGTCTGAGCAAGGACACAGACCACCTAAGTGGCCCAGCAGATAGAATGCTGAGCCTGGAGTCAGCAAGATCTGAGTTCAAATGTGACATCAGATGCTTACTGGGTGTGTGACCTCAGGAAGTCATTCAACCTCTGTTTGCCTCAATTTTCCCATTTGCAAAGTGGGAATCATGATAGCACTCAGACAGCTCTCATGGTTAGGAAGTATGTCCTAACATCAGGTCTAAATCTGTGTCTTAGCATCTCTACCCCCGTTTCCCCGCAGTGTCATAGCTCCTGGTTCCACCCTCGAGGGCCAAGCAGAACCAGCCTAGGTGTCGGGCTTTGGGAGGGAGTAAGATCTGGAAGAGAGCAGCCAGGCATCCTGGGGGCCCAGGGGAGATTAGATAACAGGGGTCTCCAGTACATTCAGCTAGCATGAGTGATTTAGAAGGTGTGAACAAGCAAATGAGACCACCAAATGTAAATAGGGGAATTGTAGGGTCTGGCAGGATATGAAAGTAGGGACAAGAGGGCAGGACGGAGTCAGACAATCAAAGTTGTAGAGGGAGGAAACTGAGGCAGCAAGAGACAGGGTAGAGGGGAGGAATAGACCAGGGCAGGACAGAAAGGGTGGCACCATTGCTTAGGAGGACTTAGAGGGACAAGTGGAAGGACAAGAGACAGTGACCATGGAATTTCAAGGTGTGGAGGTAAAGCAGTTAGGAGGCTGGTATCTAAGATGTCATGGGGAACGTGAAGGCACTAGGCCTTCCTGAGGAAGGCCGGCAGAGAACCTCAGGCTGCGGACCCGAGAGGCCTCTGTGTTTAAAGACTCAGCAATGGGCCTGTCTTTTTTCGCTTTTGCCTCTATATCTCTGGGGCCTGGCACAGAGCAGATGCTTAACGATGCCTGGTCGATACTTGGGTCGATTAATTAAATGTGACTGTCCGTGAGTAGGAGAAATGCAATAGGGCTGGACAAGATGGCAGACCAAGTGCTGAACTCATTGAGGAAAGAAGAAGAGTGAGGTGAGGGTTAGTGGGTACTACCTACCCCCCAGGATCTGTGCTAGGCAATAGAGTTAGATACAGTCTGAATGGGGTGGCCGTTCCGCTTCCTGAGGCTTGCTTGGCCACCTCCCTCCCAGCCCCCATCCCTGCTGTCACTGTCTTCCAATCTGGCAGCGTCCCTTCCTGCTTCTCCCCTCATCCCCTGATCCCTTCTGCTCGCCTGTGAGCCACATGGGCCCTTGCTCCTCCCTAGTCTCCTACCTTGCTCTGGCCAGTCCCTCCAAGGTCTTCAATCTGATCATGATAATAAAGTGAATGACAAGTCTCATTTCTTCAGCTCTCTTGGGTTTCCAGGAAATTTTTCTCACTCTAGCTTCATGGGATGGGAGTGTCCCCATTTGGCAAATGAGGAAACTGAGGCTGGGAGAGAGAAACAGCAGGGTTCAGCCAGGATGCCAGATCTTCTGACTCCAAAATTAATGTTCTTTCTACCAGGCCAGGCTTCCTGGGCAATCTCAGGAGAGTCCACTCTGGTTCTAGGATTCTTAGAGCTGGAAGAGACTTTAAAGCTTATGCAAACCAAACTTCTCATTTTACACATGAGGAAACTGAGTCCTGGAAAGGCAAGGCCAGGCTTAGGGTGGAGTGGCCCTAAATAATTAGGAAGCAGCAGCATTGGGTTCAGACCGAAGACCCTTGGTCTACATCCAGGGCTCTTTCCCGGAATGGAAGGCAAAACAATGGAAGGGAAAGATTGGGAGGATCGTGTAGGAGCCGGAGACTGGGATCTCATTGTATAGAACTCAATTCATTCCCACTGAGGAGAAGGCCACATGCCTAGTGGCCAGAATTCAAGCCCGAGGACCTTAGGGGTCACAGAGTCTCAGCTCCTTGTCCACTGTCACCCCACTGGTCACTTAGCAGAGTGACACTCGGACCCTTGAAGACTCGGCCCCATGTCCTCTCCTGACTTGTGGAGTGACCTTGACTGGTGCCAGGATCCCTAAGCCCCCTTCAGATGGATGCCAACACTCTATAATTACGTGTTCCTGTGTCTAAGTGGAGCCTGGATAATGGGTGTTGGTTAAATATTACATGTGAGAAGCAGGGGGTGCTCCTGTGGGGAGGATGACGTAGTCATCGAGTGCCCATACTACACATTTTATCCTGTAATAACACTCAGATAAAGCAAGTCCGATGGCCCACACGCAACACGTGGCGGGAACAAATTGAGTCAATAAATCCTCCTGTTGGGAGAAAAGAGTGAGAAAGACAAGCCTCTGACAGGCGAACAATGTCAAATCGGAGCGGGGATGCATCGGCCTCTTTGATGCATTGTTTCAGCAGTTCGGCCTCCGAGTAGAAGCCAACGTTCATCCCCTGTTTGCAACATAAACACTCCATCTCCTGATGGGCGCCTGCTTAGGCAGGCCTGGCACTCATTGCTCAAAGGAACCAAGGGGGGAGTTTCTTTTTGTGCCCATGGGCGGGGAGGGGGGTGTGGGTTTGACTGGTTTTTAAAGTGTGTGTTAGAGGAAGCTAAGGCATAGGTCATAGGGCTGAGATCAGGAGGAGCCTCACAGACCCAGAGCTGGGCAGGGACCAAGTCTAACCAGACGGAGGCTCAGTCAGGGGCAATGACTTGGCGAATGTCACAAAGGGGACAAGTGGTAAAGATGGGGTTTTAATCCAGGTCCAGCCTGGAGAGTGATGAGCCTGAGCTCTTTCCAGCTTCCATCTTACCCTATACACCCATCCTTCCTGTCACCCCAGCTCGCTGCCAAAAACTGTTGCTTCTACCCTACCCTCCCACCTGCACAATTGCAATAGCAATTCATCCTCCACTCAGGTCTCCCTATGGTCACCTCCCTCCCCAAGAACTTCCAGTGGCCCCCTATCACCAAATATGAAGTCCTGTGTATGGCATTCCTGCCTCTCCAGACCTCCTGGACTTCACTGCCCTTTGTGAATTCTATAACCTAGCTCCATTGCCTTCCTAACCACTCCTTCCACAGGGGGAACCAGTGGTGGCTTTGGCCTGAGGGGCAGCATGGGGGCAGGGAACAGACTGGCTGAAGGAGTAGATGGACGCAAGGATCCCTCGATGGCTTGGGAGGAAGCGAAGCAACACCACAGGAGATGTAATTGAGGAGACTCTGTCCCCCAAAGCTGAACCAGGATCTGGGGACAGCTCTAGGCACACCCATCTAGGCTGCTGGGATCCAGGTACAGGCTTCCATGCTTGGTGATGGGCCCACTTTGCTCCAGGTGTGATTTTGTCCTTTGCCTCTGGGTAGGCCCACAAGGCCACACCTAGCCTGCCAAGTAAGGAGCCCTTTCTCCTTCATCCTTCTGCTTCTGTTCCTCCTCTCTCACCCGGGACATGGTAGGTCCTCAAAAATAGAGGATGAAGCAGTTATAGCTAAGACCCCCAAACTGTAAGTGACACCATCTTGGCTCAGAGAGTCCCAGCTCTGCAGCCTGGTGGCTGTATCACCTTGGACAAGTCACCTTAGCTCCCTGGGCCATAGTACCATCTTTAAATGTGCCTATGTGAGCTGTTCTTTCCAACTTTGTGATCTTGGGTTTGTTGAGTGAGTTAATCTGATGAAAGACTGATGTCAGCAGTGCAGAGTATTAATGAGCAGATGTACAGTCCAGGACCACTAATGGGAATGAAGGACAACCATTGATTGCTCTCTTGGGTTTGGGGTCCTGGGCTGTCCCCATCTCTGAGAAGAGATTTTGGTCAAGACAGCAGAGCTAATTGGAGCTGCCTGTCTCTCTCTCAAGGGCCCCATTGCTTGTCTGCCTTGTGAGGAGCAGCTGGGACCGTGCCAAGAAATGCAAGAGATGAGGAATTAAAGGAATACCTGGGGAGATTCCAACATAGTTTCATTTACATACGAGGTTCAGTGGTTTTGGTCCTTCCCAGTCTAACTCTCTGACCCTATGATTCCATGAGAGGCAGCACAGGGACCTTGGAGCCAGTGAGATCTGAGTCCTGCCTCTAATACATACTGGCAGGGGCCCATGGGCTCACAAGAGACACCTCCCATGGCTCTCAGGTCACTCTGAGGTTCTGAGCTGATCTACACTGGTAGAGGGCCTCTCTCCACTGGGAGTTTCCTAGACCAATAAAATCACCAATCCTGCCAGTCCTTGGCCCTTTCCTCAAGAACCAAGGGGAAAGCATCACACTTGAAATGAACCAATGTTGTTTAACAATAAAAGTGCCAACAAGATCCTAAGTAATGAATCTGCTCATCGTGGAGTCAGCCATTAACCTGCATTCTAGGCAGAGGCAAAAACCTGCTGAACCATTGAGTCAGAAGACCAGACTTCATGGCTCAGCTTCATTATTTATGAACTAGAACATTTTGGAAAAACTTCTGATCCTCCCTGAGTCTCAATTTTCCTCAGTTTCCAAGAAGATGGAGGGGACAATCCTTCCCTTGCCTATCCCAAGTGAGATTATTACCTCCTTGGGAAGCAAATGTTCTTATTATCCCCATTTTTAGAGTGGAGGAAATGGAGGCAAATGGAGTTTAAATGATTTGCCCAGGGTTACATAACTAGTCAGTGTGGTTTGAACCAAGTTCTGCTGGCTCTAGGCACAGGTTTCTCTCTACTAGGTTATTGGCAGCTGCCTTAGTACTAGAGACCCAACTACTAGACACTTTAAGCTTGATGGAGTAAGTGGGCTTGAGTCAGGAAGACCTGAATTCTAATCCTACTTCAGACTCTTACTGTCTAGGTAACACTGGTTGAGTCACTCAAAGTCTCAGCCTCAGTTTCCTGATCTGTAGCTTGAGAATAATAGCACCTACTTCACAGGGATGTTGTGATGACCAAATGTAATAGCACCAGTTAAAACCATTGGAAACCTTCAGTCACAATAAACATCGGGCTATTACTATCTGTGTTGTTGCAGGAGACAGTAGTTGTTTAGATGGAAGTTGACTCCCATGACCTCAGAGGAACCTTCAGTGTTTCTAACTCATCAGTGTGTATATGTGTGAGTGTGTGTGAGAGTATGTGTTCAAGCCTCTTTCTTCTTCCAGTCAATCACAATTTTGCCAGAATAGCTCAGCTCCACTTTTCAACAGATCTCTCTGTGCTGGCCCCTTTGACTTCTTTGTCTATAAACTCTTCCTCATCCATTTGGATGAAGACAGTCAATGAGGCTTACTGGGAGCCGTGTTATTATTAGCTGAGGACTGCTTATTCCGACACCGATTATTATCTTCAGTTCTTATAAGAGAGAGCCTGCCTTATCCAGGGCCACGGGCAGTATGGGAGGTGCAGAGCGATGCCAAGCAATGACTTCCCAGTGTGAGTCACACTCTCGTCTTTGGAAATGGATCCGTGTGACTGACAAAGGAGCCAACAGTTGCCCCCCAAGCAGTATGGGTCTTACTCCATCAAAGACTTGGTCCAGAGCCCAAAAGATCAACTCAGGAACCACGAGCTTATGGGAAATTTGTCCTGCTGTCCCCCACCCCCACCCATGTGTCAAGGAGTGAGAATAAAGAAACATTCAGCATTGGAGGGTTGGTGTGGGCTGAGAAATCCTAGCCAGACGTTGGTGAATCAGTCACTCAGTCATTTTTAAATTGCCTACTGCATGCCATGGATTGTACCAGGACAGAGAGTGTGAAAGAAGAGACTTGCAAGGAAGCTTTTGTAGTTGTTGTCCAGTCATTGCAGTGCATCCGACTCTTCATGGAAGTAGAGCTTGTTCACTGTAAAGACCCCAAGAGAAGAAAGGAGGAGGAGAGCAGAAGAGTACCAGAATGATCGCATGCTGGAGCAGGGACCATCTTGGGTAGGCCAAGGGGAATCTGGTTGTGACTCAGACTCGTTCCTAGAAGCCCAGTGTCCAAAACATGAATGATCTCAGTCCCGGGTTCCTCTGTAATGGTGGGTTCAGGCACAGGCACCATATTTAATACATTAGAGAGCATCTGTGGGGGCAGACAGGAGGGGAGGGACACTTAGGAACTGGGGGTGTTTAGGCTAAAGAAGAGAAGGGGGCATGATGGCTGTCTTCAAGTATCTAGAGTGTTCATGTGTGGAAAAGGAACCAGGATTATTGTTCTTGGCCCCAAAGGACAAAGCCAGAAGCAAAAGAGAAAACCTCAAGCGATGTATTTAGGCTGGTTATAAGGGAAAACTTCCTACCAGTTAGACCCATCGGCGATCTCCTGCTCCCAAACACACATGTACTAACCTGAGACCAGCCTGCCCATCAGGCCAGCCATGGATGTGAAGGAGCAATGGGACCACAGCCAAGGGGAGACAGGGAGGAATGGGAGAAGGACTAGAAGTCATGCCCTGTGAAGAGAAGGTGAGGAGATGGGAGGCATGACAGGTGGTGCAGGGAAACCCATTTCAGCTCATTATGCTTGAGGTCTTTCTAACAATTACAGCGGCTCAATAATGGGATGGGCAGCTTTGATAGGTAGGGAGCTCCCCATCACCAGCAGGGTACAAGCAGAGGTTTAGGGATAGATCACCTGTTGACAATTTTGTCATGAGGATTCAATGCTGCAGTTAGAACAGGTGATCTCTAAGGCTCCTTCTAAATGTAGCAACTAGGATTCTTTGAGTCAAAGCAAGATCCTATGTTTCTGTGACTCTGCAAACCCAAGATCTTTAGATTTTGTAATTCTAAAGGTCTATAATTCAGCCTCTGAGACAGTGCTAGTTTTTGGTGTGTTATTAAAAATAATCATGAGAACTCACAGAGGATCATAGAGTTTCAGAGCTGAACTGGGAGGGACCTTAGATCCTCTCTTCTGCCTTCATTTTATGAATGTGGAAACAAACCCATGCCCAGAGAGGGAAGACCACGCAGAGTATGATAATGAGAAAGAGGAAGGCAACAGGTGGCATTTCTATGTCTCTTCAAAGTTTGGAAAGCTCATAACAAAGATATAACCCACAAGTGATAGGAACATAGTGAGCACCCAGGCGATCCTGTCCTAGGCTTGTGTTCCTGACCCTTGGCTCCATAGGGCCTTCCAGCCTCTTGTTAGACCATGTAGAGCCGTGATTGGCACCCCGCTTACAGTCTGGTCATGTAGAGAATCAGCGATAATTGGTATTTGGCTCTTCTGTTCTTCAGACCTGGGCAACAGGGAGCTGTTTGGTGGCTGGTGAACAGCCAAGGTCAATGAACAATTACATGACATGGGACTCACCTGACGCTGAACCATCCACAATTGAATGTAGATTACCACCACTCTTGGCCTTCCTCCAGAGTCTGCTTGTTTATCTGCAGCAACGAGCAAGAGGGTCTGGAAACCTTCAAGGTTTGGATCCAAAGCATCCTGCTACCGAGGAGTTTCTCAGCTGGCAAAGCTGGTGACTGATGATAGAGAAATGCAGAATATCACAGCTGGGAGGGGTCTGAAAATGTGGAGGGGCCTTAAAACAGGGAATGTCAGAGCTAGAAGGGTCCTTACAACATAGGGTTCAAAGTTTGGAGGTGGTCCAAACTGCAGGGATCTTAAAACAAAGAACCTAGAATACAGAATTTCCTAGAATGCAGGATGTCCAGATTGGAATGGCACTTGTTTCATGGATAGCCACAACTGTAAAAACTATTCCATCATCTCCTGGCTGATTTACTGGCAATGAACTGCTTTGTTCTTAGATAGATTGGCTTTTAGATGACAAACTTAGTATGTTGCCTGCATCATATTAGAGGAGATTTTTCCCTTTTCTTGTCTTTAAAATATTTTTTACAAAATGCCTTTGGTTTTTGCACCAGTCATGCATCCCTCTTCTAGATTGAATGCTCACTAATGAGAAATAAAACGACCCAACAATGTCTAATGCAGTCACGTATCTAAGATGCAAGGACCTTTGATCCCACAGAGATATGGGGAATTTCTGTCCTAGTGGTACCCTACCTCTCTGCCATGGGGCAGGAGGGGAATTTCATTAGCCCTTTTCAGGAAACGTTTCTCTCTCATTTGGTATATGGATGCAAACATCACTTCATTTCTATTCGGATGGCTGCCATATCTACATACTCTCCCCACTCCCGCCCCCAACTGGAGCTGAGAGAAATAATAAAAAGCATGAATGAACCAGGAAGGTAGAGGATGATGGCATTGCCCTTGGTACTTAGCTTCCATTAAAAACAGCAACTGTTCCTTATCAATGAACACCTGGCAATCATTGCGGTTTCCCTTGCAAACATATGACTGATTTCTTTTTAAAATTATTTTAATGGTAATAAAAGTGAACAAAAACAATCGAATAAACTTACAAAACCTGTGGCAAAATTTCATTGTAATCCCTTAACCTTTAACAGGACAAAACCCCAACGAATTAGCGAACTGACAAGCAGGTAGAATGGAAGGTCCTTGAGGGTGGAGACAGTTCCATTTTTGGTCTTTGTAGCCCACGGTTTGGTACATAATAGGTTCCTGATGGATTCTTGTTGGCTAATTGAAAGAAGATATTTTTGGTCTGAAATTCCTCTTCTTTGGACCCTGTATTCCTTTTTCCTTTCCTTTCTTCACACAAAAATTTGTCTGCACATGTATATATCAGTGTGCATACAGGTCTTTCTGGTTCGGCCAATCTCCCTGTGCTTTACCTTCCATCTAGGTCTTTCCTTATTTCCTTTTGTGTTTCATATTCATTATGGTTCATGGCACTGTAATGTTCCATTATACTGAAATACCAAACTTTATTCAGCCATTTTCCAATTGTTGAACTTAGAGGGTATTTCCAATTCTTATTATTATAAACAGAAGAAGAATATTTTTATGATTTATTTCTTACCAGAAATAAGAAAATAATTTTCTCCAATGATTTGTTCCTATATTAGCTTTCATTTCTTAAAATGAATTTTATTAATGCCTTTTGTCACAGTCATTTCTAAGACATATGACAAAGAAAAACAACTGAGCAAAAACATCTGATAGGAGACTTTGACAATGTGGACAGTATTTTGTGCCCTAATGGTTATCTACTTCCCTGTCATGAGGGAGGAAGGATATTTCACTATCCCTTCTCTGGAAATTTTAATGTTTTTCCCTATTACTCCATTCATGATCAGTCCATTTACATTCTTTGATCAGAGTGTGAATTGTTCTGCATCAGTTACTACAAACCTTTCTGTTTCTCTGAATTCCTCATATTCATAATTTCTTATGCCACAATAATATCCCATTACATTTATGTTACCATAGTTTTTTTCAGCCATCCTCAATCTAAGGGCATCACTTAGTTTCTGGTTCATTGCTATGATAAGAACGTTTAGGTATATATTGGGCCTATTTCTTGGGACTTATGTCCAGCAGTGAGCTCACTGGGCCAATGGATATGATTAATTTACACACTTCTCTTGCATAACTTGAAACTGAAATCTAGAAAGGGTTAAGGCCTTGACAGCACTATGAAGAATGTATCAGTGTTCCCATTTTTCCAGTCTCCCAACTATGACCATTCCTATGTTTTTCATCTTTGCCACTTTGTATGTTGTGAAATTTCAATTCCCCTCATGACAGAGAAGTAGATAACCATTAGGGCACAAAAATACTGTCCACATTGTCAGACAAAGTCTCCTATCAGAAGTTTTTGCTCAATTGTTTTTCTTTGTCATATGGGAGGGTGCAGTCTGGGAAATGACTGTGACAAAAGGCATTAATAAAATTCATTTGAAGATTAAGTTTCAGAGTTGTTTTAATTTGTATTTCCCTTGCTATTCATGATTCAGAGCATACTTTCATATCATCATTTTTAGTTTACAATTCTTTCAAAACTATTCACATCTTTTGACCACCTCTCTATTGGGGAATGATTCTTGGTATTGTGTAATAGTGACAATTCTGGTTATATTTTGGACATCAGACTTTTATCAGAGATATTTGGTGCCAATATTTTCCTTCACTACCTTTTCTCGGCCTGACTTTACTGATTTTATTGTGTAAAGAGCTTTTAAAATTTTTCTGTAGTCAAAACTGTCTGCCTTTCTTTTAGGATTTTCCTTGTCCTTTTTTAGTTAAACATTTTCCTTCTTCCCATAGTTGTGAAAGGTTCCTGATCTTGTTCTCTTCTGTTTTTTTAGGTGTGACTTTTTATTGAGGACATTGTGGCATATGAGATAAGATAGTGGCCAAAATCTAAATTTCTGCTAAAAGCTGTCCAGTTTTGCTACAGTTCTTATCAACAAAGGAAGTTCTTTCTACAAATAATTCATATTCTTGAGTTTATCAGATACTGTATTACTATTTTACTGTTTTTAAAACTAATTCTATTTCCTGAGTATCTAGGTTTTTCCCAATGATATTTTTTTCTGCTTCTTTTTGTAAAGCACCACCAAATACTTGACTATCACTTTGTAATATTGGCTGAAATCTAATAATGTTATGATCCTTTTATCTATACTTTTTTTCTCATGATTTCCCTGGAAATTCATTATTTTTTGTTCTTCTGAATGAATTTTGTTATTATCTAGTTCTTCAAAATATCCCTTCAGTAATTTAACTAGTATAATAATTTAGAGTGTTAATATTTTTGTCATATCACAGTACCTAATATCTCTCCAATTATTTGTCTGCCTTTATTTCTATAAAGAGTGTTTTGATATAAAACTTGCATGTCCCTTGGTCGAATAATTCCTTATATGCATTTATGGATTGCTTTTACTCTAGTCTTTTTCATATTATTTTTTCCTGTTGGTAATATATAAAAAAAATGCTAATGGTCTTGTGAATTTATTTTGTATTCTACAAACTTACTGTATCTATTGATCATATCAGTTACTTTCTTGACTGATTCTCTGGGGGTTTCTAAGTACAGAATCATACCATCTGCAAAAAGTAATAGTTTTATATCCTCTTTGCCAATGTTTGGTTTTGTTATTTTGTTGATTGCTTTAGCTAGCATTTTTAGAACTATATCAAATAATAGTGAGAAGCAGAGGGACCCTTGCTTTATTCCCTCTTCATACTGGGAAAGCTTCTAGTGTTTTTCCATTGTAAACAATGCTAAATTTTCATTTTTAAAATACGTTTTTGCTGATATTTGATAATAGTTCTTTCATGTCAATGCATTTTAGTTTTTAAAAATATAAATGCCTGCTGTATTTTGTCAAAAGCCTTTCTGCATCTATTGAAATAACCATGAACTTTTTGTTATTTTTCTCTTTTACACAATTGATTATACCATTTTTTTCTGAATGTTGATCCATCTTTGAATCTCTACTATGAATCCAACCTGTTTAATCATAGTAAATTATTTTCTTACTTTATTTCTATAGTCTGCTTGAAATTTTATGTAAAATTTTCACATCAAAATTCAGCAGTGAGATTCACCTAGCCTTCTCTTCCTCTATTTTGTCTCTCCCTTGTTTGAGTGTCAGAGTTATAGTTGTTTCATAAAAGGTAAAGATCTTTAGAGAGATTTTCTATTTTTGAGAAAAAAATTTCTAACATGGGTGTTACTTGTTCTTTACATTTTGATAGACACGGGAAAACTGAGTTCAGTTGGATTTACAAGTGACTTCTATACTTGTAAATTCATCTGAACTCAGTTTTTCCCTTTTTAGCAATTCATTTATAGCTCATTTAGATTCTTTTTCTGACAGAAGGTTAATATTACTGTTTCCTTAGTTTGGGTAGTTTATATTTTTGTAGGTTTCCGTCAATTTCCCCTAAATCCTCAGTCTTGCTAGCATATAATTGTATCTAGTAGGCTAATTCTGGTCATTCTTTTCATTTCTCTCTACTTATTATGTATCCACCTGGCATTTTTTTTATATTGATAATTTGATTTTCCCCTTTTTTCTTGATCAGATTGGCTAATGATGTGTTGGTTCGAAAAATACCTCTGTTTAATTTTAATTTCAGTAGTCTTCTTCATTTGGTTTTTGTACTTGCTCAACTTCGTTTGCATGCCAGTATGGAAGGATCTTGAGAAAGAGGTGGGTTTAGCATTTTTGGCTTTCATATAGCTCCTATAGTGTGGGGTTGGGCCTAATTCCACAATAGGATCAAGAGATTCATCAGGGGCTAAACAAAAATTACAAGAAATTTCCTATACCTAGATCAAATACCTTTCTAAAATTAGAAGTACCATGGTACAGTGGAAAGAACACTGGATTGGAGTCAGAGAATTTGCATTCAAATTCTAGCCGTATTACTAATGACCTTAGGTAAGTTATTTAAGGTCTCTCAGCCTCAGTATCCTTATCTGCAGAATAAGGACAGGGGTGAATTACATAGCCTCTGAAATTTCTACCAGCCTTAACTATATGATCCCATGATCCTATGATACTATGACTTTGAATCAACACCAGGCAGAGGCAGTCAAAGAATAGACTTACTCTTTGCCTGGGGGAATTGAGGGAATGTGATTAACTTTTGTTAACCACCACCCTTGCTAGGTGAGGTGGCTTAATATCTTGTTACAGGGAGAGACTTCCTAGTCATCACACCTTAGCAGATAAAAAGTGTGAGAGCCCATAAAATGGTTTTAAAGAGCTAAAGTACAGAAAATAGTAGCAGAGAGAAGCTTGTTGACCAAAGACATCTGGAGTAAATGCAATGATCAGCACAGCTATCATCCATACAGCAGAAATAATGTGCCAACCAGAAATCTGAAACATTACTACCAGCATCAGAGACCAGCGTGGTGACGTTAGTAGAAAGTATTAGCAGTACCTGGGGGTGATTTCTTCTGACCTCATATGTGTCTTGGCTATATATGTTCTCTATAAACATGCCCTCAACATATGTGTCCTACCCACACATGCTCTTCATGGGTAGCTCTCCATATATTTTTCCTGGCCATAAATGTTCCCTGGTCATTTATGTTCTATATGTGAATGCATCACACACACATGCACACACACACACACACACGTTGTAATAATTTATGAGAGAATGTGTCCCATTTGTGCATGGAGTGATCTTTTCTTGTAATTTTATGTGTTATAGTCTTTGATTAAGTGCCTTTTGTATTGAAAAATACATCCTTTGGCTAGCTAGTGAAAATAAAAATGTTTGACTTGGGGTAGGTCCTGAGATATCATTTTGAATGGGCATTGACCCAAAGAGTACCTTGAAGCTCAGATGAATTTTCTGGAGTGTTCCATATTAAACAGGGTATCCTAGTTCAATATCGATGTTTCATAAAATTGTCATATTAAATTATATTTTGCTGTAAATTTGGGTTAGAGTTAAGGTTCGATAGAGAATCAGGGTTCTTTAATTGGATAAAGATATTTTCCTCATCTTCATCATTACTGCTTTCTGGTGTAGGGATATAAGCATTGGATTTGGAGTCATGGGTCTGGAGTTTGAGTCATAGAACAATAGGATCACAGACTTTGAGATGGAAGGGACATCAGAGACCATCTGGTCCAATCTCTTCTTTTGCAAATGAGGATATTAAGACCCAGAGAGGTTAAGTGATGAATCCAAAGTCACACAGGTAAATGGTAGAGGGACACTCCACTCTTTGTCTCTAAATTAACTGCTTATAGCCTTTGATAAGTCATTTCCCTTGGCCCTAACTCAGTTCCCTTCTCACAAAAGTGAAAAGATTGTCTAGATGCCTTTGCACTCTTAAATTCTATGATCCTAAGTCTTATTTCTAGCCCAAGATCAGTCTCTTTCTCACTTCCCACATGTGGAGTTTGACGCCTTCACCCTCAGCATTTTCTCCATCTGGGCCCAGAGCAAATCTTACATTTATTTTCATGTTAAACCCCAGACCAGTCTTTCATCTTCCTTTTGTAGAGTTTCAGGTGACCTGCTGTCAACTTTGAAATTAAGTCATCTGCATGCCCACACAATAAATCCACCAGGAGCAGCAAATTACAACAGGGTCCCCACTTGGTCCTGGATACAGTGGGCATGGATTGAGCACTTGCTGTCTATATAATCTGAGCGAAGCACTGGGGAGCTAAGAGACTTGAGATGGAATCTGAGCTTGCCAGGTCAGCAGATGTTCATGCTGTTCATTTTTAGTGACACCCTGAACACAAGATCTTCAGGAAGAGCTGTAGAATCTCAGAGATGGAAGGACCTGGAGGCCAATAGTCCAACTCACACTCCAGAATGATTCCCCTCTACCTAAATCCTACAAAGTGATCCCTCAGCCTTGGAGTGATATCCTCTCGAAAGGGAGAACCCATCACCTTCTAGAGAAGTCCATTCATTCTCCTTTTCATCATTCTAACCATTAAGGAATGTGTCTTTACCCTGAGTCAAGATGTCTCTTTCTGCACCTTCTCTTTCTTGATTCTAGGTCTGCAAAGCAGCATTGAAACAGCTCAAAGGAATCACAGGATGTGCAAATTTAGAGGATCCACCCCAAATGTTCACGTAGGCTATTTGTGCCCAGTCTGTGTGATCAGACACAGGCAGACACACTGAAACTTGACTTTATCATAGTGACATCATTTTGTCCTCTTCAAGAATGAGGGGCAACAACCAACCAAGGCCTGCCCTCTGGGACCTTTCAAATGCTTGAGAACAGCTCCCTCCCAGTACATCTCCAGACCAAATGTCCCCATTTTTACCAGTACGTGACTGTATGGAATTGCCTTCAATCCTCTTATCGTACCCATCACCCACTTGCAGAATCTTTCTTTCCTAAGCTCTACTCCCTGAAGCTGAACAGAAGCCTCCAACGTCTCCAACCAAGTTCAGATGAACTGTAATCCCAATATCTCTCCCAGAGATCTAAGGAGGAAACCCTCCTCCTCCTTCACAGAGAATTGGAGTTTTATGGGTGTGTAATGCGGTACACAATGTAGGACGTGCTGGCTGTGGCCATCGGTTACAATGTTGTTACAAAGAAGGATTTAAATGTGTAGAGAGTGGCTTAAGGGGAAACTCATTGTAGTCTAAAAAAAGACACCAACCAAAAACTAAAAAACGAGGAATGAGATACTCTCAAGAACCAAATTCTGATGCTCCAAATGCATTTGATCTAAATAGGTATGTAATATGTGTGTGACCACATGGGAGGGTCATCAACACACTTTTTAAAAGGCTGCGGGCAAACTATGCCAGGCAGATGAGGCATACATTTAAAAAATAGCACAGTTCTGTTAAAAAAAAATAGCCTCAGAAAAGCTAAGACTCCATGAAAGCTGAAGATTGTTCCGATTCAAAGACAACATGAGGGCTTTCTTTGCTAACTAGGTAGGGGGACGGAGGAAGGAAGAGGGGATTCCTGGTAAAATTCTAGGGCGGTTTATTTTATTCATCTTAATGGATTGCTTTATTTTTGTCTCCTGTCCCTTTCTAAATCTATCCCTCCTCTCCCCCCACACCTGATCCAAACCACCTTCCCTTGTAACAAAGAGAATTTAACAAAACCAAGGAACACATTGATAGTGAGTGTTTGTGAACATTTAGGAAAAGGAGAAGTATTCAAGCCAGCACAGGACAATCCTAAGGAGTCACGCGAGGCTGACCATATCCCCTTTTTTGGACATGGTTCATTGACTGGTAGAGCAGGGAAATGCCAAAATGTGCTGGATTTGCATTTCAGGAAGGTATCTGAGGAAGGGAGGGACATGGTGGTATTATGGAAAAAGGACTGTACTTAAGAAAAGACCGAGGTCTGAAACAGACAACCTCATTTGTGTGGCTGTAGGCAAAGAACTTAAACTCTTCATATCTCAGTTTCCTCATTTGAAAAATGGGACAATGATAGATGCAGTAACTATCTCACAGGGTTGAGTGAAAAGCAAATAATTACTATTTGCCTTAATATAATGATTAAAATATCATATCAGTGTCAGGTTGCTTTTCTCTTTGGGATTGGCTTGTTCTTTTCATCTTTTTCAATGGAGAAGTAGAAACAGCAGCCCTAGGGTCAGTTGCTACCTTTTGTAGGGTCACCAAAAGCCTCTTTGAAGCAATTCCTGTAGCAGACAAGATGGTGCAAATAACTTGGACCTCCTCTTGTCCCCACACGGTTTTGATCTCTTCAGTGGGGTCTCTGTACTTTGAAAGCTTATCATTTCATGTGCTCATCATCTCATTGTTCCTAAATGTTTATAGACCAATGTTGTGTTCAATTGTGGGCAGAGTTTTTAGCTGTTTGAATGCTCTCCTCCCAGTACAAGATCCTGGAATCCTAGAGTGAGAACTGAGAGGGACCTCAGAGATCATCTCCTTTAACTCTCTCACTTTACATCTGAGGGAACTGAGGCACAATAAGATTAAGTGATTTTCCTAAAATCACATAGCTACTAAGCATCATTTAATTTATTGAATTCTCAAGTATAGTTTTGAGCCTATGGTTGTAGTGTGGACCTTTATCGTCTTTTAGTTTATGAAGGTTATCGAGTGTCTGGAGTGTATAATTCTGGCTATCTTTTAGGGTATTCAGTAAGTGCTAAGTATTAGCAAAATGTCACATAATATATTGCACAGTTTTAACAACTTCTTTGCAGAGGCATATTAATCCATGAGTCAGAAAATCTTACAGATAATCTTCCTATAATTTCATGTCCTGATGCCCAACTGACATCTTGACCCTTTCTGTTTCCATGAACAAATTGGTATGATGCAGCAATTTGTTTGTATTCGTAGTCGTTCTCATAATTGTTGGGTGGTAGTGGCAGTAATCAATAAATCAGCAGGCATTTGTTTAATGCCTTCTATCTGTCAGGTGCAGGGGATTCAAAGAATGAAATAATCCCTCTCTCCCAGAGCTTCCACTGTAGGGGCACAATATTCTTGAGCATGACAGAAAAATACAGCTTAGTGGTAAGTCTAGTTGGGAGGAGTTGAAATTGGTTGGTTGATCAGACACTAAAGGCTGTGTCAGCTTGGAAGGAGGTCTCCAGTGGAGAACCCCAGGGATCTGATGTGTTCTTCCTCATTTTTAGCAATGACTGCCTGAATGTGTAAGTGGCATGTTGACCAAATTACCAAATGATTCTAAGGTGGAAGAGACAGAAGGATGATTTGGGTAAAAGAATTGGGATCCCCAAAGATTTTGATAGGTTAAAAGAATGGGCTGAATAGAATAGAAATCTATTTGGGATCAGTCCTACTGTGGGGTTCCAAAACTCAGCTAGACAGCAGTTCCCTGGTGAGAGAAGGTAGGGTGAGGGCATCTCTAGGAAGTTTAATGCTAATAGCTCAATGTTTTGGCTCTTTGATATAACCTGCAAAAAACCTTGTGGAATCTTAGGCTATATTTACAAAAAGTAGAACAGGGTAGGGTAAAAGTTTGGGATTAGGAGTGAAAGGACTGGCTTTCAAAATCCACCTCATCCACTGTGACCTTAGATGCATCCCTTTACCTTCCTGGAATTCTACTACCTAATCTATAAAATGAGAGGGGATGGATAAAATAGTCTCTAAGAGGGGAGGAGCCAAGATGGCGGAGTAGAAAGGCTCACGTATGCTAGCTCTGAACCCACAGCCCATAAATTTCCTGTAAAAAGAACTCCCCACAAATTCTGGAGCACTACAAGCTGCGCAGAAACACAGTGGAAGAGATTTCCATTCCAGAGAGCCCTGGAAAGACGTCCCCAGGGGTCTGTCGTGCACCGGACTTGGAGTGGAGCCCCTGCGCTGCCCTGGCCGCAGCCCGAGAGGAGCAGATCCAAGCAGGCTTCAGGAACGGAACCTCTGGCGGCCGCAAAGGTCTCTCTACCCACAGGCACTCCAGGTCAGTGAGAGAGACTTCTGGGCTGGCCCAGAGGGGAGCGGGGTGTCTCCATGACTTGGGCCCCCTCAGGAGGTGGTGGTGGAGGTGGCGGCAGAGGCAGCAGTGGCCTGGAACTCCCGGAGCAGACAGGAGCTCAGAGCCATTACCAAAGGTCTCTGCATAAACCCCCTGAGGGAACTGAGCCTGGGAGGCGGCCCTGCCCTCACCTGAGCACCAGAACTTAAGCTCACATTGAATAGCAGCCGTGCCTGCCGTGGAAAGCCCTGAGGCTGGGGAGCAACATTTGAATCGCAGACCCCAAGCACTAGCTGGGCAGATCTAGGCAGGGGTGGAGAGAAATCTCAGAAGTCAAGTAACTGGCTGGGAAAATGCCCAGGAAAGGAAAGAAAAATAAGACCATAGAAAGCTACTTTTTGGGGGGGACAGATGTTCCCACCTTTCATTTCTGATGAGGAGGAACAATGCTAACCATCGGGGAAAGATGTGGAGGTCAGGGCCTCTGTATCCCAGACATCCCAGGTGGATGTCTGGTGGGCTCAGGCCATGGAAGAGCTCAAAAAGGATTTTGAAAATCAAGTTAGACAGGTGGAGGAAAAATTGGGAAGAGAAATGAGAGAGATGCAAGAAAAGCATGAAAAACGGGTCAATACCTTGGTAAAGGAGACCCAAAAAAAATGCTGAAGAAAATAACACCTTGAAAAATAGGCTCACTCAATTGGCAAAAGAGGTTCAAAAAGCCAATGAGGAGAAGAATCCTTTCAAAAGCAGAATTAGCCAAATGGAAAAAGAGGTTCAAAAGCTCACTGAAGGAAATAGTTCTCTCAAAAGTAGAATGGAACAGATGGAGGCTAATGACTTTCTGAGAAACCAAGAAATCACAAAACAAAACCAAAAGAATGAAAAAATGGAAGAGAATGTGAACTATCTCATGGGAAAAACAACTGACCTGGCAAATAGATCCAGGAGAGACAATTTAAAAATTATGGGACTACCTGAAAGCCATGATCAAAAAAAGAGCCTAGACATCATCTTGCATGAAATTATCAAGGAAAACTGCCCTGAGATTCTAGAACCAGAGGGCAAAATAAGTGTTGAAAGAATCCATTGATCACCACCTGAAAGAGATCCAAAAAAGAGAAACTCCTAGGAACATTGTGGCCAAATTCCAGAATTCCCAGGTCAAGGAGAAAATATTGCAAGCAGCTAGAAAGAAACAATTCCAGTATTGTGGAAATACAATCAGGATAACACAACATCTAGCAGCTTCTACATTAAGGGATCGAAGGGCGTGGAATAGGATATTCCAGAAGTCAAAGGAACTAGGACTCAAACCAAGAATCACCTACCCAGCAAAACTGAGTATAATACTTCAGGGGAAAATATGGTCTTTCAATGAAACAGAGGACTTTCAAGCATTCTTGATGAAAAGACCAGAGCTGAAAAGAAAATGTGACTTTCAAACACAAGAATGAGAAGAAGCATGAAAAAGTGAACAGCAAAGAGAAGTCATAAGGGACTTATCAAATGTGAACTGTTTACATTCCTACATGGAAAGACAATATTTGTAACTCTTAAAACTTTTCAGTATCTGGGTAGTTGGTGGGACTGCACACACACAAATACATGTACACATGTGCGTGCACACACACATATACACATGCACGCACATACAGAGACAGAGAGCACAGAGTGAATTGAATAGGATGGGACGATATCTTAAAAGAAATTAAGGTAAACGGTGAGAGAGAAATGTAGTGGGAGGAGAGAGGGTGAAATGGAATGGGGTAAATTATCTCTCATTCAAGAGGCAAGCAGGAGACTTTTTAGTGGAGGGAAAAAGAGGAGAGCTGAGAAAAAACATGAAGTTTACCCTCATCACATTCGACTAAAGGAAGGAATAAAATGCACACTTATTTTGGTATGAAAACCTATCTGACAATACAGGAAAGTGGGGGAGAAGGAGATAAGCAGGATAGGGGGGATGATGGAAGGGAGGGCAATGGGAAGAGGGAGCAATTTGAAGTCAACACTCGGGGAGGGACAGGATCAAAAGAGAGAATAGAAACAATGGAGGGCAGGATAGGATGGAGGGTAATATAGTTAGCCTTACACAACACGACTATTATCGAAGTCATTTGCAAAACTACACAGATATGGCCTATATTGAATGCCTGCCTTCCCAAAGGGAATGGGTGGGGAGGGAGGGATGGGGAGAATTTGAAACTCGAAGTTTTAGGAACAACTGTTGAGTATTGTTCTTGCTACTAGGAAATAAGAGATACAGTTAATGGGGAATAGAAAGTCATCTGGCCCTACAGGATAAAAGAGAAGATGGGGACAAGAGAAGGGAGGGATGACAGAAGAGAGGGCAGATTGGTGATAGGGAAAATTAGAATGCTTGGTGTATTGGGGTGGGGAAGGGGAGAAATGGGGAGAAAATTTGGAACCCAAAATTTTGTGAAAATGAATGTAAAAAGTAAATAAATAAAAAATTTTTTTAAATAGCCTCTAAGGTCCCTTTCAACTCTGGTTCTATGGTCCTGTGATTTACCACCTTTGTGATCCTGAACAAGCCAAATCACTTCTCTGGCACTTAGTTTTCTTATCTGTAAAATGGGGGAATTGGACTAGATTGCCTCTAAGCTTCAAGTCAGCTCTAGCTTGGGAATGTATGCTTCTTAAGTCAGAAAAAAAAGATGTTCTTAATGTTCTCTTCTCTGCCCCAACCAAATCTAAACAACTGTGTTTAGCTCTGGAAGCCATGTTTTAGGGGGAATGTTGACAAGCTGAAGAGTGTCCCAAGGAGGATAAGCAGCATGGGAATGAGGTTTGGAAATTACTCCCTGCAGGTATTGGTTAAAGGACCTGAGAATATTTAGCCTAATGAAGAGAAGTTTTAGGAAAACATTATCATCTAATTAAATTTAGCAAGCAATTATTGTGTCGTTGGGGCACTGGGTTTACAAAGACCAAGGTAAACTTCTACCTGCCCTCTAGGAGTTTCTATTCTACTGGGAGGAGATAGAGATGTGTGTAGTATTCAGAAAGAAAGAGCAACACTCAGGAATCAGTGAAGGCTTCCAGCAGAGTTGGTACTTGAGTTGAGTCTGGAATAAAGTGAGAAATTCTAAGAGGCAGAAATGAGTCTGAAGTGTGGAACTCATTTTCAAAGATAAAGAATTGTTCTTTACCAGAGAGAAGAACAAGGATCAATGGTTGGAAGTCAAAGGAAGAAGAGTTTTGCTGCAGTGACTTTGCTTATGACTACAGTATCTAAAAGTAAATGGGGCTGCCTTGGGTCGCTAGGAGTTCTTCATCACTGCAGACTTTCGGTGGAGGCTGAATAAACATCTATAAAGGGTTTTCTTGAGGCGATTCCTTGTTGTAGAAGTTGGACAAAATGTTCTCTGGGGTGCTGTCCAGTTCAGAGCTCCTGGGAGTGTGTTCTGCCAGTTTTGTTAAATCTGAAGAGAGTCACCTTCTAAATGACTTTCAATTTCTCACATATTTCATGCTTCTAACTTACTAGGTGCAGTACAGAGAAAAATGACCATAATCATGTTTTTAATTGTACACTTTTTTAAAAAAAGGAAGGCACAAGGAGAAGACAGTGCTGAGTTACAGAAGGGTCCAGGGAGCAATAGGTGAGGGATTGAGAGAGAAGATGACATTCCTGCAACAACACTGGTCTGGTTTTGCTGATGTTATTAAATAAAAAGCTAATCTAATATGTTTATTTTGCTTGGATTATGAGGAAGACGAGTTAGATAAGTAGTTGATTGGATGTGGGAGTTTGGCAAAGAGGGTAGTATAATGGGATACTTGAATAGATGGGGTAGTTGGGTAGAAGGATGGAGTTAGTGGAAAGGAATTATTTATTGGGTTGAACAATCTGTTGCATGGTATATGAGTTTACTGAAAGTGGGTGGGAGCAAATAACTTTATAGTGTAGTTCAATGTTGCAGTGGACTGGGGCATTTGGTTGGATGTGAAGATTTGATGGAGAGTTGGATGGCCAGATGCAAGGTGTTTGATGGGTAGTTTTGTTTATCAGACAGGAAAGGATCAATGGGGCGTTGGTTAGATTCAGGACATTTGACAATATGTTGGTTAGATAAGAGCTATTTGATGAGGAGTCAAAAGTTTGATATCAGTCAGTTAGTCGTCAAACATTTATTAAGTCCCTAACCATATGCCTGGCACTCAAAAAGAGGCAAAAGACAATCCCTGCCTTCAAGGAGTTAGGGAGACAGTGAGAAAACACGTATGTATAAACAAGCTATGTACGGGATCAACAAGAAATAAGAGGTAAAGCATTAGGATTGGGGTTGGGAAAGGCTTCCTCTAGAAAATGAGATTTTAGCTGGGACCTATGAGGCCAGGGAAGGCAACAGGTGGAGATGAAAAGGGAGAGCATTCCATACATGGCAGACAGCCAGAGAAAATGCCTGGAGCCCAGAGCAGGAATTTCTTATTTGTGAAACAGCCTGGAGGTCATTATCACTGGACTGAAGAATGCATTGTAGGGAATAAAGTACAAGAAGACTGAAAAGGTAAGAGGAGGCTGGTTATGAAGGGAAATTGGCTGGATGGAGACATTTGCTTGGGGGTTGGTCAGCTGGATAGAGCTGTTTGATGGGGAGTTGGTTGAATGTGGGAGTGGACTATGTTAATTGATGGGAAGGAGACATATATTCCATCTGAGGTACCATGGAAAGCTTTCTGGAGGAGAGAGCATCTTGCCTGAGCCTTGAAAGATGGGTGCAAAGTTTTGCCCTTGGGAGAAAGGGGTATATCTTCTCTTTGGCTATTCTCCCCCAGAGTCACAGAACCAATCACCAAATAGGCAATGAATTAAACCAGCATGGAGAGGGGAGTGAGCCCTGACCTGGAGCCAGGTTTGACTTGTTTGGTTTGGTTTAAGTCCCATTTCATCCACTTCCTGGCTTGAGGGCAAAGGATCATAGCTGTAATCTTTCAGTCCACAGCCTTTGGTGTAGAGAGTCAGCCTGAAGGTTGACTTGGGTGCTATGACTCTCTTTTTGCCCTGGCTACCTTCCCAACTGTAACTGGGCCTCAAGCTCCCATGTGTTTTTTAGCAGCCACTTGGCATCAGCCTATGGACTCAGTTCAACTGTTCCACAGTGCAGGCCTTGGGACAGGTCATTTGTTTAAATTCAGAGTGTCCACAGACTCTCCTTCCACCCATAGGGTTGCTGAATGGATAGTAAAAACAGTACCTCAGGCTTCTTTGAAGACTACAAAATGACTTCCCTACATCAGCTCTTACAAGAGTCAGGATGTTCATGTGGTGGAGTAAAATACTGAGCACAGAGAGGTAAAGTAAGGCAGACAGGAAATGGACAACAGCTCTTGAACTCAAAACCATCTTCTAAGAATACATGTCATTCCTACAACATTTTAAAAGCCCCATTCTAAGCTCTGACATCCTCCATTCAGTTTTCAAAGAGATTTTTCTAAGGTGTGGGTCTGACTGTGTTGCCTTCCTCTTCAATAAACTCTAGACATTCCCTAGACCTCCTTTGAAATCACTTGACAGACTGGCCCCTTCCTACTTCTCTAGTCTTTTTCCACTTTACCCCTTCCACCCCATACTCAGCCTAGTTACTGCTCCTCCATGCAGAAGTGATCTTATCCCATCCCACATTTTCTAACAGATTGCCCCCATATCATCCCCACATTTATTTATATTTATATTATCTCTCCCATCAAATAACTGGGTCCCTACTACCTGCAAACATGCCCATATCTCTCCAATCCTCAAAAAATCCCTCACTTGATCCATCAGTCCTCATGATCATGGCCCATCTCTCCTTCCTTTTGTGACTCAACCCCTTGAGGAGGTCATTTGCAATAGACCCCTCTACTTCCTCTCCCTTATTCTTTTTTTCATTTTCTATGGTTTAGCTTCTGACTTCATCATTCAACCAAAACTGATCTTTACAGAATTATCAGTGATCTCTTGATGGCCAAATCTAATGAACTTTTCTTAACCCTCATCCTTCTTGACCTCCCCAAAGCTTTTGACACTGTTGATCACCATCTCCTAAATACTTTCTTCTTTCTAGGTTTTCACGTTACTCTCTCCTCGTTCTACCAATCTGACCACTCTTCTCAGTCTTCTATCTGGATTTTCTTCTGGGTCACACTCAATGACTATGGATATTCCTCATGGCTCTGTGCTAGACTCTCTTCTCTTCTCTTTTTTCTCCCTCTCTCCTCCATCTTCCTGTGTCTGTCTCTCTGACGTGTTTTCTTTGATCCAGAGGCACTGGCCTCCCAGCTGCTTCAAGTACAAGACCCTCTATCTCTTAGCTCCAAGCATTTTCTAGGACTGTTAGACATGCATCTCTCTCTCTTCCTCTCTGACTCGCTGGCTTCCTTTAAGTCCCACCTTCTGCAGGAAACAGTACTCAATCCTTGTGAATTCCAGTACCTTCCGTCTTTATCTTGCACATCACTTCCTCTGTATATATTTGTTTGCAAGCTGTCTGCTCCATTAAACCAAAAGTTCCTTGAAGGCAGATGCTATCTCTTGTCTTTTTTCGTATCCCCAGCACTTAGCACAGTGACTGGTACATAGTAGGTGCTTATACGGTTTTTGATCTGATTGACTGTCCACGTGTCCACAGCATGTCAGTGGCAGAACCAGAAGGCCCTCGAGCCTCTTGACTGCCAGTTGGTGCTGCCCAGAGCCCATACATGTTTATTTTGTCCATGATGCTTTGTGTGATACTTCCATCAAACTCCATTAGTAACAGCATTCATTCTGTTAATAGGTTGTTGGTTTTTTTCCTAGGAGCAGCACGTCAGCTCCATTTGCCAGCTTGGCTGCTCTTTTCTGCGGGTTCTTTCCTGACATGTCTTGCAGCATCTCTTTCTCTTTCTCCCCCCTTTGTCATCATCATCATCATCATCACCAGATGTCCCACTCTGTTTTCTGACCTGATCCCTCTGCTTTCTCCAGATGTATCTTGGCTCAAGAGCCTAAGCCCAGGGCAGGGCACACAGCAGATCCTTCCCCAAAGCCCTGGCATTGTCCCCTCTGAGAAAGACAGCTGAGCCTATGGAGAGAGTGAGTCCCCAGCCCTCCGGCAGGCCTTCTCCTAACAGATCTCTGGACCATCTGTGAGTTTTCTCTGTGAACACCCTCAGAGCTATCATGCCCAGAAAACTGGCAGCCAGAAGAGGAAACAAACAGGCAGACCTGGGCAGCTTCAAGCTGCTCCCTTATTCTCTAGGAAGAGACAGACAGAGACAGAGAGACAGACAGAGACAGAGGCAACAGGGAGATAGATATAGGAAGATGGAGGAGGGAGGGAGAAAAGAGAAGGTAAGAGGAGAGGAGAGGCGAAAAGAGGAGAAGGGAAGGGAGGGGAGAGGAGCCAAGAGGAGGGGAGGAAGGAAGAGAAAAGAGAGGAGAGAAGTCAGACATAATGAGCTGACTATCAGAGGCAGGCTGATGTGGGTAGAATGGGGGTCCCTCTGTTGGGGGGGTGATAACAGAGATTTGGGCCAATAACACAAGCAGTGTTGTTGGCTCTAAAGAAACATAAGAGCATCTTTCCAAGGGCATGGGAAGGTGTGTGATAGGCATGGGTGGGGCTGTGATGAATTAAGAAGGTGAGTCAATATTGAGTTTTTTATCATATAAATTTGTCACGCACGAACAGAGGGAGAAGATGGACTGGATGCAAAGTGAGAGTGAGGGCCAATGTACGGGGAGTCCTTTGGTAGCCCTTTGGAAGGAAGGCTCCCAGCTCAATGGGTAGACCTCCTCTGGCACACCTTTGGGATGAAATGGATATTGGTGCCACAGGATGGGCAGGCATGGATGGGGGGGGTGAGGATGCCCACATGGAGGAGAGCATGGTCTTTTGGAGTTAGCTCTGACTTCCTGACCAACAAGGGAAGGGAGGAGATGCCAGATGCCAGAAGTGAGTCTTGTGATTTTGTCATGTTCCCAGAAGTTCACAGCCTTATAGACCTAGAAGGGCCATTTTACAGAAGAGGCCCAGGATTTGTATAAGGGCATGTGTAGGATCCTCCATCTAGAACTGGGAGGGCCCTCAAAGGCCATCTAATTCACAGAAACCAAACTAACAACCCCATGGCTATAGGAACAGACATGGTGGAGGCCTTCCCTACAGGTGCACTCTCCATCCTTGACACTCCCCTTCCCAGGATTCCCTTCCCTTCCAAGTGCTCTTACTCTTTTGAATCTCATTTTTGTCCTTGCATCTCCAGGGTCTACCACTGTGCCCAGAATAGATTTGGTGCTTAATAAATAATTTATTGAATGCATGGAATTTGTAGGCATGGAGAGCCCTAAGGAGCGGGGAGCCCAGAAAAGCCCTTGCATTGCACCCAGCACTCCAGTCAAATCTTTAAGGAAGCTGAGATTAGTAGAAGTGAAGAGGAAACCCTCATCCCAAATGTCAGGGTCTCTGAGGGCCATGGGATGGTGATCCTACACAGTCAGAGGTTCCAAAAGCCAGGCACTCACATAGACCAAAGTTTAGTGAGAAGGCATCCTCTCCTCATCACCCCCGATTAGTGAGTAGAGCAGTGAGTGATTTCTCTTGACCCTAGTGCTTGGCATAGTGCCTGGCCCTTAAGAACCTCTCAGTAAATGCTTGTTAAAGAAATACTGTTCTAGGTCCAGGTGCCTTCTGGAAGAAGGTCTTGCCTTTGTAAACACTCCTAATGGTCCCATCCAGGGTGGAACTTTTTCTAGGGCCATTGGAGGGAACCATCATCCTCCTTCCCTCTGGGAGCATCTTTGTCCAACCATCCTGATTTGAAGAGATTGTGTCTCTGTCCTTCTAATGTGATCCACCCTGTTCTGAACTTTTAGTCCCTCCTCACCCTAAGTCCCCCTCTAGGGAAAAAGTGAACTTTCAAGAGGGAATCTAAGCTGTGCTGGGCCCTGCCCAGCTGGAAGGCTCTGAGCACAGCTTGGGGATGATGGACTGGGAGAACCAGTCTGGCTCTTCTCACACAGGAAGTGGGGTATGGTGGTTGCTATCCACATTTGGGAAGCAAATATCTACCTCATTGAAATCTTGGACCCCAAAGGGGCAGAAGTATCCTCCCTGCCCCCAAGTCCTCCACTCCAACCAGACTGTTTTTCACTGCCAAACAGACATGCCTACGATGGTCCCCCCACTTCCCAAACCCCATGCCCTGCCTTATCTCTGTCACCCTGATTTCCCCTGCTGCCCTATTCAATTGTCCCCATTCTCTGAGGCCTGATTCAAGCCCTTCTTTCTTCGGGAAGCCTGCCCTCATCACCCCTCCTCAGAACCTGCCTAGCACTCGGAGTCACATTTGCCTCTGGGCTGCCTCACCTTCTTATGGATCTGCTTCCTGTTAGCGTGGCCAGTCTCTCCAGTAAGATTCAAAGGCCCTATAGGGCAGGGATTTTGATTGGAGTATCACAGAAAGCCAGAGAAGAGAGCCTTTGAATAACAGAATGTGAGAAACTTGGCTGTCTGGACCTTGGGTGAGATCTGAGAACACACAACACAGAGTCTCAGCGCTGAGAAGGACCTTCGAATGACAGTGTCTAGCCTGGAAACACTTGATCAGCCTGCATTTATTAAGTTCTTGCTGGATGCAAGGCATACATGATAGGCACTGTGGTCAATGCTGGGACTAGAAAGAGAGAGCCAGGACAGGCTCTGCCTGAGGAAGTTTCTATTCTAATAAGGAAAGCAGCACTTAAAAATCCAAAGCTCTGCATTAATAAATGCAGAGTAAACAAGCAGTAACCTGAGGGGCTGGCAACAATGCCTGGCAGACCAGGAAGCGGTGGTCCAGGAGCTGTGTCTGAAAGGAAGCCCCAGGATCCAAGAGCTGGAGGTTTGGAGAGAGAACCTTCAAAGTATGGATGGGGGAGATGGAGTAACCTGGGTGAGGAGCAGCAAAGGGACCTAGAGTCTGACTTTTATGCAGGGGATGAGAATAAAATGGCTAGACAGGTAAGAAGGGGCCAAGTTATAGAGAACTTTAAATTCCAAACAGGGGGTTCTATCTTTGATTCTGGCAGTAATAGGGAACGATTGGAGTTTAGGGGGTGACATGGTTAGATGCACTTTTTCAGAAAACCACTTTGGCAGCTGAGTGGAAGGATGGATGGATTACAATGGAGGCAGACTTGAAGGGGGAGAGGCCAGTTAGAAAGCCATGTGAGAGATGTTGTAGAGAAAGAAATGAAAATATTTGGCCAGTGATTGGATCTAATGGATGAGTGAGAGGGAATAGCTGAGAGTAATTCAGAGGTCTGGAGCTTGACTATTTGGGAGGGTTAGTTGATAGAGACTGCTATCAACAAATTTAGAAGAGGGGAAGGTTTGAGGGGAAAACATGACACTGTTTGGGGTCTATTGTTTGAGATGCCTTTGAAACATCCATTTTGAAAAGGCCAGACTCAAGAAACTCCAGTGTCTCCCTATTACCTCCCGGAGCAAATAAAAAATTCTGTTTGGTGTTCAAAGTCCTCCCTAACTGGGCTCTTCCTCCCTTTCCAGTCTTCTTCCACCTCGCCTCCTACTCTTGGCCCTGGTGACTCCAGCCTCTGGGCTGCTCCTCTCCCAAGGAGCTCCATCCCCAGCCTCTGAGCATTGTCTCTGGTGGTCCCCCAGGCCCAGAATTCCTTCCACATCACCACCTCATGTTTCCTCTGGATTCCTTCAAATTCCAGCGACAATCCCACCTTGGAAAGGAAGCCTTTCCTGGTTCTGCTTCGCTCTTGAGCCTTTCCTCTGGTGGCTATAGCCAACTTCTCCCATCTCTAGCTCAGCTGAGTTTTTATTTCCATGCTGTCTCCCCTACTAGACTCCTTGAAAGCAGGCCCAGAACTTAACCCAGTGCCTGGCACATGGTTAAATGCTTCCTAACTGACTGATGTAGGCCTAGAGCTGGATAAATGGGCCTAGGAGTCATTGGCATAGAGATAGATGCCCATGGAGCCCTCCCCAAGTGAGAAAGCAGAAGGGGAGAGGAAGAGAAGGCCCAGGATGAAGCCCTGGCAGCACTTAGAGTCAGTGCCCAGCAATCCAGAAGGAGGAGTAGCCACAAGGGAGGCAGGGGCAAACAAGAGAGGTCAGACTCACCAGAACCCAGGGAGGAGAGAGAATGCGGAGGACAAGGCCTGGAGTGTTGAAGGCTGTAGAAACGGCAAGAAGAGGCCATTGGATGGAGTCATTACCCAGAGCAGGAAGAGACCTCAGGGTCCATTGCCCTCAGTCCTTTCATTTTACACAGCAAGAAACTGAGTCCCAGAGTCACAATAGGTGGGAGGTAGCTGGTGAGGATATCTCTTCAACATGTGTCATAGAAGTGGGGCTGCGTGGGAGGTCTGGAGGAAAACTGTAAACTAGAACTGGGGATGTCAGATCTGAAAAGGGTCTTAGAAAAGGGGATTGTCAGAACTGGAAGGGACCTTAGAACAGGGAATGGCAAAGCTGGGAGGGCCTTAGAACAGGGGATGGCAAAGCTGGAAGGACCTTAGAGATACTCTAGGACAAAAGCCTTGACCTGCCTTGCTCCCCTCTGCCTTCCCCTCAAGTGCACACCATGCTGCTTTCATTAAAGACAAGGAGGTGCTAAATTACTGTTTTTCTCTGTGGTGTTTTTGTGCTTGTGCCCCCATAGCTGGGACTGCCCCTTGAAGTCAGCTTTGCTTACCACTACCAATGTCCCAGGATATGATGGTAGTTGGGGGAGGGAGCCAGGGGAAGCTGGCCTAGGAAAGCCTGCAGTGCCCTGCCCCTCCTTCCACTTTACCTTCCCAGCATCCTGGGAAGCCAGTGGCCCTCCTGCATAGGATGTGCTCAGTAAATATTTGTTGAATGAAAGTCAAATTGGCTGGAAATACTTAAGAGCTGGACAAAGGCCCAGAATGCTGAGTCCTGAGCCCTGGCCACTTGGTCAGGATGGCTGTGGTACATGGGACCCTGGTCCCTCTACTTTCTGGGCCTTGGTTTCCCCATGTGCAAGATGAGAGGGTCTAGACTCAGGAGTGGAGAAGGTCTGTGCCAACTCTCACAGTTGATGAACCTAAAGGACCCCATATGCACTGGAAAGAAATGAGTTAGGAATCCAAGGAGGAGAGGGCTGCCAAGTGCCAGCTTCTCCCTCCTCAGCTTTCAGGTGCAGCTTTGCTGGTCTCTGAGGGGCAGGAGGCTGGAGGGAGGCTTTGCTTACTGTTCTCCCTTCAGTGATGGGAAGCCTCCCTCAAACCCTAATAGCTTTGTTTCCCCAAAGTAGACACAGACAGGGTACCTCTCCCTATCTCCTTTCCCAGCCCAGTGCTGAGAAATTCCAAAGGAAAGCCGAGCCCTACCCTTGTCCTGAAACCCACAGAATCCCAGGGGAGGCTGGAGGTTTTACCACTGGTTTTTGACCCCCCCTCCAGTCATCTCATTCCTAGACAATGTTAGGGAAGCTGAGTCCACAGCATTATAGATTTAAAATTGGAGGGGATTGCAAAGGTCATCTCATCCAAACCCCTAGGTTTACTGACAGGGAAACTGAGGCCCAGGGAGCAGGACTGGCTCAGGGTTCAGAGGTCAGGATAATGAAAGCTGGGATTCAAATTTAGGTCCTGGATTCTCAATGCTACACACTTTCCAAAAGCCCAGGAAAGGTACCGGGAGCACCCTAAAGAAGTCTGGACTGGAGGGAAAAGATGGAGTTCTTTGGCCAGCAGGTCTCTCACATATCTTGGACCCTCTAGGGCCAAGGCGCCCCTCCCAGACTCAGGGTTAGGGGAGATTTCTAGGGTGTCCTTCTCTACCAGCTCGGCCTAGGCTGGAGAAAGATGGAGAGGGAGATAATGGCGGGGGGGATGCCAGCTTCGCCCCCCGCCCGGGTGGGAGGGGTTGGGGAAAGGGGGAAGGGTGCTTGGGCTCTCGCCCCAGCCTGAGGAGGCTCGGGCGCGGGCTTGGGGCCAACCGCTGGTCCCCAGGAGGTGAGTGAGCTCCCGGAGGGGGCCTGGCCTCCTCCTCCCCGCCGGCCTCCGGGATCCTCCCCCTGCCCCTCCCCCATGGCTGCTGCCCGGCCCGCAGGCTTTCTGACTGTCTGACCGACTATCTGTCTGTCTTTCCGCCCGCCCGCCCCTCTGCCTGCCTGGCTTTTTTCCCCCTTTTTCCGCAGCCGCGTTTCCTCCCCCCCCCAACCCCATCTCACTCCTTCCACCTCCCTTCTCCCTTCTTCCCCTCCCCCTTCTCTTTTCCTCCTCCTCCCTCTCCCCCACCCCCACCCCCAGTCTGGAGGAGGTGCTGCGGGTCCGATCCCTGGATCCCGGAGCCCCCTCCCCGGGGATCTGCCCGCCCGCAGGGCTGGAGGGCAGGCGGCCCCTCTGGGCTTCTGCCTCTCGTTTGGAGGGACCCAGAGCTCCCAGCGTTGGGGGGGCGGTGTTGGGGGGAGGGCTGCGAGTCTGAACCGAGTCCTGGGGACCAGGTTGGGGGCCTGAGGGGGCAGAGTGTGCGGGGGAGCAGGAGATGGAGATGAAGAGAGAGACTGAGGGGGTGAGAGAATGGAAGAGATCTACAGAGAAGGAGGGACAAGGGAGACACACGCGCACACGCACACACACGCACACACACACAGAAGCCGAGAGACCGAGCAGAGCAGGGTTCTAAAGGGAAGTCAGTCCACTATCCCACGGGCTGGCTACCTCTGACCTTTTCCGCAAAGAGGCAGCTGCAGGAGAGCCGGCCGAGAGCCCTCCTCCTCCTCTTCCTCCTCCTCCGTGCTCCCTCCTCCCTCCCATCTTCCTCTCTCCCTCCCCCCTTTTTCCTCCCCCTTCTTCCCCCTTCTCCCTCCTCCTCCCTCCTCCTTCCCCTTTATCTCCTGCCACCCCCTCCCTCCTGTCCTTCCTCCCTCCCTCCTCCCCCGTCCCCAAAGCGCCTGCATCCATCCCCTCTCCGCTCCAGACTTGTTCCTCTTCCCCTGCCCTGCCTGATGCTCCGGGTGCTGGGGGCGTGCCAGTGGATGGGGGTCTCAAGGTAGGCTGACTTCTCCGAATGAATGAGTGTGCGTGCATGCGGGTGTGGAAAGGAGGGAGCACAGGCTAAGGGTCCCGGCTCCTTTTGCATTTTTCTAAATCTGTACCTGACTGTTCAGGCCCCTGCTTGCCCAGGTCAGGGAGGACTGTTCTCTACTTTGCCAGCAAAGTTACTTTTCTTTTTCCAGAGTTCTTAAGACCTCTCACTCCTCCCACCTTATTTCCTTTGGGCTGAGCCAGTGGTGTATGTGTATGTGTGTGTGTGTGTGTGTGTGTGTGTGTGTGTGTGTGTGTGTGTTTGGGAATGGAGATGCCCCTCAGCAGCTGCTTCTCCCTTATCCCCTTTGGGGACTAGACATCAATGACCAGAGCATTTCGGGGTCTAATAGTTGGCTTCCAGTGATCTGGAAAACTTTTCCCTTCTCCCAGGAGATCTCTAGAATTCATGCATCTTGAGGACTGGTTCTTGACTCATGAATCTCAAGTAAGCTTTAATCATTCAGACAAATGGAACACAGATTTGATTTCTATTCTGTCCCTGGTAGTCATGATGGGAACCCTCTCTTGTGGCAGCCCTGCAGCATGTCTGTTAACTTGTGAGTAGGGTTATGGGGTCCTCATCTCATGAGAAGGCTGAAGCTGCTTTCACATCCACTCTGCCCAGCAGTAGTGCCCCGGAGTTGAGAAGGCCCGAAAAGGGGACCCCCCAGCCCCAGAGCCTCAGCCTCTGCCAAATGGGGTTTCGGTGGCGATGGATGCCTCCCGCCACCACTTGGCTGGACTCCTCAGCCAACAGAGGGGGCTCCACTCTCTGCTCATTTCTAAGGCCCCTTCTTAATTGCTCCAAGCTCCAGCTTGTTAAGTTGTAAACAATTATGAAATTAAACCAGACGAGGAGGAGGAGGAACAAAAGTAGACTGAAGTGAATGGGCTGCATTGGGCACAGGCAGCTTGAGGAGATGAATAGGGGGGTGAGCCTTGTGAGGAGGGGTCTGCTGGGGCCCAAGGGGCAATGCTGCTGCTGAGGCTGACCCTTAGCAGCCTTCTGGGGGTCTGGCAGTACACAATATAAAAGAAACCCAAACAAGTGTGCTGAGGAAGCCTCCCAAGGCCTAGCTTGGCCAATAAACTGGTCACTTGCTCCCTGGGCAGAAACTTTGAAAAGTGGTGTTGGAGCTGTGAAGCCAAGGGAATGGCAGCAGGGAACAGAAGAGGTTTCTTGTAGTAGGGATTTAGAATGGCAGGCTTTGGGCCATTGTGTGATGGATCGGGTGTTTAAGAAGGTGGTAACAACGAGCTGTTCTCTAGAATGGCAGTATTGGAGGGAAGGTTATGGAGGATGCTCCATGCGTTATAAATTGTGCTTCATGATGCCCGACTCCCTGCAAATAGTCTTCGAATGCAGCAGCCACACACCACTTGGAAAGTCCTCTCCCAGAGTGATTCTGGGGAAACTGCTCCATGTAGGAGAGACACTGTTTATTGGCCCTATGTTAATCGCCTGATGTCTGTTCTCCAAGCAATGAATGATTCAGCATCAGTTTGCTGGGCTGACTGATGGGTTTGTCAGAGGTTTGCTGTTGTTCTCTGGGTTTTTTTCATTGTTGCCGAGAATTGCCCAGGACCTGGATGGAATGGCAGCTTTGGGATGTGAGTCTGCTCGCCTCCCACATGCTTGCTGGTGATATGAACCATGAGCCTGTGGCAAAAGAGTTCCATTTGGAGTGGGAGGATCTGAGTTCAGAGTCCACTCTGCCCATTTACATCCTATATGACCTTCGTCAAGGTATCGTCCGTTCCTAGACCTCGGGTCCCTCATACGTAGAATGAGAAAAGTGTTTGCACCCAGTGACCTTTAAAGTCCCTCCCAAGAATAAACGTATGACATGGGCATGCACATATAAGTGTCAAACATGCCAAACCATCCGATTTGTCTGAAGTCACGGACACCCCAACATCTGAAGGTCAGGCATGTTGCTGGAAGGAGATATACATGGCGACTCAAGTTTGTAGACATATGCTTGACCAACCAGAACTGTCTGAATCTTCACCAAGCCGTTTACCAGTTACATCCATGGGCTTGTATTGGAATTGAAACTGTCTAGGATTTACCGTGCTTTGCCTTGACAGTGAATGTTAAAAAGAATGCCAGTTTTAAAATTTCCTCTAACGTCCATGGGAGGTAGCTGGGCTCCTCACTTGAAATGATTCACTGTGTTCTGAACTTGAACCCCTATTGCCAGAAATGCTTAGTGTAAACGATACCAGCTTCTCCTTGCTCTCCCTGGGCAGAAACACACTGCCCTGCTTCTGCAAAGGAGCACTGGAGAAGGGCATCCTTGGCGGTGACAACCTGAATTTTGGTAGAGGAGAGTAGGAATTCTCTTTGCAGAAGCCCGGTGGCTTTTATTCTCTCTCAAAGATTTCAGGTTCCTGATTTCAGAAATGGGAAATGGTCGTTAAGAACAAGTAAAGAAAATTAATCAGTTTAGCAGCCCCAGATCATCCAAGTGAATATTGTGAAAACAAAATCCAAGGCAATTAGTGTGTCTGGGGTGAGTCTTTCAAACTATGCGTAGAGAGCTTTAAAGGGTGAGGTTCCAGCTTTATCCTCAGATTGTCCCTGGCTTGTTCCAATGACAATGTGACATTTTCCACCCTCCTTCTGGCAGCCAGAAAAGAATCTTCATCTTTCCTTCTTCCTCTTTATGTCTTTAGGAAATCCCATCCATTTATCTAGGGAAGCATTTCTGTTTCTCAGTGAGTGACTGACCATGTGCCCCTAGAATACACTGCTCAGAGGGACAGTTGCTCCAGGACTCTCTCTTTCTACCCTCCATCAAACAGATGGCAGCCCCCAAATCACTGGAGATGTCCCCTCTAGGGTCTGAAAGCACCATCCTCCGGCTAAAATGATGCTGGGTGCATTGTGAGCAGCAAAAGCCTAGGCTCAACTCTCTGTGTAGACTTGGCCCAAATCCCCTGCCGTTGGGGCAGCCAGGAGATGGGCACAGGGCGATTTAACCTACTAATTAGAGCATCAGATAGGCACTTTCTCTTGGCTTCAAGCCAGGCAGAAATGTGAAGGGGACGACTGGCCTCTGACTCTGGGAATGGGGTGAGTAGGTAGTTAATTTGATCAATGTGCAAATTGTCAAGTTGGTTGGAAGACGCCAGATCCAGTCTCAGAGTGCTTCATCAGAGGCTGTTAAAAAACATCACTTTATTTTGATTTTTATCAACATGACAAAGCTCAGTTACACTGAAGTCATTTCTAAAAATCATAGCATTGTGGAATGTCAGGGTTGGGAGAGACCTTAGACTAGAGGATATTAACATGGACAGGGCTTAAAAAATGAGATTTCAAATCGGAGAGGAAGCCTTCAAATATAGAATGTCCCATCTGGGAGGGACTTTAGAAGAGAGAGTATCCAAGCTAGAGTGTTAGACCTTGAACAGATGTTAGAACAAGGGACATTGAGCAGGAAGGAGCTTTAGAGTTCATCTAGTCTATTTCTGTCATTCTACAGAGAAGGAAACTGAGACCAGGAGAGATGGAGTGCTTAAGGGAGCAAAGAATAGCATGTGGCAGTGCCGGGCCTGTAACCCAGGTGTCTCTGCTACCCAGCCTGAACCTTTCCCACCTGACTTCACAGCCTCTCAGGCCAATTTATAAAACAGCTTGGAAAGAAAAAAAAAGTAACTTTTACTTCTCTCCTTTGATCTCTAAGAAAGAGAGTGATGAACTTGCTTATCGGGCTCAAGGTGGGAGTAGTGTAATTTTTTTGAATGCTCCCTTATGAGATTTTACTCGGGGCTGAACCCAGCAAATCTGGTTACTGGAAGCATGCCATCCATCAAAAGTTGGCATTCTTTCCAAAGTCAAAAATGCAGCAGATCCCCTTAGCCTTGGCCAGCATCTGAGAATTCCCTTACCAAGGGGGTCTTATGGGGGCCTTGTCTTTGTTGGTGCGGGGATGCTGACGAGAGGCCTCCGGAGTTTCCATAACACCTCAGATTATTCCAACATTTTGTAGAGATCTCTGCTGGTCCTGGAAATTCCAAACAGGAAGACCTTTTCCTCTCCTTGGTGTGTTCAAAGAATGTTGCTGACTGTAGACAGTAAAATATATTGGCTGGGATACCCGAGAGGGGCAATTTCTTGCTTCTTTCTTCTTCTAAAGGGGGATCTTAAATGTGCAGACAGGGAAGCACCCCCTCGGAGGCCGGCCTGCCCAGTTGTTCAGATGAGAGCACACTCTGCCTTTGTAGGTTTGCCACGTGGCCACCGGAGCAGATCGAACACATTTTGGGGGCCTCAATATTCACTTCCACCTTTTTTTTTCTTTTTGGAAAAGGACTGGAATGGCACTGTGCAAGTAGCCAAAGGCTGGCCTCCAACTTGGGTGTGGGAGCTGCCTGGGCACTCAAGCCATCCCGCTTTGGTGACAGCTGCTGACCCCATTTTCACAGCTTCTTGGTGACTTTCCCTGGTCGTATTTTGCTTTTAATGCAACACATCTGTAGGGAAATGTTTATACTTAGAGACATTTTTCCCTGCAATATATTAAAAATTAAAATGTTACATACAGATAATTACTTTTCACCTGGGTTTTTTATTTTTTATTTTTGTCTTTTGCTATGAAAAATGCTATTGATTGTCTAAATTAACCATCAAACTCAGCCACTCCAAAAGTGTTTGTGATCTCTGCCCACCGCCCCCTTACCTCCTTTATCCTAATTTTATGCTGCCCCCCAGAATGCCCCCAGAGAAGTCCCTCTATTCTGGGTTCCAGCAATCTAATTAAAGCCCCAAAGGGTTCCTTGACCAATGAGTTTTTGGATAAACTGGAGTATAGAATTCCTAACAGCCTATATAGCCGGCTCTGAGTATGCCCCAAACTCCCATTAATATGGCTTGTGATTTGATACACGCATGCAAAGAGAGATGTTTCTCAGGCTACCTCTTTTTATGCGTCTCCCTAATATCTCTGTGTGTGCATGTGCATGAGTATGTGTTTTAATATATCTAAGCAGAATAAATGCACCCACAATTCATTCTGGAGAGGAATGGAGTGCAAATGCCTTATTTTAAAAAAATAGGATGCCGTCTCTAGCTGAGGACAAGCCATGTGTTCAGTATTATTTGTGTAATAGACTGTATGCCAGGCAAATCAGGATGCACCAAGGGTAATGATAATTTGTGGCTCCCAGCCCCAGTGGCTCCCATTTCTACAGTGGAATGCCAATACTTTTATGTAACTTTCTTATCAAATGACTTAACATATAGAAAGAGCTTCAAACACTACAGAAATACTGTTACTCTCATCAACATTATTATTTCTCATGGGTTCTTTGATTTGTTGGACATATTATAGAGAGGTGAAGTCTCAGAAGGTGAAGACAGCTCAGGTTAGCCTGGGGCCCCCAGTAGGAAAAGAGAAGGAACAAGGGAGAAGCTGGTGTGGCCCAGAGGCTGTGATCACTAAGCAGGATGTTCATCATTCTGAAAGAAATGTACAGAATTGGAGAAATAGAGAGATTGAAACTTCTGGTTTTTTTCTTGTCAGGTTGGGGTGAGGTGGTCAGGGAATCAGAAAGGGTAATTTTAAGTCATGGGGGAAAAATTCAAAATGTGTCTCACTAAAAGGTTTTTAAGTGGTAAATGCTTTGGAGGCAGTTGGGATATCTTGGGTTTTTTTTAAATCCTTTTTCTTTTTTTTCCTTTTTAAGGAAGAGTTATCGAATTTCCATTGGGTTAGGGAATGCTTTCCCCTCCTGAGGTTGCTGATGGGGGTCCCTGCCTTGGGCACAATTACAGGTCCAGTCTCAGCTGCCAGAGTGGTGGGACCTTAGTTGAATCACTCCCCTACTCTGGGTTTTGGTATCCTAATTTATGAAAGCATCCAGGTGGAATATCAGCTTGTTAAGGTTCTTTCCAGCTCTCGTGAGTCAGTGGATGACTGGAGTCAGCATTGACTTCCGTGGAAAACTGCTGGAGGATGAGGATGAGGAGGAGGAAGAGGAGGAAGAGGAGGAGGAGGATGGTGATGATGGTGATGATGATGATATAGTAGCATATAAAAGTTTGGAAAGCACTTTACACATTTGATCCTCACAATGAAGGAAATAGGTGCTCTTATTATCCTCATTTTACAAGTAGGGAGAGTGAGGGCAAGAGAGTCTAAGTAACTTGTCAGGGATCACACAGCTAGTAAAGTGTCTGAGGCAGAATTTGAACTCAGACCTTCCCCATTCCAGATCCATCATCCTAGGTACTGTGTTGCCTTGAATAGCAGGCATTTGTGTGGTGCTATAAGATTTGCAAAGTGATTTTGCAGATGCTGCTCCATTTGACAGAATGTCAGAGCTGGGAACTGGGAGCTTCCCTGTCCTTTCTCTGCCGGTCTCACCAACCCAGCAGCCCTGAGAGCAAGGCTGTGCAGGGCTTGCCAGTCACATTATATAGATGAGGAAACTGAAGCTCCAAGGGGCAGTGACTTGCTCAAGGTCCCACAGCTAACCCTAGGCTCCGGCCCTCCCCCATCCTATGGCAGGGCTTTCTTATTCCCTCCATCCCCATGGGTGGTATTTGTCTCTTGGGATCATTTCCACTAAGGCTGATGAACCACAAGCTTCTACAACAGAGACTTCAAGAGACACTTCCTCCACCTGGCATAGACTGCACACAGTCTGCAGCAGAGAGCTGGGGAAGCTGGGAGCTGGGAAAGGGTCCTGGAAAGAGAGACAGAGGGCCTGGGGGAACATGCTGTGTGACCTTGGGCAAGGGCCTGGTCCTCTCTGGGCCTGGGTAAGACCAGGAGGCTACAGGCACTCCACGGCCTTTGACACAAGTGGGTGTCACAGATGGTGGCCAAGATTGAATGTGGCCCAAGAGTTCGGTCCCTGCAGCCAACTCTTCAAAATTCAGCTCAACTCTGTCCTCTAGGATGGACACTGTGCACCCCTTAGTCCCCACACAACTAATCCAGAGAAAAACAAACAGGAATGGGTTGGACTTTAAGACAGAAGAGTGATTTAATCAATTTTCATGCACTTTTTAAAGTTTTACTGACAGTTCCTTGCTGATATCCCCTCCCCCTCTACCTCATCGAGATTTTGCTGGTGACAAAGTCAAGGTTCAAATGCCTGAGCCCTCACCATCCCACCTCTGGAGTCCTATCTCTCCATGGAGGGGGTCACTGGGCCTCCACAGTCCAGATCACGGCTCTTCATTGGAATTCTGATGCCTTCGGTTTTGTTTTCATTTACACCATTGTCCTCCCTCTCTCCCTATTGTTCTCTTCAGCTTTCTTCCCTCCAACATTGTCTAAGTCTTCTATGACGAAAATGCATTCGAGTGACTTTTGAGATCTTGCGATGAAAGAGGGAAGGACAGAAATGGTGGCTGTTGGGGGCAGAGGGTGGAGAGCCAGCACCCACCAGCCTTTTCCCCTTGTTTGTGAAATCTCTGCAATCCATTCCTTCAGCTGGCTTCGTCACATTCCCACAGATTGCAAATAAGTCGTCTCCCATAGCAAACCCAGACCTGAGCAAACAGCGTCTCCAGATAACTGCTCTGTATGGAAATAGCTTCTGCTTTTCTCTAGAAAACAGCCCGGCTTTGCTGCTCTGCGTTATGCATATGAAGCCTGGGAGTAGACTGCCAATATATATGTTTAGCATAGGGAACAGGAAGGAAGAAAAGGAAAGGATTTGGAGCCTGGGCTCCAACATTTACTGGACTCTTTGACGTGCCTCACACTTGGGCTGGGGGGCATGATGAATGAGCTTTTAAGGACAAGTGTTTAGCCGCCCAGGGGGCTGTGTTCACAACCTTCCTCTTCCCTCCCTGGCCTCACTCCTCTTCTTTCATACAGGAAAGAGTGTCAGATGTAGACAGAGGAGGCAGTCTGGGTCCTGCCCCTGACTCCCTGGGGAACCCTCCAGGGGCCAGTAACATCACTGCTTTTCTCTGAGTTCTCTCATCTGTAACATGAGGGTCCTGGAGCAATCAGGTCTAGCTCCAGGTGGCTCAGGGCCCGCTTCTCATACCTGCTGACTCTGTGGCCCTGAAAAGTCTCAGCTTCCCTGAGGGTAGAAGGCGCTGCCCTACGCAGAGAAAATCATTTTTAAAAATGAGGGGCCTAGATGGAGATCTGGACATTAGCCCGTCCATATGTACTTATTAAACTCCTGTTTGTGCCTGGCCCCAAAGGAGCTCACATCCTAAACAGACAGAAACCCTCAAACCGCTGTACCCAGGCAGCCTTACTGGAAAGGCATCCTGGAGGGGTCAGGACAGGACAGAGATGGGAGTTGAGCTGAGTCTTGTAGGAGGAAGGAGAACATTTCAGGCCTGGGGCTGTCCACCATCTTATAGACAAATCAGACCAATGTCTTCATTAAGAGATTTGGAAACCAAACAGATTGAGTGACTCACCCAAAGTCATCATGTCAATAATAGCGCCAGGATCTGAACTGAGGTCTCCCGACTCAAAATTCCTGTCTCCAGCCCACTGTACTTCAGTTCACCTGGATGAGCTCTCTGGTCCCTACCTACTCTGACCCTTCCAATTAACCAAGCAATATTAAATGACTTCTATGTGTCAGGGGAGAGAGGGCAGAATGGGTAGAGAATTGGTCTTGGATTCAAGTATGGCTTCTGACATTGCCGGCTGTGTGACCCTGATCTGATGACTTAACCTCTAAGGGCCCCAGGTAGCTCTCTTGGACCATAAATGGAAGAAGTAACTGATCTTCATTGTAGGAGTTCTCCAGCAGAAACCCCCTACACCAATGAAATCATAAGCCCAAGGTGGAGAAGAAAAGACAGACACTGTACAACGCACAGAGTTGAGAAACACGAAGAAGAATCTGTCCCTGCCCTCAACGGGCTGAAATTCTAGCAGAGGAATCAACATGTACCAGATAAGTTTATAACAGCAACAAGTGGGGTGGAGAAGGGAGTCTTGTAAGCTATGACATGTAGGAGTTTTAGCCTGAATGGTATTGGATCTAACATCCCTCCCAGTTCTCACATCCCCTGGTCTAAGCTCCCTCCCAGCTTATCCACAGTTATTCAAAAAAAAAAAAAAAAAAAGAAAAGAAAAGAAAAAGAAAAGAAAAGAAGGATTATTCCCTGAGTGCAAGCATTTGAAAAACTGGGACATCAAACAAATTTTGCCTTGGTAATTGTCAGTTAAAATCTTCCATTTTGAGCCTTATTCTTCCTGACTTCTGATTCAATGCTCCACACTAGCCTACTGACCTCTCTGTCTCATGCTCATGGCCTTTTCTCCAAACCTAAGAACCCTGGAGAGCGTCCTCACTGGCTCTCTGGAGCTGGAGGAGAACTAGGCACTCACCAGGTCCAACCCATCCAGGAATCAGCTTTTGGCAGGGTGGAGCCATCCACAGGAAGAGCCCTGGTTCCAGAGGCAGAGGCTTCAAGCTCACATACTGCCTCTGATTCCTGTTCCACCTTGCCCCTCTGAGCCTCAGTTTCCTTATCTGTAACATGAAAGGGATGGACTAGGCCTCTGAGGGGCCTTGATCTAGGCTACTATTCAATGACCTGGTGTGTTACCTGATTTTGCTGATTCATGTTAGAGATTCACCTAGGGCCCTTTGTTTGCTCTCGCTGTTGCTCTCAGGTACCCAGCATGATCACTAAGTTGAGTTGGGTTGAGTTCAGTGGAATGGGTTTATGTCCTAACCTCTTTATGGCCTGTTAGTTCTGGGGGGGGGGGTCAAGGTTTGTGACTGTTGTAAACCTTGTACTTCCCCAGCATCGAACATAGGACTCAAGTAGGTGTCTGAGGCTGGATTTCAACTCAAGAAGATGAGACTTCCAGACTCCAGGCCTGGCACTCTATCCACAATGGCGCCCCCAGCAGCCCCCATATAATCCTAGATCCATAGGTGGAGGCTCTTCAAGGTCAATGAGTCCACCCCCTCATTTTACAGATGAGGAAACAAGCCCAGATGGGGAAGAGACTTGTCCAACATGATAGTCTTGATAAGCCAGCCTCTCTCTATGATACTTTGAGGTTTGTATAGAATATTTTACATAGCTTATCTCGCTGATTCTCCCAATATGGGTGGTATGGATGGTTGTGGCATCATCCCCATTTCACAGATGAAGAACTGAGGTTGAGAGAGTGTAAGTAGCCTGCCCAGGGTCACCCAGGCTAGTGAGCACCCGATGCGGGAGGATGTCGGGTCCTCCCGACTCCAACACCAGCATTCTCTCCACTGAGCCACACTGCCTCTCCCAGGATTGATCCCTTGGTTCCTGCACATTTGGACACTACTGCCGCAGGAGTTTTCTTGATGGACTAGCACAGCTTAATAAATACTTGTTAAATTGAATTGAATGTGCATGGCTGATCACATCTCTTTCTTGCTTCAAGAAATGGCTCCTGTTACCAACCAACTAAAATTCGTGGCATTCAAGGCTCTCCACAATCTGTCTCTAACCTCCTTTCCCCTATTTCAGCTCCATTCAATTCACGAGGCATTTATTAAGTAGCTGCGGTATGTCAAGGATTGCATTTCCTCCCTCCCACCCCCATCCCATTCTCACCTTTCACTGCATTTTTGTGGGTGGAGATGCTGAGGGAGCAGAGCCCTGAGGCAACCCCAGGCCCTCCGCCTCTCACTCCAGGACCCTTCCTCAGCTCCCAGCTTCTCCGGCTCTCTACTTCAGACTGTGTGGAGGGTGTGGCAGCTGACAAAATCCTCCCACATCCTTGGAGTCTCTGCTGGCCTAGCTTGTAGGGAAACAAACCACTAATGTGATAGGCCGCCTCCCATGGGGATGGAGGGAGTGGGAAAGCCCTGCCCTGGGATGGGAGGGCCGGGCCTAGCCTTGGCTGCATAACCTTGAGCAAGTCATTGTTCTCTTGTAGCTGATAAGCCCTGCAGGGCCTTGCTCTTGGGGCTGCTGGGCAGGTACAGGGTCAGGGAAGTTCATGGAATATTGTGCTCCTAGGTGGCCAAGTGTAGCTGTGGGGAGTGCTGGACTGAGAGTCAAGAAGTGCTGGGTTCAAATCCTTCCTGAGACACTCATGTCCCTCAGCCTCAGTTTTCTCTTCTGTAAAATGGGGATGATCTCAATATTTACTTCAAAGGGATGTCATGAGGATCAGATGAGATAACATGGAAAATGTTTAGCAAACTTTCAAGTGCTTAATCAGTGCTGGCTATCATTACTATTAAAACTATTCTCTGTTCTCCTGTGCTCTCCTGCCTCTGGGCTTTTGTCCGCACTCTCTTCTCTTTCTCTTCCATCAGAACCTTCCTTTGTGAGGCCTTCTCTGATCTCCCAGCTTCATAAATAGCCTCAGCCCATGTTTGACTCTTCTCCAGACTTATCACCTTAGAATTCTATGGCGGTTTTCTATGACTCTTCCCCTCACCCCCCAACCATTAAAAAAGATCGTCACTGATAAGACATCAAAAAAGTCCAAACCCTGTAGGATGTGCACGCCTTGTGGACCTCCCAGCCCTGAAGAGGCAGGAGCAGCATCCTTTTGGGAGCTTGTTCTGAGCAATTTTGCAATACTCAATTTTGATTTGGGGGAGCACAGGGCTCTTCTTTCCTTTGACATTGTCTCTCTCATTGTAGAGACTGGTTTCTTGGCACAGCCGACTTTGCCCCACATCGGTTCATGAAGATCTGGCCACACGTCTCCATCATCGTACTCATCATTTCTCACACTGCTACATTCATGCACCACCATTGGTTTATTCATTCCCCCAGCGACATGCACCATGACAATATGAGATCCTAGGCAAGGATCACAAGGGTCTCCATGGCTATCTTGTCCAGAGAAGGAAACTGATGCCCAAAGTCACAGAAGTAAATGCATGCTTGAGTAAATGCAGGCTCACTCACTCTGGAGCCAACAGTGTTCTGCCTGTGCCTTCCTTCCCTTTCTTGTCCTTAATGAGGACTTGCCCAGGGTATCCATTTAAGGAAGGTGGATATTGAATCTGCAGTCTGAGGACCTCGGTTAGTGACAGACACTTCTGGGGGCTCCTTTGTCACGTGAGAGGGTTGGGTTACAGCGGCTTTTAGCCATTTTTATGTCCTGGTCCCCTCTGGACCCTGCTCAGAGGGATGTTTTTAAATATACACGATTACAAAGGAAGCCAATTGTCTTGAAATGCAGTTATCAGTGGGTTGTTAAGTTCTCGAACTCCTGGCTAAAAACACACTTGCTACATCATGTCTAAGGTCCATCTTGCTTTAGCTTTCTAGGTCATGCACACTATGTGAATTTAATGTTTGTAGAGTTTAACTAAATCCTCATCCCAGATCAAATCCTTATATCCTATGTGATTTTAGGTCAGCAGCTCACTCTCCTTTTTTGAGCTTTAATATTCTCTTCTGTAAAGTATTGATAGTCAGATTAGTCAGCCTTTGTTAAGCACCTAGTATGTTCCAGGCACTGTGCTAAGTAATGGGCAATGAAGGATGGAGAGAGTCTCCAGCATGCCCTTCAGCCCAGGCCCAGTGGGAGCACCAGGCTTTAGAACCTTCAAGGGCTCAGACCTCATAGGTGAACTTCCTGTGGTATTCTCAGCCCATCTACCCCATAACTAGGGGGAAGTCCCTGTGACAGCAACTCTCTTTCAGGAATCCCTGGCCTCAAGCCACTGCTTGGTGAATGATGGGCAGGAAGTAGGCAGCCCAAGAACATCTGCCATCTATACTGTCCAGCCCTGGCAGGGACAGAGTGTGCAAGTGGGCCAGGGTCTTTTAGATCAGCTCAGCTCTCTCTCCAAGTGTCTCTTGAGGGTCTGCTTTGTGCCCAGAACCCACTGGGGTAAGTCATTTGTGTTTCATTGGCCCCACAGCAAGGTCTGTACACCCTGCTCAGAATACACAAGACTACAAAGAAAATTCAATCTGTCTATGGACTCCTAACTCAGATTAAGAACTCCATCCTGCCTCATGAAACCTCTAACTCTCAAGAAGTGTCTGCTCTACTAGCAGAAAAAGAGAATGCTTCGCCCAAAAAGTACCCTGGCATGGTGGACTGAAGCCCTGCCTCAGACACCTACTGACTAGATGGCCTTGGGCACATCCCATGCAACTTGCAAAGGCTAGGGCTTCAAATCTTGCCTCTCTCACTTGGGTGCCCTTGGTCACCTGCCTTAGCATCCCTGGGGTCCACGGTCCCAGGTAAAATAAGAGTCTTGATGTCCAAGGCCTTTCTGGTCCCTCCTCGTTCTGAATGTATCCTCACATGGTCTGGTATTCAAAGGTCACTGAAGTTGTGGCCAGCATCCATTTGTGGAATAAGCCCCCTCCCACAATTCCATTTAGCTCCAGAGGTAGAAGGACCCTCTGAGCCCCTCACAGCACAGGAGACTGAGGCTGAAGAGATTATAAGCATCCAGAATGGAACTCGAACTCTGCTCAGCTGACTCCAGAGACCAGTTGTATTTCCGGCCTCCTTCCTGAGCTGTTAAGCTAGGCATTGTGTTGGGTGCTGGGGGTAGAGACAAAAGTGAAAGTAAAAATTCTCACCCTCAAGGCATGAATTTAGAGGACTTGGGCCATCTGTCCAAACCCCTCCCCCCATTTTACAGATGAAGAAACAGAGGCCCAGAGCAGGGAAGGGACTTGCCCGAAAGTCACAGAGGTGGTAATAGTAGTGACGGGGGTCGGGTGAGGGGGTAGTTAGCGTTTCTATACCAACTTAAGGTTTATAAAAGTATTTTATTTATTATCACATTTGATGCTCATGAAAGCCCTGGATATGGGGGTGTTATTATCCCCATTTTATGGAGGAGGAACTGAGCCTGGGAGAGGTTAAGTAACCTCAGTGTTACATGCAGGATTCGAATTAAGTTCCCCCCTCCCCATTCATAGTCCAGGATGTTTCCCATGTGCCACATCTGACCCTCTGCTAAGGGTGATGCTAAGGAAACTTGATAATGGGTTAGGACAGCCTAACACATGTTTTTTAATTGAATTGAAAGTCCTGGACTGATTAAGTTCCTTCTACAGCTCCAACTGCCAACCAAACAAGATTCATGCCATTCAAGGCCCTCCACAATCGATCTCCAAACTCCCTTTCTGTATTTCAGTTTAATTCTATCAAGAGGTATTTATTAAGCACCTACTATATACCTAGCACAGAACCTTCCCCGCAGTTCCTCCCCTTGGCATCATTTTCATTCCAGCCCAATTAGTCTAAAATTTTAAGCTCCTGAAGTGAAAGAGATCTCAGAGGTCATCAGATATAAGCATTGCTCACATTTATGTGGCAAATTGTGCAGCATTTCACCTGCATTATCTCACTTGATCAAGACCACAGGTAGCAAATATCATAGTCAGACTTTGAACCCACATCCTCTGATTGGAGCCAAGGAATGTGTCCGCCGGACCACGATCCCTTTCACCTTGACTGCCCCATTGTGCATGTAAGACCCAGAGAGAGGAAGGTCCCCCAGGGAGTCAATGAGAGGCCTGGGCCTGGGAGGGTCATCTCCTCAATTCTTGGCCAGGCCCATGTGCCTCCCATCGCACGTCTTTGCCTTTCATTGACTCATGGACTTCAGAGTAAAGACCCCTTCCCTTAGCACATGAGCCCAGAGTAACAAAACAGATCCAAGCTGGGCCTCAACCACAGATCTCGGTGCTTCCTCTGCTCTGGTGTGATTTCCAAGCTTATTTCACAGGTATCTTTCCCTATTAAAGAAAAGAAATAAAAAAAATGCTCCCATTCACACCCACACAAAATGGCTGAGGGTGAGGGAGGGGGGTGTTTAGGGGTGTGCCTGCTCAGCAGCATACACAAACACTCTGGAGAGCCCAAATCAGTGATTGGCATTGTTGGCTCTACAAAAGTTGGCATTTGGAGAAAGTCCCTTGGTGTGCGTTTGAGCAGCCTTTGACAATAACCCTGAGAAAGTTGGGGTTTAATAGGCCCCTATTAACTTGTTCTGGGACCCTCTTACTGTCCCAGTGTATCCCCAGCTGATCCCCAGAACTGCCGGTTCACAGGAACCATTCTCTATTTTCTGTATATCTTGGAGACCTGCATGTGGAGCAGCTGGATCCTGAGGGAGAACAGAGCAGGCTAAGTGGGTGAGATGGGGCAATGGCCAGCGGTTGGCTTTCTCTCTCTGCAGGCACCCAAAAGGAAGGAGTTCAGGGTGTGTGTTTCCCATATCATCTCCTCCAATAAAGACAGAGAGCTCATTAGCATTCCTTCTGCTCAGGAGAACCCTTTACTCAGAATCCCCTGGGAATTTGACTTCTGAAGGCAGAATCCAGTGCAGGAGCAAACATCTGTCTCCTTTGGGATGGTCAACCAAGGTCAAGAGTTACATCGGGAAGGGTCCTCAGATGACTGAGGCCAATCTACTCATTTTCCAATGAGGGGCTTCAGATTTCAAACCACTTATATTACAGAGGGGGAAACTGAGGCCCAGAGATGAATAGTCCTGGTAATGAATGACCAAGTTAAGTCCTTTGAGAGTTGTGCCAGATTAATTTCCAAGTAAAAATCTGTTGGGAAAGATGTATTTTGTTCCATGTGCTTGAGTCCTCCTCTGATGCCTCACACCCAGGGACCCCAAGTTCTGGCAGGAAAGTCAAACAGAAAGGCTTCAAGTACAGGTCCAGAACTACCCTCTCTCAGAGAGACTCATCTAAGCAGCTTTCTGAGGATCTCTTCTACCCTAGAGTTTTTTATATTCTCTTGGGAGAGCCTCACTTTTGCCTTGCTGACTCTGGGAGACTCATCCAGTCAGAGGCCTCAGGGATTCAATTGATTGACCAGCCCATTTATCAAGCACCTTCTGTGAGTGGCAGTTCTGAGAGGGCCCCACCCACCCAACCCATCAGCCTCTTACACTAGCTTCCATCACAGACTGGAACCAGGGACATCTTTGGGCATCCCAGGTATGCATGTCTTTCAGACACAGCCCCGACTGCATGTACATACCTCCATCTGTCCCCACATCATTCACCACAATGACAGTACCTTTCCTCCTAAGAATCGAGATTTGTCCTTATCCTTGGGTGACTGTGGGTGTTTTGGAAAGAACAGTGACACGGGTCTCAGCAGGAACGGGACCAGTCACCCTTTGTTTGACTTGGTGAATGTGTGACCTTAGACAAATCACCTCATCTCTTTCTACCTCTATCACATGAGCAATCATGTTTTCAGCGTCATAGTTGTTGATCCCAGTTACAGATGGAAGAATCCTTAGATTATGTTATCCAACCTACTCTTTAAAACAATTATTAGTATCTTTTTGTTTCTATATCATATGCATTTCCTGATATACTCTCCCTTACCCCTTCCAAAAAGTTACCTCTTATATCAGGTGCTCCCAACATGGGACATAATTATCTCCTATTGAAATTAATCTGTCTAATGTCTTCCATGTAGACACATGATAAACTCTAGAAATTATTTCCTTTAATGTTGAATAGGAAGAGCAAGGTTTACTGAAAACCAAAGAGTACAAAAGAAGGTCTTATAACAAAAAATATCTAAAAGTATTCAGCAAAATTACCCACAGTATCAAAAATGTCTGACATTGCATGCAGTGTTCTATACCCATAGTCCTCCACCTCTGCAAAGAAGCTGGGAGACGATTCTCATCTTCCTTCTTTGCAGCCCAATTGAGTCATCATCGCTTCGTAGCATTCAGTTTCAACTGCTTTTTTTCTGTTGTTCCTAGCTACACTGTTCTAATCATTGTGAATATTGTTTTCCTGATTCTGACTGCTTCAACTCTGCATCAGTTCATAGAAGTCTTCCTATGATTCTCTACAGTCTTCAAATTAATAGTTTTCTATAGCACAGTAATGCACTGTAACATTCACAAGTCACAGTTTGTCTGGTCACTTCTTATTCAATGGGCATCTACTTGGTTGACTGTCTTATGGCAGAGATTATGTGATTACAGACATTTAAGCTAGAAGAGATGTCAGGGGTCATTTCTTTCAGTCCTTTTCATATTACATGAGGAAATGGGCTCAGAGGGTAGAATGACTTGCCCAAAGTGAGTGGGATTGGTCTGATGGTCTATTGAGAGGAAACATATGAAATATTGTAACTAAAGCATTCTAGAAAAGTGAACTCCAATAATTATTATTCTTATTGTGACCTACCTTAATAATAAAAGTAGTTCTGACTTATCCAGAGCTTTCATCACAATGACAGTAGTGCCAGTATTATTATCCCCATTGGACAGATGAAAAAACTGAGTCTCAAGTTGGGAATTAAATTTAACAAATGCTTATGAAGTGTCTACCACTGTGCAAGGCAGTGTTACATAGTAGACCGAATGAGTGATGCCTTGTAGTCAGTAGACTTAGATTCAAATTCTGCCTCAGATCCTGACTAGCTGTGTGACCTTGGACTTCAGACAATTGAGGTCCAACTAGTTTCCAACTAGAACATTCTGGGCTTCCAAGTGTGCCATAATTGCCTTTCTGCCACTGGTGACAGCTGTGGTTGCATGGAATGAAGGCTGGTCTTCCTGTTAGGGGAGGAGGTGAATGGGCCTGAGGAGCCCCTCTTAACTGCTCAGTTATCAAGGAGGACTCAATGTTCTTTCAGAGAACAGGGAAAGTGTTCAAGGGAGAAACGAAGGAGAAGGAACTGAAGAGGTAGAAGGGAGGCCTAACCCAAGCTCACAGGAGGAAGGGTTCAAGGGGAGGGGAGGGGAAGGGAGTTCCTCCTTGTGACTGGAGAGGTAGAATTTCTGAGGACTGAGCTGCTAATACTCTGAGTGAAGGTCATGTGGAGTCATAGCTAATAAAAGTAACTAGTATTTTTATGATCACTTAAGTTTTACAAAAATGCTTTACAATTATTATCTCATTTGATAGTCCCAACAACCTTAGGAGGCTGGTATTCTTATTATTTCTATTTAATGAAGAGGAAACTGAGGCTAAAAGAGGCCGTGCTTCTAAGGAAGTGTCTGAGGCAGGATTTAAACTCAGGTCTTCCTGATTTCAAGTCGAGCACTCTGCTCACTGCACCATTTGGCCAAGGAGGCCAGTCTACCCTGTTCGGAAGAAGGCATTGGAGAGGGAACTGTGTGAGACTCCTCGGTGGCTTTCATAATAATAGCTGATCTTTCTATAACACTCCAAGGTTGGCAAAGGGCTTTACTTGAAGAATCTCACTTGACCCTCCCCAAGACCTGGCAGATGGGTCCTCAAATACTCCCATGGATCTCAGCTTGCTGCTACAGAAGTCCCCTTCATTCCGTCTAACCTGTGCCACCCACTTTCATGTCTTCCCATAAGTTCTCTAAAGGGTGTCCCTCCACGTGTGCTGGGTACCTTCTTTGCTTTCTCTTCACATTGGTAGAGAACCAGTGAAGAACTCCAGTTGTTTTACCTGTCATTCCTCCATCTCTCTGTGTGACCAGTTCATTTTCTTCTATCATGCAGTTGATTTCTTGAAGGAATCATTTTCTCTTATTCTTACTTGAAGATCCTCATTGGTTATGTGATATAGTCTATTCAAACCCATCATGTGCTTCTCCATTGCCATCCATGTGATATTCATTTTTGTCCCCACTTTCCTTATCAGGAAACTGAGGCTCAGACAGATGAAGTGATTGGCTCAGGGTCAAATATCTGGTCAACATCAGAGGTTTGATTTCACCCGGGTCACTTGTGACTTGTCCATACTGTTTCCACCATACTACTTCATACGTTCCTGAGTACAAAGGCCAACTTGGCCTAACCAACAACCAAAGATGTGATGGACATGAAATGAGTGAGCATATGTAAAGCACTTTGCATAACTTATGGTTATAGTTATATAACTTATAGAGTTATAGAAATGCTAGCAATGAGGAGGGTGTCCCTCCTGTGCCAGATATTGCGTCTGTGGTAGGGCTACAAAAAGAGTGAATGAAACAATGCCTGCTCCCAGGGAACCAACATGGAGGTCTATTGTATCCCTAGAGGATGTATCTGGGAAGTGCTGGAGAAGCTCCTGAGATATATCAAACGTGCATGGTGACCATCTGCTTCTGGAGTTATCACTGGCACCTGATCCCTGAGAAGGATCCCTGAGAGTGATGCTTAGGGTGATGGTGCCATGGGCAAGGTCTTTGGTCATAAGCCATGTTGTTGTTGTTGTGACCAGTAGCAGTCTGGGAAGAGAAGGCAGATTTTGAAAATGAATATCTGGTTAAGAGGATGATGGTTATAGAAAGTGGCATATGGATTTCTGGATCCTGGCTAGAGATATTGAAATGATGGGCTCTTAACTAGGGATGGCACGCATTGCATAAGGGCTGGTGAAAATAGATTTCCGGGACTTTGTGGATCTGGTCAAGACAACTCTTACCCCTCCAAGTATAGGAGGCAGGCAAAAAATGTTAATGGGTATGTATAATAAGGCAGGACCCAGAAAGAAGAATGTCAATGGAGACAAAGAATAATCCATGCAAATAACCTGCATGGAGAGGAGCAGTAATAAAACTCAAGACCTCAAATATCAGTACACAAATGGATGGATGGATGGATGGATGGATGGATGGATGGATGGATGGATGGATTAAAAATAAAGCATGGGATCTGGAGTCAGGAAGATCTAAGTTTGGATCCTGCCTCAGACATCTACTATCTGAGTGACACTGGGCAGCATCAGTTTCCTCATCTGTAAAATCAGGATGTATCACCTACCTCCCAAGGTCACTGGGAGGATTGGAAGAGTTAACATGTTACATGCCAGCTATGATGATGATGACAACGACGACAATGATGAAGAAAAAGAATACGATGTCACTCCTATATGCCAAACACTGTGCATGATGCTAGGGAAGGATACAAAAATAGTGAATGAAACAATCCCTGCTCCCAGGGAATTTTAATAGAGGAGACAAGGAGAAGGGGCAGGGGATAGAAAAAGATGGAGAGAGAAAGGGGAAAGAAGGGGAAGGAGGGGAAATGGAGGAAGAGTTTGGGGAGATCAAGGAGTGTTTCATGTGCTTGAGTTGAGTGTTGAAGGAAGAAAGGAATTCTACAAGACAAAGGTGAAGAGGGAGGGCATTCCAGACATGGGAGGATAGACAGCAGAAAGGCATGAAGATGGGACAGGAGCTGTTGTGTGTGAGTGAGTCAGTTTGAGTGGGTCACAGAGTATGTGTGTGTTTGTCCATTGCTGAAGAAGACCATGCCATCGAAGAAGTTATGACATGACTTGCACTTGACTTTGTTTTGAGTGAGGGAGGGTTGTGCAGGTCACCAGCCTCACTTCTCCTCCAGAGTCATCTGTGTCCAGTGACCAGGTATTCATCAGGATGACTGGAGATGACCCAGGATGAGGCAATTGGGGTTAAGTGACTTGCCCAAGATCACACAGCTAGTGAGTGTCAAGTGTCTGGGGTGAGATTTGAACTCAGGTCCTCCTGACTCCTGCACTGATGCTTTATCCACTGCACCACCTAGCCTCCCGCAGTCACAGAGTACAGATGGAGTAAATGTAAGATGAGGCTGGGAAGCTGAACCAGAGCCATGTTGTGAAGGGTTTTAAAAGCTCAACAAAGGAGTTCATATGTTTAGATGCCCCTGGAGTTTATTGATTGGTGGGGAGGGGTGACAGGGTCAGCTCTGTGCTTATGGAGAATCCCTTTGGCTGTAGTGTGGAGGATGAACTGTAGTCAGAGAAACTGGAACTGGGGGAAACAGTTAGGGGAGAGAGATGATGATGATGCTGGTGGTGGTGGTGACCTGAACAAAGGAGGGTGGTGATGGGTAAGTGGAGAGAAGGAGATGGATGAGAAAGGTGGCAAAATCTGGCAATTGATTGGATTTGTGCAATGAGAGGAAATGAGGAGCTGAAGGTAACACCAAGTTGTGAACCCAGAGACTGGCAGAATGGACATGCCCTTGACAGAAATGGGGAATTGGGGAAGAGGGCAGGGTTTGGGGAAAAAGAGAATGAGTTTAGTTCACGACATATGGAAGTGAGGAAGAAGTGCCAGAATCTTAATCCAAGGATACAATTCTGATCCTGTAGATAATGAGACTTGGTGATCTAGCACTTGTGACTAGACTTTGGCTTATTGAAAAACAGCCAAGGAGACCAAAGGCAGGTCAGGGGTATGGCATAGGGCATCCCCAAAGTCTTGGGCTTACTATGACTTTTGGAACATTGTATATCATGAGATAGACTTCGGTGAGTAAATCCAGAAGGCTAATGGGAGTCAATACAAGGAGACACTAAATTGGTATTGTGTTGGGACTGAGCACCTGTATAGAAGGAATTAATAAATGAATTCCAGAAACAGATAAAATATGTGGCATAAAAACAAGTTATGGTGACATTGAACAGCCTCGATTCTTAAGCTGTCCTAGAGCTCTCTGCCCAAAGCAGGACAAAGCATAAATTCAGTCCATAACAGGAATGCTCAGGGTGCCAAAACTCAGTGTTTGGGCCTCAGAGGACACTTTGGGGCTGACCATTCAACCAGTTTAAAACCTCCTAATGGTTCTATTGTGTAGTCCTCTTTCTTTCAAAAACACAAGAGTCTTTATTAAATGCTTTGCTAAAATCTAGCAAACATTCCCCTGCTCTACCAGTCTGGTGAGTGTTCATCCTTCATTGCCTAAGAAGACCATGCCATCAGAGAAATAATGGCATGACTTGCATTTGTCTTTGTTTTGAGTGAGGGAGGGCTGTGCAGGTCTGGTAACTGAAACAAAAAAGAAAATGAGATTGGTCTCACATGAACTCATCTTGATGAAGCCAGTCATGCTGACTCCTAGAGGTTATTGCTTCTTTGTCTAAATTCTCACAAACCATCCCTTTAATGACACATTCTAGAACTGTCCAAGAACTGAAGCCTAGCCCATTCGCCTTAGGACTCTGCTGTCATGCCTTTGTTGGAATTGGAGCATTCGCCTCTCCCCAGTCCTGTAGCAGCACCTCCAGCATCCTCCATGATTTTTCAGAGATCACTACATCCACTGATTTTATCAGTGCTATGGGTCATAGATAGGCCTGATGCCTTGAACCCACTGAGAACAACTAGATCCCTTCTATTATATCTCCTCATGAGAGTATCAGTTCACTGGTCATCTCTTTAAGACTCCCATGCTGGCTTCCACTAATCACCACTTCCCTTTCTAAATGCAGGAAACGTTACTTTCAGAATTTTACTAGGAATTAAAGTCAGATACTCCCGCCTATGCTTTGAAGAATCCTTCCACTGTCAGGGCAGCGTTTACCTGAATCTAACCCTGTAGCAACTACTTCCCCAACCCTTTCTGCCTAGGCAGGTAGTGATCTCTCTGTCATTCTCTCTGTCATTGCCGGTCGGCGCCTTGGGGCGCGACTAGATCCCCGTGGAAGTCTCTTGTGGCTCAGAGATTCTGGGATGCCATGATCCTCAGCTCTTGTTCTCCACAAGCATTGCTAATTCCAGTCTGTTCTGAGAATGGCGCCGTGCTCCTCCCCACAGCTTCAGCTGCGGAGAACCAAGCGTGCCGCACACCTCGGCATGGTGTCTGGCCCGTTGTCGGCGCTCCATAAATATTAAACGGACATTAAAAGAAGGCTCTGTGCTCCCATCTCCTTTAGTGTAAAATCACTGATGTTCCCAGGCAAGGCCCATTTCAAACCTACTTTATGTGAAATGCAGCATTTCCCATAAAAACGTTCCCCCAGGGACTGCTTCTCGCTTCTCTCGCTCTCTTTTTGAGGCTTAAATCCTGCGCAGAGAAATGTCCAGAGGATGGAATTCTGGGAGATAATTCCCAACTCTGGCCAGATCCCATTTTCTGCAGTCTCCCCCCCTCCCCAAGCTTCAGCAGCATGAACACAGTGCTGGCTGACTTAATGAGGATGCCTGTGTGATCACGGGAAATCACTTACTTTTCTGAGCCTCAGTTTCCCCATCTGTCAAATGAACTCAATGACCTTCCTAAAGTGTATATCTGAACATGTCACCCTCCTCCCCTCATTCAATAAACTCCAGTGGCTTCCATCATCTCCAGGAGACAATACAAAATGGTCTGTTTGTCGTTCGGAGCCGTTCATAACCAGCCCTTTGCTCCCTTTCCAGTCTTCTTACTCTCCCAACACGTCCTCTTTGACCCAGTGTCTTAGCTTCTTGGATGTTCCATGGACAAGACCTTCCATCTTTGGGCTCTGGGCATTCTCTCTGGCCTCCCCCAATACCCAGAATGCTCTCCCTTCTCCACTCTGCCCACTGACTTCCCAGGCTTCCTCTAATAATTTCAACTAAAATCCTACCTTCTGCAGGAAGCCTTCCCCACTCCCCTGTTAATTATCTGTTTATCCCTTTGATAGTCTGTATACATTTGTTTGCCCATTATCTCCCCCATTAGCCTGTTCTGCCTCTTTTGGTGTCCCCAGCCCTTAGAACAGTGATTAATAAATGTTTGTTGAATGATATTCTATGACTGGTGTTGCCAAACCCTGTGATTTTACAGTTCTGAGTTCTGTCATCGTAAGATTCTAACACCGTGGTTCCAAGACCCGATGATAGATTCTGTCATTCTAAGGTTGTGACATTCCATGGTTCCCAGATCCTGTGACCCTATAAATCTGAGATTCCTTAATTAGTGATCCTGTGAGTGGTAGTCACAAAACAACCCCCAATCTGTAACTGTCACAGGGAACATTGTGGAGGGAGAGCAGCACATGGTTCTCTCTGATTTCCTATCCTTTCTTCTCTGTGCACCTCCCAGGGACAGACGGGGCTGCTTGGTTCATAAAAAATAAATTAAAAAAACTTGCAGGGCTGGTACTATTTCCCCCCTTAATTATGGGGCTCGTCAAGACTGCTTCTTGAAAACCTCTACTGAGAGTGATTCCCCCACCTCTGTGGGAGCTTAGTTAACCTGTCTGCCTAAAAAGCTGATGCTCGAGAGCTGGCTCTGGGCTTTTGTGAGTCCCCCAGCCTTTTGAAACTTCCACCCCAGGCTCCTGGGCTGTCTGCGATGCTGCCTTGGCCGGCACACCCAGCTTGCTATCCCTGCTGCCTTCTTGGTTTGGGTCCCACTTATGCCCATATGGTACTCTTTTTTTCATATTTTGGAATGTTAACAGATCAACTGGCCATGGATACTAAAGCCATCCTTGCCCAGGTCACATTTAAAGAACAGTAGTAGATTTCTGTCCTCTCCCTTTGTCTCAGCCAAGCTCTCTTTGAGTCGAGTGGTGTGGCAAAGTTCCTAGAACTAGAGTCTGAGGAGCTGGGTTCAAATTCCTACATTTATGACCTTGGGAAAGTCCCTTTCTGTCTCTCAGCTTCTGTTTTCTCATCTATAAAATGAAGGCCTCAGTGGTCTCTTCTAGCTCTCTGTCACCAATCCTAAGATCTTCCAAATCTAGAGTCCTTTGAAGGATTACATTTTTCATACTTCTTACAGCCCCTCTGCTTTTTTGAGTCCCTGTTTTCTCCCATTTAAAATGGGAGTAATAGCACTTGCTATTATATATCACACTTGAAACAATAGCACTCAAGGGCCAGTGTGAGGGTGGCTAAAACCAAGCTTGCGTGGCCACTTGAGAACAGTAACCCTTAGTGGAAGGAGGCTGGAGAAAGAATCAGGAGGAACCTCATTATAGGTCCTGCAGCTGTCACATTGCCTGTTCACCTCCTTGTGCCTTGGTTTTCTCATCTGGAAAATGGTCTCCAAGGTCCCTTTCAGGTCTAGAGCTAGCATTCCTTCCCTGTCTTAGTTGCCTGATCCAATGAGTCCAACAATGAGCATTTACTAAGTACCTATTATATGTAGCTAGGTGGTACAATGAATAGAAAACTGGGCCCAGAGTTAGGGAGACCTGCGTTCAAATTCAGCCTTAGACACTTACTAGCTGTGTGACCCTGGACAAGTCACTTAACCTTGTTTGCCTCAGTTTCCCCATTTGTAAAATGAGATGGAGAAGGAACTGGCAAACCATTCCAGTATCCCTGCCAAGAAAACCCCAAATGTGATCATGAAGACTCGATCATGACTGAAACAACTGAACAAATAACAAATTATACCAAGTGCCAGAGATACAAAGGAAAAGCAAAAACCTTGTTCTGTCTGCAAGGAGCTTTCATTCAGTTATTCAGCAAACATCATTTAGTGCCTTCTCTTTACCAGCCCTTCCAGAACCACAGAATGTGCACGCTGGAAGAGACCTCCGTGGCTCTTCACAAAAGGAATCCCTTCTTTAGAACTTCCCTACAAATCTTCTGAAAGACACTTTGCACCCGTGGATGGGGGAAGACCTCAAGGCCAAACAAAGTTCAAAGTTTAATCCAAGGGCGAGGATCACAGGAGATAAAATGTATTATTTTGATTACATTAAATGTAAAAATCTTTACATGAACAAAACGGATGCAGCTAAAATGAGAAGGGAAATGGTTGGTTGAGATAAGTGGTCTCTCAACTTCTGCTTGAAGACCCCAAGGAGGAGAGCCTGCCATCCCAGGAGGCAGCCCGATTCCTCTCAGAGCTGCTGTGATTGGACACAAAAGCAAGAAACAGAAACCCTCCCCCCACATCAAAACACATTTATTAGACACCATGCTGGGAGTCAGCAATACAATGACAAAACCAAAATGATCCCACCTTCAAGGAGCTTATATTCTGTTGGGGGGAACTACATGTACACAGATAAGTAAATGTAAAAAAATACACAAAATGTAAAAAAAAAATACACAGTGAGCAAAATGAGATAATGATTTTAATGTGCTTTAGATAATCCTGAAAGTACACTAACTCTTCTCCCTGCTATATAAATATGTTATCCTGGTACCCAGCCAGGTCTGTGGTGCTCCCCACTCTTCTGCCCCTCCTAGGCAGACCTTTTTCCCAGAACCCTTTGGGGTAGACCTTGTTTTCCTGGAGAGGTGGAATGAGCAGAGGCTTGTTGGGCTAACTGTCCACAGCCATGACTCATCCAAAAATGAGGGACTCTGTCCTGCTGGCATCTGCAATATGCCCAGATTTTCCTTCAAAGGGATTCTAAGGGCAAAGAGAAAGAGAATGAGAGTCCTCAGAAGCAGAGATTGCACAACGTCAGTACTAAGGCACCGTTTCCACGTGGACAGCGGCTAAATTTTTAAAGAAAGATTTTAAAGGAGGAAAAAAACCCCACCATGAAATACATTAATAATCCAGTTCTCCTCCAGTCATAATTAAAATGTTCTGCAGCCTCTAATTCTCCCCATTTTCCCAATCTAATTTGTTTTCTGTCGCTGTCGATTTTTCTTCCAAGTGCAAAAGAAATTTCCGCCCCCCCTCTTTTGAAAGCCTGAAACATGGCTGTCCAGGAATCGCTTCAGTTTTGTTCTTTTCTCCTTGGTTAAATAGGGAGAAAATGAGCTTGGTGGTAGGACCTTAATGACCAAAAAGCTGTCCCTTTGGAAGGCAGATCTGGTTTTTGCTTTTGCAAGTTGCTATGAAAGGAAGGGGGCAGACGTGGTCACATTCACTGGTTGTAAGTGGGTGTGGGTGTCTGCTCATGGTAATAAGGAGACCGGTAAAAAGGAGGAGTGCAAGGACTTAGCTCCCGGATTTCTAGGACTTTTCTTTAAATATGATGGAGTTCTGAAAAATGTCACTTTGAAATTTAACAAAAAAAAATTAGGAAGTCTCAACAGAAGATTCCCATTCGGAAGAGAGCTTTAAAATATTTTTTTCTGATTCCCTCACTCTAAACATGCTTTTGAGGCATAGCATGGGCGATAGGAATTAAAAAATGAGTGTCTTGGAAATTATTTTAAGATATTCATTTCTTTGTCCTTTCACAAAACCTACTCTGTGTGATGCACTGAGCTAGGAACTAGAGACACAAAGACTGGAAATTAAAAAAAAATAAAAAGATGGCACTTAATATGGGGGTGAGCTTCCTTGCTCAAGTAATTTCCTCTCCATAGGCCCAGATTCTTCATCTGTAAGAAAAAGAGGTCAGTCTATGTGATCTTGAAGGTCCCACCCAATTCTGTTGTGTCATATTCTAAGCCCCCTTCTCAGCCCTGACATCTCATGTTCTATATTCGAAGTTCTCTTCCATCTCTGACATTCTGTATCCTATGTTTTTGGTTCCTCCTACCCCTGACCTTCCCTGTTCTAAGCTCCCTTCCAGTTCTGACCTTCCCTGTTCTAAAGTCCCTTGAAGTTCTAATACTCTATAATTCTATACTAAAATATAGCATCCCCTCCCCAACTTCCAGGTAATTTTCTTTCCCTGCTCTCTCTGGGGGAAAGTGTTCTAGCAGCACAGCTCAATGCGAAATCCTTTTCCAGATGCCTCTGCTCCTCAAACCTCTACCTTCGGTCTGAATTGATCCTCCTGAAGGAATTTCAGATTTCATTGCCTTGATCCCTGCTCAGACACACTGTGTTTGTGTGTGCACGTAGGTGATGTATGGGAGGTCAGGGGGTACATGGCCCAAGTTTCATTTCTGGAAAGTAAAACTGAATGGTTGGGTAGATCCAACATCAGTCCCAGCCTTGCCCATAAGCCTGTGGGTTTTAAGGGTTACATTTTTTTTTAAAGCTATGCCTTAAACATTTAAACATGTCAAGTCAGGCGCTCCTTCATGGGGGTGTTCCCTCCCCCTCCCCTTCTCTCTACTAAAGTAAATTCATCAAACTACTGAGTTAGAAAGATTTGTAATGAGTTCTTTGAGCAGAGAGGCAGGCTGGCTGTGTGTATGCATGAGTATGAGTGTGTGTGGGTATGTGTGTGAGACAGTATGTTTGAGAATGTGTATATGAGTGTGCATGTGAGTGAGTGTCTCCCCCCTCCCTCTTTTACTTCCCAAATCTCTCTGACATTGAATAACACAAGTGCAAGCAGATGCCCGGTCTCCTGATCTTGCTCTCCTTCATGTCTCCTATCTGCTCCTCCCTAGGTTCTGAGAAGAGGCTGGCTCTGGGGACTCCACCACTGCCACCCACGGGGGATGGCCTGGGCCCTGCCTGTCCATGTGGAGTGACCGGAGGCGGGATGACGGCCTGAAGGCGGCCGAAGCCCTCTCCCCACGCTGGCCAAGCATGGCATTCTCCCAGTCCCACATCATGGCAGCTCGCAGACACCAGCACAGCCGCCTCATCATCGAGGTGGATGAGTATAGTTCGAACCCCACGCAAGCCTTCACCTTCTACAACATTAATCAGGGACGCTTCCAGCCCCCGCACGTGCAAATGTAAGTAGGGGAGCCCTTCCTGGGCTGGTCCAGAACCACAGTCCTGGCCTTCTTGTGTGCCACCTTCACGCCTTCCTACCTGTCCAGGGTCATCCATGGGATTGCTTTACCACCAGCTCTATTGCAGTGAGAACGTCAGTGTCTGTCCCCCCTCTCTCCTCACCCTCCCCTCTTCCAACCCCAAGCTTTTGCCCAGGCTCCTGCCTATGGTGAATGTGTCCCACCCTCCTCAAGCTGGGTGGACATGAAATGCAGGGAGCCTTCGGCCTCTAGGGGACTGTGGAGAGGTGCCCAGTGTTGTATCTAGAGTGCCAAACTTGGCACCAACACCAAAGCCCACCTCCATCACCATGTGCCCATGGGCACATCATACCATCAAAGCTCCAAGTTCTTCTCAAAGGACCATGAGGGGCCACTTTTCGAAGTGGGAAGGAAAGATGACCCCATAATGGGGATTGTAGCTTCACAGGTCAAGTGCTGGGTGGGACGTCCACCCCTTCCTTTTACAGAGAGGGAAACCAAAGCCCACTGGGGTTTCGTGATTTGCCCAGGGTCACACAGAGAATTCATGACAAAGGGGGATTCAAACCCAGATCCTCTAATTCTTGATTCAAAGCACCTTCCCCCAGATGTTGGGGTGGGGAGAGGCATGTTTGTCAGGTCTTCACTGGGCTAGATAGAGCCTCTGAGGTTCTTTTCAGCCCTGAGATTCTGTAAAATCACTTCCTCTCCCTGTTTTCTTATCTCTGAGATGGAGATAATAATTCCCTTAGCGGTCCTCAAGTCCATCCTCTCATTTTATAGATGAGGAAACTGAGGTCCAGGTGGGTAGAATGATGACTGTGCCTGCTGCCTTTAATCAGCAGAGAATACATCTAGGTTTTAGGGATAAGGAAATGTTCGTTTAGGGAGAGAACTACTGTCATGGTGGAGAGACTCAAGAAAATGTAATCATACACTGGTTCTACTGAAGAGGTTGTGGGGATTTCTAAAAATTGACCATAATTCACTAACAAAGAATGAGTTCATTGTAGGTCACCCTCAAATTCAGTCTTATTAAAACATGGGGCTCAGAAGTGGTGGGGGGAAGGAAGAGAGGAAGCAAAAGCCGTATCCTCAACAGCTGGAAACTTTGTTCCCTATGATCCCAGAATGTCCGAGCTGGGGGGGGGGGCCTTAGAACAGGGAATATCCGAGCTGGGGTGGGGGCTTAGAACAGAGAAGGTCAGAGCTGGGAGGAGACTTAGAACAGGGGATATCAGGGTGGGAAAGGAGATTAGAAAATAAACTATTAGAGGACATAGAATATATCCTACTAGGATGTAGAATATAGAATTTCCTGGACTTCCATACTGGATGGGGCCAGTTGTTGGCTGTGACTGGCTGGGATAATGAAGGTCACAGGTATGTTAAGGTAGAGCTGTAAGTGATGGAATCAGTGTCTCTTAACAAGTCATTAAAAGATCATTAAAAGACTGGTTGATATTGAGGTGCATTTTATGTCCTAGAATTTCAGAATTTGGTGATCAGGTTGTGTCTTGTCCAACCCTTCAAACTCCATTTAAGGAGACCCAGAGGAGGGCAGTGATTTCCTTCAGGTCACACAGTAAATTCAGTGGCAATGCCAAGACTGGAACCCAATCTCCAGAATCCTAGTGGATGCTCACTGGACCACACTATGCTCCCTCAGCAGCAGTCTCTTGTATGCCTTATCAAGCTATGCAAGTGATTGCATTTATGTATTAGCCCAACCTGGGCAGATGTTATTTACAATAACCAGGAAGTCTAGCTGGGGATGGTAAGTATAGGCTAACATGCTAATCCAAAAAAAAAAAAATTAAATTCGACCAACACTTTTTAAGTACCTGAACTGGGAAGACACAAAGGTGAAGGAGACTGCTTGCCCTCCTAGCAGAGGAAGTGATACAGGATACAAAATGGCACTCAGGTCTATATATTCAGTCTACTAACCATTTGTTAAGCCCCTACTAAGTACAGAGCACTGGTGCCATCCTAGGAAACATCAATTTGCTTAAGACACAGTCCTCACCCTTAGGACTTCTAAGACATAAAAACTCTACCCCATCACACAACCTCAGAAAGGAGGGAAGGGGTCAACAGTGGGCTCTGGGAGATCCCAGGTCTTAATGGTGGCTCCTGAGCAGGGCAATCAAGGAAGGCTCCCTGAAGGAAGGGACTTTTGAGGCAGGCTTTAACAGATGGAGAGGAATACAGCAAATGTAGGATCTGTAGATCTCAGGATGTTCTTGAGAGGTTAGAGATTGTTTCAATTTGACTGAAACATAGACTGTATGAAGGAGAGTAATTGATAAGACTAGAAATATAGAGGGTTGCCAGACTACGGTAAGCCTTGAATGTCAAGATAAAGAGAGCAGACGTTAGTCAGAGGGAAATAGGAAGCCCCTGATGGTTTTTGAGTATGTGGCCATAAGGGGAGAATCACATTGTCGATACCAGTCGATCAACAAGGACTAAGCACCCAGTCCTTCCCAGGCACTCTGCTAGGTACCAGGGACACAAAAAGCATCCATTCTGCCAGCCAGATCTCTGCCCAGAGTAAAATCAGTCCAGGAGAGCCACAAACAAGGCGTTCTGGGAGTCCCAAGAAGGTACTTGAAGTGAGGACCTGAAGGTTTCCCAGAAGGGGCAGAGTTTTAGCTGAGCTGGGCATCATGTCAGCAGGTCGGGGGGATGGGAGGAGGGCAACCCAGATGGAGCCCCACAGGGATGAGTGTCTAGAACTTGGCATCTGATTGTGGGAGCACCTTCCTGTCTTTATCCTTCACCTCTAAGAAGCTCCTTCTAAGAGCTTCAAGCAAGGGAGTTATATGATTAGAGTGACATTTTAAGAAGGTTTCTCTGGAGATGTGTACAGGATGGCCTGGGTGGAGGAAACAGGCATATATTAAGCACCTACTATGTGTTGGGCACCATGCTAGGCACTTTGCAAACGTCATCTCAGTTGATCCTCACAACAACCCTAGGAGGATGGTGCTTTTATTACTCCATTTTGCGGATGAGGAAAGTGAGGCAGGCAGAGGTTGAGTGACTTGCCTAGGGTCACCCAGCTAGTAAGTGTCTGAGGCCACATTGGAACTCAAGTCTTGCTGACTCCAGGCTCTATCCTCTACTACTTAGCTTTGTAGACTCGCAAGAAGCCTGGTGCAGTAGTCCTGGGGATAGGTAACAATCATAGGCAACATTCAGTTCAGTTCAAGTGCACATTTATTTGATTGATTTCTATAACTTCTGTGTCACTCATCTTCTACTATATTCTCCTCCTCCTCCCCCTCCCAAAGAGCTATGCCGTATACTAAAGGAGAAAAATGAAGGAACAAAGGTTCTGTATAACTGACAACACATTTGAAAAGGCTGGTGCTGTATACCGTGTTTCATACTCAGAGTCCCTCACCTCTGCAAAGAACCAGAAAGAAGTTATTTCTTTCGGACTGAGCAAGGCTATAATTTCTAAGCATTCAGTTTTCCTGTTTTCTTGGTACAATAATCATTTATTGAGCTCCTACTGTGTGCTTGTCAATAAGAGGCAGTTATGATACGGGCTGTGTGACCCTGAGCAAGCCACCTAACCCTGTTTGCCTCAGTTTCCTTGTCTGTACAATAAACTGGAGAAGGAAATGGAAAACTGCTCTAATATCTAGAAAACTCCAAATGGGGTCCTGAAGAGTCAGACCCCACTGAAATGACTGAGATTTAAGGTTTGCAAAGCACTTTGGATGGTCTTCTATCCACTCTGTGTCTTGTAGATACAGTTAATTGCACATTGTCTCCCTCATTAGAATGGGAGCTCCTGGAGGGAAGGAGCTGTGTTTTTGTACCCCCACTGCTGAGCACAGTGGCTGGCCTGTAGTAAACATTTGGTAAAGATTGTTGACCAATTAACTGCACTCAGTTCAGTCTACCTCACAGGTAGCTGCTTACAGGTATTATCATCCCCATTTTACAGATGAGGAAACTGAGGCACAAAGAGATGGCCTTGCTTGTCCAAAGCCCCACAGCTAGTCATTGGGAGGGAGAAGACAGGAGCCCAGGTTTTCCATTTATTTATAACTCTTTCCTGACTAAGCTGGTGACGGTGGGAATGGGCATGGGCATGGGCATGGAGGGGGGGTGCTGGAAGCCAGAGCTGTTGGGGAGCTAGAATTGGCAGCATTTGGTGAAGGCTGGCTACGGGGGCGGAGCTAAAGGTACCGATGGGTTTTCGGGCCTGTGGGCCTGCCAGGATGGTCAGGCACCGGGACCGGCTCTGAATCGAGGAATGCGGTAGGGAATTTTCCAGGCCGGGCCATGGAGGGTCTCCGGTGGGACATAGCTGAGAGCAGCGGGGGCTCCGCCGGGCCCCACGTGCCCCCTTTCATCGGCTCCACGCTTGCTCGCCCTTCAATGGGGGAAGCGCGTGTATTGTGGGATGTGGGGTTGCCATGGTAAGTCAGCTGTTTGGCAGAGAGGACGACATGTAAAATGTATGCTACTTGGGCACACGTGATTTATTGCCGCCGTGAGCTTTGTCTCGGGGGCGAGGGGGAGAAGGGGCCTTGTTTAATAAATCCACAACTTATTTTTAATAATGGCAATGACAGCCAGGATGTGGACTCCTCAGTTCAAGCCATACGATTAATGTGGCTACCCCAAGAGAGCCCTGCGAATAATGAGGGACTCCATCGCGGGGTAATGAATCTTCCTAACTAGGGCTGGAGGCAGAGGAGCCGCGGCTCCTTTAAGCAACTAGCTCCCCTCTGCAAGGGGAGGCTGAGGCTGTCAGGGAAGGCCCTTCTAGCGCTGGGAGGGGGGAGCGGCAGAAGAGGCACAATCACTCATCACACATCTGAAGCTGGAAGGAATCTCAGCGATCGCTATCCCGGGCCGGCTGATTACTGTAACCCGGTTGAACAGATCCCTGGGCATCAATTTCCTCTTCAGAAAAATAAAGGGCTTAGGCCAGCCGGCCTCTGGACCTGGAAGCCTGTGGTCCTCAGTCACCTAACTGCCCCGAGGTGCCTCAGATTCCCCCTCTGTAAAACGAAGGGCTTGGACTAGCGGGCCTCTGAGCACCGTTCCTCTAGTTTCCTGCGATGTGGTCTGATCCCCTCATTATACAGAAAAGAGATCTGAAATCCCCTAAGGGTCAAGGCAAGTCTTCTGACCCTATCCAAGGGACAGCGAATGAGCACTGGGTGACAACTGAGAAGGGGAGAGGGCTATGGGGGGAGGGCTTCTTAGAGGATGTGGCGCTTGACCTCCACCTCCCCACGCCCCCACCAGGAGAACTGCCCTCCCTGAGGGCAGGACTATTATTGTTAGAACTGTAGCAAATGTCAAATCCGATTAATTAATTTTAACTGACTTATAGGACCATTGAACCTTAGCGTTCATTCACTCCAAGAGATGGGGGCTTCACTAGGGACTGGATCTGTGATTGCAGGGTACTAAGAAACTCCCAGGTGAGGACACCCCTATCACCACTGCAAATCAGTGCTGTTTCTAGCCCTTATTGTCCTAGAGACTCATCTAGAACAAGGGTCTTACTAAGAATCCCCCAGCCAGGCCTTCCTTGACCTGCCCCAGCTCTCCTCTTCCTCTTCCTTCCCAGCATGTAGGGCAGGAAGAGTCTTCAGAAGCCTCCTCATCCAATTCTCCCATTTTACAGAGGATGCCCAGAAAGGTTCAGTGATTGGCTCAGGGTCACACAGTAAGTAACAAAATGGGAATTTGAACCCAGGGCCTTCCAAGTCTAATTTCATCACTTTTCCCAATCATGCTGCAAGTGGGGGATGGGAATGGACCTTGTGTAATAAAAAGAGGTCTGACTTTTTCAGGAGACCTGCCTTTTGTACGAATGACCCTGAGCAAGTTGCTTCAACTCTCTTTGACTCAGTTTCCCCATTAGTAAAATAGGGATCATCAAAATGGGAGGATGTTGTGAGAAAAGAGCTCTGTGAACCTTGAGATACTGTTGAAATGCAAAATAGTGTGATGATTGTAGGGGGATAGGGTTTGGGACAGTGGAGGGGGTCATCCTTGTCTACACTGCAGTACTGTCTGCTACTGGAGTTATCAAGGTGCTGGGTGGGCAGCGACTTAGAGGCAAAGGGCATAGGGGATAGTCCTGTGGCACACATAGAAATAAAGACATTTCAGAAGAGCAGTGGGCTTGGTGAGATCTTTTCAGGTGAGGAAACTCCATCTACTCATGGAGCTCATCACCTTACAGGCACAGAATAACAGAACCCTAGATCTGAGACAGAGGCACCTGGTAGGCTCCTGCCAGGCCCCCTACTGAGCAGGAGCAAAAACTGGGGCCCAAGTGATTTAGTCATGGTCACATAGCAGTCAAGAGACAGAGCATGATCCAACCTCCTCCTCCCAGACCTGCCACCCCCTTCATCACTCAACCCTTTTCCTTCATTCAGGTCTTTTGGTGGGGGGAGGACAGAGATCCCTTGTGGCCCTCCTTCCTTCATCTCCCTCCTTCTTTCTCCCTCCTCCCTCCTCCCTCCTCCTCTCTCCTCTTTCCTTCCCTCTTCTCCTTCCATCCTTCTCCTCCCTGTTCCTCTCTGCACTTCTCCTTGTTCCTCCTCCCCTCTTCTCCTTCCTCCTTCTCTGTCTTCCCTCAATTTCTGAGCCATGAATCTTCTCAGCTCTCTTCCTCTCTGTCTGCCCACCCTATATCCATCTCCTCCCACCTCAGCAGATAAGGGTAGTGAAGTCCACCCTGGGCCCTCTTTTCTTCCCTCTACACACTCTCCTTGGTAACTTTATCAGCTCACATGAAATCAGTTGTCATCTCTATGGTGATGCCTCCCAAATCAGTAAATCCAACTTTCAGGGCCAACCTCCCACAGACCCCTCCCCCTGGATGCCCTGAAGATATATTACATTCCCATACAGAACCAATTTCTGGTCCCTCAAAGACTCACCTCCTCCAAACATCCTTATTTCTATAGAAGACACCGACCACTCATTCACTTTCTCAATCAATCAGTCTACAAGTCTTTCGTGAGGACCTACTGTGTTGCTGCGCTGTCCATGGTGCTTCCCACTCACCAGGACTTTTCATTCTAACAGGGGAACAGGGAGACAGAGGCTCAGAACAACTTCAGCAGAAGCTGAATCCAAACAGCTCCTAAGGCATGTACATTGAAATAAGGATGTTTGGATGAGAGGTGACTTTGCTAGGAACTCCCAGGAGAGGAAATGCCTCTCCCCATGCAGATTAGTACCATCTCTACAACTTAGAGCCTCAGTTTGCCTGAGATCACATGGACAGTTCAAAAAGGGAAGATGCTCTCTAGCCACTGGGCAACACTGCCTCTAGGAGAAAATACAAGCAGCCTAGCCTGGCATTATGTGCCCTCACGGCCTGGCTTTCTGCCAGCCTTACATCTCCTTCCTCGGCCTCACCTCTGTTCCAACCAAACTGGTTCCCAGCTTGTCACCCCCTCACCTTCCCCACCATGCTTCACCAAGACCAGAATGTGCCCCCTCCCTTTCACCCCCTGCCTTTACTTCAGTTTAGACACCACCTCTCCCAGGCAGCCTTTCCTGACTTCTCTATTCCATAGATTTCCCTGGACCAGTCTGCCTCGATTGCCCACAGGTTTCCATTCCTTTCGATCTGAATTTGCTCATTGGGGCACAGGCTGCATATGTGGCCTTACCTATAGAGCTTAAGTTTTCTGAGGGCATTTATGACTGTCTTTGTCTACAACATCTAGGCCAGAGTCTGAAATTTTTCTCATGTCATTGTCAGCAATTCCCGGTGTGGACAGTTCCTCCACCAGTGTCACTAGTCTAACTGATGGCACAGAGACTGTGAAAGGGGAGAGATTCCCTTTGAATGGGTCTTTTAAATTATCAGTTAAGTTCTGTTACAGCCCAAACATTCTGTGACTCAAGGGTTCCTGAGTCCCCAACTTCAGTATATAGAAAGCTCTGGAGAAAGGAAGGCAACAAGGGGTACACTGGGGTTCAGGCCACTAGAAAACAGCACAGCATGGGAAGGAAAAGCCATCAGTAAACTGATTTTAAGGGGTAAAGAAAAGTCAAGGAATAGAGAGAGATGGAAGGAAGGAAGGAAGGAAGGAAGGAAGGAAGGGAAGGAGAAAAGGAAGAAAGAAGGGAAGGAAGGGCACTGGGAGTAATAATAACCTCTACCTTCCAAAATTGTCTCAAATGAGATCATATTTGTAAAGCACTTATGTGAATGTCAGCTATCATTATCATTACCCATCTTCTAGAGGAAGCCTTTCCTACCCATTTCTAGTGCCATTCTTCTGAGGTTACTTTACATTTATACTATATATACCTTGGACATACCCAATTTACAGATGAGGAAACCGAGGCAGAGAGTCTAAGGGACTTGCTCAGGGTGACATAGCCAGAAAGTTGTGAATGTCTGATAGGCTAACTCCAAATCTGTTGTTCCATCTGCTAGGTTACTTAGCTGAGCTGAATCTTTTAAAGGAACCATAAACCCAAGAGAGGCACTGGCAAACCTCCCCACCACTGATTTCTTCTGGTACCTAACAGTATGGTGGCTTCAGGTCTACAAGACACTCCATAGGATCCTCCATGTTTGCCATCCCCATCTCACTTATCAGATCATTGGAGAAAGGCTCATCACTGCATCACTGAGGGCAGAGGATTTTTTCCATAATGCCAACCCTCAAAGTCTATCTGTTCATCTTAGTGGGGTTGTGATCTATGCTAGGCTAAACATCTGCCTACACTGACAGCCCTTGAAATGTGAGCAATCGATGAGCAAGGATTTATTAAACACCTACTGTGTGCCAGGCTCTGAGCTGGGTGAATCAGCCCCTGTCCTCTGTTCCATCTAATGAGGCCTTTGGGCAAGGATTCAAACTGAGGCCTGACCAGAGGAGGGCAGTCAGAATAATGGGGGAGTGTCTTCGGGGGAACTGATGGCCTTCTGTTGGCCCAGGCCCCTGACTTTGGAGACTGGGGAAACCTTCAAGGTCATCTAATCCAACCCCCTCGTTTAGGTCCACAACTGCTAGTGTCACACAGACAAGAGCAGAGCCACCCACATCCCTGACTTCAAATCCAGTTACAATATCCAAGTGGCCCCTATAGCAATTCCATTTCCAATTCCCACACAATGTCCAGTAATGGTTGCATGTAACCCTTCCAGAGCTAGAATGGGAAGAACCCAGACTTGGCCTTCAAGAGGCCTCCATCCTAAGCCCAACTCAGTCTCTGTCATTGAACTGTGTGACCTCGGACTACTCACCCCCGCCGCCCTTTCTCTCTTTCTCTCTCCTCTTTCTCTCTCTCTCCCTCTTTCACTCTCTCAAAATGGGCTCACTGAAGCAAAATGTCCAGGTTCCAAAAAAGAAGGGAGGATTTTTGTTTTCGTTTTTTAATTACAAACAGCTACAGGCATGTACAATAAAAGTGTATTTATTTTCCTTTTGGGATTATTAGGTTTGCATCGGAAGCTCTGAAGCCTCAGGGTATAAGTTAAAATAAGAGTACTCTTAATTAAAGTGCTGAGAAAAGAGCGACAACAATATTCTAGTATGGAGACATGCAAGGGTGTCAAGCCGAGCATCTAGGCCCTGCCCATCCTCTGCTTCAGCACCCCTATTCTGTCTCTCCCTTCCATCGCCTCCCTGATGGTGTAGAACCTGAGCCAGGTGGCACAGAGGGAAAGGTCTGGTATTTGGAGTCTGCCCTGGGTTCAAATCCTAGCTTTGGACTTCCTAGCTGAATGACCTTGGGCACATCACTGGGCACACACTCTGGGCCTCCATTTCCTCCCCTGGAAAGTATGGGGCTTGGGCCAGCTGGTTCTTGTAGCTCCAGGGCAAATAATCCACATCTCTGGTCTCCCAAGGCCATTGTAGGGATCCTGATCTCTAGAGCTGGAAAGATAATCTGATCCAAGCCTCTCATTATCCAGAAAAGGAAACTGAGGCCCAAATAGTTGAGGGACTTAGCCAAGATCCTGCAGGTAGTAAGCATCAGAAGTAGATGCCTCTGATTCCACGTCAGGTCTCCGTGCCTTGGTAGATGGAGGGCTCTGGACACAGAGTCAGGAAGACCAAGGTTTGAATCCTGCTTCGGCCTCTACCTAGCTGCATGACCCTGGGCAAGTCATTTCACTTCTGTCTCATGGGGAAATGAGGCAGTTGGCCTCTGTGGCCGTGGAGGCCTCTTTTAACTCTGGCTTGAGGCTTCCCTGCCCATGAGGGATGTCTGGCTTGTCCTATTCAGAGTGAATACGGAGAGCGTTTGACTTTTCTTGGCACACTGGCAGATTCTCCTTGGTGCCTCTCAATAATTTCCCCCTAAGCTCTAATAATAGTGACCACCAGCATTTCCATGGTGTTTTAAGGATTGCAAAGCACCTGAGGTGGATTATCTGATTTGATCCTCCCACCAACCCCACTGGCTACATGCTGTTAGTATCCTCATTTTACAGGTGAGGAAACTGAGGCCAAGAGAGGCGATATAGTGACTTGTCCAGGGTCATACAGCTAATGGAGTAAGGGGGAAGATAGTTTAACTAAGAGTGAGGGAAACTGAGGTAGAGTCTCTGGCTGGCCATGCACATCCTGTGGGGTCTGAAGAAGTCCTCTCTTGTTCTAGCATCTGGAGGACCTTCCAAACCATCCTCACTGCTGAATCTAGGAGGAGTCTCTTTCCTCTGTCTTTCATCTGATACCTCCTAACCAAGTACTGCCTTGCTTCTCCATGGATGTCTGAACGTGAGCAAGCAGGAGGGTTCCTAAGTGTGGCTGTGACGGCTGCTGCCGCCTGGGAGACAGAGGGTGCGCGTGTTCCCAGTACATTAGCATGCTGAACCCATGCCTCTCATAATGTGTTAATTAAATTTCTTCGAAGTATATTGTCTGAAAAAAAGTCTAATTAGAAAGATGTCTTTAAAAGTATTTATGTAACTGATATGATACCGAGTTGGATTTGCGGTATAATTAGATTGGAACAAAACTCCTCGAGTGATGTTCTCATGGAGAGACAGAAATGGCAGTGCTGAAGTGTTGGAAGATGATCGAACCTTGGAAAGGGGACAGTTGTGTGAGGACAGGGAACTGGGAACTGGTAGCTGGGTCCTGGGAGGCCATGCAGTCCAACTATTACATAGAGGGAAACTGAGGCCCCAAAAAGTGGAGTGACAAAGGTGACCTCAGAATCAAGGGGAATGGCAGAGACAGGATGGAGTCAAAGAGGAAGGTGAGGTCCAAGGTCACCCAAGTGACAAGTGTCAGGCAGGATGCCCTGGTCCTGCCACTCACAATGCAACGTCAAAGGAGCTGGCCTTGAATCCAGTCTGTCACACTTACTAGACCTCAGTTTCTCCATCTATAAAATGGGGTGACTTCTAAAGGTCCTTCCAGAGCTTGATCTATGAGCCTGATCCTACGAGTCTCTAAACAACTTTACCGTGTGCCTATCCCTGTCTCTGAGTCTTAATGTACTTCTCAGTAATCTGAGAGGGCTGGACTGGGGGACCTCTCAGGTTCCTTCCAATTCCATCAGCTTCCCATTTTCTCTGGACAAACTGGGACCACTTCCCAGCATGGAGGTGTGAAGAAACCTGCTCCCTTCCTTCCATGGGAGATCCCATTGACCATGTTGCCTTCTTCTCCCGCAGGGTGGATCCAGTCCCCCACGATGCCCCCAAGCCTCCAGGATACACTCGCTTTGTTTGTGTCTCTGACACCCACTCCAGGACGGACCCCATTCAGATGCCCTACGGAGACGTTCTAATCCATGCCGGGGACTTCACCGAGCTGGGGCTCCCCAGTGAAGTCAAGAAGTTCAACGAGTGGCTCGGTAAGTGTCCCATGGTGGAGCTGAGTGACAGGTGCATTTCCCAGTCCAGTTACAGCCTCCACCAAAAGGAAAGAGTCCACCATCCTGTGTTGGGAAGGGTCCTACAGGGAGAGCCAAAAGTCCAGGGTTCCAAGTCTAGCTCTGCCACTAGCTAAGGACTGGCCTCTTCTCAGTGTCAGTTTCCTCACTTAAAACTGGAGAGAATCATGCTCAGAAGCATCAAATCATAGACCCCCAAAGTCACTGGTGGCTGGAACACCCCTGGATGATGAGTGATCATCCTGCCTCCTTTGGAATGCCTTCAGTGATGGGGAGCTCACTGCTTGATGATACAAGCCATTCCATTGTTAGTGGGTTCTAGGTGGTAGGAAGGCTTTCCTAGTATGGAACCAAAATCAGGGCCCACTGGAGACCTCAGGCTCCTCATCTAAGAATGGAGGGGGTAGCCTAGAGGGTCTCCAAAATTCCTTCCTGCTCTGATCTTATGACTGTCCTGTCCTGCTGCCCTCACAAGGATCTAGGGCCCTGTGAGACCCTGGTGTCTGAACTACTTTATTACTAGAAAAGCCTGTATAGACACAAAACTTTGAGATCTGGCCAGAGGAGTGGAGATAATTGACAGCTAACTTCCTATGGGGGCTGAAAGGGATCAAGAAAGAAGTCCTGAAAATGTCAGCCTTTGGAACACACAGTAAGCCCCCTCAAGGCAGAAGCCATGTCCTCAGCACCAAGCATACTGCCTGGCACACAGGAGGCACTTATATATGAATATGTGCTACTTGCCTAAGCTTTGCAGAGGACAGATGATAATGATGGTGATTACTGTTATAGCTTAGGTGTATAGAGGCAGCTACATGTCATAGTGGAGAGAGCACCAGCCTGCAGTCAGGAAGCCCTGAGTTCAAATATGGCCTCAGATACTTACTGGCTGTGTGACCCTGGGAAAGTCACTTAACCTTGTTTGTTTCAGTGTAAACATCTGTAGAATGAGCTAGAGAAGGAAAATGGGCAAATCATTCCAGTATCTGCCAAGAAAGCCCTAAATGGGGTTAACAAGGGTTAGACATGACTGGAATGACTGAACACAGGCATATAATAACTCTAATTTCTCTAGCACTTACTCTATGTCAGGCACTGCGCTAAGGGCTTTCTAAGTCCATTTCATTTGAGCCCTGTAAGCAACCCTGGGAGAAAGGTGTGATAATTATTCCCATTTCCCAGATGAGGCAAATTGAGATTAAAATGACTGCCCAGGATCACACAATTAGTAAATGCCTGAGGCCAGATTTGAACTCAGGTCTTCCTGACTCCAGGCCCAGCCCTCTGTGTACTGATCCTCCTAGCTATTTACAACTCTGTAAAGTATCATTATGCCCATTTTACAGATGAGGAAACAGAGACTAAAGAGGTGAAGTGACTTAGCCTGGGTAGGGAATATCTGAGCCCAGATTCAAACTCAAGTGGTCTACTTATCTTCATCCAGCCATTTTTTGTCCTACAGCTGTGCAGATCCCCAGCACCATCACAAACAGACATACACATAGCGAACATATGTACCTAGACCCACACACCTATGCACAGACATGCATACACTCCCAGTAAGTGAATAACATCCCTTTCATTTTCATTCATCCATCCATCCATCTACCCATCCATCTATCCATTCATCCTTTCATTCATCCATCTATTCCTCCATCCACCCATCCATCTATCCATCTATCCATCCACCCATACTTCTGTCCATCTGTCCACCCACTCATCCATACATGCATTCATCATTCACCAGCCAAAGGCTTGTTATGCTCCATTGTGAAGTGGAAGCTTAGGAACTCTGCAGAGATAAAAATGGGAGGGAGGGAAGGAGGAAAGGAGGTGACGCCATTTCAGGAGGAAAGAGCAGTGTTAGCAAAGGCAGGGAGGTGGGAGACAGCAGAGGAGCTGTTGTCTCTGCATTTTCCTCCTACATTCAGTTCAAGCCCCTTCTCCATGAAGCTCTTCCTACTCACCCAGCTGCTGGACCCCACCCATCCCTGTCATTCTGTGTTTATCTGTGCACATGTAGTCTCTCCACCTTCAGAGTGGGCATTCCTACTGCTTCACACAGTACCTGCCTTACTTGAATATCTGTGATTGATCAATGACTGATGAGAGCAGTTAGATCAGGCTAGAAGGGCACTTTGGGGTCAGCTGGAGAGGGCCTTCAATGCCAGGTTAAAGAATCAGGACTTCATCTTGAAGGAACTGGGTAGTCGTGGGAGACTCATGAGCTGTGGAGCAACACAGGACATTTCCTTTGATGGTTAGCACAAGATATGTTGGATGGAGAAAAAGTGAGATGGGCCCCCCAGGAGGTAATTGTCACAGTCCAGGTGGGTGGGAATTGGGCCAGAGCTTGGAAATGGAAGAGATGGCTGCAGCAGCCCCGCTCATGACCGATCTACATAAAGGCCTTTTTGCACAGCAGGGACAAGCGACAAGAGATGAGGGAAAGCTCTCTGGGCCGGCTGGAACATTGTCTCTTTCCCTGGGGGGATGATGGCTTCCCAGGCAGAAGCTCAGCTGTGCCACCAGGGATGGAGGCCAAATGGAGGGAAGCAGGGTGTGGGAGCTCCGGTCCTGGCCAAGGCAGAGCTGGTATACATGCCGTCTGTGGGCCCCACTTGGTGAGGAGAACTGCGCTGCTATCTCTGGGCAGGCACAAGGTGATTTATAGAGCCTCCCACCATGGTTTGTGCTGGGGGACTACTTGCCTTTAAAAAAGAAAAGACCACGGTGCATTGTAGGAAAATCTATTGGCATTGTTTCTAGAGATGCTAAAGCTGGCTTACATGGGGCTGCTCTACCCAATTTGCCTGTTATGGGAGGCTGGGTTTGGTGTAGGGGCCAAAGCAAGCAGAAGAATCATAGCTAGAAAGGAGCCTGGAGTGGAGAATGTTAGAGCTGAGAGGTAATTTAGCACAGGGGATGTCAGGGCTGGGAGAGTCCTCAGAACAGGGGGTGTCAGGGCTACGGGATAGACTGGGGTGCTTAGAGATCATTGTTAGCCCTTCTTTTCTTTTATGGATGAATAAACCCCAGGACCATAAAGTCGAGGTGGTCACACAGGGCGTGAGCTCCCCCCCAACCCCTACGGGTTTAGCTGCAGTTTCACTTCCTAGGGAGGAGCTGGAGAGCAACGGCACAAAGCCGCAAGCCAGCAGCCTAGAGATGGAGATGGAATGTTTGGCTTTTTTCAGTCTTAACAAATATTTGCAATCAAGTCCTTACCCTATTTTTGGCAGGCTCTAACTAATAAATATTGATTTTTAACTGGAAATCCTAATAATGTGCTCCGTGAACACACAGTAATTCAAAAATGTGTTAAAATGTGTGTGAGGTTGGGGCATCATTTTCCACGGCCTGCTTGGAATTCCGTTTGCAACATAGACAAAATGTGGCTATGTAGTCATGAGGCTGCATTGTGAGGTTGTGAGCTCCCTGTCATTGAAAGTATTTAAGCAGAGGCCGAGTTACCTTCTGGGGACCTGATAGAATAAACCCAGGCTTTATTAAACTTCCTTGCTCTAGATCCTAATGTCCACATTTAGAAAAGGAGGGCTGTAGACTAGATCACCTTTAAGGCCATGTTAAGGCCCCCTCTCTGCTCTAACCTTTTCTACTCTAAGGCCCCCTCCCAGCCCTGACCTTCCCTGTTCTAAGGGCCCTCCCATTCTTCTTGCATTAGTATAGCTAAGGTTTTTGGACTGAATAATTTCTAACTCTAGTCCTCTAAGAGTCTTGGAGCAGAGACTCAGATGGAGAGACCTCAGTGGGTGCTTTAGTTTCTCATTTCACCCTAGGAGCAGGAGGAAATGAGATGACAAAGCTCCCTGAATTGGGAGTCTCTCAAGATCTGAAACTGTGCCTACTTCAGGGATCCTGCCTCCATGTCCATGCTCCAGTCTGTTCATTGGGGCAGAGCCTGCTGAGGCAACATCAACAGCTGAGTAAAAATATCTGTATTTTTCATAAAAATCACTGTGAGGAGATTTATCACACAGTTTGGACTCACCTGAAAGGGAATGCCAGGCCCTGGTACTGTCTCCATTGGACAGAGTTGGAAACTGGGTACAAACTTGGGTGAAATGGTTCACCTGAAGTCACACAGACCTTTGAGAGAATTTAGGCAAAGAAACAGCTTTACCATTATAGTGTATGTATGTGTGCGCATGTGAACATGTATATGTGTGTGCGCACATGTATTGTGTGTGCATGTGTATGCATGCGCATGCATGTGTGTGCATGTGGGGGTGAGCCAGACCACCCATGCTAGCGGTCTGCACTAATTGGATTTCAGGAGGTAACGAAACCAGCCTCCTCGTCTATACCTGGGCAAACGCCAGCTTCACATTCCCAGCATAGGCTGAGACTGAACTCTCCCCAGTTAAGCAAACTTCTCACACAGAAATCAATGTCAGCCAAATCAGGGATCCCACAGCCTGCTTGGAGGCACCTGAAGTGCATTCAGCTGGTTTCTGGTTATTGACCAAAGGTAAAGTGGCCAGATTAAAGAAAAAGGGAAAGTGTCACCAAACTATTAGGAGCAGAGAGACAGGGAATGTCGGACATGAAAGGGAATTGAGAAGATGAAAGGTCAGTCAGCCAGTTAGTCGATAAACACTGATTAGCATCTGCCATGTGCCAGGTGCTAAGTCGAATACTTAGGGCAGCTTACTCGCTGTGTGATCCTGGACAAGTCATGTAACCCTGATTGCCTTGCAAAAAATAAAATCAAAAGCAAATGAATGCTTGGGGTGCAAAGAAAGGGAAAAACCAAATCCCTCCTTTCCAGGAGCTCACAGACTAGTGGAGGGAGACAACATGTAACCAGCTCTGTATAAACTAGACATAGAGTAGATTGGGGATAGCTAAAGGAGGGAAGGCCTGGCATTGAGACAGTGGGGAGGGCTTCTTCCTGGAGAAGGTGGGATTTTGGAGGCCCTGGAAGGAAGCCAGGAGGTGAGGGTGAGAAGGGAGGGTATTCCAGATGTGCCCACTGGGCACTGAACTCTCCCAGCATCAGAGGACCCAGCAGCTCTTTCCAGACATGCCGATACTCAGGGCAAAAGAGAAGTAAAGTCCATTGTTTAAAGAGTCCCTCTCTAACAAAAATACTTTTGGGAGGGGAGAAGGATTAGGCTCTTTTTGTGCATCCCCATAGGGCAGACCCAATGTGGGGAAGGGCAGAGAACCTATTCTAGTCTAAGGAGGAACTAGCTAACATTCAGAATGGATTAGGCTGCCTTGTTAAGTAGCAAGCTCCCCATCCCTGGAGGTATGGAAGCAGAGGGAGAGGGCCTTTTATTAGCAATGCTATAGAAAGGTTAGGGTCTAGCCCAGACACCTTCTAGGTTCAGCACCAATGCTGAGATTCCAGGAGAAAAAGTCACTGTACCCAGCACAGGGTCAACTACCAGGCATGAGCACATAGCCCTCACTGCCTTGTCTTTGTTGACCTAAGGGTTAATCAACTGTATTTAATTTCCATATTAAATTATTTATTTATTATTAATTACATTTTAAAGGGAATGAGCCCAAGAAAATCTATCTTTCAGCTTTCAAGGATCCATTCTTTTTTTTTTGGGGGGGGGGGGTTAGCCATTAAATTTTATACTAAAGATCAATTTCTGTATTGACTTCTTTACCTTACCCTGGCTGTTTTACCCAGATAGCAGAGAACCAGCAACCATGGACAGCACTGGAGAAAGGCAGTTTTAGGTTTGATAGCAGGAAAAACTTCTCAGCCATATTACTTGTTCCCAGCTGAGGCCACCTTGAGAGATTATGAGTTCTCTATCCTTGGAGGCATCTAAGTAGATGCTGATGAGCGAATGTCAGAGATACTATGGTGGAAGGGTGGGAATTCCCCCCTAGTAAGGACAGGGCCAGATGCTTTCTGAGTTGCTTTAACGTTACTTACATATACATTTTCCCAATCAGTCATCACAGCCCTGGGAGGTGACCTGGGCAAGGATTATTACCCAGGTTATAGAGATGAGAAAATGAAGACCCAGAGAGGTTAAATGATTTTCCTGAGATTACACTGTTAGTAAATTCAGACTCAGGATGAACTTGTTGTCAAAATTTTACATTGACCTTGAAATGGAGTTGTCATTGTTCAAACCCTCAGGTGGTCTTTCTGCTCAGGATTTCAAACCATCTTTAGCCTAGCCCTGCACAGACCAGCACAACATGGCAGGCCTTCCTAGGGAGGCACAGGGTATACCCATGGGTACTAGTCTCATGGAGCAGCCTCCAGCCTCCTCCAGGGATCCTCTGCTCTTCCTTAAGGAGGTCTCATTTGTCACTATTTCTTCCTCCTTCCAAGGCAGAAAATTCAACTTAGGACTCTCCTAACTGCAAACCCTGTGTTCTTTATATGACCCAAAGGTGTCAATTCAAAATAAACTTCAGGCTGTTCAGAGAGAGTTGGATCTCAAATTAGAAGACCTGAGGTCTAGACTTGTCTCTGTTACCAACCACCTCTGTGATCTAGAATGGTGGCAAGGTCAAGAAGATCTGTGCACAGATCCCACCTCAGACACTGACCAGCTGTGTGACCTTGGGCAAATCACCTCACTTGTCTGAGACTCAGTTTCTCAGTTTATATGATGAGTCTAATAATACCTACCAAATCTACTTCACAGGGTTCTTTGGAGGCTCAAATGAGACTATGTGTCTAAAGGCTTCTGTTTGTAGAGCGCAGAGAAGTTCTATATTGAAAATCACAGGTTTGGACCAAAATGAAAATGTGAGATATCATCATCATCATCATTGACACGACTACTGCGAATTTTCCATTTATGAGCCTCAGTTTCCTTGGCTTGGCTGGCTCCAATTCAGCCAAGATTTACAAATCATTGTCTGCGTACAGAACTGGAGGACATAGAAAGTGGGAGGCAGAGCATAGCCCCCATCCTCAAGCAACTTATTATACATTCAGGCTGAGACCTGACAGTGGTCATCCCAGTGTGTGTCAGTAATCCCCCTCCACCCTCTCTCTAACATGCCTCACCTTCACACACAGTCAGTTCCTTACAGGGGATAGCAGGCTGGACTTTGCATGTCATTTCCCCACCCTGCCTGATATATGAATGTGAGTGACTTGATTCAGTTAAAGAATTTGGAATTCACTACCAGCCTCTTCCCTGTTCATTAATCTTATTGAAAGCCTTTACAATAATCTAGCAGGGACCACCTACAGACTTACAAGAGTAGATTAATATAATTAATAAAGAAATGCAGCAGGAGACTCTAGTAGATCCCAGATGGGGAGAATCCATTTTGAGGGACAGATACATCTTCTGACTTGCCATCTCAAACAAGGATAACATTGTTGGGATTTCTCAGTGGAGCATCTTCCTGGGTTTTCCTTGTGGCCAATCCATATCTCAAATAGAATCAGGAACTGGGAAGTCTGAGGCACTTTATTTTTGCCCTAAGAATTGAAAGAAAAGGTTTCCCATTTTCATCTCCACACCCCCTACAAAGGCTAGCATTGGAGTTTCAGGATTGCTGCCTACATGGGTCCTGTTGGATTATAGGGTCTTAGCTTTAGAAGTCATCTGATCCATTTGACAGATGAGGCAGCTGAGGTTCAACATCCAGCTAGCAAGTATCACAGGTGAGATGGAAAGTCAAGTCTTGGCTCCTCTTCAGCAAGTCAATGCTTCATCCGCACTGACATTCGGGCTGAAGGGGCAAGGCTTACCAGGCAAGTCAAGAATGACAGTGGAGTCCAACAGGAGACAGGAACCACAAGCCAAAATCTGATGGATAAATTGCCCATCGAAAGATGTAACAGGAGGCACACCGGAGGCATTCAGGGTGAGGGGAGATGCGTGGGAGCAGAGGAAGATGGAGAAGTGGGCTTTGTGGAAAGAGCCCTCATTTGCAATCAGAAGCCCTGAGGGACAGAGCTAGCTCTGCTTCCCCCTACTCTGACTCCCCACTTCGGAGCAGATGGTCTCTACCAGGACCTGCCAGGCAGAGGACAGGAAGGGAACTAAACAGGGAGGTGGGTTTCCATCCATCCATAATATTTAGTCCGTGACTACTCTGTGCTAAGCACTGGTGATACGGAGAGAAAAGTGCTCACATTCTAATGGGAACAAAGCATGAGTCCACTTAAATAGATCTCTGATCTACACAAAATGGACATACCAGCCAGTAGATCAGGAAGTCTTCATGGATAAAGTGCTTCAGCCTTGAAGAAAACCAGGGCTTCCGAGGTGAGGAACGTGGGCGATGGTGATAGAGCCCCAAATGTTCAGAATCGCAACAAGTCTTGTGCGACTGGATCATACCCTGCCTGGAGGGCCAGGACAGGTGAGGAGACTGGAAAGGTCAGAGGAGCTTTGAAAGTCAAACAGCAGGTTTTATGTTGGATCCTGGAAGGGAGACAGAGGAGCTAACATGGTCAGGCCTGTGCTTCAGGATAAAGACTTTGTCAGCTGAGCAGATGATGGACTGGAGTGGGGAGAGACTCGAAGCAAGAAGATTCACCAGAAGGCCAAAGCAATAGGTCAGGCACTTGGGGAGCCAGGCCTGCTCTAGGCGAGGCACCTGTGGGGACAAGGCAGGAGAGCATCTGGAGAAAGCTGACTGGAAGGACAGTGGTTAATCCTGGAGGGTGGAGACTGATTTCACAGACAATCTAAGTGTTTGAGAGGCTGCCCTGTGGAAGGGCCCCGGAGGACAGAACTTGGAGATTGTGAAGTGGTAGGGAAAGGACAAAGGGGCAGAGTGAGGTGGATGTTGTGCTAGGAGATGAAAGCTTCTAGAAGCAGGAAAATCAGCATCTGCCCTCCCTCCCCAGCCGGGCATGGCTGGGCCTCATCATGCAGGGAGGGTCCTTCCAGCTCAGAGAGTCTGAGACTCTGGGGACGGAGAAGCCACCATTACAGGAGGATCTGAACTTTCCTGGATAATGAGGTGCCAATAGTCTTAGCAAAAGGGAGAGAGAGAGAAGATGGTGAGGGGAACCAGAGAGTTAGACGTGCTAATTAACTTTGTCTTAGTGCACTAACATAAAATGACATCTATGACAATGGGAAAAGGGCCCAAGTACTTCAGTTAAATAGAGAAAGAAGTAATTCCTTAATTAAGTCATTAAAGGGGGAAGGGGTAGAGAAAATACCAACAATGAAATCCAAATTCAGGCCCTTTGAGGCTCCTCACTCACTACTTTCAGAGTCAGACCTGAGACCCAAAGGGGTTCTTTGGTGAAAACTCAGGGAATGATTGTGGCACTGGATGAAACTGGAACACGCTGAGCATCCAGAGACCTTGGGGTCTGCTTCTAGCTCCCCTCTCAAGTACTTATGTGGCCCGGGTTAAGTCATTTGTCCCCTTTGAACTTATTACCCTCTGTAAATTTGGACTCAATTGTGTTCTAAGGCCCCTCCCAGCTCTGATATTCCCTATTCTAAGGGCCCTCCCAGCTCTGACATTCCCTGTTCTAAAGCTCCCTTTCCACCCTCAGAGCCTTTCCTAAAATTGCAGACTTTTACCATAAGAAGACTTGTGGCATCTTGTCAGCTCTCTGCCACCCCAGCCAAGTTTTCACCTACCTCATCCCCCGACTGTTGCCTGAACACTCCCCTCACCCCCTCCTCAAGTCCCACCACCACCACCACCCATTCCACTTTGAGACAGATCTTATTGCCCCAAGCCATGCCTCCTACACAGCCAAGATCTCCCACCATCCCCTTGGTCCCCCTTCATCCTGGGGCTGCTCTCAGGGGCCCAGAACAACTGGTCTCATCCCTCTTCCATGGGATAATCCCTCAAATATTTGCAAGATGCATGCTCATGTTCCCCCAGGACTTCTTTCCTTTGGCCTGGATAGTCTTTGTTCTTGTATATCTTGTGCTCTAGGACCTCACTCTCCTGGTCACCCTCCTCTCCCACCTGTCAATGCCCTTCCTGAGCTGTGATGCCCAGAACTGACCATGATCTCAGAGTTATTGTCTAAGCAGGGAAGAGAGCAGTGGGACCTTCCCCTCCCTCTGGCTGGATACACTTCTTCTATTAATGTGTCTCAGCTTTTCTGGGCTGTCACATTAGACCAGTGTTTCATGCAAAACATTCAGGCCCCTGAGACCCTCTGGATCTTTTTCATAAGACTTACTTTTCTCATTACTTTTCTTCCCCTCTTGTCCTTTTGCAAGTTTTTTTTTTCACCCAAGAGTGATTTTTACCCCCACTTTCTTGTTAGCTTTGGAGGCAATATGAGAGAGTGGTCAGTCTCTTGTCTGCATCATCTCATAGAATCTAAAATGGATGGTAAGTTCCTCATCATGCTACATTCGGCCAATGCTGTCATCTGCTTGAGTAATCCATCATCCGTTTCTTCCAGTTGTTCTGGTGGCCTGTAGCACACTCTCTAGCTTGGGTCGTTATCCAAAAATCTCTCTGCCATGAGTCTCTGATTGCATTTGTGGATTAACTCCAGATAGGGGACCTTCTTCCCCAGATATGGTGCAACCTCACCACCCCTAGCAAACCTGTTCATGTCTGACTAAGTGCACTCTCACATGGTTAAGTTCCAGTCCGGAACTTCATCTTACCATGTCTCCCTCCTACCTGGGAGGTCACAGGCAGAAGCTTCCCTCCAGATCTCTGAAAATTGTATTTCCTGTATTTCTGCTTGCCACCCCACATCTGGTGCTTCAGATATAGGGTTTTATGGCCCAGTTAGTGACTGGTAAAAGCCAAGTAGATGCTTAGGAGAGCCAGCAATAGATTATGCAACTGAGGTTGGGTGTTTATTTTAAAAATTAATTTTCTGCATTTAAAGAGAAAACATTCTTCCCAGAGCCAAGTTTTGTTTTTGCAAAAGAACAGAAATTCAACTTGCAGGAATGGGACAGAAAGCAGAATCCAAAGTCCCAAGCCTGCCATTTTGACCACTAGTAATTACAGTGTTTTTAAGTTAATGGACAAACCGCTGGGAACAGGGTGTTTAAGTACTAATTATCTATTTACAAAAGAATAGCTGGGGAAGGGGGAGGGGGATAGAAGAGGGAGAAATGAGACACACTGGACTGCCAGGGGATCTAAGGCTAAAAAATTCCACCAAGCAGACAGAAATCCCATCTGAGAGTCAGTAGTAAGCATTCAGCAAGCAAATGTTATATGCCCAGCCCTGAGAATGGCACAAAGGTGGGGGAGACCCAGCCTCAGGCTTGGAGGAGTAATAGGACAGATAAGAAAAATGAACAGTCTTACAGTTCATCATTTATCAAGCACCTATTTGCACAGCCCGGCCTCACGTCATGACATCACCTTTCTGATGTGATTGGCCCCCCAGAACAAGGGAACAATAACTGTGGCAGTTACACTGCTAGGTGCTGGGGATATGAGGACAAAAATGAAATGTCTTTGCCCTCAAAAAGCTTCCATTCTCACGGTGCCACCTTCCCCCGAGCCCTTTTCTGACCCTTCTAGTTAGCCCTCTCTCTCTCTAAAATGTCTTGTTATATTGTGTGTATTTACTTCTCTGTGCATATGCCACAGCCCCTCAGTAGAAGCTAAGTCTCTTCCATTGACCAAAAAGCATTTATTAAGTACCTACTGTATAGGTGCCAGGACCTGTGCTGGGTGCTGCAAATACAAAGACAGAAATGAAACTTCCTGCCCTTCAAGAGCTTACTTTCACACCAGTACACCCAGGACAACTAGGTGGTGCAGTGAATAGAACTATAGGCCTGGAGTTAGGAAGACCCGAGTTCAAATTCTCCATCAGGTATTTGCTAGTGGCTAGCACATTCTTCTGTCTGCCTTAGTTTCCTTTACTATAAAATGGGTATGATAATAGCATCTTCTTCCCAGAGCTGTTGTAAGCATCAAATGAAATAATAATTGTAAAGTGTTTGGTGCATAGTAAGTGCTATATAATGTTATAGCGTTATTATTAAGCCATATTAAGGAGACATAGAGATGAACTCAGGTCCCTTCCATCTGCAGCTCTTTCTCTGGGTCCTATATTATATTGTCAGGGCTAATCGTTTGTACTGCCCTTCTTAAGGCCCTATGAACAATAGGATAAGGATCTCAATTTTCACAAGTATTTTTAAATTTCCCAAATCTCCTACCTCATGGCAAGATCCCATGAACTTTTCTAGCTGTGAGTCCTGGCTCTGGTGCAGTGAAAAGAGGCCTGGCCTGGGGGACCCAGAGACCTGGCTCTGGTCCCAGTTTTGCCATGGCCTCATTGGGCTGTTGGTGTTGGACTGTCATTTTATCTCCTCTTGTCGGTTTCCTCATTGGCCAAAGGAGGGCCCCCATCAAGGTAGTGACTGAGTCTTATTCAAACTAATGAAAAGGAATCTTTGATAATAAGACTATTGGTTTTTAGTTCCCAAGAGGGCAGTAGTCCTGATGTCCACATGGGGCACCTCAGAACCCTGTTTGTAGCCACACTATTGGACTGTAACTGTTTTTCCAAGAATACAGAATCTACAAGTGTAAGGGCTGGAGGGGATCATTTAGATTACCTTGTTCAGCCCTCCCATTTTATAGATAAGAGGGCAGAGGACCAGTGGTCATGTGATCTGTCTAGGGCCATGCAACTCATGGAGACTGAGAATCACGAAGCAGGATTAGACCTTTGACTAGAGCTGTTCCAAGGAATTTACTTCCTCTCACCTTCCTGGATACTGAGTGCAAGAATCTGGGGGTTCTTTATTTCCTTTCCCCAAAGAAAAAGTCATTTTAATTGTATAGACTATTTCTTTGATTTATTTTAAAGAGGAGAATAATTTCACACCTTTTGCAGTGTTGGAAATGTAAATAAAGATACCAGGACTTGTGAAGGGGCCCTCGGAGCTAATTTGGGTTTGCTCTGACAGCCGTGATGTCAGAAGGAAACGCCTCACTTGGCATAGCACACACTGGTCCTGGCAGCATCTTGGCCCTTTTTATCCTGCAACTCAGGCAAGACAGCACTTGGTTCCCCACATGAGAAGTGGGTCCATTCACTGGTTTTCTGTTGGGAACACATGAGAAAACATGGCAGGTAGGACACAGGTTGGTCATCCACCTTCCCGGCATCCCATGGCTGTCTTCACTTGGACCCTCTTCATTCGGCCCCTGTGGATGTATGTGTGTATAGAGGAGGATTGAGGCTGACTTATGGAGTCCTGCTTCCCCCAGGCCTCTGCCAGCTGCCTCAGGGAGGTCCTCTTTCTTTTCTGCAGCTCAGGCAGGGCAGCAGTTGGTTTCCCCACCTCACACTGATTACTGGCCACTAAGAAAAGATGGGAATGCAAACTGAGTTTCAGGGACTGGGCAGTGCTCCAGGCCTCCTCCATTGCCTGGTTATAGGTAGATGTCATCCTGGGTTCTTGAATGCTACACCAGTGGAGATACTGCTATTGGCTGAATGCTACTCTCAGTTCATCGTAGACTGGCTGGACACTAGAGATCAAGAGCCTAAAATGCTTCGGTCTCTGCCTCTAAGGGCTGACATTGGACTGGGATTAGGACACCCCCTGGAGTAGGGAGACAGACTGACCTGTATATCGTTGGCATGGGGGACTCCCAGGGGAGGAAAGCCTCTCCAGCAGCACAGGCCAGTACCTTCAGTGCAACCTGGGGTATTGGAGACATTGCCTAAACCATCAGGAGGTTAAGTGACTTGCCCAGGGTCACAGAGCCAGCAAGTTTCAGATATCTCTGCTGTGTGAAACAGCCAGGACTTCAGATCCTAAAGTTCATGGAGGAAAGTAAGATGTTAGAAAGGAAGGGACTTGACTCAGCTAGAAAGGCTTTGGGTGGAGCCCAGTTATGGTGTTGGGCTCCCCCTTCTTGTCCTTCCTCCTTCAGCTTTCCAAGTGATCTTCCTGTGCCTCTTTCTGGGCGTGTTACTCCGCTACTCCAGAAACACCCAGTGGTTGCTCCCTATCACCTGCAAATCAGCACTTAGCACAGGACTTGGAAAACACTAGATGCTTGATAAATGCTTATTGACTGTTGATTAAGTATAACAGTCTCTGTTTGGTGTTCAAAGCCCTTTATAACCTCTCCAACACCTCCAGTAGATAGAGGATTGGGTATAGACCAGCAAGACCTAACTTCAGTTCCTGTTTTTGATTCTTACTCGCTATGTGACCCTGGGCAAGTCACTTTCATCCTTCCTTCCCTCTTCTTCCTGTTTATCTTCCTACACCTTATGCCCCCCCCAACACGCGCGCGCGCACACACACACACACATACATCCTCTTTCATTCAAGACTTCCTAGATTTTTCTCCAACTAGAGCCTCCAGTCATTAAAGCTTAAAATGGCACCAAGACTTTTGGAAAACCCTGTCTGATGCCAGGGTTGGATTGCATGGGGTCTCTGGTCCCATGCTTTCCAGTTCTTTCTCTCTGACTCTCCACAAGGAGAACATGGTCCCATGTCATGGGGCTGACAGGCCCTTGGGGGGTCAGATATTCCCTCCTCTCTCACCCCTGCCCCCTGACCTTGCTCCTCCAGCCCCAGCGCATACCAACACCCACATCCTGGCAGTTCACATGGTTCTTCACTTCCAATACATTTGATTTGCTTTAAAACAAACAAAATAAAAATCAAGAAAATGTTTCAAAAACGAGAACATTTTGTTCTGAGCATTTTCAAATATTTGTTCCAATTGCTGGAACAAGACAAATGCTTATTCGGGGCAGAAGGGACAGCCAAAGTTTTGTGGGCTTTAAAAAAAACAGATTGGCATTAGCTGGACAGCACCTGCGGAAATACGTTTTGGGAACATTGGTTTATTAGCACACCAGCTCTCTGGCCGTCTAGTCATGACTCTGAGCCAGACCACAGAGTCTAAAGTCAGGTCCAAAGTTGACCATCATCCGGTGAATTGAACTGTGTGAGCAGACTGCAGAACCATGGCCATCTGCTTCGACGCTCGTCTTTGTCCTCATTCCCTGGACGGTTGGTCAACAAACCTCCCCAAATCCTTCTTTTGTGACCCCAGGACTCAGGGCTTTGAACGTCAACCAGGAGTTGTGAATGTGAGCTGCAGTACCTCCAGGTTCTAGCTTTGGGGGCTGTAATTTGCAGGAGATTGGGGAGATAGGGGAGGTTGAAGTGAGTGAGCTCTAGAACCCTTAAGAATCTATAATTTTAAGCTCAAGTCTAAGATTCCAAGGTTCTGCTTAATTCTAGGGTTCTGAATCCAAGGGTCTGAGACTTGAAAGCCTTTAGGAATCTGAGATTCCTTTGTGCTGGGCTCAGCCAACCACATGACCTTGCTGGAAGGTAGGCACAAGCAAACTGTCCACCTGCCATAGTTTTAAGCTGCTTTTCGTTGGAATGGGATGGATAACGCCAGCTGAATCGTTGAGAATGTTTGTCTTCTCCCTTAGTCCAGCATCCTGTCACTCTACTGAATGTCTAGCATTCTGGTGCCAAGTGCCCACCCTAGTTGTAGATTGAGGGAATTAGAAGAATAGCACTCTAACTGTGGTGAGCCCTATAAAGGCAGGGTAGGGACAGGGGGCAAGAGAGTCCAGCCTCTCCAAAGCTCTTTGTTCCATTTGTGATTCTCCTTTCTCCCATTCCCTAAATATTCAGCACCATCGCACCCCACTGTCCCCTCTCTCTTTGCCTTCCCCCTTCACTATACCAAATTCTGCCCTCACATAGCCTCCATTCACAAGCATTCCTACTCCTGGGGACTTCTTCACTGAATCAAGGTCACTCCCTTTTCTGACCTTCTTCTGCTGCTTCTCTGTGACATGGAGGATAGCCTGGGAAGGCAGGGTCAAGGGAAGGCAATCTATGGCAGGTGCTAGGTCATGAGACATCCTCTGTCACCGACTTTCCAAGGACAGAGACATCCATCCCCAAAGAATGAGCCATCAAGGGATGAGTGTTTTTGGACACAGTGGTTCACCAAAAGGTTCTCTTAGGGCCAAGAGGGGTTGGCATGCTCATCTGGAGAGGGAGTGCTTATAATGATGGCATCTCAGCTCTTTGGAGAAGTGAAATCTTTAAACTTTACCATGAAGGAATGGTACCCCAATGGTCTCCCAGCACCTGAGGGCTGTCATGGGCAAGAGAGAGGAAGAGGGAATAGACTTGCTGTAGGTGACTAAGGAGAGAGGCCAGGGCTGCTCTATGGGGCTCCCAGGGCCTCTGTGAAGATGGAACAACAAAAAGGGCAGGTACTTTGAAATTATTGACTCCCCCCATTTAAATGTCAACCACTAACTACAAGTCATTTCTCATTCTCTAGAAGAGCTGGAGTGGTCTGCCCCAGAAGAGATTAGGCTTATCAAACGCCTTGTCTCTTGGTCTATGTTGTGGTAGACTCTGAGTCTGGGGGCCTCTTCTCCAGGTCCCAGTGGCAGACCATCTTGACATTTTTAGTCATCTCCCAAGGGGTCTTCTTTCCAAGTTTAATTCCGGATCCCATAGGGTGCAGTCCTGGCAAATGTGGAAATGTGCTTTTCCCAGACATCCGGCAAGTATTTAAACAGCGAACGCGTCAAAGAGGTGCTAAAAATGCAATCAGTGGCAGTTGAGTTGGGCTGCGGCTGCCTCATCCTCCTCCCCCCTTCCTTCCCTCCCTCCCTCAGTGCTGTATTTGCAGAGAGTGGAATGAGAGAGAAAGGCATTAAGTGGGCATTGACTCCATCATCGCCACATTTAGACAGCACTAAAACCCCATCTAACTCAATATGGAGAGACGGAAACGGGGGAGGTGATGGGAGGAGCGGGCGCCCAGCTTGTTGAATGTAACAGATTAGGCTGTTTCAAGGCAACATTTTCATTTAAATGGGATGGGGAACTGGGAGCGTTAAAGAATCATCACCTTTTAGAAGAAGATGAAGCCAGGAAACTCGAGCATCATGTACGTGCAGCTCTGAGCCATGGCTCTGGAGACGGGAACCTCTGGATTTCCATTCTCATTCTGCTTACCCTGCCTGTCGGACTTGGGACTGAGCCTCCTGAGACCTTGCAGTCCTCACTTTTTTCATCTGTAAAATGGGAGGATTGGGTTAGATAGCCCATGAGACCTTTCCAATTCTAGATTTCGGCTCCAATGTGTTTTGGGGACTCACTCACGCTTGTCAGAGTCTGAAGCTACATAAAAACTCTTAGAATCTCAGAACTGGGAGGGACCTCAGAGGCCATGGAGTCTGGCCTGAAACCTGAGCAGGACTCCCCTCTCTAATGGAAGTAGCAGGAGGTCATGCAGCCTCTGCCTGAAGACTTCTGGTGAAGGGGAGCTCCCCACTCCCTCCAGAGGCGCCATTCCTCTGGGACAGCACCCACCTTTGGGAAGGTTTTCCCAAGGTCAGAACTAAATCTGTATCTTTGCAACATTGTCCCATGTTCCAAGCTCTAGGGTCAACCAGAACCAGTCAAGTGCCCCGTCCCACCCCACCACACACACTGTTCCTTCCAGTACCTGAAGAGAATTCTCCATCTCCCCTGAATCTTCTCCCTATTGACACCCCCAGGTCCTTGACACGATCTTCCCATAACATGGACCTGTAGTGAATATTTTCAAATGTTGGACATTGGAACAGACTCCTGAATACTGATTGAGAGCAGCCACCATTTTGCCAACAGGGACTGCAGAGACTATTTGGAAGCCCATGCTGGCCTGTGCACCTGATAGGCAGCCTAGCCAAATGATACCAAGGCTGGGTGTTCACACACACACACACACATGCACAAATACACACATGCACACACATACATGTACATAACACAAAAGCACACACACACAATTCTCCAACTCCAGTTGTTACCAAAAGGGGAAGGAAGGGAGCTGGAGTCAATCCCCCTTCAGGCACAGCACTTAGTAGCACAAAAGTGACAGTTCTCTGCATCAGAGTCAGCAGGTGTCATGATAACAAATGTAACTGTATCGTTAGAGTAATTTGCTAATTTGCTTAAGTTACACCCACAGACAGAAACATGACATAAATACATTAGTGCCAGCGCTGCCTGTAACCAGCTCTCACCGGCTTTTGGCTCATGGATGGATGGATCATACGAAAGAGAAAACATTTATGGAACAGAGAACAAAAGGATAAGCCCATGTCCTCCTCCTTTTTCCTAGCTTCTGAGCCCCGCTCTGACACAGCTGCCTGGTGATCATCAAACCTGGGCAGACTGGGCTTGGCATCGGGCAGTGGTCAAAGCAGCCTTCGTGGGGCTGTGATCCACAAGGTTGTTCAGAGCCATGCCAGCATTCATGGGCTGGCCTACCCAGCCCACTTAGACATCAATCATGTGCTGTTCGATATGGTTTACAATGCATTTGTCTCCGTGTTTCCACTACTACTCACATATGCTATACTTTGGTAACATTGGACCACCTGTTGTACCTCATGCATGCCTAGTACTTACCCATTTTCAAGTCTTATCACAATACTTGGCACACAGTAGGTGCTTAATAAATATTGATTGATTGATTCCACCCTCGTACTTTCATTCACACTGTTCCATTTGCTTGGAATACCCTCCTCCTCCTCAACCTCATCTTTACTTGTTGAAATTCTCCCCCTCCTTCAAGCCCCAGCCCAAATGCCTCCTCTTGCCATGATGCCCCAGCCAGAAAATTTTTCCCTTCCAAGCAGTTATAACTCTCTTCTGTTCCCCACTACTGCTGTCAGAGCTAGGGAAGCAGGGCAATTGAGTAACAACCGTTGCCTAATGAGGGCCCCAACCTCTCTCTCCCGCTCTGAGATTGTCGGTAGTCGGTCCTCAGGTTCTTGGGTGTGCGTGAGCACGTGGTACCCTCGTAGTCAGACATCATAGGATGCCAACAGTGCACGCATTCTTCTCTCATCGTTAGATTTTGGATGCTCTGAGAGCAGGGTCTATAGATTAATGATCATCGTATGTGTCCCGGCCCTGAGCACAGAGTTCCATACATAATAGTTCTTCGGCTGATGAAGAGATTGAATGAGACTCCTCCTGGGCCCCAGGTAGGAATTTCATCCTGATGGCACCCCAGAAATAGTGATGGGTGAGATTTTTTAAAAGCACATCTATTGCACTGCCACTGATCAGAAGCATCATTAGCTGTGAGATGGTTTCATTGGTTATATCGCTACTAGATCATCATGAGTTTGCCTGATGTTGATGGAAATTTCAGTGAACCATTGATAGGGGAAGTGATCAATCAATAAACCATTTATTAAGCACTTGCTGTGTGCCAGGCATTGGTCTGGGCCCTAGGATACAAGCAGAAAATGAACCAGCTCCAGCTGTCAAGGACCCAGCGTTCTCTTGCGGGGGGGGGGGGGAGGTGGTGGAGAGGGAAGGTCAGAGATGCATAAAAGTAAATATAAAATGAATGTTTATAAAGTGATGAATAGGGGAAGCTTTAATAACTTGGGAGCATTAGGAAAGACCTCTTGTAGAAGGTGGCATTTGACCTGGCATGTGCTGTGTGTGTATGTGTGTGTGTATGTGTGTGTTGGGACATAGCCATTGGCACACTGTCTCCCCTGTTGTCCTACAAGCTCCTTGAGATCAGGGGCTGCCTTCTCTGGATCCTCCGTGCATGGCCCAGTGCCATGTACACAATAGGCTCTTAATGATGCTTACTGACTAATGATTATTGTCAGTCATAAAAGAACCGAGGAGTGAAGAGCACAGCCCAAACTCCACAGGCGGGGAAAGTGTTCCTCAGCGTTCTCAGGCCCACATCTGGGCTTAGGACACCAACATCGTTACAGTCACACTCCAGGAGAATAAACCTTCTCTGTGCCCTTTCTTAGAACTCACCTGAGAGCTGTGCCAAATCGCTTCTTTCCCATGATGTCCATAGAGAGGAACTCCCATCCAAAAGGGGTATCTTCACAGGCCCCACTGACAATAAAGGAGAGAGCATTTCTGAAGGAAGAACAGATCGGTTTCTGTGTGACTGCATGCTCCATCAATAAAGAGTCAGGCAGATGTGGGTTCAAGTCCTCCCACTGACCCATACTGACTGTGTGTTCATGAGCAAGTCACTTCCTCTTTGGGACTCTGTTACCTCATCTATAAAATGGGGAGTGAACTAGATGTCCTCAAAGGAGTCCCTACGAGCTCCAGGGTTGGAGACCTGGGCAGCTGCAGTGTGCCCACCTGCGCTAGGGGAAGGAAGGTCTCCCCTGCCCCCCATGCACATATGCACACGTACATACATACACAATACACTCACACACATATACGTACACACACTCATACATACAATCACATATACACTCACACACACACACACACACACGCACATACCACAGTTTTCTAGAAATGCAGCTCACAGAATCTTACAGTTGAAGAAGCCTTGGCCAGAACATTTAGTCCAGGACTGCCTTCTATAACAACCCTGCCAAGGAGTTAGCCAGCAGTTGCTCAAAGCACCTGAAATGGCAGAGAGCGCTCACTCCCTCTGAAGAGAGAGGTATCATGGTAGGGGAGTCAGGAGAGCTCTCGGTTCAAATCCTGGCTCCTAATGGTTATTATACATATGACCAGGGGCATATCACTTGACTGCCTACAATCCTCAATTTCCCCATCTGCAAAATGGGGATCATAGTCTTCATGTGGGTACTTCGAGGAGAGAAGCCACTGCCTTCACCTTGTGAAGTGGCCCCTTCTGCCCCTGGGCACTTTTAAGAAAGTCTTCCCTTCTAGCCAAGTGCTTAATGATTGAGGAGATGAGACTGAGACCCAGAGAGGGAAAGAAACTTTACTCAGATTGCACAGCAGACCTGAGATCCAGGTCAAGGTCCTGTAACTTCAAGCTCTAAGGTCTTTCTACTATAAGCACACCCAGGGCTGAGGGTAAAGTAGAGACACCTGATTTTTCCATATAAGGAAAAAAACTTCCCAATCTAGAGGGCTACCCACAAGGAGAGTCACTGGAAGTCTATGAACAGAGATGGAAGGATTACTTGCCAGAGATGTTGCAGAAGGCTTCCTGCTCAAGGCTGACCTGAACTGAAATGACCTCTGAGCTCCTTTCTAACCCAGAGGTGCCATAGGTTACTAACAGCTCTTGTTGCTAGGACACTTTAAGGTATACAAAGCCCTTTCCTCAAAACCATGTGATAGAGGTAGGGTATGTGTTATTGTCCCCATTTTACAAATGTGGGAAAGTAGATGTGGAAAGTAGAAGCTCCAAAAAGGGAAGTGACTTGTCCAAGGTCTCAAATATCTCAGAGACAAAGTGAAAGGGGAACTGTGGGTAATTTAAAAAAAACACATCATAGAAATGAAAAACAAATTCTATTTGACTTTTGTCTGCATCATGTTTTCAATATCAAGTGATATGTTTCTTAGAGAGCACCTAGTCCAACCTCTCCATTGGGAAGGTCTTGGAAAAGGTCACACAGGTTCACAGATTTAAAACCAGAAGAGGCTGTGTTGTCCAGCACCTTCATTTTACAAAGGAGAAAACTGAGGACAAACTATTTGCCCAAGATGACAGATACATCAATTAATTTCCATTCTCTGGGACCAGAGGAAACAGCATATTCACATGGTAGGCACTAGATGATAGCCAAGGGGAGTGTCCAAGCTTTCAAAGATACTTCACAAAGTAAATCATTGAGACCCATTGACCAAGCACCTTCTGTACCAACATTTTTCTCTGGGTCCCCTGTCATGGCCGCAGTCTGATTCTAGGGTTGATTGCTGTCTGTTTTCCCCCAGGAAGCCTGCCTTATGAGTACAAGATTGTGATTGCTGGGAACCACGAACTGACCTTTGACCAGGAGTTCATGGCCGACTTGATCAAGCAGGACTTTTACTATTTCCCTTCGGTGTCAAAGCTGAAGCCAGAGAATTATGAGAATGTGCAGTCCCTCCTGACCAACTGCATCTACCTCCAGGACTCGGAGGTGACCGTGCGGGGATTCCGGATCTATGGCTCCCCCTGGTAAGCAGGCCCCTGCCTGGGCACCAGCTTGTCCTCTGTCCTTCACTGTTATCCTTGTCAAACCACTATTGCCCTGTGGAAGGGAGCATAAGGGAATGAGCTTTGGGGCAGAATGGCACCTTTTCCGTCAGTAGGCATCATGTGGCTCACACCCAGTTATGAGCTGGGGAGCTGGGGAGAGAGGGGACCAGCAGTGTGGTCGTATCTGGTAAGCTTGAGTCTAGTATGGAAATCTGGGGAGAGAATGGAGCCACGCAGGGAGATTTCAGACCTCTGAGGAATAAGATAACAAGGACATGTCTACTTTCTAAGAAAGTTCTCAAGTCCTCACGTACTCAGACTTATTCGAGGACACCATCAGACACACACACATACACACACATGCACACACACATGCACACATACATGCACACATGCTCATGTGTAGAACATGACATTTGCAGAGTGTCAGTCTGTTAGCCTTTAAAGACCTTCGTAGAGGAAAGGCCCCACCATGAACAGAAGGTGAGAGAGGCCCCCAGGTGTCCATGGTTAAACAGAGCTGGGAGGGGCTGAGCATCCCCAGGGCCAGGCCTTACCTGGAGTCCTGCTGTGTTCTGTTCTGGGACCCCCATTTCAGAAGTGACACAGAGGACAGCCAGAGTGGAGAAGGGCCTTTAAGATCGTATCATATGAGGAGTAGTTGAAAAAAGGGAAATTTGTCTAGGAGAAAGGGAGTCTCGGATGATGGCCATGTTCATGGAGAACAGTCAGCAGACGGGGGAGATGGCACACAGTAAGTGGTTAAGAAACGCTTGTAGATCTCACTGATTCACCAGGTTCTTCTTGGCCTCAATGGGCAGAATTGGACCCCAGTGGGGTGAGTCAGAATGGGGGCTCAGCAGGCTCCTGGGAGAGGGGGAGACCCCCCAAACTGGCTCAGAGCTTGCTTCCGGGAGGGGTTTGCCCTCTTCAAGCGCTTGCCCCTCATTGGACCGAGGGCAGACTCTGCCTGCCCCCTTACAGTAGCCTCGCTATTCACATTAGTGGACTTTCTATTCACATTAATGGACTACCCATGCCTTAGATGCAGCATCGATGTTTGCTCTCTGATACAATTATTTATAATGCACACCAATTATTAAGCTGGTTTACTGCAGAATGTCTGGAGGCTGGGATTTCAAACACCTGAACTAAGCCTGTTTTCCCCAAAGTGGGATTCTGCAGAAGCCTGGCCTTCTGTACCACCCAAAGTGGGATTCCATGCGGATGTGTATCATTTTCTCCAGAAAATTAGATTGTGTGTGCATCGAGCAACCTACAGCATGGCCTGTGGGGAGGGTCTGGGCTTCAAACTCTTACTCTGTCAATTCGTGGTTGGGTGACCTGGGGCAAGTCCCCTCTCTGGGCTGCCGTGATCTCCCCAATCCCTTCCAATTCTGGAGTCTGACTTCGTGGGGAAAGCCCTGCTCTATTCATCCTTCCTTCCCCATCAGACCCACAGCACTGGGAGCTCTTGACAAATAGAATGTCAGGGCTGGGAGAGAACTTAGAACAGGGAATGTCAGAGCTGGGAGGGGCCTTAGAACAGGGAATGTCAAAACTCTAGTTATTTCCCATTTCTCATTTCTGTGCACTCTAATTTCAGCCCAACTGGACTCTTCTATGCCCTTTGCATCCCCTTTTAGCCCCTCTGCCTTGGTACAGGCTCTTGCCTGGACCTGGAATGCACTCCCTCTTCACAAGCCTCTTACAACCATAAGTGAGTGTCCTTCAAAGTCCGGGTCCAGTGCCAGGGCATTGTCCCTGAGCCTCCTGCTGGTTAATCCCCCTTCCCTTCTGATTGTCTAGCACTGCCATAGTATGCATAGTGTGTCTCCCATCACCTCCCAGGAGAATATAAGTTTTTTGAGGGAAGGAGCTCTTTTATGTTTGTCTCCCTAGCACGAAGCTTAGTTTTTGGCATATAGTAGCAGCTTAATAAATGTGGACTGAATTGAGATTGGCTGGATTCCCTGCCTTTTTAAGGCTTATGATCCAGGAAAGTATTTAAAAAACTTAAAATAGAAACGAGAACATGCAAGTTCCTAGCTGAGGCCCTGGGCAAGTTCCCCGCTTTGGCAAGCTCCACTTCTTCATCTGTAAAACTGGTCAGTTGAATGGATCTCTTTCAGCTGGAAGCCCATGGGAAGACTGAGAGGGAAATCAAGAGACAGTGGCTAGGAGTGGGATGATCTCAGCAAGAAAGAAGGACATCTAGAGGTGGAAAAGAACCAGGGGTGTGAAAGAGGAAAAAGTTCAGATTCTCTAGTAAAAAATAGGATTAACGATCATCCCAGGAGGGGAGCCCCTGGAAGGGTCAGTAAGCTTCCTTTCTGCCCTCCTGACTCCTGGAGGGTTAGGCATCAGTTGTGACCATAGTGGACGGAGCCTCTTTGTTTTAGGAAACGTGGCCCCGCAGCCATCAGGAGCGATGACTTGCCAAGAATGTCGGGGGGCGATGGGCCTGTTTGTTATTTTCAGATTGATGGGAAGTCTATTGCCCTGGAAATCACCATTAGTGAGATGAAAATGGACGCTAGTCGAGATGGGGACGTCAGAGAGTGGGAAGGATCGTCACAGCCTCGGCGAAAGCCTTAGCAATGGCTGAGTAATGTACTGACCAAGGAGACAGTCCCGATGCCGGGGCCGGATGGCTCCACATGAAGGCTTTCCCTGAAAAGTGCTATTGCCTCTGTCTCTAACATTCTTCACTTATTCAGCATCCTTAGTTTCTGTTCCTTTTGCCTAGTGTCAGTTCCAGGGAGATGGAATATTAAAATCCTAGAATTTGGGGACTGCAAGAGACCCCTGAAGGCATCTCATCCAACCCTTTAACCAGAACAGGGACTCTCCTGCTCCATACACTCAGTAAAGGGTCATTTAGCAGCTGCTGTGGAGCTCACTACTTGTGTTCTGTTAGAAAGTTTTTCCCTAGGTGATTCCCACCTCTCCCTCTCTGGACTTTCTCGCCATTGTTCCTAGATTTTCCATCCTACTCTCTGAAACAGTATTTGAACACCTGCAATGAAGGGGAGCTCACTATCAGAGAAAAAAAGCTCCACAAAGTAGATTCTGTGGATAACTCAAGTACATTCCTGGCCACAGAGAATTCAGCTTGATTCAACAAATACTCCTTGAGCACCTGACATATTCAAGGTCAAGAGAAAAGGAGGATGGTCTCCAGCCTGTTGTGTAGACTTCCTGAGGTGAACTTTGAGGATGCCATGGAAAATGGTCACATAGGTTGGGGAAGTGGATGGATTGCCATCTCCATCACTGAACCAAACAAAAAATAATGAGATTGCAGATACTTTGGGCTATTTGAATATATGCAAAGTACAATGATAAGCATGAGGGATATACAAAAATATACAACTGTGTCCCTGTCCTTAAGGGGTGGAATATAAAGGGGACACAGAAAAGTCTCATTGAGTTGACCTCTATTTCCATAACACCTCCCCCATCCATCAGGTCACTTCTCTGTGCCTCAGTATCCCCCTCTGTAAAATGTGCCTAAAACAGTGAGCTAACTGGTCCCTGATGTCCCTTCCAGCTCCAAGTCTGTGATCTCGTGAAAGGAGACTTCATTACTGAAATGGAAGATGGCCGGAGTTAAGGCCTGGAAGGGGAACAGGTGAAGGTGCCCATCATTTGGGGCACAGTGGCAAATGCTGCCATCCCATTTTAATGCTTTCCCCAAAGCTCTGTGGGGAGAGCAGCAAAGTGTCCCATCCCTGTCGTACAAAGGAAGAAGCCGAGTCTCAGAGAAGCAAGGTGACCCTTACCATGCTCCCACAGCTAATGAATATCAGAGGTAGCATTTGAACCCAGGCCTTCTGATTCTAAGGCTAGCATTCCAAAAGTGTCCAAAGAGAAGTAGGATCTTAGGGTCATAGATGAAGACCTGGAAGAAGTCTGAGTCTTCCAAGTCCAATCCTCTCATTTTACAAATCAAGAAAATGAGGCCCAGAGAGGAAGAGAATTGCTAGCAGTTGGAGCAAAGCTGGAATTGTGGGTGTCAATGGGTCTTGAATGTGAGGATGAGGAGTTTGTAGGATACACAAGCTTAGAATCCGAGGTTAGGGCTGGAAGATGATCTCATTCACACCCTTGTTTTAGAGCTGGGTTTCCACTACTAAAGCCCCATTATCTCAAAGTGGAGATGGGAGCCTCCAGGCCTGTCTTTTCTCTGGGCACGTGCCCAGGCTGGGGGAGGGATGTACAGCCATTGATGAGAGCCCAAGTCATACGCACCCCCAGGATGGGGCCAAGCCATCTGGTGTGGCAGTTGCTTGCGTCCCCATCCTTAAGGGCTTGTCTCTGGTTTAGATGAAAGACACCAGCTCACAGTGTCTGGTCCCAATTAGTCAGAGACTCTAGACATGCTGCCCCTCAGGGCCAAGAGGAAGCTGAGCACATTCAGGCTTGGTTGGAGTCCCTTCTTTGTACAGACCCCCCTCCTCTTTCTCTCATCAGGCTGGCATCACTGCCCAGAGGCTGTCGAGGTATCTTGCCTGCAAAGCAGAACCCACTTACCCAGACGGATGGGTACCCAGTCCCCAAGATGCCAGAGATAATTAGGGAGGGATCTCCCTGGCAAAGTCAGCCTTGGGCCACTCCAGAGCACAGCATGCAGTGAGAGGCAATTAGTTTCCATTCTTTGGGCATCCCCAAACCCTTCCTTGCCAAGTTCAGCCCCTTCCTTGGAGCTGTGGCAGTCTGCTTGCCCCCAGGCAGAAAAACCAGGCTTTTGTTAATGACTAGTGAAATCTTCTTCATAGTCTGACTATAGGCCCTGGGTAAGATCTGGGTCTCTGCTTCTGCCAGCTCAAATGCAACTCTCCAGTTAGAGGATACAAACTCCTTCCCACCTCTGACATTTTCTGTCCCAGCTCTGACATTCCCTGTTCTCAGGTCCTCTCCTAAACGCGACATTCCCTGTTCTCAGGCCCCTCCCAGTCCTGACATTCCCAGTTCTAAGCTCCCTCCCAGCTCTGATATTCCATGTTCTAAGACCCAGCTCCCAGCTCTGACTTTCCCTATTCTAAGGTCCCTCCCAGCTCTGACATCCCCTGTTCTAAGGTCCCTCTGATGTTTTCTGGTTCTAAGCAAAGATAGAACAACCCCAAAGGTCAGGGGTTCTTGGGAGAATATGACCTTTTATATTTAGAAGCAAAGGAGAAAGCAAATGTGCCCCGGCTCAACCTAGCTGGAGTCCCAGCACCCTGGGCCTGTGTCTGCCTGGCAGTCAACGTCTTTCATTAGCCTGAACTACAACAAGGCAAAGAATAATGAGTCCAAGCACCTTTAACCACCCATTTCCCTCTTGGACCATACACAGACCTACACCCAGGCAGTCTTCCTCTTTCAAGAAGCCATGCACCCCCAACTCCTACCTCCCACACCTGTCCTGGGCTGGAGACTAGACTTGGACACCAGAGGCTTGTTTGGCTTTGTGAACTGAGGCGAATCTCTGGATTACAATTACATACCCCCAAATATCCTTGAGAACTTAGCCAAAAAAAATGACTGAAACCATAGTATTGTCATGGACAAAGCTGACATTGTCATGTGCCCAGAGTTAATAACACTGATCCATAAAAGTCTAAGAAGAACATTTGAATAGGTGGCATCCTCCTTCTGTGCTTCATGGAGAACCAGTGGAAGAAACCAATGCCCCAGGGGAGCAGGGTGTCTGTCATCCCATCATCCTGACTGCAGCTGGAGGAGTGGCGGAGTGCTCTCAGTCAGCCTTGAGAAGATGAGCTTCCAGCCAGTTCTCCTGCCCATCTGTCCACCCAGGCAACCATCTGCAAGTCAGCCAACTATCACTTAGTGATCTTCTATGAAACATTTAAGATAGAATGGGTGGTAGGCAGGCAGCTTGTCCTGTGACATTTTCTAACTGAACTCCATTAAAAAGATGAGAAAAACGAGAAGGTAATATGAACAAGAATAAGAATGTTTCTCTAGTTCTTCAAGGTTATAGAAGCTCTTGTCCCCTGTGGCCAAGTGCGTCCTCAGAGGCTTGCCTGGATTGCTCTCTCCTGGAGGTTTGGCTGATCCGCTGTTGTCCTCTCAGAAGCCCAGGTGACAAAGCCTCAAAGGGTGTGACTAGGTGTCCTCAACCAACGATTCCATGTAGCATCATTTTAGTTCTTCCGAAAGCTTTCACTACTATGCATTGATTAAGGACTTTTGTATCTAGTTTGCTACAGATGGTGCACTTTGATGGACTGATTGATTCTGCAGAAGTGCCAAATCAATTAATGAAGATGTCTTATGGTTTAATTATTTGAAGTGGAATGGAGTGATTGACAATCCGAGAGACCACCAACCTTATATCTCCATCCCAAGCTAGAGAAGAATCAGAGAACTCATAAGATAGAAGGAGGGAAAGGTTTTGGGTCATGGAGTTCCCAACTCTTACTCAGTGGAAGGATCCCTTCTAGAGTATCCCTGCCAGGTAGACATCCAATGAGAAATTCAGTAGGCATCTGTTAAGTACCTCCTCTATGCCAAGCTCTGGTTAAATGATGGGGATACAAAAAAAGGAACTTACATTCCACTAAGGCAGCTTAAGACATGTTCACATAAGTAATTATAAAGTAATATCAAGGAATTTGAATGGGGAGAGAGTGATATTTCTCTAGACTTGGATCCCGAGATTGACTGTTTTTTATCTTTTAAAAAGCAATCTTATTGATGCCTTTTTAAGAAAAGCATTACTTGTCCTTCTCCCCAGTAAGATCTTTCCTAGTAAGATATGAGTACAATTAGTCAAAACAAATCAACCCATTAACCCTGTATGAAGATGTATGCCCATTCTGCACCTGTGGTCCACCAACTCTGTGCCGAGAGGCAGCAAGCATACGTCACCGTCAGTCCTCTGAAGTCACAGTTCCACATGTTCCTGATCGGAGTCCTGAAGTCTCTCAGCATTGGCTTCTTTTACATTGTTGCCGTAGTGAGATGGGCATTTTTAAGCAGTTTCCCAGACAAGGCTAGGAAAGCTTCCTTTAGCAAACATCCTGCCTGGCTGAGGAAAGATCCTTTGAAGTTTGAAATAGGCCATCGACCTACCAGCAGTGTCCTGGCATAATTTCATTAGTCTCCTTGTTCTGACCCACAGAAGATGAGTCCCATTTCTCCTATTGGTCATGGTGCAGGCGCCTAAATTTCCCTGGGGATTTTGCCCAAAGTTGACATGTTGTACTTCATCTGGATTCTATTTCTTGTTTCCTCCGAATGCCACCCTGTCTTCAGAAGTTTTCTTCAAGCTCCAAGGGAGATAGTCTCTCCCATGTCCCCTGGTAAGCCTTGGTAATGATCATCTTAAAAGGCTTCCAACAGGTTGATGAGGCTGGCTGTTGCCTGAAATATTTATTCCGTCTTGGGCCTCTGGCTTGAGTCTGTACTTTTCTTCCATCCCCGAAGACCCACGTGGTCCCTAAAATAGTTGCTGAAAACTTTCTTGCCGAACAGATGACTAAGTCGTTGGTCCTTAGTTTTCCTAGTTGCTTGGAGAGCATCCCCCAAGGCACTTTAAATAATGACAGCCCTGGGGAATATTTGTGTAAGTAATCTTCCCAAATGGGCTCTTTCAGTAGGTTTCCAATTAGCAGCTGCCTTCCTCCTCTCCAATCACGAGGAGCTCAGCGCGGTTCCTGAGCAGCTCACAAAAGTCCCAGTTACTGCCTCCAGAGTGGTCCAGGGATGATGACCCAGTACTGGCCTAGGGAATGAGTCTCAGCAAAGAAACAGGCCAAGCCAGTGGTCAATGGTTTGGGTCGACAATAAAAAAGTTCTAATAACAATCAATAAGCATTTAGTAAGTGCCCGTTGCACCAGGCTCTGTGCTAGAAAGGAAAAGTAGAACCAACCCTTTCCTCAAAGAACTTTTCCCTAAAGGAGTCGTGAAGAGTTGGATATGACTGAACAACTTCGGCCTCCTCAGTTCTATTTTGAGGCAACTGGGGGTGCCTGGAGTCAGGAAGACCTGAGCTCATATTTGATCCCAGACACTTAGTAGCTCTGGGACCCAGAGCAAATCAATCGACTTCTGCCTGCCTCAGTTTCCTCAACTGTAAAATGGGGATAATAACAGCACCTACCTCCCAGATTGTTGTGAGGGTGAAATGCAATAATATTGGTAAAGTGCTTTGCAAACCTTAAAACTGTATGCAAATGCCAGATATTATTATAAATTTAACCTTCTCAGATGATAAAACTCAGACTCAGCTGTGTAGTAACAAAGATAGGACACTTTCTTCTCTACTGTCCAACCTTCCAATACTGGGCTCCCTATTGTGTCTGCCCTCTGATCTCTCCCACTTTCTCTTTCCCTCCCTCTGTCTCTTGTCTCTCCCTCTCTCTTTCACTTTCTTTTTTCTTTCCCTTCCCTCTCTTTTTCGTTTCTCCCTTTCCTCTCCTCCATTCTCTTCTCCTTTTCTCCTCCCTGCCCTTCTCTCCCCCCCATTTTTCTCTCCTCATCCCTCCTTTCTTTGTTACTCTTCCCCTCCCAACCTCCTCTTTACTCTTTTCTTTCTTCTCTCTTTTTCCTCTCCAAAGTTCCCTACATCTCTCTGACTTTGGAACTCAGAATAGTTGCTGAAATAGCCTCCCTGGAGGCCAGGCATCCCAAATGCCAGAGATTCACAGACCCCTATAGCTGGAAGCCCAGTCTAAAGTGGCAGAATCTGAGGGCCTCCTCACCCAGAGAGGAGAAGGGACTTGCCTCGAGTTGTACAAAAAGTTAGTAGCAGACAAGGGATGAAGACCTCAATGTCTTGTCTCCTGATGTAGTGGGTTTGTGTGCTGAGGGATCAGCAGGAAGAAGCCTTGGGAAGTAGGAGAAAGAACCTGATGCTATGGCCCCAAAATCAGTCCTGAAATCCCACCTCCCACTTCCAAGCAGCTGTGAGACCACAAGTAAGTCCTTCAGTCTCTCCAGGCCTCAGTTTCCTCATCTGTAAAATGAGGTAATTGCTCTCAAGGACCTCTGAGGAGCCTTCCAGCACAAGATCTGTGAGCCTAAGATCTCTTTTTCCTTTCATCATGCTTCCTTTTATAAAACCTGGTGGATTTCTGAGCCTCAGGCCCTCTCTCTGTCTTTGGGAGCTTCTGGATTCTAGCTCCTGGGGGGGTTGGCCAACTCCTGGGGACCCCCTGGGAACCAGGTTTTCTGAACCTCTACATTTGAATACATCAAGTCTGTCTTACCTTACACTGCCTGCTTAAAGATTCATCAGTGCTTCCAGCAGAGGCCCTCCCTTATTAAGTTAGGCTCATTGATGGCGGGTTTACCCATACAGGCCGGAATCTGCAATAATTAGTGCCATGCGGCCCTGGAGGCTTCTCTGGGCCCTTCCAAGGCATCGAAGCATCCAAAATGCCTCTAACAAGATGCTGCAAAAGGATGATGTCCCCCACACCAATGGGTCTTTGGGGTGCCGAGTTAAGCGCAGAGTGGAGAATGACTGTATATAATTCATGTCTTCTGGATTTCAGCTGGAGGTTTATTCCAGCCCCACCCCCACCCCAGTCATTTGGAGAAGAGGCAGGTGCGAGATGGTGGGACCCCCGAGACCCTCTGCAGTGTGACACTGAGCAAGTCACTTCTCTGATGAGCCTTGGGGGCTACATATATACATAATACCAGTGGGTTGGATCAGAGCATGGTAGCCTAGATCAAGAGCTAGAAGGGACTACAGAAACCACTTTACAGATGATGAAACTGAGGCTGAGGGAGAGGAAGGGATATACCGAGGCTCATTCAAATAGTCAGAACTTGAGGGGGGAAATTCAAATCCAAGTCACTGACACACCACTGCCTGCCCTGACCTTTAGAGCTCCCCACGGGGCGTGTTTCCCAAAACAACAAACACTGATCAAGCAAATACTGAGTTCCTGAAACTGGGCCCTGGGGAATATGAAAAAATCCTCCTGCCCTCAGGAAGTGTACTTGTGTTCCTGGATGAGTTACTACAGGCTATCTACCCAAGAGATACCCAAGAGAGGTGTAGAGGGGGGAATATTAACAATGGGATGAATAAAGAAAAACCTGTAAGGGATGGCCTTGAGCTGAGACTGCAAAGGAGTGGGTCATTCCAAGAAGCTGGGACAAAGAGCGTGGCCACATCATAGAGGGGCAGCTGAGGGGGGTGCTGCCTGCCAGGAAGAGGCTTTAAATGCCAAAGGAAGAGCTGTTTTACCCTAAGGGCAGAAGAGAGTCCCAGAACCTCTAGGGCAGGGGCATGACAACCTAGGATCCAAGAAAGTCAGCTTGACAGCTGCACGGCCATCTTTCCCAAGCTAGAGCCCTTACCTAAACCTCTAGACTTTTTTAGAAAACAATCTTTTTTCAAGGCTTCCAGTCTCTGACTAAATTACACTGATACTGCTGGTGATGAAAAAGGGAGACTGGGATTACCCAGTGCTCTTTGATGCTAACCCGGTTGATGAATAAACTGTTCCCTTCCTGAGGGATCGAGCAGCCAGGATGGACCCTGGGATTAGAATTCTCCAGCCCCAGTTTGGAGTAGGCTTCCTTGTGAACAGCAGTTATAACGATAGAATGTATGTAGCACTTTAGTTTCCCAAGAGCTTTCCAAATCTGATCTCATTTAATCCTTGTCATTGAGGGTTAGGGTTAGAACTGGGGGTGCCACTGTTATTCCCATTTTACGTATGATAAAACCCAGGCCCAGAGAGGGTTGATTTGCTCGAAGAAGCCAGAAGAGATCACAGATGACATCAATTTCAGGTCAAGCTTGAGAAGCCCCAGGCCCCTCTAAGGCCTTCCTGATAGTGACTCAGCCAGCCTCAATTTCATTTTTTTTAAATGAAAATCTTCATGGAAAACATGTATTATTGGAGCCACAGCATGATAGGGTCTGCAGAATCCCTGTTCTAGGGGACACAATCCAGGATATGATCACTTCTGGCAAATTAGGCTACTGAGGCCCAGTCAAGGCCACAACCACACACAGCTGGTCTGGTCACACAATCCAATCATGGGCCATGCCTTTCTGCCTTGTCATATGCCCCTGCTCCTTGATGAGATGAGGTGGGGAGTCCCATGGGTGGAGGGAGAGATAGAATGAGCTACGAGATCTTGCCTAGTGGCTGAATCTGAGCTCAAGGGGTGAGGCCAACCAAAGAGGAATGTGGATGATGGATCCAGAAAGAGCTCTGGGCTGGAGGTCCAAAGAGACCTGGGGCAGAATTCTAGGTGGCCTGAGACTGGTTCCTTTGCCCATCAGCCTCAATATTCCTCCAGTCAGCATTGCCAGGTTCTGTGCTAGGCACATGGGGATGCAAAGACATTAATAAAACAGCTCCTGCCTTTAGGGTGCTTCCCATGGAAACAGGAAAGACGCCGTGTACATAACAGACTAGACCAAATATTTCTAAGCTAGATATAAGGGGATGGGGCGAGGGGCAAGAAAGCTCTGGCAGGTAGGGAAAGCTCGGGAGACATGGGGTGGCAGGTACCAGGGACCAGGAGGACTTTCACGTGACAGATGAGATGAGAGAGGAGGAAATAAAATTAGTCAGCCCATTAAGAGGCACTTGGAGCTGGGGTGAGGCCAGGAGGAGCAGGAAGTGGAACCCTCTGAGAGACAGTGAGAGAGGGTGAATGAGAGAGCAGGAGGGGAGGGGGTCAGGGATCAGGAGGGGGAGGACCAGCTCAGAGGGAGGGTCTCAAGCAGGTCTGAAACTCAGCAGGAGAGCCTGGGCTGGACAGAGAGTGGGGGCAATAATCCATGAAAATCTGGTGTGCAGAGGGGTTCTTTCTTCTCCCTATCTAATGCTAAGAATTAGAAATCAATTCTTTTATGGCAAGCACACATGTGCATGCTCAAACACACACAAACACAAAGAGGGACAAACACACACACACACACACACACACACACATACACAGCACTTAAGGGGTGCCTACAATCTGGAATGCCCTCAATAAGTTTAAATGTAAAAACTCATTTCATTTCACAGAATCAAAAAACTTTAAACCTAAGTACCTAAGGGATGTCAGAGCTAGGAGGGGCCTGAGAACAGGGGATGTCAGAGGGGGAGTGCTAAGTGTCATCACCTTATTTTATGGAGCGAGAAGTTGAAGCTCAGAACGGAGCCCCAACTTCCCCAAGTGTGAATGCCAACAGTGGGATATGAGTTGTCTTGAAGGAAGCCAGGGAAACCTCACTCCTTCCACCCAACCTAGAATGTCAAATGTTCTAAGGTTCCTACCCCAACCTGATGTTCCATGTTCTAAGGTCTGTCCCTTATCAAAGCTGCTTCATTGCCCATCCTCCTCCCCACAGCAGTATTCTCAGCTGGGCCCAGCAGGCCTTCTAAAGAAGAGACTATCAGAGGAAGCCAAGGGCTGGTGGTCCTTAGTGGGGGTCCAGGGACAGGTGTTCCTTCACTCTCTACAGGCCATGCTGCCTCTCTTAGGTATAATCCCAGTGCAACATCAATAAAGGCCCTGGGGGTATTGAATTGGAGAGCGCAGCTCTGCCCCCAGGAGACAAGGCCCATCCATAACTCAGTGCTGCCCATTTCACAACAAGTTTGAGGGGGCATGTGGAATGGGGGGAGGGTGACATTCAGCTCCTTAATCAGGTTGAATCCAGGACCCCATTGGTGACCATAGTCAAATGCTGCTTAGCGCGTAAGCTGTGAGTTGAGAGCAATCTTACCTGCCAGGATCAGGCAGAACACTGCCAATTCCCTGCCTTTCTTCCCCTTCCCTATCCATCCCTCCCTTGTGAGGTAGGCAGACCAAAAATAACACCCATTTTAGAGATGGGAACACCAAGACAGCAAGAGGCATGAGAGTGCCTCACGTGGCTAGTAACAATACAAACAGCAGCTTGACATTTGCCCTGGGAAGCTCTGGGGGTGGCCTGATTTAACAGCTGTTGGAGTGGCCTGGGAGCTCAGCCTGTCAACAAGTGATGCTGCAGCAGACGCAGCCAAAGGCACCCTGAGCTGCTGTCAAGAAAGGAGCCTGGAACTTCCATAATAGAAGTCACAATAGAAGCTGAAAGGATTCCCTTTCAGCTTTGGTTGGGACCACCAACTTAGACCTTTCAACTCAGATTCCATGATGTAGACTTTAAGCCTTCCAGAGCACTTCACAGTCAAGTGTTCTGGTTTTGGGGTCAGTAGCTCTGGGTTCAAATGCTGCCCCCTCCTCCCCAATTACTACCTGTGTGACCTTGGGCAACCTCTCATCTGTCAAGGGAGGGGGTTCTTCACCTGACATTTGTGAACTTGGTTTCATAGAAAGATAGATGAATAGATGGGTGGATGGATGGATGGATGGATGGATGGATGGATGGACGGATGGGATGGAGAAAGAGATGAATGAGTGGGTGGATGGAAAGGAAGGGAAGGATATATTCCGATAACTATATATCAATATAATTGGTTCATTTGTGATCCCATGCATTGTATCTTATGCATTTAAAAGAAGGATTCTGAGAAGAACTTCCCCAAGCTGGAGAGTGTCTCCAATACAAACAAGGTTAAAAGACATCTGGCCTAAATGGTTCCTGAGCCACTTTCTAGCACAAGGCCTGGAATCTTAGGATCCAACGGTCTCATCTGAGTTTCTTAATAAACCTGTGGGGCAGATATGAAGGTGTGATTATCCCTGTTTACAGATGAGGAGATTGAGGCACAGAGAGGTTGAATGTCTTGCTGAGGGTCATTTGGCTAGTACGTTTCTCAGGCAGAATTTGAACCCAGATAGTCCTGCCTTCTTACATGCTGCCAGTGGTGGGTCTCACCGCCCATCAGAGGTCAAGTTGAGACTGAAACACCTAAGTCCACGGTCGGTGCTTTGCGCTCTCTCTTAATCCTTCAATTTGGACTCTTCCTATATTTCCGCTCCAGCATCAAAGAGTCCTTTTCTTCCTCCCCACCTGGGCACGAGCCCTCCGCATCTTCTCTGCTGTGCCAGCCAGATTCTGTCCCTGGGCAGGAGCGGGAAGTGATGAAAGTTTGATGAGAGCGACGTGTTTAGACCGGCGCTGCTGAGGTGGGGAAGGGGCTTCCAGGGGTTTGCAAAAGCCGCCACTTGGAGTCTTATTCAGGTAGAAACTTGGCACGGAGCGAGTTAGCTCGGAGCATCTTAAAGGGAGACAGAGCATCATCTTGGAGGAGAGGAGAGAGTCAGCTGTTACTCACTGCTAAGTGTTAAAAAGAAGTCTGTCTGCAGACTGGATTCGTTTATTGGTTTGGGATGTGTTTTTGTCCCCATTTAACGGGAAACAGCTTTGATTTTTTTTTAAACGTAATTGGCAGGCAGCTTGTCCATATGGTCTAATTACTTCTGGTATTTTGAAAGGGGAGCTGTAAACCTGCTGAGACATTAAACTTTGAAAAGTGGCTACTGGCTCACCTTTCCCCAGGCTTTCCGTAGTGCGAACGCAGGGCCTCCGCCAGCTGGACATCGCTTTGGCGGCAGGACCAAGCTGCCAAAGGCTCCAGCGACGCCCAGGAGGAGGTGGGAGGGAGCCCTCGGCAGGGACCCTTCTCCCCCAATGCACACCGGAAGGCTGAGAGCATTCGAGAGCCGACCTGGCTGCTAGATCGTTCTTGTGCGCTAATTGTCTGTGTCCGTGGCTGTGTTCCCTGGTGTAGGGGTAGGGAAAGGGGAAGCACAGGGAAAGGTAGGATGTGTACAGATTGCTTTCCAAGGGCTTATCACATCATGAAATTACAAAATGTCAGAACTTGGAAGGTCCTTAGAACAGGGAATGTCAGAGCTGAGAGGGAGCCTTAGAGCAGGTAATGTCAGAGCTGAGAAGGGCCTGAGAACGTGCAAAATCTGTGCTGGGAGTGACTTTGGACAAGAGAATGCCACTGAGAGATAAAGGGAATCTTTAAAATAGAATATTAGCACTGAAAGGGACCTTAGAACCCAGAATATCAAATTTCAGTGCTAGAAAGAACTTTAGAAGAAAGTTATGTTAGTAACGGATGAATCTTATAGCTAGAAAGAAATAATTTTAATAGGTTTTTAATTACACGTCAAGACAATTTTTAGCATTCGTTTTTATTACTTCATAGTATTTTATTTTTCCCAATTACATGTAAAGATTGTTTTTAATATTCATTTATGTAGGATTTTGAGTTCCAAATTTTTCTCCCTCCCTTCCATTCTTCCTCCCTAAGACAACAAGCAACATAGGTTATATATGTACAATCGTGTTAAACATATATCCACATGTTGTGAAAGAAGAATCAGAATAAGAAAAAAAGATAAAAATAATATGCTTCAGTCTTTAGCGTTCATTTTTATAAGATTTTGAGTTTTACATTTTCTCCCTCCCTCCCTCTCTTCTGAAAATTGTAGGCAATTTGATAAAGGTTATATATGTGCTACCATTCAAAACCTATTTCTATATTAGCCACAGTTGTGAAGGAAAAAACAGATCAAAGGGAGGAAAAAAATATGAAAAAGAATTGAGTGAGAAAAAATATGCTTTGATCTTCATTCAGAATTCATCAGTTCTTTATCAGTGTGGATAGCATTTTCCTTCCTGGGTACCTTATACTTGTCTTGGATCATTGTGTTTTTAAGAGCTGAGTCATTCATAGTTGATCATACAGGGTTACTAATATTGGGTACAATATTTTCCTGGTTCTGCTCATTTCACTTTGCATCAGTTTGTAAAGTCTTCCCAGATTTTTCTGAAATCTGCCTGTTCATCATTTCTTGTTACACAATAGTATTCCATTACAGTCATATGCCACAGCTTATTCAGCCATTCGCCAACTTATGAGCATCCCCTCGATTTCCAATATTTTGCTACCACAACAAGAGCTGCTATAAATATTTTGGCGCATATGGATCGTTTTCCCTTTTTTATGATCTCAGATCTAGTAGCGATATTGCAGGATCAAAGGGTATGCACAGTTTGGTTGCCCTTTGGGCAGAGTTCCAAATTGTTCTCCAGAGTGTATTAGTGTCCCAAATTTCCCACATCCTCTCAAGATTTATAATTTTCTTTTTTCATCATATTATCCGGTCTGAAAGGTGTAAGGTGGTATCTCAGAATTGTTGTAATTTGCATTTCTCTAATCAAAAGTTATTTAGAGCACCTCTTCATATGCCTATAGATTGCTTTGATTTCTTCATCTGAAAACTGCCTGTTCACATCCTTTGACCATTTATTAACTGAGGAATGACTTGTATTCTTATAAATTTGACTCAATTTCCTATATATTGTGGAAATGAGGTCTTTATCAGAGATATTGGCTGTAAAGATTGTTTCCCATCTTTCTGCTTTCCTTCTAATTTTGGTTCCACTGGTTTTGTTTGTACAAAATCTTTTAAATTTAATATAATCAAAATTATGTATTTTACATTTTGTAATGCTCTCTATCTCTTGTTTGGTCATGAACTCTTCTCTTCCCTATAGATCTGACAGGTAAACTATTCCTTGCTCTTCTAATTTGCTTGTGGTGTCACCCTTTGTTTCTAAATCATGCACCTATTTTGACCTTATCTTGGTATAGGGTGTGAGATGTTGGTGTATACCTAGTTTGCATCCTCTTGTTTTCCAGTTTTCTCAGCAGCTTTTATTGAATAGTGAGTTCTTATTCCAAAGATTGGGGTCTTTGAGTTTATCAAATACTAAGTTACTATGGTCATTTGACTACTCAGTCTTGTATACCTAATCTATTCCACTGATCCACCCCTCTGTTTCTTAGCAGTACCAGATACTTTTGTTGATTATTGCTTTATAATATAGTTTAAGATCTAGTATATCTAGGTCACCTTCCTTTGTATTTCTTTTTCCATTAATTCCCTTGATATGCTTGATGTTTTGTTCTTCCAGATGAATTTTGTTACTTTTTTCTAGCTCTATTAAATAATTTTGAATAGTTTGATTGGTACAACATTGAATAAGTAAATTAGTTTAGGCAGAATTGTCATTTTTATTACATTCGCTTGGCCTAACCATGAGCAAGTGATATTTTTCCAGTTGTTTAGATCTGACTTTATTTGTGTGAAAAGTGTTTTGTATTTGTGTTCATATAGTTCCTGGGTTTGTCTTGGCAAGTAGACTCTCAAGTATTTTATCTTGTTTACAGTCATTTTAAATGAAATTTCTTTATCTCTTGCTGCTGGGATTTGTTGGTCATATAAAGAAATTCTGATGATTTATATGGGTTTATCTTGTATCCTGCAACTTTGCTGAAGTTGTTAATTATTTCAGGTAGTTTTTTAGCTGATTCTTTAGAGTTTTCTAAGTATACCATCATATTATCTGCAAAGAGTGATAGTTTTTTCCTCATTGCCTGTTCTAATTCTTTTAATTTCTTTTTGCCCTCTTCTTGCTATAGCTAATGTTTCTAGTACTATATTGAATAATAGTGGTGGTAAAAGGCATCCTTACTTCACCTCTAATCTTATTGGGAAGGCTTCTAGTTTATTCCCATTACAGATAATACTTGCTGATGGTTTCAGATAGATGCTATTTATCATATTAAGGAACGTTCTCTTTATTCCTGTGCTCTCTAGTGTTTTTTGATAGGAAGGGTGCTATATTCTGTCAAAAGCTTTTTCAGCATCTGTTGGAATAATCATATTTCTGTTGGTTTTGTTATTGATATGGTCAATTATGTTGATAGTTTTCTTAATATTGAACTAAACTTACATTCCTGGTATAAATCCCACCTACTCCTAGTGTATTTTTGTTCAAATTTTTTGCATCAATATTCATCAGGGAAAGTGGTCGATAATTTTTTTCCCTCTGTTTTAGTTCATCCTGGTTTAAGTATCAGCACCATATTTGTGATATAAAAGAAGTTTGGAAGAATTATTTCTTTGCCTGTTTTTCCAAATAGTTTATGTAGTATTGGAATTAATTGTTCTTGAAATGTTTGGTAGAATTCACTTGTGAACCCATCTGACCCTGGGGATTTTTTCTTAGGGAGGTCATTAATGACTTGTTCGATTTCTTTTCCTAAGATGGGGTTCTATTCCTGATCTGTTAATCTGGGTCATTTATATTTTCATAAATATTTATTGATTTTGCTGGATTTATTGGCATATAATTGGGCAGAATATTTCCTAATGATTGCTTTTCATTTTTTACACTGGATATTTTATTATCTTTCTTTAAAATCAAATTAACCAATGGCTTATCTATCTTACTGGTTTTTATGTAAAGCCAACTCCTAGATTTATTTACCAACTCAATAGCCTTTTGTTTTCAATATTATTAATCTCACCTTTGATTTTCAGGATTTCCAGTTTGGTGCTCAATTGGAGATGTTTAATTTGTTCTTTTTCTAGGTTTTTTTTAGTTGCATTCCCAATTCATTGGTCTGTTCTTTTTCCATTTTTTGATATAAGAATTTAGAGAAATAATATTTCCCTTAAGTATTGCTTTGGTGAAGGAAAGAATTTTGGAACATTGAATGTTATCTACAAAAGGGACCTTTAGAATCCAAGGCATTGAAGATTAGAGATGGAGGCAGCCCCGGGAGAACTACTGGACAAGAACAACTAAGACTGAGAGTCTCACAGAGAAGTTTTCAGTAACTTGCATTAAATGCCTGATTTTTACAATTCTGCCATGACCAAGTGCCCGTCACTTTTCTCATGGTACAGTCTAGGGTCTTTCCTAGAAGAGAAGGGAATCAGGTGGAGGAGCTGGGCATGCTAAGCATGGGGATGTGGAGCCTGATGGGGGACAGGGTCTGTGTGGAGGCTCTCTCCACATATTCAAGGTTGTCACCAAGGAAATTGGACATGTTTAGCTTCATCTCAGAGGAGCAATTTAGGTCACATAAAGGGAAAACTTGCTGATGATGTGAGCTGTCCCGAGGTGGGGTGGGCTGGGTTCTCCATCACTGGAGGTCTGCAGAAAAACTTTTGGTCTGGTTTAGGTGGGATTCGACAGTCTCTGAGATCCCTTCCAACTCTGAGAATCCATGGTTCATTGATGAAATCTAAAATGTCAGAGCTGGAAGGGAGCTGAAAACAGGGACTATCAGAACAGAGAAAGTCAGAACTGGGAGGGACCTAAAAATATGGAATTAGTAGAGACCCTAGAACAGAAAATGTCAGGGCTGGAAGAGACTTAAGCCTATGAAACTTCAGAACTGAGGGAAAACTCAGAACATAAATTTGGGGAGGACTTAGAACATGAGACATGGAATATTAGAACCAACACTTTGATAGGTTCCTGAACTCACCCATGTGGTCTTTCCAGACCACATCCTCTATCTCGTATCACTCTTTTCCATGACCTTCCCCACCCCCACTGATGACCCCTCAATGCAATAAAGACCCTACATTTCTTTTTTTGTTTTATTTCATTATATCCTTCAGGGCTCACCCATCCTCTTGTGGCAGAGAGTGATGATTTCTGTATGTCCTGGCATGGGAGGTGCCACCTCAACTGAGTTCTGCATTGCTGCCTTGCATTCACATCCCCATCCACTGGGGAAATTACCTAGCATTGACCTGTGTGAGATAGATCATGGCCTCAGTCTTCAGAAAGGCTGTGGGCAGATCTAGAGATTCATAAACCACTTACACTAAGTCCATGACCTGCAGGTTGTTAACGCCTACATGGTCCTTCCCAGCTCTAACAGCCTGTGAGTCTAGGAGAACCATGATCCATCAGGCCACTCCCACACCCCAGAGTTGCGTCTTTTTTGTTTACAGACCAGGTCCAACTTCTGAAACAATGCCCTTTATCCTTCCAAACTGGAAACCTTCCCAACACCATGTGGTTGTCATATTATCCTGGATCTGGTCCCCTTCCTGGCTTCCAGATGTGAATCCTCATCAGAGATTCACACTAGGCCAAGCCTTGCTGGCCACATTGACTTCTTGGTCCCTTTTTAGAACTTTTTGATTCATAAAACTGTTGCCCTTGGCTCTTCTAACTTGCTGATTCTTAACATCCATTCCATGATCCCGAGCCCTTAGTATCCCTGGTCCCTCAATGTTGGCCCCCTGATTTCTGATATCCAGTGCACATAAGTCACCATGAGACTTCTCTCTTTTTGGGCCCCTGCCTCTGGCCCATCCTTCTTGCAGGCTTGCCTCTGGACCACAAGAGCATTTTCTGTACAAGGGACAAGGGCAGTCGAACAAAACAGCTCGACCTGTCTTCCCAGGACACAGAGGATGTTGGGCAGCCCAGCTAAATGCATGTAAAGTCTGTTCAGTGCTTCCCTTTCCATAGCCTTGGGAGGCAGGGGCTTCAGGTGTCCTTACACCTGTCTGAGAGATGGGAAAATTGAGGCTTGAAGATGTGGGGTTACTCACTCACAGCCATAAATGTAGAGACAGGATTCAGACTCAAGGTTTTTGAGACTCTCCCCACATCCACAATCTCCAGATCTTCCCCTTGCTTTCTGAATGATTCTTACTCAGGGTCATAGCCTGAGAGCTGGGAAGGATATTAGAGTGTCATCCTGTCCTCTTCTCCCGACCCCTACCACTAATTGTACAGAGTCTGAGGGAAGTTAAAGGATGTGACCATCACACAAGTACTAAGTGGCAGCATCAGGATTTGAACCCAGAACCTCAGACTCCAAAACCAGGCCTTTTTTCCATTTGGCTATCTTACTTCATTAATCTATGATTACATTAGTTTAGGGCTACCCTCCACCAGCTGATAGTGCAACCCCCTCTATACCTCAGTAACTGATCTCATAGATGGATCTCTCTGGGGCCAAAGAAAACAGAGCTAATTTCTCTTCAGCAAGACAGTACCATTGCAGGTAGTGCACTGGACTTGGAGTCAGGAAGACTTGAGTTCAAATCCAGCCTAGACACTTCCTAGCTGTGTGACCTTGGCCAAGTCACTTCACTTCTATAAGCCTCAGTTTCCTCATCTGTAAAACGAAGATAATATTAGCACACACCTCCCAGGGTGATTGTAAGGACCCAATGAGATGACACATGCAAAGCTCTTTGGAAATCTTAAAGGACTATATAATCATTATTATTATAGATAGCTGCCATGTTCCTCCTGAGTCTCTAAGTCAAAGGTTTCCCAGTCCCTTCTTTTTCAAAAGCTGCCTCATCTTATTGGAAATGAACTTTAACATCCACTACTTGGGATTCATTCCTTTAACAAACACTTATTAAATACTTACTACATTTACAGGACTGCACTCTGATTGAGGTTCAGTCTTTTCTGAGTCTTCTTCATCCCATTTGGTGTTTTCTTGGCAGAGATACTGGAGCAGTTTGCCATTTCTTTCTCCAGCTCAGGCAACTGAGGCAAACAGGGTGAAGTGACTTGACCAGGGTCACACAGCTAGTAAGTGTCTAAGGCTAGATTTGAATACAGGTCTTTCTGAGTGTAAGCCTGGTGCTCTGTGCAGTGAGCCACCTAAGTGCTCACTCACTAACTTATGAGATTCAAACATGACTAAGCTGTGACCCCTTGCTCATCACAAGCTCGGAAGGTAAAGAAGACCTGGACATATGCATAATATAAATTAGAATATAAGTACATGAGAAAATACTCCTCCAAAAAAAGGAGAATGATGGGGTTTTAGAAGGAGCAAGACATCATTCCTGGCTGCAGGTGAGTTCATGAGTGAAGAGACAGAGAAGGTTTCCCAGAGCAGGTGGCGTTTGACCTAGGTCTGGAACTAGGGGAAATTTGGGAGCAACAGAGTTGAAGAGGTTTTTTAGGCCTGATAAACTGTCTAAGCAAAACTTTTTAAAAACAACATTAAGTGGCAAGCAGGAGGAGAGGAGAGCACTGCGTGGAGCCATCGCACATTCTAGTCACCAGAGCATGGAAGGAAGGAATAGGAACTCGGGTGAGCTGACCTTCAACAGGTCTGTTGACGCTGAAATGAGGAGAGCCCCAAGGCCCAGGCTGGGGAAAGTGGCCTTCCTCCTGTGGGCAGCGGGGAGCTTCTGGAGCTAATCTAGAGAGCAGACCAAGGAGGAGAGACGAGAGACCAGGCAAAGGAAGCGATTTCCAAAGTCCAAGAGTGATGGGACTCCCTAACTTGGGCTAATTTGTGGCTGCCTCTCCCTGGTCAGTTCTCACAGCTCACCTCCTTCAACACTCAACGCTAGGCCCAGAAATCTCAGCTAGTTCCTGCCTGCTTCCTCCTGTCTCCAGCCCCCACCATTCTGCCTGCCTCCTTTCCATCCTTATCTTCCCTTTTTTCTTGTCGAGATAAAATTGATTTCATTATTTTTAAAGGGGAGGGGGAACAAAACCCCACAACGTTTTACACAAGATTAATGTTCAGACGCGAATTGTTCACTTACGCCCCAGCCGTGAGAGATGTATGAAGTCCCCAGCTCAACAAAAGATGAATGATTCTGCGTGTCAGAAGAAAGGGGGAAAAATTAATTACTAATGACAAAGGACCCTGTTCTGTTGTTCCACTTCTCTCGCTTAGAAATTGCCGTGAGTGGATTGAGTGCATACTCGGGTAGGCTGGCAGGCAAAGGAGGTACAAATGTAGGAGGCCCTGACATTATGGACAGGAAATATTTATCCTGAACATCCAGGGACTCTGGCTCTGACCAGAGCAGACTTAAGTCTGTCCAATGCAGCAAGCATTTATTAAACACCTACTATGTGCCAGATGCTGTCATCAACTATGGAAATAAAGAGACAAAAGTGTAAGTCTCTACCCTCAGGAATCTTACAATCTAATGTGGAACCAACATGTACACACAAAGTAATGCTACTAAAATGCTACTGTTTATTAATGCCACATTTATTACTCCTACTACATTTCTTAATGCTACTACACAAGCACTGTGCTAGTTAGTACATTTCCTGACCAAACTTAGGGCTTAAGATCATCTGGAGGAGGGAAGGGTCATGCTTGGTTAGGAAGAATCAGGCTTCTTATGGAAAATGGAGGCTGAATGGGACCTCAAAGGAGTTCTGTGGGCAGAGCCAAGAGAGGAAAACATCCCCAAGGAAGGGGAATGACATGTGTGAATGGGCCAAGACAAGGGAAGGCAAACTAAGGCACCAGTTGGCCATGGCTTGGGTTGTGATGGGAGTAGAGCAAAAGGAGCCAGGCGAGGCCTCTAGAAATAGCCCTCAGAAGTCAGTCTATCCATCTCTTTGAAGACATCAGCCTGGAAGTCCGTCCTGGGGGATAAACTCCAGGAAGTAAAACTAAAAGGGCTGAGAGACCTGAGATCTTATTGTGATGTCATACAAGGCACTTTCTTTGGCATTTTTAGGGCCAATACAAAACCACCACCCCCTTATCTCTGAGAGGCAGGATGGGGTAGCAGCTAGAGAGATGGTCTCAAAGTCTTGACCCTGACACATCCTGATTGTGTGGCCCTGGGCTGGTCATCCGTTCCCATGGAACTCTCTGAGATGCCAAGTCACATAGCAGGTGCTGACCTGAAATGGTTGGCAATTTACTGGATGTTCCTTAATGAGAAGATAATAAAATGACTAATAGGTACCCAAATAGAATAAAAGAAATGCTTCCTGGTCCCCCTGCCTTGTTTCTTAAGACTGAGGTTTCTTTTCATCGACTACTTGTACTGGCCGGAGCCCTTTCTGAATCCAAGCCAGAAGCTTCCCAGGGACTCACAGACTGAAGCATAGCAGTTGTGGGCAGCCCCTCCATGCCTTCAGAGACCCTTTATTTTATAAAGGAGGAAATTGAAGCCCAGAGAGAGAGAGTGACTTGACCAGGGTCACACAAGTACTGAGGGGCAAATCTGGGGTGCATCTAGCCCAATCCATCCATTATACAGAGAAGGAAACTGAGGCCCAGAGAGAACCATGATTTGCCTCACAAATCCTAGGCACAGAATCATGGGATTTAGAGGTATCAGCTCCAAAGGAGGAAACTGAAGCCCATCAAGTGAAAGGGACTTGCCCAAGGTCACACAGCCAAGGTGGAATTTGAACCCAGGTCCTTGGACTTCAGAGTCAATGGTCTTTCCACCATACCACATTGCCTCCCCCAAGCACATCATATTCTGATTAAGTCATTCAGGAACAACCCCATCAATTGAGAGGGCCATGTGCCCTGCCGGTGAGAGAAAGACATGGTCATAAAGAATGGACTTGAGGATCTTTCTCTCTTCTCTGTGAGCATATATGCACATACATGTCACAGGAGGAGATAGAAAACTAGGAAGCTGCCTGTCTGACTCACTTTCCCCAGCCCTTGGGACTCCAGAGTCTTTACCCTATACTATGTAAACTATATCCTAAGGCTGGGGGATGCTGTCTTCCACAGCAAGGGCAGAGGGAGCCACAGCAAGAAAAGCTCTGATTTGTGGAAGGAACCCTCCGCTCACAGAATTTAGAACTGAAAGGGACCTTGCAGGTCAACTCATCTAACCTTATTTTTCAGATGAGGAAACTGAGGCTCACAGAGAGAAAGGACTTGCCTAGGTCATACAGTTTACTGAACATTTTCTCTGTCAATCTTTGAATTGCAGAAGATAGTATGAGAGAATGGACAGAAATGCTAGACCTGATTTCAGGAGACCTTGATCCAAACCCCAAGCCTAGCTCTGTACCCCTCCCCTCACAAGTCGGTTAAGCTCTCGGAGTTTCAGTTTCCACATCTGAAAAATGGGAGTCCTTGCAACACCTATTTCTTTTAGGTATCATATGCAGAGTGCGTTGCACACCTTAAATATAAGCTATTAAAATGATTCTTCTGAAGCCTTAAATGGGTCTGAAATGTAAACTGAAAGTTAGTATTGTGATACATTTGTGTGTTTATCTCTGTTCCAAATATGCATACAGTATGCATATCTGGATAATTCCTCTGTCTTGGTCTTTATCGCCATCTCTCCTCTCTATTTGTCTGTCATATCTCTTCCTTTCCCTGCCTTTATGATTGGGAGAGCAGGAAAATCAAGTCTCTCCACTTGTAGGAAGGTGAGGTCTGGGGGTTCAAGAGCTTAATTAGACAATGCTTGAAGGTCCCTTCCACTGGTGGAAAAGCTGTTAAGGGGTTAACCTCGACGAGATTACATTGTATTCAGTGTTCTGTTAAAGTTTGAATTAATTTTTCCCATGGGTTTTTTCACATTCTAATTTTCGACTAAATGAGACATCTGTTTCAGAAAAGGAGAATTTGCCGGGGTTGCCATAGCAACTATCATTCTGGAAGAAAATTATTTCAATGGTTACTTTAGAACAGAACACTGAGAATTCAGTCCGTAAAGCTGCGTCTGACTGTCCAACCACCTTGCATTCCGTGGCCCCCAGCTCAGAGCCTTGACAGGGCCAGGGGTGGAAGGGGGACAGCCTTGGGGCTCTCAGCTTCTGACAACTTCTCCATCATGTACCAGTGTGGCCACATTTGATGGATGCTTCTCCTCCACTGGCAGTGAAAGCCTAGAATTCAGATCCCACTTCCTTCCAGGGCCATTTGTTAGTATGTGTGAGAGCTGACCCCCAGGGCACCCTTTACAGTTTAGGAAGTACTATCCCTGGGAATCCACCTACAAGAGGTTTCATTTCCACCCCTCAAAGATGGAACTGGACTAAATACTCTCACCGATCCTGTCCCCCTGGGAACCCCTCCATTGTAGGTGGGCTGTTTAGATGGAGAAACTAAGGCTCAGAGACGGGAAGTCACTTTCAGTCACATAGTTGGTAAATGGACAAAGGATGTCACAAATCTCAGGGCCAGAGCCAGAAGGGCTATCAACAAGAGGTTTAAGGTAGATGACCCCTATCCAGCACTAAATCTGTATACCCATGTTCCAACCCAGCCCTTTCATTTTATACAGGAGAAATCTGAGGCTGTCACACAAATAAGTGGCTGTCAGGTTTTCAACTGAGATCCTCTGATTCCAATTCCAGCACGCTTTCTAAAAAACCACGTTCTCCTGACCTAAAGCCTAAATCTTCTAACTCTCAAGCTTTGGGTTCCTTCTCTTTCTCCATAACATCTTGTTTACCTGGTCCCACTGGTAGGAGATGATTTTGAGATCATTTCCCCTTCCCAGGATCCAGGTCTTTGTTCCTAGACCCATCTCGGGTGCCATATTTAGAAGCTGGAGTTTAGAGGTTACATGGCCCCTGGAATATGGAGGTGGCATGAAGATGATCCACTCTTTCTCACTCAGGCACCAAGGCTGTCACTGGCATGCCCAGGGTCCAGGGATCTAAGCAAACCCACCAAGGGATCACCAATTTTCCTGGTTACTGGCTAAATTGCACAATCAGAACCCAGGATTGTTTTCAGGCAGACTGAGGCTGCCGAAGTAATTTTTTCATTTTTTTCCTTTCCATGTGAAATTTTGATAGTTGATTTGTAATGATAATTTCACAGGAAGGGAGTCGAGGCTTGATAAAATCCCTCTACACTCCTCAAAATGGCTATATTTCTAGGCTAAGCGCTGGGAAGAAGAAACCTCTCACTCTCTCCTCCCTTTTCTCTTGCTCACGCCCCTGCTCCATGCTTCTTAGTTTGAAGCCCCATGTGGCCCCAGCACAGGCACTGAATTCTTTCAGGGGTCCAGGTATTCCTTGGGAATGACTTTTGCTTTGTGGCTGTACAAGGATGGATGGTCATGGGAGGTGCTGGAATGCTCAGTCTTTGCATTGATGTCTGACTCCCTGTGCACCACTGCAGCACTCTCTGGGCTCTGCCTTCTTTGGCCCCCTCCACTCCTCCAGGAGGCTGGATGAGCAGGAAATTGGAACTGAAGGAGGGGGAGAGAAACCCAGGAAAGGAGGGGAGAAGGAAGCAGTGTGGTTTATTAAAGCAGGGATATAGTTGAAGTAAAAGGAGCTGGATTCAGGTGTCACAAAATTCTAAATCTTACTGTCTTTGTAAATGGAAGCAATCATAAGCATGGTACCCCCTCTTTCCCTGGAAGGAAAAAAGCTGGAGAAGTCCCACCTCTGATCATTAAAATCCATGTGACCGTGAGCAAATCTTTTCAGCTCCTTGGGCCTCAGTTTCCTTATCTGTAAAATGAAGGAGTTAGCTTAGATGGATTCCAAGGTCTCTTCTATCACTACATCTATGACCCTAGGATCCTTCCTGGGCCTCAGTTTACTCATCTGTGAAATGAATGTGCTACACTCCATGATGCTTAAGATCCTTCTAAGCCCTGCTATTCTGTGTTTCAAGGTTCTTTATATCTCTGACAATCTATGTCCTAAGGTCTCTTCCAGCTCTGATCGTCTGTGATTCCTGGTGCTGTTAATTTCAAGTCCCACACTGGTCACTTTCTGAGGAAAACCCCCATTCTATCACAGCAGGCTCCTCATTAACCCTAGGCAAGGGCAGCCCTTCCTTGAGCATCATCCCTCAATGGAGTGCCAGAAGCTTCCTCCATCTCTTCAGTTCGTTGGGACAAAATAGTCTGAGATATTTTCAGTTTCTCTTTGAAAGAGAAAGAAAAACTCCTTCCACTCCATCTTCGCAGAGAATCTTAAAAATAACTTATTTCCATGCTGATGATGCCCTTTCCAGGTTTGTAAATATTTGATTAGATTTCTCAAATACGAATCTTGATTTTGAAAAGGCTTCTCTGGTGTAGCTTGGTGCCTTTCTCCTCTCCCTGAGGGTTAGCAGGAAGCACTGGCTGCCCATTTCCAGCTGCCAGGGACAACGAGAGACAGGCTCCAACTCAAACAGCCTTTCATTGGCTATGCCAGGATTTCCTGGTACAGCCTAGACAGGGAGGGTCAGAGGAGGAAACTGAGGCCCAGAGAGGCCAAGCCTTCCAACCCAGTTTCTCCTTATACCATCTCGCTGCCACATCTGGTCACATACTGGTCACATCACCTCCTGGGTCATCGTATCTCAGAATGGCAGAAATGTAGGAATGGGAGGAACTTCCAAGGTGATCTAGTCCAACCTCCCCCTGACCAAGAGTACTTTCTTGGGGCTGTCAAAGAGGCATCATTGAAGTTTTATGGACCCTCATGACTTGATGTCTGATGAAGCAGAGAAGTCAACTCCCAGAGACCACCAGGCCCTCTTCTGACTTCCTCTCCTCTGATGCACAGACCCCCAGAAGTCCCTTCTGTGGACCTCAACCACAATATGGGGGAGGGGGAAAGTCCCCATCTCCATACACAGGCAAGCCATAAGGTTGCTAGAGTAGAGTTTCTTGTCAACCTCCTTCCTATGGAGCCCAGATTCCCTTTATAGCTCTGTGGTCAGTATAATTTACTATGATTATTTTTTTCTCTTTTTATAGAACCAGAGAATTGCAGAGTTAGAAGGGATCTCAGAGGTCATCTCATTCCCCCCTCTCTCCAAAGTGCAAATAGCCTCTTCAGTGTTCCTCACAAGGGGTTAGCCAGTGTCTGCTAGTGATGGGGAAGTCTGCTAGTGATGGGGAACTCACTACTCCAGGCAGCAACCCATTCCATCTTGGACAGCTCCAGTCATTAGAAAGTTCTTCCTGATACTGAACTAAAATCTGCTTTTGGGGACAGTCTCCCTGCCTGGGTACTTGGGTCTCCAGAGTCAAACTAATCTTCCCAGAAACACCTTGGCATTCATTATAATCCTCACCACAACCTTTTGAGAGAGATAACAGAAATACAACTGTCCCCATTTTGCAGATGAAGAAACAAAGACGACAAAATAATAATAACAGGCATTTTAAAGCACTTGGAATGCATCCCCCATTTGAGCCTTTTCACAACCCTATGAGAGTGACTCTACAGCCATTAATATCCCCGTTTGACAGACAAGGAAATGGAGGCTGAGAGAGGGCCAATGATTTGCCCAGGGTTATGCAGCTAATTAGTGCCAGAGATAAGATTTGAGCTCAGCCTTCCTGACTCCAGTCCAAACCACTTCCCTTCCCACCAGGATACTTCTCCCTCTTCTGAGTGTCCTCCTTTCATGTATCTGGAGATTCAGATCCTCTGTTGTCTCCCTCTTTCCTCCATCCTTCCCTCTTCCACTACTTCTCCCAGCTTGAGTCTAATACTATAATGCGGAGGAAAGGTCCTAGCCCCATGTCTTTGCCAAGAACTTGCCATGAATCCTTTGGGCAAGTCACTGACTTGTCATCAGATCTGATCATTCTGACCTTATTCAGGGTCAGGCTGGATGAGATGAGGTCCAGGAGCCCCCCCCAGATTCATAGAATGTTCTCCTCTCTCCTTCATTCCTTTCCATAGCCTCATATTCTGTGATCTCACAAAGTCCACCACCTGAAAGGACAGAATTAGAGAGGAACAAGTGGGATGATATTTCATCGTACTCTTCAGGTTTAGTGTATAAATCAGACTTGAGTACTCTCCAGGGAGACATTCCTGAACCAGATAGTGGTTGAGTTCCAATTACAGCCCCAAGGCCTGTGAAGAGGACCCCATTGAGCAATTTTCCATCATCCAGAAGGAAGCAGAAAAAACCCAAGGTACTCATGGAGCAGGTGACACCCTGAAGCTGGAGGAAGGGATTGTTCTGCATGAGATTGGCCCCTATCTACAGTTGCCTTCTGCTTGGTGAGGGGCAGGCCCATTTAAAGACTTGAAAATAGTTCTAGGATCATAGATGCTGAGTTGGAGCGACTTTGAAGGTCAAATTCTATTCTCTTATTTTAAAGGTGAGGAATCTGAGGCACAGAGAGTTCCTATGATGAGATTTGAGGGGTCATTCGAGCCCAGGACCCTTAGATCCCCCAGACTCCAAGGCCAGTGCTCTATCTATGATACTATGCTGCCCTCCATCATTCTATTGATGCACATTCATTAAACACTTGGCAATTGGAAAGTGCTTGTTGTAACAGTCCTTTGAGGGTAAGAGGTCATTATTTCCATTTTATGAATGCAGAGAGAGCTTGGAGTCACACAGCCACTAGAACGGTATTAATTGTAACAAAATAGAATGCAATACAATGTGATGTAATGTAATATCGGTCCTGTGACCAAGCTAGAAATGGTACCAAAGTTGTGTGACTCCAAGTCCAGCATGACTTCTTCTACCCCACCTCACCTACACACTGCTCTTCATTGGGGTCCACCTTTCCTCTGCAGGCACAGATTGTGATGCCCCATGTCTCCATGCCTTGGTCAAACACCCAATAGTCGGCAAATGGCTTCCTACTTTATGGTGACTGATGTCTACCCTCAATTCTTCTCTCTTTCTCCTTCCCTCCCTCCCTCCCAATAAGAGTGGGGCCTCAGAACATTGTACCTCAGTCAGAAATCTGTGACATTCACACTAGGGATCAGGCACTGCAGATACTGCAGGGCTGCAAAGAGACAGGGGAGAAACAAATATATCAGAGGGTTAGAGGTGCCTGCAGTTCTGGGTAGTATTTAGGAACAGCAAGAGGGAGCATCATGGCTGATGTTGTTCAGGTTAGGGATCCAGAGACTGCTTTGGGTTGGTGATTGAGGGAGCACCTAAGCTTTCACCTTTGCTTTCATATTCTCAAAACTTTGTGCAGTGCTCAGCACATGGGAGACACAACCATTAAACATTTAAGTATCTACTGTATGCTGTGCACTGCACTAGACCCTGGGAATATGAAAACAAGAATGACATAGTCCTTGCCCTCAGAGAGCTTACTTTCTTGTGGGGAGACACCAATGGACATACAAGTGCACACAGAATAGTTCCCAAGAACCTGGTGCTGGGACCAACAGTGACAAATTGATGGCCATTGAGTTGGGCTAGGTTGAATTGAGTGCCATCGAGAGCCCTGGTTGTGAGGTGATGGTGAGGCTGGCAAGTGCTGAGCAGAGGGCTGCATTGGAGAATCACAGGGGAGTGTGTTGGAGGACGTAGTGAGTGTAATTCTGATGGTTATGCAAAAGACCAAGTGCTTAACAGGGTGAGTGTGACTCTGGTGGGCCCTGGCTGTATATTGGGACCCAAGGAGAAAGTCTGAATTCAAGGACAATGACTAAGAATGATGATGATAACTGCTACTAAGGATTATGGAGATGAAATGAGATAATGCGCCTGAAACACTTGGCCAACTTTCCAGTCCGATGCATAGGAACCTTTCTTGACTTGGACCTGCGATGTCATTGTGATGGTGTAAACTGGCACACTCCACTCTGAATCCTAGAATGCTGCCTAGAAATGTGAGAGGTCAAGGGCAAAAATCTCACAGCCAATATGGGGCAGGGAGAGGGGGTGGAGGGAGAGAGAGAGACAGAGAGACACAGAGAGAGACAGAAACAGGAGACAGAGAGAGAAAGGAGAGACAGAGAAGACAGAGAGAAGGAGAGGGAGACAGAGCAAGAGAGAGAAATTGATTTGGATTTTTATATTATATATAATATACTGCATATGTATATATACACACATACATATGTGTGTGTTTGTGTTTTATACATGATCTACTACATATGTATGTATACATATGCATACATATGTGTGTGTGTATCCATTCTCTGGTGTCCTATTTGAAAAGCCCACTTGCTCTGTGGGCTCCTGCCTCTCTTAAATATGAGCTGTACTCTCTGAAAGACTTCCCCTCATGATGAATAAAGACTCGTGTGCAGACCTTGCTGGTGCAAGTACAGGTGTGCTTCCTTGAGCACACTCACACGCATGTTGCCTGCCCCTGTGTAAGTGTATGCTCTCAAATTCCAGTGATGCTCTGGGACCTGGTTGAGTGAAAGCCCAGTTGCTGGGCTCCAGTGGTTTCGTCAGCTCACTCTAACTCTTCCCCTCCTCTTTTGACAGGCAACCCTGGTTCTATGGCTGGGGCTTCAACCTACCCCGAGGACAGGCTCTGTTGGAGAAATGGAATCTGATCCCCGAAGGAATAGACATTCTTATAACGCACGGACCTCCCCTGGGTAAGACTCAACCAACTTTAGCACTGAAGCCACAGAGAGTGCACTGTGGCTCTTCTGAGGGAGATGGGAAAAGGGGCAGCTGGGGAAGTGAGGGAAGGCCTGTCAAATCATAGGATATTGAAGCTAAGAGGGGCTTAGACCATGCAACGTCAAACCTGGAGGTCTGCTTAGAACATAGAACATAAGAAGAGGAAAGGATCTTAGACCTTAACTAACAATGTCAGACCTTAACTTAGAACACAGAACATGAGAACAGTGGGAAAAGACCTTAGAACATGGAATGTCAGGCCTGGAAGGGGACTTGGAACACAGAATGTTAAGAATGGGAAACCTGGATATGTCTGTGTTGGATCCCTGTCCTAGATACATTCACTGAGTGTATATTTTAATAAGTCTCTTGTGTCAGGGCCATGAATTTGGATCCCTCAGCAGCCCTGGCAGTCAGAGGGGACTCTGGCCTCTGGAGAATTTACTCCGATTTTGCATGTTTGTTTTATCTTTAAAATCAGAAGGTGCTGACTGCTACGTTAGAGAACGTCTTTGCAGCTCCCCCCACCATGACGATCTGTATGTTTCCCTCTTTCTGGGGCCCTCCTCCCTTGTAAACCTTCCACATGCCTTCCTCACCCCCCTTCTTCTTCGAAGGGAGCAGCAGAGCATCCCCTCAGGAGCCTCAAAACCAACCCTGGTGAAGTCACTAGCTCTCTGTGTGATGCCGGACAAGTTACTTGTCCTCTCTGGGTTTGGTTTTTTTTATCCATAAGATGAGGGGACTGAGTTCAGAGGGTCTCCAGCTTTGACTCTCTGGGTTCTGCAGTTCTCCTTCCCCTTCTCCTGCCTTAAACTTCAGGCCCCTGGTGGGTCTTAGCTTGCCCTACCTGCACCTACCCTTATCTCCCAATACACCCCTGCCCCTGCCAACTGCACCCTTTGTCTCTTTAGGCAAACTTCCAAAATCTCCCTGAGCTCCTCCCATGGAAGGCTCCCAAGGGGAGCCACAACGATGCCAGCTCCTGCCCCTGCTCCCCAGGTCACATCCCAGCAAGGGCCTACAAGAAAGGGATTTACCAGGAAGAAGGAGCCCTGACTCTTCTCCCACCCCAGCCCTCCCTTTTCATTTGGGCTAGGACAGACTGAGTCCCACAGGTTAAGGAGGTATGCTTACTTACAGACACCATGGCAATCCGGGCTGTCCCCATCTCTGACCTGGACCATGGGCATGGACCCCCAGCTGATCTGCCTCCAGCCTCTCCCTTTGCAGTCCGTCCCCACTCAGTGACCACAGTGTAGCCTTGACCACATCATCCCCCTCCTCAGTAACCACAGGGGATCCCCAGTGCCTCAGATCAAATATTTCATCTTAATCTCATCTTCATGTATGTTTTATACTATGAATAATTAATATTACACACAGACAATTTATAAATAAGTAAAAATACACATGCTATGAGTGCAGTCACACGCATCCTTTGCTAATAGGGAAATGTAATCTGAAAAGTTTGAACATTATTGATTCAGAAGGAGAAACTGAGGCCTACAGAGGGGATAGGTCCTGTCTAAAGTCACACAGTCAGTCAGTGTGCTGCTCGGGCCAGGAGGCCTGTTTGGTGGCCCTCCTGCCCTGGCACATACTTGGCAAGTTCCCGTGACTCCGGGGCTCAGACCTCTGGGCCCATCTCCTAATGCTCCCCAGTGGCTCTTCTCTGTGTCTCTCCCCCTTAACTGTGAGCAGGGCCACCTCCTTCAGCTCCTCCTTGGACCCCAAAAGCCCTCCAGCGACCCAGTGATGTTCTGGGTAGGCACCCCTGAGGGTTCCTCCCCCCTGAGCCGCCCTAATGCCAGCATGGATCAGATCTGAGCCTGCCTCTTCTATGGAACTGGATTCTGGCCTGCCAACTCAGGACCCCAGGGTGGCCTCAACCAGATTTATTCTCTGTCCCTATTAAGTGACTTAAATTGAATTAAGAAGGAGAACTGGTGCTACCCCGAGTTCAGAATGGTTTCTTCTCCTTAGCTACCCTTCCCCCTCCTTCCCTCTCCCCCTCTCTTTCCTTCTCTATCTCTTTGTGTCTCTCTCTCACATATACACACACATGTACATATACACACTTTGTTTTCTCTCACTATAGACACTTCCCCAAACTCTTCTGTGGAATTCTCCTTAACAATGAAAAACAATCAAGAAAACTCAACCAGCAGAGTCACTGTGCCTAGCCATGTATGCAGGACTCCACACCCATAGCCTTCCACCTCTCTGCTAAGATGGCAGAGGTGTGACATTGACTTTCAGGGCAACCCTTTCTGTCTCCCATTCTCTCTCTCTCTTCTCCTCTCCCTCTCTCCTCTCCCCTCTCTCTCTTCTCCTCTCTCTCTCCTCTCCCCTCTCTCTCCTCTGTATCTCCTCTCTCTCCCTCTCTCCACTCCCCTCTCTCTCTCCTCTCTCTCCTTCTCTCTCTTCTCTCCCCTCTATCTCCTCCCCCTCTCTCTCTTTCTGCCTCCCTCCCTCCCTTTCTCCTTCCCTCCCTCTCTCCAAATTCTTCTCCCCAAGCACTAATTTTCAGTCTCTCTCCAACCCTGACTGTCATCATCTCTGTCCCTGGGGGTATCTCCCCTGTTCATCTCTACATCTCCCCCCGCCATCTCGAGCTCAGTTGACTGTGACAAGGAGTCCCCTCCTTCCCCCCCTTTCCAAATGGGTGCCCGATGCCATAGATTACTCCGAGGCCGGGTAGCTATGTGTGTAAAATCAGCCACCAACATATGGGCAGGCTTTGGGAGGCTGATAAAGCATGGAGATTGAAACGTGTTCCACATAAATAAAGTTTCACTCAATGAAGGGGCCGACCAAGGGAGCTTGACTATGGTTTGGAAAGTTTCTGAAGGAAAAGTGTCTCCCCTTTGTGGTCACCAGGGCTGTGCTGCCCAGTGGTGAAACTGTTCATTTGCCCAGAAGCTTTGGGTTATCTCCAATTGACCTCAGGCTGGAGAGGATTCCAGTGGTCACAGGGCCTAGTCTGCACTTGGATGAGAACCCCTCAGGCTACCAAATGCCACCTGACCTGGAGACATGTGAAAAAGGACACTCTTAGAGTCACAAAACCTGAGTTCAAATCTTGACTCTGACTCTCCTGTGATCTTGGACAATACACTTCAGCTTTATGGGCTTTAGTTTCCTCTTTTGTGAAATGAGTGGGTTATGATTCTATCCATTGCTCATGATTCTGTTCTGTGGACCCTTCCAGCTCTGCCATCCCCTGTTCTAAGCTCTCTCCCAGTTCTGCCATCCCCTATTCTAAGGTCCCTCCCAACTCTGACAACCCCAATTCTAAGAACCCTCCAAGTTCTGCCATCCTCTAATCTAAGGGCTCTCCCTGCTCCTGAGCTCTAGAATCCTCTGAATCATAGCCTATTTCCTGCCATATTTCAGAGAACGAGGTAATATGCTACCTGGTGCAGAGAAGTGGCTGTACTCTGGCTGTTGGCCTATTAGCAGCCTGGGAGAAACAGAGAGGGTACTGGTTAATTGAATTTTCTAGTTAGTTAAGTCTTTGTCTCTTAGCTCTTCTTGCTAAAAATCTTTCAGAGATGTCCACTGTCCTTTCTTAAGAGTAGGACAACAAAAGCCTGTAATGACAGGTTTTCTTATTTCCAATTTGCTGACGAGGAAATGGAGACTCAGACAAGTTAAGTGATAGTCAGGGTTGATCATATACCAGGGATGTAACCAAGGTGAGGTGACTGGAGTTATCCCAGGGCGCCAACATTTATGAGATGCTGACAGCACTTACCCTTCTTCAGGAGGGAAAAACAACTGAGTGGCTAATTCCCAAGCATTTGGTCTGGGACTCTACCCAGGATTTCTTTGGTAACATGAACTCCCAGTGAGGAACATCCCACCACTAATGTAGATTGGCCCCTGACATGTAACTTATGGGCTCAGAAGGTCTCTCTCATTTAGATCCATGCTCCACTCTGGACACCAAAGTGATTTCACGCCCTCCACCCAGAGCATGGGAAGGTCTGTCTATGTCACCTACCTCCTCAGTAAACCCCTATGGCCCCCTATTACCTTCCAGGTCAGAAAGGAGGCCCTCTATTAGGCCCTGAAAGCTCAGGATAACCTGGCCCCTTCCTACTTTTCTGACCCCCTCTAGGGGGTCCCCAGGGGGTCCAGGATCCCCTTGAGGATCCATCTATACATCCCTGTTCAGTCTTCCTCAAACACCCTCTGGCCCATCTCAGCATCTTTGCTCTGGCTGTGCCCCATGCCTGACATGCCCCCCTCCTTCCCTCCCCCTCCTGGATTCCTCCAAGATTCAGCTCAAATCTCACCATCCACAGAAGGCTGGTCCTCCCAGCTGCTAGAGTCCTGCCTTCCTTCTCTCTGTTCTGGTTATTTACACAGCATCCCCCCATTAGGAAGTGAGCACACCAAGTACACAGTCCAGTGACTAGCATATTATTGTTCATTCAGTGGAATCTGGTTCTTTCTGACCCTGTGGACTTGTCCATGGGGTTTTCTGGCAGATACTGAAGTGGTTCACCATCTCCTTCTCCAGTGCATTCTTATTTCACAGAAGAGAAAACTGAGGCAAACAGGGCTAAGTGACTTGCCCAGAGCTCCACAGCTAGCAAGTGTCTGGGGCTGGATTTGAACACAGATCTTCCTGACTCCAGATCCCACGCACTATCCACTACCCCACCCAGCTGCCCCATAGCAAATGTATAATAAATGCTTACTTGTTTTTTCAGACTGACTGACTAAGGTAGCTAGCCTCTGGTTGTTTCCTCTGTAAAAAGAGGGGATTCTACCAGAAGGGCTTCTAAGTTCCTTTCCAGTTCTTCATTTAAAATTTGACTTGTCCTCTTTAGCAATCACTGAACGCTTGTAAGCCTCAGCTTCCCCATCATTAAATGATGGGGTTGGTGTAAAGGGCCCCTGAGCTCTTCCGAGGCTCTGAGGTCTTGGGGTGGATCCTCTGTTTCCCCCAGTGCCTCATGCAGTCCCCACATTCCAGCTCAAAATCTTCTTACTAAGCAAGTTTTGGCTCTTTGCCAGAGTGAGCTGCACGGCTGTTTTAAAGCCTGGAAATATTTTTTTCGGGTGGGCGAGCTTTGGGGGAACAGATGCTGCCCAAGAACGGGAGCAGTTGGTCTTACAAGTGAATTCCTGACTCACCCTCTCCCATCGTTTGTCATTAAGCGCTGGGTTTAAACCAGCTCTGGAGCAGAGAGATAAGAAGAATGCCAGGTGACATTTATGAGCACATGGTGGTCTCCAAAGCGCTTCACAGGTAGTAGTTCCCTTGGCAGGCCAGGCTGCCCATGAATACATGGGCATGGAAAGGAGCTACCGGGGGTGGACTGTAGCCCCGAGTCTGACCCCTTTCTCACTTGGATGACCTTCTGCAAGACACCTGCCCCATCCTCAGCTTCCCAAACCTCAACAATGGGATGGTCATAACTTCACAGAAGGGACCTGGAGGCCAACGACTGGCCTGTGCCTGCAAGAGAAGCCTGGCTATGAGTGTTACTACTCGGCTGTCGTCACCTCTGAGGTAAAGCTTCCAGGAAGAGCTCACTACTTCCAAGGCGATCCTTCCCCTAGGATAGCTCTGGAAACCTCTCCTTACCTGGAGCCCAAAGTGGCTTCTCTGAGACCTCCCCATTGCTCCTGATTGGTTCTCAAGGATCAGGTAGAACAAGGCAGAGCCATTCCGCTTTCCCCATGATGGCCTGTTGGACTCCTGGGGACTACCACCATGGGCCCTTTCTGGCTTCATACAGCTGTGGTAGGGAAGGTGCTTTTGAGATGCCTAGTGGCTAGAGGACTGGACTGGGAGTCAGAAAGGGACTCTGCATCTGCCTCTGGCACTTATTAGCTATGTGTCCATGAGAGGCCAGTGGGTTTCCCCACACTTGAAATAACATTGAACGGGATGCTTTTGGAGGCTCCTTTACAGCTGTCAATGTGTCCCTTGGTTCAGTGGTCCTGTAGCAGAGCATCTATTAGGATTACAGCCAGAAGGGACCTGGGTTTGAATTCTGACCCTGACAGTCTGAACCTCAGTTCCTTCATCTGTAGAGTGGGGATTGTAGTAAGTGAGAGAGAGACAGAGATAGATACAGAAAGGGAAAGAGACAGAGACAGAGAGAGAGACAGGGAAAGAGATAGACAGACTAGGAGAAAGGCAAAGATAGATGGAGAGAGAAAGACAGTGAGAAAGAGGAGAGAAAGGGTGGAAGACAGAGACAAACAGACAGGAGGAGAAACAGAGAGATGGAGAGAGACAGAGAGGAACAGACCAAAAGAGAAAAGAGTGAGGGATGAAGGGAAGAAGGCAGGCATAGGGGTGCTCCAGAGTCTGCACAGCAGGCCTGTGCCCAACTCTCTCCACTCCGATGCCATACCTTGTCACCGGCCTCTGCTCCCTCTCTTGGATCCGGCCCCTTCTTTGATCACCTTGCCCACTCAGTCCCCATCACATCTCCCAGGTGAGAGGTGAGAACAGTGTCTCCAGTCTTCCTCCTCTGGTTCATCTTCCCTGGGGCTGGCACAGGAAGATTTGGAAGATTCAGGCTTTATCACTTCACTTCTATGCTCTATAAACTTCAATGACTCCCTCTCACCCTTGGAAAAACCCCGACTTGTGGGCCCAGCATTCGAGGCCCTTTGAAACTGGCTTCCAGTTCCCTTTCACATGACTGCTAAAGTGCAGGATTCATCAGCCCCTAGCTCTAAATCAGCCTCCTGTGGCCCCTTCACAGTTGAACCCCCCGCTGTACCCCATCCTCCACATTCTGTCTCCTGCCTTCAGACAAGCCATCCCCTGTGCCTGGAATGTCCTCAATCAAGAAAGCAGCAAGCATTTATCCAGTGCCTACTGTGTGCCAGGTGCTGTGCAGAGGCCTGGTCTTCTGGAGACAGGAAAGGGAAACCTCCCCTGCCCCCAAGGAGATGCCTCATGGGATGTGCTGTCCATCCCTGTGTACTGCCAGCAGCACACTGGCCTTCACAAACACTTATTGGTTGATCATTTGATTGGAAAGAACAGTAGACTTCGGTTTAAGTCCTGGCAGACCCTTAGAACATGAAAAATCCATGAAAGGACCATGGGGCACAATGGATAGAGCCTGAGGACTTGAGTTCAAATCCTGCTTCTGATGCTTCCTCTGTGTGTGATCCTGTGCCAGTCACTGAACTGGCCCACTGTAAAATGAAGGGAGTTGCTCTGGATGACATCTATGATCCGTTCATCTCTAACCTCAGTTTCCCCATAAATAGTATAATTGGGCTTAATGATTGCTGAGCTCCCTTCTAACCCTGGATCTAAAATCCTCTGGTCCCTCATAGGCGCTTTCTGGCCCTAAACTGATGGTCCTAGGCTCCAGCAAGTTCATTCTGATTCAAGATGTCTGCCCTTTCTGATTCTGGGACCTTTGGGAGAATGTCAAAGGTTCAGAGAAAAACTGAAAGGTTCCTAGTCTGTAGCAAAGAGATCGGGCACTGTTATGAGATGAGATTGCAGAAGGAAGATGGGGCCAGGGCATAAAGAGCTTTGAATGCCAGTCCAAGAAAGCCTGGCTTCACCCCAGAAGTGGTAGGAAGCCACAGAAGGTTGTTTGGAGAATATGTGGTCCGAGCTGGGCATTAGAAAGGCGATTCTGGGAACCTGGGGGAGTGGAAGAGGCAGAACCTGGCCCAAGGTGGGGGCTGTAGGAGGAGGAAGATGAGGACAGGGGCAAAACTCCATGATTCCAAGTGGCCTTTGAGGCCCCTGGCAGCGAATTTAAGGCAGCTACAGGCCCTCCTTAGACAGCAACTAGCAATGATAGCTAGTATTTTAATAGTGCTTTTAAAGGTTTGCAAAGCGCTATATTTATGTTGAATCATTTGATCCTCATAAGGACCTTGTTATATAGCATTACTATCCCCATTTTACAGACGGAAAAACCTGAGGCAGGCAGAGCTCACGTTCAGTAAGTGTCTGGGGCTGGATGTGAAGCCCTGAGTCCTACCACGGGTACCAGGTCGAACATCTAACATGCTTCCTGTCCTCTCAGGTTTTCTAGACTGGGTCCCCAAGAAGATGCAGAGGGTGGGATGCGTGGAGCTGCTGAACACAGTGCAGAGGCGAATACAGCCCCGGCTCCACGTCTTCGGACACATTCACGAAGGTCAGTGACTGCCGAGGTCTGGGTCAGCGCCAGCTCCCGTGGCGGGAAAAGGGCAAGGTGGCCCGGCGGGGAGAGCCCCAGGCACAGGAGGAGTAGGATTGAGTCCTAGCTGTGCCTCTGGCCAATTTGGTCCTCTCTGGGCCTCAGTTTCTTCCTCTGAAAAATGGGAGTAATAATCCATGCCTCACTGAGAGTGATCCTTAACAGGTTTCAGAAATGCAGTTAGGGTCGGTCACTAAAACCTGCACCTCCCGGGGCCTTTCCAGCCTGTGAGCACCATCCGCAATACAAAACGAGTCACACACATTCTCTCATTCGGTCCTCACAGTGACCCCGTGGTGGCACATCTTGTTGGTATTGCCGTTCGACAGATGAGGAAACTGAGGCATTAAGTGGCTTGTCCAAGGTAGCACAGCCAGGGAGGTCTGAGGCAGGATTTGAGCCCCCGGGAGTCTTTCCGACACTGCTGTACGGCAGAGTGCCAGAAACATAGTAGGCACCAGCCTGGATTTGATTCCCACAGCACTGAAATGTCATTCAGGGCCTCCCCCATCTTCCATCTGAAGAGCGCTTAACAGGTATGTGCTTTTTTCTGTCGTAGGGTACGGAGTCATGGCAGATGGGACAACCACATACGTGAATGCGTCAGTGTGCACTGTGAACTACCAGCCTGTTAACCCTCCCATAGTCATCGATTTGCCCACCCCCCGAAACTCCTGATCACTTCAGGGCCCCGGGTCATCTCCCCCACCCCCATTAGCAACTGTCTATGCCTGGCTAAAGACCGCAGACCCTGGCTCTCCCCAGGAGCTCGACCCTCTCCATCTCCCTTCTGCATCATCCGGTCTGGGCGAGGGCACTCTGGTCCTAGAGGGAGCCACACACCCCCTGGGTCTGGGCAGCTGGAAGACTGAGGGACTGTGGTCCACTTCTCTGCGTGTATGTTCTATTTAATCTGTTAAAGGCCACCGCCTTGTGATGCTATGTACTGTTTCCATGTCTCATTTTTAAACAATTGGGGCTCCCCCGATGCACATCTTCAGGTATTCCTTGGCCCCGGCCAGAGACTAGGCCAGAGACTAGCTGGACTAGGATGTTGCTGTCCATCAATGACCTTCATTCATGGTCACTCTGAGAATTCCCTGCCTGGGGACTAGGGGAGGCAGAACAGCTCCAGACAGTGTAGAGTCCTTCCCTCACAGTCTAATATGGGGCTAAATGACTCTATTGGACAACCTTATAGGATAAAGGGGTAAACGGTGGGATGGGAGGACGATCCGATGAGAAAAGCCAAGGAAAGGCAGATTGAGCACTGAGATTGTGGTCAAAAAGACGAGTTCAAGACTGCCTCAGACACTGACCCTGGGCAAGTCACTTGGTCTATAATGACTGAAAGTGTTGGATTCTGTGAGTCCCTTCTAGCTCTCAATCTCTAATCCTATCATCACTCCCACTACCCATCCAACCAAGAAAGGCCTGACTGCCGCATTGTGGGTTCCTTGGCCCTGTGCTCGCAGTTGGTGGTCTTGGGTTCTAATGCCAGAAGAGCCCCTTAAAGGACTGCATGACCTTGGGTAAGTCCCTCCCTCTCTGCCTGTTCTTCCTCATCCAGAAGGGGAATTTGGGGATTGAACTGGATGAATCCTGTGTCCCTTTCTGGTCTGAAGAGCCCTGATCCTGCACATGGGAGAACTTGAGGCTATCTGCAAGAAGCCTGCCTGTGGGAGTTTTAGAAGTCTCCCTGCGCGGCTACTTGCTAGAAACAATTGTTTGGCCCTTTTTTCCCCCTCAGAGCTGGGGCCATTTTTCTGCAAAGCTGTAATCTGTATCTGTTATGAAAATATTAGAGCGAGCCCGTGCCATCCCCGAAGAGTGTTCAAACATTGAATGAGGAGCCTCCCCCTAGTAGGACACTGCCACACCATCTGGGCTGTTGTTCAGGTGGAGGAATGACCGGACCAGGCCCCCACAGCCAGAGCCTCCTGCTCGGAGCATGCCCCCCCCTTCACTGGCTCAAGGCCATGGGAGGGATCCCCCTCCTGTGCCCAGGCCTGAGCCATTTCCTCCAAGTCAGGGTGAAAACAGTTTTATTTGGGGAAATTTGCCATGTGGGTGTCCATACTGTGTATCTGCTTGTAGAAACAGACAGCTTGGGAGCTGAGTCTGGAAGTGTTCATGGGCAATCAGATAGGCTTAAAACCTAGCCCACAAACACACATGCACCTCAGAGTACAATCCCCAGAAACATCAGTGAAATGGGTCTCCTGCCTCATGCCCTGTTTAGACAGGGCATGCTTCCTTTATTCCATTTCCTTTTCACCATTTAGATTCAGAACCCCACAATAACTTGGAACCTTGACTGGGTACCAACTGGCTGGAGGGCATGACCTGAGAATCTGAAGACAAGAATAAGACCCTGGTTGTTTCCCATGTTACCATGAACAACTAACTTCCCCATGGGGTCTCAGTTTCCCTCTCTGATAAATGAGGTTGGATAAGATGCTGAGATCCTCACCCACTTTCAAATGCAATATTCTTACAATGTATGTGCTAAGGTATCTTCTCTTTCCAACATTCCATGTTCTAATGTCTTTTCATGCTTTAATATTCTAGATTCTAAGACGCTGCCCTAATATTTTATGTCCTGTGTTGTATGACCCCTCTACCTTTAACTTTCCATGTTCTAAGATCCCTCTGAACTCTGGAATTCTTTGTTCCAAAGCCCCTCCCAGCCCTGACATTCCCTCTTCTAAGGCCTCTTCCAGTGCTCACATTCTCTGACCATGACCTGTCAGGCTAACAAGCAAATTCCACTTGATATAGAGGAAGGTTGTAGGAACACATAAAGGTCTCTGTTTGATGTGAGTTTGGGGTTCATGCTGTGCCAAAATTCAGGGCCTGAAGTCTCCAGGAATCCTCTTCTTTGGCCCAGTTCTCCTGGAAGAGGACAATGGTTTTCTTTCTTGAGCCTTGCATTGGCCCTTTCTGCTGAACTAGTGACCCAATAGTTTTCAGGTGTCATTCCAAAACTTAATTAACTACAAAGGGATCAGTGAGAGTGGGGCTTTGCCTTAGCTCAGGACAAGGTCATGGGCAGCAGGTGCCCCCAATCCTAGAAGTAGACTCCAAGGGAAAGAAGCCAGAAATGTTTACATTAAGCCTCTCAGTGCTTCAGATACTGAAACTATTAGACCAGGGGAGGGGGTGGGAGTGGGGAGGTGGGTCAAGAGGCAGTTTTATTAGCCTCTCCTACATTTGTATGTCAGTCATCAAATACTCACTTTACAAAATCATTTTTCCTAAGGTATGTTCAAAATATTGTGTATTTTTATGTGGAAAACATTATGAACACAGCTGCTCCTTTAAAGGAAAATTCATTAAAAGGACTTGAGGTATGAACGATTAGAGAGCGCTCTTTAATCATTCTGGCAGAACTGGATTGTTCCTGTAATTTTTTTGTCAAGCATGTTAGACAAATAAAATCTTTCAAAGAGCAAATGGCCCCCATAGTGTATCCGCCATCCCCTCACTGTCTTTGTGACTCTGCAACCAAGGGGAAATAAGTCCACCTTCCCTCCTTTCCTTCTTTTCCTCCCTCCCTTCTTCTCTTCCTTCTTTCCTCCCTTACTTCTCTCCTACCTTCTTTCCCTCCCTTCTCTCACTTGGTGCCACTCTCTCATTCTATCCCCCCACTCTCTGTATGTGTGTTTCTCCTCTCTCTCTCATTCTCTGTCTCTCTGTCTCTCTCATCCTCTCTCTTCCCCTCCCTCTTCCTTCCTTCCTCCTTCTCTTCCTTTTCTTCTTTCAAAAAATCATGGGACCTCAAAGCTCAAAGGGACCTTAGTGGACTTGTAATCCAATAGACAGTGAGTTCCCTGAAAGCAGGGGCTGGTTGGGGGTCTGTGCCTCTTTTTGCATCCGCAGATCTTAACTTAATATCTAGAACACACTAGGTGTTTAATAAGTGCCTGTTGACTTAATTGACCTCCTACCTGAACAGGCTGCTGGTGAGTAGCCTGCTCTCTGCAGGAGCATCTACTCCTCTTAGGCCAACCAGAAGGTCAATCCCTTCTTTAAACATTTGAAGAGAGCTCTCATGTTCCTCCAGACTTTTCTCTCCTAAACATCCCTAGTTCCTTAAACTAGGATTCATGCCTCCTCTCCTTCCTCCCTCCCTTCCTTCCTTCCCTTCTCCCTATATTCTCTCCTTCCTTCCTGTCTTCCTGACTCTCCCACCCCCAAACTCCTGCAGCCATCAATGCAACCAAACCTCCACCTGACAAGTCATCATGAAGCCATTGTTGAAAGTCATAGTCGATGGCTTCCTGAGGCAGCCAGTGTAGGGTGCTAGTGGACAGCGCTGATTCCTTATACTGAGCCTGTCAGGCAGCAGCCTCTCTGTGGCTTTCCCACATTCCCTCATCTCTCTGGGATCAAGCAGAATCAGGCTGATCTCTCCCATGTCATGGCACTTCAACTGTTCAAAGGTAGCAAGCACTGTACTCCCAGAGGCCCACTTCTTTTTTCCAGATTAAACATCCCTATTCCCTTCCTTCCTTGCATCCATCCATCCATCCTTTCTTGCCCTTTCTTGCTGTCCCCTCCCCTCTCCTCTCCTTTTATTCCCTGTCTCTATTTCTCTCCCCCTCTTCCCCTTTCTCTGTCTCTCTCCCCGCTTTCCTTTCTCTGTCTCCCTTCCCTCCTCTTTCTCTGCCCCCCTTCTCTCTGTCTCCCTCTCCTTCCCCTTTCTCTGCCTCTCTCTCTCTCTCTCTCTCTCTCTCTCTCACTATGTGTCTCTCTCTGTCTCTCTTTATTTTGAAAAAAATCAAGGAGCAGACAGTCCCCATGGATAGTGTATCTACCCGCCCCAAATTGCTTCTGTGACATTCAGCTTGGCTCTGAAATACATGTAAAATTATACTCCCCAGCTGTGCTCCCTTCCTTCCTTTTCTCTCTCCTCTCTTCTTCCTTCCTTCCCCCTTTATTTGTCTTTCCGTGTCAGCCTTTTTTCTTCTCTCCCCTCTTCCCTTTCTCTCTCTCTCTCTCTCTCTCTCTCTCTCTCTCTCTCTCTCTCTCTCTCTCTCTCTCTCTCTCTCTCTCTCTCCCTCCTCTTGGCTTCTTCCCTTGTTTTCTTGTCTTTCTTTTCTCTTTCTTGCTAAAGTGAGAAGCACCCATCCATTTCTGTGCAATGCCATCAGCCCGCACCAGCTGCCAGGGAAGATTGCAGAGGGTGGCTGAGCGAAGGCTGGCTTGTCGTTGGGTTTCCCAGCCAAGTTCTGCCATTCCCAAAGATGTAAAATAAAATGTGAAAATCTCTGAAATCCCAGAAAGCCAGAGCTGGTCTCATTGTCACATTCACTCTAGGACAAGCCCTGGGAGGTCAGGGCACTTGACTCAAGAGGGCTTGTGAGATTGGGAAGGAGGGACTGGCAAGTGTCCCTTCTGATGAATGACAGAGATGCTGGATCTCCAGAGAACATGCTCCATGGGTGGCAGCCCAGGCCCGACATGGGATGGGCATGAATGGAGAGCAAGATGCTGGAAGGCCCATCATGGCAGGGCAAGGTTAGCACCCGTTTGGAACTCTAGAAAGAAGCCATTAGGGGTGGGTGGGTGAAGAGCTCAGTGGTCAGCTGCAGGTGGAGTCTGTGCAGGGTAAGCAGAGTATGAATCTTGGGAGATAGTAGGTGGACATCAATCAGGGCAGGCTGTCAGGGGAGCAAAGACTCAACCAAGGAGACAGATCTAGACTCCCCAGAGAACTCTGAGGATTGCAGGACCCAGACCTGGAGACTCAGAGGACTAAGGCAAAGACCCAGGGCTGAGGCTTAGGCACACTGGAAGGAAGAAGGGAATTCAACAAACTAATCCATACAATTATTAAGTGCCTACTACATTCTGGGCCCTAAGCTAAGTAATGGTGATACCAGGATGTAAGCAAAGTAAGGCCTCAGGAAGCTTCCATTCTTCTGGAGCATGATGTGCACAAAGACTAGTATAAGGTGATTTTACAAAAACTGGGAGGAATAGGGAAGGTCTATTGAAGGGAGCCCTAGGGCTGAATTTTGGAAAAAGACAAGTATTCTGAAGGGAATGGAGGGAGGGAGGGCATTTCAAGAATGGATATAGCCTGTGCAAAGTCACTGAGGTGAGAAATGGAATGGCAAGAACGTGAATATCTAACAAACCAGTTTGACAGAACATGGAGTGCAAGGAGGGACACGATGCACAACAAAGGGCAAAGCATAGGTGGCAGAAATTGTGAAAGGTCTTCAATGATAGGCAATGGAAAGCATCAATAAGGGTCCAGTTATTGGGCTTGTGGCCCAAGAGGGGTCTCAGTCAGAGGGGCCAGTCTGAGGTCTGCTTGTGAGAACTAAGAGACAGAGCAGGACCAGGAGGTGACTTGATATGGAACCCCAGGAGCTGTGGCAACCCCACCCACCCAAGGCCTGGGGCAGGAGGCAAATGGGCTAAGCTTCCCTTCTAGAGCTCCTCTTGGAGGACTCAAGGCTTAGATGAAGAACTTACAATGAGTAAGATTGAAGATTGATCAAAGCATGGAGGGGGGTCTTAGGACAGGGAAGGTCAGGACTGGGAGGGGCCTTAGAACACAAGGTGTCAGAACTGAGATGGATGTCCTATCCCTTCCTTCTACATAGTGGTTTTCAAGGAGGGAGGACTTTCCATCAGCAATATAGATGTGTGTGTGTGTGTGTGTGTGTCAGAGAGAGAGAGAGAGAGAGAGAGAGAGAGAGAGAGAGAGTGTGAGAGAGAGAGAGGGGAGAAAGAGAGATTGAGAGAGAGATGATGCATGTGAGTTTAACTCATTTCTGCCCTTTCTGGTCTATGAAAGCTTTTCATGTCCCTCATCTTGTTGGATTCTCACAACTACTCTGAGAAATCAGTAGTGGAAAATTCATTATCCCTCTTTTACACATGAGGAAACTGAGGCTCCTAGGGAGAAGTGACCTGCCCAAGGTCACACATCTGGATGTGGCAGAAGTTGGACTCAAAGGTGGGTCTTCTTCATCCTTCCTTCCCTCAGCACCCAGGTACCCTCTGAGGGCAAGGCATTTCCTCTAGAATCACAGACCTTCAGAGTTAGGAGGATGCTTGGGTCTCATCTTGTCCAGTTGTTACTGCCCAGGAGTCCTCAACAGGATCCCCAGTATGAGATCTTGCAGCCTCTCCTTTGGAACCACTCAGTACTTAGTTGATCAATGGATTAATAGAAATGTATTTATTAAGCATCATGTGCTGGGGATACAGAGACAGAAAGAAACATTGCTACCCTCAAACAACTTCCACTCCAGTAGAGGAGAGACCAATCCCTATATATGTACATACAAGATATATCCAATGAGGAAGGAAAGTAGACTTTAAGAGGAAAGCACCAGCGGGATGGGATGGGGGGACTGTAAAAAGGGGATACACAGTTGGTGCTGAGTCTTGAAGGAAACCAAAGATGCTAAGAGTCAGAGATGAGGAGGGAGGGCATTCCTGGCATCAGGGAGAGCCTGTACAAAGGCTCTGAGATGGTGGGGGATGAAGGTTGTATGAAAAACCCAATAAAGTTCCTGTGACTGGACTGGAGAGAAATGTGGCATAAGGCTGGAGAGTAGGATGGGTCCAGTCATAAAGAGTTCTAAATGCCAGAGTTGGTCCTGGAGGTAATAGGGAGCCACAGGAGTGAGAGCCATGTCCATGACCGTTTTGTAGGATTAAGGAATTTTACCATGGGTGGGAAGCCTCCACTTTGGAGATCTTTCATTGCTCAAAAGGATATTTTCCCCTTTGTATCGAGCTAAAATTTGTCTCTGCAACTTTTTCCTGAAAAGTCTTGTTGGAGATAACACAGACCTATCTACATTAGATGTTACAGGAGAGAGAGTCGCTACTCCTGCCCATCACTCATGGTTTCCTAGTTTCCTAGTTCCCTTCATTCTGTGTATGAGAGGGCTCAGGCAAGCTTTGCTCATGTTGAGGAACTGAGCCTGGAGTCCACTGATGCCCTGAATCCCCGAATCATTCACTCTGCCCACACCAGAGGAAGACATTCTGGGGTCCCTGAGGCCTCCATTCTGCTCTGGCAGCCAGGACTGAGCTGGCTTTTTCAGGAGACAGTGCTTTCAAATAAGGGAAATGTTAAAATATGTTTGCCGCGGATGGCAAAGTGATTTGTTCTCGGGGGGCAGCCAGGAAGAGTTCTAGATGACGAAGCCGTCTCTGCAGTCGAGTGTTTTTCCTGCTGGCTCACATCATGCCATCCGAGCTAAGAAAAATGTTCTTCCCTTAACCACCATGTCTTTTCACACTCTGACAGGCAATTAAGATGCAAATTAAAAATGGTAATTAGAAAAGTTTCGCATTTACTCCAATGCAGAAGATGAAAAAGATGGGAATTCAAAATAGGATCCAGGAAAGGCTGTGTGAGTCCTAAGGCAAAGAAAAAATTCCCCCACTCCCTTCACCCTACACACACACACACACACACACACACACACACACACACACACACACACACATACTCACACACACACATACACACATATTCACATGCACACACATACACACACATTCACACACATATACTTACATACACATACACACACACTCACACACATACACACACACACACACACACACACACACACATGCACAGACCATTCTTCAGTTGAAGCAAACAGTGGTTTCCTTTTCAGAGGAAGTATCTTTGGAGAAATTGTTTCTCAGGGAGATTTAGGGAACAGGAGATCAAGGTAAGTTCTAAAAGAAGAGGGAAGATTCTTAGCCTATGTTGCCAAGGAATAAACTGTTCCTGATCTCATGACACAGAGTGGTCACTTGTCTTTTCATCTATAATGTGCTGAAGACCTCTGGCAGCTCACAGCACAGCCCGAAATCAATCAGTACACATTTATTAAGTACTACTACCTCAAAGACTTTGTGCTACAAGATAAAAGTGAAGCAATGTCTGCCCTTAGGAATCTTCCATCCAAATGGTGAAGAAGACATGTACACGAGTATGTATATACAGGATATACAGGAAATAGGTGGAGATTCTTCCAAAGAACACCCATAACACAAGGGAACAGAAACATAGGCACCCAGGGAAGGTGCCCCAGATAACTAGTTTCCCCAGCATTATGTTGCCATGCCATAAAATGTCCCTTGCTCTCTCTCCTCTTGTCGGCATTCAGCCCTGTAGACCAGACTAGAAATAGCAGCCCAGACGCCGGGGCTCTCACTGCTTTTAATAGTTGGCTGTAGGACCTCTCAGAGGGGAGAGAGACTGGTACCCTTGCCAGGATCATTGGCAACGACTGATGCCCTTCTGTCCTTCAGATCGATACTGTCCTGCCTTCCTGACTGGTAACATAAGGCAAGATTCGGGGGCTGAATGCATTTGATAGAAAAGCCAGATGGCTCCTAGCGTGGGGCGTGGAAATCCTGTCAGAACTTAGCAGCCCCTCTAGTCAGACATCCCTCCCTCCTCCCCCAGGAACACTGAATTTGAAAAACAATAAATGAATTCTTCTGGGTCTCAGAAAAATGGAGCATTATAGCAAGTATCGTGCCAACCATCCTAGTCCCTTCAATGTCTTCCCCTCCCCCAGAACACCCCGAGGACCATCTCAGCCCCATCCCTCATCACCCTTTCATTCATTCAGGATGTGCTGGCAAAGTGTCTTGGAGACACTGATTTTCACAGTCACCATTGCTTCATGCCTGGATGACTATCTCCTCCCTGCCTCCAACTGTTGCCCTGAGATACACTCCTTGTCTAATCTTCCAATTGTCCAGTTCTCATCAAGTCATTCCCTTGCCCAGAAACCTGCTTCCTATTGTCTGTAAGATCAATTCTCACCTCGTTATGATAGCATTCAAGGCTCTGCACATTAAAGCCTCCTTTTCCAGTCTTATTCCTTACTCCCTTGTACTGTTGTGACTTACGCACTCAATTCCTATGGCTGAAATACTCGAGCTGTTTACTATGGTCTAATGAATCTTCTTCCTTAACACCAGTTGAGGTGTCATCTCTTCTATGAAGCCTTCCCAGATTCCCCCAGAGGAAAGTGATCTCTCCCTCACCGAATTTTTCCCTAGCCATTTGGTCTGGATCTCTGTTTTGTCCCCATCAAACTCTACCCTCTACTTCAACTTGGCAGTATTCAAGTTATATGCTCCCTTGTAGACCACAAGGTCCCTGAGAGTCAGCATTGAGTTTCTTTTCATAGGTATCTTTGTTTCATCTTTTCCTTCAAAGGCAGTGTGGACAGTGCATCACCGTAGCAAAGACCTGCATTTATATCCTGCCTCAGACAAGCTAGCTGTGTGACCCTAGGGAAGGAACTTAATGGCTCTCAGCCTGTTTTCTCATCTGTAAAATGGGAATAGTAATTGCCCCTACCTTACCTGGCAACTGTGAGGACCAAATGAGACACCATGTGAAAATGCTTGGTAAACCTTAAGGAGTTGCGGATAGGCTCCCCACTGTTATCATTCTAGCCCTGCCCCAAGCATGGTGCTTTGAAAATAACTTTGGAGGAGGGGAGCTTGATATTTTTTCTTGTCATTTCTTCCATCTTCTTTTTGCTGATGTCAGTGAAGATAACAGCTCTAGAGCTTAAAGAGACCTCAGAGGCTATTTTACAGATGAGAAAACTGAGGCCCTGTAGAGATTAGTAGACTTCCCCCAGACCACATTGGGAAGAGCATTACTTATTCTCTTTGTTCCTTTCTCCTGGGGGAGAGATGGCACCACAAGGCAAGGGAGAGAGGAGACAGACCCTTAAAAGCATCAAGGTAGGCATCAACCCAAGAGAGTCTTATACAGTTATGTATTGGGGATAAGCATAAGCCCTAGGCCCACCCAACTCTAGGAGGACCACTTCACAGACTGTTGTCCCTCTGACCTGTCTAGGGACAAGAATCTTCTAAGCAGTAATGAGAGACTCTCCCAAGCCCAGCTAATCCATTCTGGTTTGGAACTCACCCTACTGGAGAGAGAGTCATCCTTCAACCTCAACCCTGTTTGTGGGGCCAAAGGCAACCCACACCTCATCCCCTCATGCCCATCACCAGGGTGCTAGCACAGGTATCCAGGTGTCTATGACTTTCACCTCTAAGGGGCAGCTAGGTGGTGCAGTGGATAGAGCACCAGTGCAAGAGTCAGGAGGACCTGAGTTTAAATCTCACCTCAGACACTTGACACTCACTAGCTGTGTGATCTTGGGCAACTCACTTAACCCCAAGTCACTTAACCATCCTGGGTCATCTCCAGTCATCCTGATGAATATCTGGTCACTAGACACAGATGACTCTGGAGGAGAAGTGAGGCTGGTGACCTGCACAGCCCTCCCTCACTCAAAACAAAGTCAAGTGCAAGTCATGTCATCATTTCTCTGGTGCCATGGTCTTCTTCGGCAATGAAGGATGAACACACACCCTCACCTCTTACCTTTTTCCATTTCTTGCCATTACTCTAGAAACAAGCATCTTCCTCTTCTTTCTCCTCACACTTCTGTCCCTCTGAATGAATGGATGAGTGAGAAGTATTTTTTAAGGCCTTACTAACTCCAAAGCAATGTTCTAAGTACTGAGAATACAAATAGAACAATCAGTCCTTGTTCTCAGGGGGTTCCAGTTCTAAGGAGGGCAGGTTTTAGCTGCCAGTCAACTGCAAAGGTTCCCTGGTCCTTAGGATGTAGCAGCAAAGCAAATATTAACATGTCTTCCTTAATGTCATTCACATGGATGAAAACATCATCAATTTGTAACATTTGAACCATTCGACAGTGCCTTTGGTGGCAAGAAAAGGAGAAATTCACCCACTGGAGGAAGGGGCCCCAGGAATGAGAAAAGAGGGAGAGAAGAGGGAGAGGAGACCACAGGGATGGGGGAATTTTCCAGGGTAAGAAGGCTGCTGGGATAAGGTGGAGAAGTCCAAAGAGGGAGCGGTAAATCTGGGAAAGAACAAAGGATTCTTAAGAGACAGGACCACCTTGTTTTTATATTTGTATCTGCAGCATTGAACACCATTCCTGGCACAGAGTAGGTGCTTAATAAATGAATCTTGTCCAATTCATGTATACTCTATCTATATGTAATACAATCTATATATAGATTATTATAAAGATAAAATGTTTCTATAAATATATAAATGTTATATACATGTGTGTCCATATGTACATATATACATATAAATGTGTATATGGCAGCTGGGGCCAAGGAAAAGAGTTCAGGATGGGAGGTGGTCTTAGAAACGGGAAGGAAAGGGATGTTTGATGTATTTCCCATGGTACTTACTCATCCTCTCCAATACCCATTGGGCCCTGAGAACCTAATCTTAAAGCAATATTAAAAACCTCCTGAGTGCTCAATGGACCGAGCTTCTAATCTCCTAATTCTATCCTCACAATTAGCAGAAGTACTATGAGAAATAGGTGTTGCCTTTCCTCCATCACCCTCACTATCTGGCACTTACCTCTTTCGCACATAGTAGGTGCTCAATGAATATGTCCTGAATGAATGACTGGAAAATAAAATGCTTCCTCTGCCATAGAACTCCAGAACCCCTAGAAGAAACCATTTGGCTTCCATTTCCACCAGCTTCCTCACCCTCATCCATTTCTCCATTTGAGACCAGGCTTGTGAAAATCCCACTAGCAACCAACTGAGGAAATCTATTTCCTTTCCTCTCTCATGCCCCATTCATTCAGAAGCCATAAAAGACTCATAGATGATTTCTTGGAAGAGTCACTTAAGAGAACAGAAATAATCATATAAAGAAGTCATCCTTTCTAAAAATGGGATGGGTGAACCAGCAAGTCCTGACACTGAAGAAGGCATTGCACTTTTCGCCTTGATGGTCTGTAAAGGGTCAGCTTAGTGTAAGAGTCCACTGTCCCTTCATCCTATGGTGGTGCAGACCCCATCTGGGGTGGTCTATGGAGTTCTGGGGATCATATCTTAGGAAGCATATTGGGGAGGGGCTTGGGTATCACATGGACTGTAGGGACACTGGGATACTGAAGGACTGGGGAAGAGGATAAAGATAGATAGGGATGGGCAACAGAGGGAAATCTGACACATGGCCATCGTATACCAGTGTAGATGACAAGATATGGCCAGCATCCACAGCTCTCACGGTGTCTGGAGTGACTTAGGAAGGAGTGCTTGGTATGAAGAAATTGGGAGCCTGGGATAACGTAGTGTCTTGATCTTGAGTCTTGTCATTGTGGTGGAAGGGTACATAGATGGGGGGGCCACAGTGTGGGTTTCCATCTAGGTTATCCTTGCTGCTGCCATGTCCATGTCTGCACATTGAATGCCAGGGTAGATAGCAAGTAAAGAAGATGCTATAACATGGTCTGGTTCAGCTTACCTGAGCCATAAAAGGTTTGCCATGGAGCACCTAGGATGCTGAATCTGAAAGTGACCTTAAGAATTACATAATACAATATCTCCACCCATTTTACAGATGAAGAAACTGAGGCCCAGATTGAGTTCATAGGATTTAAAGTTGTGAGGGACCTTAGAGATCCTCTAGCCCGGGGTCCTTAGCCTGGTATCCACACATCCCCAAGGAATCCATGGATAGATTTCAGTGAATCTGGATGGAAAAAATGCATCTTTATTTCAATATACTTAGTTTCCCTTGTAATTATGTACATTTTTATTTTATGCCTTTTTATACTATTTTTTCTACTTAATAGTATTTTGTGCATTTTAAAAGCATGATTCGGAGAAGGGGTCCCTGGACTTCCCCAGGCAGCCTGCCCAGAGAGCCCAAGGTACACAAAAAAATAAGATCCCTTGTTCTAGTCCAATGCTTTCCTTTTTCACAGGAGAAAACAGAGACTTGAGACCACACAAAAAAATAAATGGCAAATTTATTATGGCTGATGCCCTGTGCCTACTGCTTAGCCTGCTCTTCATGAAGCCCTGTCTTGACTCAGGACAGGGAGATTTTTAATTTGTTTCTGGGTTTTCAGGCCACTGGGAAGGCATGATAGCAGAACTGCTGTCTTGAATGCCAACAGACACCACACACTCTGTTGCCAAAGCCCCTCTGTGAAAAAGATGCTGAATTTTCAAATTGTTTTGTGCACTGTCCCCCATCCCCAAACTGTCCCCAGTGTCAAAACTGAAGAAGGTCCACCCTGCCCACTTCACATATGGGAAAGCTGAGTCCCAAAGTGGGAAAGCCCCTTGTCCAAGGTCATTTAGGCCAGGAAATTACAGTGCTGGGCCTAGAATCCAGGCTTCCTGAGTCTTCAGTAGGATCTCATTCTCCTATACCATAGCATCTCTATTTATTAAGGAGAATTTCAACATGACTTAACTATTAGAACTTGCTTACTGGAAAGCAGCAGCAGTAGTAACAATAGCGGTAGCAATAGCGCACTTGCCCAGGGCCACAGAGCTACTATTTGAGGCTGGATTTGAACTCAGGTCTTCCTTCCTCCAGGGCTGGTGCTCTACACTGTGCCACCTAGCTAATGTCTATATAGGTTTGTATAGTGCTTACTGTATGCTAAGGGTTTTATGGAACATCATGAGTGTCCCCTGATGCTTTGACAAATGTCTATCCACTACAATGAGGCCTTGCCTGGATCCACTGGGCTGGGGACAGTCCACTCCACAGAAGACAGATGTTCAAAAAAGATGCCCAGGCCATACAGACCTCAGAAATAAGTCCATTTGTTGGCAATTTTCACCCAAAGGTCTGGGATGGCTCTTGAGAACGAAAGCTTTGTGTTGTATTTTTGCCAAAACAGTGACCATGTCTTGCATTTGTCTGCCCACATCGACCCACATTGCCCAAGACAATCACGTTGATCACGGACACGAGGGAATGGAGCTCCTGTAAGAATGGGTTCAAGAAGCTGAAGATGTTTAGCCCAGAGAAGACTGAGGAGGCAAGTAGACACATGGTCACTGTTTCCAAGAGTTCCAGGATCCTTCATGAGACAGAGGGCTTTTGAACAGAAATAGAAAGAATGGCTGCAAATTGAAACTTAATGTGAGTCCAGCAGCCCCCTGTGGAGGTCAGGATGTGTCTGTCCCTGGAGGTGCCCCTTGCAGAGATGATATAAGAAAAGATTCTCATTCCATTTGAGAAAGAGTTCAGCTAGAAAACCACTCCAGCTGTGAGACCCTGGGCAAGTCACTTTCCTCACTGAGTCTGTGTGAAATACAGATAATAACTGTAGCTTCTTGTTCCCAGGGTTGTTGAAAAGCAAGCAGTTGGCAATCTTTTTTTTAACTCTATCTTGCTCATGCTGGAAATACAGGGTGCCTGATTGGTTTAGCCTACTGCAACTCCAAACTCCAGAACTCAAGAGATCCCCAAGCCTAAGCCCCCCCACCCCAATGACTAGGATTACATGTACTTGGCAATCTTTAAATACTATGGGAGTATCCATAAATGAAGGAGAATTTCTTAGGAAATTGCTAAGGGCCAAGCACTGTGCTATGCCCTGAGAATATGTCAATGACTGGGAGAGAAGTGCAGAGTATCAGAAGCAAAGCCAGGAGTGGAATGAAGGGGTGAGTAGGGCTGGACTGGGTAATTTCCCAAAATGAGGGCTGCAGGAGGAACTCACCAATTAGAGGAGGAGCTGCAGGGTAGAGGAATCTTCCAGTATAAGAAGGCCATGGAGGAAACTACCTCCGTCCAGGGATTGTTAGGAGGAAAGAACGAGCACGTCTATTTATTCATCAAACATTCATTGAATATCTAGTATATCCAAGATGTCCTGACCTCAAGGAGTTTACAGTCTTTATCCTTTGCACAAACACAAATGAGCATCCTATCACATGGAAAGCAAAGGGGATAAGGGGAAGATCCAGGCATAGGGCACCAGGTGGAAAATTAGGAAAAGGAATAAAACTTTTAGGGAGATTTGGGGAGAAGTAGACACAAAAGAAATTGTGCCTGAGTTGAACCTTGGATTCAAGGTCAGTCAGAGTTCAATCAGTCAGTCGACAAGCATTTATGTCAGGCACATGCTGGAAATAAGAAGACAGATAAAATAGTGCTGGCCTTCAAAGCTCCTCCAGGCTATCTGGGGAGAAAAGGAATATCTACTTAATTACATGCAAAAGAAATACAAGCTAATTTAGGGATGAGAAGGCACCAGCCTCAGGAAGGGTATCTTGTATCAGGAAATAGGGGATTCTAAGGAGGGAGGGCATGCCAGGCATGTGACACAGCCTGTGCAAAGGCTGAGAGGTGGAAGATGGAATGTCATATTTGAGGAATAACCAAAAAAAGAGTCGACTTTGTCTGGAATGAGATGAGGGATTCTATTACACGAAGATGCCCTGAAGCAGGACAAGGAAGGTGCTTAAAGGATGGCAACATGGTACTGGGTTTGGAGTCAGAAGACCTGAGTTCAAATCCTGCCTACACCACTTACTGCTTCTATACCCCAGTTTCTTCATTTGTAAAATGCCAGGGGAGGAGTTGCAAAGGAGACTTCTGAAGTCCTTTCTAGCTCTAATTCAATGATCCCATGATCCTAAAATAGAATAACCAGAGTCTACCAGGATGGTGAAGGACTTTGGGGCCATGATATCAATTCTTTAGGTTTCAACTTCTTTACCTGTAAAATATTGGGTTGTACCAGGTGACCTCTGAGGTCCCTCTCAGCCCTTGATCTAGCATACCCCGTGGACAGATTTCTGGACCTGGATTTGAAAGACCTAGGTTCAAAACCAGCCTTAGACACTAGCAAGTTGTATGTTTGTGCAAGTCACCTTCTGTCTGCCTCAGTTTCCTTATCTGTAAACCTGCCTCCCAGCGTTGTCACAAGGATCAAATGAGGTAATATTTGTACAAGTGTTTTGCAAGGTGCTAGATTCATGCTCCTTGTCATTGTTTTGGTAGACCCTTCTGGGCTCTGGTTTAAATTCAGTCCCAAACTACACAGCTCTACAAATAATCCCCTGTGTTCCATACACTTCAGATCCATTCTGTATAAAGGCTTGTCTCCACAGGGCAGCCTGCAGCTTGGACCCAGAAGCCCCTGCTACATGGCACAGCTCTACGGTGCCATCACACATTCTGTAGGTGGAAGCGAGCTTGTCTTCCCCAGTAGGCATCTCATCTCCACCTCGGTAGGCAGCAGGGAGAACAATGCTTTGCAAATGTCCAATTCTACCTTGTGATATCCTGTCATTAGCCCAGCTGGGAGCCTCTGCGGGGCTCAGTACAGCCTTTAGCAGGTAAGTCACTCCTCCACCTTGATGTCAGCTCCAGCGAGTGAGTCACCCAGAAGATCTAGCAGTGAGGCACTCCTAAGCACCGCAGGATACTGGCAAAATGATGGAACTGGTTGATGCTGTTACCTCCAGAGCCTCATAAGCTAACAGTGGGACAGGAGAAAAAGAGGTTCCTTGCCATTTACAAAGAACTTCCCTGTAAGGTAGGCTGGGCAAGAATTATTGGGAGGGGATCAGACTGGAGGGGAAATGACTTGACCAAGGTCACACAGCTGCAACAACACTGGAGGTGGGATATGAAGCCATGTTTTCCGACTCTAACACCAGTATGCTTTCTCTGGTTCCCAGTGAGGGTTTGACACCCAAATGACATCTCACCAGTCAGTTTATTAAGCACTATGTGCCAAACACTGAGCTAGGTTCTAAGGATACAAATACAAGAAAAAAAACCCCACAGGCCCTGCCCTCAAGGAACTTCTATTTTACCTGGGGGAAATTTTTATTATAAATATGATACAAAATATATACAACATTTTTAAAGCAATGGGAGGGGAGATGGGTGGCTTGGGGAGATGAAGAAAGGCTTTGTGGAGAAAATGGTACTGAGTCCCAAAGAAAGTAGGAATTCCAAGAGAGAGAGGCAAAGAGAACATGCATAACAGGCATGGGGCACAGCCAAGACAAAGACTGGGAGGTGGGCTGCCATTTTAGAGGAATAAAAAGAGCAGTCTTGCTAGCCTCTGGGGTTCAGGGAGAGGAGCAATGAATAACAATTCTGGAAAGGCCAAAGGGGACTGGATTGTGAAGGATTTTAAATGCCAGGGTAGTTTCTAGGCAATGGGAAGCCACCAAAATTCAGTGAGCCAGGAAGTAGGCGTATCACTTTGGCAGCTGGATGGATGTTGGAGCGTAGAGGAACTTGAAACAGGGAGACCACAAGTTTTTTGAAGGAATCTAGGTGAGTGGCATTGAGGTCCTGGTTATATGTGGTGGTGGCTATACATGTAAAGAAAAGACTGGACATAAGAGATGCTCAAGTAGAAACAAGAATTGGCAATCATGTCGACGTCGGGATGAGGGAAAGTGAACAGTGGAGAGTCGTGCCCAGGAGCCTGACCTGGGAGCCTGGAAGGACAGTGGTGTCCTTGGCACACACAGAAATGCTTGGCAGAGGGAAGGGGGAGGAGATGTGATTCCAGCTCTGGACAGGCTGAACTTGAACCAAGGATCCAGTTCACTATCACTGGGGAGAGGCAGAAGCAAATGCTTCGCTCATTTACAAAGTTCTTTTTCCTAAAGCCTGGAGGCCAACTTTCAAAGAGGTTTTTGTACTTTCTTTTTGCCATGACTTCCAAAATTTGTTCTATGGCAAAGCAGGTGGTTTTCATGGAAGCTGGAGGTCTCAAAGTGGTGAGGGGTATGAAAAGAGCAGGGACCAGGAATCTGGAGATCTTAGAATCAGATTGAGAGTGAGAAGGAACTTCAGAGGTCATCAAATCCAACCTCTTATCTTAGAGAATGAGAAACTGAGGCTTTGCCCAAGGCCACAGTCCAAAGTGGGACCTAAGGCTTCCAATCCAGCACTCTTGGGATAGCACTGGGGAAATGGGTTCAAACCCCAGCTCTCTCCTTTACTACTTGCTTGGCTCTGCACTTGTTCCTTCCCTCTCCAAAATGAGCCTCAGTTTGCCCATCTGTAAAATGAAGATGTTATCCCCAGCACCACCATGTATGGAGACTGTGGCTTGTGAGCCTCTCTCTGTAGGTTTCAAACAAGCTTATTTGTTTTTCCCACTTCTGACCCCAATGTCACAATGTCATACGTGAAAATCTGAAAAAAATCAATTCTCTGTCTAGGGTGGGAGGAGGGATTGGGGAGAAAAGGGTGCAAACCATGATTGTTAGAATAGAAATATGGGCTTGACTTCTGACTCTCCTGACTCTATGGGAACAACTGGCAGGTTTCTGGTTTTCAGACATCCTCAAGGATCTGGGGCAAGCAAAGATCTCTCCCTGACAAGCATAGAAGGAGACCATCCCACCTAGCATGGAAGAGGGACCACTGGACTGAAGAGTCAGGAAGGTCGGAGTTCATCCCACCTCAGAGACTTCCTAGCAGCGTGACCCGGAGCCTGGGGGCTTTCTCCAGCTCACCCTCTGTGAGCCTATGAATCTCACAGGATGAAGGGTTCCAGGCAGGCAGCCATGGGCCCTGGGGGAGACCAAGGCTCCACAACCATGAGCTCAGGGATCAAGTGAAGGCAGCTCAGTGTTGTGGGAGCGGGGGTGAAAGAAGAAATGATTTTGCACAGGAGAGAGAAGAAAGCCCTGGAAAGGACAAACAGACACCTGGCTTTCATTAGTTTATTAGGTTCTTAGCATTTGCATCCATTCTCCGGCGGAGCCCACCGTCTCCTGCGCTCGCTGATACTTGCAGGTGAGCCCTCATCGTCACCTACTGAAGAAACGCTCGTAAGAAATCATTATAGGATATTTTTGAAGACAAAGTTCTATCGTAATATTCCAAAATATGAAAGAACTCCTCTTCAGACAGATTGATTCCATATTGCCGCAGAACCTAGAGAACAGGAGACCAGATTAGGGAAGCAGACGGGTGGGCGGGGGCAAGGAGCTGGGGACCCTGGGGCCGGCTGGGGAAGAGGCTTCGCTTAGTCTGCTGGAGTTGGAAGGGGGGAGGTTCCAGCTCTACAACGGAGCAGGCCGACAAAGCATAGATAGCGCTCCATCATGGACACCTACATTACTGAAGTAACCTCTGAGGTCCTGCTGTGGCTGCAAAGGGCTGGTCAACCATAGAATGTCAGAACTGGGAGGGAGCTGAGAACAGGGGATGTCAGAACTGGGAGGGAGCTGAGAACAGGAAATTGCAGAGATAGGAGGGATCTTAGCTCTCCAGTACCACAACATTCTCATTTTACAAAGGAATAAACTGAGGCTCTGAAATGGGAAATGAGCTGTCCATGGTCACAAAGCAAGGCAGTAGCAGTCATATGAGGAAAATGAGGCCCAGGGAGAAATGACTTTTGTAAAAACCTAGGCTTTCAAGGTAGAAAGGGCCTCATAGTCCATCTAGTGCAAACCATGTGGGGTCACTGAGGCACAGAGAAGGGAAGTGACTAGCTTAAGGTCACTCAGACAACAAGGGGCAGACATAGATTTTCAGCTCAGGTTCTGGGACTCCCAAGCCTCCACCCTTGCTGCATGTGCCAAAATGCCTGCCTCTTCCCTGTTTTTCCTCAGGATTTAATCATCCCTTTCTAGAGACATTGAGAGAGATGCCATCATCATATCCCTCGGGTTTGCTTAAATGTTGGGATTTTGTTACAGAAACATGGCAGTGAATGGGGTGGGGGGAAGAAATGGGGCGGGGTGTGAAAAGACAAAACTGCTTAAAAGTCCCTTAGCCTTGGGTCACTCATCTACAGAGAATGCCTGGAAAGACATAGATAAGAATTACCCAGGCTGAGCAAGCAAGGTGGAGCTGCAATCTACCTTGGTGGAGGGACAGTGTCAGAGGAGATGGATGCCTCTGTGCAGGAAGGGCCTTCTCAGATTTCTGTCCTTCTTTTCCTGATCCCTTTCCCTGATTCAGGGCCCTGCTTACCTTCCGGAAGTCAGCAATGCTTAAGAGGCCAGTCCCAGATTCATCATAGCTTTTGAAAGTGCGCCGCATGGGTCTCCAGCAGTGGAGGATTTTGGGCTGGATTCTCAGCAAAGCTGCATAAAAGGAGGCGCTCTGAGTTCCGGAACCTTTCTGGTTAAAGGAGACAGAAGGAAAGCAGGAGACAATCACAATAATTCACTTAGGGGCAGAGTCAGTCACAGAGCCTTAGGCCCACCGAGGCAGCCTCTGAGACTTGCCCCACAGCTGACCAATTCTTGCCTCTTGACCCTGTAATCCCCATCATTCAGGACTACTGCCCACCCATGGAGAAACCTTTCTTCCTCCTCCACTTCCCTTTTCTTGAACTCAACTCTTCTCCGCCCCAACCCTCCCCAGTCAATTCAATTCAACAAATATTTATTCAGCACCAGCTATGTGCCAGGTACCAGGAGTGTTGAGACTAACTGATACTAGCCCAGCCCTGCTTATGTCCCATCTGGGGAGGCGATATGTATAACCCCTCAATACCCCAACAAGAGCATCTGAAGCACCTAATATGTGCCAGATGTCAAAGTAAGTTCTGGGTACACAAAGGCAGAAGGAAGGCATCTCTTGCCTTGAGGTGATTACCTTCCACATCCAAGGAAACAACAGGAATGCAGTAAAGTTCATGTCAAGAAGCGGCTGAGCACCCTATGGTTATCAAATGCTAAGTCCCAGCTAAGCAGTGGGAACACAAAGAAAAGGAAAAAACCCAGGCTCTGCTCTCAGGGGCTCGCACAACTGCTGCTGCTTGAAGAGGACCTTGACATTTGATGTTCGGGAGTGGATGCCTTGACATGCAGATGACTTGGATGTGACAGAACAAGGCAGACTCTTTTCTCTTGTGTTATGTTCTGTTTGGGTTTGGTTTTAATTCTTCTATGCAACATGACTAATGTGAAAATGTGTTTAATAAGAAAGTATGCGTAGAACCCATATAAGAGCACACCATCTCATGGAGGGAAGCAAGAGGGAGGGGGAGAAATCTAAGACTTATGAAAGTGATTGTTGAAAATTGAAGGCAAATAAATTAATTATAAAAATAAAAAAAATTTTAAATGACTTGGATGTGAGTGGGACCACGATGTGCAAAGGCCATGGTCTCCCACTGAGTCAGGGTCATCTCCAGTCATCCTGATCTACCCCAATGGCTCACAAAAGCATGGAAACCACATGGTCTCCCACTGAGTCAGGGCCATCTCCAGTCATCCCGATCTACCCCAATGGCTCACAAAAGCATGGAAACCACATGGTCTCCCACTGAGTCAGGGTCATTTCCAGTCATCCCGATCTACCCCAATGGCTCACAAAAGCATGGAAACCACACTCCCAGTTTGGACGTAGGCCTGAGCCTGTGCTGGGAAGAGACAGAGCTGAGGAGGGAGATTCAGCAGGGAAGGAATAGCTAAAGGTAGTGGCCAGTGTGGCGAGACCAAAGGGTGGACGTGGAGACCATTGGCCGTCTCTGGGTTCCTCTCAACTGCCCACCATATGGTTAGCACTGTCACTGCACAGGGCTGCTTTGCTTACACTGTTGTGGTGTAGTCATCAAATCTGGGGTGTCCGTGGTTCTGTTTCCTTCACATGTATCTCTTCATAGGTCTTCCTGTGCTACTCTGAATTCATCAATCACTACTGAGTTATGTGCCACAGTTCACTTGGCCTTCCCCAACCAATAAGCATCTATGTTGTTTCCATGTCTTTGCTATCATGAAAAGGGCTGCTGTGAATGTTTGGGTATATATGGAGCCCATCTTTTTTTTTTTACCCATTAACTTCTTTGGGATGCCAACAAATCAAATGACATAGATGGTTTAGTCACTTTCTTCACATAATTCCAAATTCCTTTCCAGACTGATTGAGTAAATTCACAGTTCCACCAACAATGCATAAGTACATCTATCTCCCCTCAAGTCCTCCAATGTTGACCATTCTCATCTTTTGTCATCTTTGAAAAATCTTTTTCAAGTGAGGTGATACCTCAGGGTTATTTTGATTTATATTTCTCTTATTAATGATCTGGGACATTATTTCATATGACTGTCAACAGTTTGTAATTCTTTGGAGGACTATTTGTCCACATCTTTTGACCACTTCTCTATTGGGGAATGGCTTTCGGTGCTCAGGAAGCTCCTTCCCTTGGGGAGATCCTGGTTGAGTCTCCCCTCACAGGGCACTACTGAGCACCTCCTGGGAAGGGAAGAGCCAACCAGGAGGTTGTAAAGGTCTCAAAGAGAGCTCGAGTTCCTGTTGACCTTCAGAGTACCAATCCACTTCATAGACATCCATCAGCCTGGCAGCTGGGGGGAAGAAGGGGAATCTGCCTCCCACAATTTCATGGTCCCACCCAGGGGAATTTTGAGAATGTCAGTTCCTGGAACAAGTGGTCATTTCACCTTTCTGAAAAGAAGCATCAGCTCCCACCCGGGCATTTGGGCTAACAAGGCATCAGATATAGGACAGGACTGATTGAGCTCAACAGGGTGCCCACATCAGCAACCTTATTTCCAACCTCTTTGCCTCGGGAAAACTCAGGTTTTCCCTCCCCCTTCTAGTGGGTCCCACCTTTCCTCAGAATGTATCTGGTCCCTATGAGTCATTCCTGGGATGAGTCAGGGTGACTTCTCCTGCTGCTGCTCTGACCCTTCCTCCCCTTTGGGGAGAAGCATAGGGTCCAGGCAGCTCTTTTCTCCAGGTCATCACCAGGTCTCCACTTTCCCTTTTCCTCTTCTCTCTCCTCTAGGCTTTTAATGCCTTGCTTCTGATCCCCATGGCAGCTCCCTCTTGCCCTGGCCTCCAGGGAACTTCTGTGGACTCTCTCTCCTTCCACATCTCTCTGCGGCCCTCCACAGCCCCTCGGGCCTTGGGTCTCCTTGTAAAAACCCACATTAACACATGGCTGGCTCCTTCCTTCCACCTCAACACAAAGACAGAGGCTTACCCTTCATGCTCACTATTGGGATGGAGGCAGGAGGGGTCATGAATAAGGAAGGTTCACTGGCATGAAATGTTATTGTCAGGTGGCAGTAATACAACAGAGACCTTAGAATGGGACAGTCAGAGGTGGGAGGACCTGGGAACACAGTCAGTCTATTCATGAAGCACCTACTATGTGTCAGGGACTGTGCTAGGGAGAGAAAGAAATACAAACAGCTCTCCAGGAGCCTGCCAGGATAAACTGCAGATAATCCACAGAGGGAAGGCACTCCCCTGTCAGAGCAGACCTTAGAACTCGGAGGACTCTCAGAATAGAGAATCTCCTAGGAGGGAAGGTGGCAAAGGACAGCTCGACACTGAACCTAGAATGTTTGTGCTAGAGATGCTTCAGCCCAGAGCAGCTGGCTGACTCAGTGGATAGAGACCTGAGTTCAAACCCAGCCTCAGTCCCTCACTGTGTGACCCTGGGCAAGTCATTTAACCTCAGTCTGCCTCCATTTCACATCTGGAGATTGAGAACAAAATCAGCACCCACCTGCCTCTGTCGTTGGGAGCATCAAATTAGGCAGTATTTATAAAGCAATATGCAAATGTCGAAGTGCTACATGAACGCGAGCTATCATTGCCTCTCCCGACCCCTTCTGTTTTCCAATTAGGAGACCAAGTCTCAAAGAGGACTGTGACTTGTAAGAGTTCGAGCCCAAGTCTCTGGGCTCCAAGTCCCAGGCGTAGTCCATGCCAACACACACCAGGGTCAGAAGATGGTGGGAAGCCATCGAGAGGCTGGCATGGAAGCCCAGGACGAGGGCACATACGCACCATCATGTAGACCTGCTGGATTTTCATCCTCTGCATCAGCGAGGTCTCCTTCGTTTTTAAGAGGAGGACACAGCTCTGGAAGAAGTCGCAGTAGGCAAACTTGCCATTGTTCTTCAGGTCATACTTAGTGATGAGATGCTGGCACTCCTCCTTGCTGATCTCCAGGTTGTACTTGTCCACCAGAGCTAGGGCACAAAGAATGGAAGTCAGTCCACTGTCCAGCCACCATCACCAGGGCACCCTGCTCCATAAAGAACCCTTTGAAACAGGCAGGGACCAGATAAGGGAGCTCAAGGAGAGATCGTGACTGGGAAAAGGTCACACCGATGGGAAATGCCAGAGGTAGGATTCACATCCAGTTCTCTCCAAATTAGCTGTAACTGACCCTATCCAAGGGACTTTAGATCCCTAATCCAGGTGCATTTACCCATAGCAGGCAGGGGAGTGGGGAGGGGAGGGGACAGATATCAACCTGGTTTTTACAGTTCGGGACACTAAAGCTCAGACAGAGGACATGACTCTTAGATTCTGAATCTAAGCAACCAACTCTCTCCACCCATGAGCACCAGGCACGTTGACAGCTGTTCCCATGAAGATATGTCTGTCAACAGAACAGCATTATAGGAGGTGCTTGGCTCCACAGGAATAAGATCCTAGATGGGATTACAGTGCAGGGGGAGCTGGAGCTTTGCTCAGCTCTCTGCAATCTAGCTGATATAGGATAACTGGGATAATTAGTCAGATGGTGGTACCGCAGAGATTTAGGACATCACGGGGTTAGAAGGAGATACTCATTAGAAATAGAATAATATGCCTCAGCTCGCCATTTTCCTGCATTTCCCAGTTTCCATCAATAAGCATTTATTAAGCACTTACTGGGTACCAAGCACTTGTCAGGTGCTGAGGCTACCCAGACAAGAACAAGACAGTCCTTACCCTCTGGGAGGGAAACTGCCCTCTCCTTGCCTTTGCTCCCAACTCAGTAAGAGGGGAAATGGCAGCAGAGAGGGCCCCCTTTCACAAGCGAACAAGCCACGAGTCCAAAGGAGGTGCGAAAGTGATGGGGGCGCGACCCCTCCCTCGGACCCCCATCACGGCTTCGGGCGTTGCCTTTCTCCAGCCTTAGTTTCCTCGTTTGTCAAAAGAGAGTAGACCCGGTGGTGACTCCAGCCCCCTCCCAGCTCTGTGACCAAAGGGGGAACATGGGCCAGTACCTTGGAATTCGGCCACAGTGATTTCTCCGCGTTTGTCCGTGTCCTTCTCCTTACATTCTTTCAGCATTTCCTTCCAACAGCCCTGGATCTTCTTTCTCAGCTTTGTTTCAATCACCTCGCAGTTCTGCAAGGGGGGGACCCAGGCCCGGGAAGTCGTGGAGCCAGCGGTTGGAGGAACCTGGAGGCGCGAACAAGGAGTGATCAGAGAGGTGGGGGGGGTGGTCAGAGAGGTGGGGGGGGGGGTCAGAGAGGTGGGGGGTGGTCAGAGAGGTGGGGGGGGGGTCAGAGAGGTGGGGGGGTCAGAGAGGTGGGGGGGTCAGAGAGGTGGGGGGTGGTCAGAAAGGTGGGGGGGGGTCAGAGAGGTGGGGGGGGTGGTCAGAGAGGTGGGGGGGGTGGTCAGAGAGGTGGGGGGGGTCAGAGAGGTGGGGGGGGGGGTCAGAGAGGTGGGGGGGGGCCCTCCCAGCCTGCCTCGGGAGAGAGGAAGGAGCAGGACGGCTTTCTTGGGGCCAAAGGGTCGCCTGCCCCAAGTTGCGCAGTAGCCTTCCCCACAGCTTTGCCTTTCTGCTACTTCGGATCTACACGACCTATACTGCTGTGATCTCGTGGTGTGTGTGTGTGGAACTCTGGCTCTCTGATTCCAAAGCACTGCTTCTCTCCCTATACCCCAGTGCCGGCTGATGCAGCACACATGGAGTAAGCACTAGCTGCGTACAAAGGACCATACTTTGTACCTGAGAACACACAAAGCTTCAGTACCACACATGCCCTGGCCTCATGGAACTCAGAGCCTAGGAGGGGAACAAGATACATCCACAGATCACTGACATGTCCAGTGGGGGATGGCATTGGAGCACATTCTAGGTCATACATGTTCCAAGGGGATCAAAGTCTTAGCCCCTTGCTAAAAGGTATGTGGGACCAGAGACTCCCAACTCCTGTTATATTGGGGATGGGGAGGTGGGGCACAAATTAGTGCTGTCCTGACTAAGCCTGCCTTATTTTATAGCACCCTATGTTTTCAATAAGGCCCCATATCTGTTCCATAAATATGCCTCAAACTCTCCCACCTCTAAGTATTTGCTTATGCTGTTCCCTCTGTCCCATGCGCTGTCTCTCGCACTGTCTCTCTCTTCTCTCTCTCTCTCTCTCTCCCCTCTCTCCCTCTCTCTCTCCTCTCTCCCTCTCTCTCCTCTCTCTCCTCTCTCTCTCTCTCTCTCTCTCTCTCTCTCTCTCTCTCTCTCTCTCTCTCTCTCTCTCTCTCTCTCTCTCTCTCTCCTCTCTCTCTCATCACCCTTTGAATTAAAACTCCTCTAAGACCCTCCCCGCCCCAATACGACGGAATTCTTCTCCCCTGTACCATGCCCTTCCTTTGCCTTCCTTTGCATTCTCCTCCGATGTGTTCCTCAGACGCCCTCTCTGAACCTGCTGTTTTATCCCTCTCAGGCCTCAGAAGTTCTCTGCCCACAGTAGGAGTTTATGGAATCGACTGTTTTCCCCGGTAAGAAGTCATACACTAGAGGTGGTCAGTGTTTAGACTAAATTGTCTTCACATACTATCTATGTAATTTATTCACTTTTCCAACAGTTAACCATTATGAAATATCAAAGTAATTAGGAAACAGATGTGGCTGACTGGCAGCCAGGTGGATGGGCCATGTGCAGAGGCTGGGTGTCGCCAGGCCCCGGCCCTGGCAGCCAAAGCCCACTTTCCTATAGACCCAACAGCTGGAAGCAGGACAAGGGGTGAGTTCTTACCAGAGCACTTGGCCAAGGTTCTGCTGGGGCGGGGAGAGGCCACCACACACACACCCCTGGCCTCTTTCTGGGGTCCATTCAACCTCACCCCTTGTCCTGCTTCCAGCTGTTGGGTCTATAGGAAAGTGGGCTTTGACTGCCAAGGGCAGAGCCTGGGAACACCCAGCCTCTGCACATGGCCCATCCACCTGGCTGCCAGTCAACCATATCTGTTTCTGACCCTAGGCCCTCACCACCATCCAAACCAAAACATTCAACATTCATTTACTAAGTGTCTTGAATGTGCAAGGCCATTACTGAGGTAGGGGATGGAGAGAGACCTCGCACATCAGAGAGGTAGCAAGGTGCAACAACAGAGGGCTTCCCCATCAGAGCCGGGTCCTTAGCCCTGCTTTCCTACTCTTCTTGCCCAAGGTGAGGCCCTACCTGTGCCTCAGTTTCTCCACCTTTGAAATGATGGAGTTGGGGGGCAGGTAGGTGGCACCATAGGCACAGAGCATGAGCCCTGGAGTCAGGAAGACCTGAGTTCAAATTTGACCTCAGACACTTGACACTAGCTGTGTGACCATGGGCAAGTCACTTAACCCCATTGCCTCAATAAATAAATGAGGGAGTTGGATTAGGTGATCTGTAAGGACCTTTTCTGCTCAAAATTTGGACTCTATGTCCTATGATCTCGTGTTTCTAGAATGTACTTAGTGCAATTAGGATTAAGGCCATTTTATAGATGAGAAAACTGAGGGTCAGAGAAGGTAGCCTATGTTACACAGCAGGGGGGTCATCTTAACCTCAGGTCACCTTGCCTCCTGCTGAGTGTCCCCTTCCCCCTGTTACATGTCTTTCCAGGAGGGTCCCCCCCAGAGCAGGGAAAGCACAAGGGGTAATGGGAGGCCCTCAGCCACTGGCAGCTTACAGCTTCCTGAGTCTGGGGGCGCGGCGCGGACCCTGGGGCAGAGCTGACTCCCGTAGGCGGGGGCCCTGGCACCACCTCGGCCTCAGGGCTGATGCCCCCTGATCGCTGGGTTTTCACCGAATCCCCCGTGGCCAGGGGGCTCAGAGTCTTGTCCATGTTGAACTTGTTTAAGAATTCCTGGTACTTGAGTCTTCCTTCGCTGTTGAGCGGCAGCTCATTCCAAAGGCTCTCGAACTGGAGACAGAGGGAAAGGCGTGTTAGGTGGGTAGATGGGACACACAACACTCTCCCCAGGCTGGAACTCTGGGACCGCAGAGAAGCAGTGCTAATGAAGGTCTTGGGCCTGAGCCAGCCGACGACCCACCCCCCACTTCCAGCCAGCTTCAGGCCTGGAGAGGAAGAGGAGAAAGTGAAGCAAGCATTTATTCACATCCTCTGCAGGACATTTTAAAGTGCTTGGTCATTCACTGTGGTGAGTCACACTGGCCAGCGCTGGAGGAGGCAAAGCCAGCACACCTTTATCCCAGCCAAGGGCCTCCAGGTGTACCCTTCTTTTTCCCAGGATACACCTACCTGCTGACCCAGCATCAACAGGGCCATGCACCTGGAGGGAAAAAAAAACAGTCTCCTGACAAAACCAATGGAGAGACAATGAGGAAATGGAAAGACTTTGATGGCCCAACAATCCATGAGTCATACCACCAGGAAACCAGGCAGGGGACTGGACATGATAACCTCTCTGGTCCCATGCCATTTGGGAGTCTTTTGTGATTGTCTCATTCAAAGAGCCCAGAATTCAGAGGCTTCAACATCCTACCCCTTCACCTCTGACCTCCCATCAGAGAGTACCGGGTCCCCTCCATCTTCACAGCATCCCCCCACCATGGGTCACACAGCAGAGATTTAGAGCAGGAAAGAACCCGAGGCCCCATTCTCTCCATTTTTGTTACCTCCATCCTAAGACAGGCACACAAGATCGCTGGCCTAGACTTTCACAGCATAAACTTAACAAGTTTGCCCCACACCTCCACCCTCTCCTTACCTCTAAACCACGTTCAAGTCAAGTCAATAGTACTTATTCAGCACCTACTGTGTGCTAAGCACGGGGGATATGAAGGAGGGCCAAATGAAAAATAAAGAATGTTCCCTGCCTTCAAGGAACTCCCAGTCTAATGGAGGAGACAGCAAGCCAAGCCTTATGTACAAACAGGACAGAGACTGGCTAGAATTGCAGAAATCCACAAAAGAAGGTCACCAGAACTGAGGGGCATTGCCTTCCTGTGATTTTTGGCAGATTTTTAGCTGGGACTTGCAGGAAGCCAGAGGAACTGGGAGGGGGAGATGAGAAGGGAGAGAATTCCAGGCCTGGGAGACAGCCAGGGAGCCAAGCCCAGGGTTGGTTGGAGGAGCTTGAAAAGGTCATTGTCATTGGATCGGAGTGAAAGTTTAAGAAGCAGTCAGGGCCAGGTTAAGGAGGGCTTTGTATGCCCAAGTAAGCTTTTATAGTAAATCACGGGAGCCCCTAGAGATAATGAAGCAGAAGAGGGGGAGGGGATACAATCAGCCCTGCACTTCAGGACAGTCACTTGGGAGATTGAATGGAGATGACCTGGAAGGGGCAGAGACTGGAGGCAGGCAGACACAGCTACAACTATTGTAATAGTGCCAGAGGAGAGGAGGGGGCCATATTCGGGAGATGCTGCACTCAACAGACCTCAGCATTTGGACAAGGGGGCAGAGAGACAGGGGGAATCCAGGCTGACTGCTGGGTTGGGAGCCTGGAGCACATGGAGCATGACACCGCTGCTATAGCAGTAGGGAAGTTGGGGGTGGGAGGGTGGAGGGTGACAGAAGAGGAGGTCTGCTTTGGACGAATTGGATTTAAGATGTCTGCCGGACATGCAGCTGGAGATGCCAGACAGAAGGTCAGCAGGGAAGCTGGGGGAGGAGAAGTAAACTTGATTATCATTAACATAGAGATGGTCATTAAATCCATGGTAACTAATGAAATCAACAAGTGAAGTGGTCTAGAGAGAAGAAGACAGAGGGCCCAGGATGGACACCTGTGACCCAGAGGACGAGTGGTCAGAGAGGAAGGAGGAGAACCAGGTGAGGATGGGGGAGAGTGTCCTAGAGAGGAGAGAATATCAAGGAGGAAAGTGTGATCAAAGACTGCACAGGGAAGCCAGGTTTCACTAATAACTAGATGAAGGAGTGGGAGAGGAAAAGATTTCAGATGAAGTTAAATTTGTTGCCTATGGAACACACATTGCACAGAACAGAGTGGTAGTTCTGGGTGGGGTTTGATTAGAACTTTAGGACAACGGTGGGGTCCAGCTGGAATGTATGGAGGTATGGGAGACTGAGGAGGATTGAAATGAGGAGTCAGGTAGTGGGGTGGGGTGGTGAATGGGGTTTGGATGATGATTTACCAGAGTTCAGAGTCATTGGGATGTGATGGGGGTGACCAGGCATGAGAATGGGCATCCCTGAATGGAAGGTGCCAATCTGCCCAACGGAAGCTGGAGATCTCACTGGAGGTAAGTGCAACCTGAGATGACCACACAGAAGGCCCAATTCACAAGTCCTCTTCCTTCCAAAGGCTGGCGATCAGGCAGAAGGCACAGCTGGAGACGGAAGTCTCATTCCCCACCAACTTTCCTCTTCCTCTTCCCTCAAAGCCCAGGTGCAACAGGAGATGAGAAGCTAGAGCCCAAGGAATGGCTGCTCCTCTTTGCACTGGAGATTTTCCACATCCCAGCTGGGATACCGGACTGAAGCACGAGGTGAAAGATGCCCAGCCCAGCCCCTTGCAGCCCTCCCTCAAGGGCACTCTGTGCCTCAAAGGAAATAGACGGTGCAAAAATCTTGTCATCTAAGCTCTTCTCACCTGAGGAGGCCACAGCACAATGTGGCAGACTCCCTGTGCAAAGGGGAGTTCTTCCAAAGACTCCTGGCCCAGCTCTAGATACGCTGTGCCCAGAAGCAGATGGATGGCGCATTGGGCTCGCCCTGTCTGAGCCTTCTCATCTGAGGAGGCTGGCAGTGAGGCAGCCACAGGATGTGTTCAACTCCCTCTGCCAGGTCTAAACTCTGACGATTCTAAAAGTCAGTGTTGATGTTCTGAGGCTCCATGGCCTTACTAGCAGACTGGTTTTAAGATCCAAAGACATTCTGATTCTTATTTAATGATTCGACTGTTCTGGGATGGAGAGAAGGAAGGAAGGAAGAAAAGAAAGGAGGGAAGGAAGGAGGGAGCAAGCATTTAGTAAGCACCTACTGTGTGCCAGGTACTCAGCTAAATGCTTTACAATCACTGTCCATGTTATCCTCATAACAATCCCACGTGATAGATGCTATTGGTATCCCCATTTTGCAGACTAGGAAACTGAGGCAGGCAGAGATGAAGTGACTTGCCCAGGGTCACACAGCTAGTAAGTATCGAAGACCAGATTTGACCTCAGGTCTCCCTGCCTCCGCGGCCAGGGTTCTATGGCACCTCCTCACAGCCTCACCAGTCCAGGGAAGCCTGAATGAAACATTTGTCTTGTTGCTTGGATATTAGTCTGAGCCTTCTAGGTTGAGAGGCCCTGGATGAGAGGAGAGGAAAGGGAGCTGCTTCCAACATGATGTTCCCAGGAGCCGCAGGTGTGAGCCCAGAGCAGTCCCCAAAGAATGGAGGGAGACAGAGCTTCAAATACAGGAGCACCATCCTCCTGCCAGTGAGATCCCAAACTCTGACACTCCTGGGCTTGCTGAGTGCTCAGGAAAGAGAAGAGAGAAGAGCCCAGTCTGGGGGCTTGGTCAATGCCACAGCCAGATTACTTGGGTGGTTGAGGAAGGGGGGAATCTAAGAGGGTCCAGAAGATGGGACCATTGTGTAGAGAGGCACAAAGGCTAAGACATGTATACCTTAAGATCATATAAGGCCAGAGCTTGGAAGGGCCTTAAAACAGGGAAGCCAGAGCCAAGAGGGCTCTTAGAACAAAGGAATGTCAGAGCTTAGAGGGGTCCTAGAATGCAGAAATGTCAACTGGGCACATGCCTGTCATCCCTACCAAGAGAGGGGCTGAGGTTGGGGATGACCAGAATTGCTCTAACAATAAAATGCCTCAAGGTGTCTGAGACAAGTTGGGCCTCAATGTGGTGAAGGCCCAGGGGCACAGCTGCACCAGACTGAAGGAGGAGAACCGACACGGTTCAGAAAAGTGGATCAGGGTCAGGACTGACCTGTGAGTGGCTGCTGCAGCCCAGGTGAGATAGGGAGGTCCCAGCATCCTCATCAAGAGGGTCAGCAACACAGAGTAAACTTTAAGGCCTGCACTAGGCCTAGTTCCTGACCCAGGATGGGTGAGTTGTGGCAAGACCAAACTCTCTGGAAACTTTGGTTGAGCACAGCGTTCACATGGGAATCATGCACACACACAAGGCCTCCCCCTCTTGGGATGCTCATAACACAGGAGGGGACCTGTGGGGCAGTTCTGTTCTGCCCCGTTCAGCACCCCATCCGAGGAAGGACAGCAGCAAAAGTGAGGATGATGACAGGGGAGGGGGCAGATGTTAAAGACCAGGCTCTACAAAAAGTTGAGCCCAAGAAGCATCAAGCTGGGCCTTGGTACGCAGAACTGGGCACAGCAGGGTGCGGGGGAAGACTTAGAAACAAGGCGAATGAAAGAAGCTCAAGATGAAGACAATCCTTCTGAGTTTCAAAAGTGAAAGAAGTTTACCCATCAGCTGATCTAGTCTAGTGAAACGTCTAGCCCAGTCTGGTCTAGTGAAAAGAGTCATGGGTCCAAAGGAATCCTAGATCTGGGAGGAGAGAGTTTCTTCCACTATCCATGACCTTGGAACTTGGGCAAATGGCCTTGCCTCTCTGCACCTACCTTGATTTCCTCCTCTCTCAAATGAAGGAGTTGGATTCAGTGACCTCTGAGGTCCCTTCCAGCCTGAATGGGGGCTTAAGTTCTGGCTTTGTGTGACTTTATGACACTCACTTACCTCCTCTCTCAGGTCTTCTCCTCTGTGGAACAAGAGGATCAGTCTGCATCAGCGCTTTGACCCCTTCCTCTCAGTTCCAAATCCCACCATCGGATGAACCTATGAGCTGAGTGGCCTTGGCTAAGTCCCTTCCTCTCTACAAGCCTCAGCATCTTGAAAAATGGGGATGATCATATGTGCATTCCCTACCTCACAGGGTTGCGTGGGGGAAGACTTGGAAATCCTAAATTACCACAGAAGGTGAATTATTAAAGAATTTTCCATTGGTGACCCAGATATTGAGCAAGTGGCCCCTGGAAGATTCAAAGCCAGGGCACTTGCCTTCTGAGACAGAAATGGGAAGAAGGCTGACTGTAATTAAGGAAAAGTCATAGCTTTAAAAAAAATTAAATTTCATTTTGTCCTTTAAAGAAATGCAGTATTCAGAGTGTTAAGAAGATCCAACACTAGAGCCCCTAGAATGCCAGCAGCCCCCTGTATGCCCTGTGCCCCTCAGCTTGGAAGGGAAGCCCTTCCTTCACCCCATCTCTCCAGCAGACCCAGGTGCTACTTCTTACAAGAAGCCTTCCAGGTTCCCCCAGTCAAAAAGGATCTTCCCTGCTTCTGATTTCCCTTGGCCCTCTGGCCCTCCCTCAGTGGGGGCTTTTACCCAGGATTTTGCATCTTCATGTGCGTGTACACTGGGAACTTCTTGAGGGCAGGCTCTGGATCTTACCTCCTCCACTTCCAAGGCCACACATTGGTAAACATTTCTTAAGTTTGAGTTTGAACCCAATGTTATGAGTATTTTTCAGTTCAGTTAGGATATTTTAAATACATGTCATTTCACAGGAGGGCAAGGGTGAATGGATGGGGGAATTCTGTCCCTTTCTCTACATTTAAATTATAAGAGCAGCTGACATTTCTGTAACACCTAAGGCAGCAGACCCCAGACCATCAGGCCCTATTTGCACGTGCTACCTATGCTCATAAGCTCTAGCTGGGACGGCAGCCCTGCCCCCTCTCCCCCCACCTCTGTCCCCCAGGAGGCTCCCATGGACTGGCCGCTGCCCAGAGACATGGGTGCATGGCTTACTTGCTCATCATTCAGAATCTGGATGTGACGATTGAAGATGCTTCTGAACTCTTCTCTGGATATCGAGTTTGTTTTGGAACAATCGATATCAGAAAATTCCTGGGCTATGTTCGGGTAGCGGGTTGTCACAATATCCCGGGTACGCGTCAGGATATCTTTCAAGAACTGATCCTTCGGAGATTTGGGCCCACAGGCCCTCTGCATTTTATCTGTCCACTCAGCAGCGGTCTAGGCAAAGAAGAATCAATAATGGATGCATTTAATAAAGAATTAACCTCAGCTCAGCTTTTGGCCAGGCCTGCCACCAGAAGGCCCCAGTGAAGCCACCTTTGGATTCTAATGGGCAGGGCCGACCTCCCTGGAAGACCAGCCCAAGCAGGGATGAGGAAAGGAAGTCAGGACAAAGAGGGACATGAGGAATGAGGCCACTGAAAGAGGGAGTTCAGTGTGCAGAGTGTGCAGGGCCAGAGGAAGGAGGCTACGGTTCAGATTCTGGCTTGGCCACACCAAGTTCACCATGTGATCTTAGGCCAATTGCATCACCCCTCCAAGCCTGTTTCCTCACCTGTGAAATGGGGATAATAACAACTGCACCCCAGCCCTCACCTCAGAAGGTTGTTGGGAGAAGATCATGTTATAAACTGGACAAAGTGCCCCTTGAAGGCATATTCTTAACACATGGTAGGAGTCAGTCAGTCTAGCATTGACTCCAGACAGGGAGGGGCTCCAGAGGAGAGATTTCACTGGAATAGGAAATTCCTGGAGTGGAAAATCCCTCCACTGATGCAAACGAGCACCTTGTCTGTAACTCCTAGTCTCAGATTGGTACCTGGGACATTAAGGAGTTAAATGACACACCTGACTCTGGGTCAGAGACTAGGCTGGAACCCAGGTCTTCCTGGCTTCATGGTGTGTGTGTTCATCTTTCATTGCCAAAGAAGACTATGCTATCAGAGAAATAATGACATGACTTGCACTTGACTTTGCTTTGAGTGAGAGAAGACTGTGCAGGTCTCACCAGCCTCACTTCTCCTCCAGAGCCATCTGAATCCAGTGACCAGGATATTCATCAGGATGACTGGAGATGACCCAGGATGAGGCAATTGGGGTTAAGTGACTTGCCCAAGGTCACACAGCTAGTGTGTGTCAAGTGTCTGAGGTGAGATTTGAACTCAGGTTCTCCTGACTCCTGCACTGGTTCTCTATCCAGTGTACCACCTAGTCTCAGATTGGTGCCTGGGACATTAAGGAGTTAAACACACCTCACCATGGGTCAGAGACTGGCCTGGAACCCAGGTCTTCTTGGCTCCAAGGCAAGCTCTCAATAGCTGCCAGGCTTCACTCTCTGATGTTATGAGTACTGTTATTAGTAGCAGAGTACCTGGAAACTGACAAGTGCTTAACAAATCACTTTATTGATCAATCTGTTACTGATTATAACAGTAGTCACTACTTTTATTCTATTACAAAAAGCAGTCAGTTTTGTCTACTTGTGCAATCGTCCATGGCACATTAAATAGAAAAGAAAAGCAGTCAGATGGCCACTAGTCTCAGGACCACTTCTAGCTGAATGCTGTCAAAAAAAAAAGATGAAAATGAGATGATAGGAGAAATACTATTGTTGCAGTAGTAGATTGCCAAAATAGAACATTAATTCATAAACACTTGCATAGACGTTACCATGCTCAACACATGGGATCTCTAAACTACAGGAAACAAAAAGCTCTCAAAACTTAGAGAGGGAGGGGAAGAAAGCAGAACCATCCTCTTCTATCCTGCCTGCCACCAGGGTCCTTGGGGATGGTCTCGGTGCTACAGCCCATCACTGATTCAGTTATAAAAAGCAATCATTTGATTCACCTCAAGAATCCATCAGAGAGCAGGGTGGCAGCCTGGCCCAGGACCATTTCTGTGTGAACTCCACCAAGGGAAAAAGCAGAATCATCATCAATATCATCCTGATGAGGATTTTCCTGCCTCTCTCCAGCACCTTCACCCCACAGCATCAACACCCAGAAAACATCACGTTTCATGAACATTTAGAACCATTTTCAGAGTCAAATGGCTGAACATTTGCCATCAGGAAAAATGCAAATTGTGGACAGGGTTTCCAAAGTTCCAGCAGCTGTAAATGAGTACCCAAGAGAAACCACTGGCCTCATCACTGAGTACTCCAAGGTTATGCTAGCAGGAACAGCAATGGATTTCATGCCATCTGTACAAATCCATCGTCATCACTGGACACTAGAAAGGCCAGAACTGTCATACACCAGGGCCAGAAGAAAGCCTAGAGGCCACCAGATAGACCTTTGGCTCTGGATTCAGAAGACCAGGTTCAAAATCCCATCTCTAATGCTAACAATCTGTGTCCCTAAGATGAACCACTATAAAACTATCCCTTGGCCTCAGTTTCCCCACCTGTAAAATGAGAGGTTGGATCAGATGGAAAACTATGAGGTGGAGGCCCAGTTCCCCTGATGCACACACGAGAATACAGTCCCGAGGGAGAAAGGCCACAGAATCCACTATGACCAAGCTTTGCGCATCTTCACAGCCTCCTGCACTGCCCAAACTGAGGTCATCCTGACTAGAACTGCAGCCCTGCACCCCCAGCTGTGTGGGCTTTCCTCTACACTTAGGGAAGTTCTTGGCAAACTTCAGCTCAACCCTCCCCTCCTCAAAGACCTCCAGAGGCTCCCTGTAGTCTTCAGCCTAAAATAAACTAGCAGCTCCTTAGCCTGGCACTCAAGGCCTCTGGACCAGAGCTTGGCTCCAGACTAGCTTTCCTATTTCATGTGACTCTATGTTGAAGTCCCAGTGGACTGCAAACTTAGCTGTGCTCCAACTTACCCTTTCCAACCACGCATTTGTACCCAGCATCCTCCATCCTTGTAGATGTGTGCTTAACATACTTTGAAATTAAATTGAATTAAGAACTGAAACTCAAGGCCTTTCTTATCTCACTTTTGAAGTTAAAAGTTTCATCACTGGCTCTCCAAAGACTACAGTACTATAGAAATGAGGATAGAATTGGCATCTGAGGACCTTGACTGTTGTGCCACCTACGCACATGATCTCAGGAAAGTCACCTTATGGCAGTTTTCTCACCTATGAGAAAGAGTTTGAAACAACATGATCCCTAAGGTCCCACCCTTCTCTGGCTCTAGGATCCTAATATGAGCGCCAAAGAGTCATGCTTTTCCCCTCTGTAAAATGGGTGTGGATCATAACAGGCCCAGTAAATGGGCACTTCTGTTATGTTATCTCACATTTCATCAGGCTCTTGTTGGCCTTGGGAAGATTTTGCCTGAGTCAGACTTCTTATAAGGGGAAATCAGTGCAAGACAAGGACTGTAGGTCCTCCTTTCCATCCCCACCAGTCTATCTCGCCATTGTCGAGCTTGGAGGGGGAGGCGACGCCACCAACAGATGGCTGTTGGTCTGGCCCGATTATTTCTCTGTCACTTCTCCCAGGATCATTATATCTGAATGGAAAAAAATTATGCTTTTTCCCTGACTAGACGGAATGCTTCTCCTAATCAGAGAAGACACCACCATCTTCAGATGCAAATAACACTTTCCAATATTAACTACGCTTTACATAAAAAGTCCCCTCAGGATAGGAGCTACAGCTGTATTATTAAGAGAAGAAATATGAGGAGAGGAATTGAGTGTGCAGATGTGGGAGGCAGGTCTGCATTGTGGCTGGTGCTCGCTAGCTCAGGCGCCAGCACCCAGAGCCTCCACACCCACCTCCAGTTCACAATGGGCTGGCAAGCACAGCAGGGCGACTTATTTCTTAAAAGTTAAAATAAAATTATTAGCGGAATTTTTAGGATTGTAGATAGATCTATTTATACTTATTCACATTTTATATTTCTATTTTGAGGGGATTTCCCCCTCCTCTTCATCCATTTTAGAAGAATTTATGGAATTCGATTCCAAGCAAGCTCACTGAACTCTGAGGTTTCCAATGATCACCACAAACTGGGAAACATCTCAAGGAGCAAGAGACCTGGGTTCTAACCCCACCCTTGTGAGGTGGAACAGGTCACTTGCCCTCTGAGTCTGTTTCCTCCTCTGGGAAATGAGGTGGAAGAACCTATAGTCCAGTGGGAACCCTTTCAGCGGTTTTCTATGCTTTATGGTTGCACCCAGCTCTGAGTTCCTGTGTTCTAAAGGCATCTCATGCCCTCAGGTCTCTATATCTGAGGCTCCTGACAACTCTCACATCACCTGCTCAAAGGTCCCTCTCTTAGTTCTGGCCAATCTCTTTCTAAAGCATCCTCCCAGCTCTGGCATTTTCTGGTCTCAAGGCCCTCCCTGGTTTGACATTCCATGTTCTAAGCTCTCTCCTAGCTCTCATACTCCCTGTTCTAGAGCCCTCCCAGCTTTGACACCCTCTGCTCTAAAATCCCTCTCAGCTCTGCTCATCCCTGTTCTGCTTCTCAGACCCCAAGATTATAAAGCTGGCAGAATCTATCGGAGGTCTGCCCCCCACTTCTCTACGATGTGAAGTACTTCTTCAAATAGCCAAAGTTCCTTCTGGGCTGAGTCTGTCTCTCCACCAAAGTAAGGGGTAGGTAAGCTGCTGTGATAAGCTGCCTGACATCCACAGCCACTCATCTTTTATCTGGATTTTTCAGAAGGAAATGGATCTCTCTGCCTGTGTTTCTGCTTACAAAGGGGTCCCTGCTGTCCAAAGCTGAATCAGCTCTCAGAACTCAGGTCTGGGCCACACTTTGGTGGATGACCCACAAGGACCTGGCCATGAGCACCTATTTTAACTTCAGTTTGCTTTGATTCAGTTTCCTTCTGTGCTGGGTTTTACATGGTTTGCCCTGCTCCAGCATGGGCATGGAGGATGTCAAACAGCGGAAAGACCACAGATGACACAGAACCGCGTTGTGGCAGCAATGGAAGGAATCTCAGAGGCCACTGAATGTCCTGGAAAGAAGGACCTGAGTTTGGATCTTGACTCAGTCACCCCCAGCCTGTGTAATCCTGGATAAAACCCTTTTCTCTCTGCCCCTCCTTTCCCTCCCCTGTGAAATGAGCCATCCTCTAAGGTTTTTCCAACAGAAGCCACACAGGGCAGGGTGAAGACCCCAAAACATGGCCACAGCAGGAGGTAGACTGGTGTTTCTCTGACTGTTGCAGGCATCAAAGCCCATTCTGGGCCCATTACTGCTGGGGACCTGGGGCAAGGTCCCTCCCCACCTCAGAAGCTCCCAGGACCCTCCAGCTTCAGGGTCCTAGATATGACTGTGAGCCTGGGGAGGCTGGGCTGACTACCCGGAGCAACCTGCTGCATTATCAAGGCCTCTGCCCACACTGGAATTCTGGGATTACTAATGTTTCCAGGAAATGAGTTCAACAGTTAAAGGTTGCAATTTACTAATTAAGCTGCATGATTCACTGAGTGAATTTCAGTGTTCGGATCACACACACACACATACACGTACACACACATACACACACACAAACACAAAGTTTTATAATACACTGTATATATTATATATATATATATATATATATATATATATATATATATCCATTTTTATGTGTGTCTAGATCTCTATATAAATACGGATACTGCTCCCCGCCCCCAGTCCTGCCTGTGTGCATGCAAGGCTGTGGGTGGGTGGGTGGGGAGCAGAGGAAACCTTTCACTCCACAGAGACCAGGCCCCCAGCAGGTAGCAAGAATTCTAATTGGAATCACTCAGGAAAGAAACCTCCTTCTTCCTGAAGAATGGGGTAATTGCTTCTAAGAATTGAAAAATTGCTTCATTTGATCAAATATTTTGATTAGCAAGCAAATTAATTGTACTGTATCTTCATTTGTATTTACCAGGAAGAAATGGGGATTTAAAGAAGCAATAGCAGTTTAAAAAAAGCTTTGTCATTAAAAAAAAAATAAAGATAAACCATCCCTAAAATACAAATGAAAATAGTGGGCGTGCCAGGCTCTTCCACGTACCACCTTCCCACAAGAGGCCGGGCAATGCGGGCTTTACGTGAGCAAGAGACTGACGGAGAGTCCAGGCTCCCAGCCCCGCCACATCCAACCTGGAAAATGGGGACAAGCAGACACTTCTCACATCCCTGTTGAAAAAGGCCCCACTCTAAATCTGGTCTGTCCACCTCGAGGAGTGCTCAGGAAAGTGCTTGGGCAGCTCTAGCCGGAGGCCAGTCAGCCAACCTCTCGGCAGGTTTGCCAGTCCACAAGAACGCGCTGAGCTGCTCCCTACGTCATCCTTCCTTCAGCAGGTAGGAGGGTGCCCGTCCCCTTTTGGCATCTGAGTTCAACCTGTGGTCAGTCAGAGGATCCAGCATTAGAGCCGCCCATCACAGCCAGACCCTTCATTTTACAGGCAGAGAAACTGAGGCCCAGGGTCACTTGGCTATTAAGTGTCTGAGGTGGGATATCCAAGTCCAGTACCTGATCTGCTCTGCAACACTGCCTCTAATTACAGTTATTATCAAGTTATCATGAAGCTGAAGCCATATGCTAGGTGCATAGGAAATACTTAATAAATGAATAAGAAATGCATTCATTCGGTCATTCCTAATAATAATAAAGAATAAAAAGAAAGAGGGGCATTAGTGACCACAATCTCTATAGCACTGAAAACTGGCACGGTGACAGAGGGAAGGTGTGATTTTACAAAAGAGGAAACTGAGGCAGGGAAGGGTGAAGTGGGACTTCCTGGTTACACAGAAAATGAGGCAGAGTTAAGATTGAATCACTCCTCCCTCCAGGGCCAAGATGGGAGCTGTGTCAGGGTGCCCGGCACACAGGCTAGCTGCATGGCTTTGGACAAGTCATTTCATCCACTGCCTCAGTTTCCTTGTGAAGAATGAAGAATTATCTCAGATGAGATAATAACTGTGAGATGCTTAACACAATGCCTGGCACATAATAAGAGCTTCATAAATGCTTATTCACTCCCTCTTTCCCTACTCCTGGAGGAATTCTCAAGAGGAAGCAGCACTTTATGCTCCCCAACGGTGAGACTCCCCGCTCTCCACTATTCAAAAGACACAGAATAAAAGGTGTCAGATGGCAGTCAGAATCCCCAAAATACATCAGCAGGCTAGATAGACATCGACTGGCTCCAATAAGATGAAATTTATTTGGGATAAATGTCAAGTTCTATACTTGGGTTCAAAAAATCAATTTCACAAATAAAAGATGGGAGAAGCCTAGTGAGACAGCAGATCCTACAAGATCTGAGAGTTTTCAGTGACTCAACCATGGCAAGCCCCTGCTGTCCTAGGTTCTACTGAGAGAGAGTGTCCAGAGCAAGTGAGGTCATACAGGCTGCTGAGTCACCCACTCAGGTCACAGGCACATCTGCAGTGCTGTGTTCAACTAGGGGTCAAATTTTATGAGAATAACATAAATAGTGGAGTACATCTGGGATAATGAAAGAACTCATGAGGATGGACGGAGGGTACTGGAGAAGAGAAAGAAGACTCCAAAGAGGTGGGGTAGGCAAGACAACAGCTTCCAAGACTGTCAAGGAAGAGGGAGGAACAGAGAGATGGGGGCGTGACAGTTGCCAGAACAACTTTAGGCTTAATGGAAGGAAGAACTTCCAGTGTGAGTGGTCTGACAGTGAAATTGACTCCCTGTGGAGGTGTAGCATGGGTCACACTAGATGACCACTGACATTAATTCCTTCTCATAGATTCTGAGCATAATTATCCCTTACTTACAAATGGGGAAATTAAGGCCCAAGAGTATTAAGGGTCAGCAGTAAAGCAACTCTTATGAATAGATCACAATTTCACAACAGTAACAAACCCTAGAACTTAACAAGCCCAAGCAACTCATTTAACAGTGAGGAAAGAGGCCAAGAGAGGGGGAGGAATTTGAGGGGAGAATCAGTTCAAAAACCTGGCAGAACCCTCAACCCGGTGTGCTGGAAAATGTTAACATCATGTATAGACAAGCCTCAATCTCTGATGTCTTGACTTCCATAGGTGCTTCCATGTGTGGGAGCTGGCTGCAGAACATCCCTGCCTGCCTCAGCTCGTCCAGTCCAACGTCCTTCATGTTATGGAGGAGGAAAGTAGGACCCAGGGAAGCCTTACTAGTTAGAGGTCCTCCTCTGAATCAATCTATCAAGTAAACATTCATTAAGCACCTACTGTATGCTGGTGCTAAGTCCTGAGGCTGTGAAAATGAAAGCTAGCCCCTTCCTTCAAGAATCTATTGGGAGAGCAGGAAGGGAAACAGCAGAGGAGGGAAGAAGACATCTGGGGACCTTGAAATCAGTTCCATCCCATCAGGAGCATTTAACCTCAGAAGAAAGGGAATGGAGGTCATCCCAGTGACTCCATCTAATTCACAGTAGTCTCCAGGGCTGCCCCTCCAGAAAGGAAAACTTCCTCCACATCCTCTTTTATTTTCTTTAAAAATACATGGACTGTGTAAAAAGAAAAATAAATCTAAGGACCACCGTTGGCAACCTATGGAAAGAGATGGAGACAATACAAGATTACAAACATTTTTTGGTGGTTTATTGGATCTTCTTAAGTGGGAAAACTCCATTCTAAATGCCCTCTCCTTATGGCAGGAGGAGAGGGGGCCCAAACCCTGGAGCTGCAGCAATGGCATATTTTCCAGAGCTGTATTTTTTCTTTTAAAAAAAATCGGAGATGATGGCAGCAACCAGGCAAGACTCTCAGTGATCCCCTGGGGGCTGGACTGTGACATCATAGGGGCTCCATGTGGAATTGGGGTCCTGGGTTGAAATTCCAGCTTTTCCACGTTCTCAAAGGGCAATTCAATCCACCTTTCCTGGGGTTTTGTAACTTCATCTGACAAATGGGAGTGAGTGTGCATGGGGCCTCTTACGTTCCCAACCACTCTGACATTCTACGATCTATTTAATTACCCCAAGGACAGAATGCTTGGTTTCATTCAAAAGCGTATTACTTCCATTGCAATAAAATTGAAAGAAAAGTAGAGGCCAGAGATAGGTTTCTGCTGAGTTGTGACTTTAAAAAACGAAAAAGAAAATAAAAGGATCCCTGGATGGAGGCTGGGGGCCTTACTTAGTTCTCCCACCACCCAAGAGTTAGCTGCTTGTTTTGGTAGAACAGGAGGCTGGTAAATGGGGGTGACTCTCACTCAGCTAAATGAGGCTCTGAGTCTCTGTCTCTGCCTCTCTTCCCCTTCTCCTCTTTCTTTCTGTTTCCTTCCCTCCTTCTGTCTTTGTCTCTATATCTGACTGTCTCTGTTTACCTATTATCTCTTTTTCCCCCTCTCCCTCTTCTCTCTCCCTTTCTCTCCTCTTTTTTCTCTCCTTTCTGTCTCTTTGTCTCTTTCTCTCTCCATCTCTGTCTCCATGTTTCTCTCTCCCCTTCCACCCTCTCTTTTTTCTTTCTCTCATTTGCCCTTTTTTCTCTCTCCTTCCTTCCTTCTGTCTCTGTCATTTTCTCTGTCTGTCTCTCCCCATCTCTGTCTATGTTTTTCTCTCCTCTTCCCCTTCTTTTTTCTCTCCTTTCCTTCCTCTGTCTCTGTCATTGTCTCTATCTCTCCCTGCCTCTTTCTCTCCTACCCCCACCCACATTTTCTAAGAAACAATTCAATTTACTTCTTCGTTGTAGTGTAGAAAGAGATCCCTGAATTTGAAGGCAGAAATCCCTATTTGGGGGCCATTTACCTACCACCTACATGAAGAATCCGACTCAGTTCTATTTAAAGGGGACTTTGTCTCAAAAGCTGTAGGGAGCCATTGCAGGCTCCTAAGTTAGGGGAAAAACAAAGAGAGCTTGTCCTCAGGAAGTTTAACCTGGTGACAAGGGAAACAAAGGGGAAAATACATGAATGAGAGAGGAAGCATTTATTCAGCACATGCTATGGGCCAAGAACTGTGCTAAGCTCTGGTTGGAAGCAGGGCAGGCCCTACCCTCACATAGAAGGCTTTGTGTGCAAGTCAGATGAAGAGGCCCCAGGAGGGCCCTCCAGGGGCCTAGGCAAAAGGGACCACACTGCCAACATGATGAGAACAGGAGGGGTGGGCTGCCCATGTTCGAAGGAGGAAGGTCCCAGCCAAGAAAATGGCCTTCCTGTTGCCCAGGGAGCCAGGGAGAGGCCTCCAGCATGGTGGGAAGATTTTCTAAGGAGGATTTAGAATCCTAGAGCCATAGCCAGAGGTAGAGGGGATCCTAGAGGACCCCAGCCCAATTCCTTCATTTTCAGAGGGGAAACTGAGGCTCAAGAAGAAAGTGACATGTCCAAGATCGCACAGGTAGTAGCAGAGTCAGGATTCTTGATGTCAAAGTCAAAAGTATGAAAAAATGGAAGAAAATGTAAAGTATCTCATCAGAAAAGTAACTGACCTGGAGAGGCAGTTTAAGAATTATTGGACTACCTGAAAACCATGCTCAGTAAAAGAACCTAGACATCAAATTTCAAGAAATCATAAAGGAAAACTGCCCTGATATCTTAGATCCACAAGGTAAAATAGAAATGGAAAGAAGCCACCAATCACCTCCTAAAAGAGATTCCAAACTGAAAACTCTCAGGAATATTACAGTCAAATTCTAACCTTCCCAAGTTAAGGAAGAAATATTATAAGCAGCCAGAAACAAACAATTCAAATATCACAGAGCCACAGTCAGAATCACACAAGATGTAGTGGTTTTCACATTAACGGAGCAAAGGTTTGCAATATAATATTCTGGAAGACAAAGGAACTAGGATTACAACCAAAAATAACCTACCTAGCAAGAGAGTATAATCCTTCAGGGGGAAAATTGACATTTAATGCAATAGAAGTCTTTCAAGCATTCCTGATGAAAAGACCAGACCTGAATAGAAAATTTGACATTCAAACACAAGACTAAAGATAAACATAAAAAGGGTAAATATAAAAGAATAATCATAAGGGACTCAAAAGAATTAAACCATTTACATTCTTATATGGGAAGATGATCCATGTAACTCTTAAGTACTTTATCATTTTTAGCATAGTTAGGAGGAGTCTATATAGAAAAAGAGTCGAGGTATGAGTAGATTACGTTGAGAGTACATTATGTGATCAAATAAAAGATAGGATGAGAAAGGGGGATGCACTGGGGAGCAGAAGGAAGGGAGAAATAGAATTAGGGCAAATTTTCTTACAAAAAAGAGATGCCCAAGAAAGATATTTTACAGTGGAGAGGAAAATGGAGGAGAGGGTGACAGGCAATGTTTAAATCTCACTTTCATCAGAATTGATTCAAAGAGGGAAGAATAGATAGATAGATAGATAGATAGATAGATAGATAGATAGATAGATGGGTAGAAAGACAAATGGATAGACAGGTAGACAAATAATAGATAGATAGATAGATAGATAGATAGATAGATAGATAGATAGATGATAGATTCACAAACTCAGTTGGATATAAAAATCTATCTTACTCAGTAGGAAAATAGGAGGGGAAAGAAATAAAAAGTAGGAGGGAATGATAAAAGGGATGCAGTGGTCAGAATTAAAACAGAGTTTTGAGGAGAGGATAAAAAGAGAGAGAAGAAAGAGAAGAAAATGGAATGGAGGAAAACACAGTTAGTAATAATAACTGGAGATGTGAATGGGATGAGCTCACCTATACAATGGAAACAGAGAGCAGTAATGGATTAGAAACCAAAATCCCAGTATGTGTTGTTTAGAAGAGACACACTTGAAACAGAAATACACACCCAGAGTTAAAATAAGAGGCTGCAGAAGAATCTAGTATGCTTCAGCTGAAGTAAGAAAGGCAGAGATAGCAATCATGATCTCAGATAAAGCAAAAGCAAAAAAACAAAAAACTTAATTAAAATAGATAATCAGGTAAACTTCATTTTTGTAAAAGGTACCATAGGCAATAAAAAAATGTACAAATTTCTCTAATAAAAGCCTCCTTTCTCAAATCTGTAAAAAACTGAGTTGTATTTCTAAAAACAAGAGCCATTCCCAGTTGATAAATGGTCAAAGGATATGAACAGGCAATTTTCAGAAGAAATCAAAGCTGCTTATAGCTATCAGTGCTCTAAATCGCTATTGATTAGAGAAATACAAATTAAAACAACTCTGAGGAGGTACCATCTCACATCTATCAGAAATGACAAATGCTGGAGGGATGGAGGGAAATTGATACACTGAAGCACTCTTGGTACAGTTGTATACTGATCCAACCAGTCTGCAGAACGATTTGGAACCATGGCCAAAGGATGATAAATCTGGGCATACCTTTTGAATCAGAAATGCCACTACTCACTCTGTGTCTCAAAGAGATCAAAGGAAAAGGACTTGTATGCACAAAAATATTTTAGCAGCTCTTTTTGTGGTGGCAAAGAATTGGAAATCGAGAGAATGCCCAGCGTTAGGGGAATGACTGACCGGGTTGTGATGGAATATCACTGTGCTCCAAGAAATGACAATGGGGGAGCTTTCAGAAAGACATAGCCAGACTTCTATGAACGGATACAAAGTGAAGTGACAAGAACCGGGAGATCATTGTGCCCATGGCAATGCTGCCATGATGATCAATTGTGAAAGACTTACCTGCTCTGATCAATACAACGGTCCAAGAGAATTTCAAAGGACTCATGATGAAAAAATGTTCTCCATCGCCAGAGACAGAACTGATAGATTCTAAGCACAAACTGATATATAATTTTCTCACTTTCTTTGTTTTTCTGACTTTTTTGCAATATGGCTGATACAGAAATGTATTTTGCATGATTTCACATGTTGCTTGCCTTCTCGGTGGGTAGGGGATGGGAGGGGGAGAATTGAGAAATATTTGTGTTATGTAGAGAATCGAAAAGAAAATGCCAGAATAATGGATCTGATTCGGCTACCCCTCCCCAACAGCCTCGCTTATTTGGAATTTATTACTATTAGCAAGAATATCCAGTTTGTCCTGCTGAGTGGAGCAAGTATTACCACCATCCCTGCTTTGCATATGAGGACGGCTTGAGGCTGGGAGCGAGGCAGCTGCTCACAGAAGTCACACAGAGAATGGCTGGCAGAGCCCCTACACGGTGGCTGCACCCTGCTAGGGCCAACCACCAGCGTTAATCTCGGGTGACTGCCTTTGAACTGTTTATCTTACCTCCTATTCCCCAGGGGACAGCTGGGCATGCAGTTGGCAATCCTGATGAGGCCTTACCTGAGGATGCTTTTACCTCCTTTTCCTTTGCCAAATGGCTGCAGCTTCCCAAGCTAATGATGCTTTCCATTTCTCCAATTTGTACATTATTCCCCAGCTACAAGTCAGTGATTTTGAGGACATCCCCCCTTCACTCACACACAGAGCTGCCCTTGGGTTAGGTCACCATGTGACCATGGGTAGTACTGCAGCGGTCTGAGCCTGCCCTCACTAGGACTGCCAAAAGCCCCCACTGGCCTGTTCTTCCTCCCAATCCCCTCCTCCTCAAACCTCATTCCTCCCCTAATAGCGCTCTCCTGGTTCTCCTCTGATCCCTCACTGTGCCTTCTCTTTGACATCCCCATATGTGAAAGGCCCCTAAAGACTCTGTCTCTGACCTGCTTCTCCCCTCTCTCCATGTATCCTCTCTGCTCACACTCAGATAATGTCCAGATCTCCAACTCCCAACTGCCCCCTACCCATCTCTTCCTACATGTACCCCCAGTGACTACTCTGAAGGCAGTCCTGAGGGTGAGGGCCAGTCAGCCTTTCTGTCCATCCTCCAGATGGAGCCACGAGGTCATTGTGGCAGTCCAGCACCTGTGACTTTGCAGGTCTCTTCCCATACAAGTCCTTGACATGCAGGCTCCTTCGTGGAAGACACTGAAAAGGGGAATCACTTTGGCCTGTTGTAGAGTTGCCTGAGATACAGAAAGATGCAGGGATTTGCCCAGGGGTCACCCTACACCCAGTCCAGTACACTGTCTTCATGCCAGATGCTTCTCTGAACATCAGATTAGATCTTATCCTCCTTTTACAGAAGAAGAAACTGAGACCAAGAGAAATCATGTGATTTGACCCAGGATCACCAAGGCATCGAGTGCCAGAGCTGGAACCCAAATCCAGTTGTCCCCACCTGTGCTGCCTCCTAAATCAGAGGCCGATGGCTAACTTGGCTACTCTGACCAATCCAATGATCCAAGACAACCCCAAAGGATTCACGATGAAAAATGCTCTCCACCTCCAAAGAGAGAACTGAGGAACTCTGCATGCAGAAATATCTATTTCTCACTTTCTTTATTTTCCTTGCTTTTTTGGTAATATGGCTAACATGGAAATGTTTTGCATGATTTTACATGTATAACTGATATCCTATTGCTTGCCTCCCCCATGAGTTGTGGAGGAGTAGGAAAAAGAGGGAGGATTTGGAATTCAAAATTAAACAGAAAAAGAATGGTAAAAATAAATAAATAATACTTTTTAAAGACAATCGATGGCTAGCTCCTAATTGTTGGAACCCGAGGTGTAACTATTGACAGTCACGTGGCCTTCTTTTAATGCAAATGACAAATGAAGCAATCAAAATTCTAAGAGCCAACTTATTCAGAGATTGGGAAATCCACTGAGACACCTTGATGTCTTGGAAAACCCTACCACCACCAACAGCATCCATTCACCTTCAAATGGTCCTCATGAAAGCGGGACCTGTGTTCACTGAGAATTCCCTGATTCTATTGGTTCATCCTCTTATATTTTAAATAATCATTAAAAGTATTTTGACAAACATAGTGCACATTTCATTGACATTCTTACCTCCTCAAAGAAACAGGGGAAGTTTCGGAGGAAAAATTTCCAATTTATGTGAGTGTTGAGATGAAGTCTTAATTTCTTCAGCACATATGTGTATTGAGAGTCTTTGAGCTTAAGGCATAAATCTTTTATGACCTGTGCAAAATCTGACGCTTTGATTATGCCTGTATCTTCTTTATCATATGCAGCAAATGCCTGGCAAAGAAAAAAGGATGCAGACCTGTCAGAGGTAGGCACAGATTTCAGAAATATTTCTCAACATTGTTTCTAAGGGAGGACTAAGATGTGTAAAAATATACTGTAAAGTTAATCTGACATCAGGATTTTTTAGGAATATTCATTTACTTATAAAAATAGCTCTCCCCAATTGATGAATGGTCAATGGATATGAACAGGCAGTTTTCAGAGGAAGAAATTAAAGCTATCTATAGTCATATGAAAAATGCTCTAAATCACTATTGATTACAGAAATGCAAATAAAAACAACTCTGAGGTACCACATCACACCCATCAGATTGACTAACATGACAAAACAGGAAGATGATAAATGTTGGAGAAGATGTGAGAGTTGAACCACTAATTCATTGTTGGTGGAGCTGTGAGCTGATCCAGCCACTCTGGAGAGCAATTTTGAACCATTCCCAAAGGGCTAGAAAAATATGCATACTCTTTGAGCCAGCACTATCACTTCTAGGACTGTATCCCAAAGAGATCATAAAAATGGGAAAAGGTCTCAAGACATACAAAAATATTTACAGCAGTTCTTTTTATGGAGGCCAAGAATTGGAAATCAAGGGAATGCCCATCAGTTGGAGAATGGCTGAACAAGCTGTGGTATATGAATGTAATGGAATACTATTGTGCTATAAGAAATGATGAACAGGAAGACTTCAGAGAGGCCTGGAAAGACTTATATGATCTGATACTGAGTGAAAGGGGCAGAACCAGGAGAACGTTATACACAATAACAACCACAGTATGCGAGGACTCTTTCTGATAGGTTAAGCTCTTTATAGCAATGCAAGGACCTAAAACATTCTGAAAGGACTCTTGAGGTAGAATGTCATCCACATCCAGAGAAAGAACTATGGAATTGGAATGCACAATGAAACAGACTATTTTCTCTTGTGTTATGTTTGGTTTTGATTTGTTTTCTTTCATGGTTTCCCCCATTAGTTTTAATTCTTCTATGCAACATGTCTAATGTGAAAAATGTGTTTAATAAGAATGTATGTGTGTAACCCTTATAAGATTGCAAGCCCATCTTGGGGAAGGAGGGGAAAGGAAAGGGGAGAAAATTTAAGACTTATGGAAGTGATTGTTGAAAAATGAAAACAAACAAATTAATTAATTAAATTTTAAAAAATAAAAATAGCTCACAATTCTATAGTCCCACAGTTTACAGAAGAGGAAGGTGACTTCACCAAGGTCACTTCACCAGTGATTGTCAGAGAGGGGAGTTCAAACTTGTGCCAAGTATGGTGCTCTCTCCATTATGCCAGGCTTCCCAGCATACCCCAAATTGGAAGTCCCCAGAAATTGATGTTCAGCGAAGGTTAACCAAGGTACATCCCTTTATTCCAGAGAAGGACGGCAGGTGTACTATCAAGCAACTTTCAAAATACTGGACCCATCTTGCCAAAAATCATCTTTTTTATTAACCTTCATGAAAACTCCCACAGGGAGTGTGGTGTTCACCAAACTACGAGCTAGACTCAAGAGACAAGAGCCTGAGTTCCACTTCTGACACTGCCACAGGACTGTGGGTTAATGCTGACATAGTTTCCCCATTGTAAAGTAGGAGTAATAAGACCATGCTCTATGAGATGCCTGGGAGCTCCTCAGAAGCAAGGAACAGGAAAGTGTATTAACTGTCTTCAGTTAGAAGGCAGGTAAGTAAGCTGGGAGGACAGGGAAATGTAATGAATTTCTTAAACACCTAAAAGAATTAATGTCAAAACACAAGGGCTCTGGGATTCCTTTCTCTTCTAGGTCAGGGATTCTTAACCTTTTTTGCATCATGGACCTTCACTGGTAAAGCCTCTGGGTGCCTTCTCAGAATTATGCTTTTAAATTCATAAAAAAGACTACAAATTAATTCTATTGAAATATAGCTACCAAAGTATGTTTAAGAATCCTGGGAGCTCCTGGGCTCCCGGGGAAGAGTAGCTACTCTGGGTAATGGCTGAGGGAGCAGCATGGACAGGGGGAAGGGAAAAGTCAAAGGCTGGCCCTGGAGATGCTGGGAGGCAGCCTGGACACGGGATGCCCTTCTTGGGGAAGATGTACAGAGCCCCTTCCAGCTCTAAGAGGCTAGTTACCTTGAGTAGTGTCTTCATACCAGTTGATGCCTTCAGTGATGCCCTGATACCAGTCAGTGCCTTGTGCTGACCATACAGGAAGCCAGACCCACCTTGAGCTTGCACCTGGATGGGTTGACCAATTCCAGAATTTCCTGGGACCCGATACCTTCAGAAATCTCAGGCTCAAGACTACCAGGTGCCTAAATTTGGACAGGCCATGGTAGAAAAGTCCTTTACCTCTCAGGTTTGTTTTCTCTGCAGGGCCTGGGCCAGGCCAAGTTGAATGCCAGCCCTCTAAAAGTATCTCTCTGCAGAAAGAAATGGCAGTTAAGCTGCCCCAAGGATGTAGAATCCTCAGGAAGGGAAGCTTCCAATGCAGCGGGAGAATGGATGCCTGGGACTTCCTTTTTGTACTCAGCCTTTCTGAGCACAGACAGGAGTGCAAAAAGGGACCCTAGAAAGCTGCCATGTTCTCCCATGGAGGAAAGCTGTCAATCATGATGGGATCCTGGATCTAGAGCCAGCAAGGGATTTCCTTGTCTTCTAGCTCAGCATCCTCCTTTCAAAAGCCAAACCAAGAATCATTTCTGTCAGCATCTACCATGTGTCAGACTTGGTGCTGAGTTCGAGGGACAGAAAAAGAGGCAGAAACAATGGCAGCCCTACGGGGACTTGGAGTCTAATGGGAGACATAGGATGCAAACAACTATGTACAAGGATGATGTGAACAGCACCGACTGGAGAGAATTAATGGAGGGGGCAGGGAATCAAGCGAGATTCTTCTAGAAACCTTCCACTATCTGATAGAAGAAGGTGTGATTTGAGCTGAGACTTGAAGGAAGACAAGGATGGCAGTAAGTGGAGCATTCCAGGCATGGAGGACAGCCAGAGGAAATGTACAGAGGTGAGAGATGAAGAATCTTGTTCATGGAACAGCAAGGAGGACAGTGTCACTGGATCAAAGGGTCTGTGGTGGGGAGGGAAGTAAAGAAGACTTGGAAAATTGGAAGGGTCCAGGTTAGGAAGAGTTATGAACACCAAATGGAGGAATTTAAATCTGACCTGGAGGCAGGCAATAGGGAGGCCACTGGGGTTTACTGGGGCAAGTGTGATAGGGTCAGACCTGTGCTTTAGAAAGACCATGTTGAGTTTTTACACAAACAAAAACCAATTCTGCCAAAATTAGAAAGAGAGCAGGAAACTGAAGAATAATTTTTACAGCAAGTTTCTTTGATAAAAGCCTCATTTCTCAAATATATAAGGGACTGAGTCAAATTTATAAAAACAAAAGTCATTCTTTAACTGACAAATGGTCAAAGGATATGAACAGCCAATTTTTAGATGAAGAAGCCAAAGCAGTTTACTATCATATGAAAAAAATGCCCAAAGTCACTACTGACTAAAGAAATGCACATTAAAACAACTCTGAGGTACCACTTCACACACCTATCAGATTGGTTAATATGACAGAAAAAGAAAATGACAATGTTGTAGGGGGTGTGGAGAAGAAGAAATACAAATGCACTACCAGTGGAGTTGTGAACTGATCCAAACATTCTGAGAGCAATTTGGAATTATGCCCACAGGGCTATAAAACTGCTCATTCCCTTTGATCCACAAATACCACTACTAGGCCTGTATCCCAAAGAAATCCAAGAAAAAGGGAAAGGGACCAACATGTGCAAAAATATTTCTTAACAGCTCTTTTTGTGGTGGCCAAGAATTGGAAATTGCCAGGATGCTCATCATTTGAGGAATGGTACATGATGTGATGGAATACTATTGTGCTATAACAAATGACAAGCAAGCTTCTTTCCAGGAAGAACACTATATGCAGTGAGAACAATGTTGTATAATACATTCTATGATCCTGAGGGCAGAGACAAGATGGCAGAATAGAAAGACACCTCTAGAAGCACTCCTCCCACAGTCCATAAAATATCTGTAAAAAATGACTCTAAACAAATTCTAGAACAGCAGAAGCCACAAAACGACAGAGCAAAAGATATTTCCAGTCCAAGGCAGCATAGAAGACCAACACGAAAGGTCTGTTGCACCAAGAGCGGTGCAGAGTGTATCCTGGCCTTGGCCACATCATGGCAAGGACAGGACTGCAGCAGGAATCAAGATGCCACTGGCAGCAGCTACAGGTCCCAGATTCCTCAACTCACAAATGCCAAAGACAGCTTCAAAGGTCAGTGAGAAAACTCTTTCATCTGGGTGAGAAGGAAATGCAGCAGTCTAGCCTCAGTCCCAGGTTGGGGCAGTTTCCATTGTTGGAGCCCTGGCCTAAAGATCCTGGGGAAATTGAGCAGCTGACCTGCATCTCAGCCCTAAATGGTGGACCTAGGGTAAGGAGGAGCACGGGTTGGTGGAACTGGAGGAGGCTTTGGAAAGGGAATTCTACTGCAGAAAAGAGTGCTTGTAGTTGCTCCCAGATCAGAGCACAGATCAGGAGAGGAGTAAACTCCTCTCTCTTGATTGTGCCACCTCAGAGGAACTGAAAACTTACAAGTCCCCAGAGTATACCCTCCTCTTGACAAAGAACTCAAAAGTCAAGTAACTGGCTGGGAAAATGCCCCAAAAAGGGAAAAAGAACAAGACAATAGAAAGTGAGCAGGTATTTTCTTCCATTCTTTTGGATAGGGAAGAGCAATGCATACCATCAGAGGAAGACATAAAAGTCAAGGCTTCTGCATCCAAAACCTCCAAAAAAAATATTCAGTGGTCTCAGGCCACAGAGGAGCTCAAAAAGGATTTTGAAAATCAAGTAAGAGAGGTGGAGGAAAAATTGGGAAGAGAAATGAGAGCATTGCAGGAAAATCATGAAAAGTGAGTCAACAGCTTGCTAAACGAGACCCAAAAAATGCTGAAGAAATTAACACCTTTAAAAATAGACTAACTCAAATGGCAAAAGAGGTCCAAAAAGCCAATGAGGAGAAGAATGCTTTAAAAAGCAGAATTAGCCAAATGGAAAAGGAGGTTCAAAAGCTCACTGAAGAAAACAGTTCTTTGAAAATTAGAATGGAGCAGATGGAAACTAATGACTTTATGAGAAACCAAGAAATTACAAAACAAAACCAAAAAAATGAAAAAATGAAGACAACATGAAATATATCTCATTGGAAAACAACTGACCTGGAAAACAGATCCAGGAGAGACAATTTAAAAATTATGGGACTACCTGAAAGACATGATCAAAAAAAGAGCCTAGACATCATCTTTCATGAAATTATCAATGAAAACTGCTCTGATATTCTAGAACCAGAGAGCAAAATAAATATTGAAAGAATTCACTGATCACCTCCTGAAAGAGATCCAAAAAGAAAAATCCTAGGAATGTTGTGGCCACATTTCAGAGTTTCCAGGTGAAGGAGAAAATATTGCAAGCAGCCAGAAAGAAACAATTCAAGTATTATGAAAATACAATCAGGATAACACAGGATCTAGCAGCTTCTACATTAAGGGATCGAAGGGCTTGTAATATGATATTCCAAAAGTCAAAGGAACTAGGATTAAAACCAAGAATCACCTATCCAGTAAAACTGAGCATAATACTTCAAGGGAAAAATGATCATTCAGTGAAATATTGTACAGTTATCAGCTGTGAATGACTTAGCTCTTCTGATCAATCTAATGACCCAAGACAGTTCCAAAGGACCAATGATGAAAAGTGTTACCACCTCCAGACAGAAAGAACTGATGGTCTCTGAATGCAGACTGAAGCAGATTTTTTTCATTTATTTAAATTTTCTTGTTTTTTTTCTTTTTGTTTTGTTTTGGTTTTTTTGAAAATCTATACAGAAATATGTTTTGCATGATTTCATATATATAATGGATAACATACTGATTACCTTAATGGGTGAGAAAAGGTCAGGAAGGAGAGAGAGAACTCAAAATTTTTTATAAAAATGAATGTTAAAATGAGGTATAATCTTTTTTATTTAAGAATTTTATAATCACTTTGAAATCTAAATGGAGGATGGCTTAAGGAAACTAGGCCCAGAGAAGGAAAGTAACCATTTGTTCAAGGTCATACAGTAAAGCAGCAAAGCCAGAAATAGTACCAAGATCTTTTGACTCCAGGTTCTGTGCTCTTTGGCTTTTGGAGAGACCAAAGAGGCAGTAGATGGAATTGGATTTGGGATCCAATCAGGAATTAGACCAGGAGGAACAGGCAGGGGCATTTGGGCCCCAGTGGCACCAGATCCTGTGAGTCCCTGTGGGAGTGGGGATGCTGTGGGGCCACCTCCATCTAACACCATTGGCCATTTTCACCAAGGGATGGGATGTACTAAGAGTCAAAGTATCAGACTGACTAGGAATTCCTAGGCCTCATAGAAAGTGACCAAGTGAAAACCCTGGGCTCTTTGCATCTTCTTCCTGCTTGGTGCAGGTTGTTTCAGTTCCACCCTCCATTTCCCAGGGGCTCCCCAGACCCGCCCCTGGCCTCAGTCATGGCTTCCAGTTGCAGCTCCAGCAGAGAAAAGGCACCAGAGCCTCTTGTAGCCCAGGGAGGGGGAGGGCATTCCTGCCTCTGGCTCTCCTTCTGGAAAGCACAGGAGGGTGAGGGAAGAGCACTCAATTGGAGCAGTTCTGCTCCACGACTCTAGGTGAGCCCCATCCCCCTCCCTGGGTCTGAGCCTCAATATCCTAACTTGTAAAATGACAGTAGCAGCTGCCGTTAGAAGGTGCTGCACATTTATCATCTCACTGGATCCTCACAACAGCTCTGAGGGATAAGTGCTGCTGTCACACCCATTTTAAGGAAGCAGGACTGAGACTACAAGAGACTGAAGTAGTCACAGGGCTTATAAGGCTCTGAGGCAGGATTCAAACCCAGATCTTTGTAACACCACAAAGTTCAATACTCCATCCACTGCACCATGAGTCTTTTCATTTAAAAAAATGAGGGATCGGGGGTGGAGCCAAGATGGCAGAGTAGAAAGACTCACATATGCTAGCTCTGAACCCATAGCCCATATATTTCCTGGAAGAAGAACTCCCCACAAATTCTGGATCACTGCAAGGCGTGCAGAAACACAGTGGAAAAGATTTCCGTCCCAGAGAGCCCTGGAGAGCTGTCCCCAGGGTCCGTCACGCCCCAGAAAGTGAAGTCCACCCCTGAGCTGCCCTGGCCACTGATCCAAGGAAGAGCAGATCCGAGCAGGCTTCAGGGATAGAAACTCCGGCGGCTGGGAAGGTCCCTCCGCCCACAGACGCTACAGGTCAGTGAGAGAGACGTCTGGGCTGGCCGAGAGGGGAGCAGGGTGTCTCCATGACTCGAGCCCCCTCGGGAGGCAGCAGCAGAGGCAGCGGCAGGGGCAGTGGCAGAGGCAGCGGTGGAGGCCCGGGACAGCAGGCAGCAGCAGGCAGAAGTTCAGGTCTCTGCATAAACCCCCTGAAGGAACTGAGCCTGAGAGGCAGCCCTGCCCCCACCTGCTCCATTACTGAAGGTCTCTGCATAAAGCTCCTGAGGGAACTGAGCCTGGGAGGCAGCCCTGCCCCCACCCCAGCACCAGAACTTAAGCTCACATTGAATAGCAGCCCAGCCTGCCATGGAAAGCCCATTTAAATCTCAGACCCCAAGCACTAGCTGGGCGGATCTAGGCGAGGGTAGACAGGAATCTCAGAAGTCAAATAACTGGCTGGGAAAATGCCCAGAAAAGGGAAGAAAAATAAGACTATAGACAGCTACTTTGATGGGGTTCAGATGTTCCTGCCTTTTAATTCTGATGACGAGGAAGGATTCTTACCATCAGGGAAAAATGTGGAGGTCGGGGCCTCTGTATCCCAGACATCCCAGGGGGATGTCCAGTGGGCTCAGGCCATGGAAGAGCTCAAAAAGGATTTTGAAAATCAAGTTAGACAGGTGGAGGAAAAACTGGGAAGAGAAATGAGAGAGATGCAAGAAAACAATGAAAAACAGGTCAACACCTTGGTAAAGGAGACCCAAAAAAATGCTGAAGAAAATAACACCTTGAAAAATAGGCTCACTCAATTGGCAAAAGAGGTTCAAAAAGCTAATGAGGAGAAGAATGCTTTCAAAAGCAGAATTAGTCAAATGGAAAAAGAGGTTCAAAAGCTCACTGAAGAGAATAGTTCTCTCAAAATTAGAATGGAACAGATGGAGGCTAATGACCTTCTGAGAAATCAAGAAATCACAAAACAAAACCAAAAGAATGAAAAAATGGAAGAGAATATGAAATATCTCATGGGAAAAACAACTGACCTGGAAAATAGATCCAGGAGAGACAATTCAAAAATTATGGGACTACCTGAAAGCCATGATCAAAAAAAGAGCCTAGACATCATCTTGCATGAAATTATCAAGGAAAACTGCCCTGACATTCTACAACCAGAGAGCAAAATAAGTATTGAAAGAATCCATTGATCACCGCCTGAAAGAGATCCAAAAAGAGAAACTCCTAGGAACATTGTGGCCAAATTCCAGAAGTCCCAGGTCAAGGGGAAAATATTGCAAGCAGCTAGAAAGAAACAATTCCAGTACTGTGGAAATACAATCAGGATAACTCAAGATCTATCAGCTTCTACATTAAGGGATGGAAGGGAGTGGAATAGGATATTCCAGAAGTCAAAGGAACTAGGACTCAAACCAAGAATCACCTACCCAACAAAACTGAGTATAATACTTCAGGGGAAAATATGGTCTTTCAATGAAACAGAAGACTTTCAAGCATTCTTGATGAAAAGACCAGAGCTGAAAAGAAAATTTGACTTTCAAACACAAGAATGAGAAGAAGCATGAAAAAGTAAACAGCAAAGAGAAGTCATAAGGGACTTACCAAAAGTGAACTGTTTACATTCCTACATGGAAAGACAATATTTGTAACTCTTAAAACTTTTCAGTATCTGGGTAGTTGGTGGGACCACACACACACATACACACACACACACACACATGTACACGCATGCATGCACACACACATACACACATGCACGCACATACAGAGACAGAGAGCACAGAGTGAATTGAATAGGATGGGACCATATCTTAAAAGAAATTAAGGTAAATGGGGAGAGAGAAATGTAGGGGGAGGAAAGAGGGTGAAATGGAATGGGGTAAATTATATCTCATTCAAGAGGCAAGCAGGAGACTTTTAAGTGGAGGGAAAAAGAGGAGAGCTGAGAAAAAAAACAAGAAGTTTACCCTCATCACATTTGACTAAAGGAAGGAATAAAATGCACACTCATTTTGGTATGAAAACCTATCTTACAATACAGGAAAGTGGGGGAGAAGGAGATAAGCAAGGCGGGGGGATGATGGTAAGGAGGGCAATGGGAGGAGGGAGCAATTTGAAGTCAACACTCAGGGAGGGACAGGATCAAAATACAGAATAGAAACAATGTGGGGAAGGATAGGATGGAGGGAAATACAGTTAGTCTTACACAACACGACTATTATCGAAGTCATTTGCAAAACTACACAGATATGGCCTATATTGAATTGCCTGCCTTCCCAAAGGGAATGGGTGGGGAGGGAGGGATGGGAAGAATTTGGAACTCAAGGTTTTAGGAACAACTGGTTAGTATTGTTGTTGCTACTAGGAAATAAGAAATACAGTTAATGGGGAATAGAAAGTCATCTGGCCCTATAGGACAAAAGAAAAGATGGGGACAAGAGAAGGGAGGGATGATAGAAGAGAGGGCAGATTGGTGATAGGGAAAATTAGAATGCTCCGTGTATTGGGGTGGGGGAGGGGAGAAATAGGGAGAAAATTTGGAACCCAAAATTTTGTGAAAATGAATGTAAAAAGTTAAATAAATAAATTAAAGAAAAAAAATGAGGGATCATCCATGCTAATCTCCACCACCAAAGTGTTTTTGTCAGTCCTGCATATACTTCCCAGCCTTGAGACACTGGGCATTCTACTGCTCCTTTTTGGAGTCCATTTTCTCCCCTGTCAAATGGGCACAATCTCCCTTTGCTCATCTACCTCACCAAGGAAGCAGCATTAGAAGCCACAGAGTGCCATGGAGATGGGGATGGTGCCCAGGAGCAGCAGTGTGAGAGCTGGAGAGAGTGGGTCACTGGGAGAGCCAGGGTAATGCCCTTGGAAACCCAGAAGCACTATTAGAAGTGATGAGGAGGGCAGGGGCAGTACCTTGACAAAAGTACTATAGTTGGCTAAGACTACTTCCTTCATCTTCTTCAGGACCTGGTCAAGAGGCAGGGTGGAGAAGACTACTGTCTGGCTCTCTTCCTTCTCCTTGGGTTGAGTCTTGGTCGGTTTTAAGTTATCAATCGCTTTCAGGAATTCATGATAGCAGATGATATTTTCGTTATAGGAGATCCCCCAGCTAAAGTGAGAAACATACAAAGAAGGGGTTTACTCAGTCAACACAAGCCTCTATTCACTGGACAACAGTTGTTGAGAGCCGGAGGGACACCCCCTCCAGGAAGCCCTCCTGCAAGACAGTGGTCAGCTATGAGCTTTCCAGACTCTGATCTCCCCACTCATTTCATTGGTAATTCAGTTAGACACTTAGACCATTCACATACACACACACACACACACACACACACACACACACACACACACACACACACACACCCTACTCTTTTACCTAAAACTATGGGACATTTTGCCTGGAACAAGTGTTTTGCACCTGAGTTCCGTGAACTCAGTTTTTCAAACCTATTTTGGTAAATGTAACTCTGTCATTGGTTTCCTTTGTCCTGCTCTGCCTCTTCAAATGTGGTTCTGGGGAGGTTCAACTCAAAGCTTCCCCAGACCACCTGCTTCAGGGCACCAGGATCTCCATTCTAGAAGAGGTTCCAGTCCCAGCTCCATCCCAACTGAGATCAGTGACCCAGAGGACAATGTCCCTATTTGATTGGTGGGGAAACTAAGGCCCATAGGAGAGGAGGGGTCTGCCCAATATCCTACAGGTTAGGGGCTGAGGCCAGATCCTCTAACTCTTAAGCCAACACCCTTTTCACTAGACTATCCAGCCTTCCCTAACTGTGTGGCTTTGGGCAAGTCCTACACCACTCCTCTATGCCTCATTTCCTCTTCTGTAAACTGAGACAACATTGGTTCTCTTGGAATCCCAGGGTTTATGGCAGCCCTGTGATGGGGATGTCTGAGCTGGGCAAGTGAGGAAGCGTGGTGGATGGGGCTGAAAACAGGGAGGTAACACCGCAGTTAGAAGGGTGAAGTCAGGAGAGATCTTTGACACTTACTGTATAACCACGGGGACAGATCCTAAGTGTGGAATAAACACTTTCTCATTCTTTCATCCAGTTACAGATGAAGAAACAGACAGCCAGAGAGAGACCTAAGCGACTTGCCCAAGGAGCTGGGAGAATGAAGGGAGAAAATGCACAGGGTGTGTTCTGCCAACCTTGACATCTCCCTCAATTCCAGTAGCTGCTGTGACTGACGTATGACTGACTGGCTTTGCGTAGCTATTTTTCCTCCACCATGAGCCTTCCTCCCATCCCTTGCAACCAAGTGCTGAGCCCTGCATACAGGCAGCACTAAGTAAATGAGGCTGCCACTATACTGAATTTGGCTCACTGGAAGCATCTGAACTCAGAGTCAGGGGCCCAGCTAGAAATATTGGTTCTCCTTCTGACTAAGTGATCGACTTGGGCCAAGCTTGGAATCCTCTAGGCTACAGTTTCTTTCTGTTAGAGAGGTAATGCGGCATGGTAAGAAGAGAACTGGCCTGGGAGCTGAGAAGACCTGGGTTCAAGTCTTACCTCTGACTTACACTGACTGGATGACCCTGGGCAAATCTCTAAGGGCCCTCAGGCAATTTTCAAGAGTACCAAATTCAGAATAGGCTGCACTGGTGGAGGGATAGCCTTCACTGGGAGTTACCAACACCAGTAAAATCATAAACCCAGTTCCATAAAGAAAGGAAAAACAAAATAAAGGGATGAGAAGGGAACAAGAGGAAAGACAGAGGGGGAAAGAAGAAAGGAGAGACAAAGAGAGGGAAGAGAAAAGAGGACAGAGAAGGGGAAAGAGAGGAGAGAAGAGATGGGGAAGAGTAGGGGAAAGAAACAAGACAAGAAGAGAGAAAGGGAAGAGAGAAGAGACAGAGAGAGGGAAGAAAAAAGAGGACAGACAGAGAGAGGGGAAAGAAAGGAGGGGAGAAGAAAGGAGATGAGAGGAGAGAGAGGGAAGAGAGGAGAAAAAGAGAGGGGAAAGAAGAGAGGAAAGGAGAGACAGAGATGGAAGAGAAGAAAGGAGAGATAGAAGAGGGAAGACAGGAGAGGAGAGAGGAGAGACAGAGAGAGGGAAGAGAGGAGAGGAGGGGAGGAGAGGAGAGAAAAGAGAAAATTATAGGATTGACTTAGAGAACCTTAAGGTCTCTAGTGACTCCAAGTTCTCAGGATAATTTCTCTAGTGGTGTGACTTGTATGGATTGGAGAAGCAATAAACTAAGGATGCCCTCATAAGGAACTATTTCACTAGGCCAGGTAAGAAGTAATGAGAGACTGAACTAGACCAGGGGCTGCGACAAGCAAGGGACAGATTTAAGAGACACCTTGAAGGAAGATTGAATTGGCAAAGCTTAGTGACTGGTGAGAAGCCAAGTTAAAGTTCTTTTAAAAAGCTTTTCTTGCAGGCTTGAAACTGACGTTGCCAAACTTTGCTCTCAAAACCCTGGCAGAAAAAATACTCAAAAATATATTTTTACAACCAGAAGCTTGGCGGTTTAGTAGTTTCTCAAAAAAATAAAATAAAAAACTCATTTAGTTGTGTGTCTAAATATAGAGAGAGGGAAATATGTGTGTCCATGCATAAATGTACTCTCATTTCTCCCCAATTCTCTGAGGAGCCAGGTCCCATTTCAGGCCCAAATCTGTCATTTATCATATTTACAGCTAAAAGGGACCATAGGGAGCCCACAATCAGAGAGGTCAGAGCTGGAAGAGACCTTGGAAACCCAACAGATGAGAAACGTGGAGTCTGGAGAAGCTGAGCAGCTTACTCATCAAGGTTACCCACGAAGTGGATTGGCAGGATTCAAAACCTTGTCCTTTGACCCTGGACCCATGTTTTTTTCTCCCATCATACTCCCTACCTTTCAGAGACTGAATTAGAAAGATTTTGTAGTAAGTCCTTTGAGGGCAGGCACCGTGTTCTGTTCCCTTTGTCTTCCCATTGCTTAGCCACAGTAGCCACTTAGAGAAGACTTGGTGGATGAATGAATGAATGAACGTGCACACCTAAGCCTGTTCTCATTAGAGGAGAGTGAATTTGGAACAAGAACAGTTTCTATCCTGGTGCTGCCACCTCCTGGATGTCTGACCTTGGGCAAGTCTATTTCCCTCTCTGAGACTCAGTTTTCTCCCCTGCGCAATGGGAACAATCCTACCTATACAACTAACCTCTGAAGGAGTGTTTGGACAATCAAATGAAATAATAAACTTGGCACTGTGTAACCTCCTATGTGGGATATCATGCTGGAGAGACAACATGATACAATGGAAATGTGGACTTTGGAGTCGGAGAATCTGGGTTCAATTTTTGACTCTGCTCTGGTTCACTAGCTATGTGACCTTGGCAAGTCACTTCACCCCCTGGGCCTCAGTTTCCTCTTCTGTAAGATGAGGGAATTGAACTAGATGACCTCTGAGGTCCCTTCCAACCCTAGACTTAGAACCCTAGGATTTCCTAAGAATCATTAATTTCAGCAACATGGTAAAAGGTAGCTGACAGTGAAAGACTTAGGACCAGCACAATGACCAATGATACTTGCTAAGGACACTAGATGAAACTTCTCTTCCACTCCAGAGAGAGCTGTTGAAGGTGTCTCTCGAGATTCAGCCTCTTCTTTTTTGGCGCATACCCAAAGCCCAGATTCTGTCATGCAGTCCCCAGCATGAGAAGCTTGAGCAGCTTCCTCTCGCCTCCAGCGGAAAAGCACAAGCTCCTTTTTTAACATTTCAATCCCCTAGCCATCACCTCCAGTTGTTTCCAGTGGCTCCAACCTTTCCAGGTTAATGGTAAATTGCTCACTCTCTCACTGTTATGTTGCAGTCACACTAAACCACTTTCTGATCTCCAGGTACGATATTCCATCTCCCATCATGAATGTTTGCCAGACCTGGAATGCTCTCCCTCCTTACCTCTTCCACTTGTCACCCCCGGGTCCCCTACAAAAAGCTAGATTCAAGTGCCACCTCCTAAAACAGGCCTCCTCTGATTACCAGGACCCAGGTTCCAAGTTACCTGGCTGTTGACAATAGCTAAGACCTTGACCTTTACTGCTCTCCCTCCCATCCAATTTCTCACAAGTCTTGAATCTGCCTCCACAACTCATATCCCCCCTCTATCTACATGGTCACCACCACCACCACCACCCCATTTCTGGACTTCTTCACACTCCCTTGAACTAAGGCCTTATTTGAATAATAGATTACTTGGCTCCCAGTCTTTCACCTAATCCAACCACCACATAGCTACTAAAGTGAGATCGCAAAGTATAGGACTCTCTGTGCTACAGCTCACTAGCTGCATGATCCTGGGCAAGTCAACCTCTATTGGCCTTGGTTTCCTCAACCATAAAATGGAGATAATAATAGAATCTGCTTCCCAAGGATGTTGTAATGGTTAAATTAGATAACATTTGTAAAAAAAAAAAAAAAGTGCTTAGCATAGTGTCTGGCACACAGTAGGCATTAGTGCTTATTCCCTCTTCTTCTTTCGTACTCCACTGTTCAATAAACCTCAATGGCTCCCAAGTGCCACTAGGATAAAATACAAAGTCTTCTGCCTGATCCACTTGACTTTCAAACCTTATTGTGCTTTTCCCCAAATCAGATCTCCATCTCCCATCTCTGTCTTTGCACAGGCTGCCTGGAATGCTCTCCCTATTCACTCCAACCTCTTAAGAATCCCTAGTACCTTTCCAGGCTGGCCAGGTGCCCTTCCTAGTTAATGTTGTCTCCTTCCACCCTCAGTTACTGGGTACTTTGGGATCTATTTGCCCATTCCACCCCTCCCTGGTAACTTTACCTCTTTGGTCTTTCTCTCCCTAGGACATCTCACCTAGTGCCTGGTACTGAGTAGGTGCTTAGTAAATGCTCACTGATGGATGAGGGAATGGAAAGGAGCAGAAGGCCATTGCTGAATGTCTACTTCTCGGAGTAAACAACACAGAACTTTATTTCCTATCTCCACAGCTGCAGAGCAGCCTCCTGTACTGCCAGGCTCGAGCTGGCTAGAACACCAGCAACAGAGCACCAAAGAATAATCAACAGTATTTCATCTGAAAGATAAATTGCCAAGTTGGTATTAAAATTTAGTAATAAAATCAAATGCATATGCTAATCGCCTCTGCATTATTGAGGGAAAAAGTCTATTTTGGACCCAGAAAAGAAGAATGCATGGATAATTACAGATAAAGAGATGGTCTCATCAGGAGGGCTTTGAGAAAAACAAATGTGGTCGTTGGAGAGACAGATTCCTTTTTAGGGTGGCAATTCACATTGCATTGGAAGGTAGGCTGCGTAGGGTTCTGGGGGAGCTGCTTGAAAAGGAGTCAGGTCTGGCTGTAGGGAAGCAGGTGATTTTTACAGTTACTTAGGCCAGAGTTTGTCAGAATGGCCTTTCAGGAAAGGTCCCTGCATCCAGTGACTGCAGCCGACTCCTCGGTGGGCTGCAAATCCTCTCCCTGAGGAGGAAACTTGCTTAAGGGAGAAGAGATGAAAGCACACCCTTTAAGGACTAGGACAAGGAAAGAGAAACCTCTACAGACACATCCAGTCTGGTTCAAGGCAGTACCTTAATAAGGAAAGTGTTAAGGGTGGATGGTAGGAGTTAGGAGATTGACTTTGAACCCTCGGCTCTGACAGGGGCTAACTGGTATGTCGTAAAGGGACATAAGAATGTAAGCCCTTGTTAGTATTCAAAAATGTCCCAATGGGTTAATGATCTCCTTGATGGGGGTTGGGCGGAGGGCTCTCTCCATCGACGCAGATCACAGCCCATCCAGGATGCCCCTGCAGTAAGGCTCTTGCTCACCACAGAGGAGCTATCCAAAGTGCTGGTGGCCTGCTTCCATTCCTGGTGACACTGAGAAACCTCATGATTGGCATCTATCATAGAGGGATAATCACTCTTGCTCTCCAAGGGTTACTCTGGGGAAAGGGTTCCATAAGCTCAAAGAGCTGACCCAGAGCAAGATGACATGATAGATGAAGGTGGCCAAAGGCAGAAGGATACAGAGGTCAAAGTCAGAGCCCTGAAAGAGCTGAAAATTATTTTGAAGGTCACTTGGTCCAACCCCAATCTAATGCTTATGACATTCCTGCCCTGGAATATCCTAGATTCTCCTTCTCTGTCTATTCAGTAAGCAAGTCCACCAACAAATATTTAGTAAGCATCTACCATGGGGATACAAGTATCATACCTATTCACAAGTCTATTGAATGTCTAGCCGTTTGTTAAAGCCCAATTCCACATTCCACCTCCTCTAGGAAGTCAATCATGAATTCCACTTTGTTAATGATCCTTCCCTTCAGACCTCACATAGCACTTTACTTCCCTCATCCTCCAAAATAATGAAGAGAAAGAAAAGGAAAAGGGGAAAGAGGACAAGAAGGAGGAGGAGGGAGAGGAGAAGGAAGATAGGAAAGGAGGAAAGGGAAGAGATGTAGAAAGGGAGGATATAGAAAGATGCAGTCTGTTAGCTCTATTGGAAGAAAAAGTAGCTCAAAAGGAAGAAGAGGACCCTTATTTGAGGTAGACAGACTGTGATAGCTGTCAATTAAGAGAAGACTGAGTTTCTCACCTGTTACTTGGTTTTCTCTGCTGTGAAAAAATGACTAACAGGGAGCTGATTCCCAAGATAAGTGCAGAGACAATGATTAAGAGAGCCTTTAGCTGACCCTGGCAGATTCAAAATACACAGGCCATGTGATTACCTCCTTAGGTCATGGAAGCACTGGCAGGTGAGATTTCTGAGCTGCTGAAAATCAAGGAAAACAGAAGAGAGAAGGGCAAGTGTGGTCAGGATTTTCAAAAAGAGAGAACAGAGCCTGCAGATGAGAAGTCACAGAGTCTGACAACAATTCTTGGGGAAATTCTGGCAAGAGCATTAAAGAAATGTTTGGCATGTACCCAGAAAGGGACGTGGTGATTGAGAAGAGCCATGAAGATTATGCCATCAAAAAAGGGCAAACTGACTTCATTTAACAGGCTAGTTAAAACAGTAGAGAAAGGGAATGCTGTGGATCAAAAGCAGCTGATAAAATTCTTGTAGAGAAGATGGAGAAGTGTGGGTTAGATGATAACATCAGCAGATGAATTCATAGTTCATTGGATGGTCAGACTCAAAAAGTACTTGTTAATGGTTCAATGTCCACATGACGGGAGGTAGGTCTCCAGAGGAGTGCCCCAGGAATCTGTGCTTGGACCACACCTTGGCTAAAAACATGTCCAGCAAATATGACAGTGCCTCAAAGAGGGGAGGAACACCTAATGTAGTGCATGAGGGAGATCTGGGATCTAAAATGACTGACTGAGTAGGGCACTGGGCAGGTTTCTATGAAGATGAAATTCAGTAGGGATCACTGTGAAGTCTGGAAATTGGATGCAAAACATCCAATCTGATGAATGTAAAATGGAGGAGGCCTGGACAGATGCAGATTGTTCTGCAAAGAATCTGGCAGACTGCCCCCTCAATATCAGTGAGGTAGCAGCCACATAGCTGCTGCCATCCTCCTCTGAAGGGGTGGCTCCGTTCTAGCTGCCACCACTGAAGAAGGCTCTTGACAATCTGCAAAGTGTCCAGAGGAGGTAGCCAGAGCATGAAAGCTCTAGAGAAGAGGAGACTGGAGGGGGTGGGGGAGAAGTTAACGGTAGAGACTGTGACCTCTGTTCAAGTGTTTGAAAGTGGCCAATGGCCTGGCCTGAAAGAGCTCAGTATCAATAATAATCATTCATAATTATTTGTAATTAGCTGAGAGATCTGATGCCCACTGGATGGCCTCTCTGGCCTCCCAGCACATGGTGATTTTGCTGCAGGAGCCCTCACACTCTCCCTGACAAGAAGAGGCCCAGTGGCCTCCGGCCAGGGGAAGGCCACTCCCCACAAGAGCCCCTGGAGCTTTTGGAAAGCTCTCCTGCTGAGGGAGTTTTCTTTCTTTTCTTTTTTTCTATCTCCTTGCAGATGAATAAATGCTGGTGGATTATGCCTACCCACTCATGGCTGCTGCTGGCTCTGTCTTCTGCTGCTAGGACCCATGTCCTAACCCCAGCCCTCATCCACTCCTTCCAGGCATTCTCTTCTCTGGTCCAAACAGACTCAAAAGAGTCAGACCAGAAAGGGACTTGGGGGCCACCTCTTCCAACCCATCCATTTTACAGATGAGGAAACTGAGGCCTAGGAAGGAAAAGTAACTTGGCCAACGTTGCCAGGCCTGGCATCATCTTCCTACAACAGGGCCTCCAGTACCCTTACCATGAAGTCTTCCTCTTCTGAATGGGCTCTGCCTTTTGGTCTTCCCAAACTGGACAGAAGACTGAGCAGTCACCCATGCCTAGGCCTCTGCTCACTGCTGCCAGGCTCCACTGATGCTGCATGATGAGCGTGCTGGCCTTGAATCCAGAAAGACCTGGGATCGAATCCCACTTGAGACTTCCTGGATGTGTGGCCCTGGGTAAGTTATTTAAACTCTCTGGGTCTCCATTTCCTCATTTATAAAATGAGGGGGTTGTACTTGATGAGGTTCATTCCATAGTGCCTGGTAGACAGTAGGAGCTTGACAAATGGTGGCTGATGCGGTGACTTCTTCTGTAGCTCTAGATCCAGATGCTTGCCCACCTGTTGTCTGTATTGGACATGCTGGCACCAGCTTCCTGCTGGAACCCCTCCCAGGGCCTCACCTCCCCAGGTTCATGTACACCCAGTCATTGAGGTCTGTCTGGACTTCCTCATCCAGTGTCTAGGGGATGCCACCTGCTCAGATCACCCATGTACAACCACTCCTAGGGGTCCATCCTGGCCAAACAAGTGAGCACATGCACACTTACCTGTCAGTGACCCTACCATGGGCATGTTGTCATACCTCATGCCCACATCTGTAATATGGAATGAACTGTCCTGCCTCCTACCTAACTCTGAGTCCATGAGGGCAGGCACTATCTGTGACCTAAATCCTGTGCTCTCCCTTCCCCCACCACAAGGCAAGGCTTTCTCTGCACAGTAGGTACTTTATATATGCAGTTTCTGACCTATTTATATTTTGGGGTTCCTTGGATTCTCCTTGTCATAAAGCACAACCTCCATCCCCCAAACCCAACTTGATACATCTCCTTGACATGATTTTGTATTATTGGCTTTGTAGAGGGTGAAGACCCTGAACCACAGTGGTGCTCAGAGACACAGTTCTGTCCTGCTATGCCAAGGGCAAGAAGGAAACCTTGACTCTTCTGTCATCATCCCAGTGGACCCCTGACCAGCTCCGCAAGCTGAGCAGAACATAGGGACCTGCGTGGCCCATTTCAGAGAAATTCCTTTCCTCATGGCCTCAGCAACCCTCAGAGACCATCTACTAAGTTACAGAGGGGTCCTGATCAGCCTCAGCAGAGTAAGACTAGAGTGCCCTCAATGACTGTAGTGACTTGTGAAGGAAAGAGGAGAGCCCCCTGCTACAAGGGACAAGCCCGACGGACCTTTTGAGCATTGTTATTATCTCCTCTTCTGTTATGTTTGGCTGATATTCTTGCAAGACTTTCTGCAGCTCGTTCAAGGAGATAGAGGCATTTTTATGTCCATCCAATTTTGCAAAGGCCTGGCTGATGTCTTGGTAATGGTCCTTCAACTTGTCTCTGGAAGAAAAAGCAAAGAAAGGGAGCATTTTCCTGTTAATTTGTATACGCTCCCTTGAATGAGTTCCTGCAGCAAGGACAAACCATGGGGCCCTCAGCAGGTGTGCGGTCAGGGGTCCTGGGCCAGGCTGTGACTCTGATATTCACTGGTTACAGGACCTCAGGAAATCCCTTAACATTTATGACTCTTAGTCGTCCCATCTGTTAAGTGGCAATGGGCATGCTCACCCTAGCAACTCCACAGGGGTATTAAGGAGATCACAAACTGCTGTATTATATAAGTGGGAACTGGGGTGAGGGGGAAAACAAGTCAAATCAATAAGCACCTATTTAGGGACAACCAAACAGCTGAGCACTGTGGGAGGGGCGAGGGGCAGAAAGAGAAAACAGGAGTCTGTCCTCGGAGAGTTTCCATTCTCTCTAGAGGGCACAGGGCATATGCAGAGAGTAAAAAAAAATACCCCAAAAGGAAGCGCCATGCACTTCAGGATAGGAGCAAGGAAAGTGCAGAACTGAAGGGACTGTGAAGGCCCCACCCCCAAATTAACTTGTATTTGTTGTGTATATTTTTTATATGTACTTATACTGGGTGCCCTGAGAGTCTTCCTCTGTGGATTACCACTGCACTCAAACACCCTATCTCTGTACGTTGTTCCTCTAGTGGAATATACATTCCTTCAGGGCAGGGACTGTTTTCTTTTAGCCTTTGCCTTCCTGACACATAGCACACAGCCTGGCTTATGGATTAGGTGGTAGTTGTTGGGGCATCTGAGCTGCTGTGCCTTGTGGGAAGCAGAGAGAGCTTTGGTGGAACAGTCTGGGCAAAAGCACATGGCAGGAGGTAGAATGCTGTGTGGAAGGAAGAGTGAATCAGCTTCCCTAGAGAGGAAAGTAAGGAGAAATCCATCTGAAAAGGCAGGTGAGAGGAGGACTTTTCATGAGATCAGATTTAGAGCCAGAAAAGCATCTGAGAGGCCACCTAGTCCAATACCATCCTGTCATGGTTGAGGAAACAGAGGCACTGGCAAGTGAAGAAACTTACACATGGCCACACAGCCAAGAACCACCCCAGGTAAGATCCTAAGTCTCATGCCTCCAAGTCCAGTGCCCTCTCTCTCTGCCCTGCCACCAATTCCAGGGGCATCAGAGAGGGCCAGATAAAGCAGGATGGGGACAGATGGCTGGGCAGATTAGGGAAAGCTCCTAGAAGGACAGGGAACTTCAGCAGGGTTTTGAAGGACAAACAGACTTTGGAGGAAATGGAGCTTTAAACTTGACATAATTTAAATTATGTGAGTAATGATGACATTAAGGATCTTGTTCACCCTCCAGCCCTCCTGGGGCTTGAGAGTCTCTTGTCATTCATGATTTCAATGCTCAAAGTCAGACATCACTAGCAAATTTCACATCTTATTTTAAAATTTTGACTTGTCCCAGATTCTCTTATAAATAAGCCTTAGGGAGAAAATAATTCAGTGCAAGGAAGGGCAGTACAAACTTTTATGTGTGCAAAAGGATATTAGTCACCATGAAGGTCTGGTCAACTTAGATACACACTCTTGCTTTGAGAATCCCAGAATCTCAGCATTGGAAATGGTTCATCCAGGCCAAACTTCTCCCTCAAGTCAGAATTCTGCCTCCTGGATCCCTGACAAGAGGTCATCCAACCTCTGCTTGAACATGTGGGGAACTCATTGTCCCTTGAGGCATCCAGACAGCTTTGATTGTCAGGAAGTTCTTCTTTTCATTATTAGCATTATTTTTATTATCAGTGATAACAACAGCTGGCACTACATTGTGCCTAAGGCTTCTGAGGTGCCTCACAAACATTATCTTACCCACAGATAAGATCTGCCTCTGTCCCCTCTCTCCCAGTGCTGCCCTTTTTTCTCAAGTAGGACAAGTCCAGTCTCTGCATTCCCTGCATCAAAGTCTTCCAATGTTTCTCTCCATGCCTCCCCCATCAGATGTGCTCACTTGACTTTTCATTCCCCTCCTAGGGAGCCTGGGTGGTATCCTGGAAACAACCTCATAAATTGGAGCATTCTTTGTTCACCAAAGGACATTCAGCACCATGGAAAGTTCCCTGACTGGGAAGTTGCCTCACTGTGTGACCTTAGAAAAGCCAATTACTTTGCACTTGTGCCTCAGTTTCCCACCCATGAAATATCTGCCATCTCTCTTACCCAGGGCTCTTTTGAAGATGGAAAGTTGTATGTATGAGTCACTGTCATGGAGTCAAAATGGAGAAATGCCTTCAACAGGCAAAGTCCATTTTCTTGCTTTTTAAAATATTTTTACCAATTTTTTTCTTTTGAATTTTTTGTTTTTAAATTAATAAGAAGTTATTTTTCTGTCCTTCCCACCACCCCTTCCCAAAAGAAGCCAAATAAAGCCCTTATATTTGACATGCATATTCAAGCCAAACAAATTTTCATGCTGACCTCAGAATCCTGTCACATTAGTAACTAAAGGTAGATTGTAACCCCAGACTGAGAGCTGACTTGTAGTCCTAGATTTGTAATTAATTCTCCATGGAGCCCTGGTGAAGTCACTTCCCTTTTCAGAGTCTCATTTTACCGCTGTATAAAAAATAAGGGGCTTACTCCAAATCTCCTTGGTTCTCTGAAAGCTACTAACAGAAGGCAGTATTTGAACTCATGTTTATCTCATATCTAGAGCTGTAAGGAACCTCAGAGGGCATCTAGTGCAACCTTCTCATTGTAGAGATGAGGAAACTGTGACCCTTAGTGGGGCAGGGAAACAACTCACTGGCATTATTCCTTCCTTCCTTCCTTCCTTCCTTCCTTCCTTCCTTCCTTCATTCATTCATTCATTCAACCAGGGGGCATGGAATTTGCTTTTTCTCATGATTGGGGTATGTAAGAAAAAGAGAATATAAACATAAACAGAGAGGAAAGTGAGCAGGAGAAACAGGCATTAGAATTCAGAATCCTTTTATTAAGGGGATTTATTCTGTGAAGTTTGAATTCAGTCTAAGGGCTGCACTTGAAGACTTAGAGGCCCACATGTGTCCTCAAGGCCACATGTTCCCCACCCCTGCATTAGGTAAACCTGACTTTTATCTTAAATGGACAAAGGAGGACCAAACACAGATGTGCTCACAGAGAAATTTGGTGAAGACTGACATCAAATGGAAAAGGGAAAGAAATGTGAGTTGGGGTAGTTAAGGTTAATGCCAGAAAGAAAACTGTTTTGCAAGCAAAATAAATTTCCTGACCCTGAAGGGGGAATAAAATGGGGGACAGGATGGGGGGGGGTTGTTGTCCAGTTGTTTCAGTTGTGACAAACTCTTTGTGACCCCATTTGGGGTTTTCTCGGTAAAGATACTGGAATGGTTTGCCATTTCCTTCTCTCCAGCTCATTTCACAAATAAGAAAATTGAAGCAGAGTTAAGTAACTTGCCCAAGGTCACTCAGCTAATAAGTATCTGAGGCTGGAGTCAAACTCATGAAGATGAGTCTTCCTTATTCCAAGCCCAGGGCTCTTTCCAATACACCAACTAGCTGCCATTAATGGAATATTATTGCACTATAAGAAAGGACAAGAGAAAATTTCCACATAAATCATAAACATTTCTGCATATTACTAACAAAGCAACAAGAAAAGCTAGAAAAATAACTTCCATTTCAAAATAAATACAGAAGGTATAAGATATTGGGAGCATATCTACCAAGATATACCCAGAAACTATATGAATTCAAGTATGAAACACCATTTGTGAAAACAAAGAAAGAACTAAATAACTGAAGAAACATAAATTGTTCAGGAGTACTTCAAGACAATATAATAAAAATAAAAATATTATCCCAAATTCATTTATTTATTCAGAACTGTACCAATGAAAATACCAAAGGAAGAGCTTATAGAGCTAGAAAAAAAAAGAAATTCATATGAAGGAACAAAAAGCTGAGAATCTCAAGGATAATAATGCAAAAATAGTGAGAAGAAAGGGGATCTGCCAGTGCCAGAAATCAGACTGTGTACAAAGTAGTAACCATAAAGTGCTTTGGTGCTGATTAAAAAGAGAGGTTGATCAGTGTGATAGATTTGGCATATAGCATTAGCATAATGTTTTCGAAATCCATGATCCTAGTTCAGGTGTGGGGAACCTGCAGCCTCAAGACCACATGTGGCCCTCTAGGTTTTCATGTTCATCCCTTTGATTGCATCCAAACCTCACAGAACAAATCTCCTTCATAAAAGGATTTGTTCTGTAAAACTTGGACTCAGTCAAAAGGTCACACCCAAGAACCACATGTGGTTCTAAGGTCACAGGTTACTAGTTACTGCGGAAAAGACTCCCTATCTGAGAAAAAATTTGTGGGAAGCTGGATAGTAGGCTGGCAGAAAATAAATTTAGACCAACCCCTCACACCAAGATAAGCTTCAAATGGATACATGGTGATGTTATAAACAAATTGGATCTATGAATTGAGGAAGAGTTCTTGACTAAACAAGCAATAGATGGGATCACCAAAGAAAATGGACAACTTTAATTAGGTGGCACAGTGGATAGAGTGCCGGGTCTGAAGTCAGGAAGACCTGAGTTCAAATCCAGCTTCAGAAGCCTACTAGCTGTGTGGCTCTGAGCAAGTCACTCAACCCTGTTTGCCTCAGTAAACTGGGGATGATAATAGCACCTACCTCCCAGAATTATTGTGAAGATCAAATAATAAAATAATTACAAAGTGCTTAGCATAGTTCCAGGTACACAATAAGCACTATATAAATATTAATATTACTATTACATAAAATTTTTAAAGTTTTGCAAATCAAATCTAATGTGGTTACAGTTAGAAGATAAATAAGTAATTAGGAGAAAATCTTTGCAGCAAACTTCTTTACTACAAGTCTCATTACCAAAATATACAAGGAACTGATTCAAATGCATAAGATTAAGAGTCATTCCCTAATATATAAATGATCAAAGGATATGAACAGACAATTTTCAAAAGAAGAAATACAAGCTATCAGCAATCATATAAAAATGTTCAAAATCTTAATAATTAAAGCAACTCTGAGCTTCTACCTCACACACAGCAGATTAACAAAGACAGAAAAAGAGGAAAGTCAGAGAGACTCTAGGAAAACAGATATAATCACATGAAACTGGTAGAACTGTGAATTTGTTCAGCCATTCTGAAGAGCAATTTATAACTAACTATGCCAAAAAGTTACTAAAAGGTGCAAGCTCCTTAACCCAGTGATACAACTTCTAGGCTTACACCCTAAAGAAATCAACACAAGAAGAAAAAGACTCCTATATGTACAAAAATATTTATAGCAGCTCTATTTATGGCAACCCCAAATTGGAAACTATGGGGAGGAGGTGAGAGAGGAGCCATTGCCCAATCCTCCTCTTGGGTAATGGCTAGACAAAGTGATGGCATATAAACTTAAGGTAACGTAACTGCACCATAAGAAAGGATGGACAGTTCCCAAGGAAACTGGGAAGACTTTTATGAACTGATGCAGAGCAAAGAGAACAAGGCAAGGAGAATAATTTCTATAGTAACAATAACATTAATAGAAAAAATACCTTGGAACAAATTCTGATCCACAAAACGATGAGCCATGCAACGAAAAGACACACTGACCTCAGAGCAGAGAGGGGATGAACTCAAAATGCCGAAGGAGACATGCATTTTGTGGTCATGGCCAATATGGGAATTTGTTTTGCTGGACTAGATTGTATTAAGAGCTTTGGGTTTTTTTCCATTTTTTTAAAAATTCATTAGCTAGGGGAATAGTGATGAGAGGGATAGGGTCATAAAAGAAACACTTAAATCAGCATTTGCTGAGCACCAACTACATTTAACATGAAACACTTGGCAGTGGGAGAAGGAAAGTGAAGATGAAAAAGACCCAGCCCTGTCCTCCAACTGCTTCCAGTCTAGTTGGAGAGATAAAAAGCACATACAGATAAAATGCTATCCAGATGACTTCAAAGCAAACCAATAAAAGGACGTGAGATGCATATATGGATATATATATATATATAATTTAAAAAGAGACAATCCTCGACATTATGAACAGATGCTGTGGCAGAAAGCAGGCAGAGCCATAAGAACCAACAATACAAGAACAACATTGTCCAAAAAATCCACCAGAGAAAATGAAGATTAAGTCTGCCATGACAAGTCAAGTATATGGAGGAAGGTCTATGGAGCAGACTGCTCCTCCCCCCAACCCAACAGGCAGCGACAGAAGCAAGGTACAAAGATATGCAGAGCTTTGGAAAAGCCACTTTGGGGAATGAATTTTGCTTGACTTTGTCTCATTTTTCATCTGCATTGGGGAAAGAAGAGGAGAGGTTAGCAACAGCCATGCCAAAAAAGATGCGAGGGGCCTGAACAGAAGGATGTTCAGAGATGCAGAAACAAGCAGTCGTCTTCAAAGTGATGTGTAGAATTAAATACTTGGGGTTTTTTTTTGAAAGGTGGGGGTCTGAAATAGAGATTTGTGGTTTCTTAGAAAATCTTTTTGTGTTCTGCCATGAGTATGGAAATGCCCTTTTGTGTGTGTGTGTAAGTTCAGAATTAAAAATTAAAATTGAGAAAAACAAATAGATAAACATTCACACACACACATATACACACACTGGCCTAAAGAAGACACTGCATCCACTAAAATGCCACAATCTCCTAGGGGGGCTGTTTGTTCTGGGGCCATGCCCCCCTAACTGAAACCCCCACAGGTGTGTGTGCTCCAGGTACACTCTATCTCAGGCTGCACAAAGCTCTCTCTTTCCCACTACTATTATCTTCCACTTAATCCTTCAAAATGAAAGCAAATGACGGCAGAAAATCAAAACAATTCTGAGATACATATTTTTAGAAAATTGAGGCATTCAACATTTTCTGGATGAAGCTATGGTTTCCAGGCAGTAATTATTCCTCTTGCAGAAGGAAATGTGTAAGCAGAGCAAGGGAGTGAGAAGTTTTAAGTCAGGAAGAAGTCACAATGCCAAGAATTTCTCATCTGTGACAAACATCCACAGCTCAGAAAATCCCAGGGCTGGAAGGGACCCCAGGTGTCATCTGGACCCTGTCCCCCCATGTCACAGCCTGAGATAGCACAAGCTGTCACTTCTGCCGGAGCCTCATTTTCCCCATCTGTAAAATGAGGAGGGTGGGGAGGTCCCCTCCAGTTCTAATCAAGGATGCTAAGATCAGCTTGACCAAAGACACACAACTCTCCGGCTTCTACTCTTTCATTAATTCAACCACCATTTATTAAGAAAAATAGTTCCTACCCTAGACCAGTGCTTTGCACATAGCATCAACTAATCTTTGTTAATTGCTTGACGGACTGTTGATATCCAGAGTGTTGAAATTATAGCTTTAGAAGTGGAAAAAATTCTAGAAGCCATAAAATCCAGTTCTCTCATTTTACAAATGAAGAAACCAAGGCAGACATAGGTTAAGAGACTGGCCCAGGGTCACCCAGCTAGAAAGCATGTGAAGTATAATTTGTACTCAGGTCTTTCTGATTCCAAAGCAAGAACTCTTTCCTCTGGGCCACTGATCCAGTCACCCAGTTGTCATTCCATGCTGATATAAGAACCACATAGACACAGACAAATATAAAATATAGGAGGGTAAACATGAAGTCATCTTGGTGGGGAGAAGGAAGCAGACTGAAAATGACAAAAATGTCATGGAGAAAGTGGTTATTGGTAAATTGAAATGTGCCCGGAACGAAATTAAGGGCTTTGAACCTTAGAAAGTTCTTCCTCCTACTACGCTGGCCTCCCCACTCCCATTGTTCCTAGTTCTTTGCCCTCGGGCCAAGCAAAATAAGCTGCCTCCTTCTTTGCCAGAGCAGACCCTCTGATGACTGAGCACAAGGATCACATCTCACCTCCAAGTTGTCACTAGGCCATACAAGCCCAGGTCCTTGGACTGATTCTACAGTTTCTTCTACATTCTGAGTAACCTCTTTTGAGGGTGGGGTGCTCCAGATTTTGAATTGTTTTTAAATTTTGGTTTCTAAAATAAGGCCCAAATGTGGCCTGACCATGACCAAACACAGCTACGTGAGCCAAATCTAGCCGTAGAACTTACTTTCCCATTGTGGGAAAGAATATGGGAAAGGCACTCTCCTCCCCCCACAGCACAAAGTGGACCTTACTGCCAAGCAGACATCCAGGGCTTGGGAGCACTCTGAATGCTGCTGTCATGGGTCAGGACCAGGAGCTGTCCTATCTCTGGATTTCTGTGCTAACATTTGGACAGTCCACTGTAGGGGATGCTGCTCATGCAACCTGGCATCACCACTATCTCGAACCTGCATATACAGTGAAGAATTGGGGGCAGGGGTGGAGGCAGCTTGGAATCAAAGAGGAAGAGTCCTTGACTGGGAGTCAAAAGGCCTGGGTCAGATCCCCTAGGTGACTTCAGACAAGTCACTGCCCCTGTGGGAGTCCCCTTGTCCTCATCTGTTCCTTCCCACTTGAGATGCAATGATCCTCTCACTTAAGAGTCTCGTTGATCATTTCTAACTCCAGGAGTCTGTGACTCCCTAAACCCAGGACAGCAGGTTTCAAAATGAAGGGAGAGGATCCAACTATTCTGGAGAGCAATTTGGAACTATGCCCAAAGGGATATAAAAATGTCCATACCCTTTGACCCAGCAATATCACTTCTAGGGCTGTATCCCAAAGAGATCACAAAAATGGGAAAAGGTCCCACATGTACAAAAATATTTATAGCAGCCCTTTTAGTGGTGGCCAAGAACTGGAAATCGAGGGGATGCCCATCCACTGGGGAATGACTGAACAAGTTGTGGTATATGAATATAATGGAATACTATGTGCTATAAGAAATGATGAACAGGAAGTCTTCAGAGAGGCCTGGAAAGACTTATATGAACTGATACTGAGCAAAAGGAGAACCAGGAGAACTTTGTACTCAGTAGCAACCACAGTGTGGGAAGACTTTTTCTGGTAGACTTAAAACTTCATTACAATGCAAAAGCTTAAAAAATTCCCAACGGTCTTTTAAGGCAAAATGCCTTCCACATCCAGAGAAAGAACTATGGAATTCAATCACAGTATTACATTTTGGTTTGTTATATGATTTCTCCCACTCATTTTAATTCTTCTATACAACATGACTATGGTGAAAATGTATTTAATAGGAATGTATGTGTAGAACCTATATAAAATTGTATGCTGTCTCAGGGAGGGAGGGGCAAGGTAGAGGAGAGGGAGGGAAAGAAAAAATCTAGGTTGTATAGTACAGTTGTGGAACACTGAAAATAAATAAAAATTTTTAAAAAAAGAAATGGTGGGGGCGGAGCCAAGATGGCGGAGTAGAAGGACGCACATTTATGAGCTCTGAGCCCACAACCCATGGAATTGAGGTAAAAAGAGATCCCCATAAATTCTGAATCCCTGCAGGGGGTGCATAAACATAGGGGAAGAGATTTCCGTTCCACTGAGCCCTGGAGAGCCGTCCCCGGGGTCCATCGCGCCCCGGAAAGCGGACCCCCCCCAGCGCTGCCCAGAGAAGCTGACCCGAGCAGGCTTCAGAGAGGGAAGCTCCGGGGGAAGCTCCGGCAGCCAGGAAAGTCCCTCCGCCCACAGAAGCTACAGGTCAGTGAGAAAGAAGGCTGGGCTAGGGGAGGGGAGCGGAGCGTCTCCGTGACTCGGGCCCCCTCGGGAGGAAGCGGCGGCGGCAGAGACGGGGGCAGGAAGCGGCGGAGGCAGAGGCGTGGGCGGCGGCTGAGGCACAGCGGCCCAGGACTCAGGAATCCCCCAGCAGCAGGTAGAATCTTCAGTACTGAAGGTCTTTCCAACCTGGGGGAGCTGAGCCTGGGAGACGGCCCTGCCCCCACCCCGCTCTATTACTGAAGGCCTCTGAATAAAACCCCTGAGGGAGCTGAGCATAAGAGGCGGGGCCCCCCAACCCGCCCCCACCTGCTCCGTTCCTGAAAGTCTCTGCAGAAAGCCCCTGAGGGAACCAAGTTTGGGAGGCAGCCCTGCCCCCACCCCTGTGCCAGAACTAAAGCTTGCTGCGGAAAGTGCATTTGAATCTCAGAGGCCAAGCACTAGCTGGGCGGATCCAGGCGGAGGTGGAAAGGAATCTCAGAAGTCAAGTAACTGGCTGGGAAAATGCCTAGAAAAGGGAAGAAAAATAAGACTATAGAGAGTTTTTCCCAACAAGTGCAAATGATCCCGACCTTCGGATCTGATGGCGAGGACGAGAACATATTCTTGCCATCAGGGAAAGACGTGGAGGCCGGGGCCTCAGTACCCCAGACACCCCAGGGGGGTGTTGGGTGGGCTCAGGCCTTGGAAGAGCTTAAAAAGGATTTTGAAAAGCAAGTTAGACAGGTGGAGGAAAGACTGGGAAGAGAAATGACAAAGATGCAAGAAGAGTATGAAAAAAAGGTCAATACCTTGGTAAAGGAGACCCAAAAAAATGCTGAGGAAATTAACACGTTGAAAAATAGGCTCACTCAATTGGCAAAAGAGGTTCAAAAAGCCAATGAGGAGAAGAATGCTTTCAAAAGCAGAATGAGCCAAATGGAAAAAGAGGCTCAAAAGCTCACTGAATTTAATAGTTCTCTCAAAATTAGAATGGAACAGATGGAGGCTAATGACTTTATGAGAAACCAAGAAATCACCAAACAAAACCAAAAGAACGAAAAAATGGAAGAGAATGTGAAATATCTCATGGGAAAAACAACTGACCTGGAAAATAGATCCAGGAGAGACAACTTAAAAATTATGGGACTACCTGAAAGCCATGATCAAAAAAAGAGCCTAGATATCATCTTGCATGAAATTATCAAGGAAAACTGCCCTGACATTCTACAACCAGAGGGCAAAATAAGTATTGAAAGAATCCATCGATCACCACCTGAAAGAGATCCAAAAAGAGAAACTCCTGGGAACGTTGTGGCCAAATTCCAGAACTCCCAGCTCAAGGAAAAAATCTTGCAAGCAGCTAGAAAGAAACAATTCCAGTACTGTGGAAATACAATCAGGATAACCCAAGATCTAGCAGCTTCTACATTAAGGGATCGAAGGGCGTGGAATAGGATATTCCAGAAGGCAAAGGAACTAGGACTCAAACCAAGAATCACCTACCCAGCTAAACTGAGTATAATACTTCAAGGGAAAATATGGTCTTTCAATGAAACAGAGGACTTCCAATCATTCTTAATGAAAAGACCAGAGCTGAAAAGAAAATTTGACTTTCAAACACAAGAATGAGAAGAAGCATGAAAAAGGAAACAGCAGAGAGAAGTATTAAGGGACTTACCAGAAATGAACTGTTTACATTCCTACAGGGAAAGACAATATTTCTAACTCTTAAAACTTTTCAGTATCTGGGTAGTTGGTGGGACCACACATACACATGTACACGCATGCACACACATACACACATGCATACACATACAGAGACAGAGAGCACAGATTGAACTGAATAGGATGGGACCATACCTTAAAAGAAATTAAGGTAAATGGTGAGAGAGAAATGTAGTGAGAGGAAAGAGGGGGAAATGGAAGGGGGTAACTATATGTCATTTAAGAGGCAAGTAGAAGATTTTTTTAGTGGAGGGAAAAAGAGGAAAGCTGAGGAAAAAAAAAAAAACAAGAAGTTTACCCTCATCACATTTGACTAAACAAAGGAGTGAAATGCACACTCATTTTGGTATGAAAACCTATCTTACAGTATAAGAAAGCGGGGGAGAAGGAGATATTGGTGGGGGGATGATGGAAGGGAGGGCAAAGGGAGGAGGGAGTAATTGAAAGTCAACACTTGGGGAGGGACAGGATCAAAAGACAGAAGAGAAACAATGAGGGGCAGGTTAGGAGGGATGGTAATTCAGTTAGTCTTACACAACACGACTATCAGGGAGGTCATTTGCAGAACTACACAGATAGGGCCTATATTGAATTGCCTGCCGTCCCAAAGGGAATGGGTGGGGAAGGAGGGATGGGGAGAATTTGGAACTCAAAGTTTTAGGAACAACTGTTTAGTATTGTTGTTGCAACTAGGAAAGAAGACATACAGTTAATGAGGAATAGAAAGTCATCTGGCCCTACAGGAGAAAAGAGAAAATGGAGACAAGAGAAGGGAGGGATGACAGAAGAGAGGACAGACTGGAGATAGGGAAAATTAGATTGCTTGGGGTATTGGGGTGGGGGGAGGGGATAAAAAGGGAGAAAATTTGGAACCCAAAAATTTGTGAAAATGAATGTAAAAAGTTAAATAAATAAAAAAAAGAAAAGAAAAAAAAAAGAAATGGTGAACAGTTGAAATTCAGAAAATCCCGGAGAGCTGTATATGATCTGATGCTGACTGAAATGAGCAGAACCAAGAGAACATTATACACAATAATAACCACAGGATTTCTGAAAGAATAAGCCCTTCACAGCAATGCAAGGACCTAAAACATCCCTAAAGGACTCAAGGCAAAATGTCGCCATATCCAGAGAAAGAACTATGGCACAAAAAATGAAGCAGACTATTTTCCCTTGTGTTATGTTTTGTCTTGGTTTGGTTTTTCTCATGGTTTCTCCTATTCATTTTAATTCTCCTATGCAACATGACTAATGAAAGAATGTGTTTAATAAGAACGTATGCATAGAACCCATATAAGATTGCATGCCGTTTTGGGAAGGGAGGGGAAAGGAAGGGGGGAGAAAATTTAAGACTTATGGAAGTAATTGCTGAAAATTGAAAATAAATTAAATTTAAAAAAGAAAAAATGAAGAAGAAGGATATATAGGGCCATTTTGGTCTAAAATTCAACAGGGGAGGTTGGCTCAGCAGGGACATATTCTCCAAAAAAAAAAAATCTTATGACACAAATACAATGTATTCTGATGAGAAAGAAAAAAGGAGATGTCTAATGATACCACAGAATATGGAAACAAGGGTAGATTACAAAAGAGATGGACGTAACTAGAGATCCAAGACCTCTGGTGTTTGGGACCTCCCAGGATGATGTTGACAGCGCACAGAGGAGACTGACATCCCATGCTCACATATCACTGGGCACGTGGCCTTGGGAGATGACCAAGAGTGGGAGAAATTCACTAGGGGCTGAAGCCTACCTGTCCCAACACTATGAGCATTAGACTTGTGACAGGCAGGTAGTGTTGGTTTCTGGGAGTGCAGAAACAGATGAGGTCATGAATAGACATGAGAGGAGAGCCCAGTAGGGTGAGACCCCAGGGACCCTGGAAGATCACTCTTATGTTTCTGTGTGACCACACAGATGAGATGACAAGATCCCAGAAATGTCTAGAACCCTGCCTAAGTTAGTTGTGGGCAGCAGGGGAGAATAGAAAGGACTTGAGGACTGCTTAGATATTGGGAAGGAGGGAGCGGTGAGGGACAGGTCAAGGTGCTGAGCTGAGGGTGCCTACAGGACCAGGGGGCACAGGGGAGGGGTGTGCTCACTGGGTAAATAAGTGGTCTGGGATGAGCTGGAAGCATAGCAGGAACATGAGGCAGGTCACTCTTCACGAGAGGGTGTAGCATCTCCCATCCCCTGCCCCATTCACACTCAGCTCAGGTACTTACTTCAACGGCTTGGCTGCATCTAGGTACTGTTGCAGTTCCCGGGTCTCCTCCAATATCTGCTCAGGCTTCGTAAAGTGGCCCATGAAGTTGAAATGATCCACTGCGTAAGGCCGATGGACAGAAGGAGAATATTCGATTCCCAAACGACTCAGAAATTCTTGGTAAGTAACATACCCTTTTTGATTGACGTCATATCTGTGAAAAGAAAACTTCCAGTCACTATCTAAAAGAGGCACAGAGAAACGCTTTACTAGCTTTGCCTCTTTGGGAGAGAGGCAGAACAGGGGATGGCAGAGCTGGGAGGGGCCTTAGAACAGGGAAGAGCCGGGCTAGGAAGGGCTTTAGAGACCCTCTGAGGGTCCATGGGTGCTTAACTTTTTTGTGTATCATGAACTTCTCTAGTAGCCAGTCCATAGATTCCTCAGAATCATGTTTTAAAATGCTTAAATTAAAACATAAAAGATTACAAACAAAACCAGTTATTTTGAAATAAATACATAATTTTCCCCATCTGCATTCTGAAACCTGAGGGCCCCAGGTTAAGGACCTCTGGGCTAGTTCAAAGCTCTTGTTTTACAGCTAAAGACTAACAAGAAAAATGTAAAAGAAAGCGTGTTAGCTGACGGAGCAGAGACTGGAACCCTGGTCTTCTACCTACTTCTCCTGTGTGCTCTGGTCACTTCTTACAGATGACACCCATACTCTCTGACTCCACCACCGGAGTAGTAGTAGACAGATTGTATTATAACCTGATAATTTTAGTAGATCAATTTTATTGAACTGCCTGATGCTCACAAAGGATAAACTCCTTTCTCGTTGTCCCAGAGCTTAGAATGAATGTCAAAGGCAGGATCTGAACCCAGGCCTTCTAGACTCTAGGTCCAGTCCTCTGCCCACTAGGCCAGGTCATAGTTGGTAGCTGGAGAGATGCTCTGACCTTTATGTGTGAGAAGTCCCCCAAAACTTCATCCTTTGATCCTATGGTTCCGTTATCTCACCCAACATATTTGTAAGACAGAATTAAAAGCCAGAGTAGTTCTTTCACCTAATAGGTAATTTCTGAGTCCCTTCTATGGAGAAGATCCCAGGTTAGAGTGAGGACTTCTTCTGGCCAAAAAGACAAAAAAAAAAAAAGAAAGAAAAGAAAAGAAAAGAAAAGAAAAGAAAAGAAAAGAAAAGAAAAGAAAAGAAAAGAAAAGAAAAGAAAAGAAAAGAAAAGAAAAGAAAAGAAAAGAAAAGAAAAGAAAAGAAAAGAAAAGAAAAGAAAAGAAAAGAAAAGAAAAGAAAAGAAAAAACTTCCCCCTAATATTGAATAGCATCCGAACTCCCATAAACAAACAAGTGGACCTGGGTTAAAATTCCAGTTTAGATGCAAGAAAGCCATTTACTACCTATGTGACCTCAGGGAAGGCCCAGGAGCCTTCAGGGCTTCATTTTCCCTCTCTGCAAAATAAGGGAAGGTGGAACAGTGGGCAGAGTGCTGGACCTGGAGTCAGGAAGACTCCTCTTCATGAGTTCAAATCCAGCCTCAGGCACTTACTAAACTGTGTGACCCTGAGCAAGTCACTATACCCTGTGTGCCTCAGTTTCCTCATCTGTAAAATGAGCTGGGGAAGGAAATGGCAAACCACCTAGTATCTCTGCCATGAAAACCCCCAATGGGATCAGGAAGAGTCAGACATGACTAAAATAATTAAACAACAAAAATGAAAAAAATAAGAGGATTCAACTAGATGCCCTCTGAGGTTCCTTCTCTCTGTCTGTGATGAGCCTGCCAGTAATGGGCATATCACATGCCTTCTCTGGCTCTCAGTGTTCTGGTCTGTAAAATGAGACAGATCTCAGATCCCTCCACCTCTAAATTATGCCATGCTTGTGATCTGGGTCGAGAACAGTAAGACTCCTTCTCTCAAGTTTCACAAAATGTGGAGGATAGACAGGAGAAAGTGATCTGCAGGACGCTGGCCAGGCTCCGATCTCATTTTCCACCACTGAATTTTTCTGCATCCTATTGCATTCAAAACCACAGTTTCTAGAGTGTGTGATTTCCCGGTATTATTCCAACAGAATAGAATGGTTTCTATAAAATTTTCAAGGCAAATTGCCAATCTGCCTTTTAAAAAAATAAAAAAAGAAAAAATCTATTTTCGTGGAAAGACCTGGGACATAAACCACAAAGCTCTTCTGGCAACATCCTGACCCCCACTCCTCCATCATTTCACCTCAGGCCAGGCCAATGAGTTTACTAAAGGCAGCATCACCTGATTGACCTTCTGGGAGCAATGGGTGTGTCTACTGACATCCTGTTACTGCTACCTCTCACCCTGGCACACATTCCCTGACCTAATGAGATGTAGAGTCACAGGACCCAGGCTGGATTCCAATTCTGCCACTCAGAAACCGGATGGCCTTAGATAAGCCATTTAACTCCATAAGTCTCAATGTCCTCTACTGTAAATGGGGTGTTGGGATTACACAACCTCTCAGCTACCCGAAGCTCTTGTCTGTGATGTTATGAAACAGTCAGGCAAGCATCTATTAAGCACCTACTGTGTACTAGGCACCATGCTGGAGGGAGATCCAAAGACCTAAATGAAACAGTCTGTTCTCACGGAGTTGGATTCTATCAAGGTGAGCCCATAAAGACACATATAAATCTATACCAAATACATTCAGAATAAATTCATGACAATGTGAAGGAGAAGGTGCTAGCTTCAAATGAAGGTGGTCCTCCATCAAAGTCAGGTCTCCCTGGACACACTGGAGGCCAATTCTCTGACTTCTTCTGAATTATGTTGAATGGAGCCCACATACCCCTAGACCCTGGATCCACGTGGACCCTGGATGTCCTTGGCTCAGGAGGTCTGAGTTCACCCTTCAGCTTTACCCCTCACTCGCTCAGAAACGAACCCCAGAGGCTGGTGAAAAAGGTCACCAGCTCATCTAAGCATCCTAGTCTAAGGTGTCCAACTGCTTGCTGCCTCCCTTCCCCAGCATGAATTGTCAAGGCTACAATGCTGTGGAAATGCTGTGGACCAAGGAGGCTGGAGCACTTTGGTTCCAGGTAAACTTTCAGGAATTTTATTTTCTCAGAGAAAAGGGAAAAGTCTGAAGTGTTCCTGGGCATTGTTACTAAAGGCAGAGGACTCCAGAAAATGGGAGCTTGGGATTTATTTGTTTGTTTTTACTAATGATGGAAGTTAAACATTTGAGGAAAGAGCAGTCCAGTTCTCCGTCTGTGCACAAAGTATCAGGCAAGTGAGTTGAGGATCTAAAGAGATGCCAGGGGTGCTCTCCACAGTCATTCTGGTTGTTAGAGCCCCCAAGGCTCAGCATCCTCCTTCTCTGACAGTACTTCAACATGGCTTCCATGTACATGTAATTCCTCCCAGGGCGCTGTAAGTTCCGTTTTGGTTTTGTATTCCCAGAATCTGGCACATAATAGGTGCTTTTAGAATGTTTAGTGGATAGGACTGGATGGACTGGGTCCCTGCTCTGGTCCACCAGCCTGAAGTGTTGAGCATTCACCCGGCAAAGCAAGTCCCTACCTCCACAATGGATTCTCATTTCTTTTTTATGGAAAATGGTTGGAATACAAACACTCATTAGACCAGACTCACTTCTAAAGTAATCTCTCAAAGCTTGGTCATTGTGCCAGGAGCCTAACTCCAACCTCAAGTCTACTTTTCCTGAAACTTGGATTAAATGAACATATTTTGTTTTGTTTTTTAATGACTCAATAAAATAATAAACGGTCTGTTCTTATCATCAGAGAAGAGCAGCCCAGGCCAGAGTAAGAGGACCTCAATTCAGTGTCTACAATCTCAGTGCTGATCACATATATTGGGTGGAATGTGGGAAAGAAAGCAACTCACCTCTAAGTGTGATGGATGGGCCAGGCCAAGTGCCCATGCTGTCATGCTTTCCCCCTCCCTGGACCAAGACAGACAACTGTCTGAGTCAGAGGCCCAGACAGCCTGGCCCTGGGGAGTGGCACATTCACATTAATAAAGGGCCTGGGCAGGCCTTCCCAACTGCATGGGATGAAAAGTCATGGCATCTCTGTCACCTTCTGAGCACCCGTGCAACCTGGGGCATCTCTCTGAGAGTTTCCTCTGTCAAATGGGCTGCTCAGGACTGATGATAGAATGAAGAAGCAGAAGGGAGCTTGGGAAATCCTTCCCCTCCTTTGTGGGCCCAAGGAAAGCACCCTGACTATGGACTCAGAGGCCTGAGTGGGAAGCCCAGCTCTCTCCCCTCCTCTGTGGGACCCTGTTGTTATTCTAGCCTTTCAGGCATGGTCCCACTTGCGGTTTCTTTGGCAAGACACTGGAGCATCTCTACCACCCTCTTCTCCACCCTGGGACCCCACCCCCCTATTCCTTCTCTAGGCCTCAGTTTCTCATCTGTAAAATGGGGGGAGGGCAGCATCAATGTCTTCCAAGTTCCCTTCTGACTCCAAATCTATGACCTTTGAACAAGGAGCAAAGACAGAGGGGAAGAAAAGGTGCAAAAGGCAGATTAGGATTCCAGTTTGATGTCAGGAAAAACTTCCTAATGACTGGAGTTATCTCACAGTATTCCTGGGTGGCCTTGGAAGCCTTCAAGTCTTCCCACAAAGGCTGGATGGGGACTTCCCTGCTCAGGAGTACCAGAGAGAGGATCCTGGCTCACAAGGGGCATAGACCAGATACCTTCTGGGACCTTTATACCTCTGAGGCTTGGTGATGGAGGCCATGACACATCTGGCATATTGCCCAATGCTTGGTCATCTAGACAGCAAGAGGGAACCAGACAGCTGGGCTCCATTCCCTTATAGCATGTGGTCCTGGAGGCCTCCTGGATCACTACAGAAGCTAAAACCTTGTGCTTCCTGGAGAGACAGTTCTGAAAGGGCTGAAGTGGCTCTGCCAGTGGAACCCAAGCTGCAGCAGACCATGCTAGACTTGGAAGCTTCAAGAACCAGCCCCATGAGTGACCTGAGGACCAGCCTTCCCCTTGGGAAAGGCTCAGCCTGAGAAGGCTAGTAACTGGGCGATGGCTTTGGGGGAGGCCATAGTTCCTCTGCAAAGACTGTCTGCTAAAACATGAGAGACCCATGCTGACAAAGTTGTGACTTCTTAGAATAATAACAGCAATTAGCATTTATGTAGCACTTAAGGTTGCAAAAAACTTTACAAATATTGTCTCATTTGACACTCAAAATGACCTTGATAGGGAGATGTTTTATTATCCCTTTTTACAGATAGGGGGAACTGAGGCTTAAGTGACTGGCCCTAGGGCACATAGCTCAGTGAATGGCATAGCCCAGACTCAGAACCATATAACAAAAACTCCTCAGGGAGCTTTCAGGCTAGGGTGAAGATCAGGTACATTTTGTTCATTCAGCAAACTTTTAGCAGGGTCCCTCCCTGCCAGGGGCACAATACTATGCCAGGCCCTGAGGGGGAACTAAAGTATGGCAAAGAAATGAAGAATGTATGTAGACACCTTATGGGAGCTAGAGCCAGGAGGCAACTCAGAAGTCATCTGGTCCAACTCCATCCTTTTACATAGGAGAAACCTGAGGCCCACAAAGACATGCTCATAGTCACAAGGACATTAAGGGAAGAACCAGGCTTCATCAGCCAGGGCTTGTTCCCTGACACCATGCTGACATCCACAAGTTGAGAGCTGAAGCACACAGAGAGGGGCATTCCCTTTGTCAGCAGGTATCTCAGAAGGCTTCACAGTGGAGACGCCCACAGACACCTTTGAAATCGAGCCTGTGATGCTCTGGGTCCCCTTTCTGCTGCAGAGACAACAGTCTGCCATCATTCCCTATTCTGAAACTTTCAGACAGTCCTAAACTCCCTCTCTTCCAAGCAGCCAGTTGGACTGTTGATTGTAATTAAAGGGGAGCCAAATGAACAAGCAGTCTAATTTGGCCCATGGTTGGAACCAAAGAAGAGAAATAGAAAAAGGGGTGTGAAAGAATGTCACACTGCCTTGCTAAATTAGAACCACAACAGCCCACTTGTTCAGAAACGCAGCCAACATTTTAGCCTCCACTTGGAGAACTGGGAGGAAAAGTAAGAAAGGCTATGGACAGCCCGGAGAGCAGACACCTCAGGGGAGGCTGGGGCAGGCAAGACAAGAAGGTAAACGGCTTCCATAGAAATGCGTATTGACTGACTGACTCTTGGAGACTGCTTCTCCCTCAGAAGAACAATGAAAGAGGGCAGAGCCAAGATGGCGGAGTAGAAAGATACACAAATGCTGGCTCTCCCCACACAGCCCATAAAATACCTGTAGAGAGGGACTCTCAACAAATTCTGGAGCAGCAGAAGTGGAGAACAACAGAGTGGAGGAGATTTCCAATCCAGGGTGACCTGAAAGGCCCATGGGAAACATCTGTTGCACCAGACACAGAACGGAGCCCAGCCCAGCCTTGCCCGAGCAATGAAGCTCTGGGAGGAGAACACCTCAGGGGCAGAATATCCAGTCACAGAATCCCCAGTTGCAGCAGCAGCAGCAGCAGCGGATTCGCAAATCCCTCAACCCACAGCCACCAAAGATCAATGACAGTGTTTTTTCAGTTGACTGGGAAGGGAGAAGGGCCTTCCCATAGCTCTGGCCTTAGGCAGTGGCCATGGAGGCCACATCAGGCAGCAGTTCCCACAGCAGCCTGCATCCACTGTTGTATCAGAAAACCCCAGGGGGCACTGAGCAGCCCATTCTTATTGCCTGTGTAGAGAGGCCTGTGTAGAGGCCCTGAGGGAGCAGATCTTTATCTCACACTGAATGGTGGCCCTGCTCCCACAGCTTAACTGAATCTCAGCCCCCCAGTGCTGGCTTGGTGGAACTGGAGGCCAAGTGGCTGTGGAGAGGAAACTCTGCTAAGATTCTGGGCACAAAAATCTCTTCCTACTCCCAGATCAGTATATGCACTCGACTGTGCCACCTAGGAGGAATTGAGATCTTAGAGATTCCCTATATAAGAGTATACCCTACTTGACAAAGGACCCAAAAGTCAAATAACTGGCTTGGAAAATGCCCAAAAAAGGGGGAAAAAATAAGACTATAGAAGGTTATATTTTTGCTGAACAGGTATCTTCTCCCATCCTTTTGGATGAGAAAGAACAATGCCTACCATCAGGGAAAGACATAAAAGTCAAGGTTTCTGTATCACAAACATCCAAAATAAATATCCAATGGTCTCAGGCCATGGAAGAGCTCAAAAAGGATTTTGAAAATCAAGTAAGAGAGGTGGAGGAAAAACTGGGAAGAGAAATGAAAGAGATGCAAGAAAAGCATGAAAAGTGGGTCAACACCTTGCTAAAGGAGGCCCCAAAAATGCTGAAGAAAATAACACCTTTAAAAATAGGCTAACTCAATTAGCAAAAGAGGTTCAAAAAGTCAATGAGGAGAAGAATGCTTTCAAAAGCAGAATTAGCCAAATGGAAAAGGAGGTTCAAAAGCTCACTGAAGAAAATAGTTCTCTCAAAATGAGAATGGAACAGAGGGAGGCTAATGACTTTATGAGAAACCAAGAAATCACAAAACAAAACCAAAAGAATGAAAAGTGGAAGATAATGTGAAATATCTCACTAGAAAAACAACTGACCTGGAAAATAGATCCGGGAGAAACAATTTAAAAATTATGGGACTACCTGAAAAACATGACCAAAAAAAGAGCCTAGACATCATCTTTCATGAAATTATCAAGGAAAACTGCCCTGATGTTCTAGAACCAGAGGGCAAAATAATTATTGAAAGAATCCACTGATCATCTCCTGAAAGAGATCCAAAATGAGAGACTCCCAGGAACATTGTAGCCAAATTCCAGAGTTCCCTGGTCAAGGAGAAAATATTACAAGCAACTAGAAAGAAACAATTTGAGTATTGTGGAAATACAATCAGGATAACATAAGATCTAGCAGCTTCTACATTAAGGGATCAAAGGGCTTGGAATATGATATTCCAGAAGTCAAAGAAACTAGGACTAAAACCAAGAATCACCTACTCAGCAAAACTGAGTATAATACTTCAGGGGAAAAAAATGGTCTTTCAATGAAACAGAGGACTTTCAAGCATTCTTGATGAAAAGACCAGAGTTGAAAACAAAATTTGACTTTCAAACACAAGAATGAGAAGAAGCATGAAAAAGTAAACAGTAAAGAGAAATCATAAGGGACTTACTAAAGTTGAACTGTTTACAATCCTACATGGAAAGACAATATTTGTAACTCTTGAAACTTTTTTCAGTATCTGGGTAGTTGGTGGGATTACATACACACACACACACACACACACACACACACACACACACACACACATAGAAAGAGAGAGAGACAGAGAGCACAGGGTGAATTGAATAGGATGGGATTATATCTTTAAAAAATGAAATTAAGGGGTGAGAGAGAAATATATTGGGAGAAGAAAGGGAGAAATGGAATGGGGCAAATTATCTCTCCTAAAAGAGGCAAGGAAAAGACTTTTCAATGGAAGGAAAAAGGGGGGAGGTGAGAGGGAAAACATGAAGCTTACTCTCATCACATTCGACTAAAGGAAGGAAAATAAAATGCACACCCATTTTGGTATGAAAACCTATCTTACAATACAGGAAAGTGGGGGAGAAGGGGATAAGCAGGGTGAGGGAGATGATGGAAGGGAGGGCAGTGGGAAGAGGGAACAATTAGAAATCAACAGTCTTGGGGAGGGACAGGGCCAAAAGACAGAGCAGAAGAAATGGGGGGCAGGATAGGATGGAGGGAAATATAGTTAGTCTTACACAACACAACTATTTTGGAAGTTATTTGCAAAACTACACAAATATGGCCTATTTTGAATTGCTTACCTTCCCAAAGGGGATGGGTGGGGAGGGAGGGAGGAAGAGAAGTTGGAACTCAAAGTTTTAGGAACAACTGTTGAGTATTGTTCTTGCATACAACTAGGAAATGAGAAATACAAGTAATGGGGTATAGAAAGTTATCTTGCCCTACAGGACAAAAGAGAAGATGGGGATAAGGGAAGAGAGGGATGTTAGAAGGGAGGGCAGATTGGTGATGGGGTAATTAGAATGTTTGGAATTTTGGGGTGGGGGAGGGGAGAAATGGGGAGAAAATTTGGAACCCAAAAATTTGTGGAAATGAATGTTGAAAACTTAAATAAATAAATTTAAATTGAAAAAAAAAGATAACCACAAAAAAAAAAAAAAGAAGAAGAAGAAGAAGAAGAACGATGAAGCCAGACCAGATGATCACTAAGGTTTCTTCTGGTTCCACCATTCTAACAAGGCACATTCAGGGTTACAAACCTTTTTCCTCCCAACAGCCCTCCAGGATCCCCTGGGAACTCCAAGCCTGTTATCTGATTTTACACAAGAGGAAAAAGAGGCAAAGTGATGAAGGGGCTTAACCCAAGGTTTACTCAGACAGGAATTAAGTGTCTGAGCCAAGATGGAGCCCAACTCCACACCCACGACACCATGTTGTTACTGTGGAAAAACCTTCCAACCTCCACCCTGATGGCCCCAGCTCAAAGACCCACTCCCTCAGCTCTGACATTCTGGGTACTGTTTGGGAGTTTTTTTATTTCTTTTCACTATTTGGGACTCGGGATCATTCTCCAGCCAATTTTGGTTAATATTAACCTTATCTGTTCACATCTGTCCCTTGGGGTGTGAAAATTTAGTTTGTTGTGGTGAAAGCTTTAAATATTCCCCAGATAAGAAGCCACAGGAAGAATCTCAATTGTCTCTGACTCCTGGGGAAATTCTTGGAAAATCCTCACCCTCCATCCACCTCTTGGTAAAGGCTCTAAAATCTCATTTCCTCGGTAACTTGACTTAGTTTCCCTATAGAGTTTGCTGGATGAAGTCTGCTCCCTAGGCGATTTATGAGACCATGACTCTATTTAACTAAATTTGTTCCACTTTAATGATCTGGAAGGAAGAGGGGGTTGCAGCTTTTGCTTCTCTCCAGGGTTTATGGCCTGGAAGGTACAGGACTGCAGCAGGACAGAAAAGAATCACTTCTCTGTCACAAGGACAGAACTCTGCCCATAAGATACCTGCAGATGGTCCCAATAGGGGGCGAGTCTTCCCTGAGGATTGAGCCCGTACTTGAGCACAACAAAAAAATCTAGGGTTTTACCTCTATAATTTCTGTATTGTATTAAATATCTATTTGGCAACAGTTACCCACCAAAGAGCAGATATAGCTCTTGTACCACAAGGCCTTTCAACTCTGACATTCCCTGTGTTAAAGGAATAGACATTCTATCATAACACCTCCAAAACTAATCTGAATATGAGGGAAATGTGGACTTGACAAATATTAATGGAGCCCATAAATTCTGGTCCTAGTTTGGGGACATAAGTAAAATGTCAGAGTTCACAGGGAGCTTAGAACAGGGAATGTCAAGGCTGGGAGGGGCCTCAGAATAGGGAATGGCAGGGCTGGGAGGGAGCATATGACAGATAACATATCAGACACCACCATCAGACAATAAGGAGATTTCAGAGAAATTCAGAAGATTTCATATAATCCCAACTTCCTCATTTTATAGACAAAGTAGCTGAGGCAAGTGAGAAATTTGTCCCAAATTTTCTCCCCATTTCTCCCCTCCCCCCACCCCAAAATGCCAAGCATTCTAATTACCCATATCACAAATCTGCCCTACCTTCTAACATCCCTCCCTTCCCTTATCCCCATCTTCTCTTTTGTCCTGTACTGCAGACTCTTACTTCAAACTCTTGCTTCCTCCTACATAGGGAGACCAGAACCATACTGGGAGGTTGAACACAAGTTTGCTGACTTCCTGGGTCAGGATTCTTGACTCTGCATCGTTTTTCTTCAGGCAACTAACATTGATTGAGTCCCTTATATTGAGACTATGTCTACATGAAAGAGATAAATGAACCATGGGAGGTTTCTCTGTAAGGAGAGGATGAAAAATACATGTACTTTTGTGTGTGCCAAGAAGGGGTCCACCATCTGCATAAGTGGAGGAAGCTTTCCTCAGCAAGAGAAGGGGGGAAGGGAGAGATGGGGAGAAAATTCAGAACTCAAAATCTTATGGAAATGAATGCTAAAAACTAAAAATCAATTAATAAAAAAAGAAAAAGAATTAGATAAAACTTGATGAATGTACGAGAAGTTTTTGATAAAAATAAAGTTCCATGGACCAGTGAAATCACCTACCTGTCCCAGATCTATCTGGAACTATAACTATCTCTAGCTCCCTAGGTCCCCTGATACTATGGAGGAAAAGCTAACAATACTCATTCATTGGTGACAAGTTGCCTGAAACAGTTAATGAGAAGACTAACATGAGAATCTCCTTACCGCGCCCAGAGTTTTTCAAATTCTCTTGGTGTGATGGGAATGTCAAATCCATACAGACAATTTCGTATATCCCTTCGACGTAGAATGCCATTGCCCTCATTGTCAGTTTCTAGAAAATTCTGCAACATGAGAAAAGGGGTTAAGTCAGAACTTAGAACACTGTAAGTCAGAATTTCTTTTCAGAGAAATAAGAGAGATAAAGGCATGCCGTGCAGAAAAGGAAACTGTACCTACTTTCTTTGTCATTGCTGAGGGTAAAATTTAGGAACAAGTTAAAACATACTCATTGTCTTGGGGGGGAAGGGAAGGTCTTCTAACTCCAATATTCTAGGATTCTAAGAACCCAAGACTCTAGGACTCCATGATTCTGAGACCCCAAGATGCTGTTTCCATGACTCTAAGATTAAGGTATAACCTTCTCTGTGTTTAGTTTTCTTGGTACCAGACCCACTCATACTCAGCAACTTCTTTAAAAAAAACACCAAGTATTAAAGTCAAAACAAGTTGCTTTCATAGCCACTGGATGGAGGTGCAATTTCTGTAAATGGATGCCCCCCCATTCAGCATGCCTTTACCAATCTGACCATTCCAAGTCATCCATGGTCAAAACAGGCACATTCCTACTAAAGAACTGATGAAGTCACTAACCCAGGATTGAGCATAGTCCCAGAGGCTGGTAGTTCACTATCTTGATCAATCAATCAACATTTACTAATACCAGGCACTGTGCTAAGTTATGATGGGTACAAAGGAAAGCAAAAATATTCCAATCATCTGTAGACTCAGAGAGGGGGCATGTCTCGCCCAAGAACACACAGTGAGTCAGTGCCCTGACTGAAACTAGAACCAGCTCCCCTGAGTTCTGGGCTGGTGCTTCCTCCTCCTGTCTGAGTCACCAATGGGAAAAGAGCGTGAGTGAGGACAGGTCAGTCTGACTCAGAAATTGCCCCTTGCCCCAAAAAGACAGTGTGCCTTAATTGTTGCATGGGGTTAACATGGTCAAAAAGAAAAAAATATTCGCAAATGACTCAAACTTCAGTAGAATACACTAATTTTGCCCCTTGGTTTATCTGCAGCTGATACCCATCATCCTATTTCTCTGGCCCTTTCAGGTTTTCTCACAACCCTGTGAAGTGAGTAAGGCAGGAACTATCGAGAAGTCTTGAGGAGGAAGAGTTAAAGCTCCGGATTTGGAGTCAGGAGAGCTAGATTAAAATCTCGTCTCAGGCACTGATTTGCTGGGAGTCGTTTTATCCTGGTTTCCTCATCTGCAAAAAGAGGCTAATGAGACTTGCCTACCAACTCATGGAGCTATTATTGGAGCTGGGGGCCAGTTTAGAACAGGGAACGTTTTAAGGGTCTCATTTACTAATGGCTGAGGTAGGATTTGAACCCAAGTCACTCCAAGCCCAGGGTCCAATCCTCCACTGGACAATGCCTGTATCAGTGGGTGAGGGAAGAGGAAGAGAGAAGGGCCAATAGCTCTTCTGGACTGGGAGGCACAGACTGGGTGCTGGGGATTTGAACTGCACAAGTGGGCAGCATGGAACCTGGACCTCAGGCTGCAGGATCAAAGGACCACATCCAATGTGAGAGAGGGCCAGGCCTGGATCAAGCCACATCTAGACCTCAGCTCTGCAGAAAAGCATTCATTCCAAGCCAGAGCCTGGCCAGAATGGGGAGGGGACTGGAGACCAGACCACACAGGAATCACTGGAAAGAACTAGGAGCACTTCACCTGGAGCAAAGAAGCCTTAGGAAGATCCCCACCCCACAGGAAGTGATGGCTGGCCCCCTGCCACATCAAGGCCCTCAGTCTACTCTCCGTTTGATCACAGTGGCTGGTCCAAACTTTCACATCTCTTCCCAAAGCTCCCATGACATCCCCTCCCTGACACTGCCAAGGACTCACCAGAGGAATGGAGACCTTTCCCTTCATCATCATCTCCCACTTGTTCCTCCTCTCCCCCAGTCTCTGACAAGGAGCTCCCTTCCTCCCAAGGCCAACCCCTCTACCTGTTTCCTTGGTCCCATCTCCTCCCATCTTCTCTAGCCAATTTCCTCCTGAATGATCCCCCCACATCTCCTCTCCAAGGTCTCCTTATGTAGCAGCTGCTCAGGCTGCCTGACTGCCTAGGACCATGCCCAGATCTCCTCCATCATTAGCCCCATCTTATCCACCAGCCTCCGTTGTAGGTCTCTCCTGCCCTTCTCCACTAAACCCCTTGAAAATCTGTTGAAAAGTAGCGTTTTCCCTCATTCTTCTCTCACCTTTTGAAGCCTTCTGCAGGGTGGCCCCTGATGTCACATAAACAACTCAAGTTCTTGCCTTGACCTCCTCTCGACTCTCTATCACCTGCCCAACCCCTCCTTCCAGGTCTCCTCTGCTGGGCCTCCATGCTGATCTGCCCACTGACCAGGACTCTCAACACCCAAGACTCTCCTGGGCCCTTGTCTCTTCTCTGCTTTATACAGCTTCATGTAGGGATCTCATCAACTCCCACAGCCTCAGTCATTGTCTCTAGTCAGATCTGTCTCTCTCCTGAGCTCAGTCCTACATTACCAACTGCCTTCTGAACATCTCTCACATCTCTCAGACAACACAAACTCAGTGTGACCAAAAGAATTCAATGACTCCCCTCCTGCCAACTTCTCTGTCCCTGGGAAGGACTCCCCACACTCCATCACCAGAGTCCTCTTTAACCTTTCTCTCAGGCCATAGAGCCGATCCCTTCCCAAATGCTATCATCTCCTTCTCTATACCATCTCTCACCTAGGTCCTCTCCTCTCCACTCCCTGAGCAACAGGGGGCTACCAAGGATCTCCAGGGTCAACAGAAGCCCCTAGGCATCGAGAGCTTTTCACATCCTGCTTTTCCAATCTCCCTTTCACAGACTCCAGGATCCCACCAATCTGCTTCCCATCTCTCTGCCTTTTCTTAGTGTGTTTGGAATGTTCTCCCTCCTCACTTCCAGCTCCTAGCATCTCAGGCTCCCTTTAAGAGTCAGCTCAAACCTATCTTCTGCAGGAAACCTTTCCTGGTGCCTCCCTCTCCCACATGGGTTAGTGTCTTCCCTTCTAAGATTACCTTCCATCTACTCTGTCCATTGCTTCTAACTTAGTGGGGTCATGTCTCCATTAGAAGGGGGGCTGCCTGAGGCCAGGGTCTACTTGGTTTTGGTCAGTAGGTTGTTTATATCCCTGGGTAGTGCTGAGCACATGAGGAGCTCTTCATTAATAAGCAAAGTGGTTGCCTGGCTGTGATCACTGTTGTGAATGAGGAAGGAGATTCAGGAAAGAGGACTTGGAGGGCAGAGCTCAGAACAATGAGAGGAATGGCATCTCACCATCAGAGCAGTGGCAGGCAGCTGGTGAGCTCACTACTTGTGCCTGGAAGTGGACAAGCCTCAGCTGCCTGGTTCCGGGGGTATTCTGCAGAGGAGACTCACACATGAATCACAGGGCAGGGGAGGCGACCTCGAGGGCTACTTAATATCTCGCAGAGCAGACAAGTCTACAGATTCATTTTTCCAGGGTACTATAGGGTTGTGAGACATGAATCCCAATAGCCTCTGAAGAATGGAAAATAACTCCCAATTCTGTTTTCTTCCTACCAAACTATGCTGCCCTCCATTCTACTTATAACGTGAACCTTTCTGGACCAACCTGGGGGCTTAGCCGCTATTTATAATGTTGTTTCTATGGGGAAGTAAGTTCCAAGTTCTCAACAACCAACTTGCAAATTAATTTTTGGAACATGGCCCATTTGCAAGTTGGGGAGAACAGTTACTGTGTGAGTAACGAAGACTAAAATTACTTTTGCCTTATTCAATATCTTTAATAATAAGTCAGTGGTGTTTGGCTTTCCCAAATGTCCTGAGACTGGTTAAAAGCCTCCAACTTCTAGGAAGGCATCCCTCAGTACATTATAAGATGAGGACCATAGACTCATGGAAAATAGAAGAATGGGATGAGTACTGAGTTAGAGCCTAAAGCGGTCTGGGTTCAAATCCTGCCTTTGACACTTCCTAGCTGGAGAACTGTGAGTCAATTCAATTCTCTGAAACTCAGTTTCCTCACCTGCAAAAAAGGGGGGGTTTGGACTCAGTGACCTCAAAGGTCCCTTCTGGCTCTAGCTGTCATGACTACTGTTGCCCATCATGAAGGCTTTGCCCAGGACATTTCACGACTAGGGTTCAGCTCCAGAAATCATGGAGACAAAAATGGAAATTGCCATCTGAGTCAAAATGGAGAATTTTCCATTTGGCTGGTAAATGCTCTGGAAGATTCACACTGAGGGCGTAGGAGCCAATCTTGGCTATTTCAACAGCTAAATCAATGAAACACTTCCACAGAAAGCATTCCAAGACTCAGCTCCAAGTGCCTCACTTAAGTTCAATTCAGAAGACACTCAATTCAGGACCTCAGAGGTTCTTGTGACAGGAAGTAGGGAATGAGTAAGAGCTAGGTCTCTTACGATTTTTCATATGCTATATTCCATCTCCCACCCCTGCACCTTTGCACTGGCCATCCCACACGCCTGCAATGCCCCCTGCCTTAATCTCCTCATACAGTCCTCTTCCTTTTCGACCCAGCTCCAGTAGCATCTTCTGCACAAAGTCCTTCCTCATCCCTCAGTTTCTAGCATACTCCCTCTCTTGTATCTATCTTATATATTTATATTTTATTGTCTTTTGTGTAATGTATGCTGCATTATATTTGTAGATATAGTTACAGTGCATATACATTTACATATGTCCTTACCATCTCCTTCCTTAGAACATAAACCCCTTCAGGGGAAGGATTGTTTAGTGGTACCATGCTTGACACACAACTGGCACTTAATTAAGGCTCAATCCTTCCCTTCCCTTCTCTTTCTAAAAGTCTATTACTGTGACTTTTTTTAACCTTATATTTTTTTAACCTGAACACTCTAAGCCTCATAGACAAACAGTAACAAGCTGTCACCAGGGAACTGTTTAATGTTCTCCCTCTCCCTCCCCTATACTCATTTTTTACTTACTCACGTATCTCCTTTCCTCCTCCTCCCCTGCTCATCTACCTTCCTGAGAGAAGGGCTAGCGAGGTCCCATTTATGTGCCTTTAACTGTGACCCAAAGGAACAGCTCCTCCACAATCCCTCCAATTCCCTCTTCTCCAAGAAGAAAAGTGTTAAAAGGATAGAGGAGGGGCCACTGCTCTTGGAGCCCACAGGAATCCCAGAATGGGTTTCAAGAATCAAACACAAGAAAAGGATCCTAGATTAGTCAAGGAGTCCCAGATTCTGCTCCAGAGCTCTAAGTGATAGAAGCACCCTCCACAGAGCTGTCTACAGTACCTCAGGAAACACCACCAGGGACAGGGAGCTCACTTTTCCATGACTTGGTCCATTCTCCCTCCCCACCCCACCCCCCATTTTAAGTAGCACTTCTTTATTTTGAGAAATGTACAAACATAAGTGACACTAAAAATCAGGCCCCAGATAGTGGCTCAAGCCTAAGTCAAAGGCAGGGTCTGAATCAATGGAGAACCATCCAAGAGAGTCTTTGGGAAGCCCTCCCCAGGACAGCAGCATGGGCAGGTCATAGAAGAGGTGGGCATGTGGCTTCCCAGACATTCCTTAACAATATGGCCCCAACATCCATAGCTGGCAAAGGGACTTTCCATCTTTTAGATGAGACAGATCGAAGCATTGCCTTAACATAAGGGACACATACAGTGGAATGTCAAGGATTATTTCATGTTTGATTTTGTACCAACAGTGTTTCATGCTCTTTTTTATTTTTTATTGGGGGGAAGGGCAGGTAGATAGGAAACTCCAGGTTAGGAAAGTCCTTCCACCAACACAGTCAGCTGCTACTCTGCAACTTGCAGGCTAAGAGCTCCTTACACATATTAGGAACTTAAATGCTTGTTGGGTTGACATTATGGAAACATTTTCTATATTGAGCACCTAACATTTGCATAATTATTCTAATTCAAGTCTAGAAGATGCACTATGGTTTATCAAATATTTCCCTCCCAACAGTCAATCTTTCTAGACTAATTTATTCACCCCCTCATGCGCCTGACCTCCCAACCAAACTGGCCCCAAAGGAATCATTACTCTATTGCCTCCAGGTCTTTGCCCTGCTCAAAATGCTCTCCCTCCCCCTGTCCACCACTCAGAATCTCTAGCTCCCTTTAAAGTTCAATTTGAGGGCTACCTTTGACATGAGGTTTCTCCTGAGCCTCACCCTCCCCAAATTACTTTGTTTTCTTTGTATATGCAATAAGTTCAGAGGGATGAGCATCCCACCTACCCTCCAGCCTGGAGAGCAATTTGAGCCCATCTTTGAGCAGAACTGAGTCACAGCCCAGAGTTCTGAAAGAGACAGAGACTGAGAAGAAGGAGAGAGACCTTCACAGATGGGCGGCGGCAGCAGCAACGATGTTCACCTTCCCCAACCCTGCCCCTTCCTCCCACATCCCTTAACCTGATCCGGAAAGAATTAAGGCAACAGGAGAAAGGAGAAAGAGACTGGGAAGCAGTCATCACCCCACTCTAGGCACCCTGGGGAGTGGCCTTTGCCCCTCTACACACACTCAAGGAAGACTCAGGCTAAAGTCACAGGGTCTCCTGCCTCTTGGAGGCCTGAGGAAAGCTCCTAGGAAACTGCCCAAAGCTTTCCCCATTCTCCACTTCCAGGGCAGCACAGATGACTCACTTGCTCCTTTGCTCAATTGTTGGCAGCGGCATCTCTATCAAGGTCATATCTGCAAAGCCCCTGGTACAGTCCCTAGCGCACAAATTAGGTGCCCAATCAATGCTTATTCCCTTCTCTATATTCCTCAGAACCTGAATTTCTCCTCAAACATTCAGACTCAGAAAGTAAAATTTGAGATTAAGGCAGCAAGCAAAAGTTCTGCCTCAATCCTGGGAAGTCTAGGGCCTGGGGGCTCTGAGCCATTCTGACTATCCTTCTAACTCACTGTTTAACATCAACTCCATAAAGCAGCCACAGATGGGACTACATGGACCATAGACCCTATGCTAAAGAAAGAATTCTTTATTTAAAGAGGGTGGATGAAGTCTTCAGATTTACATCTCTCCAGAAAGGGAGCAGAGAGGAAACGGTGGTGAGGACTTCTGGCCTGGCCAACTGCACCCTCCCACAGCCCCAATGCCCCAATGACCAGGATGACACACAAGTGTTCAACAGATTGCTTGGGGTACCCCAACCCTCGCAGAGAGTGCAGGGCTGCTTCTCATCTTGGTAGCCCCAGCACCCAGCAAAATTAAGACACTTAATAAATGCTTAATGAACAGAGAGTGTGGGACCTGCTGCTTAGACCACCTGCCTGATGGAAAGGTACTCAGAACAGGCAGCATCTGAGGTTTGCACTTCAAAGCACTCTAATCCAAGGCCTCATTAGATCCTCACAACAGTCTCATGAGGGGTGCTACCATTATCTCCATTTTACAGATGGGGAAACTGAGCAATAGAGAGGTTAAGTGATTTGCCCATGGTCACAGTAGGTATCCAGGTTGGAATATGAACCCAAATCTACTACTTTGTCCCCTACCACACCCCTCTGGAGTAACACTGGCCCTCTCCATCCACACAACTCCTACAAAGAATCAGCTTTCCTAGTGTGGACTCACTGGAGACCTGAAGAACTTCATTTGTAAGACATTTTTACAACTGAAACATGTTCACACAATATGGTGTGGAAAGTTGCTGTTCTCTCTGAACCTGTGCCCCTGAAGAGACCCGGTGGGCAGGGAGAGCCCCCTACCCCACATTGGAGCATGGAACTGAGACCGCCTGGGCGTCATCAGCAGCAGAGCACCGTCAAGCTGGCGCAACTCGGCACTGCTAGGGCACCACTATCCCATACATGCAAAGAGACTCTTTCCCTTTGGAGAACACATACTGCTTCTTACCTTAGACAAGTCGAACCATCTGTTTTTTGCTTCTGAAGCAAGGTAGTTATGAGCCTGATCGCAAGCTAGGTCTGAGTCTGTGGGCTTCGGCTTGGGCCTTGGAAAGGAAAACAATGATAATAAATTGCCATATTTTCCATGTAAGGGGACCATGGATCTCCCATGGGCTGAGCCCCTCCTCCCATTGAGGACCCCCTCCATGCAGTATCAAAGACAGTTTTGCTCCTGTTATTTCACATCTGGTCTAACTTAATTCTTACAACACTGGCTTATTTCCCCAGCTGCATGTTAGGGAAGTCTTCCTAAATTTTCTCTGAGCTCGTTTATTTTAAGATGTTCAGCTCTCCTGCAGCACCACAAAACAAATAGAATTTGTTTATTCTCTAAGAAAACCAACAATAACAATAACGGAATGTTCAATGCCTTAGGAGGAGACCTAAGGGCTTCACTCTTCTCCCTGAGCATGAGTCGCAGCCAGACCCTGAGGCTCTACAGCCACAGGCCTGCCTCGGTCCTGAAGGAGGAGGATCTGGTGTGGAAGGCCTATGTGCACACTGGCTGTGACTGCCATACAGCCTGGGAGGAGAATCCTGACTCTCTCTCGCCTTCCCTCTGGCAATGTCATGCCATCCTCTTGGCTGCACAATGGAGGTGACACATATTTCACTTCCCCTGAATTGGAAAGCAAGCCCAAGGGCAGGGACAGGTTGGCAGGATTGGAAGTCGGACGACCTGGGTTCAAATACTGGCTCAGTTGTTTCCTAGCTATGTGACCTTGGGCAAGTATGTCTCCAAACATCTCTGGACCCAGACTCCTCATCCAAAAACTGAAATGGAATAGGTGACCTCCACAGCCACTGTGGGCCCAAAATCCTGCTCCAGGAGTATAGATTCCCCCAGCTTCCTCCCAGGATCACCCAGCCAACCCTCCCTTGGCTGCCAATGCACAGTTAGGAAGACGCCACTTCTCTATTCCAGGTCCTCCTGCCTTTGGGGTAAAAAGCCCTTCAAAGACCAACTTCACACCACTCCCCCTCTTTGACTGTTTTCTTGCTCCTCATATACAACTTTCCATCTCCAAGCCTTTGTCCAGGCTGTGCCCCCAGACTCAGGATACCCACCCTTCTTTACCTTTGCCTCTGATAAGGCCTGCTTCCTGCAGAGCTCACCTCAAATCCCATCTTCTATAGGAGGCAGACTCTCATCAAGAATTTCCCACCCCTCAAAGCCCCCAGGGTAGACATTAGTGAATCTGTCACATACAGGTTCCCCTGATGCTGATAACCAGAGAAGCTGGGATTTCACTGTTGTGGATGCTAAGCCCCCACACCCAAGACAGGGACTTTGTGAGTGCAGCAACTGAAAGAAAACAAAAAGACTGGCATCTGATTGGATATGTGGGTGAGGGAGAGTAGGGATTCAGGGATACTGCTGAGGTTACAGACCTGGGAAACACAGCTAGTGTCTGGGCACAATTTGAATTCTGGTCATCCTGATTCCAAGTCTAGCACTCTCACTTCTAAAGTGACTTTGTTGTGGTTGTTTACAAAGTGCTTTTCCTCCAAATAATCCTGTGAGGGAGGTAACTGGAAACCTCTGGACATTGCCACCACTCAACATTGGACCCTAGCTCTCCCCAGGCTCCCTCTTCCTTGAAATGGGGCTTGTGCCTGTGCTAGCAGGTCTGGGAGATCCCCAAAGGGGCTGCCATTTGGCTACAATGCACCCTCAAGGTTCTCAGGAAACCCCAAAGTGTGGGAAAGGAGCCACACAACAGTGGTTCCGGTCTGTGCTCCACTGGTACCACTAATTCTCAATCACCAAACACTCACTAACAGAAGGCAAAGGAGCAATAATGCTATCCTCACGTAACAGTCCACCTATAAACCTGGATCATGTCCTCCTACCAAAGCAGGTAGTGTCCAGGGGCACCAAGCTGTGAGGCTTAATACTCCTAAGAGGAAGGAAATCCCCATGCCTGTGGTAACCCACAGCTCCAGGCTGAGGTCCTGGAAGGTCCTGGCTTCTTTGGGAAAAGGCAGACCCCACACATCACTTCTTAGACAATGTAATGTTTCTTCTTGACATTTTCACTCTCCTGCTGAATAAAGCTACTTCCCCTTCCTTGTGGGTCACTGAAGCAAAGTTAGGGGCTTTTAGTAAACAGAAACCTTAGTCCTGGGATATGCAGAACTTCCTGGGTCAGTATGTCCTCTTGGCTGTGTTCTAAGACAGCATTATACTTTTTTTCAGTGAAAAGCAGTTTCCTTAAGGTTGGGATCTGGAAAGCTCTTCAGATCAGCTCTCTCAAACCACAGCAGACAGTAAAGAACAACACAGGGAAACCTGAGAGAACTTCTCCATCAAGCTATCCATGGTGCTAAAAAGCAAAGCTACCTCTTTCCACTCAGTTCACCTTCTCTAATCTGCTCCCAGCATCAGAGCTTTCCTCTAGTCAGATCCATTCCCTGCCACCTATAAGGCCTCACTCAGTCTCAGTTCAGAGCAGTTTCTGGTGTCTTCATTTGTTTCCATTTGCTTTCCCTGTCTCTGTTGACTTCACAGCTATTGGTTTCTGATTTCTGTATGCAGTCTCTAATGAAAGCATCTACCTTCTACTTCCCTGGTTTTTCATCTGACTTCCCCCCTGGTCTCTTTTCAGAGACTGCTCACATACTAATTCACCTCTAATTAAAGTTGAGAAACTCAAAATCTCAAATATGGCACAAGTCACATAAGACTACCTCAGAGTCATCAGAAATTTCTATCATAGTTTCCCAGTTCCAACCTCAAAATCCCCATAATAGTCATGTAAATTAGTCACGTAAGTTAAAGGTAATCATGCATTTGAGCCATATTTGCCTTCAGTTGGTATGGTTTGTCCCCCGAGGGGTTGTTTTCTCACCATCCTATGCTCAACCTTGGGTTCTGGGGTAAAGGAGAAAAATGTCCAGCATGAGGACTAAGAAGTGCTTAGGCTTCAGTTTTATACATCTCTACTAACCTAGAAAAAGAGCATTAAATTCTTGCCCATCCTACAGTCACCATGCTTCTTGTGTTTCTCTCCTCTCCACTCACACTTCTACCACCCTAATTTATTCCCTTGCTACCTCTTACTTGGATGATTCCCAAAGCCAAATAACTCCAGTCTCCATGGCATCAGCCTTTCTCCCTCCATAATCCACCAATGAAACAGTTGTTAAAGAATATAGGAAAAAAATAGATAAGCCCATGTCATCCCCCTGCTCAGAAATGGCTCCTCATCAACTATAAGCAATTCTTAGCAAGCCCTCCCTTAGGACCTGGCATAGAAGGCCCTCCATGAGCTGGTGCCCACCCACCTTTGTGGCCCCATTGACTTTCTCCACACCAAAGCCTCCTTGGCCCATTTTCTGCTGCCTCACTTGCCCCTTGACCTTCTGACAGATGGTCCTCCATTTCTGAATGTGCCCTCCATCATGGTTCTTCTCTTCCTTCCAGGCTCAGGCACTAGTCCTCATCTTCTCCCTTCTCACCATGACCTCTGCAGCTCCTGCCAGCTGAGATCTTTTTCTCCCATGTTCCTCCAACTTCTTGTACCCCTAAGATTCCACAGCTCGCAGTCCCCCCACTAATACTGGCTATTTCTACTCTCCTGCCCCCAAACACACAGGGCACAGAAGGTCTTTCATTCCCACTTTCACAGTTCTCCTCTACCACCATCATTTCCCAACCACTCCTCTTTCTTTTAAAGTCCATCTATCTTGTCTGGATTCTTGCTACTGTCATTTATATGGGCCCTCTTTGGGTCACTCTCCCTCCTTCCCAGTAAGCTCTGAGCCTGGTTCACCATTTTCTTTTCCACCCTAACTCCCACACCTTCAAAAGCCCCTGCCTTTCCATGGCTTCTGCCTTCATCCTCTTCCAGTTAAGCAAAGAAGTGGCCATATGGTCATACCTCCGGTCATACTGAACTAGATTGGCCACAGATGCTGGAATTCTTAATTAGGGCTCTAATTCTGTGTTCTAAGGCTCAAGTTGGGAATCTATATTCTAAGCTCCCTCCCAGCTCTGACCTTCCATGTTCTAAATGCTTTCTCACATACTTGCCTAATGGGACAGATTAGCAATTGCCTCTGTAAGGCAGACTCTTCTGTCCTTCTCCTTTTGTGACCATGGCTGGCATGTCCCATATGAACTGTGCTCCTATTATAAGAGCAGTTAGTCTTTCAACTATGAACTTACCTGATAAGCCTTTGTGGGGGGTCATCCTTCTTGAACTGTTTCTTCTCACACAAGTTACGAAACTCCCGGTAATTTAGTGTTAAACCTGGCTTCAGATTCATCAACTCAAGCAGACGCATAAATTCCTCCTCTTTCAGGGTGATCAACATGTGATGCAACATCGTTCTTAAGTCTGTCATGTTAATGAGGCCATCATGGTTTGTATCCGTCTTGTAAAAGGCAGAGTAGGCATCCTTTAAAAAAAAATGTGGGGCTTCATGGGTTTTTATTTTAATCAAGGTGGTCCTGTTATCAATGAAGTGACCAAAAGAATAGAGGGTTTGGGGAGACCTGGTTTTCAGTACTGACTTTTACATCCAGAAACAACTGAATTCAATAACTCAGGGTGCTAAAAACCTGAGAACATGAATTCCTTGAGGAAGGGATCCTTATTTGATAAGAACTTCTGGAAAAATTAAGAGCAATTTGCCAGATATTAGGTTTAAACCTCCATATTACACTATATACTTGAATAAGCTCAACAAAGAGAACTGAATATTAAAAATCACACTATAAAAATCATATGAAAACTGGATCAGGTACTTTTAACAGTCAGGATGAGAATTACTAACCAGACAAAGGATGGAGGTCATCAGAAAAGACATAACTGATTGTTTTGATTATATGAAATTGGACAGCTTTTACATGAACAAAATTAATAAAGACAGGATAAGAAAGGAAATCGTAAACTAGGGAAAAAAATCTTTGCAACAAATATCTCTGGTGAGGGTTCTATATACAAGACATATAGAAAATTAACACAAATATATAAGACCAAAAGCCAGCCTCCACTGGGTAAACGGTCAAAGGATATGAATAAACAGTTCTTGAAAGGAGAATCAGAAACTATTGATAACCATTTGAAAGATTTTTTCAAATCACTAATGATATGAGAAATACAAATCAAAAGAGCTCTGAGGATTCATTTCACACCCAGAAAATTGAAAGACAAAAAATGGGAGCAGTTAATGTTAAAGGGGTGTGGGGAAATTGGCGCACTAATAATTTGTTGGTGAATTAGTGTGTGACCATTTTAGAAAACAATTTGGAATTACGCTGACAAAGTAACAAAATGTCAATACCTTCTGACCTATATATAAATGCCACACTCGACATGTTCTCCAAAAAGGTAAAATAAAACACAATTTTTTCCAATCTTAGACAAGTTATTTGAGACAAGTAAAAATTTTTACATAATGACAGCAACACTCATATGTGCATGCTTCTGCAAACAGTAGGCTAACTCAGAATATCTGACTGATGAAAGCAGACTAAAGAAAGCAGCCATGTTCACTGATTTGAGTTAGTTCTGTCAGTCAAGGGCTGAATTCTGAGCAAACTTTGCATATTTCATTTCTCTTTTGTTTTTTAGTTCTGTGTGATTTAAAATGGGCATTCCTCAGGTTTCCATGGCAGTGACTATTAGAGATATAGCAGGGCTATTGATGAGGAAAAGTAGAGCCCACAATGCAATAGGATTGGGTCTGCCAAAGCACAAAGCCAAGAACTTGAGCAACCATTGCTGTGAAATAGCCTAAATAGTTCTCAGAGAAACAAACAAAGACATTCCAAGGGACTTGGAATCTGGATAGGATTGTTACTCTACCATGCATCAGAAACTTCTTGACATTGGAAGAGCTATGAGAAGCACTAGAAGACAGAGTAGCTGCTATCTATAATATAAAGACAAAATGCTTGTCATGGGCAAGTCAATACAAAGACTGGAGTCCTGAAGATTGGGAAAAGGTCCTTTTTACAATGAAAAACTTCTGCCAAAACTTTTGCCATTGGCAAAAAAGTGTTGGTGAGACTGTAACATTATCTGGGCTGTTCATCAAATACTAAAATATTTACTCCCAAAAATATATTTTGGGAATTTTTTAAGACCAGTGAATTCAGAAGTCTTGTCTTTATTAAGGAAATGATGACCAATGATGTTCATAAGCTGAGAAAGAGAATTGCTCCAGGATAACAAAAATTGCCAGGTAAAGATGAAATACTGCAACATTAATTTGTACCATTCCACACGTAACATAAGATTAAGAGAAGTATGGAAAATCTTAAATGAACTGACGCAAAATGAAGTGAACAGAACTAGCAACAAGCTAGGAGTCTAGCAGTTGAGGTAAAGCTCCCTGAATGTACTGTAAGAAACAATGAACAGATGACTGCAGAGAATTATGGAAAATTTTTTATTAACTGATGCAAAATGAAGTAAGCAGAACTGAAAAACACGTTCACAATGACTACAGCCATGTAAATGGAAAGAGAAACACACAGAGAAAAATCAATCCCAAGTGATATGAAATTATAAAAATCAAATCTGATCCTAAAGAATATAAGGGTGTTCTTCCCTCCCTTCTTTGAAGAGGTGGGGAACTACATGTGTGGAATCGGCACACAATGTCAGGCTCAGTCGATGTGTTGGTTTGTTTTTCCAAACATTTTTCCCCTCTTTTTTGCTATATGAGACAAAGAGGTTGTCTATTGGGAAATGGAAGTGATATCCCAGTAAGGAATGCAATAAAATGTGTTGAAAATAATGACCCTCCATTTCTGGAGCACTTGTAAGGTCTACAATGCATATTCTTCACTACAATTATGTGAGATGGAACCATGAGCGTAACATCTTTCTTCTGGAGAGGAGAAAATGGAACCTTCCAGAGGTGGCACATGGTCACACAGCAACAAGGGGCAGATCCCACTGCTTCCTGGGATAATCCCAGGGGTCAGTCCTGAAGGAGAACCTAGGGCTGAAAAGACTGGTCTAGAGGAAGCTATAGAAAATGGAGGGGTTAATAACTAGTTAAACTACTTAAGGTCAGAAAACCAACCTCTCTTTTGCTTCTTTCCTACACACGTCCAGGGTGAATATGCCCTCCTCCAGTCTGTAACCTCTAGTCTGAGGGGTCTGGGTTGTAAGTGACATAATCAGAGTCACATGGCCAGACTCCAGATCTCCCTTATCCCATCCTGCCTCTCGCCCATTAGATGACAAGGAAGCAGTGTGGTGCAATGGTAGGCACCAGGAGACTTGGGGGCAAATCCTGCCTCTGCCTCTTAAATTCCCATGTAGTCCTAGGCAAGTCACCTTAGCTCTCTCAGAGGTTTGTCCTTGATTTGGGGGGAGGGCGGTATCTGTAGAAGAATTCTACGTGCAGGGCAAGGACCCCAGCATCTCAAGACTGTACAAGAACCTGCCCAGAGCAGGAGCCTAAGAATGCTTTTTGGAGTGACTTAAGAAAATATTGCTCTAGGTCCTCAGGAAGGGGGTCCCTCTGCCCACTGCCCTCCTCTCTCCTCTGGAAATCTAATGGGGTGACAATGAGGGGAGGGGAGAGTTGTACTCCAGAGATGGGGAAATAGATGAGGGTACCTCCCCAGTCGGCTCTTCTCCAAGGTAGGGCCCAGATGCTCAGCCTTCCCTGAAGAGTGGCAGTGGAACAGAAAGGAAAGGGGAAGCAGGAGAACCATGCAAACCTCAGTTGGACCAAGACTGAGGGGACAGAGGCCTCGCTCGGACTCTCTTACCCCATAGAATTCCTTGATCCTCTTGGGAAAGTTCTTTAGGCATTCTTCAGCAGATGTAAAATGACTCTCAAAACTACTCTTTGGAGTAACAGGTATCAGCACTGTTGGGGTTCCAGGGGGCTCTTGTCCAGTGGGCTTCCCATCTGAACCTATTCAAGAAATCAGAAAAGGCCAAAGGTCATGAGGCCCCTGCTCCTTCTTTTGGGGTCCAGTCACCATATTTGTTCTGATTGTATCAGGGACAAATCCCAGCCAATCCACTTGGTGGAAGGCACTGGCCCTCTCCCCCATAAGGCCTTCCTCTGGTACCAAAGCTCTGCCTGATGCTCAGAGCTGCAGTGACAGCACCCTCCCCACCACCCCAGAGACATTTGTACATATTTCCTATTTATTTGTATTCACTGATTTGTTTTCATATGGTCTCCCTTCAATGGAATATAAGCTTCTGGAGAGCAAAGGCTACTTCCTTTTTGACTTTGTATCCCCAATGTTTACAGTAGGTGCTTAATAAATACCTGTTGACCACTGCGAAGATGGCTTAGTTGTGGTCTTTTAATTCAAACCTAGAGTGTTTGAGCTGAAAGGAACCTTACATGGGAGGGGGCAATAAAATAAAATGCAAAAAACACAAAAGGGACCAGCCCCATTGAAAAAGTTACAACATATTTTTGAACCATCTGGGCTAGTCTAACTCCATTAAATAACACATGTGGGAAGTAAGCCCCAGGGAGGAAGCAACTTTCCCAGAGTTCTAGAGTTAGTGAGAGATCTAGTTAGAGGGTCACAAAAGATAAAGTGGGAAAGGCCTGACTCTGAGTTCCACCACTACCTCTAGCCTGGACAAGGCCCTCCCCAGGTCTTCTCCCATATCAAATGAAGGGCTAGGTTTCTGAGGCCTTTCCATTCCAGCCCCACCCAGTGAAGCCACCACTCAGGCACTCTAACTCCTACATCAGGGCTTTCTCCATCATGCTATCCACAGTGCTCAAGGAAATAGATCTAGTAGCTAAAAGAGACTTCAGAGGTCATGGAGACTAACCCTCTGATCCTACAAGCAAAGAAACTAGAAAATGCAGCACAGACTTGGCAAAGAGAAGTGGAGTAAGGTGTCCACAGCCTGGGACTTCACTACATTGGAAGAATAGGCAGAATGGTCAAGTCATGGATGCTGATAGCAAGGACCACCACCTGGGACTCGCTGAGGGTGACTGCAAGGCTCCACAGACCCCAGGTCACCTCCCTACATCAAGGCCCCATCACTTTCTGTTCATACAGCTGCTCTCCCTGGCTCCAGTCTCTCCCACCTCCAACCCTTCCTTGAGGCAGCTGCCAAAGCAATGTTCCCAAGATGGGCTTTGGGGAGGAGCCAAGATGGAAGAATAGAAAGACTCACGTATGCTAGCTCCGAACCCACAGCCCATAAATTTCCTGTAAAAAGAACTCCCCACAAATTCTGGAGCACCGGAAGTCACGCAGCAACACAGTGGAGGAGATTTCCGTTCCAGAAAGCCCTGAAAAACCATCCCCAAAGGTCCATCGCACACCGGACAGCAGAGCCCAACCCTGCCTGTGTGGCCCAAGGGCAGCAGATCCGAGCAGGCTTCAGGGATGGAATCTCCAGGCTGCCGCAAAGGCCTCTCCACCCACAGGTGCTACAGGTCAGTGAGAGAGATTTCTGGGCTGGCCGAGAGGGGAGTGGGGTGTCTCCATAACTCAGGCCCCCTTGGGAGGCAGCGGCAGAGGCAGCAGCCAGGGGCTCCTGGAGCAGACAGGACCTCAGATCCATTACTGAAGATCTCTGTATAAACCCCCTGAAGGAACTGAGCCTGGGAGGCAGCCCTGCCCCCACCTGAGCACCAGAACTTAAGCTCACATTGAATAGCAGCCCCACCCCCTGCTGAAAGCCCTGAGGCTGGGGAGCAGCATTTGAATCTCAGACCCCAAGCACTAGCTGGGCAGATCTAGGTGGCGGCGGAGAGGAATCTCAGAAGTCAAGTAACTGGCTGGGAAAATGCCCAGAAAAGGGAAGAAAATAAGACCATAGAAGGCTACTTTCTTGGTGAACAGATGTTTCCCCCTTTCATTTCTGATGAGGAGGAACAATGCTTACCATCAAGGAAAGACATAGAAGTCAAGGCCTCTGTACCCCAAACACCCAAAATAGATATCCAATGGTCTCAGGCCATGGAAGAGCTCAGAAAGGATTTTGAAAATCAAGTTAGACAGGTGGAGGAAAAACTGGGAAGAGAAATGAGATGCAAGAAAAGCATGAAAAACAGGTCAATACCTTGGTAAAGGAGACCCAAAAAAATGCTGAAGAAAATAACACCTTGAAAAATAGGCTCACTCAATTGGCAAAAGAGGTTCAAAAAGCCAATGAGGAGAAGAATACTTTCAAAAACCAAGATGGGCTTTGGCCATGACACTGCTCAGTGCAAGGGGTGTGGTTCCTGACCCTCTAGGACAAGATATCACCTCCTCCCCGCAAGTCCTGAGGTGTGTAGTGCCTCCCCGCACCAGTGATCTGGCTCCAGGTTGTTTACTCCCTCCCTCCCATTCCCAAAGTCCTCGTCTTAGCCCTCATACAGCACTTGTGGATCCCAGAGCTCCACCATTCACTTCACAATGAAATTGGAAAACTCTTGAGCTAATATTGACACCATCTTTAGAGTAGGTCCCTAGAGCTCACCCCTCCCAACTGTAATTCTATGTGATGTTTGAGAAGAGTCCAAGAATGCCAGGGCAGAGGGAGAGCCCTGCATGTAATGTGGGCACATACAAGTGGTTGCTCATTGCTCTGGGCCCCACTGTACTTGGGAAGAAAGCATCATCTGACTATCTCTAGGAGAAGGACCAGGCAAAGTTGACTGAGGAAGGTGGTCGGATGGGGCCAACCATGGGCACCTCCCCTCTGTGATAAACTAAAGAACAGAGGCAATGTGGCATGGTAGGAAGTATAGAGCCAATCCTTTCCCCTCCCTCAGCCTCATCATGAGGGGCTCCAGCTCCGAGCTCTCACTTCTACACCCTCGGACAGTCCCTAAACTCCTTTAAAGCTCTAACTCATGACATGTACTTCCTGGGCCTCAGTTTCCTTCTCCATCGAGTGAGGGGCTTGGATCAGATGAGCTGTGAGGCCCCTCCTAGCTCCAGATCTCCCAGGCTATGAATAGCAAGTCTGGATTTAGGGAATTCTTTGAGTTTCTAGGACACTGAGAATTTAACATTTTGTCTTTACATTCTTACTCATCGTCATTTGGCTTAACTAGGTATAGATCTACCTCCTTGAAAAGAAAGTCAGGAGTTAGTCAGTGCTATCATCTCAATGGTTTGGTAAAAAATCCCAGTGTGGTTAGATTAAGTCAGTGAGAATCAGCCCCTCTGGCCGAGATGGTGTTCATTACATTGTAGGAGCGCCCTGAACTGAAAACACCATGCTGTGTGATACTCCATGCTCTGGGGGCAGTCCAATTGTTGCCCTGCTATTACGCACACATGCACATACATGTACACACACATATGTACACATGAGCATGCACACACTATGTGCCTTCATCTCCAGAATTCACACCTTTGCACACAATGTCCCCACTTGCCTCCCCAGTAGAACACTCAAAATTTTACCTTTATGTACATGTGAAAATATCATGTCCCCCCAATAAAATGTGAGCTACAAGGACAAGGCCAGTCTTCCTTTTTGTTCATCCCAATCAAAGGGCACAGCACCAGGCCGGTCACAACACAGGAGCTTGTCCAGCACTTGTGAGAAAGTGAGTGATTGGGTACATTGGCCATCCATTTTCCCAAACTCCAGTTTAGCATCCATGGCAACTCCAACCACATCATTTGGCCAAGAATGCCAATGGTGCTCAACGCTCTCATGTTACCATGTGCCCTTTGGGGAGGCTAGCACTGCAGGGCTGCCACTGGACTGAGCTGTTCACAAGCTCAGAGTCTGTGGGACAAAGGGAACAGCCCAGCTGTCCATACAAGATTGGTTTCAGGTCATATTTGCATCCTAGGTTTAGCTACCTTCAAATCCAGATGCAAAATCAAGATAACTCAGTCCTTCATTTTTATATCCTATTTTCTTCACCAGCAGACCAAACTGCTCATCATCCATGGGCATTCCGTTATCTTCTAGCACCTGGCAGAGAAGAAAAGGAGGAGAAGGTTAACTCGCTGCCTCCACCAGGCAGCTCAGCTGGCGCTTTGGAATGGGCATTGTTCACTGTTGGGAACAAGGACGCCAAGATAGAAGTGAGGTGCTTGTCTTAGCCAGTGGTGTCCCCAGTGCGGGCTATGATTGACAGGGGACTGATTTTGCTTTTATACAAAGAATCCAAAACTAAGTCAAGTATACTTGGTAAGGCAAGTTGCTTCTTAGGAGAGAAAAAATGTGAGGCAGGAAACAAGCATTGGGCTAGGAGGCAGGAGAACTAGGCTGGGGAGCACCAGCTAGCTGTGTGACCTTAGCTGAGGCCCATTCCCTCTGTAGACCCCGAGATCCTTATATGGGAAATTGTGGGGTCAGACAAGATGACCGTGGAGGTCCCCACCAGCTCAGAAAGCCTACCACAACATGACAACTTTATTGTAACTTTCGGTCAAACACACAAACCAATCCTTGGCTCATGACAACATTGGCCAGTCTGGACTTTCCTCCTCACAACATCACCTAGTGGCCTCCAGGTCCCTCTCGGTCTCTCCTCTCACAAACACAGCAAAGATCATGAGCACAAAATGGATTCTAACCTGCTTTCTGGCTCAAGACACTGAGGGCAGGAAGGCTGGTTTAAAGCAAAACCAAAAACAAAACTCTCCACTTCCTAGGTTTTGCAAATGTGACTGCAGTATCTTGTGCACCCCTACCCCGGAAGCTGATTGGTTGGATTGGTCAAAGTAGGCAGTGATGTCACAACCCTCCATGCTAAGTGGACAGTTAGGCAGCTACCTGTCCTGGGTGCCCCGCCCACTGAGGGCAGGGGATGGGAAGCCAGACCCCAAGGCCCTCCTCTCCTAGAATTTATGATCTCAAAGGAGCTGACAGGGTGGGGGCTCAGGAAAGAGCCACCCCAAAAGAAACACACAGATGCACACAGAGGACCACAAGGAGAACTATGGGCCAGATGGAGGTGAGAAGGGCAGCCTGCCCCAGGAAGCTGAGTCTTGCATTAGGTCTCAGGCAAGGTAACATGGCCAAAAAGAAGTGGAGATGACATTCCAGGTTCCAGGAATGGCAGGATTCTCTCAGAAAACTTTTGTGCTGCCCCTAATCTCAGGAAGCTCCTGGTTTTTTATATTAAGGAGAGGGGAAAAGAGGGAGGGAGAGAGATGGGATACATACAGAAATACAATTTAGATCATAATAAGTCCTTGGAGGAAACCTGGCTTAATGGATAGAATCAAAAAGACCTGGATTCAAATCCTGGCTCTACTTACTAGCTATTTACTAGCTGTGTGACCCTGGGCAAGTCATTTCCCTTCTCTGAGCCCCAGTTTCCTCATCTGTAAAATGAGATCTCCCCTGAGGTCCCTTCCAGTCCTAGATCTATGACCCTACTATAAGTGTTGTTGCTGAGCTGTGTCTAACTCTTCATGACTTCATTTTAGTTATCTCGAAAAGATAGTAGAATGATTTCACATTTCCTTCTCCAGCTCATTTTCCATATGAGGAAACTGAGGTAAACAAGGTTAAGTGACTTCTCCAGGATCACAGAGCCAGTAAGTATCTGAAATCGTATTTGAACTAAGGTCTTCCTGACTCCAGGCCCAACGCTCTAACCACCCACTTGTCCCTATGATAAGGAAGATAATAAAGACACAGGAGATGAGATGGGAACAATTTAGCCCCAAATAAGGGAGAGTGTAAAGCATTGACTAAAGGCCCTCTGCATACAAGGCACTGGGAATACAAAGTTGAAAAGTGGGCTGTGTTCTCAAAAAGTTTACAAAGAGGAGATGGGCAATGATGAAGGGTGAATTAGGTACATCAACTGGGAAGATGTTGAAGGGAGGCACTTCAAGTTTGGCAGAAGCAGGACCCCTCGAGGACAACAAAGAGCCTAGAACCAAGACCTTTCAGAAGGGATAGGTGGCCAGCAGGGGCCCCAGGGTGAGGAGAGTCCCCACTGGTCAGACTGTCTGGAACTCCATCACCGGCTACTTCACCAGCTCAGGAGTTTTGTCTTTGCGGAGAAAGAAAAGGCAAAGTCACCTCAGGAAAGCATGCAGAAATCCAGAGCTGGGTCAAGGTAAACTGAAGGGCAGCTTGCGAATCTGGAATGGCCATGAATAAACCGCCTAGGTCATAACAAGTGAGAGAAAGGTGGGGAGGAGGTGGGCCACAGTCAGACTCAAGTTCAATGACAATAACTAGTGTGCGATAAACTGGAATTGAGGAAGGTTGTTGTGGAATTGTTTCAGTGACGTCTGACTCTTCATGGTCCCATTGGGGGTTTTCTTGACAGAGATCCTGGAGTGATTTGCCCTTTCCTTCTCCAGTTCATTTTACAGATCAGAAAACTGAGGCAAACAGTTAAGTGACTTGCCCAGGGTAACACAAGCTAGAAAGTGTCTGAGATTTGAACTCAGGTCTTCTGACTCCAAGCTCTGCACTTTGACTAGCTATTTACTATCAGTTTTGACCTTGAGCAGATCAGGTAATATTTCTGGGCCTCTGTTTCCTCACCTGTGAAAGGAGAGGGTTAGACTAGATGGCCTCTGCGTCTATGATGCCTTCCTTCTCGTATCTCCAAATCACTCCGTCTGCAGCATGTTCACTTCTAGGTGTTTGCATGTCATCTCCCCTATTAAGCTGTGAGCTCTTTGAGGACAAGGACTGTCCTTTGCCTTTCTTTGTATCTCTAGCCCTTAGCACATTGTCTGGCAAATAGTGGTTGCTTAATAAATGTTTATTGACTATGAAAAAAATCAGTCTTCATGTAGAAGGGGTTCAGAGACCAACCTAAGGCAGTGGCCCCAGTTGTTGCATTAACAGTGACAAAGGGAAAGTCCCCAATGGTGATGGAGAGGAGAGATCATAGGACTTGGTGCTGGATTACTGATGGGGACTAGGAAAAGGATTTGAAAATGAACCCAGCATTCACTGGAGGGTCTTGGAGGACAGTGGGAAAATATGGAATCAAAGGATCTGAGTTTGAATCCTGATTCAGTCACTTTCTACAAATGTAAACTTAGGCAGGTCATTATTTTCTCCCCTTACCTGTTTACTTAACTGTAAAATGAGGGGAACAGACTAGAAGACCACTAAGGTGTTTTTTTTTAATTCAGTTCAACAAGCATTTATTAAGCACCTACCATATGTTTCAGACTCAAGGTGAGGATTCAAAAATTTAAATAAACATTCCCTGCCCTCAAGGAAGTCACATTCTACCAGGATAAAACAACCTGGGATCTTAGCTCTAGGATTAGAAGGCCCCTCAAGGGCTATCTAGCTGAACTCACTCATTTTATACATGAGGAAACTGAGACCAAATGCAGGTTGAGTGACTTTTCAAAAGTCCCAGAAATAGTTTATATCAGAGATGGAATTTGAACTCAGTTCCTCCGGCTCTTTCCATTGTAACACACTGCCTCCCAATGTACCCAAGCTAGTATGTGTGCATGGTATCTACAAATTAAATGCAGTGATTGGGGGGGGGGGTGCAATCAGAACTGGCTTCCTGTAGGAGGGAGCATTTAAGCTGAGCACTGAAGGAAGCCAAAGACTTCAAGAGGCAAAGGTGGGGAGGGAGACTTTCTAGGCATGTACAAAGTTGGGAGAATACAATGTTAGGGATGGGCAACAGTGAGTCATCTGAACAAGAGAGTGTGTGAGAAAGCATGACATGATGCACCATTAGCCTGGAAAGGGGGCTGGAGACAAATGTCAGACAGAGGAGTCTCCAGCTCCCAAATCATGATCCCCCATGAGCCCTCTCTAGATCTCAGAATAGACTAGTTGTGTTCTCAGGTCGGGTTCAGCTTCAGATCTACAATCCTAAAATCTTTCTCTGGGCCCCTCACTTGTAAAATGGAAGTGAGGGGAGGGAAACTTCCAATTCATGATTCAAGCTACTTCAAGACCCTACTCCTCTTCCAGGAAGGAGCAGTGCAGCTGGTGGATCACTAGCAGCCACTGCAAATGAAGTATCAGTCAAATACCCTGTAAGTTGGCCTCAGTCTTGAGATGGAGCTATTATTGCAGGCACATCCTAGGCCCCCAATTATCAATCTACTGACAAGAACTGGGAAATGGGTACGTGTTGGCAGCACCCGACCTCTGTTCACCACTACCGAATGCTGCTTGCTAATGTGGGCAAGTAGGTCCCAGCTCTAGAGGGGAACCTGGCCCATCCTGGAAGCAGAGCACTGACTCATGCTGAATACTCAGAATATGAAGCTGCAGCCTGTAGCTGAATATCAATCTCCCCACCCCACCAACCAATGTGATCTTGGCAAGTAAGTATATGTCGATTTTTTATTGGGAATTCTTCCCGCCTGGTTCTTTCATAAAAAGCCCCATAGAATGGAGACAAGAAATATACTCCAGGATATTTCAGTACCTGGGGAAAAGGGGTACAGTTCTGAATGCTTCCAGAAAATTGCCTAATAGCTTTGTAGGGTGCAATCATTGCAGACCACCAAACAGAAACAAGAGGAGAAAAGAAAGAAAAAGGCATAATTACAGGGAGAGAGACTAAACCTTTGACAAACATAAATGGCTCTCGGGTTCCTCAGTCTCCCCTTGTTCCACTGACATTTCTAAGATTAAAAGGACAGTCAATCAATAAGATATATCACAAGCGTTATAGAAGCAACTATAGTCAGAGCCTTCGAGGGGAGAATTCTAAGAAAACTTCTCAGACAATGGATATTAAAGAAGGTTGGGGCAAAAGATAGGATTTCTTGATGCACTCCTCCATCCCCTGGGTCTGTGCTGGGAGATGCCCTCCAAAGACAAAGATGTCTTTCTAAGCAAAAGACAGACCATGCACCATAGCTCTTTCCCCAATTCAATCCACTCCAGAAGCTTCCTGTTACCTCTAGGATCAACTAGGAACCTGTATTGGGCATTCAAAGCCCTTTCTAACCTGGTCCCTTTCTCCCTAATGTATACTCTTTGATCCAGGGGCACTGTTCTTCTGGCTGGTCCATCATCAAGACCCTCCACCTTAGCTCTGGGCATTTTCCCTGGCTATTCCCCCCTGCCTGAAACACTTTCCCTTCTCATCTCCACCTCCTGCTTCCTCAACTTCCTTCATGTATCTGCTAAAATCCTTCTACAGGAAGCCTTTGGCAATGCCTCTTCATTCCAGCACCTCCCCTCCGTTGGGTATCCCAATTCATTCTTTTGCACATCTTCTCTCCCTTCAGATTGTGAGCTCCCTGAGGGCAAATTGACTTTTGCCTCCTTTTGTATCCCCAAAGCTTAGCAGAATGCCTGGTACAACTAGAGGAGCTGAAAAAATGTCCACTGACTGATTGATCAATTGATCTTGGGCTGTCCTGGGGGAAGGGAGGAGACATATAGCTAAATCCCTACATGGGCTAGAGAGAGGGGAGGAAGCATCTGCCTACACAGAGCTGCAAAAATATTCTCCAGGCTTATTTAAGATTTGTAAAATATCATCCTTGGCTGCTGGTATTCGATGTTAATAGTTGGGCAGGGAGGGAACCATAACAGGAAGAAGCAAGTCCCCCAATTGTGAGGATATTTTCAGACTGAGTTGGTCTGGAGCAGGCTTGGAGGGGGAAGAGAGTCATCAGGGGAAAGGGGAAAGACTGAACAGAGAAAAGTGGGAAGAGAGAGTAAGACTGAGCAGAAAATAAGGCGAGGGCAAGGGCAGAACTGGCTAAGGAGGCTAGAGCTGAGAGTGGGCAATGGGGGGTCCAAGGGGCCAAGTGAAGGGGGTCCCCAGGTAGTGGTATTAATAGGATTGGGGACCGACAGTCACACCCCAGATCTCACCAGCACCCACTGATCCATTTCTATGACCAAAAATCCTAAACTATATGACCATAACTCCTATCATCCCATCTCTCCTTATGCCTTCAACACCTCCTCCCCATCCCCATCAGGTCTTCCACTCTGCATACCCCTCAGCACTCTGCCAGTACTTTACCCATGCTTCCCCTTTCCTCTGATCCCTTTAGGAGGCATGAATGCCTCTCTGTTTAGGTCAAGAAGGGAAGAGTGACTGGCTCTGAACGAGTAGGTTAGACAGTTTCTGAGGACTTTAAAGAACAAGTCCAAAGTGAAGTTCAGTAGTTCACCTTCAATGATGGGAGAGATTGAAGAGAAGAGGAGGAGAGGAAAGCCCTGCAGGTCAGGGCAGAGCAGTGGATCTACACACACGCGTGCGCACACACACACACACATTATACGGGCTTTGAGGGAGAGGTTCCTGACCAATAAAAGCAGTCACTGCACCTAGTGCACAGATGACATGACACAAATCAGGTCACCTGTGACTTCAGACACATTCCAGCCAAACACAGCTTCGGAGAACCTGACACCTGTAAGAGAAAGCAACTTCAAGAGACAGAACCTCTGTGAATTGAGAGTGGAGCTGAGAAAATGGCCAGATGAACAAACCACCCAGGAGAGATGCTACACCCAGCGAGAGCTTCGTGAGGACTTTATAGAGTGAGAAAGTACCTTTGTAGCAAAAGTCATGAAGTTACCTTTGCCACATACACCTCCTCTCTGTGTTACTCATTACTGTTATAGTTTAGGATTAAGTCTACTCTTACTACAGATGCTTATTCATTTGTGGGAAAGTGCATACAAGATTTACGGAAGGATTATTATGTCACTGGATTATTATACCTTTGCTAAGAGCTACCTAGGTTTTACTGACTGATTGTTAACATGAAGCACATCAGTGAGGGTTCGTGATCTACAGGAGCAGGAGTAGCCAACCCACAAGGCTCCCCCTAGAAACTGAGGTATCAGTTGCCCTCTGGGGACCCAATCTGCAAATCTGAGTGAAAGTTGGGGGAGTCACTCAAAGGCTGTGTTAGAACTATAAAATGGGTATAATACTACCAGTAATACATATGCCTCACAGGTGGGAGGATCAAATGAAATGATGTGTGTTAAAGTGACTTTAAACTCCTATGTGAATGTCAGTTGTGATGATAATGATGATAGTAATGATGTGATTTGTCTGAGGTCACACCAGGAATCCATTGGATTTCAAGCTGGAGTTTTTAGAACTTTATAGATGAATTAAGGTAAGTTGCTCAAGATCAAACAGGGGTCAAGAAGTAGAGGCAAGATTAAGCCAAGGCCTTCAGAGCCATATCTCAATGCTCTCTCCACCATACACTACCTAGAGTAGGGTGACTGACTTACCTTGACCATAAAGCCAGGTTTAAATGGCCTTCAGGGCTGCCCTATAGGCTTGCTAGTATTCTAGACATATTTAGAAGCCAACAGCAACAAGGGAGCACTGGGAACTGTCTCTACTTGGAAAGTAAGAGTCTTGGCACTGCATACTGTACAATATTCACCATAGGGCTGTTTACTTCATATATTCAGAAGAAAGTGAGTGAATACCTAACAGCCTGGAAATACCCCTATATAGAAATGACCCTCTAATAAACCCAAGTAGGATTGAGCTGTAGGAAACAGGGAGAGGGGGAATGTGAGAGATCAGCCTAAAATTGGGTTAGGGCAAGCAGAGCTAGCTAGGATTTCATCTGAGCCAAGAACAATTGCCAAGGGATGAGACTTCTGTTTGTGCTTATAGTTGTGAAAATGCTTAATGGCTTAAAAATTCTAAAAGCTATAAATTGGAAATGTTAATTAAATATTAAATATGTTAAGTTGTATTGAAATATATGAAAAATCTTTGTGTGTTTCAGATGAAAGAAGTTCTTAACTTACATAGGCTAAGACTCACATGGAGAATCCACTTTAAGGGTTACTCTGCAAGTACCAGTACTGCTTCCTTTAGAGATTTCTTTAAAGTTAAAAGCAGAGCACTCCAGCTCATATCAGCAGTAGTGGCTACCATAACACTTTCAGGTTTACAAAACATTTATGGGTGTTATCTCATTTGACCTTTCTAATAACTCTGGGAGTTAGAGGCTATCATTATACCCATTTTACAGATGAGAAAACCAAGCAAACAGAGGTGAAGTGACTTGCCTAGGATTACAGGGAAGCAGTTTCTCCATCTGTAAAATGAGTGGGTTGGACCAGGTGTTCCATCCTAGCTCTAAATCAATGAACTTATGACTTCTAAATTTCCAGAGTAAATTAATTTATCTCTAGCCTAAGTCATTTCTTCATACATGTTCAAAACCTTAACTGTGAAAATACAATATGGTGAGAAAACAGGGGCTGACTGTTCTGTGCGCCTGAAGAGCCCCATCAGCTAGCTGTGGTGACCTGAAGGGAGGAGGCCCATAGGCCCATGAAGACCAGGAGGGACAAGAGGAGATCTCTGCTGACCCTCACCTGAGAAACTCTCCAGCCTCTCTACGGGCTTCCTGATCCTCCAGGGTCCCTCAAGGCTTAGTTTCCTTGTCTTCACTTTAAAAGCAGATATCTATCTCACATATAAAAATGTATCTCACATATCTCATACCTATGGAAATACTTTCTTCCCCAAAAAACTCAAATCTCCTTGAGAATAGGGTTTGTTTTATTTGGAGGTTTGTATCCCAATGCCCGGTACAGTGTAGGACACATAGTAGACATTTAATATTATCTCTCCTTCTCTCTCTCCTTTCTTCCCCCTCTTATTTACCTGGCCAACACTTAGAACCATTCACATATATTTTAGCTTTTCATTCTGTTTGTTGAATAGGGTTTTATGACCCACTCATGCAAAGAAGATGAGGGGAATGTTTCATATTTTCTCTCACTCTAGACCCTTTTCCCAAGGTCTTCATGGCAGAAATTTGCTAATTCCTTCATCAGAGGCAATTAAGAAACTTTCCATGATCTCCTGATCTTCTACTAATAGATTTCAATTTTCTGGCTTCCTAGAGAAGCCCATGAACAATTATTTACTTCTTCTATATCGCAAAGGTTAGGGGCTCAGCACCCCTGTGATCTGGAAACTCCACATAAAATTGCTTGGCCCTCCCTTCTGATGACATCTGAATTTTTTTCTTTTATTTATTACAGTACCTTATTGCAAATTTGGGTCGATGTTACACAATACTATACATATATTTTATGCATTTCTGAGTTTCTAAACTTTTTCTATGTCACCTGCTAGCTTTCACATGTCATCTGCAACTTCCACAAAACTCTCAAGATTCCCATTTGATTGCTTATGCTGACCAGCAAAATATCAAAACTGGGACAGGGAAAATCAGGATGTGGGAAGGGGCAAGTGTATTTCATTCATTCAACATTCATCGAGTGCCTACTGCATGTTGGACAGGATGTTCTAGACACGGTGGATGGACCAGGCTTGGTCAAACACAGCCCCTCATTATAGTCAAGAAGTGCAGTATCGGCCAGTCCGAAATGCATGCATTTTCCCAGACTATCTTGAGCCAATTATGTCTTTGGGAAAAGGTTGAAAATGAAGTGCTCTGGAGATAGCTCTGGTGACTTTTCTATGTTATGCTCTCAGGCCCCCAATTTGGGGGACTTACACACGACCATTAGTTAGCAATAGGCCAGCCATGCCGGGGAAATCAAGAAACACACACAAATACATGATGTGTAAACACATACACATGAGCATCTATACATATGTGCAGAAATACACAACTACACACACGTTCAGAAGTACACAACCACACACAAAACTACACACACGTGCAGAAGTACACAACCACACACATGTGCAGAAGTATACAACCACACAAAACCACACACACGTGCAGAAGTACACAACCACACACATGTGCAGAAGTATACAACCACACAAAACCACACACACATGCATAAGTACACAACCACACACGTGCAGAAGTACACAACCACACACATACATACAGAAGTACACAACCACAGGTCACCACAGCTAGCTGATGGGGCTCTTCAGGCGCACACACAACCACACACACATACATACAGAAGTACACAACCACACACACATACATACAGAAGTGCACAACCACACACACATACATACAGAAGTACACAACCACAGACACACACACATACAGAAGTACACAACCACACGTAAAGAAGTACACAATCACACACATACATACAGAAGTACACAACCACACACACACACACACCACATCTTCCTACCTTCCTAAATTCCTCCTTGCTGATTTTTTCCAGGGGATGTTTGCTGTACTCGAGGAAGGCATCCCGGAAGCCAGTGTCCTGCAGCTGGATCCAGTTCTTGAGACTGTCGATCACTTCCTCCAGAGTCTTGTTTTTTATCGGCTCACTTTTGTAGTCGTTGGACTTGCTCCTAAAAACACAGAGACCCACCCACAAGGTTTACAGAAGCACGCTGGCATGCTGACACTGGTGAATGGGGATGCCCAGAGCTGAACCACATGGCACCTCAATGGATCAGGGTCAGCCAGTCAGTGGGAGCCTCTGTCCTCTCTAGCTGTTCCATGAGGGGATGGTCTAGACACCTCTGAGAAGTGAGAACACCCCATGGGTTATGGCGGTCTTTAGGAAGGACAATGACTCTCCATTGGGCAAGGGATTAGAGAGGATGCCCATTCACAATTAGCTGATCTAGATGGCTGTTAAGGTCGGTTGGCTCTGATATTCTGTAAAAATGCTAGATCAAGCTATATGGGGCTTAGGCGGTCCAGGCCCATGTGAAGGGTCAACAGGCAAGCCTCTGGACTCCAAGGTATCTTGTCTCCATGTCTGTTGTACCAGCTGTTTGTACATTAGAGTGTGAGGTCCCTGGGAGTAGGGGCTGCTTTTTGCCTTTCTTGTGCTTAGCACAGGGCCTAGAATATAGCAGGTGTTCTATAAATGCTTAGCAATGTGACCTAGGCCCTACACAATCCATCACTACTAAATCCTGGGTGGTGTGGTGCAATGCAGTGAGTTCTCTTGGAGGTAGGAAGACCTGAGTTCAAATCCTGCCTCAGATACTTGATTGTATGACCCAGGGCAAGTCACATCACTTCTGCCTGACTCATTTTCCTCATCTGTAAAATGATGACAACCATAGCATCCACCTCCCAGAGTTGTTGTGAGAATCAAATACAATCATTTACAAAGTGGTTGTCAGGATCCTTACCACAGTACCACTGCAGGAGGTAGTGGGGAGAGACAGGCCCTAGATTATACAGGATCCCAGATTCTCAGACGTCACCTAGTCCAATACCTTCATTTTTACACGTGAGAAAACTGAGGCCCAGGGAGGTAAGGAGACAGAGTAACTTCTATTCATTGCTCACTTTACAATCAGATAGGCATAGAGCTTGGCAGTCCCAGCTTACCCTGGGGCAAATGGCAATATATTAATGATAATAATAGCATTTCTGTAGCTCTTTCAGGTTTGTAAAGAACTTGACACCAATTCCTCATCTGTTCCTCACAACAACATCCACAGGTGCTGTTATTGTCCTCATTTACAGATGAGCAAACTGAGTCACAGAGAGGTTAAGTGACTTGCCAAGGGTCACACAGCTAGGAGTAAGCTCCTTGAAAACCAGAAGGGTTTCATTTTTGTCTTGGTAGCCCATGAAGTGGAATGGAGCAAGGCCCTTTCCCCCGGGCCCACTTTCCTCCTTCATCATCTAAATAGCCTGAATCTTTGAGACCACCACCATCACTCCTGTCTCTGTCCTTCCTCTGCCCTAGAGGGACTTCTAACCTTTCTTTTCCAATAGGATCCATCTCCCCCATGTTGGAAGTGCTACCAACGCTGTCACCCTAGCAGGAATACCTTCAGATTTTGTCAGCCTCCCATTAAGATAATCCATCATTACTTATCCCAAAACATCTTCTAAAGGAGGTTACGAAGAGAAAACTGAAAATCTCTTGCACATTTCTTTATGGATTTATTAAGACCCATAAACAAGCAAGTTAAAAATCATCCTTTTTCATTAGTGCTCACTGGCATTTTTCAAAATGAAGAAGAGTCAGAATGTTCATCAGTTGGAATTTTTTAATAGATTCGCTAAGTGTGTTTTATGCTAAGACTTAAATCTGGCAATTATTTTAATAGCTTGATCACTTGTACTGGAAACATTAAGTAAACAGTTTAATGGGAACTTTTCCTAAAGAAGACAAAAGGAAGAGGTCTGGGCCACTGGAAAGGTAAAGAGCAATGCCATCTTGGCTTTGAATGACGGACTCTTGACTGGAATTGGAAGGGACCCTAAGTCCGGTGACTTGGCGCCTAGCCCAACATGGGTGTAGGAAACCCTCACCCAGCCAAGCCAGAGGACCCAGATTGCAAATCCGAACACCTTGTTCAATTCTTGTCTCTTCTATTTACCATGTGTGACCTTGAACCCCTCCTCCCCTCTATATAATGAGAGATTTTGAATAGATGGACTCTAAAGTCCTTTCCAGCTCTCTGAAACATGAAAGAGCAATGTCCAATGGCTATGTGGGAGGTGTAACAGCAAAAAGTAAAATTAGAAGGACCAAGGCTCTACTCAATCAACGGATTAACCATCAATAAGCATTTATTAAGCATCAACTATGAAGCCAAGCACTGTGCTAAGTGTCAGGGATAAAAGACAGAAATGAAACAGCCCCTCCCCTCAAGGAGCTTACGTTGGATGGAGGACCACGCACTCTGCCAGGTACTTGGAATACAGGATAAAAAAGATGAAAGGTCCTGCCTTGGAGGAGCTTTCACTCTCTCAGGTCATTCCAAGCTCCATGTTGGAACTGCATGGCATCTCCTCAGCTCTCAGAAGGTAGTATGTGTTTTGATTTTCTTTTCTTTTTTAGCAGAGATTTATGTTTTTAACATTCATCTTTTTATTTTGAGTTCCAAATCATCTCCTTCCCTTCAGTCTCTCCCCCAACCATTAAGAAGGCAAGCAAGTTTGCTTTGTTTTTCTCAGGTTTTCCATAAATGGCATAACTTAATTTCCCCCAAAAGATCTGTAATATATGTACCCCTAGTCTTATGTAACCCATAAAGCAGCCTACTCAACAAATGAATATTTTTTTTACCCCCAGTCAAAGCTTGTCTCTGTACCTCTCAGAAAAGTCATCTTTTCGACCAGTTCCATTTAATGACTGGAAACTCTGTACAGTGACTGGAGACTCATAGATCGGGATGATGATTCCAAAACTGGCCAAAAGTTTCTTGTAAAGGATTCCTCCTGAAGTCGCATCCTGGAATTTATCACAGAGTCTGAATAAAAGAAAGAAACCATTAGAACTTTGAGGAGTGAAAGAAAAGTCTCACTCCAAAATCTTTGGCCTCTGTAAATATTCTAGAAAGACTGGGTAGTCAAAGTGGCCCCAGGGTAGATTTCCCTTGGGACTGTTGACATAACCAAGTGCTTCCAAATCAGCTCAACCAATGTTTTCCCCATCAGAAATATTTCAATTGACATGTTAAAAAGATTTTTTTCATAGCTGCAGCTGACACAACACAGCAATAAACATGTATTAAACTCCAGCTATGTACAGGACGCTGTGCTGAAGGAGACAACAAATTTTGGTAAGACCACAGTCCCTGCCCTCCCAGAGCTCACTGAGACAATGATACCTACATAAATAAGAACACTATCCCAGGATGAACGTAAAGAAGTGTGAATCAAAGAGCTATGTGAGATCTGCAGGGGGAGGGTGTTTGCTGATAGGGGCTCTCCCTAGAGGAGGCTGGACTTTAAAGACTAATAGCCAAGGAGGGAGGGTGAAAGAAGTCATTCCAAGCTTTGAGACAAGACTGAGCATAGACATGGTGATGTCATCTCTGAACTGACAAGGAGAATGCTTACCCTACCTCCTGTAGAGGGATTGGGGAAGGAAAGTTTTGTGGTATGCACCAGGTGGCACCATCAACAGAGTCCTGGGCCTAGAGTCAGAAAGAACTGAGTTCAAATCCTGCCTCAGATACTGACTAGCTGTGTGGTCCTGGCAAGTCACTTAGACTGTCTGTGCCTCAGTTTCCTAGGTTTCCTCTTTGTAAAATGGGTATAGTAGTAACACCTAGCTCCTAGGGCTATGAGGATTAGAGGTCATAACTGTAAAGCATTTAGCACAGTCCTAGTTACATAAAACACAATCACCACTTTCTTGTTCCATATGTGTCTAAGTATAGAAAATATGGGACAAAACTGGGGAGGAGCCAAGATGGCGGAGTAGAAAGACTCACATATGCTAGCTCTGAATCCACAGCCCATAAATTTCCTGTAAAAAGAAATCCCCACAAATTCTGGTGCAGTGGAAGCCACACAGCAACGCAGTGGAAGCCGCGCAGCAATGCAGTGGAGGAGATTTCCGTTCCAGAGAGCTCTGAAAAACCGGCACCAAAGGTCCATCAGGCACCAGAAAGCAGAGGCCCTGCCCTGCCCGCGCAGCCCCAAGAGAAGCAGATCCGAGCAGGCTTCAAGGACAGAACCTCTGGCGGCCACGAAGGTCCCTCCACCCACAGGCACCACAAGTCAGTGAGAGAGACTTCTGGGCTGGCCGAGAGGGGAGCGGGGTGCCTCCATAACTCAGGCCCCCTCAGGAGGCAGCAGCAGAGGCAGCTGCGGCCAGGAGCTCCCAGAGCAGACAGGACCTCAGATCCATTACTGAAGATCTCTGCATAAACCCCCTGAGGGAACTAAGCCTGGGAGGCGGCCCTGCCCCCACCTGAGCACCAGAACTTAAGCTCACATTGAATAGCAGCCCCACCCACACAGCATTTGAATCTCAGACCCCAAGCACTAGCTGAGAAGATCTAGGTGGGGGTGGAGAGGAATCTCAGAAGTCAAGTAACTGGCTGGTAAAATGCCCAAAAAAGGGGAAAAAAATAAGACCATAGAAGGTTACTTTCTTGGTGAACAGATGTTTCTTCCTTTCCTTTCTGATGAGGAAGAACAATGCTTACCATCAGGGAAAGACATAGAAGCCAAGGCCTCAGTATCCCAAACATCCAAAATAGATATCCAATGGTCTCAGGCCATGGAAGAGCTCAAAAAGGATTTTGAAAATCAAGTTAGACAGGTGGAGGAAAAACTGGGAAGAGAAATGAGAGAGATGCAAGAAAAGCATGAAAAACAGGTCAATACCTTGGTAAAGGAGACCCAAAAAAATGCTGAAGAAAATAATACCTTGAAAAATAGGCTCACTCAATTGGCAAAAGAGGTTCAAAAAGCCAATGAGGAGAAGAATGCTTTCAAAAGCAGAATTAGCCAAATAGAAAAAGAGGTTCAAAAGCTCACTGAATAAAATAGTTCTCTCAAAATTAGAATGGAACAGATGGAGGCTAATGACTTTCTGAGAAACCAAAAAATCATCAAACAAAACCAAAAGAATGAAAAAATGGAAGAGAATGTGAAATATCTCATTGGAAAAACAACTGACCTGGAAAATAGATCCAGGAGGACAATTTAAAAATTATGGGACTACCTGAAAACCATGATCAAAAAAAGAGCCTAGACATCATCTTGCATGAAATTATCAAGGAAAACTGCCCTGATGTTCTAGAACCAGAGGGCAAAATAAGTATTGAAGGAATCCATTAATCACCGCCTGAAAGAGATCCAAAAAGAGAAACTCCTAGGAACATTGTGGCCAAATTCCAGAATTCCCAGGTCAAAGAGAAAATATTGCAAGCAGCTAGAAAGAAACAATTCCAGTGTTGTGGAAATACAATCAGGATAACACAAGATCTAGCAGCTTCTACATTAAGGGATTGAAGGGCGTGGGATAGGATATTCCAGAAGTCAAAGGAACTAGGACTCAAACCAAGAATCACCTACCCAGCAAAACTGAGTATAATACTTCAGGGGAAAATATAGTCTTTCAATGAAACAGAGGACTTTCAAGCATTCTTGATGAAAAGACCAGAGCTGAAAAGAAAATTTGACCTTCAAACACAAGAATGAGAAGAAGCATGAAAAAGCAAACAGCAAAGAGAAGTCATAAGGGACTTACCAAAGGTAAACTGTTTACATTCCTACATGGAAAGACAATATTTGTAACTCTTAAAACTTTTCAGTATCTGGGTAATTGGTGGGACTACACACACACATACACACATGCACACACACAGAGAGACGAAGAGTACAGAGTGAACTGAATAGGACTGGATCATATCTTAAAAGAAATTAAGGTAAATGGTGAGAGAGAAATGTAGTGGGAGGAGAGAGGGTGAAATAAAATGGGATAAATTATCTCTCATTCAAGAAAAATATGTATGTATATATGTATTAAATGTGGATATGCACATACACACGTATATGTATTTATGTGGGAATTGGTGAGATGTGGTAGAAAAAGAGGGTATGGATTTGGAGTCAAGAGGACCCTGGTTCTTCACCTTTCTTGAGGCTGCCCTGCCCCCAGTCTAAGAGGAATTTATCCAAAGTCTGCATTTCTCTCAGCACTGAGCACAAGGTCGTGCACTCCAAGGGGACTGGAGGGAAGCAGGATTCTATCCCCCAGAAGGCTGCAGGTGAGTCTGTAGCAGGAGCAGCCTCTGACAGTAGGACGTTTAGAAACACCTGGTCCAAAGAATCACAAAATGAAAGGGCAAGAGCTGACCAATTAATTTGGTCTTTGTTGACCCCTGCTTGAGACAATTTGGTCAGGGACACACAATGGCACAGCTTCCAGTTATACCAGCTCCTCTTTTTTTAGCTGGCTGAGATTAGCAAAGCACTTTCCCAATGAGAGTTCTCATTACTGGAAGCCCAGTTAGCATACCCCTGGCCTTAATTAATTACCTACAGCAGGAGCTGGCAACTCTGGCCCAAGGGCTAAACCTGTTGGCGAAGAACAGCCTTGCCCTAAAGTATCCTTTAGAGTCAACAAAATGAATGGTAGCAAATTGGCTCGGAATTGGTTTTAAGCAGAGAAACTTGGGGGAATCCAGGCGATGAATGGCATGCATGGAATCAGGGGTCAAACGACTTACTTTGAGAGATGCTCATCAGACAGATAGCGGCAGAATGTCTGCAAGATTTTCTTTAAGTTATTTCTACCAATGAGTCCCGTGTCTCCGATGTCATAGGTCTTCAATGAGGTATAGAGGTCTTGCAAGTTTTTGGAGAGGGCATCCTGAAGGACTTCTTCCATCTAACACAAACATTAGGAATAGTTTTATCTCATGATCCTCTTTATAGGACAAATGAGGTAATGTCCACTGACTGAACATGAAGGCACAGAAGGACCTGTAGCATACTGGGCTTTGTGTTTTAAAATGGGGTTCAAGTCCTGACTCTGACACATGCCAAACACGTAGGCCCTGACAAATCCCATCTCCTCTCTGGGCATGTTTTCTCCTCTGTAAAATGGGGATAATGCTAGCATTTGCCTGGCTTGTGTCACAAGGTGCTGATGAGGCATATGCTTTATTCACTGTAAAGTTTGTGAGTGATGGCGACGCCTCCTGTACTCACCCTGCATCTCTAACAGTCATCCCAGTAGGCACAAGCTTTGTCAGATGCTAGCAAGACGAGAAAGCTCTGAGTGCAAAGTGGGATGGACCAACTACATATCTATCTGTCACCAGATGTACAGAGGCTCCTCACCAAAGTGACAGCCACTTGGAGACGGCAGCTTTGAAGGGCCAGCAACTAACTTTCAAAGACTGCCTGCAGAGGCATGGAGCGGGTACACTCACTGACAAAATCTCGAATCCTTGAAGCACTAAGCCAGATGATCATAAGGTTGGTAGCAATGCTGCTGATCTTATAAATAACAAGAAATGGAAGGAATGTTACTTACTGAGTCCCAAGCTAGAAACTGAGGTGTCTTTTCATCTTTGAATCCATTCAGTCTTTTCTTTCTAATCTAAGGAGAGAGGAGACAGCATATTGGCAAATTAAAACTGATTACATAATTTAAAAAACAAATATCATGGTGTTCCCCAATCTCCCCACACCATCCCCTTCATCTGTCCAATGCCCAAACTTTGCCTGTGCCTAGAATAGTCTCCTTCCCACTATCACTTTTCCAATCCGCAGCCTTCCTAGAGGCTTCATGCAGGTATGAACCCATATTCAAAGCCTTTCTTAATTCATTCAGTTGTTAGGGTTCTCTCCTAGATAAGCTCATCACACACAGAAATACACAGACAGACACACACACACATACACACGCATACCCACAACAGAATGGAAACTCCTGGTGAGGCCAGAGACTAGGGTTTTTTCCTTTGTATCTCTGATACCCAGCCCTACATGGGGCACACAGTAGTTTAATTAAATAGATGCTGGCTGAATGGGATTTGTTCAGGATATCTATGGCTGCCTATAGCAACTATTCAATAAAGATGGTTTGCTATGATATTGTTTCTTCCAAGGTGTCCAGCAATGAAACTGTCACATCCATTAATGTTTTTGATCCTCTTCTGGGGATGAAGTCTGCTCTCTCTCTCTCTCTCTCTCTCTCTCTCTCTCTCCTAGTTAACACTGAGTCTCAAGACAGCCACAACCCAGACGGGGTTGTCACCCATCTCTCACCCTTTACAAAGCAAAATATTTGCCTGGATATGTGTTTCTGGATCACACACACACACCCCTCTGTAACTCCAAAACTCTAAATGGGCCCCAATATGGGTTGAGTTCAAACTTTTGGCCCAATAAAACGGCCCCCCTTCAAAGCATGAAGTGTGTTCTGGGTGCTCCAGCAGGCTTATTATTGGAAAGCAGAAGGGCAGCAGGGCCTTTGCTGAGGAATCCAGCCGTTGCAGTTTCTTGGAGTCAGGAAAGGAAGGCAGATGCCGGCTCTGGGCAAATCTGTTAGAGCCTCCATCAGGATCCAAGCCTGTGGCCCTGAGAGGCTAACAGAGAACACCATTCAGTCAGGGTTTGCTTGTTGTCCTTCATCTTTGAAGAGGACCAGAATAACATCACGATGGAATCTCAGCGTGTCCGACAGTGGCTGGTAGGAGCTCAGAATGCTCTGCCACAAGTTGGGCACAGATAGCCCAATTGAATGTTTGGGGTGGATACTCCAAATCTGCACATCCTACATTTACTTTGTGCTGTCTCAATTCTGCTTTGCTCATAGAGCACAGCACCCTTTCTGATGTGGGCACGCCATGCTGAACTGTCCTGTGCCAATGTCTCCCATGCTGCACAGTCAGATCCAAAGTTCTTGAGGAAGACCTGGAGAGCATCCTTGTATCACTTTTTCTGACCACCATGCGATCACATGCCCCATGTGAGTTCTCCGTAAGAGTTCAAAGCATTTATGAAGCCCTACCTATGGGGGCCTCACAGTCTGATAGGGGAGATGGCACTCAAGCAACTGTGTACAGACCAGATCTGGGCAGGAGAAACAGGGGTACTGTCAGAGGGAAAGCCTACCAGACCCTAACCAAGTTGGAAAAGTCCCTACTAGAAAGGTGTCCGGCCAGGGAGAGACCTGTCTCCATCTGGAGCTGAGAAAGACCTGAGTTTGCATGACCCTGGGCAAATCCTGAACCTCTATTTCCTCAAATATAGAGTGGAAATAATAATCCTTCCATCTCTTGGAAGGCTGTAAGGAAAGTGCTTTGTGAACCTGGAATCCCTGGAAATTCGGGATGAGCCAGTTGGTGAGTACTCCCAGCAAGTAACCTGCTGGCATCTGGTGGGGTGTCCACAAGGACAGCGCATTCACTGGTCACCTGCGGCAGCCCCTTTCCCAAGCTCTCCATGCCCTCAGAACTGACCCTGCCAGTCTGCAGCGCCCACCCACCGCTCCCCCCTCCGCCCCTGGGGCCAATTCTGTGCCGAAGCCAGGTCTGCTCTTCCCCAGGTAAATCCAACTCGAGTCAATAAACATTTATTCAGAAATTATTGTGTGCAAGTTGCTGCGCCCAAGTGCTGGGGATACAAAAGCAAAAATCTGACGTCCCTGCCCTCGAGGAGTTCCCACTCGGGAGATGAAACCCACAGAGGAGTAAATAAGGATATGGCAGAGGGGAAAGGGAAGGCATTGACCGCATGTCCTCTGACCCATCCATCTGACAGTGTCCGTCAGGCCTGGTGCCGGCGCCTTCCCTACTTCCGCGACCCCCTCCCAGCGCAGACCCTGGTCCTAGACGGCCCATGATCTTCTGCTAGGAGAGAATCCACCCGCGAGTACACACACACACACACACGCACGCACGCACAGAGGCCGCGGAAGCCTAGGACGAAGCTCCCCTCTGTCCCGCTCCCCACTCAGATGCCCGGGAGCCCAGGGACATTCAGGAAGCTCAGTGAGCTGTGACGGACGCCAAGCCTGCCGGTTCGCAGAATGCTCCAGAGCCCAGGTGGTTTCACGGGCCCTTCTCTTGGACCGGGAAGGCTGGGCGTTGGGCGGCTGCCGCGCCCGGGGTACGCGTGCGCTGGGCACACTCACCACGGAGCTCTCCTCTTCCAGCAGGTACAAGAAGGTGATGTAGTTGACGTAGCCGGAGTTTGTTGGGTCCAGGATCTGCATGAGCTCTTTAAACTCGACGTCGCTGATTTTCAGGAGGGCGCCGTTCAGGACGTGCCGCAACTCTTTCCCCGAGATCTTCCCCTCCTGTTTCTGACTCGGGCACCAGGGTGTGGAGGAGAAAAGGGAAACACAGACCAGCATGAAAGAAACATCTTAGCTTTGGTTTGGCCGGCCGAAGCCCCCCGAGCACGCAGAGGATGAGGGACCCAGTCCCCCACCCCACCCTTGTAGGTGTTCTGTTTACTCACCTCTGGGAAATGGACACAGTAATGCGTGTAGGGCAAACTAAGGAGTTCTACCGGAAGATACGGTTCTAAGTAAACATGTAATACATTTGGGGAAAGAGGAGGCAGAAAGATCCAGGCTGGGCAAAGAACTGGAAGATATTTCCGAGGAAGGTCGGGGAAGGAACTGGCAATACTTAGTGGGGAAAAGACCTGGATAAAGGAGGAGAGTAGTGAGGGAACCAGGGAGAAAGGACCTCAGAGGTCACTGAGCTGGTGCACTGGAGAGATCCTGGAGTCCCATCTGAGTTTCAATCCGGCCTCATTCGTAAAATGAGAGAACTGAGCCAGCTGGCCTCAGAAATACCTAACAGCTCCTCAGTCTAATCAGCTCCCATGAGCCGCTCTGCCCTTCCCCTTCTCACCCTCACTCACAGATGTACTCCACATTTATGAAGGCTGAAATTCCCTTATCAAACGGGAATATTTTCTCTTTCCCCCGCCTCCTCCTAAAGTCGTCTTCGTCTTCACAGTGGCCTCTAATTCCTCCACCCCTCAGCACCATCGCCTCTTTCTACCCTGGCTCCTGGTCCTCTTGGCCCTTGACATCCTCTTCTCTACCCTTGAATACTTGGCCCTTGTCTTCTCCCCAAGTATACCTTGCCAAATCCAAACCTCCATCACCACCCACCATCTGCCCACTTTGCCCCTTTCCACGTCCAGGATTGAGAAGGAGGAAATCACAAAACCAAGCTCTTCCCTGCTCCCCTCTGCCATTTCCTCCACCCCACCCCCTTTCCTTTAAGCCTCACTTAGCTCCTCCTCCTTCAGATTTCCCCCCTTCATTTTTCTATATATCTGTGGCACTTCCCCAGTGAATGTAACGCCCAAGAGGGCAGGGATTGCTTTGTTTAGGTCCTTGTATTGCTGGTACTTGGCAAGGTGCCTTGAACATGGGTGTTTCTTAATGTTTACTTTAATAGAAAGTGTTTTGTAACCAAAAGTGCCCTATAAATGTCAGCTATTCATTCTTGTTATTATATTTCTTCTCTTTAATAAGGCCTAATTTATTTTAAAGGAGCAACTTAATTGCCCAGAAAGGTGTGTTCCATTCAGCATGCCCTTCTAAGACCCAGCTAAGTAAATTTACTCTACACATAAAACCTATCAAAGCTACCTGCCTTCAAGGCATTATGAAATACCCATCTTTGCTCTCAAGGGATGTAGTGACCAACCTACTAAGGACCCCTGGATCCTAGGCTCAGTCACCCATCCCATCTTGCCCCAGTGGATTCTAGGCTCAACCATCCCACCCTGCTTCACCGGCTTTGAGAGCCCTCCTCCTCTTCCTTTAGTTCCTGGGTCCTAGACTCAGCCATCCCACCTCCCTTTTCCTTTCATCTCTGGGGCCCTTCCATCCCAGGATCTCCTCAAACTCATCTATTCTCCTCCTTCTCTTAGTGTCCGGAAAGGTTATGATGAGGCCGACCCAATGAAAAAGATTTTCTCCATTGGACAATACTGTCAGAGCTCACTCAAGTCATGTTCAAAGAGTGCTCCCCTCCATTCCACAGGATTCTTTGAAATTTTTCCGACCCCTGCTCACTAAGGCTTTAATCCTTGAGTGAGCAGAGCAGCCACAACTCAAGCCCATGAACAGCAATAGTGTCGATGGTGGACATCTCCATGGCACTTCTTCCCCAAGCTGAGTCTCAAAGGAGATCTCACCACAGCCCCCTGAGGTGCTGGAAGCACCGAGGTACTATTATTCCATTTCCCAAAACTGAGACTCGGGGAAGCTGACTTGCACGTGGTCCCACAGCTAACGGACAAAGTAGAATTGGAACCAAAATCAACTTGACTTGTGGCCGGGCACTGCACCACACTGCTGCTCGGTACTTTAATGGTGCCAAATGAATCAATTAATCCACGAGCATTGATTGGTGGCAGGCACCTTGATGGGGGCTTAATGTGTGTCATATCTTAATGTTTACAGAGCCAGCTCTCAGAACAGCCCCACCAGATCAGCAGGGCATGGGTTATACTCATTTTACAGATACCAAAGCTGAGACCCTGAGAAGCCAACGGACTTGCCTAAGGTTATACAGCTAACAAACCACAGAGCTCACTGCTGCTTTTCCTTTTTTTTAACTAACCCCCAAGCCCTGTCTTTTAAAAAGAGACATCAAGGCAGAATAGAATGTAACCTTGAGGGATTCACTGAACCATTCTGGGCCTCATCTGTGAGAGGAGAGGGATGGACTGATCCTTCAAATGACTTTTGACTCTGGAATTCTGTGGCAGAGGATAATGAGAGTGGCCATCTCCTGCACAGTCCCCCAGTTAGTGTGCTGCCCTGGGATGCCCCTCCTGGGTGAGGACAGGGCAATTTCTGTCAGTCCCTCTGGGTGACTGATGGAGCCCAGGGCCCCAAAAGTTCCAGCCTCAATGTTACCCCAGTCTTACCGAGTTAATCATATGGAAAGCCTTCTTCAAGGCGGAGAAGTTGTCATCCACCTGCCTGCAAATCTTCACGATAATGTTCTCCTTGAAGATGGGCTCTGCTCCACCCATTCTGGGGGAAGAACAAAAGTAAGGAAGGTCTTCCTCTCCCTGGCCAGCGTGGCCCAATCCCACCCTAAGCCTTGAGACATCCTCAGGACCCTCCTCAGAGCTTGGCCAGTCACACGATCACCAGGTGTCTGCCGAGCTTGGGCCAGGAACCTAGTTTACAAGGTTGCATTGCTCCCAGTGGCATCCCTTTCTGTCCCTGGTCCTCCGTTCAGGCAGCTAGGGTCCATGCAGTATCTGCTCATGGATGTGGTCAGAAACGCCTCTAAGTCCCCTCCTCCATGTGTCACTGAACAAATGGATGTCACTGGATGGATGGATTCATTGCTCAGGGTCACACCCAGAGCAAGTGGAAGAGCTTTCCAGAAAGTAGCCACAAACAGGGAGTGTGTCTTTATACATACAAACCTAGATATGTACAAATATATAAATATGCAAACACATATGTATGTGTTCATGTATGTTTGTGTGCTTATGCAGTGACCGTGTAATAGCCAGCATTTCTACAGCACTGTTGGCTTTGCAAAGCACTTTACAAATATTATCTCATTTGATGCTCTGGACAGCCTTGAGAGGTTGGGGCATTTTTGTCAAATCCTGTTCATAGATGTTTGTAGATGATGAAACTGAGGCAGGGAGAGATCAGGTGACTTGCCCAGGGACACACTACTGGCAAAGATCTAAGGCTACATTTGAACTCAAGTCTTCCTGACTTTAGTGCTCTATCCGCTGTGCCCCTCCATGACCCATATATTGCAATATTGCAACATGAGACTTTTTTCTAACATATGGGAGGCAACATTTTTCTACTTTGGGAACATAACTCTGAAATTAAAATAGAAAACAATCAGAGAATAGAATTCAGCTGATTGTCTTTCCAGGACAGCTCCTACTGGTCTTTTTATTTGGAGCGCCTAGCTCAGTATTCATGGACCAGGTCTAGGAATGGGATGGTCCAGCTTACATTAACTTATTCACTCACTAGCCCACCAGGAAAACTCAGTCACAGGGAGGAGCTCCAAAAGTGGGTGCCTAGAACCCAGCACTTGAGGCAGAAAGATCTGAGACTACATCTCAAAGAATGAAAGATCATGTTATTGTTACCTACAGGACAAAGGCCCACAAAGTGGACGTGATGCTCACCCATGGCTCATACCTAACTAAGTTAGGGGGGAAATCAGCCAAGGTTCTAGACCCTGAGAAAGGTAATTCACTCCTTTCCTCAAGGAGGAATAGGGGATATGCGGATCAAATTAGATAATGTTTGTAAAGTGCTTTGCAAACTTTAATAATCTCCAGGAATGTCAGTTATTTATTTGCTTATGTATTATTAATTTTAAATTGTGTGAGGTCCAGTTGCTCTGGAAAGCCTTGTGTGAAGGAAGGATTTCCAGTGGTAGATTAAGGAGCGCCATGCTGGGGTCCCAGCTCTGTCATTATTGGTTAAGTGGCCTAGGAGGTCAAGTCATCTCATTTCCTTGTGCCTCAGTTTCCTCATCTGGAAAATGGACAAATTCCTTGCCCTCCCTACCTGCCTGGGTTCTTTTGAGAATCAGGTCAGAGGCTTTATGTGAAGGCTTTGAAGTCATAAAGAGCTCTAAAAGTGGGAGCTATTTGCCCAGAATATTCCTATGTCTGTGTACACAATTAAAGGCCTTTCAGTGAAACCTCATCTGCCACCCTCAAATGTAATTCCACCCACATATTGCTTCCCTCAATATTCCACAGTGTTTTAATGAGATTCAGTTCATAAAAGGGAGCCCATTATACAACATACCTCTTCTTTTTCCTCAGGGGAATCATGGATCCACTGTCAACTAAGACACAGTCCTGGCATTTTCTTAAAAATTGCTTCCAAGCAATTTTACCGGTGGTTTTAAATCCTAATCTGGGTCAAGTAAAATAGAAATGCTGTTTTAAACAGGTTTATCTCTCTCTATTCTAGGCCCCCAAATTCAGTGCTCAGGAAGGTGGCAAGGTGGAGGCAGCAGTTTGGGGGAAGTTTCCTCCGAGGCCCAAAAGAACAGAACAGAGACACAAGACTTTGAGGAAATGAAGTCCCAACAGAACATGTACCTTCTGGGGAGTGAGGAAAGAGAAGAAAAGGGAGCTGAGATCACATGTTGCAAAGCCCTGACACGGAACTAGAGGCCTGGGAGCTGGAGGGAAGAGATGCCCACAGCCTCCCACACAACGTATCCTGGGATGACACACTCTGTCACTGCCCAAGTTCCCAGAAGACAGAGAACTCACTGCCTTCTCAGGAATGTCATGCCACTTAGGGAAAACACTCATCTTTGTGAGCTTTTCCTTAAGATGCCAGCCTTACCCTCTCTAGCTTCCCACCATTGTGCCTAATTCTGTGCTCTGGGGCCAAGCAGAATTAGGCTAACCCCTTTTTAGGGGCCAGGTCTGTAGCTATCTGAAGATGACTTTTTTGTCCCTTCTGGTTCTTTGCTCCCCTTCCTGCCCATGCCTCAGTTCAGTCTTTAAAATCCCCATTTATTTCAACAAGTCTTCCTAGAGCATGGACTTGAGACCCTTCCCCACTCTGTTACCCTCCTCCTAACACTTTCAAGCTTATCAAACTCCATCCTACACTGTGGTATAAGCATAAGACTCCAGATGAAGACTGAGCATTGGGGAAGAAGACATCATCACCTCCCGCACCCAGAATCAACACCCCTCTTAATTCTGCCCAAGACTGCAACAGGTTTTCTGGCTGCCATATCACACAATATAGTGAGCCTGTGGCTCACTAAGACTCTCAGATCTTTTTCAAACAAAACATGCCTTTCCTTTCCTGTGCTTGTGCATTCAATAAGATCTGATGTATATTCCTACTGATTTCATTTTTGGATCTTATCTCTGTCATACAGCATGTTGGTGCTTAGAATCATGCCTGGCCCATTGTAGGTGCTTAATAAATGCTTATTCCTTTCCCCTTCCCTCCCCCTTACAAGGTCAGATTATTGGTAAGCCAGTGACCTTGATGGCCTGTACAAAAGTGGGAGGAAGGTAAGTGGCAGTGATGGGGAGGCTGCTGGTCCCAGACACAACGCATTGCCATGGATGTCTTTCCTTCTCTCAACTCCAGACACTACTCTGATTTCTGCTGGTCCATTAAAAACATTATCTCGCCACCACTGGGGACATTTAGTGGAAGCATTTAGAAGCTTCCTTTCTCTGTGAGGGGATTCATCAGGGGACCATGTGTCAAGGAGAGCTGCACTGTGGCTTATGGGGAAGGGGACAGTCCAAGTCACCAATAGCCACTTCTACTACCAAGGCCTGCAAGGGGATGGCAGCTCTGCCTTCCAATAGTGGAATGAGCAGCCAGTGAGGGCCCGAGATCTTCATTCAGGCTGGGGCAGACCTCCTAATAAACAAAGTTGTCCTAAAATACCAGAGGTGAGCTCCCTACCAATGAAAAACAGTGAGAAGTAGATGCCCCTTGTCAGGGATGCCATTGTCATGATGAATATTGCTATTGCCGAGCTCCTGGTAGTGACTGAAGTGGGGACTTTTGTTCTGAGACAGGCTGGGACTTAGAGCTCAGAGCTGGGAGGGAACTTGGAACAGGGAGTGTCAGGGATGGGGAGTCCTGAAAACAGGGAATGTCAGAGCTGAGAAGGGCCTGAGAACAGGGGATATCAGGGCTGGGAGGGGCCTGAGAACAGGGGATGTCAGGGCTGGGAGAGGCCTGAGAACAGGGGATGTCAGGGCTGGGAGGGGCCCAGAATAATAAATATCAGAGAAATGGGAGATAAACCATCCCAGGCTTGGTTTGGGGCACTGTTCTCCAATGAGATGTACTTTCTCCACTGAGGCAATAAGACTACATCTCAAAGAATGAAAGATCATGTTATTGTTACCTACAGGACAAAGGCCCACAAAGTGGACGTGATGCTCACCCATGGCTCATACCTAACTAAGTTAGGGGGGAAATCAGCCAAGGTTCTAGAGTGTGCACGGAGAAGACAATTCAGTGCTTGGGCTGCACATGAGCTGAGTAAGGACCCATTCAGATCTTGTGTTGTATTCTGAGGGAGAGCTAAGCTCCTCCTTGGGCTCTCCTTATGACATCTCGCCCCTTGTCCACGGTCCATGTTCTACCTGGGCCATGTTGGAGCCCCCAACCAGGACGCCTGAAGAAGTGGTTGTGTCCCTGTGAGTGAGCAAGCTCGCTGCCCCCATGAGGCTGAATCAGGGACCTCACCAATATATGCACTCCCTCTCCTGCTGCAGAGTGCAACCCTTCCCTGTCTGCTCCTGTGCAGGTCTTTCCAGAGAGTACCTAGCCTGGGCTACTCTGCAGACGGCCATGCAGCCCTGGGAGGGCCACCTGCTTCCCCACCTGCCTGGCCCATCTCCTTTGTCCAGACACTTGATTAACATTTTAAAATGTTGCCCAGGAAAACTTACCTTTTCAGTAGCTGCAGAAAAATCCCTTTTGGTAATGGGAATATAAAGTTGTCAACTACAATCTTTAAGTAATTCAAAGACACGTATCCTCTCTTGCTGGTGTCAAATGCACTGAGGGCTTTTTCGACATTCGCGGTGCACATGCCAAACTGGAAAGGAGTCAACGCAGAGTGGTGTGCTCAGAGAAGATGTGCTTGTGGAGAACCTCAGCTATCAATATGCTTTATTTCTGCAAGACCTTTTCACATTCCCTCGTCTCCCAAAACTGATCAAAAAGGTTACCATCGCTTGCACTGACCTTCAGATGTTTAATTAATTAGCTCGCTACAAAACCGGCCTGACTGTCCCTGCCGCCAGAGTGACAAGGCAGACAGGGAAGACGGGACGTTAGGATGCCGCTCCACCTCATGTTTAAGGAGCTAAAAATACTGGGGGAAGTGCCAATTTGATACATCTCCCTTAATATACTTCCAAGTCATCCCTACTGTGAGCCCATGCCAGGCTGCTCTCCATTAAATCAGGTCAATCGAACAATAAAAGCCAGCAATGTCTTATTAAAAACAGCTTTTTTTTTTTTTACCACAAAGAAAACAACAAATGGAAAGGCTACTCAAACATGGTAATCATCAAGTATTTCTTTAATTATTTCTTTTTCTTCTCATTATGTTCTTTTTTTTAAATAATGGGAAATAGCCCCCCCACACACACACACACACACATACACTCACACACAGACGCTCACACACAGACACACACACACACAGACACACACACACACCTACACACAGACACAGACACACACACACACACATACAACCTCCCTCTCTGTTTCTCACCTAGCACCCAAAAAAATGGGAAAATGAGCTTTGCTTATGGGACTCCAAAACTTCAGTAAACTAGGTTAATGACACACAAAATAATAGGAAGAAGGTTTTGCTTTTCCTGAGGATTTTCCTGCTGTTTATTGTCCAGCAGTAATGACAATCTCCAGCTTTGCCTCCTGCCTGCCCCTCCCCCTCTGAATTGGCCGGATTCCACTCTGGCCCCATCTTCCCTAATGACCACTGGAAGAAACAGCCAGAGGAGCAAGGTACCCAGGTTTTGTGGGCACCAGAAGCAAAATGTGCTTTAAGAATAAAGTCCTTCTTGGTCAGCAAGTAACCAAAGGAACAAGAAGCAGGCTCATTCTTAATGCATGAATGGGAATACATAGGCCACCATGATAGATACAGATATAGAGATAGGAAGATAGATGAAGACAGAGAGAAAGACAAAGAAACAAAAACAGAGACAGAGAGAGATACTATCACCTGGTGGTCAGTGTTCCCCTTGTAAACTGCTTCCTTTGGTCAGAAAGGCTTTGGAAGACAGTTAAGGGGCTCCAGAGATAAAACCCAGGACTTTGGGTCAAGAAAACAGGTTCAAATCCTGCCTCATGCACTTTCTAGTATGAGACTGAGCAAGTTACTTACCTCTCTGAGCCTCAGTGTCTTTATCTGTAAAGTGGAGGTGATCACAGCACCTAACTCAATGGGTTGTTTTGAGGACCCACAGACATAATACAGAGAACCTTCCCTCCTTCCCCAAAGGTTCATCTACTCAGGGGACCTGCCAGGGCTGGTGTTCCCTTGGCAAGAGTCCAGGGTCACCTCTATGACACTGTAAGGCACCATAAAGGGGATTCTGTGGAGCAGAACACCAAGGGGATGGACTCTTGGGATGCTTCTGGAGAACTTGGGTAGCCAGTCTTCTTCTTATGATTCTGTCCAACTGAACAAACACTCATTCAGTACATGGCATACTCAGAGCCCTGTACTCAGCATCAAGGATGGGAATGGAAAACAATACAATATCTGCTCTCAAGCAACTTGCAATCTGTTGAGGGGAAGTGATGGAAGTGATGGGAGGAGGAGGTGAGGGCAGGGAATGGCACATGTACAAAATGTGTGTGAAATGGGGGAGTGCAAAGAGCAAAGGAGAAGAGGTCAGACAGCTTCTCTTTGCAGAGAGGGATGACTTTCTTCATGCAAAAAGATGCCATGTAGGTCAAACAACAAGAATGATGAACAAGAGGCAAATAGATTCGATGCCACAAGACCATAAACAGCCAATTAGGAGACTGAAAGCTTTCTAGAAAGAGCCAGTGGAAGTATGTTTGCTGAGACAAAGGTTAAAACCACTTTCTCAGACTCTGGACTCATCATCACGGGTGTTGGGTAGACCTATGCTTGTACCATGAGAAGCAATAACATATTATAATGTAGATATGAACATAAAGGACTTTCCTTCACAAACGTCAAAGATGAGCCCAAACTGAAGCTGGGTTCAGAGATCTCTGGAGAGCACAGGCCCCGGGTAAAAGTTCTGAATCCCATTGCCAATGGTGCTAGTTATCTAGCACCCAGAGCTAGAAAAGTACCTTCTGAAAACATGGCTGCCTGTGCAATCTTACAGAAGAAGGGTCTCCTGTAAGAATCAATCAATGAAAACTTCTCAATGAAGTCTTTTCTCCTCACCCACTATTCTGACCACTTGATCTGTGGGAAGAGGTGCAGGGGAAAGATTTCTGAACTTAGAATCAAGAGATCTGAGCTGCAGTGCAGCAGCTCCACTAATTTCTGTAGACAAGCTGCCTCATCCCTGAGACTGTTTCTTCCTCTGCCAAATGGGAGATAGACTTCCATGTGCCCCCAAGGGTTGTGGTGAAAAAAAGCACTTTACAAACCATTAAGTGCTCTGCCCAGGGAGAAGTTCTAAATGAGCCCTTGGCCTCACCCTCAAGGAGGGTTAACAAACCTGACACACATTCCCTCCACCAAAGCCCAGGGAAAATCAGGCAGAAGGCTGAGTAACAATTCTGTCTTGTTCTTACAGAGAGAGAGAGAGAGAGAGAGAGAGAGAGAGAGAAAGCTTTCTCCTTTTCTTCTGTCTTATTGTTTTAGAGAATGTTGGTGAAGAGATTCAAAGTAACCGAGGCTGACCCAAGACCAGAGTTCTGACCTGGGGGGAGGGAGGAGGGAAATGGAGTTACCTGGAATGAGAGGCTGTGCTATTAATAAAGGTAGAAGAAGTTAATTCGACATTTAAAGACAAAGAGGATGTCTTGAGCTAACAATTTTCAAAGATTCTTCCAAAGGCCTGTTTCTTGACCTACCAATTGCTGACATTATAATTTCTATTAAAATCTGCCTCACTGGCCTTATTGTGACTTGTAGTGACTCAGGGCTATGAATTTCAGATGGGAAGAAAGGTTGATTGAGCAACCCATTTGATAAAATTATAAGGCATGGACCTTTGTCAGGCAGGAGGCTGGACATGCACTCTGGCCATTGTGAAGTAAATGCAGTATGCTAGAGTAGAAAACATTTAACTGAGGGGAGATCATGCAGAAGAGTTGGTCAGATCAATTCAGGGTCCACATCCCTGACGTATCATTTTATCTGTACGGTGAATTCGGGCTTGGAGAGGTTCAGCCATAGTCCCACAGTGTCGCGGAGTTGCTGGGGCTGTGTTATCTCAGACACCTCAGGACAAAGCCATGTCTGGGTCCATGGGAAGTGGATCGGGGAATTCAATTGATCAGTCCAGACTACCATAGATTTATAGACTTTAGAAATTATCGACTTTAGAGCTCATCTATTCCAATCATTTCATTTTGTGAGGAAATTGAAAATCAGAGGTTAAATGACTTGCCCAGGCTTACACAGAGTAAATGGAAGTTGTGTTCTTTGGGTGGAACTAACCAAGGGTGGGCTGTACTCACCTATAAAATGATTGGGGCCAAGTTTGTGTGTTTGAAGGAACTTGAAGCTTAGTCTGGAATGAATTATTGGGTAACAAGCAGGAGTGATGTCTTCAGTCACTCATAGAAGGGGAGAAGGGAGGAAGGGGGGAGGGAGGGAGGAAGGAAGTTCCCATCTTAGAGAGTTCTCAAGGCTAAGCCAACAGATCCCAGCAGTGGTGACCTTCATGGATGTCAGAGCCATCAATCTGGCTCAGCACTAGAAGACTGTCATTAAATCATAGGAGAAGGGGTTATTAAGCACTGACTGTGTGATAGGTGCCACTTTTGAGAAGTTCTTACCTGCTTTGGTCCTCGCAACCACCCTGGAAGGTGAGTTCTTGGGAGGGTTGGGAATCCTCCCTAATGGAGGGCAAACCCACCAATGAAGCTATGGAAGGAGTGAAGACTCCACAAGGAGCCACTCACCTCTCTGCAGAATGCTGCTTCAATTTCATCCATGGAAGAGTTTTCCCAACTGTCTCCAGATAGTGAAGAGAAGGAGAATACATATTTATTTTCTGGTATCACCCTCCATGTACACTCTGTTAAGGAAGAAGAGCAAGAAGGGGAAATGGCATCTGTGAGTTACCAACCACTGTTGGTACAGGCACACTTGTCTTTGCTTGCCTTTGCTTTCCCGGCTTTCAGTCCAGACTCAGGATTTCACTGGTTTGGTGAATCTCCACATGGAGACTCCACCCACCAATGGGGTCAGCAACTTCGATCCTTAGACACCTTCTCAGGAGGGGGCTGAGGAAAGACTGGAAAATGGCGTCTTTCTGACTCCCAAGTCAGCCCTCTATCCACCCCTCCATCTGCCAGCAGCACAAAAGTAAAAATACTGAGTGATTGACTCGAATCTTCTCAGATAAGATTGCTTCTGGGAGTTCAACAAGCCTGAAACATGATAAGGCCTGTGAAGAATCCCAAATGGCTTTACAGATTGACTTCCCAAAATGACTCCAAGGAAATCACACTTCTGCCAGGCTCCAGCCCAAATAAGCCACTTAGAACATGATTTGGGTTGGGAGAAGAACAACTGTCAGAGACTGTCATTCCACCCTCACCATCCTAGGGGAGGCCCAGGAGTGGTGGCCTCCTGCCCTACTCCCAAGGCACACATTCGGGACAGGGCATAGCGCTCACACCAAGCCTTGAGTGCTGGCACAGAATCAGAACCAGAAAATGACCTGGCCATGAGAGAAGGAATCCAGAGATCTTGGGATCCTAGAACTAAAGCTGGAAGGCACTCCTGAGATCACCCAGCCTAGGCGGCATCTGAGGGCCTTGGTTCAAATGAATGTGTTATCAGGTGAACAAGTCTTTGAGAGGTGAAACAGATTTAGCCACCTCTGTCAGTAGCTTAACCACTGATAAAGCCTGGGACATGAGGCTGGGGCTGACGAAGACACATACAATTCCCTGCCCTAAGACTCACACTATCAAGTGCCAGGATGCTATCCCACTGACCAACCTAGGGTTCCCCATCCAGGGTGACTTGCATCCGCCCTGATTAGCCCCCAGGGGCCGAGGCAGGAAACTTACCCAAGAGGTCAGGACCCACTAAGCCTGCTGCCCAAAGGACTGTGTCAAGAGGGATGGGTTGGGTTGGAAGAGGAAGAGGGCCTTGAGCTGGAATGAGAAGGCACAGAAGGTGTGGCACTAAGTCTGTGCCACCGCCTCCATGCCAGGAATGCACATAGAAGCCTGGTGCCACTGGGGCCAGGGAAGTGAGCAGCTATCTCTGCAGGTCCTTACATCACTGGCTTCTGAGACCAAGCAGAGAGGAGACAGAGAATAACTGGCCAACACCCTGTTCCTCCAGCCCCCACCTCCCCAAATGAGTCTGGCTGGGTATTGTTCCTTCCCCATCAGGGCCCGGAGTACATATTCTGCAGAGGGTGAAAGAAGAGGGAGAGAGAATAATTCTGTACCAATTTCTCTCCTGTGAGCAACTTTGCTATTTGATTTGTGGCTCCTACATGGTCTAAGAGTAAATAGGATCGAGTCTTATTTGCATAATTAGGATCATCTGAAACACTCCCTTCCCCCTCCCGCACACACACACCCCCCCCCCTGCCCCCGCACTGAACCTAAGCTAGCTTAGAGCCTCAGAGACATTTGGGATACAGCAATGCTCAGTCTAGAGGAGGCTGGACCTTTACTAATGGGGCTAGGGGAAAAAGTGGGAAAAATTTCCTGGAGGGATTTATCTAGGCCATAGAGGACGAGCAGGAATTCAATAGGCAAAAATGGAGCAGGGCAAGGGGGTGGGGAAGAAGGAATGGAGGGGAATTCTAATTCTAGAGAGTGACAAAACCAGAGTCAGAAAGGGGGAAATACGAAACGTACACAAGGGAGGTCTGAGCTCAGGATGAGGAGTCAGACCTTTACAGAGCAGATAATAGGAAGTCCCTGAAGGCTTTGGGGGAACAGTGTCATCAGACCTGTGCCTAAGGACTGCAGAGGGGGACTGATCAGAGGCCCCTCACCCACTCCATGAAATGACAGAGCGGGCACAACATGCTTTTCCTTGTCTCTGATGCCTGAGAGGAAGGAGAGAGGAAGAAGGAAATAGTTCAGAACAACCAAGGAAGTGGGAGAGTAACGGATGAACTGCCTTGCTGCAGGGAGTGCCCAGTTCAGATCAGATGTCACATGAAGGGTGATCTAGTTTATGCTATGAGCTACAGGGGCCACTGAAGGTTCTGAGGCAGGGAGTGGTGGAGTCAGACCGTAAATTTGGGAAGAGGACTTTGGCAACTTGGCAGGAGATGAACTGGAGAGACGAAAGTAGAAACAGGTAAACCAGGTAGAGGCTTTTGCTGTAGTGATATAGTAAGCAAAATCATCCCAAGGGTTCTTAAAGATTAAACTTAGAGAGAGCAAACATGGAAAAATGGAAAAGATCTGTCAAAATTTCTCTAACAAACAACTGTCTCAGTCAAAGACAGTGATGGCACCACATTTGGTTTCTCCCATCCCAGCCCAGGAGGATGAGGAAGAAAGTAAGTCTAGTGAAGGCTAGACTAGCCCCAGTGTGCACAGACAGGAGGCTTATTCTAGAGGGGGAGCAATGCTGGGGACAGCGAGGGGTCCATCGTCAAGAAGCCTAGAAGTGTGGAGAACACAAAGCGCTGAGGGGAAGAGCTCAGACCTTATTGATATCACCTGGCTGACCTATTAAAAAACTTCTCTGACAGTTAGTGATGAGCTAGGCAGGAAAATCACAATTGTCAAAAAGAAACCAAAAAGGACAGACTGGCATCTTGAAAAGTAACAAATGAGCTGATTGTCATCACTGCCCTGCAGACTCTATCTGACTGCCGAAATGAACCCCGTGATGATGACAAATGAGGATGATAGTGGGAGGGGCCCCCATCTGCGGACCCGGAGGACTCTGGAGGGTAACACGTGGAAACACACACATGCCAAGAGGCCGTTCGGCCCAATCTGAACCCATCGTCTCTCTTAACGTCGCAGCCTTTCGGTCTGACGCTGGTCCTGGGGATTTGTAGGTTTTGAGGTTACTTTCTGTTCCAAGCACCACTTCTCACTTTTGGCATTTTGGAGACAGGATTCCTATTTGGGTCCTGCCCTTCTTTAGTTGGTCTTATGCGTCGGGAATCTCTCTGAGTGGGGCTTCCTGATCGAGGCATCCCTTCTAGCCTAAGCAAAAAGGTTTTATGGAATCCATTTAGGAATGTGTCCTGGGACATAACATGACAACACTTGACACTAAACTCTATCTCAGTAACAGCACCTTCCCATTGATGGAGGTCCCAGTCAAAGAAATCTCACTCAGTCGTAGAATGTTGGGTAGTAAATGTCCTAGAAACAAAGGTCAGGGCTGGGGAGGGGAATCTTAAAACAGAAGATGGCCTCACTGGGAAGAGCTGGAACAGGGTATGTCAGAGTCAGGAGAGACTTTGTACCTGGATTTTAAATAGTTCCACAGTCATTAATGGCATTTTTGTGGCAAGCTCATAATGATTTATGCAAAAGAAATGTGCAAAAGATAGGGGGAAAACCACATCAAAAAGACATGTATCTAGAAAAGAAGTGGACTTCTCATCAAGTGACAGATGGCCAGTCTATGGGGTGCATGAACATCTTCCTTCAGATATTAAGAGGCATGGAGGAAGGGCCTCAGCACACTGGGTGGACACCCTCAGCAGGGTCTGCAGGAGGACATGGACAAGAAGAAACAAGGATGAGACAGCATAGAAGGGTTGCAATCTGCATTGGTGGAGAGAGGGCATAGTCGATGAGATCACAAGTTCTTTCACATTCCATTAGGGTGAAAATATGATGCAATATTTCATAAAGGCAGAGTAGTGATGAGCACCAGTGCTTAATTCTAATAATAGCTTCCATCTTCATAGCACTTTACTGTTATAAATCACTCTCTACACATTACCTCACAGGCTGCCCTGAGAAAACCATTGGGTGAGTCTCAGAGTCCTTCAGAACCATGAGCAGGTGTAAGAATTCATGTTCTTGCTCCTTTGAATACTGATAACAGCCCCATGAGGTGCTGGGTTTGATTATTATTGAGACCAAGCTACCAAAGGGAGGGGGGAGAGGAAACACTCAAACAAGCATTTATTAAGCACCTACTGTGTACCATGAAGTGGGCTGAGCACTTTACAATCTTTATCTCATTTGACCCTCACAACCCTGGGAGATGGGTGTTGCTGTTATCCCTACTTTACAGAAGAGGAAACTGAGCAGGAAGCAGTGACGTGACTTGCCCAGGTTCACACAGCTAGATTTGAACTCATGTTTTCCTGACTCAGGCCCAACACTTTATGAATCCCTGGCCGAAGCAGGCACTTGAGGCCAAGAAAGGTAGTGACCTGCTCAGGGTCACACTTGAGAGCAGGAGTAGGTCAGACCCAGTGCCAGGGCTCCTTTCAGAAGGCTGCACTTCCTCTGCATCTGAGATCATTGATTCTTTTTTTACTTGACTTTGACTCGGAGTGCTGCTCTCTTGACAGAGCTTTTGATGGCTCCCTCTCATCCTTGCTTTCAACACCTGGCCCACATCTCCAGAGGCAGATGTTTGGCTCACAGCTCAGCTACCCCACTGTGGAAGGAGGTTCACAATAAGGTCTGAGATCTCCTGGAAAACACCCTGTAAAATGGGGAAGGGCTGCACAGATGGCCTTCCAACTCCTGCTGAGTGGTCAGTCTGGTCTGTTCAATCTCACAGCTGCTTAGCCCAGACCCTGCAGCTCCTCCAAACCCCAGCAGCCCCATTCCCGTTAGGGAGAATCCACCCCCACTCCACCCCCCACCATATTTGTATAGTCCAGAGTTACAGATCTGGACGTTGCTATTGCCCCTGGTGTCTCTGTGAATATCTGCTCAATTAGAACATTACCCCTTGAGGACAGGAGTCTAATCTCAGCTCTCTATCGCTCCCCCACACTGCCTATCACAGTGCTGCCCCCCCAGAGGGGCTCAATTAGTGCAGTTGATGGGTTGATTCTGTCCAGGCCTCACCTACGGATGCTTGACAAACACAAGTCTGTTCTGGCTCTGCATTCCTTATCAAATGGATGGGGAAAAGAGGAGAGAGGCTGTAATTCTTCATATTATTTTCTAGAAGAGATCTATCAATGTTCTCCACCATAACTATGGGCGTTATAATGCTAATTACAAGCCCACACAGTCATTGATGCCACAGATGAAAAGAAAGAGGGATATGGCTGAGAAAGTAGCTTCAATCATCCTTTTTCCCTGATGACTTCAGCAGAAGAAGAAAAAAAAACCTTTTTCAATCTCAAAATGATTTTGGGTAGCGCCTTCCCTAAGGCTTTTTATAAGCGCCTTTCGATTCATCATCCTGAGGCAAACTTGTGGTCTCATGGGGGGAGGGGGCTCCTTCTAAGAGCAGCCACACATGTCCTCTTCATGCAGGATTCTCTTCTATTTCTTGCTATAAACCAGAGGATTGGAAAACTCAGAGCTCAGCAAAGCCTTAGAGACCATTAGGCTGATGCCCTCATTTTACAGAAGATGAGAGGAAGGGACTGTCCCAAGGTCACACAGTTAATTTGAGGCACAGACAGAATTTGAACCCAGGCCTTCTTTTGATAAATTCAGCATTCTGTCTACTCCACAGTAACCATGTTCACCTGGCTCCCTAGAGAAGCATCTAAAGTGTGGCAGGTTCCTGGGCAGAGTTCTGGTGGCCCCTTCCTCCTTCCTCTGGCTAGAGAACTAGCCCTTCTTCATTGCAAACCTGGCACTGGGCCACAGAAAAAGACACCTGGAAGGTGCTCCCCGAGGGATTCTGCCAGGAATGTCCTTCTCCTCTCTGACCACTGCTACCCATGCTGCATGGGATGGCTTGCTACACCCTCAATTATCTTGGCAGGAGGGGGCATTAAATGCATCTTTGCTAGATGAATGAATGAATGAAGTCCTTCATTGGCAGATGTCATGATGATGGGCCAGGTTACAGTGTGCTCAGATGAGGCTGATCTTGCCCACTCTTCAGTGAAATGCCCAGGCCAGCTGTGTGGGCAGTAGCTACTGCTGCCAGGTCTCACTCACTGTCACCACAGGACTTCATGACAGGTAAACTGTGACTGGCTTGACTAATACATGGCTTCCTGGTCACCATGGACATTGTCCAAATTGTTTGCATGAGACCGTGAGTCCCTCCAGGGCAGGGACTGTCTTTTGCCTTTCTTTGTATCCCCAGTACTTAGCATGCTGCTTGGCACATAGTAGGTAGCAATATGTGCTTGCTGAGTTGCCTTAACCAAGTCCTTGTACCCTTTCCAGTCCAAACTCTATCAGTCTTTATCTGGATATCTGTCCTACCTTTCCTTATTAAATGCCAGGTCCCTGAGGGCATGACCACATCTTACTTCTCTCAGTTCCATCCAGGACTTAGAACTCCCAACCTCCCTTTTCACCAGGGTAGGTGTCCCTTTCCAACGATACAGAAAGCCCACAGCCCACCACCCCACTACCCCCGAATTCACAACATGCTTCCCAGGGTGGTTGTTTTGCTGGTGCCGGATGAGGGTGACTTGCTCTTGCCCAGGCCCTGCTTCCTTGGACTCCCCTTGGGGTTCTGAATGTCCAGCACTCACCTTTGTTGCTCATACTGTACTTCTGGTTCAGATTAATATTCATGGCCAGGTTCTTTAGGAATGCATTGTAGTCCAGAGAAGCATCCTTCCCAAGGCTGTAGCGATTCCAGAGCCTGAAAAACAAGGGGTAGCCAGGTGGGAGGGGGGCCCAAGTGACCAAGAACTCCAAGCCAAGGCAGGAAAGAGCCTCCAAAAGAGGGGATGGAGAGTGCTGAGCACTACCAAAAGGTCAAGGAGGTTGAGGACTGAGAAAGGGCCCTGGGGTTTAGCAAATGAGGTCCTGGGCAACTTCAGAGAGAACAGCTGCTATTGAATGATGGGAAATGGAAGCCAGACCACAAGGAACTGAGTAAGGAATAGTGGAGAAGTGGAGTATAGGTGACTGGAAAAATTGAACTCCACTTCTCTCTTCCTTTCGATAGAAAGTTTGGGGATGATGGGTATGAAACCTGGTATACATGGGCAGAAGTAGTCGTGTTGGCGGATTTACTTGTTTCTCTTTGTGTTGTAGAGAGAGAGAGGAAAACATAGATAGCACAGAGAGAAGGAGGGAGGAGGGAAGAGAGAGAGAAAGGGAGAGAAAGGAAAGGATAAAGGAAAGGGGGAGAGGGATGGGAGAGGGAAAAAGAGGGAGAGAAAAGGAGGGAAAGAGAGAGAGAAGGAGAGATAGAGACAGAGACAGATAGGGGGATGGGGAGGAGAATGCATTTACTAAGCACTTACCATGTGCCAAGCTTGGGCTCTGGAGTCAGAGAACCTGGGTTCAAATCCCACCTCTGACGCTTAATACCATGAGACTTGCTTTCTCACCTATAAAGTGAGGAAGTTGGACCATAGAGTCTCTCAGGCTCCTCTCCCCTCCATCTACTATCTGATGAGCACAGGAGTCATCATTTGTTAGTCTAGGAATCTTTCAATACTTAATATTTCTTCTGGAAATACAGTGGGAATAAACCATCCTGGCCTTTAAGCATCAACATTGTCACTTTACAAATAGAAGTGTTCTCCTGGCCTGAAAAGCCACCATCTCCCTTATTCCAGAGTTGACAGGGCACTCCTCTCCCAACAAGCCCAGAAGGGATGTCTGGGACAATGGCTGAGGGCTGTGGCTCAGCCAGGGATCAGATGTGCCTTGTTCATCCCACGGGCAGAACTAGGAGCGATTGAGTGAAGCTGCCAAGAGGAAAATTGCCCTTGAGATCGGGAAAGCTTCCATGCCATAGCAGGGCAGGCTGCCTCCAGAGTGAGTGGGCTTCATCCTCCTTGGGGGTCTAGCAGCAAATGCTGGACAGAGCAGGCCGGGCCTGGACTCCATGGAGACTGAGGTTCCTTCCAACTTTCATGTTCTATGACTAACAATAATAAGAGCGGCATTCATATTGTGCCTGAAGGTTTGCAAAGCCCTTTATGAATCTTACCTAATTTGATCCTCACAACAGCCTTCAGAGGAAGGTGCTTTTATTATCTCCACTATACACGTGGGGAAACTGAGGCAGACAGAAGTCTAAGTGACTTGCTTAGGTCACACAGATAAGAGTTGTCTGAGGCTGGATTTGAACTCAGGTCTTCCCAACTCTGGTCCCATCATTCTGTCCACTAAGAGCTATTCTACATCTTTTACTCTTCTTGACATTTCAATGGATCCATGATCAAATTGATGTCAAGATATACTCCAGTGAAGCAGTTTATAGGCAGCCCATCCACCGTCACCCATCCTGTGAGGCTCTTGTCCATGTGCCCCTCAGGCCTCCTTTGGAAGAATGGCCTACCTGATGTGATAGAACCTCTTCTCATTGTCTAGATACCAACAGTGTCCATTGGCTGCCAACTAGTTATTCCCACTCTCACTCCATCATCTCTTTGAGGACATCTTCATGCCTGGGTCTTCACTGGTCACAGCCACCATGCAGCTCTTCATTGCCTTTGGGTGTCAGAGAGACATCCACACACCAAGGATGGCTGCGACCATCACAGAACAGTCAACCTGGAGTCCCCACAGGAGTCCTCCAAAGGCTCTATTTTGCAGATGGCAGTGGGCAGGCCCTCTCAGATAGCCATTAAGTTGTTGAGAGAGAGCAGACTCAGAGCCAGGAAGACCTGAGTTCATATTCTGTTCTGCCATTTGATAGGAAGGTCCCCTTACCCCTCAGTGTCCCAGGTAACTCCCCAAGAATCTCAGTCACTGGGAAGGGAGATCAGGGGAGTTTCCTCAAGAGAGGCTCCTCAGACCGATGAAATTATAGATCCAGTTTAAAGATCTGTTCAAGAGAGTTTGACCTAACAATCATCAATAGGCATTTATTAAACCCCTAGTTTGTGCTAAGCATATAGAACTGAACACCTCCTGGAAGGCTCCAGCAAGCAGTTAAAGGGACTGTCCACCCAACAGGCCTAACTGCACAAAAACTCACTCCTCTCTTCCTTGTGTGGGATCCCTCAAAGTCTCTGTACAATGAGGCCTCCATCAGATCTGAGAGCTTCCAGTCTAGGGGTTTTGAATCCTCTTCCTTTTCTAGGAATGATCTGGATGGAATACTAAAGACCAAATACCCAACCTAAAGGACTGGCTTTTCCAGGATCAACCAACGCAACCATCTCATTTTATAGATGGGGAAACAGAGTCAGGGGAAGTGACTCCCCCAAGGTCGTTCAGAGAGTAAGTGGCAGAGCTGGGCTCCATGCCTCCTCTCTCACAGGTTTTCTTTCCAATGTCTTTCCTTATGAGCACAGATTGATTTCCTCCTTGGTCATCATAGTGTGAAGAAAACTGGAAAAAATCTAACTTTAAAGCCACAGAGACTTGGGGATATTGTTAGGAAGAGATAAGTTTAATCATTTCAGGGATGAAGGCACAGAGAGTCGATAAGCAATAAATATCTCTGCATGTGCTAAATGGATGCCCGGGCTCTTACCACCCCACCCCACCTGCACTCCAACCCCAGGGATCAGGAACTTTTCTCTTTTTTCACCAGAGCTGAGCAGACCAAGACAGGAAGGAAAGGCTTAGGATAAAAAAAGGAGAGAATCAAGAGGCCAGCCCGTGAGCTTTCCCAACTCAGTACCTTTGCCTCCCTCCTTGTATCACCTGCTGAATACTGACCCATTCTTTAAAGCATCCTCTCTAATACCAAAGCTTCCTCTTGCAGGAAGCCTCCCTTGATCTCCTAGCAATCCCCAATGCATTTACTTACTATCATTGTATCAGCATCAAGTTAGGCCATAAGCTTCTTATGTCTTAATAAAATTGTGTGCTTCCTCAAGAATCTAAGCCATGTTGTTCTGCCCAAGTATTTGGTGGATTTAACCCAATCTCTGCCATCTAGCCGGGGACAATGTGGTCCCATTATATTTTGACCGAGAGAAGAGGGGAGAGTGGAAATAATCACAAGTCTGATCTGTTCTCACAATTCTCAATTCCCATTTTAGGGAATCAGCCCACACATATCTCATAAACTTTTACTCGGTGCTAGTCAGACACCAGGCTAGAAGCTGGAGGTGTCAAGACTAATCTGAATAGTTCTTGCCTTCAGGGAATGTAAACTTCTATTGGGAAGACCCATGGGCCTTGATAGGTATACCAGGCTTTCCTCCAGTCACCCTGCAAGAGAGGTGGGGAAACCCAGAGAGGAAGTACCTTTCTGGGGCTTACCCATGAGGAAGGCGTAGAGAAGGATTCAAGACTATGTCTTCTTTCCATTGCATGAGGCAATCTCTCACAAGTTTCATCATAATATATGTTGACATTTCTCCAATCTCTCCATTCCATTCTTATTACCCAGCTCAGTGCTTTGTTCAAGGGTTAATGGGATCAGAGACATTAGAACTGGAAGGAACCTCAGAGTTTTCCTAGTCAAAACCCTTCATTTTACAAAAGAGGAAATGGAAGCCCAGAGAAGGGACTTGTACAGAGTCATGTAGCTAGCAATTCATAGATTCAAGATTCAGACTCAGAGATGTTCCATAAATGTTTGCTTAATTCTAATTTGAGGTTCATACCACAGGAAAAAAACAACATAAGATTTGTAGAATGGGGTGGAAGGACAATGTCTTATTCTTTGAAAATTCGAAGAAAAGAATTTCAGAAATAGAGAAGATACTCAAAGAAGTTACGATGGTTCTTCAAAATATCAGAGTAGCAATTTGAAATCTACTGTAGCAAAAGAATTTGTTTTTATTTTAAAGAGGTCACCTCTTTATTCAAATCTGCCAAGTTGAAAGCTCAGGCTGCCACTCCCCATCCTTTTTCGACATTTGCACCGAAATGGAAGCAGCCTAAGTGTTCCCGTCACATCTTTATCTCCGTATGTGTTGGATTCTAAAATTACCTACATTTGTTGCTACTTTCTAAAAATGGAGTAATTATCACTTAAAGTATTTGTTATTTTTCTGTTTTCTAAACCCCACCAATAGTCATGTCATTTATTCATTTAAACACCTACTTTATTTTCCCCCTCGAATGGAGCATGACTATTGTTCTGCCCAGAAAAATAATTTTGAGAGAAGGAGAGCTACCAGATGGGAAAGTTGCATCAGCCTCCCTTTTCAAACGCAGCAAATGTTTATTTGATGTCACCGACTTTTCAAAATGATTGGTTGGCCAAGGAAACAAGAGATGCTACTCTGCATACTAGGAGACTGGCCAGTGGGGGTGAGTGGGGCTCACCTGCTGCCTCCTCTGGGCTGGGAAGGGCTGGTGAGCCTTCTGGATGAGGAGACGGTGCCCCACTTCAGAGCACGCACAGGTATTCTGGGGCTACCGCTTCCTGTCTATTTGCTGTGTGGCCTTTAAACAGGCTGCTGAAGTCCAACTGAGAATGTGGACAAAGGGCTTCCACAGAAGAGTTCAGCCTCTTTTCTCCCTGCTGGCCCAGCCAGCCCACGAGCCAGCAGCCTCCTAGGAGAGCCTGTGCCCAGGATGGGGCTGTTCCTGTGACTTGCCTCTGTCCTAGGTATTGAGCCTGTGAGATCCCCAAAGGTGCGAAGGGCCACCCAAGCTCCAGTCTAGGAAGGAGCCAGTCCAGCAGCGAGTCTCCCAAAACATCGTGCCCTGGGAGCTAGAGGGTCACCCTTGGACTCAGTGGAGCAGGTACTTGGTGTGTTTGGGTCCACTCTCCATAGGAACTGGGGTGTTAGGTGAAAGGGCTCTAAGTCTGGGAAGTGCAACTGTGTTTCTGTCCTTGCCACTGTCCTTTCAGTAAAAAACAAAGTCCATTGTAGAAGCTGATTAAATTTAATTACTTATAGATTATATTGAGGAGACACTACCTGGCACTGGGTGACTGTATGGGGGAACATACATCACAATGGGGTTTGCGCTATTGGCATTAAAAGAACCCTGCTGCCCTTCATGCAAAATGGGACCCTGAGGGGGATATGTAGCAGCCAGGTGGCATCATAGTCCATAGAGCGCTGACCTGGACTCAAGTAAGCCTGTGTTCAAATCCAGTCTCAGACAATAGCTGTGTGACCCTAGGCAAGGCATTTCACCTCGGTCTGCCCCAGTTTCCTCAACTGTGAAATGGTAAAAATAACAGCACCTACCTCACAGAGTTGTTGTGAGGATAAAATGAGATATTTGTAAAATACATAGTGTAGTGCCTGGCACATAACAGGCACTTCATAAATGTTTGATTGATGGATTGTCATTGTTGTGATGTAGCCAGCCATGATCTGGGCACCCAGCATGTGTGGGTTGGGAGAGTCAGTCCAAAGCCTCACTACAATGGAAAGAGCCCTCAAATGTCTGCTCAGAAGACGTGAGTTCAAATCCACCCAAGTTCTACTGCTTACTACCTGAGTGACACTGGGCAAGTCACTTAAATTCACTGGGCCTAGATTAAATTTCTTTGGGGTAAAATGAGCAAGTTAGACTGTAAGACCTCCAAGCTCCTTGTAACTCTAGTGCATATCATTCTACAAGCAACTCTACCCCCAGACTCAGTTTCCTATTTTATAAAATGGAATCATTCAGTCTTGTATCACCTCCTTCAAAGGACAGTGGAAACAGCCCCAAATTTAAAGGCCCAGGACCCAAGTTCAAATCCCAGCTCTGCCACTTACTATCAGTGTGACCATGGGTATGTTACTGAACCTCTCTGGGCCTCTGCTTCCTCACATGTAAAATGAAACGGTTAGGTTGTTTTCACTTGTCCTGAAAAAGACCTTGTGGTTCCAGTAGACTAAAGCTGGTAAGAGCCAATAAAGCCTCAGTTTCCTATTAGCCTCCAGGCTAGTGACAGACTTTAAGTCTGTGCCATCTGAAGATCAACTGGAGAAAGTGAACCACGGAGGGAAGGCTCAGGGAGACATGAGAGTCATGGGTCAAATGTCTGAAGGGCCATTGTATAAATCTGACAAAACACATGGGGAGGGCCTAACCTCACCCCTACCTGTTCTTTGTAGGACCAACAAGCCGAGAGTGGCTTTTACTTTTTCAACAAGGTTATGGCGTATTTTAAAACGTAAAAGCCACTCTTCATTCAGGGGTATCCAAAAACAGCCTCCATTTCCCCCTGTGTGAAGTGGGAGCATTCATCCCCAGAGCCTCGTCCCTCACAGGGGGACTCACAGGCTGAGCTCAACGCTCAGCCATCACTGAAGTCTTCTCCACAGAGAACTAAGGACCTACAATTTCCCCAGTAAAGACCACCACTACCTAACTCTCAGCACCACTGGGGCCTTACCAGAAAGTCCCAGGCACCCAGAGGTTGCCTGACTTGTCCAGGAAGCTAGGAAGAGTCAAAGAAGAGATTTGAACCCACTTCTTCCTGACTCTACCCCTGAGACACACTGCCACTAGAAAAGTGACCTACAGCTGTTGTCCCTCCAGTCTGCATTAGCAGAGGCCTGCCCACGGGCCCACGCAAAACAGAAGGATTTCAATACATGTAATGACATGAACACTGCATTTGGAGGGATAGCATCACACAGAATTATAAGCTCCCTGAGGACAGGGATTGTGTCATATTTTGTCACTGGAAGATGATATGTGCATATAATTATATAAAGCATAAATACAAAGTAAACACAAGATAGCAAACATCTGGTAGTGAGAAAGGGAGGGAGGGAGGGAGGACTCTAGCAACAGACTCTGAGTGGAGGATCTGGAAGGGAGGGAGTGACATGAGGCTGAGGGGAGCAGCGCTTAGGCCATGACCAGTCTTCTGGCCTTCTTCATTCAGTCAGCTTTCCTTTATCACACTGTTAACTCAAATTGAGATTGGAGCCACTCAAACCCTCAGATGTTTTTCAGAAAAAAACTAAATTATAAACTAGATTGTCTTTGGACTGTGGCCTTCACTCTTGAGGGTATCACCTATTATCATGGTAGTTTGTCATGAAGATGCCTCCTATGACAGTGAATGCCATCATGACTTAGCCACTACTGAATCCACAGGACATACTCTCTCTACTCAGATCCCTTCTGGCTGTACTCCAAACCCTGGAGCACACAAGTCCCAGGAACCTCTTACAGACCACAACTTCTCCCATGCACCAATGAATACTGCTTGCATCTGGTGACTCAACTAGTTCCAAATCCAAATGGTTGTATTATTGTCTAGCCCATATCTCTCCATCAGGTGCACAGGGTTACCTTGGGAAATGTCAAATGCTTTGCTGAAAGCTAGGTAAACTGTAGCCATAGAGTCCCCCTGACCCACCATCCATCTAATGACCCTGTCAAAAGAAGTATGAGGTAAATCTAGAATACCTGTTCTTGATGAAGCCAGGATGACTTGTTGGAATTACTGCTTCCTTTTCTAAATGTTCACTAACCATCCTTTTACTAATACATTCTAGAATACTTCCAGCAAAAAAGTTCAAGCTCTAATGTTCTATAATTTAACATTCTTCCCTGCTCTGACATTCAGCATTCTGCGTTTTAAGGTCCAAGATTCTCAGATCTGACATTCTTGGTTCAAAGGCCCTTCTATCTCTGACAGTCTCTCCCAACTCTCATATTCTATGTTCCTCCAAGTTCTGACACTGTTGTGAATTCTCTTCCAATTCTAATGTTATATGTTATGTGTGTTCTAAGGTTCCTTTGAGTTCTGATATTCCATTTTTAAGGTTTCTCCCAGCCCTGACATTACATCCTCCAAGGTCCTTCCCAGTCCTGACACTCTGTATTATAAGGTCCCCTTCCTAGAAGACATTCAGTGCTTCATGTCCCTCCCACTTGTCCCTGTGAGTGTTCCAAAGCCTTTTCCTCCACCCCACCCCCTACCTTAGACCTCCTCTCTTCCAAGGTCCCTCTCAGCTCCTTGCCATTCAATGTTTCATGTTCCAAGATCCCTTTCAGTTCTGACATTCTGTGAGTCTATGAATGCTGACATTAAATGTGAAGTAATGGTACAAAGAAAAGAATTCAGAATTCATGGTGGTTCTTGTTAAGTAACTAAAAAGACAAGATGAATGTAAAGGCATCTCAGGAAGATAGTATTTTCTTAAGATTCAACAAGAAAAGCCTTAAATCAAATTAAGAAAGATTCCACTTTTGGTGCTCTGTTTTTCTCACAATGGGAAAGCCAGTCCATTATGCTAAGCTTCTGAAGTTGCAGACAAATGGCGTTGTTTTACAGCTTAAAAACTCCAGTAAAAACAGATGATCTTTATTATTCATTACTTAGGTATGTTGAAACATTAGTTATCAGCTGCTCAGGTCTAGGACCACTGTGCCAAGCTCAAGGTTTATTGCCCACCCCACACCTGGTGGTTGCTGGAGGGGAGTGAGTTTCAGCTCACCTCCCACCCCCATCCTGGGCATCACAAGAACAGGATTTAATTTGTTGTGTTTGCATCTTGTCCTGGACACTTTCCCAGCCCAAATGGATGCAAAAATGAAAATATCTACAATGAAGTCTTGTAAAGAGAGGAAGCCTGTTGAAGAACCAAGGAGAGCTGCATTTGTCAGGCCTGTATCCCAAAGACAGCCCACCTCCTCCCCCCCCCAACACTATCACCCACAGACACATCCAGCAACTTCCGGCCACCTTTTGGGGGGAGGGCAGGAGAACACCTTCCTCTCCCCACCCCACCCCATTAGCCATGCTTCATTGTTCAGATTGCTATGGGGCTAGCCAAAATACCTCCTAGGTAAGAAAGAAATCCTCAGTTTACTGATTGAAGGAAAGATCAGAAGCCCTAGGCCCAGTACTCTCTGGGTCTGTGACCTATAAGGTTCTCGAAACCTTGCTCACAAGCTTTGAGAAAGTGATTTAACCTCTCTGTCTCTCTCCCTCTTTCTAACCAACCCTTTATTTTATAAATGAGGGAACTGATGGTCAGTCTGCTTTGTTTTTCTTACTGAGAATCCTGTTTTAGGAGAAGATTCTTTTGGGTGGGGAGATGAGTCTCTGAGATATGACAGCAAGGTTTTAAAAAATAACTTTCGATAATATATTTCTAAACAATGAGGAAAGGAGCCTAGATAAAGACAGGAGCTGGAAGGACCTTCAGAGGCCTATCTAGTCCAACCCTCTTGTTTGACAGATGAGAAGACTGAGGGCCAGGATTCTGGGATCTCTGGCCGAATAAAGAGGCAAATCGCTTCATTTTACAAATGAAGAAAGTAAGTTGTAGGAAAAGCAAGGTGACACAGGTAGCAAGTGTTAGAGAGGGCCAGAACCCAGACTCTCTAGCCTGAGAGCCAAGGTGGCTTCCATCTTCCCACACCAAGATGTGGGTATCATCTCTGCTTAACATACTCCTAGAAAATGAAGGTTTGCTGGAGACCATACAGAGTCCAGAGTTCATCCGGCAACACAGAAGCCCCCACCTCTAAACACTCAGGATACTGCACTTCCATCATGCTTCTGCTACTATTGGGCCAAGCGGCCCCTCCCCCATGGCAAGGGGCAGAAGAGTGCCTGACCCCAGCTTCCAACCCTTATTATTATCACAAATTTCAGCAATGGGCTACGGATTTGGACACAGCTTCAAACATCACAGGTCCAGACACACCGGCCTTTCTATGGGGAAACTGAGACCAGCCAAAAAGATTCAGTTACTTGCTTGCGGTCATACAGGTGGTAGAAGGAGCTGAGTCAGAATTCAAATGCAGGTATTCTGACTCCAAACCCAGTGTATGGTCTTCCATAGCATACTGCCACCAAGAAGAGTTCTGTCTCCCTGCTCCTCCCTCACCCCCTTATAAAAAACCTCAATCAAAGAAAATTAGGGGAGCCTGACACATAGTAGGTGCCTAATAAATGTGTGCTGACTGATCGGTGTCTCGATCATGGGGGGCAGGGAGGTAGGGGGTCTGTTGGCTGACGCTGAAAACATGAACATTTTACATTCTCTTCTTAACCCTCGGATTCATGGGAAAAGTCAACTGTGAACACAAAACACAGGGGACATGCGGCAGGAAGCCAGACAGGAGGAGGGGGGAGAAGATAGGTGATGGATTACTTAAATAAACGGGACTCGCTCAAATCTGTGAGCCAGATGACTCGCACCCGAGGGTACTTAAGGAATTGGCGGCCGCCACAGCAGAGACATTAGCAATCAGTTCTGAGAATTCATGGAGAGATGTGTGAGTCCCACACAAATGCCCATGCCGTGTCTGCCTCTGGCGCCGCGACGTCCTCTGGACTGACCCTCAAGCTCAGTGAGTCCACTCCGCTCTGGGGCTGGCCCTGCAGAAACCCCGTCCACCACCACGCTGGCCTTGGCTCGGCCTGCCCATGACCACTGCCGCACTTACTTCTCAAATTCGTCGTCCCTCATCTTGAAGCAGTAGTTCTCCAGGACTTGTCTCAGCCCCCTGGGGTGAATCTGGCCAGAATGAGTGCAGTCAAAGAGCTTAAAGGCTTTGGTGATGCTTTTCACATTCTTGAAAATCTAGGGGTTAAACAAACGGTTTGGGAAAATTTCAGAAACAAAACCAGGGAGGAGATCACAAAGGCCAAGCTCTGCAAACAAAAGCAGAATCGGAAACGCGTGGGGTGTGGATTATTCTTATCGTTAATATGTCTACTCCAGGCAGAAGAATGCTTTCTGCCAAGGCAGAGGCTGCAAAGGGAGCCATCAGCGGAGAGGTAACGCTTTGCATTTATTGAACATTTCAAGGCAATTTTCTCGGTAAATGGTATTGGTGAGTTAAAAAAAAAAAAACTCCCTTTGATGTAAAGCAATACGTTTCATCCACAATTCAGTCCCTTTTAGAGATACATGAAAAACCTTTCTTGCTAATTGAAACTTAAAAGTATTTCAATTTTCGTAAATAGCAAATTTTCACGGGCATGTGCATGTGCTAACAGCAGCCCATTTGTAGGCTGGGCAAAACAAGAGAATGATTGGAACCCTTTATGCTTCTGTGGCACTTGAGGGTTGACAAAGGACTTGCCACATGGGCTTTTATTTCCCTCTCCCAACAGCCCTCTGAGAGCCCAGTGTGTTATATAGGAAAGATAACCTCGAGGGTCAGCTCAATTCTATAGGTAAGGACACAAAGGCTGGAAATAACAAGACACATCCCTCAAGTTCTTAGAGCACCTGAGAGTCCAGGAGGGACGAGAGCCCAGGCAGCCTGCCCTACCATCATCCTAACATTCTTTCTATCAGAGGATCATAGGAACATTGATTCAGGGACCTGAGTGGTCATTCAAAGTCCAAATTTCCTCTTTTAACAGAGGAAGCAACTGAGGCATTGCCCAAGGCCACATAGTTGCTAAATGTCTGAGATGGGAACAGACCTTGTGTCTTCTTTTCATGAAGGGCTTTTAACATAAGTTGTTGAGGACATTCATATGCTGCAGTGAATTCATGTAGCATCTACCACATACAGTGCACTTTACTAGCCGCTGGGGAAGGTGTACACATGAATAATAATATGATAAATAGGATGCATGGGCATGGTGGATAGAGGTGGTTATAGAGCAAGTTCTTGTGGGAATTCAGAGAGAGAGAATAGAGAGAAGAGAGGAGAGACAGAGAGAGAGGAGAGAGAGAAGGGAAGAGAAGAAGAGACAGAAAGAGAGAAGAGAGAGAAAAGAGAGAAGAGAAAGGGGGAGAGAGAGACAGAGAGGAGAGAGGAGAGAGAAGAAAGAGAGAGGGAGAGAGAGGAGAAAGAGAGAGGGGGGGAGAGAGAAGAGAGAAGGAGGGGGGGAGAGAGAGAGGAAAAAGAGAGATAGAAAGAGAGAGGGGAGATAGGGAGGAGGAGAGAGAGAGAGAGAGAGAGAGATAGGAAGGGAGAGAGAGATCAAAATGGATAGACTGATGGATGGTGAATAGATAGGCAGGCAGATAAAACTGGTATTTTATAAGCATTTACAGTTTGTGAATCGCTTTCTATCATTATCTGAGCCTCACAAACAACCCTATGAAGTAGCATATGCTACAGGCATTATCCTCCCCATTTTAAACAAATTCCCACATTGACCATGTCCATGGTGGATAGAGATGGATATAGAGCAAGTTCTTGTGGGAATTCAGAGAGAGAGAGAGGAGAGAGAGAGAGGAGAGAAGAAGAGAGAGAGGAGAGAGAGAGGAGTATATGTGTCCATATGCATCTTGATCCATCCTCTCTCTGTCGGGAGGTGAGTCCCTACCCCACCATCTGTGTTGTGGCTGGTCATTGGATTCATAAGAGTTAAGTGTCTATGAAATGGGATGGCACACTATTGTGTTGTAAGAAGTGATGAAAGGAGCAGCTTCAGAGACACCTAGGAAGACTTGTGTGAATTGACACAAAGTAAAGTGAGCAGAACCAGGACAACTCTGATCAGTGCAATGAGCAACCACAACATCAGGGGACACATACTGAAGCAGGCTCCTCACCTCCTGGCAGAGGGATGATGGACTGAGAGTGCAGAATGGTACATATATTTTAGCACACAGTCACTATGGGAATTTGTCCACAGATAAGTTTACCCTCAGAAGGAAGGGAATCTTGTGGATTCCACAAGAGTATTGCTTCAACAGCCCATAAAATACCTATGAAGAAAGACTCTCAACAATTCTAGAGCAGCAGAAGCCACACAACAACAGAGCAGAGGAGATTTCCAGCCCAGGGTGACCTGAAAGGCTAACAGGAAAGGTTTGTCGCACCAGACTCGGAGCAGAGCCCAGCCCAGCCTTGGCTGAGTTACAGCACTGGGAAGAGGACCTGAGCAGGCCTCGGGGGCAGAATCTCCAGGGGCAGTATCATCAGTTCCCAGATCCCTCAATCCACAAGTACCAAAAGTCAGTGAAAGGGTTTTTTTTTCAGCTGGCAGAGAAGGGAGAAGGAACTTTCCATAGCTCAGGCCTCAGGCAGAGTCAGAGGTCTCATTGGTCAGCAGCAGCTCCCACAGCAGCCTGTATCCATTGTTGGATTGTAAAACCCCTGGGGGAACTGAGCAGCTGATTTTTACTTCAGCCCTGCCCCTGCCTAAAGCCCCTGGGGAAATTGAGCAGATTATCTAAATCTCAGCTCCCAGTGCTGGCTTGGTGGAACTGGAGGCCAGGTGGCTGTGGAGAGGAAATTCTACTACTCAGATTCTAGGCACAAAAATTTCTGGTTGCTCCCAGACCAGTGTACACACTTGACGATGCAACCTTGGAGGAAATGAGATCTTACAGATCGCTAGAGTATACCCTATTTTTGACAAAGGACCCCAAAGTCAAGTAACTGGTTGGGAAAATGCCCAAAAAAGGGGAAAAAATAAGACTATAGAAGGTTACTTTCTTGGTGAACAGATACCTTCTTTCAGATGAGGAAGAACAATGCTTACCATCAGGGAAAGACATAAAAGTCAAGGCTTCTGTATCACAAACATCAAAAATAAATATTCAGTGGTCTTAGGCCATGGAAGAGCTCAAAAAGGATTTTAAAAATCAAGTGAGAGAGGTGGAGGAAAAATTGGGAAGAGAAATGAAAGAGATGCAACAAAATTATGAAAAGCAGGTCAACACCTTGCTAAAGGAGATACAAAAAAAAATGCTGAAGAAAATAACACCTTTAAAAATAGGCTAACTCAACTGGCAAGAGAGGTTCAAAAAGCCTATGAGAAAAATGCTTTAAAAAGCAGAATTAGCCAAATGGAAAAGAAGGTTCAAAATCTCACTGAAGAAAATAATTCATTAAAAATTAGAATGGAGCAGATGGAAGCTAATAACTTTATGAGAAACCAAGAAATCACAAAACAAAACCAAAAGAATGAAAAAATGGAAAATAATGTGAAATATCTCACTAGAAAAACAACTGACCTGGAAAATAGATCCAGGAGAGACAATTTAAAAATTATGGGACTACCTGAAAACCATGACCAAAAAAAGAGCCTAGACATCATCTTTCATGAAATTATCAAGGAAAACTGCCCTGATATTCTAGAACCAGGGGGAAAAATAAATATTGAAAGAATCCACTGATCACCTCCTGAAAGAGATCCAAAATGAGACACTCCCAGGAACATTGTAGTCAAATTCCAGAGTTCCCAGGTCAAGGAGAAAATATTGCAAGCAGCTAGAAAGAAACAATTCCAGTATTGTGGAAATACAATCAGGATAACACAAGATCTAGCAGCTTCTACATTAAGGGATCAAAGGGCTTGGAATATGATATTCCAGAAGTCAAAGGAACTAGGACTAAAACCAAGAATCACCTACTCAGCAAAACTGAGTATAATCCTTCAGGGGGAAAAGTGGTTTTTCAATGAAATAGAGGACTTTCAAGCATTCTTGATGAAAAGACCAGAGTTGAAAACAAAATTTGACCTTCCAACACAAGAATCAAGAGAAGCATGAAAGGGTAAACAGCAAAGAGAAATCATAAGGGACTTACTAAAGTTGAACTGTTTACACTCCTACATGGAAAGACAATATTTGTAACTCTTGAAACTTTTTTCAGTATCTGGGTAGTTGGTGGGATTATACACACACACACACACACACACAGAGAAGGAGGGAGGGAGGGAGGGAGGGAGGGAGGGAGGGAGGGAGAGGGCACAGGGTGAGTTGAATAGGAAGGGATCATATCAAAAAAATGAAATTAAGGGGTGGGAGAGAAATATATTGAGGGGAGAAAGAGAGAAATGGAATGGGGTAAATTATCTCTCACAAAAGAGCAAGAAAAAGACTTTTCAATGGAGGGAAAAAGGTGGGAGGTGACAGGAAAAATGCGAAGCTTACTCTTATCACATTGGACTCAAGGAAGGAATAAAATGCATACTCATTTTGATATGAAAACCTATTTTACAATACAGTAAAGTGTGGGGAAGGGGATAAGCAGGGGCGGGGAGATGATGGAAGGGAAAGCAATGGGAGGAGGGAGCACTTAGAAGTCAACACTCGGGGAGGGACAAGATCAAAAGAGAGAATAGAAGAAATAGGGAGCAGGATAGGATGGAGGGAAATATAGTTAGCCCTGCATAACATGAGTATTATGGAAGTCATTTACAAAACTACACATATATAGCCTATATTGAATTGCTTGCCTTCCCAGTGGGGATGGGTGGGGATGGAGGAAGGAAGAGAAGTTGGAACTCAAAGTTTTAGGAGCAACTATTGAGTATTGTTCTTGCATACAATTGGGAAATAAGAAATACAGGTAATGGGGTGTAGAAAGTAATCTTGCCCTACAGGACAAAAGAGTAGATGGGGATAAGGGAAGGAAGGGATGTTAGAAGGGAGGACAGATTGGTGGTAGGGTTAATTAGAATGCTTGGTGTTTTAGAATGGGAGGAGGAGAGAGATGGAGAGAAAATTTGGAACTCAAAATTTTGTGTAAATGAATGTTAAAAACTTAAAATAAATAAATAAATTTATGATAATGAAAAAAAGAGTATTGCTTCACCACCACCACCCCCAACGTGTTGACCAGCTCTCAGTTTCCAGGATACTAGAGACTTGAGGGGCTAGTCTCACTTGTTTACTCCCAAGTCTGCTCTGTCCATATCCCTCTCCAGGAGCATGGGACCTGACGGAGCATCCACCCATCTCCAAGTCCCCTGGCTTGATTCAGCCTGACAGCCTGGCAGCTGCAGATGGGAAGAGTCCACCAAAGGCTCAGCATTTGGCCCCTGGTGCCCAATACTAGATCTAGGCAGATGAGATGGAATTAATAGGAAAAGAGACAGAAGAGGCCCCTCTACTCCCTGCTCACTGCACCTGGCCTTCTAAGCACCCACCATCTCAGAGAAGGAGAAAACAGGAGGAGACAAAAACAGAAACCAGCTGGGCCCCTGCCCTCCAGGAACTTACATCCTAATGAGCAGGACAAAAGCTCTAAACACAACAGGAGATAAGAGTGGTGGAAAGATCTGGACAAAGGGATCCAGAAAAGATCAAAGATAAGGAGAACACAGAGCCTTGTACACCACAGGCTCTTAGCAAACCCTCATCCTATTGGATGGAGGAGTCAGGGATGGCTTCATGGACACAAACAAGGATTCCAACAGGTAGAGAGGAGGGAATTCTGTCTAGCTCCTCAGGCCAGCCAGGGCAAGTGTCCTGAGGAAGAGCTCAGTCAACAGTGAGCATTCAAGAGAACTGTCCCACATGCTGGGCCAAAGTGACATGGGCCATTCTCTCTATGGACCACAAGCCCAGTAAGGGGATAAAACAGCAGCATGGATAACCATAATATACAGAATTCTAAAGAGTGTTATAGCAGTAGAAAATTATAATCAAAATGCCCTACAAGTTCTGAGAGGAAAGGTTGTTCCTAACAGGAGAAGAGGATGGAGATCAGGGAAGACTTCTCAGAGGAGGAGACACCAGAGTTGGACTTTAAGTGACAGGTAGGAATTGAGGAAAGAGAGAAAGGGAAGCATTGTGTGTACACTGAACAGCCTAGGCAAAGATGTGGAGTTAAGAGATTTCAATGCTAAGAAGAAATGCAGACAAGGGCAGGGGTGGGGGGATAGATCTATTGGGGGAGAGAGGGATGGGCTGTGGCCCAGGATTGATGGGACAATGAGTAAAGAGAATATATAGAACAATTTCCCTTTAATTTTTCTCATTTTCTCTTCCAGAGGGATGAAAGGGCAGAGGGGATAGAGAAATGAGTTCAAGAACTGCCCCAGATGCACACTGACTGTATGACTTGGGTAAGTCACTTACTTTCTCGGGGCCTCAAGCAATTCTCTAAGACTTGAAGTTGCAGAGAAGGTGATGGCCTGCATTAATGAATGGCCTTTCTTCATCTAGGAGTTCCCTATGCCAATGGCATTACTGGTTCAGTCCCTTTTCTTTTCTCTATTAAGGAGAATGTTCCTTGTAATTTTAATAACAGAACCAAAAAAGGGCTCAATGAATTAAACCCAAAGCAAATACAGAGATAGTAAGGAAACCACTAGTTACCATAAGTAAGCTCGGGCACAGACATACTACAACCTTGTGACATGAAAGAACTGCAATTGTGATAGCTGAGCCATGGTTCTTGACCTTTAGAAAACTGGAGAGAATGTTTTCTACATTCTAATGTGCAGAGAACATATTATTAAAGGGATACCTTTTGGTTATCCTGAAAAGGAAACAGTAACCACCGACATCAATCTCTGCTTAATCAAAAACATGCCATGGGGGAGTCCTGGGAAGGTGGTGGAGGGGGAGTTAACCTAGTGCACAATTCCCCACCTGCTGCCCTGCCACTACTCTCAAATATACTAAAAAAAATGCTCCCAGATGAAACAAATATAGTATTAACATGGAGGAAAACTAACTTAATGAAACTGCCAGAAGAAATTCTTACAGCTGAGAGAATGAGAGAGAGATTGGGGGGAGGGGAAAGGAATGAGAGATAGAGAGAGAGAGAGAGAGAGAGAGAGAGAGAGAGAGAGAGAGAGAGAGAGAGAGAGACAAAGACAAATACTCTATAATAGGGACTTCATGGGAGAACAGCGTGATGTGGTGATGGCCAAATAAGGTAGCGAACCGCGTCTGATCAGAATAAAATAAAGGTGACCCAATAGAGCCCAGGGTGGGTCCAGGAACAGAATCTACAATTCCATGGGAAGGTGATGGGCATTATCGTCTTCATGCCTCACATAATGTCTACCCCCAAATCTGAAGTTTTAGAAAGAATTGTATTAGGTCATTTATTTGGCAGAAGAAAACGAGCCAGAAAGGAGGGGTGGCTCCAGCTCCCCAGGTTCTGGAACTCCCAGCATTGCACAGGGTCACATGAAATGACACTGGCACAGTTCTGGGAACCTTCAGAATGACTCAGGTCAATCAAAGACTAAGGGAAAATATCCCAGAGCTGAAGACCAAGACTGGCACTCTTAACGAAGGACTCATCACAGTTGTAACTAGAGACACTGGCCATGACAGTAGATTCAGAACTCAGTGAAAAGTGGAACCAAGTCAGAACGCCAAAAGGCAGAGGCAGAAGGAAAAGAGCATTAAGCAAAATAAAAAGAGAGATGGACAAAACAATAAATATGAACAAAAAGATTGACAAACAATAAAAGGGAACTTGAAAATAAGTTGTAAAGTCATCCTCCAAGGATTATGGGACTTCCAGAAAAAAATAACATGAAAAAGAAAACTTGAATGCCACCCTGCAAAAAAACATGCAGGATAGTTGTCCAGAAAGAATAGCATAGAATATTTGTGAAACAGCTAGGTGGTATGATGGATAGAGCAGTGGATCCAGGGTCAGGAAGACCTGAGTTCAAATCTGAACTCAAACATTACCTAGCTGTATGACTTTGGACAAAGTCTTTGTCTGTCTCAGTTCCCTCAATTGTAAAATGGGGCTAATAATAGTGTCTACTTCCCAGGATTGTTGTAAGGATAAAATCAGATAAACTTTGTAAAGTACTTTGTAATATACATATATGTGTATATATATGTATATGTTATTATTGAAATAATAAAAATATAATACATTTTATAGAAGTGTAAAAAAATCATCACTAACACTTTTTTTAGAGGTCAGCTAAAGCCAGATTATAGATAGTCTTCTTAAATGTCAGGCTAAGACACATGTAATTTCAACAATACAATTCAACCATTTACTAGATTTCTGTTAGATGCCAGACAGTAATGATAGATAATATAGCAAAAGAAATAGAAAGCTGGAATTAGAGTCAGGAAGACCTGGGTTCGAATCCATGCTAAGTATCTGCTATGACATATATTGGCTCTGTAAGCCTGGTTAAGTCACTTCACCTGTTAGTGATCTGGGTATCTCTTTAAATATCTAAATTAATATCTATCTAAACTACATGTATCAATAATTAATCACCAAACATTTACTGAGCACTTATCATGTGCCAAGCATAAGACAATCCTTGTCCAAAATGACTACCATCTGATGGAGGAGACAATATGAAACATAGATACAAAGCAAGCAAGGTACAGGATAAACAGGAAATAACTAAAAGAGAGGAAGCACTGGGATGCAGAGGACTTGGGGAAGGTTTCCAAACTATTGTCAGAAGCTGCTCAGGTTGGCTGAGTAGAGAAGTTCCATGGTCAGATGTGTACTTTGGCAGCATTGCGGTGGATGGACAAAAGGAAGGAACCCAATTAGGAGACTGCTGCAATCATCTGGATGAGAGCTGACCAGGGCCTGAACTCCTATGGTGCCTGTAGGAATGAAGAGGAGTCAGAAACAAGACAAGAGGGGCTTGGCCACTGATTGGCTATGTGGGGCGAAGGAAGAGGAGAAGGCCCAGATAACACCAAAGCTACACACCAGAAGGATGGGGAGGCCTTCACGAGACGCAGAGAAGTTTGGAAGAGGGAAGGGTTTAGGGAGAAAGACAATGAATGAGTTCTATTTCAGACAAGTCTCTGTGACATTCAATTTGAAATGTCCAATCAGCGACCCAGGCCTAAAGCTCTGGGGAAGGCCTGGGAGTCACCTCCATAGGTGATAGTTAAACGAATTGGAGGAAAAAAATATAGAGATACCTTGCCTCCCTGCAGTGGTGACAGGAGTCCTCACATAGGGACAAGATAGGTGGGTTTCCCGTGCCCAGGAAATCACAGGATGGCCCCCTATTCTACCCCCCCATCCCTGCCCAAGAAAAAAGAATGTGCCAAATACTATACTAGCTACTGGGGATACAAAGGACCTTACATTCTAAAAGGGGAGACAGGAGGCACAGTCTCCAAGGGTAGGTGGTCTGGAGGGTGTGGCAGGAAGGACTGAAAATCATAAAATAGTGAAGAGCCTTGAATCCTCATCAGATGAGGAGAGGCTGAAAGAATGGGGGGGGCGGCCCTCAGGCAGCATGATAGCTGCCTTTGATTATCTGAAGGCTCCTCACATGGAGACTGGATTAGCCTTTGCCCCTGGGGGCAGAGCCAGGAGCAATAAAGGAAAGTTTCGAAGAAGTCTATTATGGTGATCAAAGGGGAAACTTCCTGACACTTGGAGATGTCCCAAAATAGAATGGGCTGCCTGGAGAGATAGAGGAGTAGAACCCCCAACTTCCCTTGTTGGGGCTCTTTTAGTACAGACTGGATGACCATCCGTCAGGGATGGGAACCAAAGGGAGCATTGCTTTGGGGTTGGACTACATGGCACTGAGCTCCCTTCTCAACACCATCATGTGCAACAATAACCAAGTAACTTTGGGGATTTCCTGATGGGTCCAACCAGACTAGAGGCAATGGGTCCTGGAATGGCCATTGTCCTCTATGACTCTGGCCCTTCCTAGCCCAAAGAGGTGGCTTCCTCGGCAAACTGCTCCAATCTCGAGCAAAATGGAAGACCCTATGCTGCACTGCTACCAACGTAGCCTATCTTGCTTTCCTATCTGCTAAATCCCTATACATTTAGAAGGATCAACCCCTCCCCCCCAAACCCTCCCCCATGGAATCATGAAGAAGGATCGCTCTTACAATAAACGCATCAATGCTCATTTTCCTTATTATTCTACTTTTGGCGATTTTGTATAAAATCTTTAATTAAAGTTTTTCTTTGAAATTGTCATTATCAACCCAGAAGAAAGAGCGAGAAAAAAATGAGAGAAAAACACAGCTGTGCAGCGATGAAGCGCTATTCAGGACTAAATGAACTGGAACCGAGGAAGCGTCGTGACGGTTATGTGGGGAGATCGGCCTCCGTACTCTCCGCAGCACAGTCTGGCTTGTCACTTTATATTGATTCCATCTGTTTACACTCTACCCAGCGCTGGCTCCCTACAGTGAACATTTCCTATTCACCAGCTGGTAGAGATGGGCCAAACCAGATCGGAAAAAATTAGACTGCATTCAGAACCCCATAAACACAAACTTGCAAACAGGGGATACGGCGGGGAGGGAGACCACAGGGAACAAAAACCTATAAAAAAGTTTCCCCAACCTCCACCCCCTTGAAAGGGGCTCTATGTGTGGTGCCCACCCTCAAGCTGTCACCAAAAGGTCAAGGAAATGGACCCCCAAGTGATTTTTAAATTTTTGCCCTTGAACTTCAAATACTTCCAGAAAAGGAAATCCAGATATCACTGGAGCCATAGAATCATTGCCTTATCAGTTCCATCCATACTCAGGACCTTCCCCACTCACATCCCTTCCACCTCTTGCTCTGATCCATGATATTATGGCTTCAGGAAAGGGCCTGTCAATCAACAGTCCTTTAGACAGGGCACCTCGTCCCAGGCCTATAAATAGACTCATCAGACCAGAACTTCCCTTCCCTATTTGTGCTGTTTCCCCCTTGCCAGGATGGAAGCTTCTTGGATGCTAGGCAAAATAGTTCTGGCTTCATTCTGTGGCTAGCAGAGACCATGAAAGGGTGTTAAACCAGGACAAAATCAGAAGTGTTTACAGAAGCAATTATGGAGCAGTTGGGGAAGGGGGATGGGTGGTGGGAGGAGAACGAGACCTTTTAGTGGGTCATTGAACTCATGGGGATAAGCAGTAGCAAGGACCTGAAGTCAGAGGTAACAGTAGGGATGGGAGAGAGAGGAGAAAGAGAGTTCCTCCCCAGACCTATCCCAGGAGCTTTTTCAGTCTTGGCAGACCCTGCCAAGGGGTCAGCTCCAAGGAGCTTTCAAGGGGCTGGGGTCAGCTCCAAACTGTAGCAGTGATGGTGGCAGCAACCAGAACCACTGCTTCTCAGAGAGTCTCAGCCCTGGAAGGCGCTAAGAGGCAACCCAACTGAAATCCAGCAGGAAGCCTGAACTCCATCTCAAATATCCCCCACTAGCCCATAGCTCTCCTCTGCTTGGATGATTCTACACAAGTCACAGGACAGTCTTCAAGCCCTTCCCGTATACTCTAGGGAGCCAAATGTACTCTTGCCAAAAAGACTGTTTTATGGAGAACTCACATGGGGCAGGTAATCACATGGTGGTCAGAAGAAATGATGCAAGGACACTCTCAAGGTTTCTCTCAAGAACTTTGGATTTGACTGTGCAACATGGGAGACACTGGCACAGGACTGCTCAGCATGGCATGCCCACATCAGAAAGGGTGCTGTGCTCTTTGAGCAAAGCAGAATTGAGACAGCACAAAGTAAACGTAGGATACACAAATTTGGGATATCCACCCCAAATATTCACACGGACTACTGTGCCCAACCTGTGGTAGAGCATTCCGAACTCATATTGGTCTGACCAGTCAGTCAGACACATTATAATTTCACTTTATCATGGTGATACCATTTTGGTCCTGTTTGAAGACGAAGGACAACCACCAACCAACCAGGGAGCCAAAGAAAGGCAAAGACACAGACCCTCCCCTCAAGGAGCTCCCATTCAAAGGGGGAGGAGGAGAAAACCTGCTACGCACATCCAAGGCATCTATGGAACCGATGGACGGTAATTTCAAGGGAAGGCACCAGAGGGATAAAGTAAGAGCTGCAAAAGGCAAAGTTTGAGCTGAGTCTTGAAGGGAACCCAAGTGACCCCCTCCATTTTCTGACAATCATTACTAGGAAATTCCTCCTGATGTTGAGTCAAACTCTGCTTCCCTCTTTTTTTCCCATTAGTCCTGACTTGGTCACCTGGGCCTAAGAAAATTCCATCTAACCCTTCAAGCATCCTGCCTCACCCTTAGGCTTTTCTTCTCCAAGATCAGGAGCCCAGTATCTTTGAAGGGATACTCAGTCTCAGTCACCCTCCTCAGTCCTGCTCCAGATTGTCGGTTCGTCCTCAGTGTGTTGCCAAGAATTAGACACATGGCTTGAGATGAGATCTGAGCAGAACAGAGGACAGTGGGACTCTGCCCTCCCTCTGCCAGTGGAGGATGCCAGCTTGGGGTGACTTACCTACACAGCTCTTCTGTTTTCACTAAAGTAATCAGAAAACTGCAGGATGAGCCTGTCTGTGTAGGAAGCTAACTTTGGGCTCCTACAGCCCAGAAGCTTTTGGAATGAAAGAGCATGGCACTGGGAGTCAGAGGCACATCATGCATCAATCAGTAAATATTTATTAAGTGCCTACTATATGTCAGGCACTGTGTTAAACACTGGATCTGTGTTCACATCCTGGCTTTGCTATTCATTTCCTTTGTGACCTTGGACAAGACTCTTCACTTTTCTCGTAGGTTTCTCATTTATAAAGTGAGGTAATTGGATCAAATGACTTTTGACTTTCCTGCTCTGTCTAAATCTGTGATGCTGATGATCCTACTGAAGTCACTTTAACCTCTCTGGGCCTCAGTTTCCCCACCTGTAAGAGAGGTAGACTCAATGACCTCTGAAGTCTTCAAATTCTACACTGGGGTCTTTGTGACCTTCAAAATACATTTTCCATTTGTTCATGGTCATTAACAGCTGCAATGAAGAAAGGACTTCAAGCGTTGGGAGGCCAGGGGGAAGGTAAACAGCCACAGTGAATGAATTTGCTAAGTTTTCTTATTCCAGTCTTTGATAATGGTAGAGACATCTCTCGCCCTCAATAGTCACCAGACTCCCATCCAAGAAAATGGAAATAAAATGAATGACCTCATGTGCTTTATAAGGAGGTAACCTTGGCAGAAAATGGGAGAGTGCTGACAAGGTGAGAGGGCAAGAGCCTCTATAGATCTTCCATCTGCCCTGTCCCTGAATGGATGCTCTGTGGAGAGTCAAGGGTGGCTTTCCACCCTCCTCTAAAGAATCTCCCAGGACAGGATCCATCACCTGCTGAGAGGGCATTCCTAACATGACCCAATGTCAGCTCAATGGCTTCCCCCCCCACTCCACAGCATAAACCACTCATTTAAATCATCTCTTTACAAGGGAATCAAGGACCCAAGACCAGGATGAACCAGGTCATGCTTAAGTAGTCTAAACGTGATACAAAAAGGCCCTCCATGAACAGAGGTTATTACTGCCTTAGAGACCACACAGCTTACCCATCCCCAAGCATGGCAATCAATAACAATAACAGGTGGCATATGTACAGCCTTTTAAGACTTACAAAGCTTTCTACAAATACGATTTCATTTGAACCCGATAGAAATCCTGGTAGATAGGTGCTACTATGATCCCCATTTTACAGATGAGGAAACTGGGGCGAAGTGACTTGTCCAGAGTCATACAGCTAGTGAGTGACTGAGGCTAGATTTGAACTCAAGTCTTCTTAACACCGAACCCAGCAACCAACTAGATTAGCTTTCTGATTTTTTTTAGTTGTAGCAGGAATTCATAATTTAAAAAAGAAAAAAATATTCAGAGAATAACAGGCAGCATCAGTGGGATAGAGAAGGTGTCACATGCAGTAAGTACGGCAGGAGCCTGAGAAAAGCTACCTTCCCTCTGAGTCAGATCTTGCACATCCTTTAATAAAAGGAGCACATGAGATAGATCTCTGAGCTCCCTCCCACCTCTGACCTTCCCTGTTCTCAGGCCCCTCCCACCTCTGACCTTCCCTGTTCTCAGGCCCCTCCCACCTCTGACCTTCCCTGTTCTCAAGCCCCTCCCACCTCTGACCTTCCCTGCTCTCAGGCCCCTCCCACCTCTCACCTTTCCTGCTCTCAGGCCCCTCCCACCTCTGACTTTCCCTGTTCTAAGCCTCTTCCTCCCTCTAGCTCTGACATTGTTATTCTATAATTCACCGGGATTCTCCAAACCACTTTGTAAAAAATAAGGCAATTTTCATAAATTGACTTACTATACCATATAGCCATAATTTCTTCTAGCTGACCTATTTCTGTCAGTTTAATTGGGCAATCCCCGCCTTCTATTTCGAACAGATGTTTTCAGGGAGACTGTGCTTATCCTTCCAGAATGACCAAAGACCTTTCACATTTCATTTAATGCTCACAAGAAGTCTCTGAAGCAAAAGGGGCAAGATCAAGTACACCCATTTTACAGATGAAACAGCTCTGACCGCCCTCCTGTTTGAAATGTATTCCGCCTCAAACAAGTATTTACAGTGGCTACTAGGTGTCCGGTTCTGTGACAGACACCGGGGATGGGAACATAGTCCCTGCTCCCAAGCAGCTTTCTCCCCAGCCGGGCTCTTCTCTCCACAACTCCCACCTCCACACCTTTACCCGAAGCCTCGTCTTCACAGCTCTCCCTCCTCTGCCCATCCTTTCTCATTACTGTTACCGAGTTCTCTGTGTTAAGTGGGCGCTTCAGCCTCTTTGATGGGCTTCTCCTCCAAGGACCGGCTAGGAGACTCAAGCTCAGCCGGCGCAGACCGCGGCTCTTTCCCCCAGACCTGCCCCTCTTCCAAGGTCCTCGCAGTCAGTTAAGGTCACAGCCCTCAGGTGATCCTGGACTCCTGACTTGCCACCGCACACCCAGGGTCCAGATCTCGTTTCTGCCTCCACGATACCTCTGCCTCCTCCCCTTCTCTGCTCACAGAGCCCACCCCGTCCTTCCGGTCCTTGCTATTCCTCAGGAGGCCCTTCAACCACCAGCCTCCGCCCAGGAGATTCTCCCTGCCCGGCTGCACAGTCTTCCGGGCCTTCCTCCAAATAGCTGTTCCTCTGTTAGGCGCTTGCGGCCCGGCACAGCCTGGTCTCCACCTCCCTTTCCAGCCGTATTTCACATTGTTCCCCTCCCCGCATCCCCCAGTCCTGTCAAACACCGTGTCTCCGCTATTTCTGCTATGCCACCCCTTTGGGTCCTCTTAGAACCTTTGCTTCTGGCTCGACTTCAATGCTATTTTCTGTAAGAAGCCTTCCCTCCGCCTTCACAGCGCGGCCCAGTTATTGTCTACACGCTGTACTCTCTTGGACAGACTGGACGCTCCTTGAAGACAAAAATCGTCTTGCCCTGGAGGAGGAGGCCCGTTTTCCATTCTCCAGCACTTAACCTAGTCCCTGGCGTGTAGCCGGCGCTCAGTGAGGATTTGTTCACTCCATCTGGCTACGAGAGGCAGACTCTTCACTCTGGCCCTGTCCCTGGAGGCTATCCTTACCACTGGTTCTCATCTATTGATTTAGGGGGGCCTCCCCTGGCCATGTACGCCTAATAATCCTAGCGACTAAAAGCCGTGCCAGTAGTCCTCAGAGACTCTGATAACAGGCTTAGTTCTGCCCGTTTCACGCGGCTGACTGGCGGGTCACTGCAGAAATCCCGTCCCAGATCTAGGCTCGAGAGTCAGACCAGGATGTGGTCTCTGCCCTACTGGGTCTCTCCAGACTTAGTTCAAAAGACTCCTCTTCATATGTCCCATTCTCCAACCAAACCAACTGTTTCCCAGATTCCACAGTCCATCTCCCACCTCCAGGCATTGGCACAAACTGTTGGTTAAACCTGAAATGGCCTCCCTTTCCGAATCTTCACCATTCTGCCAAGGGAGGCTTACATGCCTTCTTCCACCCATCTGATCTCCTCGGAGTGGTGTTCCTTCCCTCCTCAATTCTCTCTTCCAATTGCCTTGAATTGACTTATCCCCTCAGGAGAAAGTGTAAGTTCGTTGAGACAGGGACCATTGGGTTTCTAAAAAACTCTTTGACTCCCTAGCGCCTGGCTGAGTGTGGGGTACACAACTGTACTGTAATGGTTTGAAGATCTCCCTCCTCAGGGGTTCCCTTCATGGATGCAGATAGAAACCCATCCTGGGGTGTACAGGGTGTGCCACCATTGCTATTTCCTCCCAAAGTCCTCTCCTGCATCTGCCCTGTGTCCTCCTGGGGTACAAAGAAAGCGCTCGATCCGTGTCTGCTGACTCAGATCCTTCAATGTGTCCCAGGCCACATCCAAATTCCTTCAGGGCCTTTGTCTATCTACTGTCTCCAACCTTCAATGTCCAGACCAGTAGTCTCTAGAGGGGCCAAGCACCTCCAAGAGGCCCTGGGAGCACCCCAGGGCCAAACAATCAACCCCCCAGGGCACTGGGGAAGGAGGAAACTATAAGAGAATAATTGACAAATCTTTGGGAAGATTCAAACCTACTCTGCTGATTTCACCAACGGCTCAAATTCCGTAACTGGTAGAGTGGGAGAAAACATGAGCATCAGATTGTCAAAGCACAGTCATCGAGGTACTTCCTCCAATTGGATCCATGCAGATTTCTGAGGCATCCTCCTTTTAGAACCACATGTCACAGTAACCTGGAAGAACTCTGGGCACATAAATATACATGTGTGGGGGGTGCTCAAAAATGTCTACTGATAGAGTGCGCAATCAACAAGCATTTATGAAGCGCTTATTAAGCGGTGTGGCGAGGAGAGTACTGGGTCTGGAGTCAGGAGCCTCAATTATTCATTGTATGACTCTGAACAAGTCACTTGACCTCTGCCTGCCTCAATTTCCTCATTTGTGAAATGGAGACAACAATAGCATCTATCTCCCAAATAACTTAAAGTGATCTAAGTGCTAGTTATTACTATCATTCTTACAGGTACTACCCTGTGCCAGGTGCCATGCACCATGCTAGGCCCTAGGGACACATACAAAGGCAAAAAAAGATACAAAATCTCAACTCTCAAGGTCCAAAGAGTTTAAAGGGCTCCAGTCAAAGCTCCTCCTTGGCTCTGAAGCACTGTGGTCTTGCTGTGTCGTTTGACTTGCCATACACAGACAGATGCTTGTGTCCAACTTTCTCTACAAGCACTAAGCCTCCCTGAGGACCAGCACAGGCCAGGAGGCTGCTTCTTGGTGTCTCTCTCAGAACCTAGCCCAGGTTCCTGGACCTACTGGGGTCTTGAGAAATATTTTTCACAGAAGAGTAACTAAAGTGGGCATGCCTAAAGTAAGTGAAAATTCCTTTAACTGTTCCCAGATTCATCTTCTCTAGGCACAAATGTGCTTAGATCCATGCTCTCCTCCAACCCCTCTTGGCTCCTACCAGGTTAGACATCTTCACAGTCAGTGTTCTCTCTGCCCTTCAGGCTGAAGTACAAGGCTTTTCCCCCCAGCCCCTCTGCCCTCATCTCCACCCACCTTTCAAGGTCCAGGTCCAGCAGCACCTCCTCCAGAAAGTCTTCCCTGGTGCCAATCATCTTCTCTCCCTCTGCCCACCCCAAGCCTCCAGCTTGGCCCTCCATGGTGGCAGCTCCATCCTGATGCTAAGGCAGGGAATACAAGACGATGTGCCACACCATGCAGCTGAAGGTACTATGCCCCAAGAGGTAGACGGGCTTCCCCAGCTGAGGTGCTGAGACCTCCTGCCTCCCTGCCCCCATGCTCTCTGCCCTTCAGTAGCCACTTTCTTGTGGGGTCACTGGAGACAGTGCTGGAAGCTAGCTCGGAGGCTAGCTAGGTCAGGAGTTCTGAACCTGGGGTCCATGAACTTGTTCTGTAAAATATCTGGAGATTCACTGTGATTGATTTCTGTCCTCCTCTGTGCCTTCTGTTATCTGCTTTTGAAAACAAGATTCTGAGATGGGATCCATACATTTGCCAGACTCCCCACCACGATGGGTCATGATACACAAAAATAAATACAGTCCAGTCCAATTCTTCTACTTTACAGAAGAGAAAATTGAGACCTAGAGAGTTGAAGTGGGCAGGACATGCCCAAGGCCATAGAGATAACAAGCATACCATGCTACCACTCTATAGTCTGTGCACTAATGGATGTATCTCCTGCCACTGTTTGTTTCTCAAACAGCATCTATTAAACACTTACTGTGTATGAGACACTGTGCTGTGCCTGGGATTACAAAGCTAAAAGAAAAAGAAAGACAAGCCTGCCCTCCAGGAGTCTACTGACTAATGGGAAAAGCCAATACACAAAATCGGATCTGAGAAATGTGGGGAGGGGAGGTGCCTATGCAGGGACTCAGCGGCTCTGTCTGGAGAATTGGGGTCCCTTGGAGATTACATGTGCCACGGAAGCAACATCAAGGACATCGTCAAAGAAATAGATGACCAGGAAAAGGGGGTGGGGACTGGTCATGTAGTGAGACGACGATGGGTCCCCTCCTTTGTATGCTGTTGGCATCCACAAGACTTAAAGATGAATTAAGGAAGACTGGCAGAATGTTGGGCAGAGGGCTTAGAAGAGCCATAGTCTCCATCACTGGACTCATCCAACATGGACGAGATCACAGATATACTGGACCGGACTCACCAGACTCACTGCTAGACTCTCATCACCCAGAGAGCAAGGAAGAAGCCTTGCTTATCTTTTTCTATCCCCAGTTCCAAGTATAGTGTTTTGCATGTCAGAGACTCTTAGAGATGACTCCCAAAGGAATGATTCCTATACTACTAACATGGGACAGAAAGCATTTGCTGAGCAAGAAGATGCTCCCTTCTGAAACCATCTCAAATTTCAAATGAGTGCTGCCCTAAAGAATAAGGTTTCATTACCACTTCCCTTCAAAGGCTTTAGAAAATTAATAACAGAGGGGAGCCAAAAGTAGGCCTTGGGGCGGAGGCATTTCCAGAACAATTTAAACAAAAAATAAAATGGCAACTGATTATTTTGTGATGTGAAACGTTCAACATCAAAATGGAAATGCTAGTCTTCCCTTTGCACACAGACAAACCGAATAAAAGCTGTGACATTATTAATCACCATATTCAGTTATGATTGATAGACTTCTCTGCAGCGAAGGCAGAAAACCTCGGGATGCAATCTGTCCTAACAGCTCTGCGATATGTTAATATTTCCCTCCGATGAGGGGTGGGGAGAGGGGAGCGATGTGTCCAAATACCTGCTGTAGTCGTTACTACTGAGCACGCCAACTAAAGGAGAACTGATGAAAGCAGGATTAGGAGGGGATGCAGCTAAACCCAGAGCTTAGAGGGTTCGTCAATTGCCCCATTGTGAAACCAATGTCTGTTGTGGAAACAAGAGGCATTCCACCACCTCTACAAAAGCTGTTAGCAGTCTAATCCTTCTACCTCTCAGCCAATATTTAATTCTTGGAACTGCAAGTCCAGGACATGATTTCCAAATGTCTTCTTTCAAGTGGTGAAAGAGACCCAGGCTCTGGCATCAGAAGACTTGGGTTCAAATCCTGCCTCTGTGACCATAAGTGGGTCATGAAACTTCCCCAAGTCTCAGTTTCCTCCTCTGTAAAATGAGAAAGTTGAACCAGAGGAGTCTGTGAGGCTTTGTCCAGCCCTAGATCAAGGAGCCTAGGATTCTACCTTATGGGGCGGCACCATAGAAGGAGCTCTGGATGTGGAGTTGAGCTGAAGCTGAACTCTACCTTTTGTTAGTCACATGACCTTTAGTTAAATTCTGAGTCTTAGTTTTCCCCATCTGCAAAGTGGGGAGAATACTCAACTGTATAACTTGCAGGTGATCCTGAGGAAAATCTCTTACAAACCTTAAAGTGATATAAAAATGTAAGTTATCATCATTGTAATTATGATGATGATGATGTTTTAAGATTTGCAAAGCGCTCTATAAATATTATTTCATCGGATCTTCACAAAAAACCTAAGAGGTAGGATCTGTTATTATTATCATTTTACAGTTGAGGAAACTAAGGCAGACAAGGGTTAGGTTACTTGTCCAAAGCCACACAACTAAGAAGTGTCTAGGGCTGGATTAGAACTCAAGTCTTCCAGACTGTAGACCAGAGCATTTACAGAATGACATAATAGACAAGAAAGGTTTACAAAGCACTAGAAGCACATGAGTTCCTATTATTAAGTCCTTCAGGGAAAAAGAGCCAGTGATGGCACAGGGGATGATAGGCTGTCATGTTTTGAGTCAAGAAGACCTGAGTTCAAGTGCTGCTGCTAACCTTCATTAGTGCTACCCCCCACACACAGAGCTTCCAGCCACTCCCCAGGATTTGCCTCCAAAGCCTCCCTGACAGAGTCACAGCTCCTTCGTGGGTCTCCTCAGTAGGACTGTAGATTTTGAGCAAGGAGGAATCTTAGAAATTATCTCAAGCTGATCATTTCACAGATGTGGAGACTGAGGCCCATAGCAGAGAGCATCAGACTGTGAGCTCCATAAAAGCAGGAACTGTCTTTGGCCATTCTTCATAAGATAGTGCCTGACACACAGTTGGTGCTTAAGAAATGCCTGCCCAAAGTCATCCAAGGAGTAAACAGCCGAGCCAGGAGAGAAGCCCAGATCTGGTGACCCCAAAGCAAGTACATCTTCTGCTGAACTTGTCTTCTGAGAGCAATTCAAAGGCAGATAGAGATGATGCCCACCCAACGCCATGTAAAAAATCCAGAATCCATTCACCTGGTTTCCCCCTGATCTGGCCCGAGGTGACGTGAGCTTCCTCAGTCTTGTCGCTGTCTTTCATGTGCATCACCCGTGTTCTGCATTACTACACATCTCTGGGAAGGCGACAGAGCTCTCTAGAAGGCAGGGACTCCATATCACTGACCAAATCTCCTCCCAGAGCCAGTGCTTTGAGAGCCCATCTGGATGCAGGGGCAAGTGTATTAGATCTGAAGCCAAAATGACCTGGTTCAAATTCCGATGTTGCCACCTAACCTTGGACAGCTCCCTTCTCCTTGCTGGGCTTCACTAACACCTCTGCAAAATAGCTAGATGGCGCTGGATGCTAGTCAAGACCTGAGTTCAAATCCAATCTCAGACAGTCACTTCACCTCTATCTGTTTCATTTTCTTCCACTATACAATGAAAATAATAAGCCCTTTTCACAGAGTTGTTGTCAAGCTCTCATGAGATAATATGAATAAAGTGCTTGGCACATAGTAGGACCTCTACAAAAGAAGATGATTTCCTTCCCTTTCCCCTATTGACTCACATCCCCTTATTGACTCACATACAAGCCTGAAAACAAGTATCAGAGGCCTTGGGGGTGTCTTAACTTCCCTACTGAATGACACATTTTTAAGATCTAATATTCAATCTTGAATGGGGGAAGGAGACATTCTCACATCAGGTCAGGGTGGGGCTGGGGGTTTTCTTGGAAGGGAGCTGAGAATCCAGGCTTCCAGATGACCCCTGTACTCTTCCACTGATTTCTCTGACAGGTTCTTTGGCCCTACTAGGCTGACCAGCTCAGCCTCTAGTCAGCCTTGAGTCAGTATGTCAGCATCGTGGGATATTAACAGGCACCAACATGCACAGCAGGAAACGACAACTAGCCAACATGTGAATTGTGCTTCAGTTAACATTACTGTTCTCAAGGCTAATCACTTGTTAGTTTAAGTGAGACATTAGGCCTCGATTAGAGACAGAACTCTTGGCAGGGTTGGGCTCCCTGGTGGGAAGTGCAAGGTGTGTTAAATGTAAACCTGCTTGTGGAGAGATCCAGACCCTAAGGAAGGAGAACCCTCTTACTTACAACCAACAGACCTGACAATGGAACAACAAACAGAATCTCAACAAATGAATCTGCTGTTACTTTGCTCAGCCCCAGACACTGGACAGGGCATACTTTCTCATGAGGTGTTTATTTCCTCTTCAGAGTAGGTGCTCGGTTCACATCTGCTCATTTAACATTTTGCAAGGAAAGGGAGCCACAGCTCTAGAATTCCACATCTAGAGCTGAAAGGAGCTTCCAAGGCAATGCCTTCATTTGATAGATGAGAAGACTATGGCACAGAATGGGGGAAGTGACTTGGGATTGTAGGAGCATAGACTGAGGGTTGCAAGAGGCTTCTGAGTCCATTGAATTCAGCTGAGAAACAGAAGGCAAGTGGCCACTTCCCCGTGGTCAATCATGCAGATAGTGTCAAAGGTGAGATCTCAGATCATGTAATCTGATCAAAGATTCAGAGCTTGAAGGGACCTTGGAAACCATGGAGTCCAGCCCCCCATTGTGCAGAGGAGGAAACTGAGGCTGAGAGAGAGCAGGGAACTTGCCCCCAGAGAGGTGGTACATGTCTGTGCAGAGGAAGACATGGCCCCAGTCATCCTGATTCCAAGCCCAAGAGTACCGCACTGCACCTCTGCCTCCAGAACCAGGGAGCTTGGCCATGAGAGGCAGCATGGCACAATAGCTAGAAGAAGGGCTGGAACCAGGGAGATCAGGGTTCAAGTTCTCCTCTTGTGTCCCTGGGCAAGTTGAGTAACCTTGTTTCCTGACTTTGGAAGATCGTGCAGAGTACTCCCAAACTGACTAGTAGAGGGGGTTTCCATCCTGGGAAACTCCCCACCCAGAGGAAATCCTAGATCTTGACAGAACTAATAGGATGTTCAGCATGGTCCCGGCCTCCAGGGGGGTCTAGGACTTGGCAGACTTCAAAGCTCACAGTAAACAGTGGGTGATTCCCACAAGCAATGGAGACTCTCCATGATCTGACTAAGGTAGGTGGTGGCCCATTCTCCTGTCTTCACTTGTGACAAAGCCAGCTTGGAAAGGACCCAAGGATGGAGATGTTTGCCTTCACATCAGGCAGACTTCTGACAGACTGGAAAGAGGACAACCATGAACACAGGTAGCTAACAACCTGGCCAGAGTGTCTTGGGGCTCAGAGGGGCCCCCAAGCCACCCATCCCAACCCCTCATTCTGCAGAGGAGCCAAGAAAGGATTCACCCAAGGTCACCCAGAGAGGCGGTTAGAGCCCGGTCTCCTGGCTCCCACCAGGGTTTTCTGGGGCTGTCAAATTAGTCAAGAATTCAGAAAAGTAAATTAAATGGCTCAGGGTGCCCCAGAATTCTCCCCTACAACTGCTCATTTAGGTGACCAGCAAGAGAAGTGCTTTCACACCTTCAGGGCTGTTGTAGGTTTAAAAAAAAAACAACAACTTGAAAATCTCAGAAGAATTCAGCAGAGGAAAATCAATTAGGCACTGTTCAAATTGGCATTTTAAATGGAGCATTTTCAGTCACAGTCCCCACTTATAATATAATTCACCCGTTTCATAGCTCAGAAAGAGGCTGATCCACCTTCACGTTCTAGCAGGGGGGCAAACGTCCAGCTACTCACATGGATGTTGAAATCGTTAAACTGGGCCAGAAACACTCTTTCAGCGCCTGTTTGCAGGGCTCATTCTTGGGTACTGGGGGAAGGGTATAGCTCAAGTGAAACTTCAAGTGACCCCTCCTCTCCAAAAAAGGAGCCAACCCTAGAGCCAGTCATGAACAAGCTTAACCGATGAGTGCGTTCTAAAATTACCAAGCCCTGGGTGACATTTGAAGGTGGCCTCCAAGAAGGAGATAGCATTGAAATGGCCCTTTAAATGAAAGTATAAAGAGTTGTCCAGCTGAGCCAGAGAAGCCCCACTGAGAGCTAAGGTGGGAGAGGCTGGTGTTTGCCTTCTTTCTGGATCATCATGTATGCCTAGTATGAGTCTGAGCTTTACTCAGAAAAGCAGTGAGCCAGGGAAGACTTTTGAGCAGAGGAGCAACACCTACAACTACTGTTGTTTCATTAAAAAGTGCAAGGTATTCTGTTAAGCACTGGAGATAAAAAAACATCAGCCCCCTGCCTTCTCGGAACTTCCCTCTATTGGCCAGAATGAACAGGTAACAAAGATCGTTCTGACAGTTATGTGAAGGATGATCCTGAGATGATAGGCTCACAGTTGGAGACACCTCTGAGCGCCACTTCCCCCAAGCCCCTTATTTTAGAGTGAAGGAAACTGAACCCTAGAAACGTGAAAGGATTTGCTCAAGCTCATGCAGGCCTGGAACCCCCTCCCTCTAGCCCCCAATAGAGTCCTCCTTCCACTGGACCATGCCTGAGGCCAGGAGAAACTAAATCTCCAGTGCTTGGTGCCTGAGGGCAGGGATCACCTTCCCACACTAAATGAGCATACAGTAATGGGCTTGGAGATGCTGGTGATCTTAGCCTGTGTGACACATGCTGGGTATTGGGGGCTGCTCTGAGAAGCCAGTGGGGAACAACCCTCCATCAGACACAGGGAGAGTTAATACAAAGTCATTGAGATTCTCAGTCTTCCCATTGTCATTCATCCCAATCAACACCACACAAGGCAAGAAATACAGCCTAATATAGGCTTCAAATCAGATCAGGACAAAAATATCTCCTCAGTCGAGAATAATCTGACGTGAGAACTAGTGACAACACTCAGTTTGTTTCCTGCTATTTACCTCCGGTGGCTGTTACTTTGGGCCCAGATTGGAGGGGAAAGTGATTGAGAGAACATTCTAATATGATTGTACCTTTTCTCCTAACTGGCATTCAAGTTGACTCAATGGCCTGGAGTTACACTGTTTCCCAGTCACTCTGAAAAAAAAACAAAAAATAAAGGCAAGAAGATAAATGACACAAAATAAAGGAGGAACAGACAAAATGCACCCAGAAGATGCATTTACGTCTTATCATTGTCATCAGGTCTGGGCTCCCAAGAATCTTATGGTAAACCAAATAAAACCAAACTAAGACATAGACAACTACAGGAATTAAAAAATAATGGACCATTTCTATCTGAAGGCCATCCAATACGAGAATGGCAAGAATGAGAATACCACCCCAACGACAGCACGTGTGTTTTTTGTATTGTGGTCATTTGTGACCCAGGAGACAATGAAAAGCCACCACCAGTAGGGACACCAACAGGTTGCAACAAGTCACCAACCATAACTGGCCCACCAAAATAAGTGCAGGTATGCAGGACCAGAAACAAGGTAGGCTAGTCATGTAGCAAGAGGGATATATGGATGCCATGGACAGCCCAAGGGTTGCCCTGGCATCCACAAAACATTCAAAGCCCCAAAGAAGGGTATCCAGGATGTTGACTGAGCCTCTAGGGAGGATCTCTGGAAAGATATGCCTGGCATGCAGTGAGAAGCCTGGGAGAGAGTGGGATCAGCTGCAAAGGAATTCTCACGCGAGTAAAATGAGAGATTCCTCCATAGCTCAGAGAAAGCGTCTCATGGCTGGGCCATATCCCTTTCACACACTGCAAACTCCATGAGGACAGGCCTGTGAATTAGGTAACCATTGCAGTTTCCTCAGCTATTAATAGCACAGGGGCCCTCCAGCATCAGGCAATTTTTAAAAAGCATTTAATTGTTGAATTTGAATAGTGCCTTACAATTTATGAAGTTTTTATTCCCAATAGAGGTTCAGAGAAAGGGAAGTGTCTGCAGGGCCAGTAGGAGAGGCAGGATACAAATCCAGGGCTTCTGGCTTTATGTCCAGCACTAAGAGAGATGCCGACTCTGGTATGGCTCAAGGGACATTTGTCCTGTTCTCAGGCTCAGGGCAGGCAGGGGTCATGAAAATGACCTGGAAACTCATTTCATACAATCTGCTCATTTTACAGCCAGGGAACTGGGGCCTAAGAAAGTAAAGTGACTTGCCCAAAGTCATCTAAGCACTCAAGTGGTAGAAGTCAAATTTGAACCCACATCATCTAACTTCAAATCCAGACTCCTTGTTCCAAGCACTTTGAACTTGACTCTCTCCTGGGTGCTTCCATTGAGCAGAAACCTCTGACCATAAGGTCACAGTTGGAAGGGACCTGAGAATCATTTAACCCAATCCTCTCAATTTGACAAATGAGGAAACTAAGTCCCATGGCAGTAAAAGTGATGTGTGTCCTAGACCTAAGCACTATTATATCCTCCACATTGCCTTCATCAGTCATCAAGGGCCAATGAGTCAACAGAGCAGGGATAAAACTGCTTTGAAATGGATCATATGCTCCAGGGACCATCAGAGCCCCAACAGGCATAGGAGATAGGTTAGGGAGATTACTGCCCTCAATTCACCCAAGGCTGGCCCCCAGAATAGTCCAGGCTCAGTTTAGTTTCAGCTGAAACAGAATATATGCAGTCTTTTCCGATAAAAGAGGGGTCCATCTCCATCTCTTTCACTTCAAAGGAAACGGGGTCAACAGGTCCTATCATAAAACCAAGAAAAGTCATTTTTTCACCTTGGTTTCTTTTCTCACCCTTTTTTTAGAACACAGCTCAGATGGTAGCTTCCATTTCTCCCTAAATGGAGTTCTCAAAAGAGCACTTACATGTAAAGTTTGCAAAACAAACAGTAATCCCTTGGGATGAAATCAGAGATTAGGATGGGGCCCTTCAGAGCAAGAATCATCAGGCCCCCAGAAGCCTATGGTGAGTCACAGTCCATGAATGGGAAGAATGCTAGAGCCTGCTCTGGGGGGATTAGGGCATCATTCTTGTGCTAAGGTCACTGGAGTGTCTCTGTGGTAGGTTCACCTAGGAAAAGGAAGCTGAGTTGAGAAAGGAGATGTTCTTAAAATCAACTTTTCATTTTTGTCATTGTTACTGGTTCCCATTGGCAAAGAGAATCATATGCATTTAAAAGGGCATAATTTGAATCCTGTCTCCTACTAAGAAAGTATTTCCTAGGTCACCTCTGAGAAGCAGAAAGCAGAATCTGAAAGGGGGGGCACAGCACCATTAAGAGAGGCACCAGGTCCAGGAATAGGGAATAGATGTACTCTACCCTGGTCCAACCCCTTCTGGAGAGCTGGATTCAGTTCTGGGAATCACAGTCTAGGAAGGACTTTGATTCTTTGGAGATGTCCCAGAGAGGGCAGCCAGAATAGAGAAGGCCCTCTAGTTTGTGCTAAATGAAGACCCCCTCCAAGGCCCTTCCTGGGGATACTTGTCTTGGAAAAGCAAAGATACAAGGAGTTCTCTCCAAGGATTCTGTGGCAGCTGAGAGCTCAGAATTCAGCTAGCCTATTCTCCCCATTTTACACATAAGGAGACTGAGTCCCAGAAAGAGTAAATAACTGGCCAAGATGAGCTGCGTCTCCAATCCAATTGCACCATCATGAGAAACAGGATCAGATTTACTCTTGGCCCCAGGAGGGCCAAGAACTAGTGTAATACATGTTGCAAAGGGGCTCAAGGTCAAAAGAAACTTCTAGAATCCTATCTTCTAATTGGCTGTAATGGGCTGTCTTATGATCCCCTCTATCTCCAAGAACATTCTGGGTGGCCCATTGTCAGGTGTGTTACCGAAGGGCTCTTTGGATTAGAAGGGAAGGAACTTGTTGGTCTCTGAAGTCCCCTTCAACTCTGATACTGTGATTCATTTCAGAGGAAAATGAAGCCCATTCATGTAATGCCCACCTGCACATTTATTTTTACACAAATTTATTTTATTCTGCTCCATTTGTTAGCATACTTTAAACCACAAAGCCATGATCACCAAAGAACATTGAATTTGAAGTCAGGGGACCTGGGTTCAAATTTCATTTCTGTCACCTGTGTGATTTTGGGCAAATCATTTCCCCAGCATAAACCTTGGTTTCTTCATCCTCATTCATCTAGAGATCTTTAGAGGTCTCTCTCATTTCTAGATCTCTATGATGCCCTATCTGTCTGACCTTGGGCAAGTCACTTCCTTTCTCTGGACCCGAGTTTCCTCTACTGAAAAATAAGGAAACTGAATGAAGCAATCTCTTAAGGTCCTTTCCAGAGTTAAATCCTGTGGCTCTCTGAGCCTTTTCAAGAGGAAACAAAGAGCACATGGCACATATACAAATTTAAGAATTTAAAATTTTGCTTTTTGTTGCCTTCTTTTAAGTCCAATTAATATGATGACTCTTCATTGTTAATATGCTTTCTGTTTACCTCACCCCTCTGACTCTGGAGCAGGGGTTCTTTCCTTTGTTTGTGTCCTAGACCCCTTGGACAATCAGTCTGGAGAAGCCTATGGATGGAACCCTTCTCTTGAGTCATGTTTGTAAACCATAAAATGAAATAACAGAGGATTGCAAAGAAAACCAGGTAGAGGGAGATCTAGATGGCATTTTCCCATCCAAGTTCATGGATCCTCTGGACTCTAATCACAGGCTCCAGGGTAAGAGCTAGCGCAAGAGCTCTACATGTTACTGTTCAGAATGTTTTACTGCATTATTACAAATTACAGTATTAATGATGACAAATCTCAATCCTGTAGAACTTGAAAGTTCAAAATCAACAAACATTTGTTTAACATCTACTATATAAGGTGTACTAGGCACTAGGCACTAAACAAACACAAGTACAAAATTGAGACAGTGTCTACCCTCAAGGAATGTACATTTTAAACAGTATTTCAAAGTGCTTTGAAAACAATCCTGTGTGGTCGGGTCTGAAACCACCATTAGCCCCATTTCACAGACAAATAAACTGAAAAGGAATGTGGTACCTTCTGAAACACTGTTCCTCCCACCTCCATCTGCTGAGCCTCCTCCTCTCCTCTACAGCAACCTCAAGCACTGCCTTCTCCAGGAAGCTCTCCTTCGTTGCTCAAGCGCAACGTGGCTTCTCTTGCCCTCTCATCACGCTCTGATTGATCTTACACCTCTTACCTCCCCGGCTGGATCACAAGCTCTCTGAAGCTAGCCAACAAATCTTCAGGATCTTTGTGATCTTCTCTTGGACCTTACATGGGCATTGTCCAGGTTTACCACTTGCCTGGTGTCTAGTGACTGCCTTTGTTGAGTGAATTATGAATAACAATGGATCCATCAATTTAATTAGTTCTGATGCTCTTAAAGGAATTTTAATGTCTCAGCTGGGGCTCCTACCCATAGGCGCTGGGCTTGGGAGCCATGAGAGCTCACCATATCTAGGCTGACCCAAACCCAGCCTGCAACGCCTTCATGCCATGCCCCTGCTGCCTTGTCCCAGGTCTCCTTTGCACCTCTAACTCTGGGATCGGTCTTCCAATCAACACTAGCCATTATAAAAAGGACCCGCAGATCAATGACATCCCTCCCTGGCTACCCCTGCCCTGTATATATAGGCTGGCTATAGCTCTTTGAGGTCAGAGATGGCCTCATTTTTGCCTCTGCATCCCTGGCACATTTTTGGTGGGGAAGGGGGCACCAAACTTTGACTTCAGTGGCATAAGGAGTTCTGTAGGTGAGAACACCTTCTCTGAAACTTAGCATCCCAGAGACCTATCCAGGGAATTCAGAGGGGAAATGACTTGCTCAGGGTCACGTGGTCAGTGTGAGTCAGTTGACCTTCTGTCTACAATACCATGCTTCCCCTCACTTGTTACAGAGCAAGCATTCCATAAATGCTCATGGAACTGGCCCCTCAGCAGGGAATCTTTGTGAGATGCTATGGCCAAGAGTTATCAAAAGTTGGTGGCCAATGCTCTGGGGCTGGACCTGTCCACACCCAGCTGGGTTGGTTCTGTGACAAGAGAGAACCAGTCCATTTATGAGGCTGGCACTCACAGCCTTGCCAGCTGATTAGCACCTGCCAAGGTATCAGAACCAGAGGGGGAGGCTATGACCTTTGAATCTCTCTGGTCCAACTCCTAGAGCCTAGGGTTACTCCATGCCAACAAGAGGCAATCAAGGAGACCATCTACACCTGCCTCTGTCCCCATATTTTCATAGGAGCCATAGGGTCAACACTGGATTCCATCAAAAACAAGCCACTCCTTACCTTTTTAGGGAATTCGCATTTGTGATCAGTCTGCCAAACCTGGCCAGGAACTCCAGGTAGGGCACTTCCCCATTGTTGGTAAGAGGTATCTGCAATGCAAGACAACCAAGAGTAAAGTGGCTAAGTCCAGAAGAGAGGAACCCATGACTAGTCATCAGCCTCCTGACTCTGCATAGTAGAATATTTATGGGATGGTTCACAACTATCCCCTCCAAGACTTAAGCAGACTAGACATCATCAGCAGTCCACACGTGAGCATTAGCCAATGAGAGGATACCAACACGGCTAGTTGGGTACTGGAGGAAGCCAAGTATTTCTCCGAAATAATCCTAGGAATCAGCAGCTTCCAAGTGACTGAGGACTCAGCAGAATCTAGACCGCAACCTCTGAGCACCTGGAGGACTCTGTCCTCTAACAAAACCAAAATGTGGAGATTCTGTCTTATCTATATTACAGTCACCAGTGTCTGAAGACAATAAATCCAATATAAATGTTTTGAATCCCATCCAATCATATCTATGAACTACAATTTCTGTTACAGCAGAGCAGTTTATAAGTCCAAGCAATTAGCCCCCACTCCAGTTGGATACAAATTTGGAAGCTATAGATCAGTCTGCTCAGCTCATTTCTGCCACGGTCTTTTCGCTAGCTCTGCTCCTAGGTCAGTCCTTCAATGTTTGTGTTTCTATCCACTATCTAGCAGGAAGGGGCTAGATTCGAGGGTTCTGGCAACCACAGTATCTGGGAACCTTCCTAGGATCATAGAATCCAGTTGGAAGAGGACTAGAGAGTCACCTGGTCTCATTTAGACCCTAAGCATGAGTCCCTACTACCCTATACCTGCTCAGGGAGCACCAGACCCTGGCCTAGGCACAGTCTCTCTACCATCATGCTGCTGGATAGCAGAAACAGTGAGCCCTCCTTCCTACTCTACCCACTGCTCCTAATTCTGACCTGCAGAGCTCCCATCCTTCAGATGTGGAAGTCAGATCACGTCCCTCATGTCTTCTGTCTCCTAAATACCCCAGGTTCTTTCAACCACTCCTCCCAGGACATCGTTTCTCCTTCCCTCAATATGTGGTGGCCCCTCATACTCTGGACAATAAAATCAAGAATAGGTACAATCCCCGTTAGTCACATTTGCTACTGCTCGGCATGCTTGATGACTGTGATGGACAAGAGAATGTCAACAGCACATCTCCCAGACTGAACAGGCTCCTCAGAAGGAGACTCAGAATTTGTAGCCTTAGATTAATGTACACATGGACAGCACTGAGTTCTACTCATCTCCTTCTAAAACTTGCATCAGAGGAGTTGCTTTGGGTTCAGGATCACAGAGGGAGAGAGAGAGGCCTTCCACCATCCCAAGGTGAGAGAGTGCAGTTAACCTGGATTGTGGTATGCAGGGAGGAAAGGAGCAATCAATCAATAGTTACTAAGCACCTACTATGTACCAGACTGAGCCCTGGGGATACCAAAAAGAATAGTTCCCCCCATTCTAGTAACTAGGTATATAGGTAGACACAAGATTTATACAGAGTACACACAAAGTAACCTTAGAAGAGGGGAAAGGTTTCAGGTACAGCTGAGTTCAAATCTGACCTCAGATAGACACTAGCTGGGTGACCCTGGGCAAGGCACTTACCTGCTGTCTGCCTCAGTTTCCTCATGGGGTTGTCATGAAAACCAAATGAGATAATATTTGTAAACTGCTTAGCACAGTGCTTCTATGCCAATTCCCTCCTCTTTTGAACAAGCACATACTAAGTACCTACTATGTGCCAGAGTCCTTTACAAATATTCTCTCATCTGATCTTCACAAGAACCTTGTGAATTAGGTGCTATTATGACCTCTATTTTACTGTTGAGGTAACTGAGGCAGACAGAAGTTAAGTGACTCACCCAAGGTCACACAGTCTTCCTGACTCCAAGACCAGTGCTCTTTCCATCACCCCACCTCACAGAAGGCAAGACTGCTTGTTCAAGCTCCAGAGACTGTTGGTGAGAGCCTCCCTTCTACACCTCCCCACCCCTCCCACTCCGCCTACTTCCTGCCCCCGCCTGCAGCCCCAGTGCTGGCCTCCTCCCAGCTCATGGGCACTAGATTTCCTGTTTTCTATACATACCAGAGATGGAGAGGTCTGTGTGTGTGTGTGTGTGTCTGTGTGTGTCTGTGTGTGTCTGTGTGTGTGTGTCTGTGTGTGTGTGTGTCTGTGTCTGTGTCTGTGTTTGTATCTGTGTCTGTGTGTGTAAAGGGAGGGGGGTACTGGAAAAAGAAGGATTTTGCTCTGTTTCCAGTGAATTCTAGCCTCCCACCCCCGCTCCAGCTCCCTGGCCTGGCTCTGTGGCTCCAACCTGCCTCAAAGTCTCATCTCCCCAGCTTCCCTTCTTTGCAGCCTTAATTTCTTCCTTCTCCTCCCCCTTGATCCCCCCATACACACACCTTCAGGCGCTGCCAAGGCCTGGAATTCACTGCCCCCTTCCCCTCCTCCTCTGCTTTCCTCTGAGGCTCAACTCCAGGCCCCTTCCACCAGCCTTTCTGATATCCAAAGGCTGGTGCCTCCCCACAACAATGACCTATTTTTTAAAAATTTGTCTCTATTTCTATGTGTATATGTTAGCAGTGAAGCTCCTTGAGGGAAGGGACCTGGCACAGTGCCATACACATAGTAGATTTTTAATAGGTTGTCAGGGTTCATCAGTGTGTTGTATCTCCATCTCTCCCCCACCCACTCCCCCATCTAATGATTGTAAGGTCTAGAAGGTGTGGGCCTATGGGGGTGGCTTTTCCATCTTTGCATCCCCAGCCCTAGAAGAGTGGCTAGGGTACAAAGGGTGCATAATAAAAGCACACTAGCTCCCATTGTCCCAGTCCACAGGCACATGTCGTCGTGGCCTAAGGCTCCTCTGTAGGGCACATGTGTATTTCCAGAAAACCCTTTGAGGCATTTATTGATCTATCTATAGGGCTGGAACTCAGGTTGTCTCTACAGACAGGCAGAGTCTACTTTTTGAGGGGACATTTGCCAATTTTTGGCATAGAAACAGCAGCTCCTCCCCTCCAATCCTCCTTATCAAGACATGGAAGTATTCTGGCTCTCAAAGGCTCTGCCAGCAGAACCCAAGCTCTTCCTGCCAAGCTAGGAAGGCTTTGAAGATGGCCTGGCCACAGACCACAAATGACTGGTTCTCAGGGACTTGACCTCACTCCCCAGCTGGCCAGGGGACATATTTTTCAGCCACTGAAATGATGACCAGCTACTACAATCTGAAGAAGCCACAATCAGTACCAAGGAAGAGATAACCAATACTAGAAAGGTCCCAAAGTGTCACTGGGGAATCAGCTTGATTATTGGAGCTGCTGTTGAGACAGATGCTGGGCTTTCAGAGACAAGAGCTTTGAGGGCAGGTACCTGCTTGAGAGAAAGAAACAACAAACACATCTGGAAGAGCATGGGAAAAGCCTGTGGAGTCTGAGGACAGGGAAGTCAAGACCACGGGGTCAAGAGTGGAGCTGAAGCCTGCCAGAAATTCCTTATAGCTTATTTGTTTTCTTAACAAATGACTCCATAGCATCAGATCAGAGAGTAACTAACAACGAGTCACGATGTGCTGGTGGGTCTAGGGCCAGACAGCCTGAGGAGCCCAGCGTGAGAGCCCAGGGAGAGGGAGCAGGCCTGGCTTTCCAAACAATCACCCAAGACAGTGATAAACTGGAGGTGGCTCAGAGGGGATGGCTGGGTCAACCAGGGAGCCAGAGGCCATGTCAGGGGAGCAACTGGAGGAGCTGGGCATTCCCAGCCTGAAGATGAGGGGCCCGGGGAGGACTGAAACGGCCCAGGGATTAGCCTAGTTCTTCATGACCCCAAAAGGAGGAATAAGGAAGAATGGGGGCAAATGAGGATAGACACTCCTGTATTGACTAGTCCCCACTCTGTCAGCTGCCTCAAGCATGAAGTAATGAGCTCCCAGTCCCTAGAAGTCTTCAAACAGCAGCTAGATAACCCTATGTCAGAGACTACGCAGAGCAGATTCCTGTTCAAGTGTGGGCTGGAGCAAGATGGCATCAGAGATGCCTTCGAAGCCTCGGAAAAACCCAACAGCTGAGGAAAGAATCTAGAATCCCAGGGGAGGGAGAGGCCTCCAAGGTCACCAGGTGCAAACCCCAGCTAAAACACAACTCTACTACATCAACTGCAACCATTGAGTCTGTGTGCTTGTGTGCGTGTGAGCATGCGTGTGTGTTTCCAGATCAAACTCCCCATCCAGCGCACATTCTTGTCATAGCTTATTCAGTCATGTCTGACTTTCTGCAATCCCATTTGGGGTTTTCTTGACAGAAACACTGGAATGGTTTGCCATTGCCTTCTCCAACTCATTTTACAGATGAGGAAACTGAGGCAAGCAGGGTGAAGGAAGTGTCTGAGGCCAGATTTGAATTTAGATCTTCCTGACTCTAGGTCCAGCACTCTATCTACCGTGCCACCTAACTGCCCCCTTGGGATCACCATATTTACCCAGATTTATTTATTTTTAACGTATTTGCCCAAATTGTAAGGTCCTTGAGGGCAGGTTCCACAAAGGCATTACTACATACACCAGCTGTATGACATGAGAGCTGGCTTTCTCCCAGAGCTTCCTCATAAGAAGTCATAGCTATTAAAGCTATAGCAAGTCCACAGAACAGAGAACATCACAGGTAGGGGGAAGCTTAGAAGAGGGAATATCAGGGCTGGGAGGGAGCTTAGAACAGGGGATGGCAGAGCTGGGAGGGGCCTTAGAACAGGGGATGGCAGAGCTGGGAGGGAGCTTAGAACAGAGGATGGCAGAGCTGGGAGGGAGCTTAGAACAGGGGATGGCAGTCCTGGGAAGTGTCTTAGTCCAACCCCTTAATCTTACAAATGAGTAGATGAGAGCCCTGAGGAGGAGCTCCCTTGTCCTAACAGGAGGTATCCCAAGTCCTGGTGCATTGCTCTCGCCCCCTCCCCACTCCCCGCCTCCCTCTGTTCCTCTGAAAGACGGTGAAGAATCGACCAGTTGCCTCAGGACAGTCTACTACCCTTCCCAACGATCACCGTCCATACCTGAGACAGGACTTCATTAAACTGCTTTCTCGTGAGAGGCAGAAGGTAGACTTCAATTATTCTTCTCAGCTGATTTTTTGTCACCCTCAGGGTTTGCTCGGAATCAATTATGCTGAACGCTTTCTTTAAGTCTTCTTCTTTTTTGAGAATTTTTTGAAAGAAGATTCGATCGAGGTCGGCAAAGGACAAGACGGGGTTCACAAGGCATATGGCTGGAAAACAGAAGCACCTGTTTCATGGATGCATCCACAGCAGAGAGAAGCTCTGAGACCTCGGCAGGGCCAGCTTGGCTCCTTTCTATAACAACTTTCTATAACAGTCCAAGACCTTGTGACGGCAGGTCTCACGGGATAGCCCAGACCCCAGACAGCACAGTGGAGGGAAGAGGGGAGAGGAGTGGTCCCTTCCCTTGGGGAAAAGGCTCAGAGAAACTCAGTGGATCACCTGAGGTCACACAGCTTTGCTGACTTCAAGGTAGGGGAGGCCTCTGCACTGCCCCACATTACTAGCAACGAAAAGGTCTCTGGTGCTTTTCCTACCCAACCAGAAGACCGCAGACCAAGGCCTGGAAGGGGATTTCCAGTCAGATCTAGGATTCTGAGTTTGGGACTTTTTACCCCCCACCCCCACCCCAGGAGATTCCAGCCCTGAGAAAATGAACAAAGCAGGCCAAAGGAAAGACATTCTTCTGACCCTCCCAGGAGAATATCCGCTTCCGGAAGGCAGGGACTCCTATCTCTGAATGCTCACAGTAGGAGCTTCAATTCACAGATCTGACAGTAGGGGAGTTAGAGGAGAATCTAATTAAGGGTAAGTCACATCATTTTATCACTATGGACCACCATGAACCTACTGAGAGGTAGAGGAGCACAGTAGCTGGTCTTTGGGAAAGACCAGCAGTGTGGCCACTGGGCACAAAATCAGAGAAGGGTTTTCTGCTTCAGAGGAAGGAGAATCTACACTGCCTGAAATGAATCAGACATCCTGAGGATCCCAGTAAGTAAACAGTCTTTCTTTGGATATTTTCTCCCACTTGGAACCTTCCCTGCCCATTCTCCAGGGTTCCCATCTGAGTCCACTCTCCTTGGTTGGAACAGTGAATGCCCTAGATCATGGAGCAATGAAGCCAGTTTCGCTAAAAGAAAAGGGAGGACACTCAGAGCCTGCCCAGAGCATGGACATCACTTGACATCACTCACTCCCATGTTGGGAATGAAAAATGCTGAGCAACAATGGTTCTTGAATTCTGAGCTAGAAGAGACCCTGCAACTGCTAGTGCACCCTGGCCCCACATCCAGAGTACAGGTGAGGAAACTGAGGCCTACATAGATTAAGGACTCATCCAGAACTCAGGCTCAAGTCTCTTATTAAAAAGTCAGCAATCTCTGTGATGCTTTCACCTCATCCAACCTCCCATCTGGCTGGTGACTGAATGTCTTCTACAGTGTTTCCAGCCTGGCACTGCCAGCCTCTGATGGCTGCCCTGCAACCAACCAACAATGACTAAGTGCCCACTATATGCAAGACACAGTACTAGGGGCTGGGGATACTGAGACAAAGGGAAATACGCCCTGTCCTCAGGGAAGTTACATGCCACTAAGGGAAACATGTATGTACACAATCAACAGACAGGCATTTATTAAGCAGCTCTTGTTTGCATGTCAGGTGTGCTAGGTGCTGAGGATACAGAGACAAAAGATATTGTAGAAAGCTCTGATGGTTGCAGATTATCTCCTGTCACTGTCACCCACAGTTCTAGTCTGGCCCTCTGAAGTCACCCAGAAAAACTGGCTCCCTCCTCCACATAACAGTCCATCAGCATCATGATCTGCCTGGTCCCATTTCCTCCAGGCTAACTGGCCAGTCCTTTCTCCCAGTCTTCCTCTGCCATGGTCTCCAAGGCTCTTACTCCAGCTTGTCTACTCAAATATGGTGCCTGGCACCAGTCAACATTCCCTGAATGGAGACCAACCAAGGCAAGTTGGGTCAGAAAAGGTGCCCTGGCATAAATTTAACCAATGTACCCTCTTCAGCCACATATGTTTACATGCATGTACACATATGCATATATTCCATTTCAGTCTTAAAATGGGGAAGAGGAGAACATGCAAATTAAATACAACAGGACAGTATACGGGTAAATACGGTATGTACTCACCGAAGGCACCAATTAGTAACAAATGACTTAATTTTCTTTTACCATGGAATTTCATTTATTTTACTACCTACCAGGAAGAGAGAGAAAGCAGGAAAAGAATGTCTGTGGGCTGGTAAATCTTCAGCTTTTACGCACAAGGCTGTAAATGGTTTTGTGATTACAGTTTATTTATTAGCTTTGTCCATCACTTATTAAGCTCGGGGCAGATATAAAACATATTTTTACGAAAGTTCCATCTCCCCTAGACACACACGTGAGATAAAACTAGAGAGAGATGGTGGGATTATTCGTGTCCCCCCACCTCACCCTGAGATTTGTCATTGCAATTTCTCACTGAGTCACTGAACTCCTCTGGGTACAGCCATGACGCCACCTGGGATCCTAGATGGACTTGGGCATGGACGAAGCAGACATTAAATCAGTCCATCAAAAGGGGGTGCAAAGTGTGTTGCACTGGGAGTTGGAAATCCAGGGTCTGAGATATCTTCTTGCATTTTTAGATTTATGAGTGTAAGTCAGTTCCCCCTCTCTCTCTAAATTCTCTCTTAGTTCCTTTTTCTGTGAAAGGGGGATAATAACAATTATATTCCCAACCTTGGTAGGGCTGGTGGAAAGGCAGCGCTTGGTAAGCCTCAGTGTTACGTAAACATGAGCTACTCTTATTCCACTAGTTTAGAGAGGAGGGCATGGGGAGGGGGACAATAATGAATTCCATCTGAGACACACTGAGTTTAAGATGCCAACAGGACATCCAGTTTAAAATGTCCAAAAGGAGGAGTGGACGGAGGTCAATAGAGGCTTGAGCTGAAGAAGGGGATATGAACATCATCTGCTTGGAGGCAGCTGTGAAGCTGCTGGGAGCTGATGAGGTCACTTGCCCCAGGCAGTTCTCCAAATCTCTGCACTGTAGATTGTTGTCCACCTGCAAAGGTGAAGGACAGCATCCTCCCTGCAACCTCCTATGACCGTGAAATGACAGGCCCAAGCCAACGATGCTGACATCTCATCATCATCATCACCATCATCATCATCATGATGGTGAGCAAGCACTTTAAAGTGTGTGTACCTGTGCTGTTATACATTGTATACATTATATTGTATGAAATATTTGTACTATATATTATGTACTACATATTGTTTTGCACATATGGGTATTGTTGACTATATGCAATACTGTATATTGTGCTTGTTCTAATATATATAATATCATTGTATATGTGTATTATTGTCTAATGTCTAAACAGTATTGTCAATTGTTCACATATGAATCTCTGTGTGTATGTATATACACAAAAGTATGTGTGCATATATGAAATTTTGAGAAATGACTTGGGGAGGGGAGAGTATGTGAAGCAAATACAAAACTAACTAAAGCTAAATATCTTTAGCTTCAAATTCACAGGAGGGTGTTGATACAATGGGGGCTCATTTGTAAACTGGTGACAAATGGACCTTCTCGGGAGCGTTGAGTGTCTTAGTTAACGCTCTCTCAGTCCTGTCACACTGATAAGTGACACATGAACCCTCTGAGCCTGGGGTGATCAGGAGGGGTCTGGGAGGTGTAGGAGGTAGAGGAAAACAGCCAGGGACAGTAAGGCACTGAAGTAAGAGGGGTATCACCAGAGGCCACACATTGAGGGACTGGAAAGATTTCATTCCCAGGCCTCAAATGCTTTTTCTTTCCCCAAGTTCCCAAAAGCTGAAAATTGCTTTTGAATGACTTGGCCCTGTTTCAACCTCTAGGGGAATGGGCCTGAAGCCACTATCAATTAATTTATCTTTCTTTGAAAGTCAAACCATTTTTTTAAGGTATGGGAGTATACTTTGGGAAAGAAAAAAAATCCAATTAGCTCACTAGCACTTCTTGGGAGGGAGATGAAGCAAAGTCTCTGGCACTTAAGAAGGTAGAAAAGGAGGAGAGTCAGTCACCAAGCACTGGATGAACCTCCAGTATCCATCAATTAAGTTGGCTGTGGTCTCCCTCTTTTCAGCAGAGTAAAGTCAGGTGTTAGTCTATAAGTACTTCTCTCCTCCTCCTCCCTCACTGTGGACCAGCACAACATATGAAAGGAAAAGTTGTCCCAGAATATTCTGCTGCTGGTCTCAGGGAGGAATAACATTCAGTTAGATTCAGTCGCCCAAAGCGATGACTGGAGAGAACAAGGAAATTTCACTTCACTGCGTCAATTAGGGCAACATTACAAGAGGCCTATCTGTCCCATTCTATAGAAAAATTGGAATCACAGAATATTAGCAAGGAAGGCACCCCTATCAAAAATCTCATCCAACCGTCCCATTTTCCAGATGAGGAAACTGAACCTGAGAGAGTAAAGTGACTTGCCCAGGGCCACAGAGCAAGCAAGCAAGACATCAGAGGCTCAAACCTCATTGACTCCTTAGTAACATGACTTGAATACAGTTGCTTTTCTAAATACTTGGTCCTGGGTACTCACACGAAGACGACTTGATGAGATTTCTGCCAGCATTAGGAGTTGTGATACCAAGGGGTGAAGAATGAGGCCTTAAGTCTGCTTTGCTTCCAGCAGGCAAGGGATGCAAAGACCCCAGATCCACTGAATTCACAACTGTTCGTATTACCTCCCTGTGACAGAAAAGAAAACAGCATCCCATGACTGGGGAGTCCCTGGGCCATGGTTCTGCCTCTCCTGCATGGAAACAGGAAAGTTCAGGGTACAGCCCACTCATGACCTGCCTTCCCAGTTTGTGGGGACCTTCATACACCAAGATGGCCCTCAGGAAAGGAGAAACTCAAACACTTAGCTAAATGCTGCTGAGTGATGAGACAGGAAAGAGATGGGAGTAGGTATGTCTAGGGGAGGGAGAAATTAAAAATCCCCCATAAAAGTGTATAGTAAGGTGAGAAGCCAAGATGGTGGATTAGAGGCAGCCCAGCTGAATTCTCCCAATATTCCACCACAAATCAAATTTTGGAGCAGCCAAATGAAAGGTCAAGATGAGATGTTTTTCCAGCCTAAGAAAACTTAGGAGGATGGCAGGAGAAGTCTACAACACTGAGAAGGCCTGTCCAACGCCCACACACAATGAGCTACAGCAGCCACTGCCACTGCAGAAACTTCAGGACCTCTCAGCTCAGGGATGGTTAGGGGCTGAGACAACTAGTAAGAAAGAAATCCCAGGGGACTCTTTGCAGGCACTAACTGTTAACTCCATTGCCCATATACAGCTCTGGATCACAGTTCCAAAGCAAGGAGGAGCACTGGTGGCAAAGGGGTAGAGCAGCAGAGACCCTGGCTGCAGCTACAGGACCAAGAATAATACTAGCACTTGTGGCTGCAGAGGTGTAAGAGCCTTTCCTGGGTAAAAACCAGAGAGCAGACCAGGAAAGCAGTGATGACACCTCTGCCAAGATCACATCACCTTGGAAGCACCAAAAACCTGCAGACACTCAGACTAATTCTGAGAGGAGCAGCAGGAAAAAGCCTGAAGCTTTCTTCCACCACAATTCAAAATGGGCAAAGCCCAACTATAACATAAAGTTCAAAGTCAAGAAATAGGCAGGAAAATGAGCAAACAACAACAGGCTCTGCTGCTCCAAAATTTGATTTGTGGTGGAATATTGGGAGAATTCAGCTGGGTTGCCTCTAAAAAAGACTTGACCACAAAAAGTTACTCTGGGAGAGGGAATTATGGGAAGATGGTAGAATAAGGCAGACAGTTATCTGGCTCTCCTACATTCCCCCTCCCCACAAATAACATAAAATAATGCCTCAAAGTGTACCTTAGAGTGGCAGAAATAATAAAAAGTTTGGGTAAAGCAGTCATCCAGCCTAAGACAACTTGGGAGAACGTTAGGAATGCTCTGACCTGCCAGGCTGGTGGTCTGGCAGGGAGTGAAGTGTGGAGAATCACCAACAGTAAGTTGGGGTAGCTGTGTCAGAGGCAGAGGATTTGGTACCTTTTACACTAAGGTCATGTGGGGGTAAGAAGCTAATCAGGGAAAGATTGAAGGATTGGCCTCTGGTGACAATGGACATAGGACCCAAATGCCTTGGCTGGATAAGGTCCCAGGCAATGGCTGCACACAAGTAGTATGTCACAGAGAGAGGGGCCCTTCTGGTTATGGTCACTTGCAAGAGACCAGAGTCCCTGGTTTTGGTTCCTGGGAAGAGGGGCAAACTGACAGCTGCAGTCACAGGAGAACAGAAGTCAGTGGTGCATTTCAAGGACCTAGAGGAGTGAAAGCATTTGCCCTACAGTATTGTGGGGGCTCTTCTTGGAGGGAAGCTCAGGGGGAAGAAGAGTACATGAGGTCATTCATAAACCAAAGTGTGAGCTGGAAAAGCAGAGACCACACCTGGTCTTGGATTATAGCACATTAGAAGAACCAAGAAGTCAAAGGCCCTTGGACACAGCTCAGAAAACAATATCATGAAAAACCTTCCCCCATTCCCTGGGAGCACAGTCCAGCCCTAACATAAAGTTAACAGCCAAGGACATTTTTTTTAAAATGAGTAAACAACACAAAAAGAACTCCACCATAGATAGTTACTGTGTTGATTGAGAAGATCAGTCTTCAAACCCAAAAGACAATGAAGTTAAAGCAACTTCAAAGAAAGCTTCAAAGAGAAACAGTTCTAAGATAAGCTTAAAAAGGATTTTAAAAATCAAATAATAGAGGTTAGGTAAAATTGAGGGAAAGAAATAAGAGTAGTGCAAGAAAATCAAAATAATTATGAAAAGAAAGTTAACCAAATGGACAAAGAGATCCAAAACTTACTGAAGAAAATAACTCCTTAACAATTAGAATTGGGCAAGGGGAAATCAATGACATCATGAGACATCAAGAAATAATAAAACACAATCAAAAGAACAGAAAAATAAAAGAGAACATAAAATATCTCATTGAGAAAATAACTGACCTAGAAAACCTGAAAGTCATGAGTCATCAAAAGTCTAGACATTATATGTCAAGAAATTGTTAAAGAAAATTACTCTAAAGTTTAAGAACTTAAAAATAGAAAATTGAAAGAATCTATCAATCACTTCCTAAAAGAGTTCCCAAAATGAAAACTCACAGGAACATTATAGCTATGTTTCAAAGCTCCCAGGTAAAGGAGAAAATATTACAAGCAACTAGAAAGAAATGATCCAAATACTGTGGAACTATAATAAGGATAACACAATATTCAGTAGTTTCTATATTAAAATACCAAAAAGTGTGGAAAATAAGCAAAGGAGATAGGTTTAAATTAAGAATAACCCACCCAGCAAAGCTGAGTATCATCCTGCAAGAGGAAAAAAAATGGCTATTTAATGAATTAAAGGACTTTCAGATATTCTTGAGGGAAAAAAAACTGAAATTTAAAATACAGGAATCAGGAGAAACATAAGAAGGTAAACATAAAAGATTAATCACAAGGAATTTAATAAGGTTAAGCTGTTTGCTTTCTTATAAGGGAAAATGACATTTGTAATTCTTAAGAATGTTATCATTATTGGGGTAGTTCAAAAATGTATATACATAGAAGGCTTAGATTTGAGTTGATTATGATAGAATGATCTTAAAAAATAATATTGGATACAAAAAGGTAAAATGGAGCAAATTATCTCATACAAAAGAGGTGCATATGGAAGAATTATTACAGTGGAGAGCAGGAGGGAGTGGATGGTGGGTCATGCAGGAATTTTATTCTCATTAGAGCTGGATTAAAAAAGAAATAATATATACATCTAGTTGGGTATAAAAGTCACTTTAATACAGAGAAATAAGAGGGCAAGGAGAGAGGATAATGGAGGGACTCTTAGAAGATCAAGAAATAGAAGGATAAGAAGATAAGATAAGGAAGGGCTCAAAAAATTGTATGAATTACTGGTGCAGTGGTCAGAAGTAAATTAAACTTCCGATGAGGGAAGGCAGAGAGAGAAAGAGATGAAGAAGAAGAAGAAGAACAACAAGAACAAGAACAAGAAGAAGAAGAAGAAGAACAAGAACAAGAAGAAGAAGAAGGAGGAGGAGGAGGAGGAGGAGGAGGAGGAGGAGGAAGAGAAGAAGGGAAGGGGAAAAGGAAGAGGGGAAGAGGAAGGAGAAGTGAGAAGGAAAGGGGAGGAGAGAAGAAGAAAGGGAAAATAGAGTGGGGGGGAAATGGGATATCAGAAAATACACAACTAGTAGTTATAACTTTAAATGAAAGTGAGATGAATTGGCCTATGAAATAGAAATGAATAGCAGAAAGGATCAAATATAAGAACCTGATAATATGTTGTTTACAAAAAACACAATAAAAAATGAAGGACACACGTAGAGTAAAAGTGAAGGGATGGAGTAGAATTTATTATGTTACAGTAGAAGTAAAAGAAAAAGCAGGGGTAGCAATCATGATTTCAGACAAAACAAAAATAGATCTAATTAAGAGAAATAAGCAGGAAAAGTACATTTTGCTAAAAGATACCATAGACAGCAAAGTAATATCAGTACTAAACATATATATGCCAAATACTATAGCAGCCAGATATATAAAGGAAAAGGTAAATGGCACCTTTACAAAAATTGACCATATGTTAAAGCATAAAAACCTTATAGGCAGAAATGTATAATGCATGCTTTTAAGATCATAATGCAATACAAATTATATTTAATTAAGAACTATGGAAACAGACTGAATTTAATTAAGTAACTTAATCTTAAAGAATGAGTGAGTCAAAGAACAAATCACGGAAACAATAAATAATTTTATTAAAGAGAATAACAATAATGTGACAACATACCAAAACTTATGGGGTGCGGCAAAATCAGTAATCAGAGGAAAATTTATATTGTTCAATGTTCATGTCAATAAAATAGAGAAGGAGAAGATCAATGAACTGAATATGCAATTTTTAAAAACTAGAAAAAGAATAAAAGTATTCAATTCAATACCACATTGGAAATATTGAAAATTAAAGGTGAGATTAAAAAAAACTGAATGTAAGAAAATCATTGAATTAGTAACTAAAACTAGGAGTTGAATTTGTGGGGGGAAAAACAATAAAACAGATAACTGGTTAATATGATTTTTAAAAGGAGAAAAGAAAACTAAATCTATTATCAAAAATGAAATGATTGAATTCATCACTAATGAAGATGAAATTAAAGCAATTATTGGGAATTATTTTGCCCAATTATATGTGAATAAATTTAACAGTTTAAGTGAAATGAAAGAATACTTACCCCAAAAAATATAAACTGCTAAGATTAACAAAAGAAGAAATAGAATACCTAAATAAGCTCATTTTAGAAAAATAAATTGAACAGGCAATAAATGAGCTTCTTAAGAAAAAAAAGTGGCAGGATCAGATGGATTTACAAATGAATTGCAGCAAAGATTTAAAAATCAATTAATTCTAATGCTAAATAAATTATTTGGAATAATAGAAAAGGACTTCTACCAAACTCCTTCTATGAAACAAAGATGGTGCCTAAACCAGGAAGAGCAAAAACAAAGAAAGAAAATTCTAGACCAATTTCATTAATGAATATTGAAGGAAACATCCTAAATGAAATACTAGCCAGGAGACTACAGCAATATATCACAAAAAATATACACTGTGAGCAAGTGGGATTTATACCAGGAATGCAAGTCTGGTTCAATATAAAGAAAATTATTAACATAACTGATTATGTCAATAACAAAATCAATAAAAATCTTATGATTATATGAATCAATATAACTTTTCTTGAAAATGATAAGAAATATCTACCTTAAACTATCAGCAAACATTATCTATAATGGAGATAAGCTAACACCCTCCCAGTAAAATCAAGAGTCAAACAAGGACATCCATTATCATCAATATTATTTAACATTACAATAGAAATGCTAGCAATGGCAATAAGAGAAGAAAGAGAAATTAAAGGAAACAGAATGGAAAATGAAGAAATTAAAACTTTCTTTTTGCAAATTCAACTAAAAAATTAGTTGGAACAGTTACTTTAGCAAAGTAGCAGGATATAAAATAAACTCACACAAATCATCAACATTTCTATATATTACCAACAAAGACCTTCAAGAAGAGATGGTAAGAGATATTTCATTTAAAATAACCATGGATGATATAAAACACCTGGGAGTATATCTACCAAGACAAACCCAAGAACTATACGAACATAATTATAAACACTTCTTATACAAATAAAATCAGATTTAAATAATTAGAGAACGAACTGGTGCAAAAGTGAAGTGAGCAGAACCAGGAGAACACTGTACACAGTAACAGCAATATTGGATGATTATCAACTATAAATGACTTAGATTCTCTGATTAAGACAACAATCTAAGATAACTATAAAGAGTTTGTGATGAAAAAAAAATGCTATTCACCTCCACAGAGAGAGATGATGGAGTCTACTTCAAAGCAGAAGGTTGTTTTTTCCACTTTCCTTATTTTTCCTGTTTTTTCCCAGCATACTAATATGAAAATGCTTTGTATGATTTCATGTTTGATATCACATTTCTTGTCTTCTCAACGGGCAAAAGAGGGATGAGATTGAGGGAGAGAATTTAGAACTCAATTTTTTAAAAAAATACATGCGAAAAATAAACAGAAAGGTAGACCAGTGGAATAGGCTAGGGACTCAAGACACAGTAGTCACTGAATATAGCAATCTACTATTTGATAAACCCAAGGTCCCCAGCTTGTAGGATAAGAACTGTTCGACAAAAATTGCTGGGAAAACTGGTTAACAATTTGGCAGAAATTAGGCATAGACCCATGCCTGACACAAGAATAAAGTCCAAATGGGTATATGATTTAGGAATAAAGATTGATACCATAAATAAACTGGAGGAGCAAGGAATAGTGTATTTATCAGATTTATGGAGAAGGGAAGAATTTTTTACTAAAGAAGTGATAGAAAGCATTATGAAGTGCAAAATAGATAATTTTGATTATATTAAACTGAAAAGTTTTTGCACAGCCAAACCCAATGCAACTAAGATTAGGAGGGAAGCAGAAAACTGGGAAAGAATTTTTGCAATTAGTGTCTGTGATAAAGGTTTCATTTCTAAAATATATAGAGAACTGAGTCAAATGTACAAGAATACAAGTCATTTTCCAATTGATAAATGGTCAAAGGATATGAACAGGCAGCTTTCAGAGGAAGAAATTAAAGCTATCTATAGTCATATGAAAAAATGCTCTAAACCACTATTAATTAGAGAGATGCAAATCAAAACAACTCTGAGATACCACATCACACCTATCAGATTGGTTAACATGACAGAACGGGAAGATGATAAGTGTTAGAGAAGATGTGGGAGAGTTGGAACACTAATTCATTGTTGGGAGAGCTGTGAGCTGATCCAGCCATTCTGGAGGGCAATTTGGAACTGTGCCCAAAGGGCTACAAAATGTGCATACACTTTGACCCAGCAACATCACTTCTAGGACTGTATCCCAAAGAGATCATAAAAATGGGAAAGGGTCCCACATGTACAAAAATATTTATAGTAGCTCTCTTTGTGGTGACCAAAAACTGGAAATCAATGGGGTGCCCATCAATGGCTGAAAAAGTTGTGATACATGAATGTAATGGAATACTATTGTGCTATAAGGAACGGTGAACAGGAAGACTTCAGAGAGGCCTGGAAAGACTTATATGATCTGATGCTGAGTGAAAGGAGCAGAACCAGGAGAACTTTGTACACAGTAACAACCAGAATGTGAGAGGAATTTCTCTGGTAGACTTAGAACTTCATTGCAATGCAAGGACTTAAAAAATTCCCAGTGGTCTCTTAAGGCAAAATGCCTTCCACATCCAGAGAAAGAACTATGGAATTCGATCGCAGAATGAAGCAGACCATTTTCTTTTGCATTATGTTTTGGTGTGCTCTATGATTTCTCCTATTCTTTTTAATTCTTCTATGCAACATGACTAAGGTGAAAATGTATTTAATATTAATGTATGTGTAGAACCTACATAAAATTGCATGCCATCTCAGGGAGAGAGTGAGGAGTTAGAGGAAAGGAGGGGGAGGGAGGGGAAAAATATCTAAGATATATGGAAGTGATTGTAGAACACTGAAAACAAATAAAACACTAAAAAACATTTATAGCAGATCTTTTTGTGGCAGCAAAGAATCAGAAATCAAGGAAGTGCTCATCAGTTGAAGAATGGCTAAACAACTTGCAGCATATGAATGGATGGAGAATTGTGCTGTGAGAAATGATGAGGGGGTGATTTCAGAAAACCATGGGAAGATCTACATGAACTGATGCAAAGTGAAGTGAGAAGCACCAGGAGCTCATTGTGCACAGAAAAAACAACATTGTAACAATGATCAGCTGCAAAAAACTTGACTACTCTGATCAATGCAACAATCCAAGACAATTTCAAAGGATTCATGATGAAAAAGTACCTTCAGAGAGAGGACTGGTGGACTCTGAGGGCAAATTGAAGTATAAATTTCTCATTTTCCTTATTTTTCTTACTTTTTAAAAAAAATATGGCTAGTGTGGGAAGGTTTTACATAATTTCATATGTATAATTGATACCATATAGCTTGCCTTCTCAGTGGGTGGGAAGGAGGGAGAGAATTTAAAAAGAAAAGAATGTTAAGATAAATAAATAATAAAAACGTCAAGTGCATGGCAAGTAACTCTAAAACTGTGCATAAATAAGTAAATGATTTTGTACAGGGAAAACGTAAGTGAATGGGGCTAGCTGGGAGGACACCAACACCTCTTTCCTTCCAATGTGCAACTAAGGCACTGAGTAAACAAGACTCTCACTGATGATGAGGTCCTTTTCCAAAAATACAGAGAAAAAGAGTCCATTCACACACACACTACCTTCATTCAATTACGTGAGCATTTATTAAGGACCCACTATTTGTAAGGCATCTTGCTTGGGAAAAAAATCATAAAATATGATCTAGACCCTGCCTGTGGGGAGTCTACTACCTAATGGAGGGAAGGAAAGATATGTAGAAATAACTGTGATATAAGGCAAAATATGGTAAGTGCAACGGAGATGTCCAAAAGACCAGGGGAAATATGGGGAAGGAAAGAGTTAGAGCTGGAGGGATCAGGGAGGTTTCAAGGAAGAGGGTACCTCTAACTTTGGTCTAAAAGGGATGGAGGGATCTCAACATTGAGAGACTGAGATGGATTATAGAAGCCTAGAGATGAAAGAGGCGTCATCAGAGACCACTAAGTCCAACCCCTTCCTTTTACAGATGAGGGAATGGAAGCTCAGAGAAGCCACGTGATATGTCCAAGGTCATGCAGAGATGCAAGGGGATAGGCCAGAATTTGAACCCCAGGTCCCAATTCCAAATCCAATCCTCTATCTCTGTACCATGTTGTTCCATCCCAGACATGAAGGGTAAAAGGATGGAGATGGGAGAGAGCAGGACAAGAATAGGAGCTGGTGAACAGTCCAGTTTCCAACCTGATAGTTGGAAGAATAACAGAACCCTCAACATAAAGAGGGAAATTTGGCACCAGAAGAAGCAGTTGAGTTGAAAATGAAGCTGTTTATAATAGAAGGAGGAGGATGCAAGGCCCTCTCCCTTTGCCTCCACACTGTAGCATGCAAAGCAAAAGCAGGGTGTGCTGAGTTTGAAATTTTGAATTGGTGCCAGATTAAGGAGGGCCTTGATGTCATGATACAGAGCTTGTGTTTTATTCAGAAAACAACAGGGAGTCACTGAAGGCTTTTGGGAAGGAGGCCAATATGATGAGAGCAATGGGTAAGGAAAATTACAAAGGCAGTGATGAGAAGAGTGAACTAGAGAAAAGAGAGCCTGGGGACATGGTGGCCAGTTAAATTGTTCCAATAGTCCAGGAATGCGGAAAACAGGGCCTGAGTCAGGGTATTTGAATGGTGGTGGAGAGAAGAAAAGGATGCAAGAGATGCTATGAATGAAAAATTGGCAGAACTTGGCAAGTGATTAGATGTTGGGGTTGAGGTTAAGGAAGAATCAGTGACTCCAAATTTTCAAGCCTGGATGACTGCAATGCTAGCCACGTCATCAATAGAGCTAGAGGGATGTGGAGAGATTTGGGGAGATGAGGAGTTCGGTTTGGGTCACGATGAATTTCAGGGGCCAGTGAACCATCCTTGCAGAGGGTGCACCAGACGGCTGGGAATATGGAGCAGTACACCCAAGCCAAGGCTGATGCATCCATGTAGAAAGGATCTTTGAAATCACAGGAGCAGATGAATTCACCAATGAAAGAGAAGAAAGAGAGAAAGCTAAAGGGCCAGGATGGAAACTTGGAGAACACCCTGGTAAGTCACTTAACTTCCAGTTGTCTCCAATAGTAGAAAAAATGGCATGACTTAAGTGCCCAAGTACTAAACCAAGACTGTTCAGGGAGGGGAAGTTAAAGCCACAGTGGGGTTAATGAAGTAGGAGGATGGGAGAAATTTTTAAAAATGTGATGAAAACAAAGATCAAGTTTGGGGGGAATAAGGGAGTGGGGAAGGAGGGCAATAAAAAGACAAAGGATTGTGGTTATAGGGGAATATGTCAGAGTTTATCTTGGAAGTGGAATAGTTTCATGTGATGTAGAGTTCACAGGAAGTCTATGAGGTGATCAGGCAAAGGAAGATTAACCGCATTTAACAGATAAGAAAGCTGAGGCTATGTGATTTGCTTAAGACTATATAATTCTAGCTACAGAGCTAGGACTAGTTCTCCAATCCTGATTGCTAGATCAAGCATCAGATGCCTTTTGTTTAATGTATAATGTGGCTGAATACATTTACAATTCACAGCTTTTATTTAAGCATTTTGACATTACACTCAGTGCCCAACATGCCCTCCCCCACTGACAAAGAATTATAACAAATATAACAAAGAAAAACAAACAAAGAAAAAATTTAGCAAAATCGACCAACACAATCACAATGTCTGACATTATGTGCAACATTCAAAAATACAGACTAGGTGGGAGAGTTAGAAACAGACTCTCTGTTTAACAATTGCTGAGAAAAATGGAAAGCTGTGTGTGTGTGTGTATTAACTTTATATTTAGCCATGTGTCCATTTGGAGCCTACTGAAGCACATATATATTTGTCCAACTAAAGAGTCTGAACTCTATTTGATAGGGAAAGGGAACCACCCCCAACCTATCCTCCCCGCTGATGGTTCTGAGTTAATCACTTAACCAACTCCCTGTGTGTCAAGCCTTGTACTGGCTGCTAAGACAAAAGGCAAAAATGAAATATCCCTGCCCTCAAGGAGCTTACCTGGTCAAGTCCAAGGAGCAGACAATAGAGACTCAGTGGCCAGAGGACTAGAGGTTCAGACACTGTGCATCAGTGGTCCAAGTCCCTCGTTTTGTAGAGGAGCCTTGGAGGAACGGAGACTAAGTCAAGGTCACCAGCACTGGGATGGGAGAACTGTGCTGCTGGAGAGTCAGTACCTGACCTGGGGGATCCTGGGAGTAAGTCATTCACTTGCACTAGGTCTATTTCCTTATATGAAGTAAATCTCTGTTATTCTTGAAGTACTGTACAAATTGGAGATTCCATTATTATGGAGAACTCCTTCTAATGAGGCAAGTCAAGACCTGCACTGCTGCTGAGAGCTTTGGGCAGTCCGGAGGAGACTGAGGGGTTGAAAGGGGGACCTGCCCAAGGTCCCCCAGCCAGGATGGGTCAGAGTCCAAATCTTCCTGATGTAAAGGCAGCTCTCCTTTCCTCACAGATGGAGAAGATGAACCTCTGGCTCCCTTCCCCAGCTCCAACATCCCATACTCATTTCCTACAGAGCAGACTCTGTTTAAAATCGTGAATGTGTGTTCTGTTTATCTTTCTCGGCCAAGGTCAATCACAAACGACTTAAACAAACAGTTTAGGGAAAAGAGCTCTCAGTTCAGAACTAGGAGACCTAGGTTCTGTCCCCTCCCTCACCACCAACCACTCTGAGCCTAATCTGTAAAATGAGTGGGTCACGCTAAACTTCTGGGATCCCTTCTAGGACTAAGATGTTATTTGGTCCATTGGAAAAAGAGCCTGAAAGTCAAAGAACCTGGATTCAAAGCCCAGCTCTGCTATTTGTAATCTTGGGCAGGTCACTTTCCCTCTGTGAACCTCAGTTTCCCTATCTGTAACATTGTACTAAGTGATTATACTAAGTGTACTAAGGTCCCTTCTGGTTCTAAAATTCTACAATCTGCAAACCTTGAAACAAGGTAAGTGCTGGTTACTATCATATTGTGTTATGATTATAAGACCTTCCCAGCTATGCATTGCTGGTTAAGATCACTTGAGTTTTTGCTTCACAATGAGTCACAGTTGTGTGGGTTTCAGCTATAACTATATACCTTGTTGCAGCTATTGCTGATGCAAATATAACTGTTTTCTTTATTTTATCCATAAATTCTCTCCCTAATAGCAATAAGGCACGCCAGGGCTTTGGCCTCATGCCTTATTACACCACCTAAGGAGAGAGATAATCACCCAGAAATGTACTTCCTGGAGTGTATTTTATTACTGGAATACAGAGTGTTACAATCCAGAGCACACTTAGTCAGAGATGGCAGAGATGAAAAAGGACGCCTTCAACGGGACCATCGGAGCAGGAGGAGAAGAGGCAGGCAAACGGCTGGGTTGTCTCCAGTTTCAATTTCTACTAGTCCTGGGGTCGTAAAAGGAACTGATCAAACTATTGAGTTGAATTGAAGTGAACCACATCTCAAGTTAGAAAATGAGTGTTCCAAAGAGATACGTCAGGTGACTCTCTGAAGATGACACCACTCCGTGAATATTTGGTATAATCTTTCTGCCATGTCAGGAGTTTCTACCAACTGCTGCTACAAATACTGTTCCTAACTTACGTTGAAATGTTACCATGATTCTAAAGTGCCCTTTTTGAGCGCAATCTATGCACACTTAGCATTCCCATAGTATTAAATTGTAAAACGGATGACTCATGGACACTCAGAAAGGGAAATGATGACTACTATAACCCAGCATGGGTTCACTAAGGGAAAATCGTATCAGCAAGACTGCCTTAGTAGAAGACTGGTACCATGAGAGAAGTGGTGGTAGCCCAGCCACATTCTGCCTTGCTCCAACCTCACATGGAGTATTGTATGTCTTGTTCTGGCTAGACATGGACAAGTGAAGAGATGCAGACAAGCTGGATTGTACCCAAGAGAAGACCTGGAAACTGGCAGGCTCCCAAACCAAAGGATCCAAAATGTCATATGGGGATCACCAATGGAAAAAATTGAGGATCCCCTCAGAGCCCTCTAAGGTCCCTTCTGACTTGAAATCAATGACCATAGGCTCCAAGATGTAACCTTATAAACAAAATACTTGAGGGAGACCACTACTGGAAGTATTTGCATTTGGGTCACCAAAACCTCATGCATCTTCAGCCAACTTACCCCGGTAGAATTTTCAGCCATGAGAACCTACTTGGCCTTTATCATTGTTCTGTGTTTCTTAATTAATTTATTTTATTCTAAATTTAAGAAACAAAACAAGCATTTATATAACAAAGTGGGATAGAAAACAGGATTGCACCTGAAATGTGTGTCCACAGAGCACTTCCTACTCCTTTCAAATATGCAACAAAGTTATCATGTGACTTTCTTTTTTTTTTCCTCCCCCCTAGCCCAAACTTTGAGATGGCTAGTATTAGACACAAATCTGCATACATGTATATATGTATGTATATATGTAATATACACAGACATACATACATACACATGCATGCATGCATGCATGGACATACATATATACATATGTCAGTTCTTTTTCTGGATTCAAACAGCATCTTCATAAGATCTTTGAGGTTAATTTGGGTATTTATAATAGTCAGAATGACTTGGTTGCTCAAAGTTGTTCTTAAAACAATACTGCTGTTACAGTATCCATAGGTTCCCAAAGTGGGCAATACTGCCCCCTGGGGGGTACTGGAACGATGGGGGGCAGTAGTAGCCTGGGGTATTGAATAAAAATAAGGGGGTAGTAGAAGCATAAGGAAAGAAGAGAAGAACATTTTGAGAAACTGTTCATACATGTTTCATCTCTTGTGTAACAGAACTAAAGTCTAAATGATTACATTATTTTCCAAATAAACACACAAAATGCAAGTTGTAACCAATCAGTGGTCAAGTCTACCAACAGATCTTAACAAGCAAATGTTAGTAAGCAAGCGTGTCATGCATCGTCAGGAAGGCCAGCATGCATCCGTAGGATTATATGCATGTAACGACTTGTTTACAATATGATACTGTACAGTTACATAACACAAGATACTCATCATCAAAGTTGCAGGCAGGAAAAAACCACAAATTTACAATAGATTATTAAATTTAAGATGTTTCATTTTTTAAAATATATTTTATATTTTTTGAATGAAAAGTTCCCCCAAAAGTCATTAAAGAGTTAAAGAAAGTAGATTTCCAGGGGGTGCAGAATAATTTTTAAAAGGGGGCAATAAGCCAAATAAATTTGGGAACCTCCACTGTATACAATGTTCTCTTGGTTCTGCCCCTTTCACTCTTCATTATTTCATGGAGGTCTTTTCATGCTTTTCTAAAATCAGTGAGTTCATTGTTTCTTACAGCGGAGTAATATTCCATCATAAAAGTATACCAGAATTTATTTAGCCATTCCCCTCTTAACAGGCAGTTTCCGGTTCTTTGCCACCACAGAGAGAGCTGCTATAAATTTTTTAGAACATGTAGATTATTTTCCAGACCCAGTAGTGGTATTGCTGGGTCAAAGAACATAAGCAGTTTAATAACTCTTTGGGCATAATTTGAAATCTCTCTCAAAAATGGTTGGATCACCTCACAGATACACCAACAACGAATTAAGGTCCTGAATTTTCCACATCTCCTCTAACATTTGTCAATTTCTTCTTCTATCATTTTAGCCAATCTGATGGGCATAAAATATCTCAAGGTTGTTTAATTTGTACTTCTCTAATCAATAATAATTTCAAACATTTTTTCATATAACTAAATTGTTTTGATTTCTTCATTAGAAAACTGTATGTTCATATCCTTTAACTATTATCAGTTGAGGAATGACTCACATTCTTATAGGTTTGACAAAGTTTTTTACATTCTCGAGATATGAGATCTTTGTCTGAGAAGCTGTCTATAAATATTTTTCCCAGTTTTCTGCTTTCCCTCTGATCTTGACTATATTTATTTTATTTGTATAAAAACTTTTTAAGTTAATGTAATCAAAATTATCCATTTTATATGCCACAATACTCTCTATCTCCTGTTTGTTCATAAATTGTTCACTTATCCATAAGTCTGATAGGTAATATGGTCCATGTTCTTCAATTTTCTTGTAATATCTCCCTTTATATCTACATCATGTATCCGTTTTGACTATATCTTGGTAAATGGGGTAAGATATTGGTCTATGACCAATTTCTGTTGGACTGTTTTCCAGCTTTCCCAACAATTTTTACCAAGTAATTAATTCTCATCCCAAAAACTTAAGTCTTTACACCTGTCAGACACTGGGTTTCTCAGAAATCTTTAAAGGTGGTCTTCCCAAAACCTACCCATGCCTTGGATGAGTCCACCTTCCTCCTCCTCATCTATCATCGGCTCTAAGATGGTACGGTCACTTTCTCCCAAAGTTCCTTATTGGAACCAAACATTGGAGAGGGAGGGGGAACAAGGGGAAAAGGAAGGGAATAAGTATTTATATAGCACCCACTGTATGCCAGACACTATGCTAAGCACCTGACAAATATTATCTCATTTGATATGAACAATTCCCTTCGTTTTGTATACCTCACAAAAGACATTATCTCCTTTTTTCATATTTGGATCATTGTTTTTCGGTCTGGTCGGTTTCCTTTGTCATCCTCTGTCATTTTCTGTTCTACATTTACCAGCATGATTCTGAGAAGACAAAGGCTCACCTGCCCAAAGACTCCAGGACACAGATGAAGGGCCATCCAGCCTTGGTGGCAAGGTAACTGTGAAGCTCAAATCAGATAGTAGATAGAAAGCAATTTGCAAACTTGACAGCCTCATATAAATCTCTACACTCATCACTCCTGTTTCTTGAGCTTGGATCCAAAAATTCAAATTCCGTTTTCCTCCCTTATCTTCATAACCAACTGTTCACTTTCCTCCTTTTTTCCCTCTACCCTTCAATGTGCAGCGGTGAGGGAGACACCACCTTAAGTATTAGACTGGGGAAAGACAGACCAACAATAGACAGACCAAGAACTGTACATGGAGGGGAAAAGGGCATGCCACTGCCCCCAAGTGGTAGCTGCCTACCAGGCTATAGGGGAGTGGGCATTCTCTTAATGACTGGTAGGGAGTGAAATGGGCAGATTTAAATGTTGACCCAGAGCATTTGCGACAGATGGCTACAGGCAATTAGCTAGCATGGGTGTGTCCAAGGTAGTAGAGCTATGAGCCTCAGGACAAAGGGTTAAGGTTCTCAGATGATATGAGCCCATTTTGTGTCTCCACCGGCAGACTCTGGAGGGTGTGGGAATGGAGCAGGAGGGGATGCTGGGACAAGGTGGAGGTCAATACACCTTTCAGTGCTTAGAGCCCAGAATGGAATGCATTTTGGATCCCAAGGCTCATCCTCGAGGAATAGTGACAGTATTCTGGGACTTTAGAATAATGCTTAGGTTCACTGCATTCTAGGTTCCTTCTGGGGGTCTTCTCTGTCATTTTTAAAGTGAGGGTGTGATCATGGGGCTACACAAGACTCAGGAGCTCTCTAATTTCATTCTAGACACACCCCCACATAAGGGAACATGCATCTCCACCAGTCCTATCCAATTGATAATGGTCACATCCATGCCTGTCAGCAGGAAGCTGAGGCCACCAGACATAGCCATTTTGCCTGTGACCTGTTCCAAAAGTCCTCCTTCCTGGTAACATTTATGGAGTCTCATCTTTATTCCCTGTAACTCCGTGATCCTCTTTCTCAGACATTGGTAGGGAATAAGGGGACATTGTCCAGCTCCACTCTGTGAGAACCTCAAATCTGTGATGTTGCTACAACAGTTGAGTGGCCCATCATGTCCATCTTTCCAGCCTTCCAACATAGTCTGAAGTCTCCTTCTGCCTTTTCTGATTCTCTTTCTTCTTTATTTTACGCTTAAAGCATTTCTGCCATTTTCCCCCGAGGAACACTTCATTTCCCTTCACTTCCCTGATAAGCCATGAAAAATTGTTAAATTTGCCAGAAAATAAAATACTTTAAGCCCAGAAATTCAGTCTCCAAAAGCCCTGAATCTTATATTCAAGTTTAGTGTCTATGGTTTAGAAAAGGAGAGGGGGAGAAAGCATATCTACACTGCAAGTCCCTGGCATATGAAAGGGTAGCAGATAATATACCTGCAAATGGGGCACTTAGGGAGTCCATGAATATTCATTGGAACAATCCGTACAGTCCACATCCTACTCATTCATAGCTCCTGCTTTTCCAAAGCAGACTCTGTTGACAATGCCTAGGATCTCATTGTACACAGAAGGCATTCAATGTGAGCCCATGATTCTGATAACTGCTTGCCGAGTTCCAAGATGACCCAAATGGTGATGTACTATACATGGCCGTCACTTTTAGTTAAGCATTCTTGTGCATTCTGTTCTGCAGAAAATTAAATGAGGGAAAAACTGACCCATCTCAGCAGCCAGGGAAGTTTTGTTTCAATGGTATTCAGTCCCATATGCCTGGAACAGCCGCCCACCTTCCATCCGCCAAGCCTCTTCTCTCCCTTCATCCACAATTTTCCTCCAATCCTACCTCCCAAACTTCCACTTAGAAATTACCTTTTCCCATGAGATACACTTAAAAGAAACTGTGAGAGAAAACTGAAGATCAAACTCAAAATACCAAACAAACCTTTAAAAAGGAATGTACATTTGCTTGGCTTTTTTTTTTTAATGTTGATTATACATAAAGCCAGGAGGACCTGTGTGTCATACTGCCTTAGGATGAAACATGTAGGAGTATTAAGTTGTGTTTTCTGTTCAGTGCTTGTGATAGTGCAGACACTCAGTACATCTTCACTAATGACTGAAAGATATATTGTTGCTCCTGACTATTGGCACACTTTGCCAAATGCTAATTGGTTCCACAAAATCACAACGTTGGGTAAGACAATGGAATGGGGGTAGGGAGACTTTTTTCCATATCAACAGGGTTATTAATGGAATGGTCAGCAAATGGATGAGCAAGTGCTAAATTGTATCCCAGCCAAGATTTCAATCTGCATTGTGGGAAGCCATGCATCTGCCACATGGAGCTGGAGCAGGATTTCAGTGTGATGGTAGGTCTGAGTTACTCTGATAATTCTACATATCCAAGAACTCATCAACGTGGATCCTCTACCAGGTCAACCCCTGAAACCCATCCATGTCAACTCTTCTCCTTGTCTTCCCACACTGCTTTCACAAAGGCCCTACCCAATGACCACCAATGGATTGGGTGAACTGTCCATCAGTCATCCTTCCCTCTTCCCACATTACTGGTCTACCTTCCAGTCAGGTCATACATACTTCTAGTGACATCCTTGACCCTCCTTCCTGGAGCAACTCTTGCCCAGTAACATGTGGCAGCCTTGTAACACCCATGCTCTACAACTTCATTGTCTTGTGAATGACCCTCAACTTTCGTTCTTTGGAAGTTGTGGCATTCTGTACTTCACAATCAAACAACATCCTCAGAAAACTATTGGGCAGGAGCTATGAGCAGGTCTAATCATTCTGAAAAAACAATTTGGAATTGATACTAATAGCATTTATGTAGCAGTTACTACATTTTAGGCATTATACTAGATACTTTACTAATATTATCTAATTCAATCCTCACAACAAGGTAAAGTGCTATTATTATCCTCATTCACAGATGAGGAAACTGAGGCAAAGAGAGGTTAGGTCACTTGCCCAAATCAGAGGCCAGATTGTATTCTATTCATTGGGCCAAATACCTGCCCCCAATTACGCAAATAAAATAACTAAAATGTCCACACCCTCTGACCTAGAGATTCCATATCTTTGGACATCTATGCCCAGTGAAGTCGTTGAGGCCCTACATACATACACCAAAAATGTATAGTCACACTTTTATGTGGTAACAAAGAACTGGCCGCAGAGGAGATGCCCATTGACTGGGGATGACTAGACAAAGTGGGACACATGCGTGTAATGGAATCTTACCGCACTGAGAGAATTAGCTAATAGGATGAAGACAGAGAAACATGGAAAGATCTCCATGAACTGAAGTCAACACGAAGTGAAATCAACAGAGCCAAGACAGCTACACAATATGCATGGATGACAGCAATGTAAATGGAAGGAACAACCACCACAAAACAACTGAAACAATATTGTGAAACCATAAAGAGTAAGATTGGCCTCCAAAAGAGATGACATCTCCCTCACGCATGCACAATCTTTGTAGAGCATGGAGGCCACATGTGTGAACCTCACATGTAATATCAAATCTTTTTTCAACCTGTTGATCAGTTTTGCTAATTAATTTTTTCTTTTCTCTTTTGTTTCTTTTTTTAATTATTTTTTATGAGGTGACTCTCTGACAGGGAAAGGGAGGGATATAGGGAGGAATCTAGGCAACGTGGAAACAAAAGAGAGCAATAAAAATCTCTACTTCTAAAATGTTTTTAAAATAAAAGAAAATCAGCTCTAACAAGATGGCCCTCTCAGGGAGAAGTTGGGGCCTTCAAAAGCACTCTGCTAGTCTCCAAATGCCATTCAACCCTCTCTCCTCCTGTTCAGTTCTGTTCAGTTCTGGCCCAGGTCCTTATCCACTCAAAGTACCTGTTCAGTGAATGTGCTGATGGACCAGCTGATGGACTGTCGATCCATCCACCTGCCTATCACAGCCTGGACCAGAACCATCAGTTTGGGTTACAATGTAGACACTAGTATTCCACAGTATTATTTCAAAATGGAGCTGTTTGGACTCTGGAAACCAACTCTTTTAGTCTGTAAGCACTGTGGGGATTACAGAGTACAATACTAGACCTTATGGGATGACCACCAACAAAACTTAAAGACAGAAAAAAGAAATGTGAACCCACAGAGAAATGCAGCATCCCAATGGGATTAAGGGGTTAACCCCTAGGCCCCCTCCTACCTTCCCAGGCTCCTCATATTTTACACCCCTCCAGCCTTCAGGCCCTTGTCCTGACTCCAGCCCTTGGCATAATCTGTCCTCCTGACCAGGAGTGTTCCTTCTCCTCATCTCCACCTCCTCCTTCCTTGGCTTCCTTCCTCCCCCCCCACCCCCTTCCCTCTAGATGACTTTGCACTTGTCCTGTATAGATCTTGTATGCAGTTACTGACATGTTGTTTTCCCTATTAGACTATAACTTCCATGAAAACTTCCCTTTCTTTGTCTCCTCAGCACTCAGCCCAGTGCCTGGTATACAGTAAGCACTTAATCTATGCATGTTAATTATCACTTTCCCAGAATGGAGTGATCGGCACTGGCAGTCGGTGAGTTCCCCATCACCCTAAATCTGCAAGAGAAAGCCAGGCGTTCATAGAGTAGTTACAGAAGGGATTATGACTATCCTGTAGGTGAAATTAAAGAATGCTTGGTGAATCAATCTGTTAACTGCTATTAAGAGTCCCTGCTATTAAGAGACAAAAAAAGAACCAGCCCTTGCCCTCTGGGGTTTACCAAGGATCTCCAAGGGAGCTGAGACCCAGATCAGTCAGAATCAAATCCAAGACTTCCTCTGAACAGCTCTTGCCCATCTCGCCTGTCTCAAGGATGACTGTTTTCCAATGGACAAGGTGGAAAGTTAGTCTCCTTCAGGCTCCTGGAATAAGGAATCTCTTCAGCATCCTATTTCCCTTCTGTGCAAGCGCAAACAGGGGCTGAGATCTCAAAGGACAGCACCCACAGAGTTTTTCCATCTTTAAACTTGGTTAGAGGTGGAAATGTTGCTGCCGCTGCTGCCACCTACTGTCTGTCCCCTTCCATGAGAGTGACCGTGCAGCCTAGCCTGGTGGATGCTGAAGAAAATCCAACTGGGCTCATGGCCTCACCCCACAGCCTGGAATTCCTGGTGTGCAGAGGCCTGTAGAGCCTATGGAACGAGGCCCTCCCAAGGGAAGTGTGAAGCCACTTTTACGGTCCGCCTTTGCACTACTCCCCACGTGGACTCTGTGCTCCAGCCACGCTGACTTGACCCATCTCCCTAGCTTGCTTCATACCAGTCCGCCTAAAATGTGAACCCCACTCAGCAGGCTTCAGCCGCTCCACTGAGGCCGTCCTCCCAGGCCCCTTGCTCCAGGAAATCTCCCTCCATGCCTTCCCCGCTGAGCGGTCACCTACTCCACATCATGGCTGTTACCTGTCAAGCTCAAAGCTGCTGTCTCCACTTTGTCCCCGATTTTAATCGCATTTGCCTTGTTACTTTATAAATGCTTCTCTTCTCTCAGTACGGGTTCATACAACCAATTTCCCAGGTTTCTCTGAGATTGTCCTTTTTGCATTTCTTAAGGCACCGCAGAATTCCATTACATGTACATAAAAGACACTCTGACCAACCAGAACTCTGCTGATGAGGCAGGCTTTCCACATGAAAACATGGCTTTCCATGGCCAATATGGAAATTTGTTTGGTTTGACTATGCATGTCTGTCACAAATGTTTTGTTTTTCTTTCTCTTTGTCCAGTGGCAGGGTAAAGTGCAAAAAAGAGAAAATAAATTATTGCTAATTACAAAGTAAAATAATTGCCAAAACATCATGTCTGTCTGATGGTCTTCCTTTCCACTCCATCTCTGACCATCATCAGTATTATCTACAGATAATCTGCAGATTGATCTACAGTCCAGCTACAGGATTCTTCAGTCTTGTCCACTCCAAGGTCTGCCAACACAGTCACACCTTAGACACACTGTCCCATGGAATGGCAGCACCTCCAGGTGAAACTGAAATAGGCCATAACCTCTTATCGCAACCCTCCCACTATCAAGATTCAGATGTGGCCAATGTGGGAATTGGTTTTATTTGACTAGGAATATTTGTTACGAGAGTTCTGCTTTTCCTCTTTTTAATTGGGAGAAGGAGGGACTTGAGAGGGACAGGATCTAGCAGTTAGGTTTTTAAAGAAAAGAAAAAGAAGAAAAGGATAATGGAATATTTTTTTTTAATGCAAAGAACAAAAGGAAGCCCAGAAGGAAACTCAAACAGGATAGCTTTGAAAATTTGAATATTACATGTTTTACTTATTACATGCTTAAAAGGAAAAGCAAACTATGGAATAGAGATTTACAGTTTCAGACACAGTCTTCTTCTTTCTTTTTAATTTCTAGATGGAAATCTTCATTTTATTTGATATTTGTTAAGTTCAGAATAAAAAAAAATTTTAATTCAGAAAGAAATTTCCAGAAAAACAGAGATTTATGCAATAACTTTAACTAGAACCATAGGAAGAAAAAATAATTAGATGACCACATTACTCCTAGAATGATTTTTTTAAAGTCTAAAAAAAACTGAAGAATAGAGTAGGAGTGACATTAGAGTTTTTCATGAAAAACTCAAAATGAAGACTTATGGTTTAGAAGATAAATCAGAAAATCTTAACAAAGCAGTGGACATCCTAAAACAGAGAACTACACCAAATGCAATGACAGGATAACAATCTTTAATTGTATCAAAAGATAATCAATTCAGAAGAATATGGGAGATCTCAATAAGCAAAAATAATTAAGTTAGAAGACAGTACACAAAGAAAAAGCACAAAAGTTATTGCTCTTCCTATAAAACATGATGAAGTAAAAATAAAAATAGATCAGGAAACCATATTTTAATTACCCAAAAGTATTGGAACCAGTGGACCAGGTGCAAATTTACAAGATCCACAGGATGCCAACAGAGAGTAACCTCACATTGAACTAAAGCAAATACCTAGGAGTAAGGCTCCAAAGCTTTCAGATCAAAGAGCAAATATTACAAGTGACCAGAAAAAGGTAGCTCATATACCAAGGAACTCCAGCCATAATCACCCAGAACTAATCACCAACAATGAGAAATGGGAAAACAGCCTGAAATTTGATACACCAAAAAGCAAAGGGAAATAGATTCTACCAGAGCATAATTTAACCTGCAAACATTACATTAGGAGGAGGGAGAGAGAAGGAAGAATAGTCTTTTATCAGAATACTAAGTTCAAAGCATTCCTTTTGAGAAAACCAGAGTTGAACTGAGCCCTTGGAATGCAAACAGAATACAAAAGAAACTTGAGAAAGTACAAGGGCTAGGTGATGATTTAATGCTTAAATACCGAAAGGAGAGCTGAGAATATTGTCCCTTATGAGTCCCACATTGTCCAAGAGTCATTGATGTGAGAAAAAAAAAAAGATAAGCTCTCTGTTTTCAAGTAGAAATGCCCTAGTGAAGGAAGATGGGGGACAAAGGGCCTTTTCTTCCTTTACATTGGAGCAGTCCAAGTAAAGGTCATTCAGACACAGAGGTGGAGGTAAGAGGGAAAGGAGGAGGAGAGGATCATGTTCTCATCTGAGCTGGACTAGGAAGATGAAGGAGAGAGAAAGGTCTGCCTCAGAGAGGAGCTGCCTCAAGCAATACAAACTATAGATAGGGAGCATCTTTTTCTATCAAAGCTGAGTACAAGACCCAGTGATTTGGGGCTGGCCTGGGAAGGTGGGATGCAGGAAGAAGACAAGGATCCGATTGTTCCAAGTATGATAAACTGCAGTTGTAGCTAATACTGGTTTCTTTCAGAAAGGGAAAGGGGAAAGGAAAGAGAAAGAAACATCATAGAATTTGATGGAGAATAAAAATAAACGAAAATCGAAACCATTAATGTTAATGAGTTGAACTTGTCTAACAAATAGAAGAAGGTAAAGAACTGAATTAGAAAGCAAAGCCCTAAATTTGGACATATTAAAGATATGTGTATTACATAGTCGTACAATTAAAGTGGAAGATTATAGAATGTATTATGCTTCAGTTGTATCTATATAAGTAGGAAAGATAGCCATGAGGTCAGTCAAGACAACAGTAAAAATGGATACGGTCAAGAGAGACAAACAGGGAGTTTACAATGTGCATAAGTATAATGTTTCTTATGTAATATATGTGATGCCTTCACCATATAAAATGAAACTATCAAAGTTAAATATGCATGTACCTAATGGCATTGCAGCTAAGTACTTAAAAACAGAATTGCAAAAAGGTCTAGCTAATAAGACAGTAATTACAGGTGATAGCCATATATCTCTTTCAGATTTAGACAACTCTAACCCAAAGGTAAGCAAAAGAAAATAAACTAAGGATCTGAACAAAATGTTAGAAAATTTAATTTTGCAATTATTGAATGAAAATGTTAAGATGCGTATCGAATCACATAACACATTTACAAAAATTCAATTATATGGCCGAGCATAAAGAACTTGTAAATTCAGAAAGACAGAAATATTAAAATACATCCTGTATAGATCACAAAACAATAGAATTGTAATTACTAAGGCTTCATATACTAAAGTTGCAGAATTTAATGAAGGCTAAATAACATTATCTTCGATAACAAGTGGGTCAAAGAACAAATCACAGAGACAATCAATAACTGACCATAAGCAAGTGATTCTTTAAGCATTAGTTTCTCCAACTGAAAAATGGGGACAATGCCATGTAGCCAAGCTGTTGTGATGCTCAAATGAGATAAGGAGCAAGAAGTGTACATTTTAAAGTGTTACAAACACATCAGGACTTTTTTTCCCCATTAATGTATTTATACAAAATACATAGTTGATATATATATATATATATATATATATACACACACTAGTGGAAAAAAGCATTTGTGTATGTTTATGTATGTGCGCATGCATGTATGTATGTATTTGTGTGCATGTGCGTGTGCAGCTATGGATTGTCCTTCCAATTATATGCCTTCATCTGAACAATAAGGCATATTTTATCCACATGATTTGATAACCTATAGGCTATTCCTCAAAACTTGCATTTTCCAATTTCAAATTATTTCCCATATTTTGTGTCCCTCCCCTCTCCAATCCATCTTCCAAGATGATTCCAAAATAATTTTAAGGTATAGGCATGACCACATTGCTCACCGCTCAAAAATTAGCCTAAAATACAAAAAAAGAAAAAAAGGAAACAAGCATTTATTAAGCACCTACTGTACGCTAAGTACTTTATAAATATGATTCCAATTTTCCTCACAACCACCTTGGGAGGCAGGTGCCTCCATTTTATAATTGGAGAAACTAAGTTAGGGGTGAAGACATTTGCCTACGGTGAAACCCCTAGTAAGCATCTGGGGCAGAATTTGAATTCAGATCCTCCTGACTCCAGGCAGGGAAACTCCAGGTCTCAGCTGGGCACTTAGAGCCTTCCACAATTTGGGTCCAACCTTTTCTTTCCAGACAACAGACAATAGTCTGTTACTCCCACTTTGTGCACTCCACGTTCCAGTTTCCCAGCTGTCATTCTCAAGCCTTTGTTAGTAAGCCTAGGCACTGGGGGCAGAAGGGAGAACATGGCACCTCCACATAGGTGCCAAAAGTCCTGAGATCTTTTAGTTCTTCCTTGGTCTTTCTCAACATATCAGCGAAATGAACTCACTAAATGACTTCACAGTCTTGCTCTAGGAGATATGAAAGCAATCAAAATATAAACTCTGAGGTGATTTTCATGTAGCCCACCTCTATTCTCTGATGAAGAGGAATGCACACAGGGGAAAAGTTCCTGCTGAATAAAATTAAATTCTTTGGTCCATGGACTTAAGAGAGACTCGGGAGCACTGCATTTGCTTTCCTATCCCTGCCCAATCCCCGTCTTAGAGGAGAAACATGAGAAATAGGACACTGGGCTGAGCAAGGATGAGGGGCATGAGATTGGCATCCTGGATTGATTGGGTGATTGGAATGAGTGAGGGAGAGAAGAGGCAGCCAGCATGGTTGATGTTTGAGCCACAGACAGGGCCCTACATCCCCAAGGAACATTAAGTTGTGTCTAGAGCATAATGCTTGTTGGAGCCTTTTCCCTCAGAGATAACTGACAAAAGAAGGTGAAACTTGTTTCTCCTTTTTCCCCACTCACCCCCCTTCCTCTGGTGGCAGATGTTGATTCCAAAGTTTTCCTGTTCTTTAAAGTTGTTTACATTTTCTGTTTAATTAGTTTGACTGCAGGCTTAGATAAAGTTTTGATTGATCATAACTGCTTATGTTTGTTTGTGTTTTATTATTTGTGAATAGGGAGTTGTAAAAAAGATAAAGAGACCATGAGGCATGTTATGAAGACAGACAGATATACAGAAAGACAAACAAATAGGCATACAAATTCTCTGTTTGAATTGTCAGGGGTAGTTGTGTAGAGAAGCTCTTCTCCCCAGCTGGGGGCTCCTAAGCTATATGAAAGAGAATCTTACTGGTCTTTTTAAAATGAATTTCCAAAAGTGGAATAAAAGATGAATCCAAGATTTTCCTTGAGTTGATAGCCAACCAATAGTCATTGCTTTTGGGGGGAGGGGGATGGCATTATGCTGTAGTGATCATGTGACCATCCCATCATTCTCCTCCATAAATATATGGAAAAAACCTCTATATAAGTGGAGCAGAGGTGGTAACTAGAGAGTAAGTCATGGCTGGTGAAAGGAGGAGGAGAGTGACTGGACAAGACCAGGGACGCCCCTTCTCTTCTGTAGTGGTCTAACAGAACCTTTTCATTGTCTATAAACAGCCCTCGTGGACACAGTGACACTTAGCTCAGAAGTGAATATATACCAATCTGGCATACAAGAACCATCAGGGGAATCATTAGCTTAACAATACTTAGCTATAATCCTAGAAATGTAAGGCAAACAATTATTCCTATAATGAAGATGGCCCTTGATTACTTCTCCAAGGCTCATGAGGACATATGTTCCTGAGGACCTTTCTAGGAGAGAGAAAAGGACAAGTGGACTGATAGAGATAGACAGACACAGGCAGGCAGGCAGACAAACTGAGAGCAGGTCCAAGACTCACTCAGAGGAGATCCAAGACAGAAATCAAGGCAAGGAGGGATGGAACAGAGTTTGCCTTGACCACTGATAGAAAAGGGAAGTAAAGCAGGAACACAACCTCCAGACTCTTGTTCCCCTGTTTCCCTTGACAGGAAAGGCCATAGGAAGAGTCAGAGAAAAATTTTCAGGTTCTTTGTGCCCTTGGAGGGAGAAGGGAAGGGGAAGTGGAAGGAGAGAAGGAGCAGGGGGAAGAAAGGCAGAAAGAAGGGGAAAGAGAAGATAGGATTGGAGAAGGGAAAGAGGAGGAGAAGGAGAGGGAAGAAGGGAATGGGATTGGGAGAGGAGGGGGAGGGAAAAGAGGGGGAAGGGGAATAGTAGGAAAGGGGAGAGTAGGAAAAGAGGCAGGGTCAAGCTGGATTCCTGAAGTCCTGCCCCTTCCTTCTGGGTCAGACCGGGTCCCAAGTTGAGCCCTCTCAGCTCTATTTCCGCTGAGGTGAAGCATTGCCTATCCACACTGGAAACTCTGACAGAGGAAGAAAATCAGTTTGCAAAGAAGGCATTCAAGGCCCATTAAGTGACAGATCCAAGACCCTTCTTGGATTCCCTAGGAAGTCAGTTTCTCAGTTCCTGACCCAATAAGGAACATTTCTCTACTCGCAAGAAGAGAGATGGAGGGGCAGGTGCGTCTGTTGCCCTTATCCCCCATTCAAACAAGCAGAAGTTGTTAGCCCTGACTTTGCAAGGGAAGATTGGGACTGAGGGTACCTCATATCATACCTCCATTGATGGGTGCATAACACCCACCATTGTGCCACCATATTAGCAAATATGGGCCAAACTGAAGATACCCTATAATATTCCCTCTCTTGTCTTCATACCTCTCATCCCCCAGGTCTACAAGGCTCTCTCTCTCTTCACCTGTCCCCTCAAATGTCCACTCTGGCCTTCTAGTTCATCAGTATCCTAAATAACTTCTTTCTCCTTCCTACCTTACCTTACTTTCATGCTCCACTCAAGTCCTGGGGTCCTCCATCCCTCCTGCTCTCCCACTCCATTCTCCATGCTTTGTTCTCTCTTTCCTTTCCTCATCATCTTGAAGAAAATCTGACCAATCCAAATGTCTCACACTCTGACTTCCCTCAGTCCCTTGTCCTGTCACCTCACCTCTTACCCAGGAATCACTCCCTGCCCAAAGAATCAAGAATTGTAGCATTAGAAGAACCTCAGTGGTCTTATCTAAGCCATAAATGAAAAAAATCTACAATTCATATCCAAATAGAACTCATCTCCCTCCCCTCCCCCTGAAAAAAACAACCCAATTCCACATCTTTCTGTTGCTCCTTATTTCCCTTTTCTTGCACTCCTACAACATTCTTTCTACTTGGAACGTCATCCCTTGATACTTCTGCCTGCTACAACCTTGCCCACTCTTCCCTGCTCAGGCTGGAGCATCCCTCTTTTATGGTGGCCCCTTTCTCTCATTGGTGAGTTCCTCCCAGAGCCTCTGTTTTGGGTGTGAGCTCAGGCTGGCCATCCTCCCAGATGGGTATCTGACTCTCCAGAGTTAGATATATTCCTTTCTCCCTCTTTGATGCTTTATCTTCTGTCTTTAGAAGGGAAGGTCCTAGAGAGCAGGAACTGTCTTTCTCTTTGCTTGTATTTGTAACCCCTGGGCTCACCCAGGCCTGGCATGTAGTAAATACTTAATCATGCTTACTGCCTGACCAAAGCCCAAATGCCACCCACTCCAGGAAGTTTTCCCTGAGCTGAGGAGCTATAAATTAATCTCCCTCAGGCACCAGGCAATTTCTTCCCCTTCTTGTCACATATGCTGTTCTGCATTATATAAGAGGCAGTGGATGCAAGGATGCCCTTAGAGTCAGAAGAACTTAGTCCAAGTTCTGCCTGACCCATATTAGCCAAGTGGTCATGGTAAAATCACTTAACCTCTTAGTACCCCAGGCAAAGTTCTAAGACAATAAATTACAAATAAATTGCTGCCTGGACTGAGGTTACTTCCACATGTAGAGATCCTGACACCAGTAAAAGGTCCAGACCCCATCCCCCCAAATATTCTATATTTGTAGCATGTCTCTGACTGTAGCAGGAGCATCGTTGGGTCATCCCATTATAGCCTTCAGCACTGTGCACACAGTAAGTTCTTCAGACTGTAAATGGTTGTGCTGTATGAATGGATGACGAAATATGAATGAATGAGTGAACGCATTACCTGTTTTCAAGGAAGACTGAAACAGGCAAGTACAACCAGTCAGAAACGTAAGGGCACAAGGCTCAGAAACACTTACCTTGCTTTCCTTTCCCCTCCTTTCATTTTCAAAAAGGTCTAATAATTCCAAATTTGAAAATTCTGAAAAACAGAAGGTACAGAGTAAACTTAGTGCGGCATTCATGGCCTCTGAAAGAGAGTATGGCATAAAGAAGAGAAAGTCAGCTTTGGGGTCAAGGACACCTAGGCTCAAGTCTCACCTCTGAAACATATTGGCTGATGACATAATCTCTCTGTGTCCCAGGCAACACTCTAAGACTCTAAGTTAGACAACAAATGCCAATATGCATTGATGGAGGATTTGTCCTCCTGGGAGAGCTTCTGATGCTAATGAAGTCACAGGAACAGTCAGTCCCAATTCCCATCCCTCCCAAAACCTCCCTACGCAGCTGCTATCCGGGACCTGGGGCACTGTCTCCTGATCTATCCAAAGTTGCCCCTCTCTCTGATCCTTAACTGATGTGTCTCCCCACAAACCTCTGCTCCCCTCCCCAAGCTACACTCTTGGAACCCAAGCAAGCCTTCCTTTAAAGGCCAGCTTAAATGTCACCTCCTTCAGGGAAGCCTTCCCTGAGAGCTTTCCTCTCGGTAAAGTAATGACCCTTCTTTGGTCCCACTTGGCAGTTCTTTGGTCTGCCCTAAGCATCCTCTATGCTCTTGTCTGTTTCTGTCCATCTCTGTCTGTCTCTGTCTCTTTATCTCTCTCCCACCCATTCACACACACATACACGCGCACACACACACACACACTCACACACATACATATGCATTCATACATATATAAAATAAAACATATGCATGTATATATATACACACACACATACACACACACACACACACACACACACACACACATACAAATATACCTATGCAGGCTGTTCTAGCTATTAAAGCTTAAAACTGCATTCTGATTTTTGGAACAGCTCATACATATTCTAATCCAGACTTTTTGTCTGCCTGGGTTTCTGAGAGATTAAAGGACCTGTCCAGGGTAACACAGCCAGGATAGGTCAGAGATACAACTTACACTAGGTCTTTCTGACTCCAAGGCCAACTCTGCCTCTGTTCTGGCACTACAGTTACTATACATTTTCATTTGACAATTCAGCAGAATTTATTATGTGCCTCTGATTATCTTCAAGGCTACGTCTCTCACACTGGAGACACATACACACACATACCACATCACACCACACACATACACATACGCACACACACCATACCATTAGCATTCACTCAACAACATTTTCCTAAGCATGTACTATGGGCAAAAAGCACTGTTTACCCCAACATTTAGGTGAGACAAACACTGCCTTCAGGGGGTTTGTCACCTGGTTTCTCAACTCTCCTTGAGGGCAGGGACCATTTGGGATTTCTCTCTTCATCACCAGCATCAGTGCCTGCTTAAGAAATGCCTGCTGATTGACTAATTGGCTGAGCACTGAAACCATCTTTATAGCTGATCCAAGCATGACTTGAGCATATTAGTTACAAAAGCAGGTACTTTGGACCAGCCTAGGCAAGGACCATGGCCACAAATCAGGGGCACAAAAGGCCTGAGATGAAAACAACCCCCCCACCATGATTCCCATGCCTAACCTCAGTGAGCTCCAGTCAACATGCATACAGGGGTGTGAAGGGAAAACTGGTGAGGGCAAAAGCTCTGCCTTCCCCACCTCTGTGTCTCCTCCAGAGCCAAGCAGTGTATTCTATGCCAGAGAAGGCACTCCATAAGAACTGGATAAGCAAGCGGGTGCTTACTCATAGATCTTTCAGAAATATCGACTTCTAGCTTCTAAAGGATGCTATTTCCATCAAACTCATAGCAAAAGTTCCCATCCATCTCTACCTGGGCACCCAGAGAATACACAGATCGAAACACCAGAGTTAACATGTGCCCAGCCCGATCTATAACGATATCACCAGCACAGTCAGAAGGCATTGAGCTCATTGGGAAATGTCTGTCACTTCACTAGGAAGGGGGAGGCTCCAAAGAAACACAAAAGTCTTTGGACAGATGTTTCACTCTGACAACCTGAGAGATGTCTCAGGTCATCCCAGAACCTGCTTCAACCTCTTCATTTTACAAATGGAGAAACTGTGCTGTGGAGAAAAAATCACTTTCCCAATACTATACAGTAAGTTCATGACAAAATCACATCTAGGAACCCAGTCCCCAAGCTTCTCAATCAATCACAAAATCAATAAGCATTGACTAAGCATCGGGCACAGTGCTAGACACTAGGGACGTAAGGCCAGGAGTGAGATCTCTAGTTGCTGTGGACAAAAGGAAGGACAAGAAAGATGATACCCTGAAGGCATTGGAAAATGGGAGGGAGGAGAGGAGGGAACTCCCTTAGAGTGACCTCAATTTCACTAAAGCAAGAGGGAAGGTCATCTTTGAAAAAAGACATATTCAAGGAGGAAAGAACCCAAGCATCAAATGGAAAGTCCAAAAGAGATAAAATGATGAACAGGGAGATAAAAACACAGGATGGCTGACATAAATAACACCAGCTGCCAGGCCAAGGGGCCCTTTCCCCCCAGTGCTAGACCCCAAGGGTCCTGCCCCCCAGCCCATGATACCTTTCCCTCAGTACCCATCTGTCTCCTTGAGTATTTTGATGCCCCTCCGATATCATAATTTTTATTTCTGGAAGCTGTGCTCTGGGGCTCCAAGAGACTTTCTGAGAATCTATGTTCAGGCAGTGAGAACTTTGGAAGTATCACCAGCAGAGATTGCCCCTGAGAGGGCAGAAGAAATGAATAATATTTAGAGCAACAAACACCAGAAGAAGTGCTCACTCTTTTGTGGGTTAATGATTCATAGACCTTTAGAATCATAGTTTAGAAGGGAAAGAGAACTTAGAACCTAGAACCATGGAACATTAAAGAAGAGATGGGTAGAAAACATAAGAAAGTTCTGAGTTGAATGGAAATTAAAGCAACAGACACTAGAGAGAACACTCCTTTGGGGTTAATAAATCATAGACTCTCAGAATCACAGGGTTTGGAGCAGAAAGAGAACTTAAAACCTAGAACCATGGAACCTGGAAGGGACCTGACAAGGTCCCCATTTTATAGAGGAGTAAACTGAGGTCCAGAGGGGAAAAGCCACCCTCAACATTGCCCAGTGAGTAAGTAGCAGAGTCAGAAGTGGAATCCACATCGACTGTCTCCAAACCCAGGGCTGTTTCAACCATTCCAAAAGTTAGAAGGAACCTCAGAGTTCTCCTAGTACAATGCCTTAGCCTAGCACTTAAAAATGAACCTCTGTAATCTGGATCCAACTTCTCTTTACAGTTTTGTCATTATTGTCTACAGTCTAGTTAAAATGAACTTTGTCCACACACTCTTAGACTCCAGCCAAGTTGTTTCCCAAACTTGACATCAACATCTCCCACCTCTGGGCATTTGTACAACCCATCCCTCTCACCTGGAGTGAATAGAGAATGGTCTAATTTCATCTAAAATGTAGAAAACTAGCCTAGGAGTCAGGGCAATCTCTACAAGGAAATCTCTTAACCCTCCCTAAGTCTTGGCTTCCCTGCCTTTAAAATCAATCTGTCTACATTTTCTTCCACTGCCATCATTATGAGGAAAGTTCTTTGTAACCTTGAAAGGACTAGAGAAATAGGAGTTACATTAGTCACTGATATTTGGGAAGGGAAGAAGGGAGAGGAAGGGACATGGTCTCTGACCATATCAATGTAGGGAGTCCCCCTTTAGGGCAGCTAGGTGGTGCAGTGGATAAAGCACCAGTGCAGGAGTTAGGAGGACCTGAGTTCAAATCAGACACTTGACACTTACTAGCTGTGTGACCAATTGCCTCATCCTGGGTCATCTCCAGTAATCCTGATGAATATCTGGTCACTGGATTCAGATGGCTCTGGAGGAAAAGTAAGGCTGGTGACCTGCACAGCCCTCCCTCACTCAAAAACAAAGTCAAGAGCAAGTCATGTCATTATCTCTCTGATGGCATGGTCTTCTTTGGCAATGAAGGACGAACACACACAGACAGGGAGTTCCTCTACCAATGTAGCTCAAAATGCAATCTCTAGTCTTAGAGAGGTGAAATTACTAGTCCAAGATCACACAGCTAATGAATGTTAGAGACAGAACTTCAACCAGGTCTTCCTGACCACGGGGGCATGAAATTATGTGGAAGGCATAGGGAGTAGAGCAGAGACTTAGAGAGAGGAAGACTGGGGCAAGTCTCTCAGGTCAAGGGCCCCCTTTAACCACTGGGACATGTTCCTCTACCCCTCATTTATACCTTATCAAACCGAAAGGCTGTGGGAAAGCTATAGCATTTCAGTATTCATGCATCCCCTTGACCTTGGGGCCTAAAAGAGAAGCTCAATGGAGCTGGAGAGAAAAATGTCTCATTGGGTTTGCACAACCGTTCACAAATGACCTCAGCCTCTATGTAGTCCATAACTGAGGATCATGCATGCATGGATGTTGAATGCCTTGAAAGTCCCATCTTTTTTCACTGCACCACACAGATGTACTGAAGATTGTCGATCCATGTGTCGTATTTGGTACCAAGTCATCTCCAGCTAGGTCAGGACCCATGACACAAAAAACAAGCCAGAGAGCTAGAGTCGGAGCCAGATTCCAACCCCAGCTTCACCGCCATCAAGTCATATCCTGGAGACTCAGTTGTAAAACAGGGGACAACAATCGCTGGATCCTGCCACATGCCTTGGGTGACCACGAGTAAAGAACTAAATATGCCCTAAAGCGACTTCGTTGTTAAAGCGACCGAACTGTGTCTCCCATTTTCAGTTTTCTCTCCAGGGATCTCGAGAGGCCCCTCTTCCTTCTTGCTGTGGATCGAGTCCTTTCAGAAAGCTTTTGCAGGCCTTGGGTAACGAGAGATGTCTCCGGGCCCTCCAGCACACCTGCAGCCCGGCTTTGTAGGCTTCAGTTCCACGGAGAGGTGATCTGACTGACCATGGAACCATGAGTTCTCTGAAGATTTGGGAGAGACTGAACCTCTACAAGAGACAACTTAAGTAAGAGAGACGTGGAAGACTGCGTCCAGCGCTCTGGTTGCATCAGATCCTTGATGTTCCAAGGCAGAACGAGGTGCGGTGCGGAGGGAGCAAGATTCCAATTCCGCACACGACCGACCTGACCATTGGAGCTCGCCCACAATAGGATAGGAAGCCTTGGAATGTTCGGGCCTCTCCAGCCCCGGAATGTCTGCGGGGTGATCCCTGGGGGCAGGGACCCTCGAAAGGGGCTCCCTCCCTTGGATCCATAGCTAAGGTCTACTTGGACATGCTGTTCCCACGCTCAATCCCTGGTCCCTAGGGGCACTGAGGACCCTACGCTCCTTCCTCCCCGCTCCTCCTCCCTTCCCGGCCCCGCCCCCTTCTCTTTCATTCCCTCCCGGGCTGCAGCCCCGCGCTGGCTCCGACCCCCTACACCCGCCCCGCACGTACGCGCTTCACTCTGTCCCCGAGTGGGGCGGGGACGCTTCCTCACAATCCCCCTTCGATAGACCCGCGGCCACCTGCCCGAGCGTCCCGCGCTGCCCGGTCCTGACCTGTCCCGAGTTCTGTCCAGAGCATCTCCCGCCTGGGAAGCAAGAAGCTCTCTGTCTCGAGACCAGGTTTCGCGTCCTGGCCGCCGTTGCCAAGGCGACGGGAACACTCGCCGATTGGTCCGGTCCTCCGGGGAGGGGGAGGGGCCTAACGCCACAGGCCAGGATTGGTCCCGGCGAGGTCCCGAGCCTAGCGGCACCACCTCCAACCGCCTCCGCGCGAGGAGGTCCAACGTCGGAGCGACATACACGCAGACAAAGACACCAACTGAAGCAGCGGAGGTAGGAGGACGAGGAGGGGGCTGTGAGTTTGGGGATGGGGCAGCCGGGGACCGAAGGGGAGGGAATGAACAGGGGCCAGGCCCTCCTCCGCTGAGCCGCGGTATCCTCTGTAAAGTAGGGAGAATCTTCCCCCACCCGCTCCCAGATTTTGGCTTTCCTTATTGATTATGGACGAGTAATCAGAGTCCGCTCCAACGGATAGCGCCTCTCATGGAGTGATCCCTTCAGTCAATCGATTAGCATTTCTTAAGCGCCTATTGTGTGAGCGCCAGAGAATACAAAAAGAGGCAGAGACAGTCCCTGCCTTCTGGGAGTGTAAAGTTAAGAGAGAGAAACCACGTGAAAACCTCAATTTACAGACAAGATACAGATGGGATGCAAGTGAGAAGACACTCAACCCCCATGCATTGAGTTAGCATCTTTATGCGCTCTGCCTCTTGGTCATCCCCTACTGGATGCCTCCTTAGCATCTCAAACTCCACATGTCCAAAACGAAATTCATCATCCTGTCCCCAATCCTGTCCTCTCTTCCTAACTTGCCTGTTACTGTCAAGGTTACCACCAGTCATCTAGGCTCACCGCCTCCATTCCTGACTGTCCTCCCCACCTCTGTATCCAGTCTATTGTCAAATCCATCCATTTCTACCTTCACAACGTCCCAAATGTACGTTTCCAAGCCTAAGTGTTTTCCTGAGCTCTAGCCCTGCATCTCCACCTTCCTAGGAGACATCTCAAAATGGCTGTTCTGTAGCTATCTCAAACTCATCATTCCAAAACAGAACTCATTATCTTTCCCCAAGAAATCCTTGCCTTTTTCTAATTTCCTTATTTCTTTTGAGGGGATCACTATCTTTCTGGTGACCTAAGCTCGCCCATCTTCATTCTCTCTCACTTTTTACATCAGTCATATCTTTTCTCCTTCACTTCTTGCAAGACTCAGCTCAAGTACCACCCTTCTGCATGAAGCTTCCTTGATCACCCAGCTCCTAGTTCTCCACTCCCAAAATATATATATATATATATATATATATATATATATATATATATATATATATATATATATAAAACACCAAGCACAACCCTGCCCTCAAAAAGCTTAAGAACTCCAGGAGGAGAAGACAAAACAGGTCCTACCCCAAAAAGCATCCTCCTCCTGGATCACCTCTCACCTGATCCAAACCTCTCCCTTCTCTAATCCAGCTTCCACACACGTCTGAGCACAGGCCTCCCCTATCTGAGAAGTCCCCGTGGCTCCCCCTTGCCTCACTCCTCAGACTGAATTCACTAGTAGGCGGTCTGAGACAGTGGAAGGCCATGGGCCCCAGAAGACCTGGGTTATGCCCAGCCCTGGCTCTGTCTGTCTCGGAGCCTCACTTTCCCTCCACTGGGAAATGAGGGAGTTGGATTAGCTGACATTAATGACCTTTCCAGGTATAATTGATGATTCTCTCTTTCCAGACTTATTTCCCATGCTTTTGCATGCCCTGCATTCTAGCCATACTGGACCTGAATTCAATATTCCATCTCCCATCTCTGGGTCAATAGGAGAAGATGAATATCTGACTAAGGAGAAGAAGCCATTCCAGATTAACTAGGAAGCAGAGATGATCCAGGAATGGTCAGCCATACGTTTCAACTTTCTCATTTACATATGGAGGAAACTGAGGCACAGAGTCTAAGGGTGGCAAAGTGTAGAGTCAGGAGGGCTTCCCATGGGAACATGCTTTTGTTTTCACTCATTCCTGTCCACGTAAGATCTTCTGGCTCCTGCTGGATGCCTACTAGTCCTTAAGAACCCAGCTCACTGGTCTCCCATCAGTTAAAAGCTTTCCCCCACGCCCCCCGTAGCACTTTGCTGTGTGATGCTATGTGATCTGGGTTTGTGACCCAGCCCCCATTTGGACTCCAGGAGAATCAGACCAAACTCTTCTCACATGCCTAGCACAGCACTCTGTACACAACAGGTGCTTAAGTGTCAAGGTCACCCCTCAAATGGGAACAGCAGAATGGGGTCCCACTGGCCCTCCACTGGTTGTGACTCTGTTGTTTGTGGCACGGTTGTCCCTGAAGGGGCCTGATCCCCTCTCCTTCCGTGTCCTGGCTGGCTCTTGTCTCAGTTTATTCCAATTTTCAGTCTAGGATCCCATGGCCTTTCCTCTGATTTCACCCTTCGCCCTCCAGAAAGCAGGAAGGTCGGTCAATAGACCCTGATAAGGTGGCCACGACGTGCCAAGCTCTGTGCTAGGTGCCAAGGAGACAAGGACAGAATGCAAACATCTCGCCCCTCAAGGAGCTTGTTTCCATTCCAACCACAGAAAGCGTCTGAAGATCTGGCAAGTTAGGCAGGTCACTGCCCCTCCCGGGTCTGTTTCCTCCTCTGTCACTGCTGCACCCAGGTGCTTTAAGATGCCAGCACAACACTGGCATGTGTGGTCCTCTGCTACGCTGTGGTCGCCCCATCAGCAGCCCTCGCCTTTTCTGACCACTCCTTTCTTGAACAATGTATTTTGGCCTTTTGAGAAGGGCTGAGCACAGTGGCAGATACATGTTGCTCAGTCGTCTCAGTCGCGTCCAGCCCTTCTTGACCCCATTTGGGGTTTTTTTGGCAAAGACAGTGGAGTGGCTGGCCATGTCCTTCTCTAGTCAGGCACATAGTAGGCACTTAATAAACATTTGTTGACTGATTTCATGTAGTATAGGAGATCATCATGTCTGGCCCCCTTATTTTACAGATAAAGCAAGGCTCTGACAGATTGAGTGATTCACTATAAGCAGCAGAGCTAGTCCTCAAGCCAAGGCTGGACTCCAAATGGCCTGCCATTTGCCCTCTGCCAGAGACTGGAATGGGAGAGAGCCTGGAGGCAGAGGCCAGCTAGGGACCAGAGGTAGGAAACCACCTCCAAATGACCCCATTGGGGAGCTTGTTGAGAGGCTCTTTTCTTACCTGTGACTTGTATGACCGTGGTCACTGCTCCTCCTGGGTAATATAAGAAGACTTGAGTAGGCAACTGGGGAGGGGCAGGAGTCTGCCTGGGATGCCTCCTTGGTCCTAAGGAGGGTGGCAGACTCAAGGGAAAGGTTCTCTTGGCATCTAGGACTTCTTGGAAAGGGGCAGCTTTGCTCCCAAGACTTAGACCCCTGCAGCTGCCCCGACACTGCCAACACAGGGAAAAGGTTTACTGGTTGGTTATTTTTTTCTGTACAAGCTCAGCTCTCCCACATTTAAAAAAACCCAGCATGCTTTTCACGGCACCCAGATTCCCTTACCCAATGATGAGGAAATAGATTTAAGGCTGAAGTTCTGGGGATTGGGTGCCAAGTGGCTGAGAGATCCAAGTGTGAGAAGCAATAGACACTGGGAGCCTCTAAGATGAGGCCTGTGGGCCCAAACTGTGGGGCAGAGGTTTTCATAATTAATTCCCTCATTGGCCCAACCTCTCAACAGTCCAGAGATAGATAGAAGGAGAAAGGTACACTTAGTAGACTCACCAAGATGCCATTTGTCCAAGGACAGTCGTAGCATTATAAAACTGATCAACCAGCATTAAGTACCTTCTATGTGCTAATCATAATGCTAGGACTGGGGAGACAAGGACAAAAATGAAACTACCTTGTCCTCAGGGAGCTTCCAGTCTACTAGTGGGATGTAGCACAGTCACAGATAAGTAGACAGAGGATACATACAAAATAAGTCACAATGATAGGGGCTAACCAGGACTGGGGTACTTAGGAAGGCCTCTTAAGGAGGTGCCCCCCTTAGCTGAGCCTTGATGAACCTACATGGTACAGTGTACGGAGTGCTGGGCACAGACGCAGGAAGACCTAAGTTCAAATCCAGCCTCAGATACTCACTACCTGGATAACCCTGGGCAAGTCACTTCACCTGTTTGCCTTACTTTTCCCATCTGTAAAATGGGGATAATAACAGCACCTACTTTCCAGGGTTGTTGGGAAAATCAAATGAGATTATTTGTGTATAGCATTTAGCACAGTGCTGGGCCTATAGTAAGCATTCTATGAATGTTAGCTTGTATTATTAGTGGAGGTAAAGGTGAGCACTGAGGGCTTCTCAAGCCTGGAAATGAGCAAAGGCTGAGAGTCAAGAGGACAGGCCTAGTCATGAGGCCAGGGGCAGGAATGCAGGGGGAGCTGGACCCAGCCTGGCAAGGATGATGCACCCAAGACCCCAGGAGAACATCTAAAGACTAGCTCACTTCACCTGTCAGATACCTGAAAACACTGGATGCAAGTAAAGGCAAATGGTCCCTTCTCTCCACGAGAGAGAAGTTGAGCTTTGAATAACCTGCCTCCAAGGAGAGCCCAAGGTCACAAATCCAGAGCATCTGGGACTCCAGGCTGATTGCAGGCCAAGTCTGCCCCAAGAGAAGTGTTGAATTTGGAACTCAGAAGAGCTGGGTTCAAATCCTGACCCTACTACTTCTCTGCAGCCTGCCTTTGGGGAGCAGAGATATTTCCTGGGGGGTAGGACAGGATCTGGGCCTTGAGGGATGGGCAGAATCTGGGAAGAAGCCTGAAAGAGCACGTGACAGAGGACTTCCTGGAGCAGTGATTCTGAAACTTTTTGGTCTTAGGACCCCTTGACATGCTTAAAAATTAGAGAGGACTCCTCCTTCCCCCAAGTTTTTGTTTATATGGGCTGTATCTATAGATTACTGGATTGGAGGGCTGCATTATGGGTTGCTCAGGGAGGACCAGTCCCTCTGGTGGGAGGGCTGCTCATCCACCTTTGGTATTCCCCTCATTCACCCACTCTCACCTGTGGCTCCAAGAAACTGGAGCATGTGCAGTGGCCACACCCTGGTAAATGGGCCAAACCAGGTAGAGGGTAGCCAACAAGCCTCAGATGTCTACCCCCAACATGGGAATTCATTTTTTTAATGTAAAAGTTTTTCAACTCCCTCCAATCAACTAGACCTTTCCTCTTATAACTCATTTTGCAGATGAGGAAACTGAGACCAGCAAGGTTAAATGACTTGCCCAGGGTCACACAGCCAGTAAGTGTCTGATGCCAGATTTGAATTCATATTTTCCTGACCTCAGAGCTGGTGCTCTACCTAGCTTCCCCAAACCCTGACTGATGCTACATTGAGCCAACAACAAAGTACATAAGTGGATTCAGTTCCATTAGTAGTAAAAGCCCAGGCCTGAGGCTGGGACCAGGGGAATGGGAACTGCTCACAGCCCTTCAGGGAGTCAGCTTGGTTAGCACCTCCCTCTCCCTTCTTTCTAGCGATGGGATTTAGTTTTCTTAGCAGATGGGGATTGGGCCCTGACTGTTCCATTGGTTCCACTGGTATGGGGCCTATTCTGGGACGGAGACTCCCTTCGTCAATGCAGGATGGCACCCTCTCTGAAAGCGTGGCCAGTGTGGGTCAAGGTGGGCTTGACCCCAGGTTCTTCTCTTTACCCAGCTCTCCATCCACTACATAACACACTCTATTTTCTAAAAAGAAATTTAATTGGATGCTTCCCTTTCATTTCCCACTGCCTACACCCTCCCAGGGAGCCATTACTTATAATAATTTAAGAGAAGAAGAAAAAATTTCACTAAGTTAACCAATGTATCAAAAAAAAAAGGCTGATGTTAAATTCACTGTGACACATGTCCCTGTTCCTTCACTTTTGCAAGAGACAGAAGTGTCCACCTTCTCGTAGATCTTGTGACTTCACCTTCCACTGCGATCATTTTCTTTGCTTTTTCTATGCACCAGTTACAACACTAAAATCACTGTGGATAGTTTCCAAGGTTGCACTCATTCCATTTTGCACAGGTTTACGTGTCATTCCATGTTTCTCTACATTCATCATATTCATCGTTTCTTACTGGTCTCATGTGCCCAAACTGGTTTATTCACCACTAGATGGACTTCTGCTGCTTTTAAAGAGAGAGAAGAGGCCTTTGTTTCTGTCGCTGACCTCCTTGGAGAGGAATCTCGGGCATCTTAATTCCTGATTGCTTTTCAGTATTGTTGGACCACTTCTCAGTTCCACTACAATGCATCAGGGTGCCCATCTTTCCACAACTTTTCCAACATTGCCCAGTTCCATCTTTGGGCATCTTTGGTAATTTGCTGGGTAGGAGCTAAAAGGTCGTTTCTCTCATCAGTAGGAACATTATTTCCTTTGGTTGTTAACACTCTACAAACTTTCTTTTGAAAACTGTTGGTTTGAGCTCTTATCTACTGCTCTGTTTCTCTTAATCATCTAGATTTCTTGGGTATCAGACCCATAACATCACAAAGATGCTATTTTTTCCAAAAGACTATACTTATTCTACTTGTATTCTTTTTTATTTTTAATATAAAAGTTTTTCAGTTCCCTGTCATCCAAAATCATCCATTTTATTTGCTTTTCAGCAGAGGCTTGTAAGGTTTTGAAAATGGCCATACCCATATCCATGCTTTGCCCTTTTTGCCACGCACTGTTCTAATTGGCTCTAGGACATGACTTGTTAAGTTGGGGGCCACAGACCCCTCTGTATTTCAGGGCATCCATGAACTTGGATGGAAAAAATGACATTTCATTTAAAAATAATTGTCATATAAATAAGTGATGAGGATCTCTGCTTAGGCAAAGGAACATGATCTTAAGCCCCAAGTAAAGAGCACTGGATCTGCCTGAGGCAAAGAGGAAGCAGGGAGAGAAAAGGAAAAGAGATCCCTGCCTGTGCCAGTAGATGGCATTTCCCCAAAGGGGACCTGGGCTCAAATCAGGTGCTGACTTGCTCCTTTGGTGCAAACTGAACAAAGACTAAAGCAAGGCCATGCATTAGCATCCTAAAGTCTCTAAGGTCTGCATCGCCAGGACCAGTTAATGGGGAGGAGGACAGAAGTCATACTGGACATACAGCCTATACTGGACCCTTGGCTTCTCTTCCTCAACCTGTGCTTACTGATCATAGATAGAGCCGTTGAGTGAATACTTAGAATAGGGGAGGTGAAGACTACCAGGAGCTTGAGAGCTCATCTTGCCCAAATGAGGAAACTGAGGCTTACACAGAAGAAATGACAGAATCCAAGATTCAGACTGCGCTTTCCTGTGCTCCTCCCTCTATGTACCCTAGTGTTGTGATTGACTGAAGAGGAGCAGACTAGTCAATGCCTGCAAGCCTGTTTTCTATTTGTCCTTCCTCTTCTCTCCCTTCTCTCTGACCTCTTCTCTCTCTCTGTCTTCTCTTTTCTCTCCTTCCCTTTCTTAACTTCCTCTTATCGTCTTTCTTCCCTTCTCTCTCTTTATCCCCTCTTAAACTCTCTCTACCTTCTCTTCCCTCTCGATCTCTCATGCTTCCTTTTCTTCTCTCTCTTTTCACTTTCCCTCATCCTTAATTACTTCCTTCTATTTCCCAGTGTAGGGAAGAAGTAGAGAAAATAAATGAGGTGGTGATAGGGAAGGTCTGAGATTTAACTTGGACCAAATTCCAAAAGAGTCAGTCTAGACATGTCCTTGTCTGGTAGAAATTGGCCCAGGATTAAAAGATAAGTAGAATTGATCAGGCCCAGTGATTCCCAGTCAATCTGGTCACAGGAAAATGTCAGACCAAACACAACATGGGAACAGCCCTCTCACTTCCCCAAGGAAATCCCAATCCTCGATCAGCCTCACAGTGGTTCTATAAACAGTCCTCTTAACTTCTTACGTTAAAAAAAATGAAGCTAAGTGGGGAGTCTCTAACATGTTCTAGGATCAAAGAAAATTTGGAGTAGTAGGGCATGGCTAGTGACCAGCACATGGTTCCCAAAGCTACACCACAACCTTTCAGTTCAATAACATTAATGGGTAATGTGCCAAACACTGTGCCAGGCATTGGAGACATGGAGACTCAAGCAAAACAGTCCCTGCCCTCAAGGAGCTTTCATTCTATGGGAAAAGTCCATAGGTACATCAAAGGCATTAAGTGCCTACTGCATGCCAAGGACTGGGAACACCCACAGACCATACAATTGGACAAATACCCAAGGTCAGAATGACAACTAAAGCAGAGAAAGAGACAAGAACAAACAATGCTTATACATCCAGGGAGAACTCTTCAGTTTGGTACAGCTGAGGCAAGGTCTGCAAGTCAAGCTGGTCAGTCAAGCCATCGGCAGACATGATTCATGTCCTGGTCCAACAGTGGAAGTCCTGGTCCATCTACCCAAGCTGGGGAGGTTGGGAGACCATACTTCCTACCAGACCATCTTTTCACTGGCCAAGGATCACCCCAGTGGAGTATGGAAAGGCTCACTGCTGCCTGAAATGCCTGAAACCATCTCCTAAATAAAGCCTGGAGAGTCTGCACTCAACTTCATTGACATCTCCATGCAAGTGAAACCTCAAATCCTTGAGACATGAGCTTCGATTCCTGGGTGCCACTGAGCCTAGGGTAATGGATGGAAAGATTGATCTGCCAATAAATGCCCTTGTTGGTGGGAATCTACTCTCAAAGTGACAACTTCTAAAAGAGCTTTCTGTTGGGAGACAATCTGCATGTCATACAATGGAATTCCAAAGAAAAGTGAAAGCTGGTCCAACTGTGGAGCACTAGGATAACAGCCTGTAATAATACTTGAAGCCTTCCCAGGAGGAGGAAGCAAAGAAATCTGGAAACAATGCAGAGGAAAGGAGGAAGAAGCAACCCTAGAAGAGAGGAGCCTGGAGGACCCACAGCAACAGAGGCTGAGTCAGGGCAAGGATTCCAAGGAGGATGACTAGACAGTCCTGATATTTCAGAGAGTTGGAAGTGACTTAAATGCAAATTGTCACCTAGCAATGGTAGTTGTTTGGTTTTCAGTGTTTTCTCTTCTTCAGAGGGTTCCTAGAAGCCACCTTCTTTCAGTACTGGGCCTCAGCACTAACCTTTATCTCATGAACCTGAGCGTCAAGATAGTTAGCAGAGACAAAGCTACTGTAGGCCTCTGTCCAAGGTGCTCAGACCCCAGGAGTTTAGGGCAACAAGACAGAGGCTCAGTGGTTAACATCAAGAATCAGGTCTGCCCTCTGGCCCAGAGAAACCTTATCAGGCAACTCCTTCCAATCCCACCTGCACAGAGTGAGACCAAAGTGGTCCAAGTCAAGGATTGTCCAGACTGTAAAGACAGGGAGAGACTCCCACTCAGACCTGCACCACTCAATGACTCAGTCCAAGGGACTCTGCAGATTCTGGATATTTGGTGGTATTTAGGGTTATGCCATCACCTCCATCTTGTCATCTGGAGACAACTGGCTATAGCAGAAATCTGATCTAAGGAAAGCAAAGACAAGAGACTTTGGGCCATGTGTCTCCTCTTCTCCCTCCTCCAGTGGAGGTCACAGCTCTTGATCCAAAGGCAGGAGATGGACTCTTGCAGAATTGACTGCTTGATCTCAGGAAGTGCCTACCTTCATTTCTCTGAGCTTCAGGCTTGTCATCCAAAAATAAAACCTGTACTACCTACCCTGGCAGGCTTGAGGGATGAGATGTGCAAAAGGAGAAACTGAGCACACAGACATGTGAATTCCTGTTGTGCAAGCATCCAGCCCAGAGGGATGTGATGTGATGGAGTTATGATCTGGAGGGCAGGAAGGATTTCATTTGGAAATCCTGGATTTCCATTTGCATACCTGGCAAGAGCCATAGGGACAGAGGAAGAGTCAGAGGCAAACAGGACAACTACTTGGAAAGTTACATGTTGGATTTATCCTGGGGAAACAGCATGCAATAGAGACGCAGAGTTTTGTGTACAACCCTCTCCTATGCATCCACCAGGTGTGTGGATGACATTTTATTGGTGTTAGAGTTAGAATAAAATACATGGGTTTTGAAGAGTCTCCTGACTCTTGGACCTGTGATTTCCTTGATAAAGGGAACTCCCAGATAAGGTAACTCCCTTTACAAATGAGATAGCTGGTGGCACTACAGTGGAAGTACTGGGCCTGGAGTCAGGAAGACCTGAGTACAAACCCAGCCTCAGACATTTACTAGCAGTGGGATCCTGGGCAAGTCAGTCTGCCTCTATTTCCTCACTTGTAAAATAGAGATAATAATAGCAGTCAAGTCATAATCCTGAGGCTCAAAGGAGCCTCAGTCTTTGTAAAAAGCACTTACCTAGCACGTAGTAGAAACTATGTGAATGCTTTTTCCCTTTCCTTCCTTCCCCTTCCCAACACAGTTCATCAGATTCTCTGCACCTCACAGTCTTTAAGAACTGCTTGAGGCCAAGACACAGAATGAGGTGCCCAGGATCAGACAAGCTCAGGTATCAGAGGCAAGATTTGAACCCTGAGCCCCTGGTCAGCTCTCAGTCCCTCTGCCTATACTACTTCTCATTTGCAGTTCAAAAACTGGAAACAAAATGTCCCAGAAAGCACCCTGGCCCATACCTGATTGGTTGAAAAGGTGATCCCTGCATGGAGCAGGCAATGACTTTGTCCACTGGCTGTCCAAATAGCTTTTTCTTTTCCTTTAAGAAGAAGGAAATGTACAACAGCTGAAGGAACACTTAGGCTTCCAACAAAATACCCAGAAGTGAGCCCTTCAAGGGGCCCCCACCTGCTAGTGAGGTGGCACTCCTGCCCAACTATTCTATAAGACAATAGGCCAGGGTTCTGGGTTCTGATTCTCACCACCAAGACAACACTTAGGGCCCAGAACATGACTGTCTGCTTCTCTGCCCATCCTTCAGGCCATCTGGTTATCTGTGCTTTTCTCTGAGATACATACCCCTTGGGTTCACCGATCTAGCCAGATTGGGGCTATGACATGACCCTCCATGGACCTCAGTTTTCCTTCTTTGTAAAATGGATTTGGGGTGGATGGCTTCAGAGCGCCCAGCTCTAGAGCTGCACTTCTATGAACTGAAACCTGGTGTTGTCAATTAATACACAACAGGTACTTAGTAAATGTTGGTTTTCCTGAATGGAGAGTAAGGCAAAATGCAGACCCTCATATTTTCCTCCCTGTGCCAAACAGAAGCCTGGTGAGACACAGGTCAAACTGCGCTGAGGGTCCAAGGGAAGGATGAAGCAAACAGAAGGACAGGAAGAAGCCCAGAATGGGTTAAGTCTGGCAGTCGGCAGCTGCGGGATTTAATTAGGGCCCTGGGGCGGTCCCTAATGAGACAGATCCCAAACATAGTCCAGGCTCCTCATGGATCTCTCTTCCTCCCTCGGCGGCTTTCCTTGCATTACACTCCCATCTGCTGGGCACAGGGTATCCTGTCTCCCTTAGCAGACCTCCTGCCAGCCTCTGCCTTCCCGGGTCCTTCATTGACCCTGCTGATGAGGTCCAGTATAGAGCCCCTTCTGGGAGATGGAGCAGACAGTTCCAGCCTCTAGAGACATTCCCCAGGGCATGTGGTTAATCACAAAAGCCTCTGCCCTGCTGGTGTCTGATCTAGTACTGTACAAGTCTGTAAATCAGCCATAGATGATGTGAGTTCTCGCTTGAGCCCCACCAGACCTCCATCTCCTCCCCATCATCAAATGGGGTCACCTATGGCACTGCAGATGGTCCTAGGTGAGGTTGGTCTGCACATCAGAAATAACCCAGGTTTTCCCTGAAGCCTCTCATCCCCAGTATTGGCTTTGGGTCCCAGATCCGAGGGTCCCACCCTGTGGCAAACACATACAGATATGGCCTCTGAATCCGAAGACCTTGATTCACCACCTACCTCTGACATAGGCCAGCCAAGCATGCTGGGCAAGTGCCCACCCTCCCTGTGCCCCAGGCCACTCTTTAATGCTATTGGTTGAGAGGTTGGTTTCCTCCTGTAGGCATTCCCCCAAACCCATGAAATCACAAGTCCAGAGCTGTCATTGATTTTGTCAGTTGTAGAGAGATGCTAGTATTGATTCGTTAATTTGAATTCACACAATAAGTTTGAATTCACAGTGGCTTTTGCATTTCATTAATGGTTACAGTTTATTAATAGTTCTATTCCAGTGGAGCTTTATGCTTTTCTTTTACTGGAACTATGATTTCATTGGCATGGGGAAATCCCTCTACCAATGCAGGTGGCACCTGCTCTGGAGCTTGGAATCTCAGAGTTTAGCATGTGACTCAGAGTCACAGAACTCAGATGTGTCCAAGGTAGGATGAGAACACACCAGACTTCCCTCCCTTACTCACAGCAGCGATCTGGCATTCAGTAAGCACCTAATATATGTTTGCTAGCTTGGAGTCAGGGATAGGGGGAGGTTTGGCTATTTAAAGGGTGCCCCCATGCTGGAGAGGGTGGGCAGGAATCACTATCCAACAGAAACAAACAGCTGCTCCCATTTCCCAGAGCTGAAAAGCAAGGCTCTGGTCCTCACTGACCTATACTAAGGCTCCCGGTGAAAAACTATTCAAAATACAACCAAACTATCAATGGGAGAGACGCCAAAGTGGGAATCCTGCTTGTCTGTTACAGATTTTGTATCTGTAATACACCCCTCTGCCATGACAGCTGCGTGTTTCTGTAGGACTGATGTTTGCATGCCTAGATGAGGGACATCAAACATGAAAGGGCTAGACAGCTGTTTCAGATTGTGGATAATCACACTCACTGCCTTCAATTACTTACTTAGCTTTTCCAATTGTTTTACACACAGGTCCAACAATTTTCTAGCAAGTCCAGACCAGACTCCTCCTTCATGGATCCAACAAACATGGCAGCATTCCACAGCCCTTACATTTCCCACACACAAGGAAGACAAAGCATCTGTAACCTGATGGCCTGGTGCTCACTGGGCCCTCAGTATGTGGATCCCAGATACCAGACTTGGCTGAATGGTTCACAAATAGAGTGGTTGATGGGCTTTCAAGCATGGCTTTCTCCCCCTGCTTAGGGGTCAGCAATGATGCTGCTGGACCATTCAGCACTATTCCTCCTTCGGACTGCTAGAACTTCTCTCCTTCCTGAGACTCAGAAAAGAAAACTCACCCAGAGCCAGAGACCCAGCAGATCCTTCCCTGCTCCTGCACCTGCCCTTTGCTGGAGACTGAGAATTTCCAAAGGACCTCCATTTCCCAATTCTTCCTGCCCTGACTTTCCCTGTAGACCAACATCTGTAGCTGGAATCCAAGTCAATTCAATTCAATTCAACAAGCATCTATTATGTGCCTCCACTTGACACTGAGGGTACAAAGACAAAAAATAGAATCTACTGTGTCTTCGATGAACTTTACTTAAACCTCTCTCTTTGAGGGAACATTCCCTGAATCTATAAGCCTCCAAAGGAAGAGGGACTACACCACAGCTGGACAGTTTCTTCTCTCCCTTCTCCTCCTGTTCTCCATTTTCTCTCTTCCCTCTCATTCAGGTGGCACAGTTGATTTTGCAGAGCTTTCTCCTCTCTCATTGGGTTGATTTTCTTCCCTTTAGAGCACTTGTTCCCCTCTCTATTTTTCTCCCCTACATTTTCCTCCTTTGATCCTGCCATAAATGAAGAGTATGACATGACCATGCCAGACACCAGCCTCACAGACTCCATACTTTTAGGGATCATGTCAGTAAATGGAAAGAAGGCCTCTATGCCATGGATTGAAATACCTACTCTGGAGCTGAAAGTACGTCCACTCCCTGTCTCTCCCCCCTCACCACCAGCCTCAATGGGTAGGGGAAAAGACATTCCCAATGGTCAGTTGGCTAAGATGATGCTTTATACAGAAGCCACTCAATATTGGACTTTAAAAATGACTAAAGAAAGTGTTATTTACAAAGGAGGGAAAAATCTACTAAAGTCCTTCCCCTGAGGCAGAGGCCTGGCATCCCACTTATCACTGAGTGATGCAAGCTCAGGAAACTCAAGGTATGTTGTCAGCTTTCATGAAAAAGACTCCAGAACTTTTGAGGGTGTTGATCCTAGGAAGACTCCCATATGAGATATGGTTAAGAAATCTGATTTGGGTTAAGATGTCATAGATTTCACTGGTCATGCCCTTTCCCTTTTGCCCTTTATAGAACTAATGACTTTTGATCATGAATATCAACTCTAGAGATAGTCTTTGGCAAGACACACCAAAATCTGTGGTCAGTCTATGGCCTTGGAGGGCTGCCTCAAGGATTTGCAAAGCTCATTGCCATTTGTGGCAGTATTTATGTGCCAAATAAGTCAACCAAAGTCATCGCAAAAGTTGGACAGGTGAGAGATTGCTCAATGCATGCTGCAACCTGAGTGAGGTAAAACATTGGGTAAAAAAAACAGAGGTCCAGAGGATCAGAGTTATCTGTACCCGGAGCCAGCCACTGGAGTGCACTAATGATGCCAACTCATGCCAGCTCCTAATTCCACAGAATCAGGTCAGGAAATCAGGTGACAAACAGTACAAGGAAATTATATTTCCATAGTTGGTACTACTATGGAGTCCTAAAACCTGAAAAAGAAATCAGACCAGCCATAGAATTCTTGAAAACAGATGTTTGTTGACATCAGTGATCCCGATCCAACTGATTTGGGAACAAAAAACTAGATATCCATTTCCTATACCTCGGATACTACTACATCTCACTGTTCAAGTACTAGTAGTAACATGAAAGACATCTAGAAGAAGATGGCAGAGTCTTGAGGTCAAAGAAATAAAAGAAAATGACTTCTACGGGAAAGACTAATTAATAGCAGTAACATGCTAATATATCCAGTTAGGAGAAATTTAAATTTCAGCTAATACAGACTCATATCAGCAACTGAATAAACAAATTCATACTGTATGCTGCTTTTGCAATTAGATCTTTTCATTTTTTTCAATGAGAACAGTAATAAAGAGGAGGCATTAATCCTCTGCTTTGCCTCTGCTCCCTGAGGATCAGGACAATTCCATTTGCTGAGAAGCAGAGACTTTAGACCCACTGTCTAAATGTCCTTAAGGTCCTTTAGAGTCCTTAAGGCCAGAGGTTGTGTCTGTCCTTCTGTAGGTATCCCCAGCGCTTAATTAGCCCATTGCTCTACACCTGGTGAGCATTTAATAAATGCTTTTTCATTCACTGAAGAAATGCTAATACCATTTAGGAGCTATCCTGGAATCCAGATAGGGTAGGCTGCTGCTATTATTAGGGATATAGGTGGGTCTGTGCCTGTGTGTTTTCAGAGGAGACGACAGTTTAAATAAGCTTTAAGGTTATACACACACTCTGAGGCAGAGAAACAGAATGGGAAATGTATTTGTTTCTTTTATTAGTATGGCCTGTTTATAAGCTCTGCATAATAAAGAGGCATTTTGTGTGTTAGCCTCTCTTTCCCTTCTGCTCCAACCACAGATAAAGAAATGCACAGTTAATCTGATGGTCAGCTTGTTTTTTTAACTTTGAGCTTATGGGGCTCCCATGCTGGGTCTGATAGTTTATACACTGTCTTGTCCTCTGCACACTGAGCAAACTCCACCGAAAGCTTCGTGACTTTGGATAACATCCCTAAGTCCCCGGGCCTTCCTTTTCCCCTCACACCAAGCATGATAAGAGCCCAGATGTCAGAGCCACTAGGATCAGTTCATCATTACTCCAGGCTTGGAATTCTAACCCAGCTTCAGCTTTTGACACTGTATCTTCTGGACAAGGCTTCACGGAGGCATTTATCTAATAACACTGATTAGAAAGTATCAAAACAGCCCAGATCCTAAAATCTCTTTTGTACCTCCAAACTGTACCCCCCAAACTGGGGCAGGGGGGGTACATGAACAGGATTGTTATGTTCATTCATTTTCAAAGAGGACCATGGCGTTAGGGAAATGATGATGTGACTTGCAGTTGACATTTATTTGAGTGAGGGAGGGCTGTACAAGGTCACCAGCCTCACTTTCTCCTTCTGAGCCATCTCGTTTCAATGAACAGATATTCATCAGGATGGACTGGAGATAGCCCAGGATGCAATGGGAGACCCTTGTCCTTTTAGGCCAAGGCCTTAACTTGCCAGAAGCTCCAAATCCCTGATGTACTTAAGAGTACAGCTGATGTCCGTAGTACAAGGTAGAACCAAACTCTGGACACAAAAGAATGATAATGAGCCTGAGAGGAGAAAGGAGCCTCAGAGACCATCTAACACTATGTTTTCATGTTCACAGTTAGAAAAGTGAGACCATATTTGTCTACAATCAGCACATAGAAGGACTAGGTTTCAAAGTCAGGTCTTTTGCCATATTTCACCTCCGAAAGCTCTAGCCTCTTTGGAGCATGGACAACTCCTCTCCCTGCCTTCGACTACTTTGTATTCACCCAACACACAAACACACGCACACACATGCACACACACACGCGTGCACACACACACGCACACACACATTTTCACTTTACTCAAGGTCTGTCCAGCTCAAATGGTGTCTCCTCCATGAAGCTTTCCCTGATCCTCCCCAACTCCCATCCCAGCCCTGGCTCAAAACAATCCCTTTCTCTGGGCATTTCTCATACGTGGTACACAAAATGCCTCCCTACTACACAGAGCCAGGACCTATCTGTTGTGCTTACTGTCTACAAAGAAATGTTTTAAGTTCTATATTCCCCACAGCCAGGGTACAGGGTGGTGATCCAGGGTTTTCTGCCATGACTTTCAAAGATAAAGCTTGCTGGGCCCATTTACATGCCTCCTACCCCATGAAAACAAGCACTTTTAACATGAGGGTTGGTCTGAGTGGCTTTTGAAGAACTTTTCAACTCTTGAGCCAATAACCTGAACCCAGCCCTGAAATGAAGCAGGCTCCCCTTTGGCTCCAGGGTCTGGCACATACTAGCCGATAAATCATTGTCTGTTGATTAACTGGTTGGTTGATTCCAAGAATGATTGAGTTGGAAGAGCTGCAAAATGGTCCAGCCACTGTAGAAAGCAATTGGAGCTATGCTCCCCAAGTCAGATGACTTTGTCCTTTGTCCCAGTGGTCTCACTACTAGCCATAGGTCCCTAAGAGATCAAATGTATATCAGAATAGGTTGAGCAGCTCTTTGGGGCTAATAAAGAGCTGCAAGCAAAGAAAATGCCTGTCAACTGAGGAACAACGTGTATGGTATGGGATACTATTATAGGGAAGAAATTATATGAGGCACTTTCCGAGAAACCTGGAAAGACTTATAGGAACCAATTCTGAGTGACATGAGTAGAACGAGGAGGACTGTGTAGACAGTAACAATACTGTCAGGGTAAATGCCTAATAACCCTAATCAATGCAGTCACCGATGCTGATTCCAAACGACCAATAATGACAACCGGTGATGGACCTACAGGGGAGAACGAGACATCCATTTTGGACATGGCCAATGTGAGAATTTTTTATGCTTGACTATGCTTATTTATTACAAGGTTTTTTGTTTCCTTTGCTCCATTGGGAGGTTGGGGGGACAAGAAGGAAGCTAACTATAGGGTTACCTGAAAAACAAAAAGAAAAGGGAGGTCAATGAGTTATTGAAAAGAATGCAACCAATCAATAAAGAGAACAAAGAGAAATTTAGAAACAAGCTAGACAGCCTTGAAATTAGCAAGGGGAATTCATTATGTGTGTGTGTGTGTGTGTGTGTGTGTGTGTGTGTGTGTTTGTGTGTATGCAAATTTTTTTAATTAGTTAAAATAGAAAACCACCACCTGATAGGTGCATCCTCTAACACTCCAGTGTCCTAGGGTCCCTGGCTCTGAATTTGTAAAAGCTGATCTGAGGGTACATTCCATGCTCCTTGCCCCAGGCACAAGAAGTGATCGCTAGGACTCTATAATCTGACTGAATGCCTAGAACACAGAAGGCACAGTAAGGAAATTAATTGGATTACACTGAAGGAATGTATCCTTTACTCCTAGTTATTAAGGGCTATGTATAAGAGGGGAAATATCTGCCCCCAAGCCCTAGAGACTTTGGCTCCCCTTGGCAATGATGAAAAGAATACTTCCAGACTTCCCCCTCACAAACTTCGGGTTAGAATTAACATGCATCATATAAGATCTGCACAGAGACCTCGAGGCATGATCCTTGTTGGCCTGACATTTCTGCTGCCACAAGCACCCCGTTGACCACAGCAAGTTCACAGCAAGATTCCCAGTAGGGCAGCTCCAGTAGGGGTACAATTCATAGATCTTTGGCCCAAGTCCCAGATTATGTGAATGAAATCTTAGAAGTCATGGGAGAGCTGTCTTAAATTGAAAACCAGTTTGCAGCCATTGAGGCCCAATGTGGAGAGGTGGATGACCTAGGAATTAGCTGTGCTTTTAGCAAATATCCCCAGAGAAGGAGCAGAATGCAAAAGCAGGGCCTGAATCCCCTTGAAATTTTCTCTTGGGTGAAAAGATCATGGGAATTTCCCCAGTCTGCTTAGAGGATGAGAAAGCCACCAGTGGGGCTCACTGTCCCAGACCCAAAAGAAGGATTCCTCACTGGGCAGAAAGCCTGGTATAAAAGTACTAATATCTATCAGCACTTCTCAGACTCCCAATCCAGAGTAGGCTCAGGCCTCTCCTCCAAAAGGAATCAGCTTCCCCTAAAAGGAGACAAAGGGATCTCCACATCTGGGCTAACGCTCCCTCGTCTCCTCATGGCATAAAAAGGGCCCAGTCACATGGAGTCTATGCCCTTTCAGACTTGGTGGGCTGCCAAAGACAACTCCACATCCTTTGCTGTGCCCTGTACAAATCACCACATGGAGATAAGGGGACTATGTCTAGAGAAGCTAAGGCCGCTATCCCCTGATTACAACTGCTCCCTTACTGGCTAGTGCCACTGAAGGGGTCAGTTTCATCCCACCCCTTTGCAGGGCAACAGTGGAAAAGAGAGAAAACGATCATTAAGAGTCACATATGTCAACACTTCCAAAAGTGAGGCAGAAGAAACATAGTCACCTAGTGTATGAGGCCAGGAATACAACCAGATCAAACACCAACATGAATGTTGGGTTCCAGTACACACTATGCAGGGTGACTTTTCACACCACAGATGATTGCCCTTCCCCTATTCGGGCTGACCAGGGTATGACTGTGCTCTTCCCTCCATCACCACCAAAGCTGGAAATGACCTGGTAGTGTTGATAGGTCACTTATGGGGAGGGGGCGGAGGGGAGATGATCTGATACCTTAGAAGAGAGACACTGTCTCTGATAATGCAGGTGGCATCTTTTCTGCAACTTGGAGTCTTAGAAAAGAGTCAGGGCACTGAGAGGTTTAAGTGACTTGCCCATCATCACACATCTAGTAGGTGTCAGAGGTGGGATGTGACCCAGAGTCTTCCTGGCTTCTACAACCATCTTTCCATCCATCAGGAATCTGGCTCATGTACTGAGGTTGCTTAATCATTGACTATGGTGTCCAGAGTCTGGAAACAACTCTCTGTGCTGAGCCTTGGATAGACCATATCTACTGCAAGCAAGTTTCTAGTTTTAGAAACTGAAGTACCTCCAGAGAAAGGTGAGGAGGATGGGGATGAAGGTAGAAAGAATGACTCAAAACCATGTCACAGGAGCACTGAGTGAGTGCAGGGTCTGGGGAGATTTAACCTGAAGAAAAGAAAATGAGAAGAGTCTTCAAATTTGTGAATCCTAGCCTAACTTTGCTCTTGAAGGTTCTTGACCTACATCCAAGGTCTGATGATGAGTCCTACCTATCTAAAAAAATGTGAGTCTAGCGCAGATGTGGATTTGTCATCAAAGAACCAACCTGGAGAAGGTCAAAGGGAAAATAACTCTATTCTCAGGTTGACCATGGGGTAGTGAAGTTTTCAACCAGAGTAACTCCTGAAGACCAAACCATGGAGGGGTCACCAACTACATCAGTGGGGGAGGGTCTACAGTATTAATAGATGTCAAGTGGAAGGAGGATTAGATTTCTGCTTGACCCCAGAGGGCACAACCAGAACCCATGAATGGGAGACCAGAGAGAAGCAGTTTTGGGCTCACCATCAAGAAAACTTAATAACCATTAGAGCAGTCCCAAAGTGGGACCATTTCATAAGGTAGTGAGCTCCCCATCATAGTATAGGTTGAGTGATGTTGTAGGGCTGAACCAGATGGTCTCTGAAGTCCCTCCCACTTCTGCCATTCTGTGCATTGGTGAGTTTGAGCATGACAGGCTTGCAAAAAATCTAGAAATAGGGCTATCTAAGGTCCATCCTCAGAAATGAATAAAAACAAGCCTGTTGGTCATGAAATGTGACGTCATTACCCAGGGAGGAGATTAATGGTGACTGAAAAAATGGAAGAGCAGACATAATCCTTTATGAGCAGGAAGCATGTGACCCACCCAGCATTATGGTAGATATAAGTCTATAGAGAGCCATTCCTCAGCTGAAATGCTCTCTTTTCAACTACTCCTTTCCCATCAGTATCTCCAAGATCAAAGCTTCAGAGCTGCCTGCATGCAGGTACCTTTACAACCTCCAAGGCTGTCTGTCCTTTGATTTCTCAGTGACTATGAGCAAAGTTTCTCCAAACAGTTGTCCTTGGACCAGGAGGACCCCAGGAAAATTGGAGGGAACATATGCAACCTAAAGCATATGAAATAGGAATGAAAAATGATTTCTCAGATAGTGAACATTGGGAAGACTCAGAGGAGAGGGGATTAAAGTATTGAGGGGCTGTCATGGGACAGAGCTGTTAGCTTTGTTCTGTTTAGCGCCAAAGGACAGATCAAGGAATAGCTGGGCCTCTTGATTGAGTCTCTTGAGCTGTGCTCTTGGCTGATCTCTTGGGCTCCATTGATGACTTCTGGTGAGAAACAGTGCTGTTAGGGGAAAGGCCTTGCTCCTTCCTAACTGAGCTTAACATATTATTGTCTGCATTTGGCAGGCTATCACCAGGTTGGCACAGAATAATTAATTTTTTTAAAAGCTCTCAAAGAAAAGCTCTTACAGAAGCTCTCAAAGACTGTGTACTAAATTGTAGTGGGTCTGGAAGCTGGGCCAGGAGAGAGAGTGTCCTTGATAGAATCTTTGTAGGGATGAGCCTCAGGTCACAACAAGGTCTTATGGGGAAAGTGTTAGACTGGTAATTGAGGGGAGAACTGCACTCCCAGCTCTGATACTTTACTATTTGTATAGCCTTGTATAAGGTCATTTGGACATCTGGACATCTGAAAAATAAGGATAACAACACTTGTACTGAAGAGACAGGATGGTGCAGTAGGTAGCGAGCTAGCCTGAGCTCCTTGAGGGTAGGGACTGCCATTTGCCTCTTTTTGTACTTAGCCCAGGGCCTGGCACATAGTAGGCACTGTTGATTGATTGATTGCCATGTGTCAGAACTGTTAACTTTGTTCTGTTTAGCCCCAAACGGGCTAAGAAGACCTGGGTTCAAGTCCTGCTTCCTACACATGCTGGCTGGTCGAGACTGGGCAAGTCACCGAGCCTCTTCTGGGTTCTCCCTCCTCTCTGGGCTTTCATGACACTATTCTCTTTCTTGGTGGATTTCTTCAAGCCTAAGCTCAAATCCCGTCTTATGCAAGAGACTCTTCCTCCCTCCCCACCTCCCTCTAGCTTCCCTTTGATGGACACTTCATGTCCCTTCTATGTACCTCTATCTCATCCTTATGTAACTTGTGTGTAACTCATTCCCCTATTGCTCCCTCGGTGCAAATGTGAGATCCTTCAGGTCAGGAACACTCTTTTTGCCTTCCTCTGTATCCCCAGAGCTTAACAGCGCCAGGCACATAGTAGGTGCTTAATAAATTCTTACTGACTGACTGACTTCCTTTTCATCACACATTTATTAAACACCTCTTTGTACCCGGTGCCACAAACACACAACGACAAACACAAAACCGCCCCTGCCCTCCGAGAGCTTCCAGTCTGCTGGAGTTGCGGGGACTGCTGCCGCATCCTCCTGCGGAGGTGACCCTGGTTTCTCAGAGACTGTGCAGTCGTTTCTCTCTGGTCCTCCCCACGACAAAGATATCCCAGATTCCTCCCTCCAACACACCAACCTTACTTTTAGGGCTGTTCCCCGCTGTTCAGCTCTCCGCCAGCAGATGGCAGGAGCGACCTTCTTTGCAGATACTGTATCGGCACGAAGCCCCAGCTGGTCATGCCTAATCAGCCAAGCCTTCAGACCAGTGTGCAGCAGCTTCACTCCCATCACCGAGTCTCTCCAGGGGGCTGGAGGACAGACACTTCTTCCGTGATGGTCATCTGGCTGTTTTGTGTTGTGTTTACGCCGGAGCAATGTTTGTCCACAAATTCCAGTCCTGCAGTTAAGCTGTATCTTCGTACAGGCAGATTGAGAGGATTCCCATTGCAGCTGGATAGCTCCGCCCTGATTGCTAGGACTGCGCCCTGCGCCCTTTGAAAAGTGTACGTTATATCCTACACGTAGTTAGGCATGTTGTCACTGCAGAACATCATCTTCTCGAGTGATGCGCTCCACAGTATCAAGTGAGTGCGCTGCATGTCCTCTCGATGTCTACTTATGTGTGGCCTCAGCAGGACCATAAGTTGAAACCTGGGATGCCAGGAAAATTACTCTTGTTTTAAAGCATCGATGTTTGTGTTTAAATTGTATACGTTGCAGCTTTCAAGCTTGCCTTATTTTTGCAAGGGACCACAAAACGTTTTAGCCCAAGTGAGGAACCTAAGTCTAGGTTAAAGCCTATTTGTATAACTCTCTCTGTTGGTGGAAAAGGATTACTCAGGATTCCAGGGAGAAGCATGGCAGAAAAGAGATTCTTGTTCTTCTGGCTTCCAGTCCCATCACCACCTTACCACCCTAGAGATTTCAAGGAATTTTCAACTCTTCTCCTCTCTCTCCCTCTCTCTCTCTCTCTCCCTCTTTCTCTCTCTCTCTCTCTCTCTCTCTCTCTCTCTCTCTCTCTCTCTCTCTCTCTCCCTCTGTCTCTCCTCTCTCATTCTTTCTCTCTCCTCTTTCTCTCTCCTTTTTCCTCTCTCTCTTCTCTCTCTCTCCCTCTCTGTCTCTCTTTCTCTCTCTCCTCTCTCTCTCCCTCTTTCTCTCCTCATCTCACTCTGTGTGTATTCTCATCTATATAATTTCTCTGATTTCTCTTTGCTGTTGCCTTACATAAGAGGGTTTATTGCCATTTGCTACATGTAGCTTTTGTATAACTGGCAAATTTGGTGAGAAGAGAATTAAGGTTTGCTATATTGCTTGACTTATTCTTTCCTCATTGAGGGATAGTCATCAGGAGCTCAGCTTGAACCCAAAACTTATTTACCCTAGATTAATAATATTTAGGGGGACCAATATAATTCTAGTCTGGTACCCCTTCTTTGAGAAGAGCAGTGGTCAGCCTCTGGCCCCAACCTGCTTCCCTTCCTGGCAGGAATCAAAATCTCCCTTAAAGGCTAGGTAAAAAAGACTAAAGATTCATGCTTCCCCATGACCCACATCTGGAGAGACCCAGGCAGACATATATAACCTAAATGGACAATCCATAGATTAAACCCTGTACAGATACTGCAGTTTATTCATTCATTCCTCCAAATAATCCAGTTCTGGTTCTTTGCTTCAGCGAAAAGTGCTGCTATAACTATCTTTGTTTATGAGTCCTTTCCCTCTGTCTTCGGCCTTTTTGGAGTCTACACATCCTAGTGGCATTGCTGGTCCATAATTTAGTGACCTTTGGGGTATAGGTCCAAGTTGTTTTCCAGAATGGTTAGAATAATTCACAACTCCACTAATGATGCATTGATGTGCATGTCCTCCTGTAGCTTTTCCAACTAGCACTTGCAGTCAATATTCTACACCCTTAGACAGACTTTGTCTCCAAGGGAGGGAGGAAGGTGCATTTTATCACCTGTCCTTGGGGGCGGAGCTTGGTCATTATCATTTCACAACATTGTTTCAATCGTTTCTGGTTGTTGTACTTTCCATTTACATTGTAATTATGCTGTATGTTGTTTTCCTGTTTCTGCTATTTCCTCTGCATCAATTCATATTGCTCTTTCCATTTTTCTCTTCATTCTTTTTGTTCCTTGTCCCTTACAGCACCTTGTGGTCACTTTGGCAGCACACAGACGAAAAGCTGGCACAGCAGTCCTGCATTACATTTCACGTATCACAATTTATTTGCACCTCATCGCTCAGGACTTCTGCAGGGCAGGTCCTCTCGGGACCTTTGTTTCCCACCACCACCCCTTTTCAGCTTCCTTTTGTGTGCTGTGTCTCCATCATCAGAACATAAGCTTCGAGGGTCAGAGGTTGTCTTTCTTTCTGCTCGTGTCTGAGTCATAGTAAGAAGTTGCTGACTGGTTAGGCATTACCCAGCTGGTGGGCATCTTCTTTGCCTCTGGTTCTTTGCCACTACAAAAAGCACCAGTAAAACGCTTTTGGTGGAGATAAGGCCTTTCTTTCTGTCCTTGACTTCTCAGGTTACTTGACCAGCAGTGGGATCTCTGGGTTAAAGAAACATGGACATTTTAGTCACTTTCTTAGGATAATTCCAAATTGTTTTCCAGAATTCTTAGGCCAGTCTCCAGCCCCACTGAAGCAGACCTGTCTCTCCCAGTCCCTCTACCCAGTGAGTCTCCTGGGGTTTGAAAATGCTCTCTCCACTCTCTTTGTTTTTCCTTCCAGGTCTTTGTCCTAGGCAGGGGGCGCAGATTGTGAGAATTTGGAAGGACTCCAAAAGCAATGAAGGAAGACGCAGGCGACCATGACTCAGAGGGAGCCCTCATGCCTCTTACATAATCTGTACAGCCTTGGGCCGGATCCTTCTCGCCTCCCTGGGCCTCATTTTGTTCAGCTGTAAAATGAAGGGATTAGATGACGTGTCCTCTAAGGTCCCGCCTGACTCTAGATTTCAGAGGGCAGGACCTTATCAACCATTCTTGTCCAGAGAGTGGAAACTGAGCTGTTCCCCACCTCTCAAGTGGCTCATCCTTGCAAGGACAGAGTCTGGATTAGGTGCACGGAAAAGCTATCAGAAGTCAGAAGAAGGCAGAGCCAACAGAGCTCTGCTGCAAAGAAAGATTTCCAAATTTTAGACAATCGTTGGCATGTTAGAGCTGTCCATGAAGTCCCATCACTAGCTGACAGCAATAATCCCTCTAGTTTGTAGGTCACTTGATTCTTTTTACTGATCTCCTTTGAGCCAAGTCAGACACTACCTGGCTGTGTAATTGTAGATGTCACTCCTCCTCCCTGAGCCTCAGTTTCCTCATCTGTTAGAATGGGGCCCTTAGTGACACAGGCAGGAACTACCCTTTCCCAAGATGTCCCAGTGCTTTGGGGAGAAGAGTCAGGAGATGGGGGTCTGAGTCCCTATTCTGCCACTATCTGCCGTTAGGTAAGTACCCCAACCTCCGGGGCCTCTGCCTCTCTGTCTGGAAAGTATCCAGCTTAATGTGTAAGAAGCAGGGACCGTATGTGGCATTCTCCCAGACTAGCTGGGGTGAATTCAGTCCAGGTTGCCTAAACATAGGTATATAGGTATATAAACATAGGTATATAAAATATATAGGTATATAAAATCCTTTTTGCCCCAATGATTTTCATCAGAAAATTGGAGATATGTCCCTCTGGAAATACTTTTGGCCTCCAGCTAACCTAAAGCCACACCTTAAAGTCCAACATGAACAAAACAACTGGGGAAGGGAGGGAACTACTACTGTCAATAACAGGAACTCGCCTAGATTTGGCCTTCCAAGGTTCTCTTTATTTTTTACAAAGTACTTCCCTCCCTAAATGACTTCTTATTCCACTAAGCCCTCAAAAGGCCACCTGAGAAAACAGTGCTTTATAAATATTACCTCATTTGGTCCTCAAGTAGGTGTTATTATTCGCATTTTACAGGTGGGGAAACTGAGGCAGGTAGCTATGAAGTGACTTGCCCAGGGCCCCCTGGCTAGTGTCTTGAGTAAGGATTTGGACCCCAGGTCCAGTGCTCTGTACGGGGCACCCTCAAGGATATATATTCCTCACAGAATCACAGGAGCCTCTCTCAGCCTAAGAGAACTCTGGAAAGGGGTGCTGACTAAACAGAGATCTGCAAGGGCCTTTAGGATTCCCCCTCATTTCAGAGAAAAGGAAAGAGACCCGGAGAGTAGACTGGAACATCTCTGCAGGCAGAGCCTGTTCTCCTTTTGGCACTTCTCTACCACTCTTTATCAGCTGATCACCTGAAATCTTATCAGAAAGAATGACTCAGACAGGGACACTACACCTTCTCAACACCCCTAAGGAAACTACTGGGTGTCTCAGTGGAGCACACTGGGCCTGAAGTCAGAAATACCTGAGTTCAAATTCAACTTAAGATACTTGTAGTTGTGTGACCCTGGGCAAGTCACTTTACTTCTGTTTGCGTCAATCCACTAGAAAAGAAGGGGCAAAACCCTCCAGCTCCAGGATCTGCACCAAGAAAACCCCATGGACAGTACAGCCCACAAGGTTATGAAGAATCTGACATAAGTGAACATGCAAACATGTAGTACCTTTTCAACAGCCTCAGTGGCCTCTCCTCTCTGAATACAGAGCGCTAAAGTGCTCCCCAAACCTTCCTCTAGAGAAGGTTCCCAACCTTGCTGGTGAGTCCATTCTGAGGAGACATAGAACAAAGGACCCCCCCAACCATTTTCCAGCTTTCCCTCGTTAGATTACGAGTTCCTTGGAGCATCTTCTTTGCATCCCCAGTGTTTAGCAAAGTACCTGACACATAGTAGGTATTTCATAAATGCACCTGACACTTCAGTAAGCACATCATAAGTGGTGGTTGAAATGAGTTGACCAAGGTCACATAGACAGAAAATAACAGATGGAGACCCTCCCCTCCAGCTTCATTTTCAATATCTTCCTTCTCGTGGTTTCCTTCCCTGCTCCCCACAAATTCTCACAGATCTTCAGGGGATGGAGTGGAGTAGAGAGAAAACTGGAGGCAGAGAGGCCATTAGAAGGGAGATGCAATACTCCACGTGAGAGGGGATGGTCCTGTGAGGACAGAGAAGGGGACTGATGCAAGAGGGGATGTGAAGGCAGAACCAGTCAAATATGGCGACTGTATAGATTAAGGGAGAATGTACACATGGATGGATAGATGGATGGATGAATGGATAAACAATGGATAGATGGATGGATGAGCAATGAATGGATAGATGGATGGATGGATGGATAAACAATGGATAGATGGATGGATGAGCAATAGATGGATGGATGGATGAGCAATGAATGGATAGATGGATGGATGGATGGATGAACAATGGATAGATGGATAGATGAGCAACGAATGGATGGATGGATGGATGGATGGATGGATGAACAATGGATGGATGGATGGATGAGCAATGGATGGATGGATGGATGAATGGATGGATGAACAATGGATAGATGGATAGATGAGCAACGAATGGATGGATGGATGGATGGATGGATGGATGGATGAACAATGGATGGATGGATGGATGAGCAATGAATGGATGGATGGATGGATGGATGGATGGACAATGGATCTCCATCTCCATTCCTGATATGGCTTTGGTGTGACAGTTTCAAGGACTTAGATAACTACAACCTTCTTTTCTGGGCCTTCAGTGGATGTGGCTGCCAAGGAAGTGGGGGCTGAAGCCCTTGCAGAGGTCACTGTCATATCTGCAAAGTTCCTCCTTGGATGATGGCTTTGGGGGTTAGCCAGGAGCAGGGCCAGTGGCCTGAGAGTGTTCTCCTCCATTGAATGTGAGCTCCCTGGGGGCAGAGATTTGTTTTTGACTTTCTTTGTTATCCCAAGCACTTAGAATATGGTAGGTACTTAATCAAGGTTTGTTGATTTGACTGATTGATTGCTATTGTTCCCAGGATAATGGCCCCTTTTCCTCATCCCCTCAGTGATGACTGAAAAAGCTGGGCTAGAAGTGAGACTCCAGGATCAAATATAAATTCCTCTTCCTGATGCAACCTTCCTCTTCCTACCCTTCTAGGTATCATACACATGCTTTCCCCTCCATGAGTTCCATGATGCCTATCAAACTAGTCTTCTCAATGTTCTTCACAGTACTCCACCTCCCATCTCCATACTTTTGTCCCTACTGTCTACCATGCCTGAAATGCTTTCCCTCCTCACCTCTGCTTTTTGGAATAGTTGGTTTCCTTCAAAATTCAATTCAAATGCTACATGAAGTCTTTCCTGATCCCCACCCTTTCCTTCTCTCCACCCAAGTTGCTAGTATCACCCCCTCCCAAAATTGCCTCGTATTCATTACATATAGAGATATGTGTGTATTGAGTGTATAATGTATATACTCATACAGACATCTTATGCGCTCCTTCAGAATATATGTTTCTTGAGTTCAGGGACTGTTTTCACTTCTGTCAGTATTTGCCTGGCATTTAACTAAGCACCTCACAAACAAAAGGGGCCATTTAGGAAGTGATCTCCTCCCATAACACAACTGACAGGGAGATATCCAGTTGATGCGGACTAAGGGGCTCAGGGATCTTCTGATCCCTGGAGTGCTGGACAAGGTCTCCGAAATGAATTCAGAGATTCAAACATTCTTTAAGTCAAGATGGTAAAGGTTTATTGTAACGCAATATGGCGGGCAGAGCTCCTTAGGGAACTTGCAGCCTAACAGGAGTGATACTAAAACTTATATAGGAAAAGTAGTAGATTATCTGGCAGATATGCTAATTAGGTGATAACTTACAACCAGAGTCACTAGTGGCATTCATTACTGGAAACCAGGGGAAAGGCTTTCTCAGGGGTGTATACTGGGTCTCTTATGTCTGTAGCAAGATAGCTCTGAGAGTTAATGTCTATAGATTGACCTCTGGATTGAATATGATAACTTTGGAAATCAACAAACATATGATAATTCTGTGGTTACAAGATATTCCTATTTTTACAAGAGAATTTCTTCAGAGATCAGCTTGTTCTATGACAAGAAAAGATAGTTTGTCTTACTGGGGCCCAGTTGTAAGCTATTGCTAGGCATGGTTTCCTTGGGCTGGGAAGAAAACTGTCAAGATTAGTGTTTTGCAGTAGGAAGAAATGTGATCTTGGACCTGGGGTCCAAGCACAAGCACCCCTTCATAGCCTCTGCTCAAAGACCCCCCCTCCCCCCCCCCCCCCCCCCCCCCCACCGGGGCAGAGGGAGAGCCTGAGGCCGCAGGTCAGCCTAAGCCACTTTGGGAAAGCTCTCATCATTCAGAGTTCCCAGTGAAATCTGGCCTAAAGCTACCTGCCCTCTGTCCCTTCCCCCGCTTTTTCCTGGTTCTGTTCTCTGAAGCCAAGCAGATGAAGGCTAATCCTTCTATTAGGACTGCTATTTAAATCCTTGAGAAAAGGGATCAAGCCCCCACCCCCACCCTAAGTCCTCTCTTCTGGAGCTAAACATCCTGATTCCACCCACCAGCCTTGCAAGGTGTGGACTCCAGACTCTTCAGTTTTTGGCTTTGCACTGAGGATTTGTGTCCATTGCAACCCTACCTTGAATCTTTGCCAGATCAATTGCTCTCCCTTATCTGTGCTTATAGAGTTGATTTTTTTAACTCCGTTGTAAGACTTTACATTTATCCTCATTTAATTTTGGCGGGCAGACCTCTGGTATCCCAAAGAAAAACAGAGATCATTTTGTCTCTTAAATGACGGAGGGAGGATGGGCTTGCTTTGTTCCATGAACATTTCTTCCCCCTTAATGATTCTCTGTCCACATCCTTTTGTAAAAGTCATTTTTTTCTCTATTTTGTACCTTAAAAAAAAAGCCTACATACTTTTCCTAATTATTTGGAAAAACTTTTTAACATTTTTTAAATTTTGAGATCCAAATTTTCTCCCTTCCTTCCTCCAGTCCTTTAGAAGTGTTCAAAGTAAGCCCGTTTAACAAGCCTCCAACAGTCAGAAATATGCTCACCTTAAATAAAGAACAACGCCTATTGTGGAATCAGGAAAGTCTTTATTAATCTTTATGTTCATTCCCCCTGAATGGACAGTTATAGGAAGACTACAACATGTGCAGGAAGATGGGGCTTCTTATACTGTTTTCTGAACTTTGGATCTCCCGAAATAATGTCCCCTAGCCATGTGACTCCATGTTCTCCTCTCTGATGGGCCCTTCCTCACACAGCTGCTTGAGTCTTCGAATTAGTTTCTGACCTCTAACCTGTCCATGCTAGGTCACAACCCTTATCACCTAGGAATGTGCACAACAGAACTTTCTTACTTCCCACAGAAGGCAAGCAGCTTGTCATCAATTTATATTTTATATCTTGAAACCTGAGAATGGACTCCTGAGAACAAAGTATTAAGAAGACCAATGCCATCCCGTAAACATTTTAATTTTATCTTGATGATCCTTTAATATAAACTTTAGATTTTGTGAAGGCCAGAGTTCGAATTAAGAAAAGCCTGGACTTAATAGTCTCCGTTATCTTAAGTAAACTCAGAGAATCCCTTTTGCTGTCAGTGAAGCAAATTGTGCTGACACTAATTTCCTTAGAAGATTCCTTTCCTGGCATCTTAGTGATAAGGAAAAACACTGATGTCCTGGGTTGTAATTTCAACCTTGTCAACTTTGTTAAGATACCCTTTCTTGTGTCAGCAACTTCAAGGATCTGTTTATGACAGCGGCCCTGCCATCAGAGTGGTGGGATTTTCTCCTTCTTGTATGTCATGGAGACATGCTACAGAAAGGAAATTCACACAGCTTGGGATTATAAAACCCAATTGACACTACTTTGTTATTTGTCTTACTAAATTTACAATTTGTTCAACTGGGAGAGTTCCTTTTCACAGTAAAATGTATTTAAGACAGTCAATTTCTGTATGGAGTCAGTCAGATAGTTTCGGGCTCCATAATATTATGTAACTTACTTTACGGGAATGAGTTATTTAATTAATTAAATCATAAAATGTATGCATTTAGCCTTTTGCCTTTTCTGTAACCAAGTTTTCAGGTCAACAATCTTTACTTATCCTTCTTGCTGCGGAACAGAAGGAGGTTTCTTATCATATGGATAAGGGGTGTGTGTGTGTGTGTGTATTCACCTGCACATCCATGCATGCACTGGGACAGGAGGTAGCCCAAGGTTTTGCCCTCCCTGATGCCTGGGGAGGGGAGGGTTTGATTGAAATTGAGGAGGGGAGGGAGGGCGTCTAATCTGGGAAGCACACAACAAATGCCTGGATCTTAATATTGTTTTTTTTTCTACTTTGATTAAATGCTTTCCTAAAACATTGACAGAAGTGACTACATTACACACTGGGCAAAGGGGCCAGTGATCTGATTAGAAGAGATACCACCTGGAGATTCAGAGGACACACTTGAGAACCCAGTGGTATTCAGCAGGAATGAACCAAGAAAAAGGGGCTCAGCCAGAGAGACCAACAGAAAGAGACAGCCTCCAGAGGCTGGTACTACCCTATATAATAAACTACACAAATTATCTATTTCAGGGGTGAGGCAGAGCCCCATTGAACCTGGGGCTGCTCCTCCCCATGAAGGGGCCACCAGTGTGACTGAAACCAGGGCAGCCAGTTGGCTTTGGGGTCCAGTAACCAGGTTCATCAGACACATTGTTACAACTTACAAACTCCCAAAAGGAAGGAAAAAGCCATGGACAAAGCATTTGGTGATATTCTGTCCTAGGTCAGTGTCCTAGATATCCAAGGACTTCCAAGATGAGATTCCCAAGACTCCAACAAGAAAGCTTTTGTGAGGTTGAACTCAATTCTATCTTACCAGGTCTAGAAAATGCTTCCGATACCTTAGGGTACGGGCATGGGCTGTAAAATGTGCACAGAGGTCCTTTGGTTTAAATGCCAACTGTTATTTATATATGTGTGTGTATATGTGTGCATGTACATATATATGCATATGTATACATATATGTACATATAGTTATATAATGAATAATATATAATAATTCTATAATTACTTATATGGTTATATTACATTCCTCAAGTTCATGTAGAAATGTGAGGCCCTGATATAGGACTTCCTCAGCAGGCAGCAGAGACCAGGCCCCTCTGCAGTGGATTCCTTTGCCTCCTCACGCTTCATTCTTCCTTCTCAAAGAGGACCAAGGATGTCACAAGGGTGGACTTGTGCATGAATGGATGTAAGTAGGGCAGCGCTGAACAGTCATCAGCCTCACTCTCCTCTCCACAGTCACCAAAGTCCAGTGGTGAGACAGAAGTCCAGACCCCTGGTGATGGCCTGGGAGCTGGGATGCAACGGACAACCCTGGTCTAAGTTAAGGTCTTTCCCAGGCCTCAGTTTGTCAAATGGTTGTGGTGGTGTTCATCCTTCATTGCCAAAGAAGGCCACATCATCAGAGACATGACGATATGACTTGCACTTGACTTTGTTGAGTGAGGGAAGGCTGTGTAGGTCACCGGCTTCACTTCTCCTCCAGAGCCTTCTGAGTCCACTGACCAGATATTCATCAGGATGACTGGAGATGACCCAGGATGCAGTGGGAGACCTTGGCCCCTTTAGGCCAAGGCCTGTTTAGTACTCACTTGGGGTGAGGTAACCCCATTCAGTGAATAGGCCTGTTTAAGAAGTAGTCAGAGGATGGCCCCTTTAATAAGGCAAAGAAAAATAACTAAATCAGGCTGGGAAGGAAACAGCAACAGTTACTATTGATAATCACTCTTAAGCCTTAAGGAGGCTTAATCACCCTTAAGGAGATCCAGAAAACACCCCTTAAGTGGAACTTGTCCAATATAACTTTAGAAAAAGAAGCCTTAAAAAAAAAAAAAAAAAAGGTTTCTCCCCAACTGATAAATGGTCAAAGGATATGAACAGGCAGTTTTCAGATGAAGAAATTAAAGCTATCTATAGTCATATGAACAAATGCTCTAAATCACTACTAATTAGAGATGCAAATCAAAACAACTCTGAGGTACCACATCACATCTATCAGATTGGCTAACATGACAAAACAGGAAGATGATAAATGTTGGAGAAGATGTGGGACAGCTGGAACACTAATTCACTCTTGGTGGAGCTGCGAGCTGATCCAGCCATTCTGGAAAGCAATTTGTAACTATGCCCAAAAGGGCTACAAAAATGTGCATACCTATTGACCCAGTAATACCATTTCTAGGACCGTATCCCCAAGAGATCATAAAAATGGGAAAGGGTCCCACATGTTCAAAAATATTTATAGCAGCTCTCTTTGTGGTGGCCAAAAACTGGAAATCAAAGGGATGGCCATCCATTGGGGAATGGCTGAATAAACTGTGGTATTTAAATGTAATGGAATACCATTGTGCTATGAGAAATGATGAACGGGGAAACTTCAGAGAAGCCTGGAGAGACTTATATGATCTGATGCTGAGTGAAAGGAGCAGAACCAGGAGAACTTTGTACACAGCAACAATCACAGTGTGCGAGGATTTTTTCTGGTGGACTTGGAACTTCATTGCAATGCAAGGACTTAAAAAATTCCCACTGGTCTCAAGGCAAAATGCCTTCCACATCCAGAAAAAGAACTATGGAATTTAATCGCAGAATGTAGCAGATTATCTTCTTTTGTATTAAGTTTTGATTTGTTTTATGATGTCTCCCATTCATTTTAATTCTTCTATGTAACATAACTAAGGTGCAAATGTATTTAATAGGAATGTATGTGTAGAACCTGTATAAAATTGTATGTCATATCAGGGAGGGAAGGGGAAAAAATCTAAGTTATAGGGAAGTGATTATAGAACACTGAAAACAAATATAATAATAATAAAAATGTACATCCAAAAAAAAAATTTCTAAAGGAGTTCAAGAATTCCCTGGACCAGCTCATTGTGTTTCAAATGGAGCAGCTAGACTCCTCCCAGTCTAGGCTGGTGAATGCCAGACCTACAATTTTAGCACTGGAGAGAGCAAAAGCCCCAGAGCTCTCTCATTCAATCAACAAGTCATTTATTCAGTGCTGGGGATAAGAAGCCTGATACCTACCTTCAAGGAGCTCACAATCTATTAGAAGAAGCAACATGTCCATAGAGAGGTCTACAGGAAAGAAGGGGCTTGGGTGGGAGGAGGGAGCTGGCAGCTCCAGGGTCAGGAAGGGCCTCATGAAGGAGATGGACCTTGAGCAGGGGATTCAGGAAGAGGAAGGATTTTAAGAGGCAGAGGGGAGGAGATAGTGAGGGGAAAGCAGCACCCAAGGTAAGGACTGTCGCTGGCACCACATTTACAAAAGGCCTTCTTCACAAGTGAGGCAGCTAGGTGCCTCAGTAAATACAATGGGCCTCTGAGTTCAAATCCAGCTTCAGACACTTAATAGCAAGTCACTTAACTTCTGTTTGCCTTAATCTACTGGAGAAGGAAATAGTAAATCATTGCAGTGTCTTTGCTAGGAAAACCCCATGGACACGTGCTACGAAGAGTTGGACACGACTGAACATCAATGTCCATACATCAACGATGTTCTCAGAGGCTAGGGATGTAGTTAAATGGGCAGTGTTGGGGGCAAGCCAAGAGGGTGGAGCCTGAGCAGTTACCAGTACCATGACCCCTTGCCAATGCCAGCAGGCTAGCCCCTGAATATAGGGAGGGGAGGTGATTCGTGCCTTCAAATTCCTCATTCCCCTGTGTCTTGAGAGCTTTGACAAAGCATGGAATTAAACTTTGTGGCAGAAGCTTTGATAATAAACACAAAATGGGCCCATTTCCTGCCTCCCTTTTATTTACTGCACAACCCTGGGGAATCTGGGAAAGGGAGTACCAGAGGAAACATCTTTGCTTTGTAACCGCACTTAGGGAAGACATATTTCTAAATAATAGTCCTACAAATCACATTTCTGCCTAACAAACCCTCCCATCCCCACCATCACTCATTATAAAATTGGAGGCCCACTGGAAGCAAGTGAGGGGCCAAACCAGAAAAAAAAAATCACCTTGTGGCAAATTAAATTAATTGTGACTCAACAGCTATGAAACACCTACTACATGTGAGGCCCTGGGAAAGACCCAAAGAATGGCCATCCCAGCTTTCAGGAAATGACCATCCGGGTGGCCGGGAGCCTGTGACAAATACCCAGGCAAACAGTAAGGGGAGCGGGGTGACGGGTGAGTGGCAGATGCCAAGAGATCAGCCTGGAAACATTCCCAAGGCAAGGCAAGTTCACTGGGGATGCTCTTGGGCCTCAGCCAGGGATGACCCTTGTAATGGAGACAGCCTGGCGGACTCGTGGGGCATCCCTAGTTCTCTCCACGCCGTCCTCCACGGCCTCTTCAGGGCTTCGGTCCTCTGGAGCGGACAGCGGACCAACCTGGAGTCCGGAGGGGCCAGCCAGGCTATGATAATCCCAGGTGGGAAAGCGCAACATCTCCTCCGCCATCGTGCAGCAGTGATCGTGGGCGCCTGCCCAGTGCGCCACTGCTGTCCAGCTGGCAGAGGCTGGCCACAGACAGAAGGCCAGGAAGATGGGGGAAGGGAGGCTGCAGGGGGCCCGGAGGCGTGCCGGTCCGCACGTGAGTCCGTGCTGTGCGGGGCCCCACGGGCCGGTCGGGCAGGGAGAGGCCGGGTCCTCCCTGCGGAACAAGCCTCGGGAAGGCCGGGCCCCAGCGAGGGGCCGGGCCGTCGGTACCAGAAGGTGGAGCGGGGCCAAGGGCCAGAGGCCACGGCCGCCAACTGGGGCCTAGCCCTCGGGGGCTACCCGGAGCCGGCCGGGCCCGCGCCACTTCCCACGTGGACCGGCCGCGGGTGTGCCTCCAGCCAGGGGCTCCGGACGGCGCAGGCGCTCAGCGAGCTTATTGAACAGGGCGCTTCCCGCACGCAGTAGCGGCTCAGTGTTCGCCGGATGAATGAGCGCGTGAACGGACGGTTTGAAGCGGGGTCCTTTCTCTGCACCGGAGCTCGGTGCCTGGCGTGTAGCAGGCCCTCGTGCTGGTGGACGAATAAATGAGCGAGCCCACGAGGGGGTTGGCGCCCTCGTGCAGGCCGCCCCCTCCCCCTGCACCGTCCCCGGGGCTCCCAAGACACCAGGACTCGGGGCGTAGCGTCGTGGGGGCGGGAGGACAGCTGAAAGCCAGAAAGGCCGGGAAAGCGCCAGACTTCCGGAAGGAGGCGGGACCAAGGAGGAAGGGCTGGGGCGTAGGGGGCGGGGCGTGAGGGGGAATGGGCGGAGCGAAGAGGAAGGGTTGCGAGGCGGAAGCGCCGGGGTCGGGGGGAGGGGCCTAGGGGCGCCGGGGCGGAGGGGGGAGGTGGAGGGGCTGAGGGGCGGGGCGTGAGGCGGAAGCTCCGGGGCGGAGGGGCCGAGGGGCGGTGTGGAGGGGCGGGGCGTGAGGCGGAAGCGCCGGGGCGGAGGGACCGAGGGGCGGGGAGGAAGCCCGAGGTTTCTGGGGCGATCTCGCTGGGTGACAGTGGCGGCGGCGGCGGCGGCGGCAGCGGCAGCGGCAGCGGCAGCGGCAGCAGTAGCAGCAGCAGCAGCAGCAGCAGCGATGGAGGGCGTCTGCGAGGCCGGCTGCGAGGACTACGAGGCGTTCGTGGCGCTGCACGGGCCGGCGCTGCGGGCCTCTGCCATCCCCGAGCGCTACTGGGGCCGCCTCCTGCACAAGCTGCACTGCGAGGTGGGGGCGCCGAGGCGGGGGAGGGGAGCACGGGGAGGGGGTGCCGTGAGGATTCCCGTTTGTGCACTAATTATGTACCCTTCCCTCTGGTGTTCTCACACAGCAGGCGCTTGGGAGGGGCGGCGCCCTGGACAGGGGAGGGTCTGGTCGGGCCCCAGTTCGGGCCAGCTTTGAGGGCAGGCCCACGCGGCCCCACCCCGCTGGAGGCCCCGAGGCCCAACCGGGGCGTTCTGGGCCCGGAGGCTGCGGGGGTTTGTGCCTTCTCCAGCTCGCTCTGCAGATAAGGAAACTGAGGCAGGCAGGGTTGGGTGACTTGCCAAGGGCCACACGTTTGGGAAATTCCTTAGGCTGGATTCGAACTCAGGATTTGCTGTCTGCAGGCTGTAGCCACTGCACCACCAGAGCCCAAGGCATTCATTAATTCACTGACCAGCAGGAGTCCTTTAAGACCCCCTCGGGGGTGGGATACAGGAGACCCAGGCTTTGGGGTAGGGGATCCCAGGACTCCCACCAGCGTGAGGCTGCTCTGGCTCAGTTGCCCCCCACCCCAAGGTCCCCAATGGAGGAAACCTGGACTAGATAAGGATGGGGAGTCTGGCACCTTGGTCCTGGTCGTATGGGGAGGGTGAGCCAGAGATCGCTTGTTCTCCGAGGGTTTGTGGGTGCTCTAGCCCTGGACATGTCCTTGAGTAATTAGGGCCCCCAGCACCTCCGAGGGCTCCCCCGGCCAACCCTGGGCTCCAGGAGTCAGCCAGGTGGCTGTGCCCAAATAAGCTGGAGCCCATCCTGGGCAGAGGGTCTCTGGGAGGAAAGGCTGGACCAGAACCTGTTGGAGATGGCCGGGCGGAGGCATGGAGGTAAGCACTACCAAATGGAATTGGGGCTCTGAGGCATGACCTCTCCAGGTGCAAAAGTTCTTGAGCAGAAGCTTTGGGTTCTAGAGTTTGCACAAAAAGCCTGGACACTTGTTACCTGAGAGTGAAGTTGTGAGATTCGAGGAGAGGGAAACCAACCCCTTGGCTGAGAAGTCTTGCTTTGTTCCTGGGTCAAATGTCTCAGGACTGGAAAATTACTGTCATCCTGTCTTCACTTCCCCACTGCTTATGTATTAGCTTTCAGAAAATTTAAATTTGCCTGTGGATTGTAGTCACCTTCCCTTTCAAAAGCCATATGATGGCTTTTGTGTGATCTCACTGGAAACAATTAGCCAAAGAGGTAGTCCTAGCCAGGGCGCCCGGGCACCTGTGGCCCCTGGAAGACTCAGTCTGGTGACTGAAAGGGATGGCAGCTGTCAGAGTAGGCTAATAGGGAGAAGAAAGGACTTGGCCGGCCCCTTCTCTTCCCCCAACTCCATTTTGTCTGAATCTGGGGGTGAGGAGTCAGTGGGCTTGGGAAGTTGGTAGGAACTAAGTTTTGTGAAAGAGATTTCTTCTGACATTCCTAGAACCGGGGAGATTTGCAAGGCTGCTCTTTCTGACTCTCTATGATGTCCAACCCCCACACATTTCTCAAATCCTCCTGCTCCGCCCCTCATTAATAATGTGAACTAATGGTTTCCTCTTGCTTCTCCATTTCCTCATATCTAAAATGTGAGTATTGGACCAGTGGATCTCTGACGATTCCTTCCAGCCCTGAGGCATGCCTTTGATTTCGTCCCTCCTCCCTCTGGGCAACTCCAGGCTGCTCCCAGCGTGGACAGTGGCTCTACAGACCCACACCTTCCCAGACCTGCTAAGTAAACAATGACTTTGGAACTGGGAGGAAGACATTTGCACACAGTAATGAAAAAAGGACTTGGCTGCATAAAAAGTAGATCTTTGGTTGGACCTTGTGGTCTTGTTGACCAAAAGGACGCTGACGGAAACATGGACTGTGAAATGAAAGCCAGATTTAACTTGGGCTACCTAAAGTTCCTTAGTGAATTCCCTATGTTGTTCTCTGTCACTTAGGCCTGGACTCAGGAAGATCCGAGTACAAATTCTGCCTTAGACCCTGGCATGTCGCCTCTGCCTGCCTCAGTTTCTTCAGCTGTAATATGAGAATCATAGAAGCACCTACCTTGTAAAGTTGTTGTGAAGACCAAAGGAAATGATATTTGTGAAGTGCATAGCACAGCACTGGGCAGGGTCTGTAGAAATGCTCACTCTCATTTAGACAAAACCAAATGTGCAGAAACAGGGCCGGATGGAGTGGAAGCCAGAAGGATCTGTGGTGAGCTTTTAAATAACTGCTGCTTCTAGGAATGGATAGCACATTTCAGAAGCCTCTTTATTAAATCATTTTGTTGCTTCTAGAAACTATAGCAGCGGGACCCTGGCCCAAATCTGTGTTTGTTTCTTTGTAGAGTGTTAACCATCTATAAAGTGGAATTAACACTTGCCCTATCGATTTCATTAAGTTGTGAGGAAAGTTTTTGGGAAAGTCTTTTACGGTAGAAATGGTGAAAGTCAAGTAAAACTAAGCTTTACAGAATACTTTCCCCACAGCTAACTCCCTTGTGTAGGGTAGTTGTGGAAAGGAGGGCTGTCACGTTCAAATAGAAGCTGGGAGCCGCTGATCAGGACAGAAGGCCATATACCAGCTTATTTTTAAAATGTCATGTTCTCTTTGTTTTATTCTATTTTATTTTATATATATATATCAGGTGTACTAGGGAGTGTTCTGGGACATGTTCACTAATAGTGCAAAGTATTATTTCCCCTCTTTTAACAGATGAGGAAACTGAGGTGCTATGGCTTACTCATGGTTGTGGAGCCAGGAAGGGGTTGGAGGCAGGTTGTTGGACCCTCCATCTAAGGCTCCTTGTACAACTCCGGTTATACTGAGACCGGCTGCCCTCCCCAGGTTTAGCCCCATGTAGGGGAAGGAGATCTGGCCTGGAAGAGAGAGGTTTGATCCTGGGAACTTGGACAAGGCTCTTCCTGTTCAAGCCCAGGGCTCCCATCTCAAAAGAGAGATCATGCACCTAAGTTATCTTCATCGATTTTTTTCAACTCTAATTTACTATATAGTGTTTCACCTCCCCCCACTGTCCAAACTAAATGCTGTAAAATGCCATTTGAAATTACAGAGTTGCCAGATGAATTTTAGAAGGTTAAAACTGCAAGGAACCTTTTCATTGCTATTAAAAATCTGCAGATTCAGCAGTATCTTTGTTTATAAGGTCCTTGAGTGATGTTTCTCTCTTTGAAAGACTTGGTTCTCAGTAACTTTCTTGCCTTTAGAATTAGAGAATGTCAAAACTGGAAGGTGACATTCTTGAATTCCACCCTCCATCTTTCCTTTCCTATTGAACTTCCTGAGCCCCTCTCAGCCCTGGTGGCTGATTTTGCAGGATCCATAGAGAGCAGAGCATGTAGAACAATGGCAGGTCCTGTGAACCTGGAATCCTTTTCCAAAACCCTCTCTGGAAGGATGTTATTATTAGGACTCATTATAATAATTGTCCTGATGACTCACTCCGTCAGCAGCCTTGCAACTGCTGGTGACTCTTGAGTAGCTAGTACTGACAACTTCAAGCAGCTAATCCTCAGAAGTCTTGTGCTTTACTGGAAAGTGTGTTGGAATTGGAGTCACGAGAGACCTGGATTCGAATCTCATTTCTAGCATGATTAGCTGTTTGGCCACATGCAGAATCATATGATCTCCCTGAACATCTGTCAGGTCAGGCTACTGGTCACATCTACCTCACTTACAGGAGGCTCCTGTAAGGGTGTTGTGATGGCTGTGAATCCTTTCAGGAAGGCAACTCTTTTATCATGTTGGGCAGATGAGAGAGGTCCAAAGCTTTAAGGAGAGAATCCCTCACCAACAGGGCACTGCTTTTTCCACCTAAAGTAAAAAACTAAGGACTGTTTCATGTAGTGATTTTAAAGAAATAGATACTTTGGGGCCCCAAGGCATCTTTATTTAGTTTAGAAAGCCTACGTGTAGCATCTAAATAGAAAAATTCTGTACTCATAGATAATATTACTTCACCCATTGTCAGGTTACTTGGTCTAAGACATTTGAAAAGACCATTTATTTTACCTGGAGAAGAAAAGGTAGCAACCAGGATCTTAATCTTCAGACATCTAAAGGGCTCTTGGAGGAGACTCAGGTGGAAGTTAGGAGGAGATTATTGACTCATTATAGACTTTCCAAACCATTAGATTTATCCAGTACTGAGATAAGAGTGCTTCATCAGGGAAACAGGCATGGTGCCTTCAGACCTTCAGCTAGATTATAAAACAATGTCATTGAAATGATGTGATTGTGGTTAAAAATAGAAAAGTAAATCAAAGGAATGGGCTAGGTAAAGAACCAGAAGTAATAAAAAAAAAGTCACCTAGTAGACTTGATAGACCCAAGACCAAGAACATAGAGTATTTGGGAAAGACCTGCCTCTGACAAAAACTCCTAGGAAAACTAGAAAGCAGTTTGTCAGAAATTAGGGTTAGAAACCAAGATTTTACTCTCTATACCACAGTAAACTCCATCTATATTTGCATATATACATATGCACATATAAAACTTTGCATATGTAATTTCATATACAGCATTTAAAGAAATGAGAGAAAGAAGGTGGCATCTTGCTCAGCTAATAAACACTTTTGCTGCCTACTCCTGGCACATGTGCCCCAAGTAGAGAGACAGAGGCCCAGTGGCCAATGCCATGTTTGTAACAGCAACATTATAGTGGAAAAGTGCCAGAGGCCCAGGAAGCCCTAGCATGGGGCAGGGCCACCTCCTAAATGTAATGAAATGTAAATGAAACAGGTGTAAATCTATCAGCCTTCCAGGTCACCCTGGGCTGGAAATCTCCTCCCCTCCTTCGTTCTGTGGCTTCTGCTTCTGTAGAATTTATTGAGTCTGTCTTTACAGTTCTTTTATGGGCTGTGGGGGAAGAGTTAGAATATGTGCATCTCTCTCTTCACACCATTTTGGCTCCGCCCCGTAAATAAATAATCTTGCTGGTGCCTTGGAGTTCTGATGGTCCTTGATCGGATTTCTCTTGTGTAAACCCAGTTGAATGACTTCAGGGACATCCTGGTAGAACCTGTATGACATCTTTGACTGTCATTCTCTTGACTGATGGAGCATTTCTGATCTCAGATATTTGATGCTGGGGAGATGTTTGGAATCATGCAAGTCGAGGAAGTGGAGGAAGATGAAGATGGTGATGATGAAATGCAAGAAGAATTGAAAAAGAAACCAAATCCAGGAAATGAACTCTGTTATAAAGTGATTGTGACCAACGAGAATGGGCTGCGAGCAGATGATCCCAATAGGTAGGTCTCCATTTCTACCTTAAGGCTGGAAAATGTCAGAGGCTTATGCACCAAACTGAGGCCACCCATTGCTTGGGAGGGTTTGAGGAACTGGAGTGAAACCCTAGTTTGTGTGAGCTTCATGTTAAACTTTTCTAGTGAGATCTGTATCTAGCGTTAACAGCATATGGCTCCCCCTAGGCCTGGGAAGGGAGCAGTGAAGATGGAAGACTCAGCTGGGCATCAGCCATTGATAGTGAGTGAAGAACAGGTCCTGTTGACCTGAACCACGTAGAACTAGCGTCTGTTGTTGGAATGGCCTGGTGAGAAGCTCCGTGGGTGGGGAATGCAAGAATAGGGGGCGGGGCTTCTTTGGTAATAGGATTGTTTCCTTTGGAGAAGACGGGAAAGCAGATGTAGGATTATCTACAAAACAGACTTCACTTAAGGGTAAGCACATTTCCATTGGGGGTAGCGAGCAGCTCATCTTAGTTACGGCACAGTCACTTAAGTTGCCATGTTATCTCACTTGTGGAATGGCATTCTGGACAGATTGAAGAAGAGGATTTTGTGTAATTTCCCTACCTCCTTTATTTACATAGCTAGCATTGTGTGTCCTCTGTCCTCAAAGTAACAAACTCCAGCAGTTCCCCCAGAAAAATACCTTTTAAGAAAACCACTTCTGTGGATGTCACTCGCCTAGGGAATTAGACCGATAGCTGAGAGATCTCTTCCCTCTTAGTCCTGAGCCCTCTGACCAGCCCAGGCACCAGGTTCCCACCTGTGGTGTCACCTTTGCTTCTCCCTCTTGGTTCCTCCCCCTCCAGTTGTCTTGGAGCCCCTCCTGGCACTGGTCAGCCATAGCTTGAGCCATGGCAGCAGCTCTCCATAGTCATCCCCTTTAGCCTTCCTATTCCATGTCCTGGCAGAGTGGACTCAGAGTCAGGGAGACTTGAGTTCAAATCTTGTCTCAGGTCATTTTACCTCCCCATAAGACCTTTCTGATGCTCCACGCCTTTCTAAGCCAGACAGTTTGGAGAAGGTGCTGACCTGTGACCTACCCTAGCATAGAGAGGTCCCTATCCCTAGAGGCCACTGCTCTAGTCACATGACATACAAACTTAAAGTCAAAAACTCATGAGTCCAGCCTCTTCATTCCACAGATGAGAAGAATCTGGGATCCAAAAGGTTAGGGGACTTGCCCAAGCTCACCCTGTAAATTTTTACTCAAAATTTTACTTTTTGCTGTAAAAATTTTACTTTTTACTGTAAACATTTTACTCACCAGTAAAATGGGGCTTGGGGCAGCTCAGTGGCACATTGGACAGAACACAGGCTAGGGATCAGGAAGATTCACCTTCCCAAGTTCAAATCTGGCCTCGGACACTTACTAGCTGTGTGACCCTGGGCAAGTCACCTAATCCTATTTGCCTCAGTTTCCTCATCTGTAAAATGAGCTGAAGCAGGAAATGGCAAAACTACTTCAGTATCTCTGCCAAGAAAACTTTAGATGGGTGCACCATGAGGCAGACATGACTGAGAGTTTCCTGAAAGACACAGCAAAAGAGCCGAGATTGGAAGTCAGGCTCCCAATTCCCCAGGGCAGCCCCCTCTCCACTATGCCTCATTCTCTTCTGGCTTGGGAACGTGTAATGAAGAACATTAACAAGAGGCAGGTGAACTGACTGGAGACAGCCAGAGGGACTGAAGAGTAAGAGGAAGGAGAAGGCCTCATCAGAGACTTGCGAGATTTGCTGTGTGAAAGAGGGGTCCACCCCATGGGCAAAATGGGGGCACTTGGCACAAGCTCAGCAAATAGTATTGGGAAGTCAAGCATTCCTTTTTTCCTTTCTGGAGGTTGGGGGACCAGTCAGATAAGGCTGGACTCAATCATTTCTGTTGGGATGTATGGAGTGAAGGAAGACACCTAGGTTGGGAGTATGGGGAAACTTTAGAGGGCTTCTGAATTCTCAGAACTAGAAGGAACCTGAGAAATGGTCTAACCCACCTCTTTAATTTTCAGATGACAAAACAGGCTCAAAGAGGGGGAAGTAACTTACCTAAGATCATACTACCACATGGTGTCAGGCTGGGAATAGAAGGCTGTGTCTTAACTCCTGCTCTATTTTTCCTTCTATCCACTTTACCAGAAGACCCCTTAAGGCCACCCATAGAGAGTTTGCATAATAATGAGAATGTATAAGTAAATAGATACACAGAGAGTTGATGGAAAGTAACAGTGTAAGCTGGAGGTGCCATGAAAAATCTCTTGGAGGTTTGAGCTGAATTTTGAAGGAGCTCAGGGATTCTGAGAAGTAAATAGATAAGAGAGGGCATTCCAGTGGTGAAGAACAGCCCGTGCAAAGGTGCGGGAAGTGGACAATAGGGCGTCACATGTCAGCCAGTGTTGATCAGAGTATTCAGAGATAAATGTAAGAAGACTAGAATGGTTTGTAGATGGAAATGTGTACAAGGCAAATTACAAGGCAGGTTCACTGGTGGAGGAAAGACACCTTAGGAAGATTAGGAACAGTGGAGTTGGTGCTTGAGTCGAGCTTTGAAAGAAACATGAATTACCAAGAGGGAGGGAAGGCAAGGAGGACAGGGTTCCAGGCCTGGAGTCAACCCATACAAGAACTCTGAGAAGAGCAAGAGGTCCAGAACATGGACTGGAATGGGGATAAAGGAGGAATTATGAGTCAGAAGGCTGACCAAGTGGTGAAGGACTTTTGGTGCCAAACAGGAGCTTGTACTTGATCCTAGAGGTAAAAGGTGACCCCTAGAGTTTACTGAGAGAAGACTGACATAGTCAGGGCTGTATTTTGGAACATCCCTATGGTATCTCTGTGGGTGATGGACTGAACAGACCAGAGAGGGTGAAGCATGGAGGCCACCATGGCCTTCACCAGGATGGAATCAGTGGGGTAGAAATAGCAAGGTTTGGTGACCAGTTGACTATGTTGGGGGACGGCCAGGGCGCTGTAGGAGGAGGGTATCAGAAGCATGAAAGTGACCCTGGCCACATTCCACTGGCCGAGGCGAGGGAGGGAAAGAAAAATCAAATGCAGAGGGCAGTAGGGGCAGGGCCAGAGAAGAGGAATGAAGAAGAAAGCCGCTAGAGAAGAGGAAGGTGAGCCCAGGTAAGTGGGGTGGATTGGGATTAGAGGCGCTTAGGCGGCTCTGTGGCCTTGTCTCCCCCTTCCCTGCTCTGCCCATGAGATGGAGGGTGGCTCCGCCCCTAGGTCGATTTCCCTGCATGAGTGTCCAGCGTGTCTCATTTGAGTCCTTGTACTGCCCATAGAATGGCCCTCGCTGCCTCCTCACATTGCTGCTCCCAGGGGCCTGAAAGGCTGCAGGCTTCATGCTCGCCTTTTCAGCCTGCTTCTCTTCTGGTGCTTTGGAGCTGTCCATCTGTGGCTTGTGGCTGCTCAGAATAGGTCTCTGCTCTCCCTCAGATCACTGTGAATAGTGCAACAGGCATCAGCCCCTCAGGCTTATTAGGGGCGTAGATGGTGGTTCTGAGCCTTGAGAGGCATCTGGAGGGATGGTTGGTAGTTCTCTGTTGCCCTTACCCTACACCAACTGTAGTGCTTGGCCCTTCTCTGCTTTTCCTTGCCCCTCCCCTTTCCATCTTGGACTGTTCACCTGTGGCCCTGTGTTTTCCATATTTGGTGTCCCTCAGGGCACAGTAATGGTCAGTTCAATGGCCTTGGCGTTGCCATGACCTAGTCAGGAGACAGCCAGCAGGAAACCATGAGCTACATGGGTTCAGCCTGACTGCATTGTGGCCTGATGATGGGTTTTTTGTTTGTTTTGAAGCATATTTCTTATTGACCACGCCTGGACGTATCGTGTAGAACATGCCCGCCAGCAGTTACTGCAGGTTCCAGGGCTGCTCCACCGGATGGCCAACTTGATGGGGATTGAATTTCATGGGGAAATTCCAGATGATGGCTCTGTGGAGCTTGTTTTGGAAGAAATGTGGAAGTACAACCAGACTTACCAGCTCTCTCAAGGGGTAAGATGGAGGTTCAGATGTTCTTCATTACGGGCATGGTGGACCCTGAGGCTAGCTGATTGTAAAGCTGAATACCCCGTGTCTTGTCCCTGTCCATAAAGCACACCTTCCCTAAGACGGGAGCTAAACCTCATCATCGCTCTTCCTGAAACAGTTGGGCCAGGCCGTTGTTTGACAGTTCCCAAAGGAGTCAGTTACTTTAGTATCCATACATTCGGGTTCATTCAGTCTTCGGACACTGATGTGAAAACAGAAAGAAACTTAAGAGAAACTGGATCTTGAGGAAAATTGTCCTCCATGAATTTGGGTTTCCATCCATGCCTCCTTCCCAAGCTGAGAGATTATGCCTCCATACCTTAGTTGATCCTTTTTTCCACTGTTTGTTCAGGCCACCCTCTGGTGCTAAGCTTTTTCTCCCTTATCAGGGCTGCTCCCTGAACAGTCCAAATGCCAGGCCTATACCAAAGCCTTTCCAGTTGGATATAATGCCTTATGCTCCAACTGCATCCCTTTCAGGAGCCCAGGACCCTCCTTAGTGGCCATAGTGAAGTGGCAGGGAAAGGCTTTGAGAAAAGGTTTCTCCACTAGGATGAAAGACCTAGGTGGTTTGTGCTTAAGCATCAGCAGACAACAGCTGCAGAACACCTTTGGCTTTACAAGGCAGGGAGTTTTAGCCAGCTGGTGTGACATCATCCTGTACTCGACTCTGTCAGAAATTGAAGCATTCTGGCCATCTGTCACCAGAATTCTCCATTGCTAGTGGTGAGAACTCGGTGTTTTTGGAAGTGTGCGGGCTGCTTCCATGGACAAATGAGGGAAAGGCAATGAGACTGTATGCATCTGAATGTTAGCAATCTGTGGGACAACTTTTATTTATCCTGGAAGATTACAAAAGTGAAAAGGTCACCTCAGAAGGAGGAGAAGATTACTGTTATGCATGCAGTTTTCATAGGGAGAGAGCATCTAGAAACGAGGAGAAATGTTTCTCTAATGCTCAAAAGAGGACCAGCATTCCTCAGACTCGACCCTGTGTGACTTTCCTGTCTCTCTAGTGGGCTTCTACCCTAGTCAGCAGCTACCTCTCTCAGCCATCTTGCTGACTTCTGGTCTGTACCCCTTGTCTTGGATTCTTCCATCTTTCCATGACAGATGTGGAGGCACACAACTCTGGAATGTGGCCCTATCAGAAAAGCAGTAGAAATTGGGCTTAGGTTTGCCCCTCCCTCCAGGCCCTTCTAATGTGAGCTGGGTTTAACCTATGGTAAAAGTAGTGAAATGAGCAGCCTCCATTCCCACATTTGAGGTGGGACCTAAAGTGTATGGAAATAGCCTAAGTGAGACTGGGTTTGGGTTTGACTTCCCAGGGTGGATCTTCTAGCTCCAGGTCATTCTTTACAGTGGGTCCCTGGAATCATCCTTTGTCCATCTGGCTAGGGCAAGTTTCACTTTAAAAGTGTGGGGCATAATAAGCCACTTTCGTTGGGAAGGTATATTTTAACGAACTTCCAAGTCAGTGCTACCTTGCTTCCCAGGCCCCTTGGCCTCAGCCTGAAAGGTTAGTGGAATCTCCTGTACTAGAATAGAAAAGCTTGAAGCCTGAAGCCCAGACCAAGGCTTGAATCCCCCCTTCATCACATATCAGCTCTGCAGCTTTGGACAAGTCATTGACCCCTTTGTCCTGTAATCTAAAGATCAAACAGCTGTCGAAGCAGTGTCGCAGGATTGTTGTAAGAATCAGATGAGGCGGGGAAGAGGACTGCGCCAGTGATTTCCTTGGCAGAAGAAATTTCTAGATGACACAGCTCATCTTCCTTGCAGGTCAGACGTTCTTTTGGGAGATTGTCTAGAGTCACAAGCAGTCAAGACTGGATGGCAGAATGGCTCTGCTTCTGACAGAGTGGAATATGGGAAAGTGTCAGGCTGTAGGGCCAGCATTCAATTCACTTTTGTAAAGCTGTGAATGATAAAATAGTGTTCTGTGTGTCAGCTGTTAGTACTGCAGAAGATCACCACCCTGATGGCCTTGTGACATGGGGAAGGCAGCTGAGGTTTTGAAGGCCGTGCCAGCGCGGCACACACCCGGGGTGGGTTTTGCCAATAACCCAACCTGACTGGGCTTTCAGGGCGGCCTGTTGGTTCGGCTGGAATATCAGAAGAGTCCTGTGATTTGTTTTTGTTGTGGTAACTCTGACATTCCAGATTTTTTATCAAGGGATGAAGCGCATATCTGTGGAAGGTATGCCACCAGTGGAATGAGAGGCCCAGAAATAATGTAAAGTCCACACAGTTACAAAAGTTAAACCCCCATAACACAAAAATGAGTACCGATAACTGCAAGCGTAAGCTAAAACATTGCTGTTTGGAAGCACAAGTCTTTATAATATGGCTTTTATATTCTCTCCCTCCAAAAAGACTGCAGAAGAAAAGGTTCCTGTGTGGTATATCATGGATGAATTTGGATCTAGAATTCAGCACTCGGATCACCCAAGCTTTGCAACAGCACCCTTATTTTATATGCCTCAGCAGATTGCCTACACAGTTCTTTGGCCCCTGAGAGACCTTGAAACAGGTGGTAAGTCTGCTTTTCCTTATTTGAGTCAGTCCATAAACATCAGTGAAACACCTACTATGTGTCAGGCACTGGGAATACACATATCAAAAAGGAAACAGTCCCTCTTCACAGGGATACACATACAGTTAATAATGCACATGTATACAAAACAGTTAAATCCAGGGTCATCTGAGCAGGAGGGCACTAGCATTTGGGAGATCAGGAAAGACTTCATACAGAGGATGGTGCCTGAACAGTATTGTAAAGGAGACAGGCAAACGGAAAGAGGGCAGGCATTCCAGGCACGGAGGATGGCCAGTGCTAAGGCCCAGAGGCAGGAGAAGGGCTATCGTATGTGAGGACCACAGAGCAGGCTAGTGAGGCTGTGTCACCTAGCACAGGATGGGGAGTAATGAGGCTGGAAAAGTAAGTGGGGACAGGTGGTAAACTAAAAGCCAGGCAGAGGATCTTGGGCTTTGTCCTGGGGGCATGATGCCTCACAAGATGTGGTGAGATCGGTGCAAAAGAGGCTGAGGGAATGAAGAGGAAGGGCTGATATGAAGGCCCTTCAGTAGGGGTTGGTGGCTGAGTGGATATGTGGATGTGATGCCAGGTGATGAATCTGGGAGCCTTGGGTGTTTTCAGCAGGGGCATTTGGGAAGGGGCTACTGGGTTTGTGGGGAAAGAAAATGAGTTTGCTTGCGTTTAAGATCATGTCTAAGGCTCCTGTTGGTCTAGGACTGAAGCATAAGGGAGAAAATGTGGCTGACTGTCTAGACCTGAGAGTCCCCTGTACTGAGAACCATACTGAGTTAGACTCTGAAGAGTCACTCTGGTATACACAGGAGGGCCTGCTGTACAGGTTCTTAGATCTGCTTTCCTAAAAGGAAAGTAACTTTCGAGGGGCCAACAATCTACTTTAATCAAACACATATAACCACCAGAGAAAATACAAGCAGGCCAACAGACAGAGCTTCCAACTATATCACCATAGGCAATACATACATCATTGCCAGAGAGAGAAGCTCCAACATCTGGGTTTTCAAACCCAGGGGACTTCTTAAAACATCTGCCCAGAGTCTCATTGTGGCACACGAACCTTCTTCCAAAAACTGAGCCCCAAAGCAAAACCTCACCTCAGAGTATAGATATGCTTTTCAGAGCTGGAGGGTATGACCCAGTACCTCATTAGCAATCAGTAAAAGGTGTAGACCCCCATACAAAACAAGCCCCCAATAAAACCTCCCTCAATAGCCCCACCTGAGGCCTATCAATGGGTGGGAAAGATTTTTTATTCCCCATTACCATCATTGAGAGTGAGAGGACAGAGGCAGGGAGAGGGGAGCCACCACAGAGCCGGGAGGCAGATCAGGAGGGAGGAAGAAGATCAGTGTGCAAAACACAGCAGACACATGAGGAAGAATGGGCAGTCGAAGAGAATAGCAGAAGAAGGAGCTAATGATGCAAAGGATCCTGGGCTGAAGTTTTTCAGGAGAAGAGTGATGAGATGACCAGGGATCCCAGAGCAAAGGACAGAGCAGAAGTGAAGTGACTGTTGGATTGTCCTTGAAGAGGAAAGAAAGTGAAATCAGGTGGGGAGAATGGCCTGGGAAAGTGTGGAAGGGTAAAAGGAATGGAGGTCTCACGAAGTGTAAAAGCCCAAGTAGGGTTGCAGAGCCTAGGGACAAGTGACATGATGGGAAGATCTGGCGTACAACCATCTCTGTGTTTGGCTTCAACGGGGTAGAGGAGTAGGCTCTCGGACATAAGGACATTGAGGAAATGAGAAGTTGCAGGGTTTGTGGGGGCATCTTCATCAGGAGCTCTCAACCTTTTTTGTTTCTTGGCCCCTTTTGGGATCATTCTGGTAAAACCTATGGACCCCTTCTCAGAATCATGTTGTTAAATACATAGGATTATGAAGGAAAACAATGATATGGAAATAAAGGTGTAACTTTTTTCCCATCCAAGTTCATAGATCTCTACTTTACCTATAGACTCCTTAGGATCTGGACCTCAAGAAAGAGCCTCTTATCTATATGAATATTCAAGTTCCCTAGTATAAATGAGGGCAGTAGGTAGGGAGAAGAGGATCTTGGTGGACCAGGTGCTAACTTGAGAAAGGAGCCAGGCAGACTGCAGCTGCCCTATTAATGACTGGGTAGATTCCAGAAAGTGATGTTACTGAGTAATGCAAGTAAAGAGAGATTCTGCTCTGACTCCCCTCCAGCCCCAGGGTGTTGTGGAGAGAAGGTGTAGCCAGTGCTAAAGAGCAGAGTTGGCAGAGGCATCGTCAGAAAGCTAACGAGTCAGAGATGGGGAGAGATTGAAGACCAGAGTGTGAGACAGCCATTCTTACAGGCACAGTAGGAGGGATGGGTGTGGTTGGATTGACATCCAGACGGTATCGAGTTGGCATGAGGAGAGGGCAGGGCAAGCTGTAGGACTGATGGTGGCTGATGAGAGCAGAGCTTCCTCTCCTTCCATCCCTTCCTTGCATGTGTAACAGCTGCCCAGAACTTAGCCTCCCTAGCAGGGAGAGGAGAGGTGCCCAGAGCCTCACTACTATCTACTAAAACCATGTACCTTGGCACAGAGGAGGTGACCCGAGACTTTGCCTATGGAGAAATGGACCAGCTAGTCCGGAAATGTGTGTTGTTGCCATGGGTTCCTGTAGACGTGTTGGATGTCAGCTCCTCTACCCCTGAGCCATCGGAGGAACACTACCAGGTATGATGGTGCTAAGGTACCTGTGCCGGGCATCGCTGCAGGCCACCTTGAATATTGTCCTTGCTCTTCAGACATTAGGAGGCCATCTCTCATAGTCACACCTTTGTGCAGAAGCAGGTGCATATCCCAAATGGCAGAACCAGGACCCTCGGAAATAAGGTTGGATTCAGTATCAGGAAAAACGTCTCAACTCCCTCAGCTGTAGGTGCCCTGGGCCTCCCTGGACCTTGTAAGGGTATTGTTCTTTGGAGGGACCCCACCTGGGTGCCTCCTTCAACCTCCCAGCCCTCTTGCCTTAGACTTGTCAGTATGTACAGAAGAGGCACCCCAGAATAGTGAAAGAGTGCTGGACGTGAAGAAAGGAAGACCTTGGTTCACATTCTTTGTGACCTTAGGTCAGTTTGCTCACCTGTAAAATGGGAAGTAATATCAGTACTGTCTCATGGGGTTATTGTATGGCTCACATGAAATAATACAACTAAGGTGCTTTGCAAACTTCTTAAACACTATAAATATTATTGTTAGTCTGTTTCTCTTGGCGGGGTAGCCCCAATGAACAAGTCATGTTTCTGCCCCAGAAGGCAGGGTCCCTTTGCCTAATTTGCATCATGAGACCATAGGGGCTAGAGTTGGAAGAAGCCTGGGACACAAGTCTGTGCCAGGAGTTGTTCATGTTCTTAAATGCATAAAATAAACTATGTAGGATTATAAAGGAAACCAAGTCTATGGAATACACTTGTCTAAATATTTTTAAAAACAAGTTCACAGGCCCCAGACTAAGCCCTGATTTCACCCAACTCCCTCCTCATACGGACAAAAAGGCTGACCTCTGCAAACGTTAGGCAGCTTGTAGTAAAGATTACACAGCCAGACTCTAACCTGCATCCACCTGAGCTCTGCACCAAGTGTTTTTCCCACTGCCCCCCTCAAGGACCATGAGATGTCAGGGCTAGTCAGAGGAGTGCCAACGAAAGGTAACGGCACTTTATAAAAGGCTTTCTCCCAGCTGTCCTGTGACGTTTTGTCTAAGCAGGAGGCTAAGTGATGAAGCCTACAGTGGGCCAGCTGCTCTCATTAGTGTATGGAAGACAGTGGGAATTGTAGCAGTAACAATAAAAGAGACCAAGGCCTTTGTTCCGCCTTCAGGAGAGCAGAAGAGAAATGCCCTTGAGCCCTTCAGCCACCCCAGAACCCGTTGAGAAGGCATGGCAGTGTGGTAGACGGCAGTCCCACTTGGTCACTTAACTTCCTAGTTGGATCCTTCGTCCTCGATGGCTTCTAACATCATTCTGTGGTTCTGGCCTCCACATTCTGTGGCTGCCTTTTATGTCTTATGTCAAGAACCAATGAGTCTGTCCCTTCTCTCAAGGACCACCTTCACCTCACAGACTGACCTTCCTTCAGAAAAGAGTCTTCAGAACTGAGTGAGGCAGGGGAGCATTGGCTGGATCACCAATACCGCTTCACCCTAACCACTTGGAGTGTACTGTGTTCTGCCCCAGTCAGACCAAGAACTATTGGGAAAGGTCCCAACTTGTGAGCACTGGAGAAGGACTCCAGGCTCTTCCTGACAGAGTTGAAATATATCCCTGCTGGGTATTTATCATTTCAGAGTCCAGGGAGGTTGGGCATCATGTTTTCCAGCTAGAAGAGGTCCATGTTGGTGATGGGGAAGAAAATAGTACGTTATTTAACTCCATCTATGTAGTTGGGAAAATTGGGGCCCAGCAAATGTGTTCCCAAGCTTGCAGAGTCTGACTTTCAGCTTGGCCCTAGTTTTTCTCCCTCCAGCTGAAGGACTGGGAGGGAGAGAAGGAAGAGAGGACCCAGGGCGCTGGAAAAAGAACCCAGGCTAATGGAGTCAAGTTAAGGGGGCAGGTTCTCAGCTCCATAGAAGGAGCTGACTGAAAGTGGCTCTGGGAGTGTTGCTGCTTGGGCTGTGACCAGAAGCGAATCAGAAGGAGATGAAATCGTTGATGGAGAGCTGGAATGAAGGGGACTGCCTTCCTCCTTCCCCTCCATCCCCCCCATCTTGAGAGCTTACATGACTTTTCCTTGTGTAACCCAAGTAAGATAAATAGAAGAATTTGGATCTCAACCCAGGGCCTCTGGCTCCAAATCCAGAGCTCTTCGTACAAGAAGAATCCTTCTGAGGTCAGCTAGTTCAGTTCCTTCATTTTACAGGCATAGAACTTGGGCTTCAGGGATAAGAAGTGACTTTCCTGGGGTTACGTGGCAGTCACTGTTCTGCTCTGAGCCTCAGATTTGCCATCTTCAGATGGGAATCGTACCACTAACTCAGCCTTGAGCTTGCTGGGAAGAAGATGCCAGGATTCTCAAAGCTTTGGGTCAGCATATGTAGGGGGGTGGTCAGATGCCAGACTCTTGGCTCTTTCCAGATGCTGAGGATTAGGAGAAAGAAAACTGAAGCAAGGAGCTGAACACTTGGACAGCTCTGTCTGAGTTGTTGGGGCCAAGTGATTTGAAAGGCTTTTTACTTTTGGATTGTTCCGCCCAGCACCTCTTCTGGGCTCTCCATTTTGCCTCTGTCCACACTTTGGTCTCTGCAATATTCATTAGGAACCTGACAGCCCAGGGGACCTGGGCTGATGTTCTGCCTTCATTCTGCATTCTTGTCTATAAAAAAATGAAAACTCTGAGCTTGTTGGAGATTGAAGGGATCTAAGAAATTCTTTTGTCCTTTTTATAAATCCAGTGAATTTCCTGTACGTCAAATGCCTTCTTTGTTTGTAAGCACTTGCTTTAGGGTGGTGGTGATGGTGGTGGCAGTGGTGGTTACAGAGGAGAAAGCCTATTTCCTGGGCCCGATTCCAGACCTTATCCCAGAGAGGTTCAGTGATCTGCTCAAGGCATTGATCCGGGGGGTTTCATAGTAGGAGCTTGGATCCATTTCTCCTCACTCCTGGTCATTCACTCTTTTGGCCACAGGCAAGCTGTTGCCAAGATAGCTGTCTCCTAATCAGTGTAGGGATTTTTCTCCCAAAATGTTGTTTTTCTTTTTCTTTTTTTTGTTTTACTTTTCCCAGTTGAATTTTCCATTGGTGTAGTCCCATGGATTTCTCAAAATATAAGAACCCAGGACTCTGGACAGTGGAAGGTGTCAGAAAGCCAAAAGGGAATTCTAACACACCCTGATCATCTTGTGAACTGCAAGAAACTTGACCTGACATAAAAAGTTCCCATGCCTTTGTTCTCCTTCTCCTAAGAGCTTGTGTGTTCTGTTTCCTTCCAGGCCATTTTAGAAGAAAACAAGGAGAAGCTTCCTATTGGGATAAGTCCACCAGTTTATCCCAGAAGTCATGTATTCAGGTATATAATTTCATCCTCAAATTACACAAAAAACCATTTCTCTCCCTTCATTTTTTCCTGTCCTTGAAACCTTTCTGGTGGATCATCTGAGGGTGGGAGCAGCTCCTAAGAATTCCCAGGGAGATTTGGGACAGAGGCAACATGTGTTAAGTAGGCTGAAGCGAATGGTCTGCATCTGGGGTAGGTGCGCCTTCCTCTGGGAATGTGTTTATTCCAAGACCTTTGAACCAGCTCAGATCATGGACCTTTCTCAGAGTTGTGTTTTTAAATGCATGACAGAAACCAACTCTGTTGAAATAGAATTACCTGAATTTTTTTTAATAAAGAGTTCTTGGACCCCAGATGAAAAGCAGCCACCTTCATAGTTGGGGGCAGAGACAGGGAATTCTGCAAGTATTTCCATAGTACCTTTGCTCTGTCAAAGCATCTGCTACAGGATGTCTGTTCTGTTAGGGCAGAGGCTGAAATGATCCCAGGGGAAATTCTTCCAAAATGAAGCAAAATGATTCTTTTATGGCTCTGATTAACTTAAATTACATGGTATTGGGAGGATGAACATCAGCACTGGTCTGTTTGATCCCTTAAAAGAGGACAAGGTTGGAAAGGTGAGATCTTACTAACTGCCACCCTCTCTGTGCGTGACCCTTGGGCAAGACCCCAGCACCTCATTCCCTTTTACTAGTAGAGAAACTTACCTAGACAAAGGTCACTCAGAAGATCGGGTCAAGCCCTGCGGTCAGTGCTCACAGTGTGATGAGGGAGACAGCTGGGCAGTGACGGTGCAGCCCTGGGTCCCCTCCTCCTTGAAGGATCTGGGAAGAGCTCTTGGAGGACATTCCTGGTGTGAGCCTGTCTTCATGTAGACACCTCCCTCGGGGATCTTCCCTGGCATCGCTAGGAACCCAGAGGAAGCGCTCTGTTGGAGTTGTGTGTGGTAAGGGGCACGTCCTGGTGTCGGAGCCGGCTTCTGGACCTGACTGGGTCCTTGGCGTTGGCTCTGCAGGCTGCATCCTGAGACTGCCAGCTCACTGGTCCAGGGCCCTTAGGAGCCTTTTGGTCCAGATGCCCACGCCTAGCCCAAGCTCTGCAGCATCACTGCTACAGGCATCAGCCTCTGCCTGAGGCTCAAACACTCCAGCCCAAAGGGATTTCTGTGGGTCCTCATTCAGGGAGCTCTCAGCGTACAGTAAATTGTCCGTTTGTTGTGGGCTCGGTTAGTGCTTTAGCATTCAGGATTAAAGTAACAACTAGGCCTTTTAATTAGCCGTAAGACTTGAGGCACAGCCTGGTTTCCCTTGTGTATCTAGCAGTGTGTTTGGGGCATGTAGTCTCTCTCCTGAGTTGAAACAAAAGATGGGAGTAATCACTCTGATTCTTAGCTATTAACGGCTGGGAACTGGTGAACTCCTTAGGCTCTGCATGTTGAGATAGGTTGGTTGTGAAACTCTGGGCAGGCCCAAGCGAAGGCCTGGCAGAGATCAGGCAGAGCTGTCCAGGGTGGGGAATTTAGCTGACTGTGGAGCTAAAGGAGTGGGCTTGTGCTGCCTACAAGGGGATACACTCAGCTGGCCCAGATATAAAGTCAAAGTATGGAGAGAAAAGAGAATAGGCATTAAGCCTCCTTGGCATTTTCTTGGCCCCACCCCAAATGATGGAAACCAGCTTTCTTTGAGGGACGCTGTCAGTACTTCCAAAGTTTCATTGCTGTGGATGCTTACTCAGCCATAATGATGCTTATTGTGGCCTGTCTATGCTCATGTATCCTCTGTGGCTGTTGTTCCGCTCCCATTTCAACCCAATAGAAGAACCCACAGCATTTCCTGGTCTCCTGGCATTCTGTCAGCTGCCCACCCTGGTCCCCTCACCTGCCCATTCCCTACAAGGGGACTCTACTCTGAGGCTAAACCTCCTAGGAGTCTGTAATGAACCAACTCCCACCTTATCTCAGACTCTAAAACCCTGCTGTCCTTCCTTATTCCCTTAAGAGACCCCTGATGTCCCACTCTAAAGCTATGTACTCCCTTTAATGATAGCAATAGCTACCATTTATACAACAGCTTTAGGTTTGCAAAGAATTTTTCAAATTTTGTCTCATTTTATCCTTACAACAACCCTGCGAGGTAGACGCTATTACAATATCTCAATTTTGCAGGAGGGGAAACTGAGGCAGACCAGGTTCTCCCTAGAATGTTTGCTCTGTAGGTAACCAGCTTCTTAAATCTTTTCCTACTCCTCCATCTTCTGGCTCCCTTCTGATGATGCAGCCTCTCCAACCTCCCCATCTCACAATGGCTGCATTCCTCCTCATTTCCCCCTATCGGCTCACTGGTTGAGATGTGTGTGTAGGAATCCTGTGGCTTCCTAACTCTCCCTCTGCCACCATCACTCATCATTTCTCCCCTGAGGCTCCTTCAATCCTTATCTTCCACCCACTCCAATTTTTGGGAGCTGTCCTTTCCTGACCTTTCTTCATTCAGTTCCCAGCTCAAAATCCTTCTTTCCCCCGGGGGCTTCAGTGTACATATTGATGCTCCCTCAAACGCCCCAACCTCCCAGGCCCTCAAGCTAATCATTTCCAGTGACCTTGTTCTCCATCCTCCTCAGCCAGACCAATAGAGGCACCATTGCCATGTTCATGAGCTCCATTCTGCTGAACAGAACTGGAGGAAAAACACAAGTCCACCACAAATGTATGTCACCTTACCTCACGTGGGCCCTGCTTCCTACACGGCCATCCTGCTCCACTGCCCTCATGTGGTCACTGTCTCACTGACCGCTGAGGCTTTGCCAACCTCTCCATCCCACCTCTGGCCTTCCTACCCTTCTGCTCCTCCAACAAATCCTCTCCCTTATCTTCAGTAAAACCAGTGAGGGGAAGGTTGAATGTGCTTCCCCCCACTCCTCCAACTACAGTGGGACAGTCCTGCCAGGCCAGCACGTACTTGTTCCATAATTAGTGGGCAAGACTCACAATGCCCCAGATGACAGTGTGACTGGGCTTGTTTGATTCTGTTCGTTGGCATTCACCTGGCAGTGTGGTGACTCTGGTCTGAAGAACTCAGCTGCTGTACCATGCAAGAAAGCAGCCTGTTTACATTGTCTTCCATTTGACTCCAAAGTCATCTTCTGTGCTTGTTTCACTGTGATGTAAGTGAGACCTCGCAGTTTCTTGAAACTGTTCACAAAGGCCCAGCCCTAACAGGTCCTAACAAGGTGGAAAAGCTTTGAGTTGTGGCCCTGCTGCCATGCCTGGGTATGCTGCATGCTGACATGCACTGCTTAAGCTAGCTGTGGTTGGAGAAGCTGTACCAGGGCGCTCAGTTGTCAGGTCTCCCACAAACAGGAAGACTCCTCGCAGCCAGGGGAATAATCATGGAATTTTTGAAGCATTGAAGAAAGTAAAGGAAGGCAGCCAATTTGGTAGAGAGACCTAACACCAAGTCTGCGTTAAGATCAGTTGAAGGAAATGGGAAAGAAGACATATGATTGTCCTCTCAAATACCAGAGGGGTTGGTACATGAGAAAACAAATACACTTCGTTGGAACTGAATTTGGGTCATGGAAGTTCAAGGGAGGCCAACCCATGCTGAGTGCAGGGAGGCCTTCAGGGATAGGAATTCTCCCATCCCTGGAGATAAACAAGTTGAATGTCAGGATACCAGTGAATTAGGGCACAGGTTAGAGCAGATGCCCTCAAGTGCCCCTTTGACATCATGGTCCCCTGGGCACTGGATGAGTCATTTCCAGACAAGCAGTCATCCGTCCTCTGAAAATGATCATTCAGGTTCACTGATTACCAGCTTCTCAGCATGGCACTGCTTCCTAGGTGTGGAAACAGCCCTCAAGAAGTTAAGCAACTCTATGGCAATTACCTAGCGTCCAGATTCACACTAGAGTGCTGGTTTCTGGACTCCCAGTCCGTTGCTTTGTCTATTTTAGCCCTAGTTCCATATAACAAAGAGAGTGCCCAGTGTCGTGTTTACAAAAACCCAAGACTAGCCCCAGCAGTTGCCTCCAGTGCCAGGGAAGTGAGTTTTAGAGGAATGACTGGGTAGAGAACAGCAAAGGCCTGCAGCCTGAACCCCAGCAGACACGGCACCATATACAAAAACATTAGACCCGGAATTGGAGGTCTTGGTTCTTGCCGCTTATTGACTGTGGGGCCAGGGGTCTCTGTGAGGCTTCACCATTCTGATCCTTCCCTGGCTCATGTGGAAAAGAAAGAGATGATAACGCTTGCATGGCCCGTGAGCAAAGAGAGTTCTGAGCAAATCTGGAAGCCCTCTAGAAATTAAGGCTCATTCTCATAAAAGGGAAGTCCACACAACCTCTGGGCAGGCCAGAACTCAGAACTTCTGGACCCTTAGAGTCCCCACTAGCCCGGGGCTGGTGCTCCGACCTGGGGTCAGAAACTCGATCTGATCACTGATCCGGCGGTGAGAAGGCCTTCCTGCTAGGGAAGCTCGGTCGTCTTAAAGATGATGGCTGTATTTGAGGCCTTTGCCAAGCCACTTGACTTGTGTGCGCTTCACAGAGAATGAGGCCTTGGAGTCACGATTGCTGAGGTCCCTACTAGCTCCGAGTCCTGTGTTTTGTATCTAAAATGGAACAGACTTGCAAAACTAAAAATGCATTGATTATTCAAATGATTTTTTTTAAATATTGAGTTCCAGATTCTCTCCTTGAGAAGGCAAGCAGCTTGATGGAGGTTATACATGCTCAGTCACGCAAACACTAGAAAGGAAGGTGCAGGCCGAGATAGCCAAGAGTGACAAAGACGTAAAAGGATGAGTCTGCGTTCAGATCCGTTGGTTCTCTGGGCGGGGAGTAGCGTTTTTCATCATGAGGCCTCAGAATCATCTTGGCTCTTTGTCTTGATTGGAGTTGCTAAGTCCTTGTCTGTTCAGCATCATACAGTATTGCTGTTACTGCCTACGGTCTCCTGGTTCTGTTCCCTTCACTTCGTATCAGATCTTGGAGAGACTGTGCCTCTCCAGTATCTATCTTATATCCTTGTCTTCTCATTCCTAGTATCAGGGTATCTGGGAAAGCAAATTGAGGGTTTTTAAGTGGTTTCTGGGAACATCAAACCAGAATAGAGAGAGTTAGACAGTCTGATTTTGTGTTGGCTACAGAAATTAATTCACTGTCTGTAACCATGGTCTCCAAACTTTTTCATCATGAACCATTATCAGTAAAAAAATTTGTTCATGCACCTCCCCCAGCATATGACTTTATTACTTAAAAATGATATGTGTGTACCACTAGACTAATAATTATATACATTGTAAAATTTAGAATAGACATTTTTAAAGATTGAGAGAGATGACATGTTTAATTCCAGAGTCATTAGTAGGCTACCACTTTAGGATTAGGGTTAAAAGTGCGCTTTAGCGAAGTCCCTTTGGTAGCTGTGTGAAGGATGCGTTGGAGGTGAGAGCGAATGGGAACAGAAAGATGAATAAGAAAATCGTCACAGGGATACAGGCAAAGCGATGAGATCTCAGGGTGGAACAGAGAGAAGGAACACACCAGAGATGTTACACAAGGACAAATCACAAGCTGTTGGCAGTGTGTCAGGGGAGTCAACATCCAGAAGGATGATGATACCCCTGACAAAAACAAGGCTGGAACAGGAGAGACATAATGTGAAGAGGTCTTCAGTGCAGACAGATACCTCTTACAGTGGCATCATCTGGCCTACCCCTAGCAAAGAGGCCAAGCCAGGCTGTCACTGGTCACTGCTCCCCAGCACAAATGTGAGGCAACTGCTGCGTGGCTGTGGTGCAGAAATCACCTCCTGCTTGTCCATGCCCTGGGAATGATGAGGTGATAACTGCCTCCGGCTGTGGTGAGGTCACCCTGGGGTCAGATGATTGACAGCTGACATTGGAGGGGAGTGGGGTTGACCTCTAGAGCCATGAAACTATCCCCATTTGGGAGGCCATTGGTACATGGACCTCGATAGTTTATTAACCACTTTCTGTGTGTTATCTCATTTAAGTTCACAATGTCCTTGTGGAAATCTGGGCCCAAGCCCTCTTTAAATAACATGAGAAGACAGGCTGGATAAAGGTGCCCAAGGCAGCGGGGGAGCCATCATTGCCTCTGTTGCTGTTCCAAGACAGAGTCCATCTCTGTAGCAGATTCTGTAGCAACAGGGAAGCCGACCACTGAGGAGAAAATGTCTGCTTCTCTTCAAGTTTCACCCGATTGCTGTCCCTCAGCTTTCAGTTGTCATTACAGTAGACTTCCTATGCATTTCAGCGATTTTCATGCCTGGCAGAGGTGCCAAACTGTCCTTCAGGGCCCCAGAATGCCTTCCAGCTGTTGGTGGGAGAGCTCCCATGTGCTCGGCCTTTTGTTTCCTTCTAGGGTTTACACAGATCTCCAGCAGGTGCTCAACAACCTCAAGCATCCCCAGTTTCAGTTCACCACTCTGGAGGCTGAGGCAGACATCTTGTACAACTTCTCACATTTCAAAGACTACAGGTAAGGGCAGCTCCATGTCTCCCTCCCCGGACTCTTAGTGTATCAGTGTTTTTCCCCATCCGTACCCTGGTGGAGACCAGGTAGCCATCTGTGGCCAACCACACAGCAGCCTGGGGGTCCCCCAACTCCTTCCTAGGAGAAGGGAAACGTATGAAACCATTTCTTCTGTCACCACTGGATGTGGGAATTCACGCACTGGGTTGTGCTGAGTCTTGGTTCCATTCAGATTGCTGTAGTTGAGTAGAATCATTTCCCTGGCTCCACTTCTTAGATCATCTATTCACATCTGTTCAGGCACACCTTCTGCATTTCTCCGAATTCCTCCCATTTGGCTTGTCTTACTGCACAGTAGATGTTTAGTCTCAGTATTGTCCAAGTGCTTCTGTGTTTCTCCAAGGTTTCAGTTTATTGCAAACCACATGAAGCTAGTTGTCAGAAAACCTGGCCACAGGTCCCCACTCTTGGGCTTGCCTTGGACTTGCCCTTCCCTAGTCTGAGCCTCCTGCAAAACAGGAATCACAGGATTTTGAGTTGGATGGCGTATTGTAAAATCTAAATGACAGGATAGGTGTGAAGGTAAATTGTGTAAATGTGAGTTTTTACTGTAACTGTAGGAAATTCAGCGAAGAGAGGCCTCACGTGATGCTCAATCAATTCCCTTGTGAGAACCTCCTGACAGTGAAGGACTGCCTTGCTTCCATCTCCAGACGGGCGGGGGGACCTGAAGGGCCTCAGTGGCTGCCCCGGACCTTCAACCTCCGGACGGAGCTGCCCCAGTTCATCAGCTACTTCCAGCAACGAGAAAGGAGGTAAGCCATTTGTTAGTAGTGCAGTCAAGGGCTTCCTGCCCCTAAGCAGGCCTTGCTTTCTGCACTGGACAGGTCTCCATATCCTGCAGGTGACAGCAGTCTGGACACTGGAAACAAAGTCAGAAGGCCTGGCTACAAAGCCAGACTTCACTCTTAGAAACCCTGTGACTCTGGGCAAGTGACCCTCAGTTTCCTCATCTGTAAAGTGAGCAGACTTCCCACCTGCTGACAACACATGGAAAGCCTTTTCCAGGTGTTTAAACTGCTAGGGGACCCCTGGTATACAGGGCCTTGTGAGAGACGTGCTTGGTGAGCCCTCAGGTCTTTTAGAAAGGCAGGTGGTTCGTGGAGTCCTTGGCGTTCTGCTCCCAGCTTACCAGTCATCTGTCTTCTTGCTGCCCATTTTGTGGAGGAAGAAGCTGAGCCCCCTGGGAGAGAGCGAGAAGACTCAGCCCCAGCCAAGACTTCTCCCTTACTTCTTTCACTTGTTCCTTCATTCCCTGGAACATGGAGCTGTACGAAGCATTTTTTTCTCATGACATCAGTGTGGGGTTAACCTGTTATCCCTATTCAACAGGTGAGGAAGGTGAGCGCTAAGAGGAGCTTGAAAAGCTAGTAGGCAGCAAGTCCAGAACTTTGTCTGCTCTAGCACATTGCCTATGGGCAGAAGTCTTGAGTTCAGATCCAGCTCTAGGTGCTTACTAGCTGTGTGACTCTGGGCAAGTCACTTCACCTTTGTCCACCTCAGTTTCCTCCACTGTAAACTGAGGATCATGATGGCACCTTCTTCCTGAGGGTATTGTGAGGACTTATAAGCTATTTGTACACCACTTAGCACAATGCCAGCACAGAGTAGATGCCTAGTAGAGACTTGTTCCCTTCTCCCCACTTTAAAAGGACCCCCACAAGCTCTTTATATATTTGTGTATGTGTACAGAAAGGAAGCCTAGAAAACCAAGGCTAACAGTGAGCTGAAGCAGCTGGATGGGATTAGTCAGGCAAGATTTCTGAGAGAGAAAGCTTCAGATACAGATCGTCTACCGCTGCGTCCCAGGAATGTCCACCAGCTGTTCTTTGGTCTGCCCTTTTGGGCCGAGCAAAACACGTGCCTGAGCAACATGTGAAGAGCCTAGCAATGGTGGAGAACTGCAGACTTACTGTGAGTTCATGGGAGGACACCGCAGCCAAAAAAATGAGTTTAGACGGTGTGAGATTGGCCAGATATATTGATCTAGAAAAGGTACTGTCCTGATCAGCCTATGATGAGTGTGTGCAGAGGAAAACTGTACCAGGGTGGGAAAGAGCTAGCAGGGAATCATGTGCAGCAGCTAGGGGTGCTTTAACTTAATCAAGACTTGGGGGCCCAGGATAGGTGCACACACTGGAAAGGCTGTTTATTGTTTGCTGACTGGTTCTGCTTGGCCCAAGGGCTTAATATCAAACCATGATATTAAGGTGGACATTTCAGAACGGTCTTCCTAACAGTGGGAGTTATCTGGAAGAGGAAAGGGCTGCTTGGACAAGAACCAGGTTCCTCTGCTTTGGAGGCCTATCCCCTCATTGGAAAAGCTGTAAAGGAGACTCCTTTCCCAGGGTTTGCTTGTGCCTTTAGGCCTGTGCTGAGAGCTAGCGAGGGAAGCATCTAGTTTGTGGATATGAAGCCTCTCCAACTGTGGTCAGGAAGCCCTGGGCCAGGCCCATAGCAAGAGGCAGACTGCTGTGGGGGCCCAGGAGATGAGCAGATTGTGCTTCTGGCCACCTCAGGAGCAGCAGAGCAGGGATATGTCACGAGACATATTGGGGGGAATCAAGAATAGTCAGCCTTGGGGAGGATGCACCAACTGTCTCCGCTGGTCTCTGAGGCCATTAGGTGGAAGAGGGATTGGACAGCTTCTGCTCCGCCCCTGAGAGCAGAACCACAACCCCAGGGTGGAGGCTACAGGGAGTCACATTTGGCTGAATGTGAGGGAAAGCCAGTGATAAAGAGCTTTCCAGGGCGAAGTGCAAAGGAAATGAAATGTGAAGTAGGCCAGCCCAGAGTTGACAATCCCTCTGCTGCTCGCTCCCCCAGTCCTCTCTGGGGATCCTCCAGCTTCACATCAAGGAGGAGCCTGGCCTTGCAGCAAGAATCCTCAAGTAGAGACTGCTACGGCACCACATCATGAGTGGCCCTCCTTGCTGCAATGGTCAGAAGGGATTTCTGCTGAGATCAGCATGGGAAGAGGAGTTCTTATTCGGGAGTTTCTGAGGTTCTTGGTACCTGCTTCCAGGATGGGCTGGTGAGCAAAGGTGCCAGCCCATGGCCACACCTGCTTTGAGCCGGACTGTCTTTCTCCTCAGAGTTAAGCTCATAGGAAGCTTTTAGGAGTGAATTACGTTTAGTCCAGCATGCACACGTGCAGAGTGAGTGTGTCCCTCATCCCTTCCAAAGAGACCAGATCCCTTGCTTCTTCTAGCACATTTTAATCCAACAAAAAGGGATTAAAACCTCCATTCATCAAAGCCCAGCTGGGAATCCCCAGCTCTTCCCTTAATTCAGGCTTCATTAAAATGAAGCCTGGGGTCATGTCAGGGGGTCATTTGGGGCAGATGCCAAGCTATCTCACCAAGATTGCCTTTTTTCACAGGGGAGAAGACAATCATTGGATATGCAAACCGTGGAACTTAGCTCGAAGCCTAGATACTCATGTCACTAACAGCCTCCACCACATCATCCGACTCCGAGAGAGTGCCCCAAAGGTGAGTCAGTGCAGGGGCTGGCCAAACCTCCACTCCCACCACAGCACAACTGAGCGTACTTATTTAAACTTTAAAACTGAAGTGAAAATTGCCCTTTTCACATATTTCAGAACATTAAGGTGGCCTTTAAAGTCACTGCACACCTACCGATGGCTTTCAGCCTCTCCGTCCTTGGAGGCATTTTTCTGACTCACTGGTGCACATATTAAGTTACACGTAACATGAAACATTACCCAAAACCTGGAAGTTCTCTACCCTTCCCAGCCCTACACATGGCCCCTTTCATGGGAGGAGAGAAGGATTCATGTCCTGGGCCAAGCTCCACCCCTTGGAAGGTGTGTGAGCCTGTCCAGAGAAGACAGCTCCATCTGACCCTACAAGACACTGGGCTAATGTGTACGTCATGATTGGAAAGTATATTTTCAGAATTCGAGGTGATTATTGTGACTGTGGTGAAGCCAGTTATACAATTACAAAACTCCCTAGTGAATTGCAGCATCTATTTCTTTGCACCAAAGTGTGATCTGTGGCGATTCTCTGTTAGGAAAGTGGCCTGACCTCCATGGTCTGTTTCCTTATCTGTAATATGAGGAGGTTGGGCCAGAAGACCTCTCAGGTGCATCAGGCTCTAAATCCATGAAGCCCATGAGGCAGGCCATGCAGGCACGATCAGCCCCTCGTAGCAGGTGAGGAAGCTGATACTCGAGAGAGGGGCAAGACTATTAATGTTGGAAACTCAAATTCAAACCCGTATCTCTATAAATAAACCCAGCGCTCTTGCTGCTACACGGTACAGAAGGGTATTTTTTCCTATAGTGATTTTTTAAAATAGTTTTTCCTAATGATAATGGTTTATGCCCACATTCACATGCCAAGGTCTTTTTTTGAACTAAACAAGTCATCCTGAGCAGCAACAGCCAGCCCTTGTAAGTCTGGAGCCTTTTGTGGTCAGGCATGTCTGTTGTCCTTTCCCATTTTGCCCCTCATCTCCCCCAGGTGGTCTCCAAGTACATAGAGAGCCCTGTCTTATTCCACCGAGAAGATGTGGGAATGGTCAAGTTTGACATCCGCTACATTGTGCTGTTGCGCTCTGTCAGGCCCCTGAGACTCTACACCTACGACGTGTTCTGGTTACGATTCTCCAATCGGTAATCTTGGGCAACTACGGCAGGGGCTGGGGAGCCAGGGCTTAGCTTTGTTTTAAATCGTTCAGAGATTTTATTCTAATAGCCTGAATTACAGTGGTTGTTTGTGAAAATGAAAACAGAGAACAAGTATACAAAATAGTTGATATCTAATTGTATGTTGAAAGCAGTCAGTTTCCACAACACCCAAACCAGTTCTGAGTTTTTAACAGTTTTACAGCTTCAGCATCTTTCAAAACCTAAACCCTAAGGAAATATGCAGGGCTCAGCTTTTCTTCTTCTTTCCCTCCTTCCTTGTTCCTGTGTTTGTCCCAGGGCTTTTGCTCTCAATGATTTGGATGACTATGAAAAGCACTTTACTGTGATGAACTATAACCCAGAAGTGCCTCTGAAGCAGGTGAGCAGTGTGGAGTGGTCTGCTGGGCCTGGGGAAGGAACTGGATTGTAAGTTCATTTGCGGATAGATTAGAAGAGCTGCTGAGCCATATGTCCCAGAAACAGCAGGCTGAGAGCTGGAAGGGGATGGGCCAACAAAGCACTCCATTCACCGAACTCTTATCAAATGTCAGTGTACAGGCTGCTTGGCACTAGTACAGAGTGTAGGTGATGAACACGTAAGGGATGTACAGTAATGCATAAGGCCTGGGGGATGAGTTATTACTGGTGTGGAAGATGAAGGTGACCTCAGAGGATTGCAGTGAGACTTTGAGGAATGGGGAAAATTGACCAGGTAGAGGAGGGATGGCAGCCATGTGCCAGACAGGGCATACACAATAGCCTGGACACATGGAGGCAGGGAAGTACAGGAAGCCAACGAGGAGTCCCATTGGACAGGGCAGTCTGGTACTAGATCTCACGGAGCCTAGAAATGCTGGCAGAGAATCTCAGTTTGCCTTGATGGGTTGTAGGCCATGCCTGCAGGGCTTGGGCAGTCTTACATACGAGGAAGGTGTGTGCATGTGGCACAGGTGGGAAGGATGGGTGGAGTCAGGAGACAGTGGAGGTAGGAAGCCTGGGTAGAGGCTGAGGCCGGTTACAGGAGAGAAACACTGCAGGACTTGGTTACCAGCTGATGGGCTGCAAGGAGAGAAGGCCCAGAAACTCAGAGTCCAGCAGACCCTGCACAGACATCACATCCCCTGAGCACCTGGGCAGACTCACAGAGTCTGAAAGGTGATGGGGCTTCCTCCCCAAACCCCACAAGCCATGGCCCCCCCCCTTTGAGGGATGGCACAGAGAAGGCCCCCATCCTAGGGGGAGGAGTGAGGGGGGTAATGGGCGCTGCTTTCTTGGGCCCCAGGACAAGCCTGAGAGTAGTGGCTTTCATGGGCTTGTTCTGTTTCAGGTTCACTACAATGAATTCATTCCCCTGTTTGAAAAGCAGTACCCAGAATATCCGTGGCAGAGTGTGCAGGTAGGTGAGCCATAGTGTGACTGCGACAAATAACTGCTGAACAGGTAAACACGGACAGGGTGAGAAACGTCACATGAGTCCAACTGCTGAATGGGCTGGGGGCCCCACTGGGGTGGTTCTCCTTTTCTCTGGGTACTCTAGGGTCACAGGGCACCCTGTGACTCATGAAGTGCAGGGATCGTTATCTGAGCTTCAGTGGGAGATGGAGGTGCCTGCCTCGGCTTCAGCCCTGCCTCCTCATGTCGCACGGCTTCTCCCGGATGCCACCTCATGAGAGCAGGGCTGGGCCAAGCATTGACGCAGGGCTGTGCATATAGGCATTCACATGGAGGACCTTTCTCGGTCCTGAGACAACAACCACTTGGGTTCCAGGCCGGTTGTCAGTGGCCCACACATTCTCCTATAGGACTCCCAGGTGTGCCAGGAGCCCTGCCAAGGGAATGGAGCGGGGAGGGTAGTCCCAGCAGCTCAGCAGTCTCAGATGTGCAGGCAGAGGCCTGGGAGGAGCTCCTGGACCCTGGGAGTGCAGGCGTCATCCCACACTGGGTGTGGGGGGACGGCCTAGAAGCTGCGTCATCCTGTCCTTCCCTTCTCAGGCCGACATCTTCAAGGCTTTTGCCGAGCTTTTCCAGGCTGCCACCGCCAAGCCGGCGCCCCTGGGTATCTGTGACTACCCCTCATCAAGAGCTGTGTACGCCATCGACCTCATGCTGAAGTGGGAACACTCTCCTCCTCCTAACAGTAAGAGAACCCGCAACTTCTTCTCATGACAGTTCATGCTCCCCCCATGTAGCCCAGTACTCTGATTTTCCTCTTGACCCATAATCTTTGCCCCTTGGACCTTAGCCTTGGTTTTCAGAGGCTCCTCAAGGACTTCTCTGTGATGATTTGCATTGTGGTCCCTTGTGTTGGGTCATCTCCCCACACTGGGGCATTGGCTTCATGAGGGCAGGGCGTCTCTAGACTTGGCACCAAGTTTTGCACATAACAAGGACCTGTGGAGCTAAAACTTCCATCCTGGACCTGGAGAAGGCGGTTCAGCTGGAGCACTACCATGGCAGCCTCCCCCAAGGTCCAGCCATGCTCTTGCACCACCCTTGCTGCCACCCTCCATCCACTGGGCTCTGGCCTCAAGGCCCAGAGAGCTCCTAAGGACAGGAACTTGTTTTCTTTTAAGGGAAAGATGCTTGTAAAACTCTAGGTCATGGGAGGTGGAAAGGGCTGCACACTGAGCCCACCCACCTCCCAGCCTCTGAGGGGCAGAAAGGCCCAGACAGAGGAAGTGGAGAGAGGGAGAGACAGGGGGCGGGAGAAGGCAAAAGGAGGGGGGGAGGGCACTCCCTGGGTTGAAACAGCTAAGAACTATTGGAACCAGGCTCCATGCTGAGGCTCCTGCCGTTGCATCCAGCTCTTTCTCCTGTGCCATTCTTCAGCACTCACAGAGGTCCCTGAGCCCAGAAAATGTTGCCTGTGTAGACGCAGCCTGACATCACCTATTTGTTCTCTGAAAACATTGCATGAGGCCTGGGTACAATCAGACATTCAGAAGGCTTGGCACATGGCTTTTTTGTAATGTGCTATCGACTTGGGCTGGGCATGTGTTGTACAGGACGTACCTGAATGATTCTTTATCCATTTCTCAAATATTTGACGAAAGAGGAAGGAATTACCAAAAGGGCTGGTCTGTGCTTTGCCCATAAGATTAATCCTCAGGAGGTGCTTGAGGTGATCCAGAACAGCCTGGTGTCCTCCTGAGCCTAGAGGATGTTCATTAGAGAACAGATTCAGTCTTGTTCCCAGCCTTTCGGCTTCACTCAAGCTGAATGAACATCAACAAGTAATTGATTGCATGGAGATGAAAAGAGAGGGCGTGCTAGACCTGGGATCTGGCCAGTGAGAGACATGACCTGTGGGGCAGAGGGAAGGCAGGCTGGATTGGATAAGGGCAGAAGAGGAAGCAGTGTCCAAGGGATTCTGGGAGGCTGGGCTGGGCAGGAAGCAGAGGGTTTCCCAAACTTAGACGGAAATTTATGTTTGCTCCCGGAGGTGATGGGGAGCTGTATTGAGGGCAGCTTAGGGAGGAGAGACCAGAGGCACTTGCTGGTGGGACCTTCATTCCATAGGCTCTTACCCTTCTGTGGGGTTCCCAGGGAGAGACTGTAGAGGAGGCCCAGAACAGCCCCGGCTGTACCCTTTAGGAGGTAGGGATAAAGAGGACGAGTCAGCAGAGGAGACTAGGAAACGCCCGTCAGGACATAGCGCTGTGTGGTGTAGGTGTAAGACAGTGGGAGCAGAGGGGCCTGCAGACTGGGAGAGATGAAAGACCAGAGAGATGGAGGTGTAGGGGAAGGGCAGGCGGGGCAGGGGTCCTGAGCTGACAAGGGTGCCGACGGGGGAGGACAGTCCAGAGACAGCTCATGGGGAGCAGGGGAGCTAGGGAAGAGGAGAGCCCAGGCTGGCTGAGGTTCTCTGGACATGGACCGCCAGACAACCCCAGCCAGACCCCCTTGTATTTGACCCTAGGCAAGAAGGTCATGCAGCCCCAGATCCTGGAGGTCAACTTCAACCCCGACTGTGAGAGAGCCTGCAAGTACCACCCCACCTTCTTCAACGATATCTTCAGCGCCTTATTCCTGGATGAGACGAAGAACTGTCATGTGACCTGCATCATCTAGGCCCTGTGCTTGGGGGCCTCTCCCTCTGGCCTGGGAGCTGCTTGGGCCAGGGCTTCCCTTCAGATGGACTCTGGGGTCTGAGATGCTGGGTGAAGATGGCAAGGAAGTGACTAACTGCACTCTGGTCACTTTTAGCATCAAATTTGTTTGGTGGGCAGGACCCACAGTCCGATGTATTGCTAGCACAGGCAGACCTGGATATGTGCGTTCATATGTTCTTTAACAGCATTCCCTCACTGCCAGCCAGCATTGGAAGGCGCTTCGTTCCATGATTTCCATGCTTCCCAAGTGTAAAGCAAGTCATGGGAGCTTGTAAAGTTTTCTTGAATTGTGTTTTCTCCACACTTAGCAAGAAGGAAACCTACACCAGCAGCCTCACCATCACGTTCGGAATCCTCCAATGAAGAGGCCTAAATATTTGCCAAAGAACCTTTTTGCTGGGGGCGCTTTTTGGTCTGTGTAATTATAGCTCATCTTGTATGCAGTGATTTACAGTCACAAAGCACTTTCTTCGCAATTATCTGAAATTTTTGGTGGGACTTGTATTCCCATTTTACAGATGAGGCAGCTGATTTACAGGAGTGGAGGTGGTTTGTTACATGTGACAGAGGGGCTCAGACCTCAGTGTTTTATCATCTTTTCAGGATTCAGGACTCCCCATATATACACAGCACACGTGTATACTCACGTGTACATACACATGAACTACTGGCTTCACTTTGTCTTGTTCCAGTTGTCTAGATTTCAATACTGAATAGCTCCGAATCTGCTTGGTCCCCATAGGTTTTCTCTTGGGCCTGAACACCTAAGTCATTTTTTTTTTTAAAAGACTCTCCTTGAAAGTGATCCTGAAGAACTTGTGTTTTTACTTGTATTTTTGTTTTTAGTCTGAGAAATTGAAATCCATGCTGTGTTGTCAGTCAGAAAAGAAAGTGGCCTGTTTTCCTGTTTGGTCTGTGGTACAGAAATCAGTCAAGGGCCTGAGCCTGTCTCTGGAACCTACAAGCTGTGACTGGGAGCAGATCACTTGGGCGTCATCTGCTTGCTTGTCTACAATATGGGCTAACAGTCCTTGCCCTGGCTGCATTTCATGGTGACTGTGAGAACAGTGAGATAATGTGAATCACTGCACCAGTGGGAATGATGACTTTGCTGTCTCCGAGTTACCAGCCTGTGCCCTGGATGCCATGGTGGATGACCTTTGGTTGAAGGCTCTCCATGGGTACCTTCCTTCTGTTGAGGTTTTTTGGGAGAACAAGGATCATTGAATGTATTGGGCCCCCCTCCCCACTTTGGTTTCCTGTCCTGGAGAGCTGTTCTTTACCATGGTTTGTAATCACAATAAAATCCTGCTTTCTATTTAATCCATCCTTGTTAATCTCTTCCACAGTCACTGGGGGCTAGCTAGCTCACTGTGGCCCTTTTTCAAATAAAAATCACAATGTTAGAAGCATTCTGGATTCCCAGGTCAGCAGCAGTCAGGATATCCTCGAGTGCTCCATCACAACTGGTGCAGATCGAAGCCCAACCACACCTCACCATCCTCTGGGATACTTACCCAGTGCGTCCTGTAGTCTGGGTCACCTCCCAGGTTGGGCAGCAGGCAAGCCGACCAGCTGGCCCATGGCTCCACCTGCCCCTCACCACATCAGCCAGTTGCTGAATGCCTGGTATGCCCAGGACAAGAAATGAAGTGCTCCCCACCTACAAAGCACTTGCCTTCTAGCACAGAGCAAATAAAACCCGGTAGTGCAATGCAGAGGAGTTTGGGGGTCAGGACATCAGTAGGGGAGATCGGCAAGTATTCATGCAGGAAAGAGTTGGTGGTGAGAGAAGAGAAGGGTTCTGTGAGTGCAAATGAGGAGTTGCAGGTGTGGAGGCACCCAGGTAGTGGTTGAGGGTCATGTGCACAGCAGAGGAAAGGACAGAGACTGCACGGTGAGGCTGGACAACAAGGAGTATCAGGCTTGTGACGGGTTTCAAAAGCTAAACAAGCCTTGTGTTGGATCTTGAGGGCGATTGGGAGCCACTGAAGTTTGTGGACTAGGGGAGTAATGAGTCAGATCTGTACTGGAGCAAAATCATTTTCACAGCTGTGTGGATGGTGACCTTGAGAGGTCAGAGCTTGGCACTTCTAGAGGGGGCCAGGAGAGCTATGTAGGCCCTGTTTTTAGAGCTACTGGACAAACATGTATTACGCACCTACTTGAGTAAAGGCAGGGACACCTATTAAGAGGTCACCATAGAAGGAAGCCAGACAGTCTGACTCCCCAGACTCCCACAATGACCTCAGAAGAGCATCCAACCAAGTAAGGTTTAGAGATCTAAAGAGAGATCTTGGAGGGCCCTCTCTCCAACCTGCTTCCCCAAAAGTGACCATGTCCGGAGCTGTGGCAGAGGAGCTGGGCCTCCCATGCTGTCACTAACCCAGGAGGGGACATTGACAGTGATAAGGGAAAGTGAGGAGGGGAAGAGGGGGACCTTGTTCATCTTTGGCCAAGGAATGAGTTCTGGTGAGTTACCAGTGTCCTTGGGGGTTTGGAGACATTTTGGGGTGTTCAGCGGCTCAGACAAGGGGTCCAGTGAGCTGCCAGAAGAGGCCAGACAAGGGAGGCACACCACTGCCGGGAGAGTGAGAACGCGATGGAATGGTGTTTCCTTCCCAGGCTGGCCCAGAGGACAGGGAGGAAGCAAGATGGGGTACTCTCTCTATCCAGCCTTGGTAGAATGGTGTAGGATGGGAGAGGAATGACGTTGAATGGTTTGTCTGAGCCAGAAGTCAACTATGAGACGGGAAGGGTGGGGCGACAATGATCTCACCTAAAAGGGATGCCCAAAGGTGGATTCTAATTTAGATAAATGCGGTGGTGGGGAAAGTGCCCCTAAATCATTAAGGAAAGACTTCCTTTCATTGTAAACAAATACACACAAACTAATTTTCTGAAATGTATTTATTATACAGCTTTCTTTGGTTTTGGCCCAAGGTTTAGTCTGACGTGGCTGTTCCACTAAAAGGTTCCTGGAGTTAGGAGTCTTCTCATTTAGGGAAAGTGGCTCAGATCCCTGGGCTCCCATTTCCATCCTCCCGGTTCTTATTCCTTGAGACACCTGGAGCTCCTACTGTCCCACATACCCACCAGGTCCTTCCTCTTTCTCGGGCTCCATCAGTGACACCTCATCCAATCCTCAGGTATCCTGCCCAGCCTGCCCCTTATCTGATTCCCCAAAACATGTCTGTTCCTCACAGTAACCTGCATTGTGATTCTAGAATAGCTGAGTAGGAGCTCCTCGAGGTCATCTTTTTAAAAAAAGGAAGAGGTCTTGGAGCCCAGAAGACACATTACCATCGACTCTGCCGCTGCACCCTAAGAACCAGGGGCCATTCCATGGGGACTGAAATGGGACTATGTCTGTTTTCTGTTCATGTGTTCAGCACTTAGGACAGTGCATGGCCCTAGTGAGTGCTTAATAAACGCTTCTTGTTCTCTCCTCTACAGTGGCTTACTTATCTTTGTCATCTTGGTTGAGGTATTCCCCTCTCTGGACAACAGTCGCCTTGTCTACAAAATAAAGATATCGTGCCTTGTCTTGCCACCCTCAGGTGACTTGCAGGGACCTGCATGAGGATCAAAGGAGGGCATGTTGAAAGGACTTCAGGGACTGAGAAGCACTAACCCTGTCAGGTTCTACAGAGGAAATGGAGGCCCAGGGAGGTCACTCAGTCAGGAGCCCTGCACTAGGAGTTATAACCACTGTAAATGGACCCTTGACCAGATGGATGATGCCTGCATCTAGAAATCTAGGACTCTAGAAGCAGAAATTGGACAAAAGTCCCATTTTAGTGACTGTTCAATGTTAGCCTGGCAGGAAAGCACCTTGAGGACCCATGCTTTTCCCTGCGTTGTTTTAACTCCTACGTCTCAGTAAAGGTAAAAGTATCACAGTCATCTAGTCTGCAGTGGACACTAAGCTGAGAGGTCTCGATAACATTTTAGATTATGGAATTAGGATCTAAAGACAGGCCAAAGCTTTGGGCTGACTCTAACAAAATGAAAGTAGGATTAAATGTAAAATCTTATACTTGGGTCCCCCAAAAGTCAACGTCAGCAGTCCAAGATGGGAAGGACATAATTACACAAAAGATTGGCAGTACCTAGTGGACCACAAGTTCAATATGAGTCTTGCTTTTAAAAAAAATTATTTTAAACCAGCTGAAAAAAAAATCTAATGAAATCCTAAGCCACAGGTAGGGAGTCATGATGTCCAGTAATAAGAAAGTGACAGTCCCTTTGCACTCTTCTGCTGCTGGATTGTGTTCATCCTGGGCACTGCCAATATCAAAGAAAGATATCAATAATCTGGGAGTGCCCAGAGGAGGGCAGTCAAGAAGGCTGAAGGCCTTGAGTTCATGATAGATGAACATCAACTAGTTAAAGAAATTGGGCATGTGCATCGTAGAGAGGTAGGCGTCTTAGGGCTGGGATAGGGGATGGGGGGCGGGAGGGAATTTGGAACTTTTAAATTATTTTTAATTTTAAAAATAAGTAATAAACATTAGATCTAAGAAGGAAGCATAGAGCAAGGAAGATCATTAATAGATAAACTGTCAAACAATATGAATAAAGTTTTCAAAATAAAAACAAATGTGATCTGAAAGTAGGAGCAGAATTAGCTTGGTTCTATTTGCAGAACCAGGTGCAGTGGGTAGAACCTGAGGAGAGGCTGACTAAGGCTGGATGGCAGGAAATCATTCCCAGCAATTAGGCTGGCCCCGAAGTGGGAGGTGCTACCTGTCAGGGAGAGTGGTAGAATAGACTCCTCCTTGGAGATCTGCCAGCAAAGGCTGAACAATCAGTTGTTCAGAGGGGATTTCTTTGAGGTGTGGCTTGGACCATCCCACCTTCCAGATTCTGGAACTCTCAGGCCAACATTCTTTTATGCACACCTGCCCCCCTTATGAACAGACTCTGTACATACTTAAGCGAGTTTCTGAAAGGACCTAGGATCTTCTCCATGTTAAACATCTACATCACAATATAGTTAGAGAATTTTATTTGCATATAAAAGTCAGGGCCATGTGCTACTACAGTATGACCCTTCGGGTCGGACCAAGCTTGGCCTGGCTCTATTGCTGATCAATACAACTGGAGGTCTGGCTTATGGTGGAGGCGAGGGTCATTTAAAAAACTGGAACTGATCCCAGCCCAATTTTGTATCTTGAGACATCAGTAGGGAATTTTAAAATAAGATGCCACCTTTGGGTGGCCCCCACGCACAGAGGGAATGTGTTTTGTTTTCTTGCCATGCTGACCTGCTTAAGGAGAAGACTTCCAATAGAGAGCCTCAAGTCAGCTTTAGCAACACCCTCATCTCGGTTCTGAGACCCGTCTCCAACAAGACCCCAGAGCTCCTTTATTCAGCATCAGGGTGACGTTTTTTGTCTTTGTTGTCCTGCCAGACACAGTAATTCAAGGCTGTGGCCATCAGCATCCAAGCCAGGTAAGGGTACATGAGGCGGGCAGCTGTCGGACTCACTGGGTACCAGGACACAGTGGTGGCCACTGCAGCCCCGCTGGTCAGGATGATCTCTACCAGGCCCTGCACAAGGATAAGAGGGAGGGAGTCACCGTCACAGCGACAAGGAGCCTGAGATGCCAGCCCAGAAACTTAAATGTGGGGCAATTTCTAGGCAGAAGCTACTGGTCCCCTTAGCTCAGAGAGGCTGCAGGTCAGGGTAGGGAAGCCTTGGACTCCAACCTGTGTGACCTTGGCCAAGTCATGTCTCTCAGCCTCTGTTTTCTTAGCTGTCAAATGGGGATAACAGAATTTGTACTTAGTATTACACACACACACACACACACACACACACACACACACACACACACTGCCAAACCTAGATAAAGCTATGATGGAGATAACAAGGAGGGGAACATCCTTCAAAAAACCTCAAATCCCAAGTGCCGCAGGGGAGATTGCAGCTCCTGGGAGATGGTCTTAGTGAATTTCTGTGGCCACAAAGCTCCATCCTCAGGTAAGCTTGTGGGAGGAAAGAAAATTCTATTTTCCACATTCCTAGGTGATAAGGGCTGTGACCTAGCATGGACAGGTTATAGGTCAGAAACTAATACGCAGACTCAAGGAGCTGTGTGAGGAAGGGCCTATCAGAGAGGAGAACATGGAGTCACATGGCCAGGGGACAGTGTTGTGGGAGATCCAAAGTTCAGAAAACAGTATAAGAAGCCCCATCTTCCTGCATGTCTTGTAGTGTTCCTGTAACCTTACTGGGGAGGCTACTCATCCATTCAGGGGGAATGGAAGTAAAGATTAATAAAGGCTTTCCTGATTTTGCAACAGGTATTGTACTTTGCTTAAGGTGAGCATGTTTCTCACTGCTGGGGGCTTGTTAAACAGGCTTATTTCTAACAGGCTGATCCCCAGGTGAGAGATACACAGGCTGGCTCCAGACTTGGGTAAAAGCCTTTCCAGCTCCCAGCTATGAGGGTACATCCGGAGAGGGGAGAGCAGAGGATCAATTCTGTCATCATTCCCACCACCGTATTGTTTATCATCAGCATCACTGCTTTCTCACTTAGTGTAACCAAAGGGAGGGTCCCAACTTCTCCTGCTCTGCCCACTCCCTGAGGCAGCAAAAGTCCAGAGTCCAAACTTACCCAGCCCATCTGGTGAGCACCAAAGAATAAGGGTGGCCAGGCCCAGTTGAGAGCCAGCTGCCCCGCATAGAGTCCGAGGGGCACCAGGGCCTTCTCCGTGAAGCCCCCTAGCTCCTTCCAAACCAGGTAGGAGCCATACCTGAAAGAGATCACAGATCGGAAAGGAGGTGAGTTCTCCATGGAAGGCAAGGTTCAAAGCCAATCCTAGAACATCTAGCTTAGAAGTCACGTCCAATCTGACCCCAAACAGTCATCACCTTCACAACATTCATGTCAGGTGCTTCTCCCTCCACCCCTTCCAAGACCACCCATCCCAGCTTGCACAGCTGTCATTATTAGGAAGTTTGTCCTGACCCCCCCAACTAAATCCATCTCCCCATAACTTCCCCACCTTGAAGCTGGTCTCCCCTGGGGGGCCAAGCAGATCCAGGCCAAGCCCTCTCCCATAGGACAGCCCTTCAAAGACCTGAAGGTAGTTCCTGCTCAGTTTGCCCTTCTCCACACTAAACATCCCCAGACCCTTCAACAAATTCTTGTGCGAGATGATTTTGAGGTCTTTTGTGGTCTGACTAGGCACTCCAAAGTCTGATGTTCTCAAAAAAGAGCACAACACTTCAGATGTAAACCGACTTGGAAAAGGCCAGTATGAACCTTGGGAGTTTGGAAAACATTATGTCATTGGACTGGAAGAAGGAATTGTCCAGAAGGTCTCTGGACTTGTAATTTAATCTATGTGAGAGGACTTCTGGTATGGACATTCCCTCCACTGATGCAGATGCCTACTCATTGACAGGTTACAGTCTTGGAGGATGGACTGGCTCACTGAGAGGCTAAGTAATGGGCCTTCAGTCCTTTCACTCAGGTCTTCAGTCTCTATCTTTACTAAGCCTCTTTTCCTCCAGCCTGAGGTTAAATTCATTTTTTGACTGCCCCAGCTCTCTTATATTAAGTTTGGAGGCCACAAAGGCCTCCAAATCTTTTTCATGTGAGCTGCTGTCTAGTCCCTTTCTATCTTGTACTTGTGCAGTTGTTTTGATTGCATTTTTAGAAGTTTTATTGCCATTTTTTATATTAATAATTACAATTCCAAAGCATATTTAAAGTTTATAAAAGCCCAGAGAGACAAGTGATACCAGTATTATTAGAGGTGAGGAAACTGAGGCTCTACACTGAAGGATCGGACAGCTAGATGGTAGGGATTGAAGCTTAAACCCAGGTCTCCTGGCTAAGTTCAGTGGCCTTCCTGCTACAAAGCCTCATCTCTCCTTCTGCCTCCTTGAGCAAATGTCTGTCAGCCATTCTGGAGGTGATCACAGGACCTCAGAGTCCTGGGTGGGAAGCTAGGAAAGACCTCAGAGACCACTCAGTCCAGGGCTTCTGGACTTTCTGGGTGTCCTGGACCCCTCAGCAGGAGGTCTGGTGATGCTGATGGACCCCTCTCACATTCAGGTTTTTAAATAATTGAAGGACATGCTAAATATTAATTAGAGGTGAGTGGAAACAAAGCTGTATTTTTTTCCCACCTAAGGTCACAGACTACCTGAAATTGTCCCTAGACCCCAGATTAAGGACCCTGGTCTAGTTCAGCTCCATCATTTTACAGATAATGAGAGCACAACCCAGAGGGGTCAAGGGGGTAGTCAATGTCAAAAGTGGCATTGGATCTGGGTTCATCCTAAATGGAGTGGTCGTAGCCCCTCCACTCACACCCTTCCTGGATCCCCTGTGGGTCACATCTGCCATCCTCTAGAATGAGGAGTAAAGATTACTGGAGTCAAATCTAGGTCCAAACCCCACTGTACCAACACCCCCAGTCCCTCAACCCTCACACAAACATTTCTCTTTCTAGGGGAATTTATTTCTCCTGTGGCCACTGGAGGGTGCTCAAGCCACACGACAAAGCAACTGTTCCCATAAAACCCAGTTTCTGCTTCCAGGAAGTTCACCTTTCCCTGATTAGAAATTTAGAGTCACAGAGACCACCGAAGGGAGTCTTTCCTAGGGACACAGGCAGCTGGGTGGGCTGTCAAAAAAAACCTTAATTCAAGTCCTGCTTTAGACACTAGCTATGTGACCCCAGGCAACTCACTGAATCACCGTCAGCCTCCGTGTCCCCATCTGTGAAATGGGGATAATAAACAGCATCTAGCCCACAGGGTTTATTGTGAGAAACAAACAGAATCATGTGAAAAGAGTATGTTAAATTGTTAAAAGTACCTTAAATTGTTCCATAAATGCTAGCTGTTATGATTAAGACAAGGCTTGGACTGCACGTCCTAGAATCCTGGAGACCAGGAGTCTAATTCTCTAGATAGATATATTAGAATCACAGATCCAAGGAATTTCAGAGTTGGCAAGTATATGAGAATGTGAAACAGTGTGAGGACTGGGAGCAGAGAGCATCAGAGCTGGGAAGGACCTCAAAGGCCATCTGATTCAATCTAATTTTTTTTTTGTTTGTTTGGTTAGGGATTTTAGGCAATGGGGTGAAGTGACTTGCCCAGGGTCACACAGCTAGTAAGTGTCTCAGGCTGGATTTGAACTCAGGTCTTCCTGACTCTAGGCCGAACTCTCTACCCATGGCACACCTAGATGCTGAAGGTACCCAGCTGGTTGCTGCCCTGTGTTCTCGAAGAGGACCAAAATGACATTGCCATGATAAAGTGAAATTTCAGTGTGTCCAACTGTGGCTGATCAGACCAATATGAGCCTGGAATGCTCTACCACAGGTTGGGCACAGATAGTCGACGTGAATATTTGGGGTGGTTACTCCAAATTTGTACATCCTATGTTTACTTTGTGCTGTACCCAGTAGGTATTTAATAAATGCATGATCTCCACTATAGCAGGGATCTCAGGGCTGGGTGTGAGTGGTACTGTCTATACCTCCTGACTTCCATTTCATTTTCAAGATAAGCCCACTACAGGAAACAGCCCTCATGCTGAATGACCCTTGCTGCTCTTGGATCATTCTGAGCTCCAGGACCCAGAGGCCAAGAACATGCCTGAGGCAGCTGGAGTAGAAGCTAGAACCCCGGACCTGAAGTCAAGATGGCCTGAGTTCAAATCCTGCCACTCACACTTACTAGTTATATGACATTTCACTTCTCTCAGCTCAGTTTCCTCATCTATAAAACAGGGATCACAAAAGTGGCCCCTGAAAAGGGTCACCTCATATAGCCCCTTTACTGAACAGATAGGAAAACTGAGGCTTAGAGAAAAACAGACTTGCCAAGGTCACATGGGTTAAGTGACTGAGCCTAGTTTTAAACCAAGCTCCCCTGACTCCAAAGCTAACACACTTTCCAAGCTGCGTCTACTAAAGAAGCCAATCTTTCCAGTTCTATCCTTCCCCACCCAAGGATAACAAGCGACAGCAACTGAGGGCATCCAGAGGTGAACACCCCAGGAGGAGAACCGCTCAGGTTCATCGAGAACCCAGAAACTCCCAGTGTCCAGGCTAAGAGGGCCCTTGGAGGTCATTGAGTCCAACCCTCCATTTCACTGATAGGGAAAACTGAGGCTACCTGGTCCTCCCCCTCCCAACCTCCAGTGGTTACTCTGAATCTCCTTTGTATCCACTTATATTGATGTTTTATGTTCATATTATTCTCCCAGTAGAATGAATGAGAGTAGCTGAGGTTTTATTTTTGTCTTTGTAGCCTAAGCACTTAGCACATCATGTGGCATGTAACACACACTTAATAAAGGCTTGATGGATGAATGAATAAATGAATGAATGAAAAGCAGGCCTCTCCCCTACAAATCCCAAGCAAAATGACAGGCAGCCTCCCCTGGAAGCCAGACAGTGATGAGGAACTCACTACCTTGCATTGCAGCCCCTCCCACTGGGGGATGGATTTGTGGGAGGAGATGATGGATGCCTTCCGAAAGGCCATCCCCATCCCCCTGTTCTGGTGGCCTCCAAGGGCAAGAGCCAAGGTGAGAGTGTGCCCCAGGGGATGGCCCAGGGATGGAGGGGTGCTTGGAGGGGCCCAGTCCAACTCCCTGGTTCTACAGCAGAGAAAACAGGGTCCCAAGAGGCAGGGATTTGTCCAGACCACATGGTAAGTAACAGAGCTGTGAGTCAGACCAGATCTCCAGGCTCCAAAGCCTGCATTTTTGGCTTTGTTGTTACTGGTTCATGTTTTACTGATGCCTCTTTTTACATCACGGTCCCAATGACATCAATTCCTGACCCACCTGCCAGACAGAATCCTCTCTGGTCACTAAAAAGCCCAGTCAAGTAAAGCCAACATGGGCCTCATTCTACACCTGCAATCCACCTCTTCTCTGCTGAGAGCCAAGGCTGGCTTCATCAGCAAGGCCTCTGAAGGCCCAGATGACACTGTATCCACATTCTTGCCGTCCTACATGCCCCTGTGATTTAATGTACAAAAGACTTTATAAAAATCAGTGCTGTCCAATAATTGAATGGATTACTTTGTGAAGTACTGAGATCCCCATCACCAGAAGTATCCAAGTAAAGGCTGAATGACCCCCTGTCAGGCAGCATCCTAGAGAAGATTCCTGCACTAGGTGAGAAGTGATTCCCTTCTAACTCAGTCTATGGTTCTAATTCTACTATTTATTTTTGGTATTTAAATCCATGACGGACCTACCCCATAGCTGAGTACAACGTCCCCCAGACAGGACCCAATGTCCAGTAGGGTGGATGCCATGAAGGCTTCTTCAGAGTTGCATACCACGTTGAAATCTCCGGTCTTGTGAAGCGGGATCCCAGGATGCTACCAACATTCGGTAACAGCGTGAAACCAACCGCAGGGACCCACAGGGGCGCCATGTCTAGTACGCGCTCTGAAAGACAGACACAGGTGTTCCATTAGGGTTGGTTGGAAACTGGAGTCTAGAGCAGCATGGGCTGGGCTGGGTCAGGGTGGGACAGGAGGCAGAAGGGTCAGTTCTCATCCTGACCTTACCACTGCTGCATTTGTTACCATCTCATCCTCATTATTGCTGTCATCACCCTTCATCTTTTTGGCGGGCAGGAGCCCTGGGACAAATCACCATTCTGCCACTGCTCCTTTATATCTAGTGCCCCGTGTACTATTGTAAAGGCAGATAAAAAAAATTACTTTTTATCATTGAATAAAGGTATCATCCTCTGTGGGCTGGCTGCAAACCGCTCCAGGGCACCCCAAGCAGCCAGCAGGATGACAGGGAAGTGCCTCATCTGTTTCTTCACGGTTCTGATCTCCTTTGTTAGGTCTCTGTGTTTTGAAAGGTTTTTGTTCAACATTACAAAGATTATGAGTAGTTGGTACTAGAATAACACTGAGGTGCCACCTCACACCTATCAGATTGGCTAATATGACAAAAAGGAAAGTGACAAATGTTGGATGGGATGTAGGAAAATTGGGACCCTAATGTATTGTTGGTGGAGTTATAAACTGATCCAACCATTCAAGAGAACACTTTGGAACTTATGCTATAAAACTGTGCATACCCTTTTTTCCACCAATACCATTGCTAGGTCTATATCCCAAAGAGATCATAAAAAAGGGAAAAGGACTCACATGTACAAAAATATTTGTAGCAGCTCTTTTTGTGGTGGCACAGAACTGAAAATTGAGGGGACGTCCATCAGTTGGGGAATCACTGAACAAGTACATAGTTGTATATGATTATGATAGAATATTATTTGCTATTAGAAATGACAAGCAGGATGGTTTCAGAAAAACCTGGAAAGACTTACATGAACTGATGCAAAGTGAAGTGAACAGAACCAGGAGAATGTTGTATATTCAACAATACTGTATGATAAAGAACTATGAATAACTTAGCTATTCTCTGCAATATAATGATCCAAGACAAGCCCAAACAACTAATGGTGGAGCATACTACCCTGAGAAAGAACTGATATTACCTGAATAGACTGAAGCATGCTATTTTTGATTTTCTTTCATTCTTGTACAAAATGACTAATATGGAAGTGTTTTACATGATTGCACATATATACTGATTTCTGATTGCTTACCATCTCAGGGAGGATGAAGGGCAATGGAGGGAGACAGGGATAGAATTTGGAACTCAAAACTTTTTTTAAATGCTTTAAAAATTAGTTTTTAATATGTAATTTGGGGAAAATAAAATATTACATTTTAAAAATATGAGAATTTGGGATGACCAAACTTATTTTTAAAAACACCTTATTATGTTGAAAGAATTGGGAGCAGGGGGCAACAGTGGATTCTGTGGGAATGGTCTGGTTCTAGTATAGTTGGTTGAGTTCTCCAGGAATTTGTGAGATTTGCATTTGTAGTCTGGGGATTCATTACCTGTCAGTCCATGAAGGTTACTGAGGTTCTGATGTATGGTATATGTCTAGCTAGCACATCATATCCTAGGTATTCAGGAGGTGCTAAACTCTTACCCCCAGCAGCCATGTGTTGTACACTCTCCACCATTTTCCTGTATCACCTACACTTATCACTAATTTGGAGATCCCTAAGGAACCCTTGTTCACTACTGGTGGCAGTAACCTGATCCTGAATTGCTCCCCTAAACCCCTCAATTTCCACAGACAAACCTGCAGAACTTAGACACTATTTCTTGTGGACACAGCACTGGCTAAGTTCCTGTGGATGTCACCCCTGGAGGGTCTTTTGTTTCTGCTCTTAAATCTTTCTAGTTTCATCAGCTCAATCAGAGGAGATCACATTCGACAAACCTGACCGTACGTGCCTGGTGGTAGCTTTGACTGTTCATCAGTGAAGGAGTCACCATCTTATACAGAAAATATTTCTGGAGGATTGTCTTTTTTTAACCTGCATATTACATGCTATAAAAATTTCCCTCCTTTTTTTTCTCCTTGTCTACATGGAAATAGAAATCTTTCTCAAGGTGCCCTAGGGTGATGGGCCACAGATTTTGTTCCTGTGGCATGGAGTTTTGGTAGGAAAGGAGCAGCAAGGAGGGAAACAGAGGCAGGTCCTACTGGAGCAAGAGGGGAGAATCATAGACCTGGCCCAGACCAAGTCATGACAACGACTGATGAGAAAAATGTAAGGAGCTTCCTGCTCACCAGTCCCTATGCCATGGCTCTGCCTGGGCTGAGATGAGCCTGGGATGGTGGAAAGAGCACCACAGAGAGAATCAGGAGACATGGACTCCAATCCTGGCTCCCCCGGTAATTACTGTGTGACCTTAAATAAATCTGATCTCTTTGCTGGGTCTCAGTTTCCCCATCAATAAAATGAATGGCTTATCCTAGATGATCTCAAAGGTTTCTTCTAACTCTGACATCGCCATTTTACAGATAAGCAAACTGAGACCCCGAGAAGCGTAGTGACTCTCAGTGAGAGGTCATAAGAAGCCAGTGAGTGGCGCAGTAGACGTCAGAGTTCAATTCAGAGAGTAAGAGGGAAGTTACCTAAACCCTAAGGCAGGGCTGTGACACGTGACCCACTCCAAATTCAGGGTCATCTCTACTACACTGAGCCCCTTCTTTTCAATTCAGGACATTTCAGCTAGCCCCTAGCCCCAACTCCCACCCCCCAAATCACTGTTCCCTGCCCCAGGATCTGCTGAGTCCCCCCTCAGCACTGTAGCACAGTGAACAGACCCAGGATAGAGGTGAGAAGCTTGGTCTGAGAAACCACCCTAACAGGGCTGGCACAGGGTCAGAACCAGAAGCCTTTGCCCCCAGCTCCTGAGCTTCCCTCCGCAAAGGTCTGCACTTACTAGAGACTCAAAGAGTAGAAGTCCAGGCCAGGCTGGCCCCCTCCATGCTGGGACAGTAGGTGGGGTTTTTAGAACAAAACATACATCTGGCTGGCCCACACCCAGACCTTAAAGATCTAGTCCAACTCTATCACTGGACAGAGGAGGAAACTGAGGCTGAGGAGAAACGGACTTATCTAAGATCGCATAGTAAGTTAGCAGCATAATCGGTCAGTTCTAAAAAACAAACAAGGGGCAGGGGCAGAACACTACAGACAAGAACACCTCAGACAAGATCACCATTGCTTGTTTTTGCTTCACTGTGATTGTCATATGGGACAGTTCGATGCTAGTCTGGAAACACTTGTGATGTTAGGAAAAGAAGACAGCAATGAAATGTATTATAAAGAAACAGTGCGGGGTGGGGGTGTTGTGTAGGGAGGTTTATAACCACGGTGGAAAGGCACATGGCACATCGACAAAGCCCTGAATTTGGAGCTGAGAGACTTGGCGCTAGTATTTCCCAGCTGGTGGGTCACTCAGCAGATGAGAGCTGCAGTTTCCTCATCTGTAATATGGGTATACTAAGACTCACACTATTGACCTCACTAGGTTGCTGTGATCCAAGTGCTTTATAAAACATCAAGCTCTTTCAAATCTGAATTATGATTATTAACATGGCTGGGATAAGAACCTGGGCCCCCAACACCCAGCTAAGTGCTATTCTCCAAGACCTTCCTCCAGCTCATGGGAGCTCTTCTCTCTAACCTGGGCTCCTCTCAGTCTCTCTCTCTCTCTCTCTCTCTCTCTCTCTCTCTCTCTCTCTCTCTCTCTCTCTCTCTCTCTCTCTCTCTCTCTCTCCTCCCCCCCCCCCCCTGCCCCCTCCCCTCTCCTCTCTTCTCTCTCTCTGACTTCCTCCATTCTCCTAAAGCCAAACACCTTGGCCTCCACTCCCTGTACCATGGGTTATAAAACCTTCAGTTGATCCTCAGCTGTGTGGGTCTGTGCCAGCTGCCCAGGAGCCAGGGCTGGATGACTGTACATTTATTGGACTCCATAGCCTTCTTCCCCCCAGGAGCAGCCTGGGTGGGGTTTCTGGGCACAGCAGGATTCCTGTTCTGAGGGTTTTCCCCGGGGCCTCCCAGAGCCACCACTTCCCAGCTCTGCTGACTTGGGCAGGTCCTTCCCTTTGGGAGCCTCGTCTGTAAAGTGGAGACCATCCCTACCCAACCCTCTTGTGAAGTGTCAGTGAGAATCAAACAGACATATACTTATAGAGTGGAAAGGACAATGAGAAAGCAGTCTATAATTATGAGCTCACTTTTATAAGCCTCTTGGAACCTCAGTTTCCTCACCTGTAAAATGAGAGATGATCCCTAGTGTCTCTTCTCACTCTAAATCTACCAATCCCTCTGAGCCTCAATTTTCTTATCTGTAAAACGGGATCACCACCAGACTCCTCCAACACAGACAAACTTGAGTTTCCTAGATCATGGACAAGCTCTACCTGGTCCTACTGTGCTGGAAAGTCCTCCAGGGTAGACCTGGCACTGAGCTGTGTCTACAGGTTGTCTCAGGACCAGACTAGCTACTCTCCTGGCAAAGGATCACAGCTTTGAAGACTTCCCCTTACTCATGTTACAGGCAAGGGGTCCCAAAGAGGTTAAGTGACGGTGGAGGAGGAAAAAGAGGCAAAGAGAAGGAAAGGAAATGGCATAGCTACTAAGGGTCAGAAGTGGGATTATAATGCAAGTCTTCCTGGTTCCCAAGTCTAGTGCCCTATACCCTCTTCTGGAGGCACACAACCGTCCAAGAACCGAACCCAATCCTCCATATGTTGTCTGACCAGGGCAGAGGGCAGGGGCACTGGCCTTCCCTTCCTGAACCCCAGGCTCAGCTTTCTCTTCAAGTGCCTGTAATGGCATCTAAAGTGATTCAGGATCAAAAGGAGACCCAGTGCTCCATGCAGGGATGCAAATGCCTTCTTATGGTCCAAAAGTCTTTGGAAATAGCAGAAATGAGGCTAATGAAGGCCTGTGCCCACTTGTACACTGGTGCTGTTCCAATTTTTGAATATTTGCTTTCAGGTCCTGGAAAGGAAGGCAATAAGCCATGGCAGCAGAAGGCTTTAGTGGGCCATGGTGATTATCATCACAGAAGCCCAGAATATCAGAGGCTGTTCAAGCCAACTCTGCCCCTGAGGGCACCTGAGGATTCAACCCCAAAATGCAGCCTCAGTTTTCTCAGGAAAGGACTTTGGGGGAAACTGTTCCTTCCCAGGAGGCTGAGGGCCATCATTCACCATTCATCATTCATCACTGATGATTCTATTAAACACCTTCTACTCCATACTGGGCTTGCATCTGTGGCCTGAGGCTGGAACACAATCCCTGCCCTCAAAAAGCTTCAATTCTACCAGGAAGACAATAGTACACAGACAGATACAAAATACATATCAAGTATACTCAAAGTAGATACAAAGTTAAATACAAAGATTACAAAGTAGATACAAAGTATCTTTTGAGAAGGCAGGGCCTCTAACCCCCAGAGAGATGGGAAGAGAGAGCTCTCTGAATGGTCAGAATAGAAGCCACATGAGGGCAGGGCCCATTTCTGTCTTTGGACTTAATAAGAGCCCTCCCTAGCTTCAATTCAATTCACTTGCATGTCATAGCATCACTTGCATGATGTCATGGTTCTCTTGGAAAAGGAAGGACAAACAGCAGGCAATGTAATGCTGGAAGGCCGGAAGGAGGGCATGCCAGGCAGGGATGGGGGGCCAACCTCTGCCAAAGGAAGGAGATACAATGGAACCACTCAGGGCTCACATCTCCAGTCAGGTGTAAGCTCTTTTGCCTGTTCTGGCACACTACTGATTCATCTGAGTTTTTGGTCCTCTGAAGCCTCCAACTCTTTTTCACCCCCCTGGTGAAGAGCTGGCTGTAAGTACAGTGTTCAGTCCCACACTTGTACCCTAATTTTCTTTGTGCCGAATCCTGAGGGGCTTTCCTGGAGTGTGAGGAAAGAAGATGCATCCCGGGGTGAGTGAGCAGAGGTCTGCTGTGTGTTAACTTTTTCTGCCTTGACCCAATGTGTGGCCCTGGGCAAGGCACAACCTCTCTAAGCCTGTTTCCTTACCTGTAAAACAGGAGTGGGGGAGCCCCTGTCAGTCCTGACTTTTCCAGGAAGTTAACCAAGAGCAGTGGGTCTCAAGCAGCTGACCATGTCATTCTGTACAGAAGATCCCTCTTCCACACCCTCACCTCGTTTTACAAGTGAAGAAACAGCAGCAAGCTTTTAGGCTTGATCTGGGGCCGCACCCTGTGGCATGTCCCTAGTTCCTAGGTCTCAACCAGGTCATTAAAGAATCTACTGATTCCTCAGGATAAAGCATCTCCCTCCCCCAGCCTGGCTGGCCTCCACCCCTACAGGCAAAGCCTGCCCACCAATCCCAGAATCAAAGAGACAGTACCTCTAATAAGAACTCAAAGGAATATCCAAGTGACCCTCTGGGCAGAGAGAGCAGCCACCATCCCTTCCCATCCTCCTCTCCTCCAGGTTAGGGGATGGGGTCTTCCTCTTCACACCTCCAGAAGTAAAAAGTTTACCTTGGGCTGACAGCCAGGACATTCCCAGAGGCTCTGGTTCCAATCCAACCACTTAGAAACCAAAGAAATCTCAACCCTTTGGAACATCAGAAGGTATCTGGGCCAGTCTTAGCAGGGAATGATCCAGCTTCCACTTGAAATCCTTCCAGGGTCAGGGAGCTCACTACCTCCAGAGAGGGGTCTGTTCCACTGTGGGATACCTCCAAGTGGCAGGAACTTTTTGGCTGTCCATTGCTAAATAAGTCTATGACTGCTTAGGCAATCAATCCCCTTCCCCTCTCTGGGACTTGTTTGCCTCATCTCTAAATGAGGAAATTGGACTTCATGGTCCCAAAGGTCCCTCCCAGCCCTGTTTCTAAATCTCTTCCTTTCACCCCATTGCATACTGTCTGACCCAGGAACGAGGAGGGGGGAAGAGTGTGGAGGCTGGCTGGGCTGGCCTTAGAGAAGGCCCCACAGCACCTCAAAGACTAGGGACATGCCACAGGGTGCGGCCCCAGATCAAGCCTAAAAGCTTGCTGCTGTTTCTTCACTTGTAAAACGAGGTGAGGGGTGTGGAAGAGGGATCTTCTGTACAGAATGACAGACGGTCGCAGCTATAAAGGGGCTTGGAGCGCATTTAGTCCAATAGCCTTGTTTTGTAGACTGGAAAACAGGCCCGCTAAGGATGCGTGCCTTGCCTCACGTGGCACAGAGAGTCAGCTAGGGCCAGAGACAGAAGGAAAACTTAAGGCTCAGACCTTTCAAACCCCGTCCCAACACCGCGAGGCCCTGCCCCAGGACAGCTGGATGAGAGCGGATCTACAGGGTCCGATCGGACCCCAGGGGAGAGCCCTGCTCAGCTCCGGGGGCTGGGGGAGGGCTGCAGTAGCACGGGGCCACCCCTCACTCACCTGGAGGCTCAGCAGGGACAGGGAATGGATGGAGGGTGCGCACCGGAGCTGCCGGGACAGGAGACAGACGAGGAGATGGCAGCTAACCCCGCCCCGCCCAGCCTGGGCTGGGCCAGAGGCCGCCCACTGGAAAAGGGCGGCGCCCAGCACCCTAATACCCCCTCGGGCACTACCTGACTTTCTGGGGAACCTTTAGCTAGTCTTTCAACTTATCGGAGCTTCAGTTTCTCCATCTGGGTTTTTGTTGCTCCAGACCAGTGATTTCATTACGGAGGAAACTTCCTCCAGAAAGCAAAAGACAGCTCGACGGTCTGAGAGGCCGGAGGCACGCAGAAAGAGAGGGTTCAGAGGCACACAAAAAGAGGGGGTCCGGGAAGCGACTTGAAGCGTGTGCGTCCGAACTTGAGGCCAGTCAGGTCTGCCCACTCTGCCTTGCCTAATATGCCTCTGTCCCTCCAGAGGATTCTAGGGAAGAAAGCGCTCTGGGGACGTCAAAGTTTCGTCAACCTTAAGTGATCGTCCATATGTGAATGACCCCGCTCTTCCGCAAGCCCTCGGTCCTCTGGCCTCTCCTGCGACGTCTCTGGCTCTTTGTTTGCCGACTTCTCTAGTGCCCCCTTCTCCCGGCCCGACCCCCATCCAGTGCCCTGCCGGGCCCCCCACCTCGCCCCACTCCTTCTGGTCCCTCCCTTTCCTCCCCACCCCTCCCGTGGCCATTTTCCAGGGCTCTTCCTCCAGTCCCAAATGCACAGGACTCATCCACTCATGGCCCCCCAAATCTCCTCTCCTGCCGCGGACCCTCACGTCGCGGCCCTCTGGCCTCTGGCCAGCTGCAGGCGCACGTTCTGCCAATGGTTCCTATTTCATGATTAAGCCGATCCTCTGGTCCGAGCCCCACCTGTCCTGTTTTTATATATGGCCCCATCTCTCCCAGCAGCTCCAGCATCCTGCCCTGAGCGGTCCCTGTTCCTGCAGACCTTGGAATCAAGAGATTCCAGAAAGGCAGCAAAAACCAAGTCGTCATTTTACGGAGGACTAAACTGCTCACGGATACAGGGAAGTGCCCAAGGCCACACAGTTGATAAGCACCTACTATGTGCCAGACGTTGTGGCCAGAGATGGGGGTGCTGTTGTTCAGTCATTTTAGTGGTTTGGGGTTTGCCTATGGCCACTTTGCTCAAAGACCTCCGTGGACAGGGAGCTCACTACCTCTCAAGGCACTTTGGGACAAGATCCTGAGATCAAACCTCAGTTGACCTCTTTGGAGTATCTTGGGATGAAGGTGCAGAACATGGCAAATCCCCCTTTCTTGAACCACCTCACCCTCCTCTTCTCCTGTCCTTCTCCCCCCATTCTGTTCTTCAGGCTAAACAGCCCCAATTCCTTCCAGCAATCCCAGCCCCTCCTCTGCTTGCACATGGTAGATGCCTAGTCAATGGAAGCTGAATGTAATGGTTTTGCATCAGAGTTTGCTCAGTAGAAATGGCATTAAAGACAAGGCCTGACCACCTGCTTTGGTGCTCCCCCTAAGGCCCAGGGGAACCTTCTCATGTGACTGTGTGGTGTCTCCCCCATTAGAATGGCAGTTCCCTGAAGGCAGAAACTGTCTGATGTTTCTCTGTATTCCCAGTGGATAGCACAGTGCTGGGAACATGGAAAGTGCTTAATAAAACACTTGATTCATTCATTTCCTTGGTTACAGGGAGAAGTGGAATGAGGGTTCAAATCCTGACTGTACTACTTATTACTTGTATGACCTTGGGCAAGTCACTTTTTGCTCCTGAGGGTCTTGGTTTCCTCATGGTAAAATGGACTAGTTGATCTTTAAGGTCCCTTTCCAGTTTAAATCCATGATCCCAAATTAAATCATGCTCCCAAACCTTATGGTAACAACATTGTCATGGATTCTCAGAGATTTTCTGATCCAATCCCTACAAATCTCAGATAAGAGCCCTGGAAAGGTCTGTGATATCTTTGCCAAATTACCCCAGGTAATCAAGGGCAGAATAGAGAAGTGCTCCCATTTCCAGTCACGGGAGGCTGTGCTGTAGCTGACAGGGCTCTAAACTAGAAGACTGGAAGTCCTGGGTACAAATTTGGGCTCTGACCCTCACTGGACATGTGACCTTGAGCAAGTCTGCCACATATGACCTTCATCTAAGACTTCACTAAAGGCTACATTAGAAAAATCATAGAACATTGAGTCCTTTCCTCCTAACAACCCTGATAGGATAAGAGTCATTGTTCCTATTTGGCAGATTGGGAAACTGAAACTAACGGCTCAAGGTTCCCCAGTGGCTGAGTGTCAGAGTCTAGATTTAGGTTCATAGTATGTATGTGGAGCTATAAGGGATCTTAGACAATTATACATTCCAACCCCCCCCCACACACACACACCCATTTTGTAGATGAGAAAACTGAAGCCCAAAGAGATTGTGACTTGGCACCCTAAGCTCACAGATATAGAGCCCCAAGGGACCTCAGAGGCCACTGAGTTATTGATTATACCACATCATTGCCCCACAATCTTCAGTGAAATCTCATGCTGCTAGGTAGGGCAAATGGCAAACAGCTCAGCCTGGCATTGAAGGCCCTCCCAGACCTAAACTTTCTGGTCTGATTTCTTATGATGAAATGGCACCCTCTACTTTCTGGGCAACATGGACTGACACACTGTTCTCACTAACTGGGGGACCTATTACCAGGTACAACTGTGTGCTGTCTTTGGTCTTCACACATTTGGGTCTGGGGAACACTCTTTCCTCATCCTTCTCATCCTTCATGATTCAGTTCAGCAGCCCAAGGAACTTTTTCTGATTCCACTCAGTTACCGAATCACAGGCTCACAGAGCCTACAGGAACCCCTATGGATCAGGTCAAAGGATCCTAGATCGAAAGCTAGAGGGAGGGAAATTAGTCCAACTGCTTCATTTTACAGCTGGAGAAACTGGGGCTCAGGGAGTTTAACTGACTTGCCGCCAGTGGTCGCACATATAACAAGCATCAGAGGCAGTTTTTGAACACTGGTCCTGGGACTCCTGAGCCAGGGTGTTTTGCCCACTGCCATCATCATCCTCATCCTCATCTTCATCATTATCAGGGACAACATGTTTGCTAGCACTTCTACCATCTTGCCTTTGGAGAAATGATGCCTGGATGGGGAGACCAGAATGAAATCCCCAATTTCTGGGGTAATCCCAAGGACAGCCACAAGGAGGCACCAGAATGTCCACACACCTGTCCAGGGTAAAAAACACCCTCCTTTCCTAGAGCCTTCTTCAACCGATTTCTGTTAGCTAATGCAAGAATCATTCTACTCATTTGCGGAGTGGGGTGGGGAGGGGGGTCTAGACCTACCTGTGATTCTATTTGTTTAGGGACCTCCAAGTGAGAACTTTATCAATGCAGATGCACCTGCTTTTCAATTTAAGACTATCATTGCCGGCTTGGACACTGGGAGGTTAAGTGAGGTCTCACAGCCAGGATGTATAAAGAGGCAGGACCCAAACACAGATCTTCCTGCCAGGGAAGTTGAACCCCTCTCTCTATTTCTTATCCTCATTTTACAGGTGAAGAAACTGAGGCTTAGAGAGGAGAAAGGACTTGTCCAGGATCATACAACTAAGTAAATGCTGAGGGTCTGAGATGCCAAGTCCCAGCACTGGGAATATGTTGATTGTTCTTTAAATAAGCATTCTTTAAGTAACAGGAATTCTGGGGGCAAAGAGCCTGGAACGGAGATTCAGAAGAGCTGTAGGGTTATGTGGGTCAGTCTCCAGCTCTGCTGCTTCCTGCCTATGTGAAAACCTTGAGCAAGTTGCTTCATTCCCTAGGCCTCCACTTTTCCCAGCTGTTCTTCTCGTTCATCCTTTGTTTTTGAAGAGACCCAATGACAGCTTGGGGGGAAGTCATTCCCCCCAAATCCCCAGACATTGGGTCTGGTGGGTGAGTTGGATGGAAGCAGAGTTGGATGCAGAGTTGAGCAGTCACAGAGGTGCAGTGGCAGGATGGCTGGCGATGGCCCAGGAGGCAGTCTGACCAGGCTGTAAGGGCTCCATAGCCTGCCTGCCTTCCTGGCTGCTGGAACAAGCTGTTCTCATCTGCCCATTCTCACCAGGGGATGTTTTCACATGCTTGGGGTAGACAGCCGGTTTGAAGCCTGTGGATTCCCCTCAGCCTGGTTTAGCCATTCTGCCAGTAGGTGTTACCCAGAGGACCAGGGTAAGAGGCTGACCCTCTCTGGACCTTTATTGTATTATTTATCATTTATTATATATTATATTATTAACCTCCCACTAACGTAGGGAAGGGTGCGCTTGCTAAACCTTGTAGGGCCACAGAAATGGCGGCCGTCACCTTTATGATTATATTTGTAAAATTCGTCGTATTATTATAGTTAAGAAGAGAGGGAGAGGGTGCTGCAAGGAGCAGGAACTTTTCTCCCGGACTCCGGTTTCCGCGTACGAAGGCCGGACCGAGATGCGCGCGTACCCACGCGGCCTTCCGCGCAGGCGCGTTGGGCGGTTGCTAGACAACGGGCGCCGGCGGAGGCGGCGTCAGTCATGGCGGCCCGGCTGCGGCTGGGCGCTGGGGCCGCGGGCGCACTCCGGAGGTGCCTCTGGTCCTCGCGAGCCCGGGACCCCGCGGGACCGCCGCCCCCGTCCGAGGTGATGGACGTGGCGGCGCTGCTGAGGGACGCCAGGGTGGGCGCGAGCCCGGAGCCCAGGCCTCGATCTCGCCCGGGTCCCGAGACCACCTCGGTGCTGCTCTTCCCGGGCCAGGGCAGCCAGGCCGTCGGCATGGGGCGCGCGCTCCTACGCTACCCGGGCGCGCGTACGCTGTACGAGGTCGCCGGGCGCGTGCTGGGTTACGATCTGCTGGAGCTGAGCTTGCGCGGACCCCGCGAGGAGCTGGAGCGCACGGCTCGCTGTCAGCCTGCGCTCTACGTGGTCTCGCTGGCCGCCCTGGAGGCGCTTCGGCACCAGCGGCCCCAGGTAAGCCCCGCCCCCGCCCCGTCCCCGCGCGTGCGCGCTCGCCCTCCCGGCCCCCGCCCCCGTGCGTGCGCACTCGCCCTCCCGGCCCCCGCCCCGCCCCCGCGCGTGCGCGCTCGCCCTCCCGGCCCCCGCCCCGCCCCCGCGCGTGCGCGCTCGCCCTCCCGGCCCCCGCCCCCGCGCGTGCGCGCTCGCCCTGCGCGCTCGCCCTCCCGTCCCCCGCCCGTGGTTTATCCTCTTCCTCGCGTCCCAGGCTCCGCTCACTTCTGAGGCCTTGTGGATGGGGAATCACAACAAGCAGACATTCCAAATTCGTTTTTTCTCCTTTTTGCCCACTGTCGGATCGGGGTTTTTCCCGGGGGGCCTTATGTGCCCTCCTAGACTGTTGGCATTCATGCCAGAGCCCTGAGTCCACGTGCCCTCGCGGCCCTCGGACTGTGACCTCCCGGGGGGCGTGGTAAAGATCTGGGGCGGTTCGGGGAAACTGAGGCGAGCGGGGCGGGGCCACACACATTCCCGGCTCCGGCCCGGCCGTCATGGTGTTCCGTGCTCGTGGATACCTCGGGTGCTCCAGCCGCTTCCGTGCCCAGATTCTTTGGTTTCTCGGGCTCCGGTTGTGCGAACGAGGGAAGGGGTGATGCTGGGACTCCCGAAATGTCAGGGAACAGGATCCACGCCCTCCGGCCTTTTGGCCAAGGGGCAAGTTGTGATGCCAGCGGCAGGGTGCCCAGCGAGCCCGCAGCTCGAAGCGTCTGGGTGGGATTGAGGGGCGGTGATTGATGTAGGTGACCTGGGCTGCTGACGTGGGTGGCAAGTTTCGGGGACTGGACTTTTCCTTTTAGAGATCCAGGCCCCAGCACCCACCAGTGGAGGGACATTTGGAAGAATTGGAAACCTTGAGTCGGAAGGGTCACAGGAGCTCAGAGCCCAGAGTCCGAGTGTGCCATCTCTTGCCCAATGCGTAGATCAAGAAGGACTGTAGATTAGCAAGGAGGAAGGAAGGAAGGATGATGTGCAGGGGCCTGTCAGGCAGCAGGAACTGATTAATTAGTGTTGGAAAGGGTTGGGTAATATTGGGAAAGATTGACAGGGGTGGGAATAAAGGGAGAAGGTCCTTACTCTCAGATGAGACTTAGCACATGTCATGAATTCCCCACATGCCCACAGTGCTGACAGATTCACTGTGTCCACCATCTTGGTTTATCCTCTCTACCATGGTCCAGTTGGCAGTCAACACCAAGCATTTGTGAAATGATTATTCTATGACAGGCAATGTGTCAATTGATTGTTGAGGCTACAGACAGAGACAGAAAGAGAGATGATCCCCACCCTTGGCAAGCTTACATTCTAATGGGAAAAGACAGCCCAGAATAGAAGCTGTGGAGGGGCATGGTGACAAGATCCTGAGAGTCCCAAGCAGAGCCAGGAGAGGAATGAAGCTGGCTGGTCTGCCCCTTCCTCAGAATGGAGGTTCCAAGAGGACTTCAGCAGTGGGAGACATAGGCCACAGGGCACAGGGATGCTTCAGGATGAGAAGGCTGCAGGCACTGAGGAACACAATGTATTTTTCCTACAACCCAAACCTGAGCTATTGGAAATGTTAGTTCTGTACTAGAGGAGTCAGCTTCCATTGCGTTGGGACCCTGACCATCCTGGAAGCCTGCCCTCCTCAGAGAAGCCTAGCATTCCCTGCTGCTCACAGAGGAGCACCAGGACACTGTGTTAAACTTGGCCTCCAGCTGCAGCCTGCCCTGATAATTTCAGGGCCCACTTTCATGGCTTGACCTTGTGTTATGCATTTCTTGCCACAGGTTATTGAGAATTGTGTTGCTGCGGCTGGATTCAGCGTGGGAGAGTTTGCAGCCCTTGTGTTTTCTGGTGCCTTAGAATTTGAAGAAGGTACTGAGGACATTGGTTGGATCCTGCCATGGGAACATGGCAGGCTTTTGTGCCATTGTCTGAATGACTCCGGCTTACATGGTAGTTCTACCATGGGAGTCAGGGGGTAGTGACGTGGAATGGGTACAGCACCCACCCCAGAAGAGCTGTGACTTGCTGTGACCCTTGCTGTGGAGCACATCCCTTCACTCGGCTCAGCTTTGGTTTTCTGATCTATAAAATGGCCGTTGTAATGAGAGGCAGTGTGGTGCCAAGGGCTGACCTTGGAGCCAGGAATGTCCAGGTTCTAATCTGCCCCTGATGCCCCCTTGTGTGGCGCCCTGGCTGCTCCAGTCAGTGCCCCTCCAAGATGGATAAAGTCATATGTCTGAACCAAAAAAGAAACCAGTCTGTGGAATACAAAGCCTCGAGGAGGCCCTTTGTTCTCCCTCCTGCCAGACCCTGTCTCAGCAAGTGCACAGGTTCAGTGGGCCCATGTTTTGTGTTTTGTGGGGTGGTTTGCACCCTAGCGCATTTGATCCTTATGTACTTTCCTCCAGCCCAGCCGCACTTTCCCAGGTACTTGAGGTTCCTGCCACCCTGGGGGCTCCCCAAGCTCCCCCTGCCATTCTTCAAAGGTGTTCAGCGTTCCCTGCCCCAAGCCTCACACAGCTCTCCTCTCCTAAGAATTTCTTCTTCCCTCTTGCTGCAGAATCAGTCACATGCCTTGATCAGCACTGCTGTGCCCCTCTGCTCTGTGGTCTTCCATGTCACTTCCCCTGGGCATTCCCCAGGACTGCCTTGGGTGCTCTTCCCTTCTTCCCCTGCTCTCTGTCTCTTGGCTTCAGTGATTCTTGAGATCCCAGATCACTAATGTGGCCCAGGTTCTCCCCCAGCTCTGTTCCTACATCACCTATCCCTTGGACATTTTTTAACCAGATGCCCCAAGAGATCTCAAACTCATCTTGTTCACATCTGAAGGCCGAGCGCTCCCTCTTTGTGTCTTATCACTGCACCCTAAGGACCATGGGACCTTCAGGTTTCTGACTCCCACTAGAGTCAGAGCTTCCTGGGGATGGGCCTGGCCAGCGCTCAGCAGAGGCGCACAGTAAGTCCTGGAGGGATGTTTTCCATTTGTTATTGGCTTCCCTTCGCCACTCATTTCTCTTCCAGACTTTTGTGTCCTCCCAGTTATCCTGATTCCCATGCACGCCGGCTCCTGCTCTCCCAGCCTGTGTGTCCTCCGTCACCAGATCTGGTCATTTCCATCTCCCAGCATATCTCATTACCACTGGCCTCTCCATTCATGCGGCACCCACACAACCTCCTCACGTCTCACCTGGATGCTTACAAGTGCTGCTGGTCATCCCTGCCTGCAGCCCATCCTCCACACAGCCACCAAAGTGGTTTTCCTAAAGCCTGGATCTGGTTGCACCACCTCCATTCATTACATTCCAGTGGCTCCCTAATAACTCTAGGATCGGATCTGCAATCCTTTATCTGATGTTGAAATCTCACAACCAGGCCTTTCCTGCCTTAGCAGCCCTCTTCTATGACCCAGCTGTCCCAGACTGCCTGCTGTTCCTCAGCTCCAGCCTCCAAGCTTTGCCCTGGCTGTCCCTGCCCTCCTCACCACCACCACCTCTTCTTTAAGCTTCATGAAGCATGAGGCCCTTCCTGATGCTGGAAGCAAAGTCCTCAGGCACTGGGGTCCTCCTGCCCCCACTACCTGGCTGTCATTGTGGATGTGTTATCTCTGTCTTTACCAAGAGTAAGCTCTCTGGGGGCAGGAACTGGCACTCTAGCTGCTCATTAAATGACCCCATCACTTTCCATCTCTGGTTCTCTTGCTCTCTCTCCCCCAACCCCCGCCTTCTTCCTCACCTCCCTCCAGAGGTTCTGAGATCCTTCCCACAATTGTCTCAGTGAGGGAATATCTCCTGCATAGATGCCTGAGGGGTCTTCCAGGCTCCCCCTCCCTACCATAGTCCTGTGAGGATTTCCATTCCAATTGTCCACGTGAAGAAAACTGAGGCTTGGAAAGAATGGACTTTGCCTCTGTGGTGTTTGAGGCAGATTTGGAAAGCCAGTGTCCTCCTGTTTTGTCCTCCTGCCACTCCTCAGCTCTGAACATCCCTCCCACAGACTCCCTTGTGCTGCTTTCTCCTCTCTGTCTCTGCTGAACAGCCTGGGACTGAGGTGATGGTGGAGGAGCATCCATGTGAGCTGTTGGAGAGACAGTGCCTGGCCTGGGCCCAGTGACCTCTGGAGGCGCCTTCTGGCTCTGAGACACTCTCCTTCTACAGGCCATTGTTTAGTACAGAAATGAAGGGCCACTTCTATGGAGGTGAAAATTCTCCTGCCTTTTGGCTGATCTCCCTATCTCACTTTCTCCCCTTCAGCCTAGCTTCCACTTAGCTGCTGAGGCAGTCTTCGTAAAGCCTAGGTCCAGTCACATCATACCTCACCTAGTCCACTCTACTGGTACCCAGTGACTTTTCAAACTTTCCAGCTGCCGTATACTTAACTCCCTCCCACTCAGTTCTCCAGGTCAGCTGTCCCAGCTGGGGCTTCCTGTGGTGCTCTTTTGTACTGCCCGGCCCAGGCCTGATCCCCTCTCCCTCTTCATCTTTGCCTCCTGGGTCTGCTGTGAGAAGCCATCCTGGGCCTCCCAGCCTCAAGCACCTTCTCCCCTGGCATTATGTCCCGTTCCCATTCTGTACCTCGCACAATCCTGACTATTTTTTTACCTTGTGTCTCCAGCACTAGATTATGTGCCCCTTAAGGGCAGGTATCATTTTGCTTTGTCTTGAACCCCAGCCTTTAGCATAAAGCCCGGCTCATTGAGAGCATCATAAACACCTGTCCAGTGACTGGTTACCTTTGCTCCCTGTCAGGGCTGCATGCGGTCAAAGTCCGTGCCGAGGCCATGCAGGAAGCATCCGAGGCCATTCCCAGCGGGATGCTCTCGGTCCTTGGAAAGCCTCAGACCCAATATAAGGTGGCCTGCCAAGAAGCTCGAGAACATTGTCAGACCCTGGGCATCAAGGAGCCTGTCTGTGAGGTGGCCAACTACTTGTTTCCTGACTGCCGAGTGATTGCTGGGCACCTGCAGGTGAATGTCCTCACTGTTTGAACCATCTTAGGCCTCTGGGAAGTTTAAAGACATGGAAGCAGTAGGAATGAGAGGTCATGCTTACATGAACAAGAGTGTCTCAAGAAGCCTGGGTAGGGACTGTCTCCACCAGGGCAAGCTGCAGTGTACCTTAGAGCAGCAATAAGAGTCCTCCTCAGTGACCAACCCTGTGTCTGGGCCCGGCCCAGAAGCCTTCCCAGCATAGGAAGGACTCAGGGTCAGTTGGCAGTGCCTTGGAAAGCCTAGAAGCCAGTGTGGTATCAGAGAAGGACTTAGTGGAAGAAGTAGGTAGTGCAGGCTTTATTCTTCAGGTTTTACAGAGGGGGAAAGTGAGGCTGAGAGCAGTAACTTGCTGTGGGCCCCACAACCAGTGAGTGGCTGAGGCAAGGCTTGACCAGTTTCCAGCTCCTAGTCCTCAGCCTTTTCCACATCATCCCTGGTACCCTGGGGGACACCTGATGGCCCAATGGCCTTTGAACAGGCAAGAGGCAACATGCCAGAGTAAAACGGACACCAACCCCAGGGTCCAACTCTGCCCTTGACGCACCCTGTGACTTCAGGCAGGTGACTTCACCTGAGGCTCAGGCCTTGTCTTGCCCTTCCACCCCACTCCCTCCCCTCGAGTTTTCTCCATTCCATTGTGAAGAACAAGGGGGTCTGGGAACTTTGGGCATCCTTCCTTGGGGAAGGCAGTGTGCGCATCTCTTGAGTGCAGCATTGGGGAAGTGGCCATATCGAGGAGGCAGTGCCCATGCCCTTTGGACCTCGTTTCCCCATTTCTAAAATAAGGAGCTTGGATTTGAAGAGGGACAGATCTGGTCTTGATCGTCTCTGCTCGGCCTTTGTCTGACCAAAGCTCTCGGAGAGGCATCCCTTGGGGAAGATGCCCCTCCCCTCCCCGTGATCCCAGCATCCAAAGACCTTGGGCTCCTCTGGTCCCGCTCTGCAGGTGGGTGTTCTGAGGCTCAGAGAGATTATGGAACTTGCTTGAAGATACAGGTGTCCCTGGCTCCAGTACAAGGATTCCTCCCCGTCCATCATATTGCTGGGTCCCAAGGGTCCTAGGAGGGAGAGGTGAGAGCTGTCCTACCCTTTTTCTTTTTAAATTTATTGCTTTTTTTTTTAATCACACACTTCAGGATGCACTCTACAGCCCCTCTTTCCATGGGACAAGCACAGTTGGGGGACTGAGGGACCAGGCCTCTGCTGAGAGGAGGCCTGTGTTACATCCTCAACTGAGCTGCAGTCTCCAGGGCCTGAGGATCCTCGAGTGAGGGCATGGAGGTGCCTCAGGCTCCAAGTCCAACCTCCATCCTTGCAAGAGGAAGGTTGTCTCCTCAACCAGGATGGGTCATTCCTGTCAGTCTGAAACCAGCTGCTTATATTTCTGTCTCCACCATCTTTGCATTACCGCACGCATATCCCCCATGTTCCTTAGATTTCTCATGTTCCTCATTTTTAGAATATGTTCCTACTCCATTGCATTCAGATGCCACAGTCAGCTCAGTCAGCCATGCCCTGACTGATGGACAGCCAGGTCATTTCCAGTGCCTCGGCACCTTCAGAAGGTGCTGTTGTGAAGGTTCTGTTCTCCATTTTATTTTGTTCCATTCACAGCTCCACCGACAATGCATGAGTGCTGCCTGTCTCCTGCAGCCCCTCCGATCAGGCGCAAGCCATGCCCTTTTTGTTGGTCAGTTGCTAGGGCAGAAGTTGATTTTGAGGAGGAGCCATTTTTTCCCTTCGAGGTTGAGCATAGATGACACATTTACTTCCTCTGAGCTCTACTCCCTTTGGTCTGACCTGCCTGTTCCAGGTCTTTCTGCATTTGCACAGGCCATCTTCCATGCCCAGGTTCCATTACCCTCCTTGACCTGCTGAGATTCCTCTCTTTCTTCAGTGCTTAGTTCAGATATCACCCCAGAAACCTTCCCTGGTCCCTGCAGCTTGAACTCATGTTCCCCTTTTCACATCTTCAGAGCACTCTGGCCATTCTCCCATGGCTTACATATGTTCCTCTGGAGATGCCTCATCCATCCTCCCTGTTAGAGTGTAAGCACCTCCAGGGCAGCACTGCTGTTTGGACTCTCCATCAGTATTCAGTGAGATGAGCTTAGAAAAAAGGGCCCAGCGGCTGTACCTAGGGATGGCGGGAGGGGGCCTAGCAATGGCACTGAACAGTCCCCAGAGGCCGGCCTGTTTATTGATTGACTGTGGATAGAGGCCATTGAGGCCTAGGCTTTGCCCCTGGCTCTCTTTCCACCATCCCACCTGAGGACCCCAGGGGTCCTGTTCTAGCCCTGCTGCTAAGGAGCATTACAGCTCCTTTTTCTGGGTCTCAGTTATGTCTGGGGTCAGTCCTCCCTGCCCTTCTCTCCCAGGTCCTAAGACCAAAGTAGAGTTCTCAGAACCCTAAGAGTCTTCCTTTTCTGGGCCCCAAGCCTGCCCCGATGGGTGTGGCCCCTTACACCTTCGCTTCTTTATTTTATTCCAGGCCTTGCACTTCCTACAGAAGAATTCCTCCAGGTACCACTTCAGGAGGACCAGGATGCTTCCTGTCAGTGGAGGCTTCCACACACGTCTCATGGAGCCCGCTTTGGAGCCTCTGGCCCGGGTCTTAAAGAAAATGGACATAAAGAAACCTTTGATTTCTGTCTATTCCAATGTAGATGGCAATAAATACTTGCATGCCAGACACATCCAGCAGCTGCTGGTGAAGCAGGTTGTGTTCCCTGTGAAGTGGGAGCAGACCATGCACGCCATTTATGAGCGGAGGAAGGGAACAGAGTTCCCGCAGACATTTGAAGTGGGGCCTGGAAAGCAGCTGGGGACCATCCTAAAGAACTGTAACCTCAAGGCTTGGAAGACCTACAGTCATGTGGAAGTGATGGAGGAGGAGGAGGACCCGAAGGTATAACCAAGGCCACTCTAGCACTGTTGGGATTGGTTGGAAGAGCATATCCAAGGCTGAATGGCTGGTGCTTCAGGGGTACTGGGGCCACCCCTGACCACCTCCTACCCTCCCTCCTGGAGCCACTCTCTGGATCAGCTTTGGGCTGACTGGCCCCAAAGGGAAGTAAAAATAGAACTTGCATTCTGAGCACCATCAGGTCTTGTGTTCTTTGATGACATCTTGTTTCAAGTGTCCTTTGAAAATATTTCATGTCTGGAGGAGAGAGTTTACAGGGGAATTCTGAGCCTGGCATTAGCATAAGTCCCAGAGGGTTATCTCCCTCCCATGCCCCCTCCCCAGAGATACCTGGTCCTAACCTGAAATCCCTTCTGCCACAGCCTGACCTCTGCTGGAAAGCCTTCAGGGAGGCAGAGCCCACTGCCTCCCCAGGTAGCCTTTTGTGGGAGGATGTGCCTCCTGACCCCCATCTTCCCAAAATCTACCTCTGCACCATCCCCCTAGTGGTCCCCCTCCTTCTCACAGTAACATCATGAAGACACAGTGTGGTGAGGAAACTGAGGTCCCAAGAGGGGATCATGACTAGCAGGGACTCATTCTACCACCTGTAATATGACTGAGGATATACTACAGGTATGGGATGAGCACATGGGCCTGGAAGGGCAATCTCCTGATGTAGAACTTACTGTCAGCTTCGGGACCATTAGCCTGTGGCTTAGGCCATTGGCCTGGGGAGTATGCTGTTTGTTTGAGGTTTGGGCCGATGGTCTAGGGCAGCTGTTGGATTGTGGCTTGGGCAGTTTCACATGGAAGTTTTAAAAAGTACCTGCAATTATCCACATCTTTCAAGTACAGTTGACTTGTCCCATTTGTCAAGGGAAAGGTCACCCCCTTACCTTAGAAATACTGTGTTTCTTGATTGCACTTAACTGTATAGGACAGAGATTGGCCAACCTCCGGAGGAGCTAAAAATGCAGCTTTTTTGGTTTGGGGGAGGTTAAAAAATTCATTTCCTAAGGAAGCATTTGGCTCTCCCTGTGTGTTTTCTTTTGTCAAAATCATGACCTTATGGGGCCATAAGCATTCCCCATCTAGAAGCTATGACCTTTACCTCCTCTTGGATCTAAGAAGCTGCCTTCAGGAGTTTGAGGGTCAGTGGGGACCACTCAAGACCCAGGAGGATGAGCATTTGATGAGCTGCTGTTCCCTCACTAACTAGCCAGGCTGGTCCTCAGAGGACAGACAGAGGCCTGTTGCCAGCCTTGAACTCAGAGCCTTCCTGGATGGGCTCCACAGTAAGGGATAGAAAGAGACTTGAGTGGAGCAGCCGTTCCAACAACTCTGAGAAGGTCCTGGATGCTCCTTGGTTTGTACCATCTGCATCCATATCCTGCCTTCAGCTGCCATTGCAGACCCACTCGAGCCACTCCTCTCACTTAGTAAAATAGAGCTCCCCTGCCATGCACACACATACACACCCTGTGAGCCCCCCTTAATGGCAGCCCATCCATCTACAGGTCCTGTTGGAGACCAGACCTGCTCTCCAGACTTCCCTGAACTCAGCAAATGATCAGGGCCTTTAGTCACTGGCTAGTGACAAGGCTGATGTCCTCCCTGGGTTTCTCTGAGTCCTGGGTCCTATGTGGCTCCACCAGCCATGTGGGCTTTGAAAGGTCTAGTCTTCAGCAATGGTTTATGTGAATGGAGCTGCTTGTCAGTCAGCACTTGGTTCTGATACACTGGTGAGACCCCCGCCCCAGCCCCCTTTGTTGGAAGACAGGCAAACTGCCTAGTACAAATTCAAGAAAAATTAAAATTAAGCAATCGCTGAGAAAATGCTCATAAAACATGAAAGATGAGAGCTGGAAGGGGCCTTAGAACATGGAATGTCAGGGCTGGGAGGGGCCTGAGAATGGGGTGTCAGAGCTCAGAAGGGCCATAGGAACTATCCAGTTTACTTGCTTCAATTTAAAAGGTGAGGAAATAGACCCCTAGAGCAAACCCTTTGCGCAAGTTCAGGGGCAGAGCTGGCCCTGGAATCCAAACCCCTGCACATGCGAGGCACCTTCTGTCTCCTTAGCTGGTGAGCTGGGATGCCCCAAGCTGAGAGGGCCCAGAATAACAAGCCCTGTAGCTGTGCATGATAGTTAAGGAGGGCACACCTCTCACTGCTAGTGACTGGGAGCCTTTTCACCAGGCCCCCTGGCTCCATAGCTGCGCCTGCCCTTCCTTCCTCTTAGAAGTCATTCCTTCTCCGTTCACTTGTACTCATGGAAACCTCGCCCTGGCTGGCATCCACCCCCTGCTCCTACCAGAGCCTCCCTGCCACACCACTGCTGCTCAGTCTTGCCTCTTGTTAGGCTGACCTGGTCTTTCTGTCCTTCTCTTCCCTGATCCCTGAGACCATCTGTCCTCTCAGAGGCTCATTAGCCTCCTTGCCTCCTGTGGTCTCCGTCTTCAATCTGCCGTAGCCACTTCAGGTGTAGTCATGCCGTACTATGCATGGCTCACACGTTCCCCATTGGCCACATCTGTGCCTTGCCCATGATCCTGAACTCTGACTTAGATCCCAGTCTCCCACCTTCCCAGCCTTTCTTTTGCCATCTCATTACCACCTCACTTTCTCCTCTTCAGTCTTGGCTGTTTAATGGACCAGCCCAGCTGCCCATGGAGCCATCCTTTGCCTGCTTGACACCTGCCTTCCCCAAAGTTGACATTTCATCACAAACTCATTATCCTGCCTCAGCAGGGAGTGCCCTGCTGCACAGGATGTTGCCTTATTTTTCCCTGATAGGTGTTCCCCACAGGGGCTGCTGCAAACCATGACTTCCAGCTCTCAGCATGTGGCCTTGCTTCCTGCTCCACACCTCCCCCCCAAAGCAAAGAGCCTTCTCCTTCCTATAGCCATCCTCACTGACTTTGTCTTGGAGCTCTGGAGCTCATCACAGAGATGGTTCCCTCCATCCTGCTCACTCTCAGCTCTCCTGTATCTGACAGACATGGGCAGCTCCAACCCTTCCTTAAGCTGCCTTCCTGTGACCATGCCAGCACGACGTCCCTGAACCAGGAAAGAGGGGGCCTCAAGGCCTCTTCTCCCTCCCAGCCCTTTCCCTGAGAGAGCTCCTCATCCATCTTTTACAGGTGACTCAGCAGTCCCTAAAGCAGGGCTCAAACAAAAGTCTTTCAGACCCCAAACCCGAGACCTGGATTTTTCCACATCACTTGTTAACCTCGAAAGCCCCTTGCAGCTCTGAGATTCGTGTGACTCTGGATCAGTCATTGCAGTGAGCCTCACTTTCCTCATCTGTAAAATAGGTCCAGTGATCAATGCACTGTTTCCCTCTCAGGGATCAAATGATGCTAGGCCACAAGTGCTTCCCTGACACAGATTGTTAATAGGTATTAAGAGTCACCCTCCAAGTCTCACCAATTTCCCCATCTCATTCTTGGCTTCTGTGTTTGAGTAATTGGGGGTATTTGGCTAGTCCCATGAAGTAGGGATAAGGCATGCTTTGCTTGGCCCCAGAGGGGAGAATGAGGAGGAGGTGGGGAAAGTAGCCAGGAGGAAATGAAAACAACCTTGATGGCTGTAGCTGGACCCCGAGTGGCTGTGGACTGCACTGCCCCAGGAATGTGCCAGGACTCGGGCTGTGAACTCACTGACTCCAGTTCTCACCAACCTACACTACATCTCCAGCAGGAGTTCTTCACTATTCTGGGGACATGGACCCCTCTGACGAAGCCCGTGGGCTCCATCTCAGAATCATGTTTCCAGATGCACAAAACTGAACACATAAGATTATAAAGGAAACCAATCATACTGCAAGATGGTTATCAAAATGTATTTTTTAAGTTCATGGTCCCCAGGCTATGAACTTCTGATCTCTAAAAACCCATTGTCTTTGAAATTGAAATCCATCATCACCCAGGTCCTCATCCTGCCTCTGTAGCCTTGGGTTCATTCTCCTTTGGCCTCTTTTACCTTATTTGTAAAATGAGTGATTTGCACTAATTGGTCTTAAAGTTCCTTTCTGACTCTACGATGCGCCTGAGACCAAGTGGGATGAAAAGATCCCTGGATTGGGAGTCCAAGACTTGGGTTCAATCCCCGGCACTGCTACTTATTTAGGTATCTACCATGGCTAAGTCTGGGCCGCCTTCTCTTTTAGTCTGTAAAATGAGGTGCCTGGAGGACTCTGAAGTCCCTTTGAGGTCTCAGCTCTGTCGTCCCCCACACCTTCCAGTTCTGACCCACTTTCGATATAAATAAATATATGTTCTTGTGTGCTCCCTCGCTCTCTCTGTCTCTGTCTTTCTCTGTATATTCTCTATATGTAGTGTGTGTATGTATATATATCATATATATGTATATATAATAAAATCAGAGGAGGCCAAACATGGCTTAGCCAATCCATGGCACAGAAACACCTCAGATAGATGTTAGAAGCCAAGAAAGTATTTGCTCATTTATTTATTCATTTATTCATCCACTTTAAAAAATCTTTACCAGAAGATTTTTTTAAAAAATTTTTGCAGTGGGTGTCCCAGTGTTAAAGGATGACCAGCATTCCTTCTCTGACCCACTGGTGCCAGCAAAGCCAATACCTGAGATGCTCGTTCCTGGGAATGGAAGCACCTTTTACTGGGATGGTTTTTAAGAAAAGCAAAGCCAGAGTTTCTGATTCCCTGGACTGAACATTTCCAAACCAGCCAATAAGGAAGTTATCCAGCAACAACCAAATAATATTTAAATCACTTCTCATAAAAATATGAACAACAAACCCATGTGAAACCTCAGCAGTGTCCCAGCACTATCTCAAGGTTTACACAGGATAGAGGGTTTCATCAAAAACCATTATTAAAAATTTTAAAAACCAAAACACTAAGCTAACCAGTGAGATTTCCACCTCCAGGGTGGCAGACCAGAGGACAGGCCAGAGTCCAGCAGTGGCCACCTCTCTTCATTCCCTGCATCAGTTTGGCAAGCCATAATTGACCACCAGCCCGAAGAAGATCAGAAGCAGGGCCACAGGAATCGCCTTCAAGTACACAGTGCTGGCTGGTAGCACAGGAACCTGCAACAAAAAAGAGGGGAATAAGACATGAGTGGCAGCCCTTTGGCTGCCCTTGTCAAGCAGAGTCAGAAGAGAAGACTATCTTGTCCATCCCAACTCAACAATAATCCCCTCTACAACATGCTCAGCCTCAGCCTACACACCTCCAGGGATGGAAACCCATCCAGAACATAAACCCCTCGAGGGCAGGGACCATGCTTTTGCCTTTTAGGAGATTGGTGGCCTTATTATTTCCATTTTACAGTTGAGGAAAGTGAGGCAGGAAGAGGTGAAGTGATTTGTTCAAGGTCACAGAGCTAGTCAATTCCTGTAGTCGGACATGAACTTGGATCTTCCTCACTCCAGGCCTACCACCACCTAGCTGCCTCTTGATTCTTTTGGAGTATTAGACACAGAAATCAGAGGAGGCCTCAGCTTGTTGGAGCAGAAAGTGAAAGACCTTGGGCCAAGTTCCAGGAGAAGAGGCCCTTAGCTTTGATCCCAGCTCTGACACTTTCTCAAGAGAATCTGGCTTCTCAGTCCCTCAGTTTCCCCACATGTCACATGATGGGTTGGGCTTGATTGGGAAAGTTCTTTCCAGCTCTAAATTCCATGATGGGACCCTGGATAGAGGCTCCAGCTCTCCTGTAGGCAAGCGATGACTCTTCAGCCTTACCTGGGGGAAAGGGCCCTCTTGGGCTTTATTTCCTCATTCTGTCCTCCCAGTGACCCTATGGCAGGGACAATGAGGGTCACTCTCCACCTTTGACAAATGGAGAAACTGAGGCCCCCGAAGGAGAAGCGACTTGCCTGAGGCCACACAGCTGTGTGAGAGTATGTGAGAGCTGGGACTCAAAGCGAGGCCTTTGGGCCTTCCCTGTAATGCAGCTGTCCGTGGGGCAGATTTCCCCTTGTTCAAGGTGTGTCTAGAGCCCCCTGGGCACTTCAGAGGACTCGTAGCCACTAAGTCTTATCCCCCCTCAGTCGGATCAACCTGCAAGGTGCCCTCCTCACCAGCACCCCAACCCACGCAGAGGCAGCCTCTGCCAGACTCACCCAGTTCCCACAGGCTGCAAGTCTCCTCATCCAGCTGCTGCCCACCGGCTCAGTAAAACATTGCACAAAACTTCTAAAAATACTCGGGGCACCTGTCTGGACGAAACTGAAAGTAGGGCTGTGACACAAGCAGGACAGAAAGAATTGGTTACCTGGCCAACCAGATGCTGCCCATGGAAGGTTCCCCTTTGTTTCTCTATTCCCATCTACGTCATGGGAAAAGCAAGGGGCCTCATGGGGGGCAGGGGCACAGGACACTAGGGAGAGGGGGGTGGAGCTCTCTCACTATAAATATTGACAATTTAATTTTGGTATCTAGATATAATACAGCGCAATATAGCAGAAATGTAGTTATAATATATTTTAATTATTGGTTTTAATTAGGAGCGTAGATTTTGAGCTTAAAAGTAGCTTTCGGAGTATTGTAACTTAATTGCCATATGACCCCATGGATAGAGCGCTGGACTTGGAGTCAAGAAGACTCGGGTTAAAATCCTGCCACAGACACTACGTGATTCTTTCAACCTCAACTTCTTCATCTGTAAATTGGGGGTAATAATAGCACCAACCTCAGGATGGCTGTAAGGATCACATGAGATAATGTGCAAAACACTTTTCAGAAACTGTAAAAATGCCGTGTAAATGCTAACTTATCACTGCCCTTCTACAGATGAGGAAACTGAGACCTGGAGAAGAAATTACTCTCCCAAAGTAACACTGGACCAGACCCAATGTTCTGTCTGCTGTTCCCCTTCAGAATAAGTAGTTCAAGTGTCATACCCATTGCACAGATGAAGAAACTGAGGGTACACATTCAAAACCAATATATTATAATAATACAGAGTTTCCCCAAGCTATTAAAGCTAAAAACAGATATTCTGTCTGTCCTAATGAACTATTAGAGAGGAAGCATGACTCCGAACATGGAGTCAGGAAGACCTGGATTCATATCCTGCCGCTTACATTAGCTGGATGGCCATGAGTAGACACTGTAGTCACAACTGGCTATTGATCAGTGAGTGTCAGGAATCTTGTCTCTCCCCTCCCTGATAAGTAATGGTATTCCCATTACTAGCAGTATCCAGGCAGATTATTGGTGACTACTTGATGGTAATGTTGTAGACAGGTTTCATATCCAGGACCATGTTGCACTTGACTAGATGACTTATCAAGCTCCTTTCTGCATTAAAATGCTTCTTCTCTAGGTCTCGGAACCACCCAGCAAGGAAGCCGATGGGAAGTTGCCCCCTTCTGGTGACATTCTGTCTCTACCTGGGCAGTCACCAAAACCAGTCATCATGGTGTAGTGCAGACTGGAGTAAGGACAGATCTGCTTCTCTGCTTCTTGCTAGCTATGGAACCCTGGGTCAAGTCCCTTCCCTCTGTAACAGAGCCTCAATTTCCTCATATGTAAATAGAGACAATCATACCTGTACTCCCCTCCTCACAGGCATTTGTGAAGTCCCATTGACATTATTTATACCTTAAGGAGCTATCTATAGGTCTATGTATCTGCTGTTATTATTGAGAACAGATGAGCCCCTTCTTTCTTCTCCTTATCCTCATCTCATTTATGGACAAGAGCCCTCTCAGCTGAGGAGAGAAGAAAGGGGAAGGAACAAACATTATGTAAGTGCTTCCTGGCATTATGCTAAGCGCTTTATAGATAACTCAGCAGGGGAGAAGGTTGGAGACATGATGGGAAGGAGGGTGTGCATCACACTGGGAGCACAATCACTCTGGGTTACCTCCACACAGATGCCAAGGCTGGGGCCGCATGGGGTGCTGTGTCCTGGGCCTTCCCGCAGTACATCCTGTTAAATTCATCCCCGATGACTGCCAGCTGATGGCCAACCTGAATAGCTGCACTGTCAGAAGGGCACGGATATGTCAGGAGGAAGGAAAACCAGACTTAGCATTGAAATAGATTTGGTCTGGGCACACAAGTAGAGTCAGCTGTCAATCAGTATCCCCTGGAGTGGTGGGGGTGGCTGGGCTGGGGTGGCCCTTCCAAACTTCCTTGACTTTGCTTTGGCAGAAGCATCAGGGGGAAATGGCTTGGCAGCCTCGCTGGGCGTCACTTAGTTCAAGATTAGAAGTAATTTGTATTTCATAGGATTTCAAGACCAAAATCTTCATCTAGTCTGGGGCCCATGAACTTAGTTGGTTTGGGGTTTTTAAGTATTTTGGTAACTTCCTTTAAAATCAGTCTCCTTTGTAATCCTATACATTTTGTTTTATGCTTTTAAACACATTATCCTGAGAAAAGGGACTTCAGAGTCTTCCCCAGACTGCCTTGGAGCCATGACACAAAAAAGGTTAAGAACCCCTGTCTAATTCAACTCTCTGATGCTCAAAGATTGTGACTCACCCAGAGTCACACAGGACAGTGAAAAGGCCTTCTTTCCACTAGATTTGGAAGCAAGAGACTCAGGTTTGAATCCCTACTCTGCCACTCACCAGCTGTGTAACCTTGGGAAAGTCCTTCACCCTCTCTGTGCCTCAGTATCCTCATCTGTAAAATGGGGCAGTTGGACCTGATGATCTCAGAGGCCTGTCCCTGCAAGGCCTCTCTGATCCTGGGAGCCCAAACCTGACTGCAAATCCAGTACTCTGTCCACTACCAGAGACATACAGTAGGAAGAGATGGTCATATCTACACTGGGACAAGCCGGTAAAATCCTGGGCTTGGAGAGTAAGGGGCAAAGTTAGTCTTGGTAACTGAGGGTTGACAAACTGAAGCCCCTCCACCAGTGCCCTTTTTTAAAGTGGCTTTTTCTTCCCCTGCCTCATGCCAACAGTGATCTAAGTGATTAGACCAACTTCTTCTTCTCCCCCTGCTGCTTTGGATAAAAACTTCATGGTTTTCTGGACTGTCTTCACATTCCATTCAAATGACTGAACTTGGAATTCCCAGCTTTACTTAAAATAAGCAGGAGTCACCTGTACCCAAAACTGAGTGATTGTCAGCCCTTTATATAGCTCTTCCCAGCATCAAGACCCAGACCTTCCTGAGCCTGCCTGGCCTACTTCCTGGGGGGAGGACCAGGATGGCTGAGAAGCAGTGGTCCAGAACTTCCACATCCATCCTGCCTTATACCTGTCACCCTCTCCCTGCAGAACCTGTGTGGTAACCTCCATGAAAGAGCTTCCTTAGCTAGGAAATAAGAACAATTTCCTCACGTCCCCCATGCAGTCATTAGGAGGGTCCAGTGACAGAGTTAGGTCAAGGCCCTGGTGACCACAACTACTCAGACCTCCTCCTCCGGGATTCTGGAATTCCCCCGGCTGACAGAGCCAGTCTCCTAGGGTCTCCACGCCCAGATCGAATCCCAGGGGATGTCACCTGAGCTCAGCTTATTTGTAAAATGGGAAGGTTAGACCTGATGCCCTCAACTTTAGGTGGTCAATTGAAAGACAAACAGTGGCCAGACCCAACTCTCACCATTGTCCTGACTAGTGATGGATGATTCCAGAGCGGACTGCCCACCGCCTGGACACAGCCAAGGGCAGAGTTTTGCATTGCCTGACTGTGCCCATTTGTAATGAGCTTTATTTTTATTTTCAGTGAGGAAGCAGGGAGAGAAAAATTTGGGTAACTGAAAAAAATTACTTAACAGAAATAAACCTTATGTTGCTATGCTCCTGCCCACTGCTGCCCACTTCAAGTCCTCTCATCATCATAGAATTTAGAACTAGAAGCCATCCAGTCACAGAACCCTTGCAAATCCTCTGATCCAACACCTTCATTTCACAAAGGAGAAAATGCTAGATTTTCAGTGACAAATTTCAAATGATTCAGAGAAAGGATAGGTGAAATAACCCTGGACTAGAGTTCTGCAGGAGAAGCCAAGCAGGAAGGAGCTCATCTAAAGAGACTGATGTGGATGCACAGGGAGCTCACCAACCAACTTAGATTTCCAAAAGACGTTAGCAGAGATGAAGCACGGCTGAGCATCAGAGGGTTAAAACAGAATGTGATGAAATAAAAAGTAAAGCTTCATTGTGTAAGAAAAGTGTCAAGACCTGCTAAATCTCAGAACAAAAGGAAAGAGGAAGGGAAAGGGGGAGAGGGAAAGGAAAGGAAAGGGGAAGGGAAAGGAGGGGAGTCATTTAAGCATTGTTAAAAGGCACAGAAGGGGAGATCAGAAGGAATCATAGAGAAGCAAGACAGTTCAAAAGGTCATATATTCAATTTATTATTACAAACCTAAAAGAAAAGCAGGTTATACGTGAGAGGTCTGCTATGTCACATACAATTCTTTTCGTTGTTGTTTTACTGTATATATGGATGTGCTCCTTTTATTTGGTGTTTAAGATCAGGATTTTTAAAATGAAATAAAGATAAAGGATATGGAGTTTACACACTCTAGGCCTGTGCATTTGCCCTTCAATCCCTAGCAGACTTCTGCACTGTGTCACTGCTGAGATGGTCAGCGATTATCTGTAGCAGTTAGAGACACTTCCTTTAGCCACCTAACCATATTTCCCTTTTTTAGGTAAGGTTACTGGATCATTGGGTAGACTGGGAGAACACTGTAGCTGTATGTTGGTCACCTTGATTTTAATAAAGCATCTAACAGACTTTGTCATGCTATTTTTTGAACCAGATGGAAAGACATGGGTTGGAGAAGAGCCCATTTAGTTAGACTAGATAAATGGCCAGACTCAGGCAGTCACGAATGATTCAGTGTCTGCTCAGAAGCTCTCTAGTAGAGGAACCTGCTCTGGCCTTGTCCTTTTTAAAACATTGAAGACATTTTTTTCAAAGATTTGCAGCAAGGCACGTTATTGGTTTTCTTGTCAAATATGCAGATGTCATAAAGCTAGGAAGGAGAATTAGCATGTTGGATGACAGGATCCAAAGAGATCTTGTTGGGTGACAATTAAAATTTTTATGCAGGGACAAATGTAAAGTCTTATTCTTGGGTTCAAAAACTCAGTTACACAAATAGAAGATAGGCAAAAGTACAGGCAGGAAGCAACGTATCTACAAGATCAGTAGGAGTCAAAAGTAGGACATGGCAGCCAAAAAACTTCTGCAGTCTTGGGTAGTATTATCAATCAGTCAGTCAATCCACAAGTATTTATTAGACACTGAATGTGCCAGGTAGTGCACTAGGCATCCTGGGGGCCACAAGTACAATCCCTACTCCCATGAACTTATATTCTATTAGTTACCAGAGGAGGTTGTTTTTGTTGTTTAATAGTGTCTGACTCTTTGTGACCCCATTAGGGGTTTTCCTGGCAGAGATACTGGAGTACTTTGGCATTTCCTTCTCCAGCGCATTTTACAGATGAGGAAACTGAGGCAAACAGGGTGGAATGACTTGCCTAGGGTCACACAGCTAGTAAGTGTCTGAGGCCAGATTGAACTTCAGAAGATGAGTCTTCCTGACTCTAAGTCTGGCACTCTATCCACTGTGTCATCTAGCTGCTCCTATGAAAGGGTAGCATTCAGAATTACTGGGGAGTTAAGAGTCTTGTTGCCCTCTGCCCTTATCAAATCCTTTCTGGAGTACCATATCTTTTGGAAAGACCAATAATCTGGAGCGCATCCAGAGGTCATCCAAGATTCTGAAAGATCTCAAGATTTTACCACAGGAGTTTTAGTTGAAGGAACTGGGGATAGATGGATGGATGGATGAGTGAGAGGGCAGATGGATGAATGGGTGGGTGGGTGGATGGATAAATGGAGAGATGGATGGATAAGTGAATGGATGGACAGATGGATGGATGGAAGGCTCAGGGAGGACATGGTAGTTGTCTTCAGATATCTGAAGGGCTGTCACCAGCCTAAGGGGGGTAGACATGTTTTGCTTGGCTCCAGAGGGCAGACTTAGGAGCAATCAGGAATAAGTGAATAAAGGAAGATGCTGGCTCTCAATAAAGAGAAGCCTCCTAATGCTGAGTGGATCCCAGGAGGTAATCAAGGTCTCCTCACCTGTAATCTTCAAGCAGAGGTTGGATGGCCACTTGTCAAGGACAGGGTAGAGAGGATTCTCAATCAACCAGAGTTTGGCCTGGATGGCCATCTCCTTTCTAGCTCTTGAGATTCTGCAGTTCCATGACTTTGTGACTCTGTGTTGGGAAGTTCAGGGCCCTTTTGCTGCCTTGCCAGCCCACACTGCCACCTAACAGTCATCATGATGTAGGGAACCTTCCAAAGCCCATGAATAGAACAGAGATCCTTAGAGAACGTAAGAGAGCTGCTATTGGTTTTGGTTTCCTACAGTTTATCTCTGCATTTTTTTATTGACATTCAAAATCTGTAGTCTGCGGTTTCATTTGAGATTCTGTTTCTAACTATATTTGTTTACGTGATGGCTGGTGTTTGTGGAGTTTGCAGCTGAAAGATTCTCACATAGAATGTAAGCTCCTGAGGGCAAGGACTGGCTGACTTTTTTTCCTTGGGCCACTGTCCAGCAGAGAGTAGGTGATTCATAATACCTGTTGACTGACTGATAAAGGTGATTCCGGTCCCTTCAAGGCTGTCCTAACCAAGCCCAGACGTTGAGGAGAAGCAAGAGATGGACTGTTTGCCTGTTGTCCCAGGACCTGCCTAAATAAGTATGGAAGGGGTCATCCCAGGTCTGGTTGCCTATTTTTTCAGCCACTGAAGCTCAGGAAAAGCTGTCCGGTGAGGCAGGGGGCAGGGGGCAGGTCACACCAGCAAAATCACAGAAGTACTAAGTGCCTTACCAACATGATGATAGTGAAAGAAAATAAATTTTTAAAGGAAAAGAAGGGAAATGCAGCAGGTCAGGTATAAGAAGGAGACTGTGCAAGGGGGTACCTGGTATTGAACTCTGTTTGTTCCGTGGCACCAGGAAGCCTTGAAGTCAGTGGTTCATAATGAGGATCTCCCTCTGGTGCCATGGCCACCGTCACTCCCTGTCCATAGCTGGGAGGAACCCAGTGTCGGGAGAAGGCTCTTGCCTGGGACATTTCTTCTCTAGGGGAGAAAAAGACACAACATTTATTCCCTGCACTCACTACTCAGAGCACCTCGAACTGCCAAAGCTCAGAACTCCTTGGAGTCACCATTTAATTCAGCCCATTCCAAATATTCTCCACAAACATTCGAGTGCTTCCTGGGTTCTAAGCCTTGTTCTTTGTGCTTTGTGCCTGCCCTCATGGAGCTTATGATCTACTGAGAGTTATTTGTGGTTGTGGAGATACAAGATATGTGAAAATAAAGATGGTAGAAAAGAGAGTCGATTGGCAAAAGAGTCTAGACAGAAGGCTCCAGGAAAACTGAGAGTCTAGGTCAAAAGGAGGGATTGTTTTCAGCTGGAAGAATCTGGGAAAGTTTGTAGCAGGAGGCAGGTGTCTGAATTGGGCAATGAAAGAAAGAAGTATTTCACCAAGGAGAAAAAAGGAGGGTGTGGGGAGAATCTGTGGGAAGCCCCAGAGGCTGCAGATGACTGGCTGAGATCAGGGAAGAGCTAGTGTCTAGTTTGTCAGAAATGTGTGAAAGTAGGACAGCAAAGTTTAGCAGCAGCCAGATAGTGGGGCATATTTACGAGAGTCCAGTTGGGGGGGACTGTAGCTTATCCCATGAGTCATAAGGAGCTACTGAGGGTTCTGACATGGTCTGGTCTATATCTTAGGGGCATTGTTCAGGTAGCTGAGATGGAGTGGAGATGGGAGCACCTGGAAGCAGAGAGGTCAGCTAGGATACTGTCTCTGTGGTCCAGGTGAGAAGGGATGAAAGTGTGAATGAGATTAGTGACAGTGTGTGTGTGTGTGTGTATGTGTGTCTGTGTGCCTGTGTATGTATGTGTGTATGTATGTCTGTGTGTGTGTGTAGAGAGGTAGGAAAGACAGAGGTCATTGGCTCCCCTTCTCCCTCCCTTCTCCTTCTCCCTCCCTCCCCCATCCAATCAAGTGTCAAGTCAATTCCACAGACATTTATCCACGCTGAGCTCTGTGAGATCATCAGAGACCACAGCATCCTAGAACCAACTCTTGCCCCCCCTGTACCTGAGCAGGAGAACATCCCTAATCCATGGCTATCTGGCCTCTGTTTGAGGGGACTCCCCACTCCTCTCCACTCTGAACCTCAATTTCTTCACCTATAAAATGGGTATACTGACATGTTTGCACTACTGACCTCCCTGAACTGTAGTGAGGAAAGTTGGTCCATCATCCAACAAGACTTATAAAGTGTTTACCCCATAAATCCCCACCCCACACTTTCTGTGTAGCCTGTCACCAAGTCCTGCTCCACTTCCTACTCACGATGGGGAGGCCCGAGGACTGGCAGGTTCCACTGAGCTCCAAAAAGACTCTAATGATCCCAAAACCAGCATGAGCCTGCTTCCCCTGGGCCAGAGAAGGCATATAGAAAGGTGCTTTCACCATGACTTTCCAGGCTTACATCTCACTTGCCCACACAGTCTAGGAGACCTGGGACAGCAGGGATCGAGCTTGAGACTAATCACCAAATCAGATAGCGACAGCAGGGCAAAGACCAGGAGATACTTGCTAATAACAGATGTCTTATCTCGTGATGGTGCCTGACTGCAGAGATGCATTTCTTTTCTTCTCTCTTTCTTTTTTTTAATAGTTTACTATTTGCCAACAGAAAGGAAGGAAATGTGATCTAGAATCAGGCAGCCATTTGGCCCTACCCAGCCCACTGTATCAGGCCTGAGCCCTGTTCACTTTGGTGCCACAAACCCATGTAGACGTTATCCTCTCAACTCGTCCTGCCTTGCACTGGTGACTTCTCTCCATATTCCTCATAACCAACATTTCTCATGTCCTTGATGTACTATGATTTTGTTCTCCCATTCCACAACCATCAGGCACATATCTTCTTTCCTGCTTTTTGTTATTAGCATACCAACCCCTGGTCTTAGAATCAAGAAGATCTGAGTTCAGATCCTCCCTCGGACACTTACTTGCTGGGTGATCCTGGGCAGGTCACTACTCAGTGCTGCAGTTTCTTCATCTGTGAAATGAGGGGATTGGACTCAATGACCTAAAGACCCTTCTGCCTCTGGGATCACAGTCACAGATTCCCGTGATTTGATTCATGTCTGTCATCCTATGTAGACTCTGACACATACGGGCTCTTTGTTCCTGACTTTGACCTCCCTAGGGCATAAAGTCAGTTTGGGGATCCCCATATAACTTGCCTCCCATAATTCCAAAATGTTTTCCAGAGCAGTTGGACAAACCTTCCTGCAGCCCCTTCACCATCACCTCGGCCCATCTTTGCCATTTCCTTTCCTACAGAATGACACTGGGTGAGAGTCAGAACCCACAGTGACCTAGACAGTAAAGAAAACTGCACTGAATCTGACAGGATTAAATCTAGTTATCAGCTAATAGAAAATTTTACCCTTTGAGTTTTAAGAAATCAACTTCCCATAACAGCTTTCCTGAAAAAGATCTTGAGGTTTGAGTGGATTACAAGCAAGCTCACTGTGAGTCAGCAGTGGAATGTAGTAGCCAGGAAAGTTCATGGGACCTTGGGCTGCACTGAGCCAATCAAAGCGATCAGGAAGAAGGAAGGGCCCTGTGCCCTGGCTGGACCATTCCAGGAGCCGAGTTCTCAGCTCTGGATACGTTAGGAAGAGCTTTAACATGTGGGGAAACAGACCCAGAAGGGTAAAACACCTGAAGATGGGGGCACAGAGCAGGGCTCAAGGGCCTGAAAGGCTGTTGTTGGATGGAAGGGGGATCCAACATGCTCTGAGCTAGGAGATGTCTGGAAAAACCTCCCGGCCCAAGGGCCTGGGCTGCCCCAGCCTTCTCCTGATCAACAGTCTGTCCAGTTAGGGAGCTAGAGAGGCCAATGCCTGGCTTCATAGATGGGGAAACTAAGACCTATTTCCCAAGTCACCCTGGAGGGTGGGACTGGAGCCCAGCTCCCCGACCCTCCTCCCGGAATCCTCCCCATGAGCAGTGACCCTCTGGCTGACCTCTGGGACCTCGGCTCCCTCCCTGGACTGGAGGGTGGAACTGGAGCCCAGCTCCCCGACCCCTCCTCCCGGAATCCTCCCCATGAGCAGTGACCCTCTGGCTGACCTCTGGGACCTCAGCTCCCTCCCTGGACTGGAGGGTCTGCTGGGGCTTCCCCAGTACTAACCCTATAACCCTAAACTATGCCCAAAGATTATACTGCCTGTTTTTGTGCCAGGGTAGCGGGTGGAGTGCTGGTGAGAACCCCCAGAAACCCTGGGCCCAGGTCTCTAAGCTGAGGCAATCCCAGCTGTGTGACCAGGGGGTAAATCTTGAGTAGCCCCAGAGTAGCTCTCTCAGACTGTAAGTTAGAGGAGGTGCCAGTCTGCATTGGTGAAGGGAGTTTCTCATCTGAGAGTTTCCTGTACTGGTGACATCGCAGGTCCCACCTCCCCACTTTTTCCACCAGATCCTCTCCCATTAAAAGAAAGCATAGCCCCAGATGCTGCTTCCACCTCCCCAGCTCAGAGCTCAGAAGCACTAGGGACACGTGAGTGTGGGGGGACCTCATCATGGCTGAAGAGCAGGCCCACTGGGAGCCTCTTCTCAGGGGAAGGGAGTTTTCCATCTCAAAAACAGGAGGGGCCATGGCAGGTCCCCAGGAGCTATCCAGGAGCCAGGCCTGCATCTGCCCCCCAGGAACACTGAACACGGAAAGACAATGAACATATGAGACCCTGGGCCGGCTGAACCAGACGTGTCAACAAACTCCCCTCGGCGCCCGGTGCCAGGACAAAGGCCTGAAGGCTGACAGATGCTACCTCACACCTGTTTGGATAATACCTTCCTCCCACAAGCTAAAAAAGAAACCGTCACATATGAGCTCATGAGCATCTGAGTCTCCCAGCACCACCCCACCCCCATGTTAGCTCCCCCTTTCTCCTCTGAACCGGCCAAGCCTGTCTGAAAGCCAGGGCCAGGGGCATGTGAACAAAAGGGCATTGATAACCACACTTGGTGAGGCGGACTCTCTAAGGTCCAGACATGGAGACACTGGCTGGAGGGGTGGCCAGTCTGCACAGTTACCACCCTGGCCAGGAAGGGGCCCCGCCCTGGAGTGTAGACGAATTTGGAGCTTGACTGGGAGAAACTTAAGAAGGCCCCAGCCTGTACCCGCTGCACCTGTTCTAGTCCATCTGGGCCCCGAGAGCATCCACAGTTGCCAACAAGGTCTCACCAGCCTTCTTATGACCTGCTTTCTGAAGCCCAGTCTGACAGGGTCTGCAATCACTGAGTCAAGAGTAAAGGGCCTGGAAGCTGTCCATCATCCTCCCCATATCACCCCAGAAAAACAAAACCCCATCCCTCAGGGCCTCTAATGTTTGCTAAGTCACAAAGAAGGAAAGTGGCTTGTGCTTAGACAAGTTAGCAGTGTGGAAGGGGGTATGCGAACTCACCCCTATTAGGACTATGAGTTTGTCTGACCATTCTGGAAAACAACTGGGGAAAGTTACCAAACACTCATCCTTTAATCCAACGATAGCCCCATGGATATCAAAGACTGTTCAGACAGAAAGATCCCAGACAGTCACCATGCTCACACTTTGGAGGGATTCCAGAGGCCAGAGTTCAGCCCTCTCCCCACCAAACCTAAGATTCTTTCCACTAGCCTATGCTACTTTTAATATATAGATAAATATATATATTAATATACACATATGTAAATATGTACATGTCACATTTTGCTTTCACTTTGCAATTTACAAAGATATTTTCTTGTAGTTAACCCATGCAGTAGGTCATTCAAATATTACTATTCCCATCTGGTAGATGAGGAAACTGAGGCCCCAAGAAGGGCAGCTAGTCCAGATCTGAGACTCAGGGGTCCTGGCCACAACACCTGAGCTCTCTCTCCATTGCACCCCACTGCCTCCAAAATTCATGAGAAGACAGATTACAGAAGACATTTCTGTTGTGAGAAGCTGGCTCACTGCGCTTGTTTGCTAGGAGAGAACATAGCCGGAGGTCATTCCTCCGACAACCTGTTATCCTGTTGACCATCCAGCCGTGAGCAGAGGATGCAGGCATGCCCTCGGAGGGAGGCCAGCCAGCCTCGGCTGCTGCTGCTGCTTCCTGGCACCCACTTCCGGACTTAGCAGATGATGGTCAGAATCTGATGACATTATGAGATGAGCTGGGTTACTCCTCTCATTTTATAAGAAGGGACACTGAGGCTCAGAGTGAGCTCACACAGCCAGGAGGGGACCAAGTTCCTACCTTCGAGTTCAGCGTCCTGCTGGGTATAATGAGCCTGCCCTGGTCACTTGCGGCTCTGCGCCCCTCTGAGCACTAGGAAGGAAACGAGAGGCCTCTGGACTGGACAGGAGTCTCTTGGCTCTGCTCCAAACCCCTGCCCACCCTGGCACATCCCTCTACCTCTGGGGTCCATGGGTGTCTTCCTCAGGGAGCCTCAGCTTTGAGGAAGGGCTCCCCAAGCCTGTTATCCTTAGTCCTTCGCTCCTGATTCTGTTTTAATTATCCCAATATCACTGTCCCACCCCCAACCCCACCCCCGCTACCACCCCACTTAGGTGTAAGCTTCTGGAGGGCAGGAACATTTGTGTCCCCAGTACGGAGCACAATGCCTGGAACATAGCAAGCCCTCAGTAAGAGCTTACTGGCCCACCCTGACTGATCTATGACTGAATTTGGCCTGGGGAATTCCCCCGGAAGGAAACTCCTGTCACATCAGTCAGTCAAGCTAACAGGTATTCATTAAGCCTACTGTGTACCATGCACTGTGGTTTGCTCTGGAGATGGAGAAAAAGCAAAATCACATTCTCAAGTTTCATGGGGAGACAAATGCAAACAAGTCTGTCTGTACCAGGAGAGATGGGGCCTGTTGGAGATCTTCTCATGGGGAAGATCCCAGTGCAGGGCAGCGCTCTCTCAGGCAGGGCCCCGCCTTGGGTGAAACGTAGGGGCCTCATTGGATGCCTCAGAATCATGCTTTTTAAAGGCATAAAATTAAATATATCAGATTACAAAGGAAACCAAGTATAATGAAATGCAATTCTCAATATATTTTTTTAAAACACAAGCCTACCAACTCCAGGCTAACACCACCCCCCCCAAAGTCACTTAGTCAGTGCCACACATCTAGTATATACTCCAGGTGAGCCCAAGTCTTCCTGGCTGTGAGGCCAGCTCTCCCCCAACTAGGGTCCCCAGCCTTGCTGAGCAGGTAGAACAGATGTCCTAACATGCATGCAGGAAAGCTCACATATGTGCCTTGCTGACCGCAGGCCCCCAGTTTGGACTTTGACTGTTAAATGACAGAATCATATATTCTACGAGAGAGAAAGGACTTCAGAGTCATCTCATACAGTCCTTGATTTCCTAGGATGACACACAATTCTTAGCATCTTGGTTATCTGGCCACAAAGTCTTTGGGTTAATAATGCCAATTATGGACACTGGCAGATCTAACGCGGATGCCTGGTCTTAGCATGGAGGCGACCCTGGGTTTGTGACCATCAGAGGGCGAACTGGGCCAGGTCCTACCAAGCTGGGAGGATTTCATGTACAGAGTATAGGTGCACATGGGCATCAATCACTCATCTGAGTGCCAGCCACACTAAACGCAGGAAGTGTCCAAAGCCCATGCTACTGGTGAATGAGCCCCTTTCTTTTCATCATCTCATTTTCTCCTCTCAGCAGTAATGAGAACCACATGTATTGATATGCTGCACTAAGGGAGTAATATCCCCTTGCACGGATGAAAAAGCCGAGGCTCTGACTTGCCCAGGGTCCCACGACAAGCCTTTAACCTGGTTCTTTCCATTCTAGCCCACTGTCTCCCCTAATGATCAGAAAGAAGTACCTGGGGTAGAGGCAGTAGAGGGGATGCTCAGGGACAGCTTGGCCCAGGTAGCCCAGAGCAGTGCAGTGATAGCTGCTGGGGGTAGGGGGTAGGGGAAGGGGGAGTGAATCCAGGAGCATAGAAGTCTCCCTCCCACCAGTCCCCCACCAGGCATCACTGGTACATTAGGCCCCAGAATTAGGATCCTAGAGCCATGGATGGGAAGCTGAAAGACACCTCAGAGACCATCCATCTAGTCTGATGCACTTTACAGGTCAGAGAACACAAGCCACTTGCCTGAGGTCCTTATCCTGGCATTCAAACCCCTCCATAAGCTGTCACACCCCCTCCCCCCGTTCCCATGGTTACTTTACAGCATCCCCCCTGGAACCCTGGGCCTTCCCCAGCCCTGACATCCGGGTTCCCAGCTCAGGCGCCACCCACTCCTCCCCTGTTTTCCCCAATTGTGAATGATCCCTTTTTGCTCCTTTATCTTGGTTTTACTGACCAGAGTCTGTACTGTAATGCTAATGAATCTGAAAGAAGAGGGGAAACTTTGGCAAAAACCCTCCCTGCACCCCAAATCTGTTGGGGGATGGTGCTCTTGGGATATATGAAATGTAAACAGACTGGAACCACATAAAATAAAGATGTAGATTGGCCATAGGGATAGGCTGGCAGGGAAGTTCTTAGTTTGATAACTGACATGTGGATCTAACAGAACTGACCTGCCTGAGGAAAAGAAAGCCCTTGGAAAAAGTCCTGAAAAGACCTGGGACTCTCTTATTCCTTGAAAGAGGATGGTGCTCGATTCATCTCCCAAAGCCAGATGGGCACAACTGGAGAGGAAGCTGCTGGGATTCCCTACTGCCTAGAAGAGTGAGAGGGCAAAGACTGCCTCTGGCTGCTGTGCCTCCAAAGAGGAGACATCCCGGATGGGCTCCCATTTCCCTTGGGGACCAGAAGGGAAGAATGAGAGACAGGATTCTTAAGGGCAAAGGAGAGCAGAGCCCAGAGGCTGCCATTCTCCTCGGTCAACCGAAGGGAGGAGGGACTATCTGAGCAATGCTCCGAGGCAGAATAAACCCAACCCCAGGGGAAGAGAACAGTTCTGGAAACTCTCTGATCTTTCACATCCTACTTCTGGGGATTTCTCATTTCAGTCATGTCCAACTCTTCATGACCCCATTTTAGTTTTCTTGGCAAAGATACTGGAGTGGTCTGCCTCTTCCTTCTCTGACTGATTTTACAGATGAGGAAACTGAGGCACCGAAGGGATGTGAAGATGAAAGGTGAAGACATCAGGGCTCAGACCTGCACCCAGGCGCTCTGACTTCAAATCAGTCAAACTCAATGATCTGATCTCCCCCTCAGCAGCCCAAGGCCCTTTGGCTCTGGTAGGGACTCTTCCCATGGAACCTCAGTTAAATTTAGCCCCTTACTATGTGCTTGTGGATGGCCTGATTAGCCCCTAAGGGGGGGTCCACATCCCCCCAGGCAGCCCTAGGCTAGATTCTGCACTTCCTGACCTGACTCACACCCAGAAATCTGCAGCCCCTCTAAGGACTGGGAGTCTGCCATCTGCCAGGGGAAGCAAATACAAATTTACAAGGGAAAACAGGGGGCCGAACCAGGGGAATTTGCATCTTCTACCACCCAAGGGAGCCAACACTCTGGCCAGTTGGAGTCTGCCTTTTGGCAGCTGACCAGGAGCCGCTAGACCAGCCAGAGGAAGAAGGCTGATCGGAACTGTCACTCCCCTAAATCCTGCCATGCACCCATTCACTTCTTTGGACTTTGTTTCTTCTATAAAATGAGGACTTTGGACAAGATAATTTGTAGGGCCCTTCCTGGGCCCACCAGTGGCACAGCTGATAAAGTGCTGGGCACAGGGAGTCCTGAGTTCAAAGCCTGCTTCATACTGGCGAGGTGAGCTTAGCAAGCCCCACAGCCTCGGTTCTCTCATCTGAGTAATGAAAGGACAAAAGCACGTACTTCACAGGGTTACTGTGGAGATGAAATAATGCAAAGAGAGCCACATGAATGCTAATGATTATAACATCTGGGACCCTCTGGACCCAGCATGGCCGGAGGTCCCTTGCAGCTCCCATTGTGTGACCCTGAGACCTGAGAAGATCCCTGGAGCGGCTGCCCAAGGTTTACGCTCCAGCCTCCCAACTGCTCCAGCCTCCCGACAGCCAGGGGGATGCACATCCTTCAACAATTTGTGCCCAAAGGCCTGTTTATTGAATCAATAACTGCTGTCCTTTTCTGAGGTAGAAGCCGATCAGAGGCTGGAGGAAGAATTCAGATAGGTTTAAATAATAAAACTGAGCACAAATAATCACCCAGACGTGGCGCTTCCTAAGCAGTCCTTGCACTTCCTGCCTCCTGAGGAGGACAACAGTCTGACAATTGAGTCCAGTTCCATTGAGTCTGAATAGCCCCAGGCTCCCCATCTTCCTTTCCACTTCCATGACCACCCCACATCAGGAGATACTTGAGCCTGGAGTCAGTAAGAGGCAGTGCTGTGTTCTTCGGGCCCCGGTGCCTCCCACAGCATCTGGCACATAGTAGGTCCTTCATGCATGCCTGTGGATTGATTGATTTTAGGGAGCAAGACAAAGTTCAGGCAATTATCCCTCTTATAGATGAGAACACTAAGGCTCAGAGGGGACGTTACCTGCTACAGGTCAGCTTTGGAGAAAGAAGCAAAACAGGCCGAGTCAGGAAGCTTACCTTCCACTCAGGGACACAGTCTGGTCAGTGTCTGAATCTGGCCTGGGATGTGGCCAGAGACATGGGGCCCTGCTAAAAGCCTTTCACCTCAATGAGACTCCGTTTCCTCAAATGAAACATAAGCTTTTCACTACCTGCCTCACAGGGCTGACATCAAAATCCAGTAGGCTGAGCCAGATGCCGCAGAATATGGGTCTTCCTGGTGCATGTGCGTGCATGCACACGCACACACATACGCATGCACATGCATGCACATGCAATGTACATACACACAGACACACACTCGGGTCTTCAAATCTGACTTTAAAAACATTTTATTTGATATCTTTTGTTTTTATGGCACTTTCATTCCTAAATATATCCTTGCTCACGAATAGTTGACCTGTCAGATCTACGAAGAAGTTGGAATTTGTTACCAAACAAGAGATAGAGAACACTGTGAAATGCAAAATGGATGATTTTGATTACATTAAATTGAAAAGTTTTTGCACAAACAAGGCCAGTTCAACCAAGATTAAGAGGGAAACAGAAAACTGGGAAAGAATTTTTACAACCAGTATCTCTACTAAAGGCTTCATTTCTTTTTTTATTAATTTATTTGTTTTCAGTTTTTATCAATCGCTTCCATAAGTTTTAAATTTTCTCCTTCCCTTCTCCCTCTCCAAGATGATGTGCAATCTTGTAAATTCTGCACATACATTCTTATTGAACACATTTTCACATTAGTCATATTGCATAGAAGAATTAAAACAAATGGGAGAAACCATGAGAACAAAAAAAAAACCATAGCACAAGAGAAAATAGTCTGCTTCATTCTGCGTTCCATACAATTGCTTAAGTTCTTTCTCTGGATGTGGAAGGCATTTTGTATCGAGTCCTTTGGAAATGTTTTAGGGCCTTGCATTGCTTTGAAGGGCCAAGTCTATCACAAACAGTCCTTGCACACTCTGGCTATTACTGTGTATAATGTTCTCCTGCTTCTGCTCATTTCAGTCAGCATTAGATCATATAAATCTTACCAGGTTTTTCTGAAGTCTGACTGTTCATCATTTCTTACAGCACAATAGTACTCCATTACATTCATATACTCCAACTTGTTCAACCATTCCCCAATGAATGGGTATCCTCTCAATTTCCAGTTCTTGGCCACCACAAAGAGAGCTGCTATAATTATTTTTGTACATATGGGACCCTTTCCCATTTTTATGATCTCTTTGGGATATAGCCCTAGAAGTGATATTGGTAGGTCAAAGGGTATGCACATTTTTACAGTCCTTTGGGCATGGTTCTAAATTGCTCAGTTCAGAAATGAGGCCTCATTTCTAAAATATATAGAGAACTGAGTCAAATTTATAAGAATATAAGTCATTCCCTAATTGATATATGGTCAAAGGATATGAACAGGCAGTTTTCAGAGGAAGAAATTAAAGCTATCTATAGTCACATGAAAAAATGCTCTAAATCACTATTGATTAGAGAGATGCAAATCAAAACAACTCTGAAATACCACATCACATCTATCAGCTTGGCTAACATGACAAAACAGGAAGATGATAAATGTTGGAGAAAATGTGGGAGAGTTGGAACACTAATTCATTATTGGTGGAGCTGTGAGCTAATCCAACCATTCTGAAGAGCACTTTGGAACTATGCCCAAAGGGCTACAAAAATGTGCATACCCTTTGACCCAGCAATATCACTCCTAGGACTGTATCCCAAAAAGATCATAAAAATGGGAAAGGGTCCCACATGTACAAAAATATTTATAGCAGCCCTCTTTGTGGTGGCCAAGAACTGGAAATTGAGGGGATGCCCATCCACTGGGGAATGACTGAGCAAGCTGTAGTGTACGAATGTAATAGAATACTATTGTGCTATAAGAAATGACGAACAGGCAAACTTCAGAAAGACCTGGAAAGACTTATATGATCTGACACTGAGTGAAAGGAGCAGAACCAGAAGAACATTATACATAGTAATAGCCAGAGTGTGCGAGGACTGTTTCTGATAGAGTTAGTCCTTCACATCAAAGTAAGGACATAAAACATTCCCAAAGGACTTGAGACAAAATGTCATCTATATCTACAGAAAGCACTATGGAATCAGAACGCAGAATGAAGCAGATTTTTCTCTTGCGTTTTGTTCTCATGGTTTCTCTCATTTGTTTTAATTCTTCTATGCAACATGACTAATGTGAAAATGTATTTAATAAGACTGTATGTGTAGAACTCATAAGACTGCATGCTGTCTTGGGGAGTGAGGGGAGAGGGAGGGAAGGGAAAGGGAGAGGGAGAAAATTTAAGACTTATGAAAGTGATTGTTGCAAACTGAAAACAAATTAATTTAAAAAAAGGAAATGATGAGCAAGTGGACTTCAGAAAAACCTGGAAAGACTTATCTGAACTGATACTGAGTGAAGTGAAAAGAACCAGGAGAACACTGTCCACAGTAACAACCACATTGTGTGATGACTAACTTTGAGAGACTTAGCTTTTCTCCACAATGCAGTGATCTAAGACAACTCCAAAAGGCTCATGAAGGAAGGAAAACGCCATCTCCATCCAGAGGAAGAATCTGGAGTCTGAATGCAGATGGAAGCAGACTATTTCTTCTCCTTTCCTTTTGTCATTTTGTCTTGTATTGTTACGTTCCTTCTTTCTCTGGGTTCCTCCTATTAGTTCTAATTCTTCTTTACATCATGACTAATATGAAACTATGTTTAATAGGAATGCACAAGTAGAGCCTTATCATATTGCACACCATCTTGGGGAGGGGGGAGGAAGAGAAGGAGAAAATCTAAAACTCAAAATCTTATGGAAGTAAAAGTTGAAAACTAAAAATAAATAACTGTAACTTTTAAAATATATATATGCTTACTCCCTTTCCCTCAAAGGAGAAAAAGAAGCAATTTTAATATGTTTAATTGGCTTTGCTCTTACCCAAAGTTAAGTTCCTAACAAATTACTTTTTTTAAAGCAATGGTTAGAAGCCCTAGATTGAAAGGGGGAAAGTGACCTTTGATACATCTAGCTCAACCTCCTCCTTTGACAAAGGAAGAGACTCTGAGGCCCAGAGAAAGAATAGGATCTGACCAAAGGTACCCAGCAAGTTGGTGCCCACTCTCTCCTCCCAACAGCCTAGTCTCATTCTACAAACAACGAAAATGAGATTCAGCAAGCAGCCTGGCCAGTCATACAGCTAGCTAGACAGTGGCAGAGTCAGGAGTCAAACCAAGTCTTCTGGTCAAAAACCCAGAGCTCTCTCCACCATGCTAGGCTCTCCTCAACTGAAACCTAGCTCTCTTGAGGCAAGTGGATAGATAATCACTTCCACAAGAATGGTGAGGAGGGAGCCACGCTCAGATAGATTTCTCGGTTTCCTGGAGGACAGGTGCGGGTTCCTTGCAACTCTCCCTTGGCCTTTCAAATCAGTAGGAATCGTGTTTGGTCTGGGAGGGATGGTGATGATGTTGCTTGAAGCCACCACTCTCCATCCCCAGCCCCAGCCCCAGCCAAGAAATATCCCAAAGGGACAATCATCAGGAGAGATCCAGAAAGGAACTTTAGAGCCTTCAGTACTCAGGATTTTCACTGAAAATTGTGAAAAATGGTTCAGACATTAGTGAGTTGCCATTATCTATAAACATCCTCCTTCCACAGTCTAGGACTCTGACATCCTTGTAGTGACCACAACCGTCTATATTTCCAGGGTTCCCCGTGCCTCGCTTCTCTCAAAGCTGATAGTCTCTGATTTCCCTGCAGCTGTCATAGGCCAGCGCCCCTGCTCTGGCCTGTTTTCCCTCTTGAGCATCTCTGCCTATTTGTTCCCCTGATCAGCTTGACACTATCCTCAGGCCATGCAGGCCTTGTCCTCCTTGTTCTACAGAAGAATCACTTGCCAAACCCCAGCCCTGGATCGTTGCCATCATCTGCTGCCTTCTCTCCTGCTCACGTGCTGCTACAGCAGAAAAAATGAAAAACACGGCTGACTGGGCCCCCTCAAATTTATGATACATAATCTCAACTGGACCCTCATTGCAGCCAGAAAATCCTATCACACCTTCCTTGTGGACTCACTCTCCCCCTCACCAAGGCAACTCCTCCAAACCTGTCCTCTTCTTTTCCCAAGCTTCAGCTCCCCCCACCCCAGCTGAGGACCCCACCTGGTAAAAATGGCAGCTGTTCACCAAGAGTCTTTTCCTCTCTCCTCCTCCTCATTTCACATCATTCGGACACCTTCCCCCACTTCTCTCCTCTCTCCCTCACACCTGTCATACATGAAGAGATAGCCTTTCTCCTACACGCACCTTTGATCCTATCCATTCTGTCTTCTCCAGCGGACTTCATCCACTCTCACTCCCACTGTCTCTAATCTTCAATCTCTGCCTACCTAATGGCTCCTTCCCTGATGCCTCCAAACATGCCCATACCTTCCTCACTTAGGTCATCTCAACTCTACCAGCTGCCCTCTCTCTCTCCTTCTTGGCTTAATTTGGCTTGAAAACGGTCTAGACTTGGTGCCCTCATTTCCTCTTCTCTTACTCAGTTTTAAAGCTTTTCAGTCTGGCTTCAGACCTCCTTGATCATCAGAAACTGCTGTCTCCAAAGTCAACAGTCTCTTCTATGTCTGATCTAATGACCTTTTCCCCATCCTCCCTTTAGCCTCTCTGCAAACTGACTCTCAATTACTCTCTCCTGGATTCTCCCCATAGTCAATAAGCTCCAGTGACTTCCTTCAGGATCAAACAAAACCTCCTGTTGGGCACATAAAGCCTTTCCCATCCTCCTAGTCTTTATTCCCCACCAGGCCCTTTAGGGTCTGGCAATAACTTCTCATCACTACTCTTATACATTCTCTCTCTCTCCCACCTCCTTGCCTTTGCCCTGGCTGTCCCCCCTGCCTGGAATGCCTTCCCTCCTCAGCTCTGCCACCTGGCTTCCTTTAAGATTTAGTTCAAAACCCAACTTCTGCAGGCCTTTCCCGCTCATGCAGAGCCTTCTTTCTGAGATGCTCTTCCATCTGTATGTATCTTGTACGGACAAGGTTGTGTGCACACTCTCCCCCTTACTAGACTGTAAGCAGGGACCACCTTCTTGCCTTTCTGTGTCCCCCAGTGCTAAGCACACAGTTCCAGGCACATAAGTAAGGATTTAATAAATGTTTGTGGACTGATTTCACTGACTTGTAAAGAGAAGGGAATGACATTCTTTGACGTTGCCTGCTACGTGCACATCTGGACCAGAACCCTAGTTGTACGCCCACACACCCACTCCCCACCACGGCTACCCACACCCTGCCTTGAGGGGAAAAACAAATGACCACCAGGAGCTCTATTTTTACCTTTCCTCTGCAATGGCACTGTAGTCACTGAGTAATTGGCCGAGGCCCCATGCAAATGGAACAGCTGCCCTGACGGGAGCCCCTACCCCACATATGCGTGTCACAGAAAGTCGCCCTCGGCCGCCTACTCACCGAGGCAGAAATTAGAAAGAGAAAAGGCCAGGCTTCGGCGTCCCTGCCCCTCACCCCAGCACTCCCAATCTGTGAACTTTGATGTCAAGATTGGGCTGTGGTTCCTCTTCCAGGAACCAGCTGTGTGACCTTGAGGAGCCTCCCTGGGCCCATTTCCTTCTCAGAAAAGGTGAGTCCTAAGTCCTTCCTGGCTCTGACATTCTATGCTCTAAGGCCCCTCTCAATTCTAGCATTTCATGTTGGAAGGTCCCAGCTCCGACATTCCCATTCTTAGATCTCTGATGCTGCTAGGCAAAATATGTCTTCAGTACCAGATACCAGACGGCTTTCTTAGGTGGATACAGGGCACCCTTGCCCTTTCCCACCCAGGCAGCCCTTCACAGTCATGTTGGGCCCAACTGCATTGAAGCAGAGTTTCTGAATCTCCGATCACAGGAGCATATTGATCACAGGGTCACTCAGCATCAAGCCCAGCTTACGCAGGGCTGCGCTCACAACAGTTCTCACATGGCTGTGAGGATCGGCACCTTAGAAACTGACCAGTACTACGTACAGAACAGGCCTGACTTCTTAATGGTCTAGACTTCAGGAACTGAATAAAATACCTGTGAAATCTAAAAGTATGTCGTGCACACGTTTTCTTTCAGTTATTAAACCCTGCAGCCTCCAGACTCACATCATCCCCAAGGCAGGCCCTTCCAGGCCCTAGAGACAGACTTGATTGCCATTACACTGATGCCAAAGTTAGATCTGCCTCTCTGTCAATGACTCCCACTGCCCTGGTCAGGCAGGAGGCTAAACCCCCTTTCCCATGACATAGCGTTCAAGGTCCCCAAAGCCTTTTCTTCTCCAGGATAAATGCCCCAGTACTTTTAGGCTTCTGATCCCTCCTCACGTGACATCTCTCAGAGGCTATGACAGTAGCAACTGAAGGAACATAAGATTCTGGGTCAGGAGGTATGGGGATGTGGGAGCTGGAGGGGTCCTGGGAGGGCAAAGAGCCCAACCCAACTCTGATCAGGAGCCCCGCCTTCCATAGCATCCCGGCAGCTGTCCAGTCTTTTTAGGTCTCTGGGAATGAGAGACCCACTTCTCCCTGAGGCAGCCCCTTCCACTTTGGATAGCTGAGATTGTCTGGAAGGATTTCCTGCTGCTACCAACATCTGCCCTTCTGCAGCAACCTCTGCCAGCTCTAAGGTTAGGAAGAACCAACCATCCTCCATGTGGCAGTATTTTGAAACACTGAAGATGGCCTCCCACTCCCTCCATGACTGAGATAACCGGAAAAGACCTGACTTCAGTTAACCTTCTCTCTATACTTTGGGTGGCATAGTGGAGACAGAAGGCCTGAGTTGGAGTCCCTGTGATGACTCTTTCTAGGGGTATCCTGGGTAAGTTATTTCACCTTTTCACTCTCCAAGTTACCTAAAAAACCATCTATTCACTGTGTGCCTGACACTGGAAACAAGAGGACAAAAAATCCAACCAGACCCTTCCCTCAAGCAGCTTCCAGCCTAGTTTTCTAGGCCTGTTTCTTCCTCTGCAGATTAGGAATCATTCCACCTGTTATGCTCCCCACCCCAGGGCCATTGGGAGAATCCAGCGGGATAATGAATGTTGGAGCTGGCTTCAGAGCCAGCAAGCCCTGGGTTTGAGTCTCGCCTCTGACACATCCTGTCTGGAGGTTGTAGAAAGTAAACTGGAGGCTGGGGGAAGTGACTCAGGAGATCATACCAAGAGTTGCTTCCCCCCCACCCCAGGAGATACCCAGCCTTCTTGCCTTCTCTTCTCATAGGGCTCTCCCTTTATCACTCCAAGTGCTGACTGAGCCTAAGAAATTCAGGAAAACCAAATGAGACACTCTCGCTCCCAAATATCCTGTCCTTTTAAGCTTATAGGAGTTAGAGCTGGCAGGGGCTGTAGAGATTTATCAAGCCCTTTCCTCTTACATTAGAAGAAACTGGAGCCCAGAGAGAAGGGACTTGCCCAAGATCAGAGAGGGAGAAAGTCACTCAGTCGGGTTTGAACCCAGATCTCTCCTGACTCCAAGTCCACATCCCCATTCCTCTTCAATAGGGAATATCAGGCCTGAAGGAGGCCTTAGAGATCTAGTGAACTGTCATTTCACAGGTAAGGAAACCGAGACCCTGAGAAAAGAGAATGAATTTACCCACAGTCAAATAAATGGTTTGAGAGAGCTGGGATTCAAACCCAGATCCTCTGACCCTAAATCTGGGGCCCTTTCTCCTCAGTCACAATCATTAAAGCCTGGCCTGGGTCTCAGGAATTGTCGATCATACTGTCACATCAGAGAGGAGTCCCAAGAACGATGTACAGGAAGGCCAGGACCTTGGTTTGAGCCCAAAATGTAATTGGCAACAGAACTGCAGGCAAGTCCCTTCACTTCTCAGTACCTCAGTTTGCTTATCTGTAAAATTGCAATAATAACCTGGTGGCATTCCCAGACTAATGTGGGGGAAAAGATTTGTAAAGTGAAAGGGTCACTTAACTTGAAGCCCCCAGGATGGGAGCCACTATCATAAGGGCACAGAGAGGGAGCACACCTAGATTAGTCACACAGCAAATCATCAGGAGAGCAAGAACCAAGACTCAGGTGAACCAAGGCCTGGTAGCCAATGCCCCCAAGGGCTCCTCACCCTGACCTACCCCCTTGATCTTTGGCTAGTCTCTGGAAAGTAGATGGACGGTCAAAGCAGGTGACTTCCTTTGGCCTTATCTATTGGGGCAGGCGCATCTATTAATTAATTAATTTCCAGAGGAAAAAGGAATTCATGAAACAGGAAATGAAAAGTTCACTGGTCAGGTGAGAAAGCAGAAATCATGGTGAAGAATCTTCTCAGTTTTGCCATGGTCCAGCCCCTGTGCTGAGTCACACCCAATCCCAATTGTTCTGATGCTGGTCAGCTCAGCCAGAGTCAGGCCAAAAGAAGAAAGGACGGAAATCTACAATCTGGTCCTGACTTCTGCCAATGAGCGCCCTGATACGACCCTGGGCAAATAAATCCCTTTCCCTTTCTTGTCTTTCTTCCTCTTCAGTAAAAAAAAAAAGGGTTGGATTAGATGAGCTCTAAGGCCCCTTCCAGCTCTGACATCCCCTGTTCTAAGGTCCCTTCCAGCTCTGACATCCCCCTGTTCTAAGGTCCCTTCCAGCTCTGACATCCCCTTGTTCTAAGGCCCCTCCCAGCCCTGACAGCTCCTATTCTAAGGCCCCTTTCAGGTTTCACATTCCCTGTTCTAAGGCCCCTCTTTCCAGCTCTTACCATCACTGTTCTAAGGCCCCTTTCAGCTCTGACATCCCCTGTTCTAAGGCCCCTCCCAGCCCTGACATCCCCTGTTCTAAGGCCCTCCCAGCTCTGTTCCATAAGAGGTAGCATGATATGAGGTCTACAGAACTGAACTTAGAGGTTGAAGTCCTGGGTTCAAATCCTACCTTGGAAACCTTTACTGTGGGATTAAGGGTGAATTCACCCTGGAGAACCTCAATCTGTGGGAAGGTTAATCTTAGCATTACTGTATTTCACCATTAACCTCATTATGATGGCATTGTGGATGGGCTAAATTACTATAGACAGAAATTATAAATTCCTGTCCCATTCCTCAGATAATTCCTCTTTTTTTGACAATGCTAACATCAAGATAGAAGCCAGCATGGCTTATTAGGTAGAACACTGGGGTTCTGTCTGGAGTACCTGGGCTCAGTGTCTGACTCTGCTATTTTATTAGCTGTGTAGCCTTGGGAAATCCTTCAACCTCTCTGAGTCCCAGTTTCCTCATCTGTAAAATGGGGGAGTTAGACAGATGATGAAACACAGACATAGTTTTCTCCATCAGATTTACTTTCTTATTTTCTTTGTTATCAAAGAGCAGTTAGCAGGGAGGGGATCTATTGGGCAATTACTATGGTATAAGGGCTGATAGGAGGCGCCACAGTGCATAGAGTGAAAGGCCTGGAGTCAGAAAGACTCATCTTCCTGAGTTCAAATCCAACCTTAGACACTTACTAGCCATGTCACCCTGGGCAAGTCATGTCACCCTGCTTGCCTCAGTTTCCTCATCTGTCAGATGAGCTGGAGAAGACAATGGCAAACATTCTAGTATCTCTGCCAAGGAAACCCCAAATGGGGTCTCAAAGGGTTGGACACAACTGAAAACGACTGAACAACACTGTAGTATAAAAACAGGAGGCTTCAGTGAACCCTTAAAGCAGATAAGATGGGCAAATCAACCAAGTGAGGGCCTTTGACTTGATAATCACTAAGGTAACTCGCCTCTGAGTCCTGGGATGGTACAGACCAAAGTCAAGGCACTTATTCACCTGACATTGAAACAGCATGGCCTGAAGCACCCAGGGAAGCTGCCTATACCAGCTGAAGCCTAGGGCTTTGCATGATATGCCCATTCACAGGGACACCGAGGGCAGATACTTTACAGAAAAAGTCACCGTTATTTTTCTGGAAAGAAAAATCATTTCTGAGCAAAGAAGTTCTGGGCAAAGGATAGCACAGAATGAATAATCTGATTTGCTCTGAAAATTATCACTGTTAAGTCTTTAAAAGCCTTGTAATTTATAGGGGCAAAGGGAAGTGAGGTGCAGAGAAGAGGAGATGATGAATGAGTAGCAGCCAGGACTTGAATCCAGGTCTCCACCTGCCACCACGCTATGCCCAGTATAGGGGAAAAGATGCCATCTGGAGGCACCTGTGCTTCTGCTGCCAACACTTTCGGCCATGTGACCTTGCGTTGGTCACATCACCTCATGATCCTCAGTAAAATGGGGCCCTGATACCCAAGACCCTTAGCTCACAGGGTGATTGCAGCTAACAAAGGAGGGGCCCATCATACCAATGCTGGTTCTGTCATTGGACCAGTAGCAGCCTCATCACCTGCTCAAAGCACTTCCTGTGAGAAATCTAATTAAGTTTCAGCCAGTCACTAATATTTATCCTTCAACTCCAAATCCCAGAAAAACAGGTTTTCTGGGCCTCAGCTCCCTCTGCCCTGTGTTTTGGGTTGTCACACTGACTCCAGGGATGTGACCTGCCTTGTCAGGCTCCAGCCTCCATCTTCCTTCTCCTAGAAGCTTCCCCTTCTCAGATCAGAGTAATAGTACCTAGAATGAGGAGCATGGGTCCCTCAAAACCTCCTGACAGTCCCCAGACAGGAGCGTCCCCACTTGATAAGTGAAGAGGTAGAAGCCACATAAGGGTATCTGGCTAAATGTTTAATATGATTGTACATGCATGGCCTATATCAGATGGCAGGCCATCTTGGAGAGAGGGGAGGGAAAGAGGGGAAGAAAATTTAAAACTCAAAATCTTGTAAAAGTAAATGCTGAAAACAAGGAAATGAAGAAAGGAAGGAAGGAAGGAAGGAAGGAAGGAAGGAAGGAAGGAAGGAAGGAAGGAAGGAAGGAAGGGAAGGAAAGGAAGGAAGGCAGGCATTTAGCTCCCATTTCTCAAGCCTTTGTTGTCTTCCCAATAATCATGGAACTGGGTGCTGAAAGTCTGATTATCCCCATTTTACAGATGAGCAAACAGATGCCCAAAGTCACACAGCAAGCTATTGTCACGGTCCAGGTTCATACACATCTGTCCACTCCCCCTGAGGATGCTCCAAAGAGTTTTCTTTCTCTTCCTCTGAAGTACCTACCACATTCTAATTCTCAGGATCTGTGTCCTTGCCCTCCAACACCAAACTATAAATCCCTTGACAAGTAGTAGACAGAGCATGGAGGATCTTCTACAAAGGGAGATCATCAAGCTGGAGGATCTCAAAAATCCCTTCCAGCTGTGAGGTTCCTACCAGTTATAAAATCCTATGACAGTCCCAGCTCTGATGTCTGTCCCATAATCTGGTCCAGCCCTGACATTCCCTTGCTCTAAGCTCCCTCCCAGCTCTGACATTTTCTGTTCTAAGTCCCTTCCAAGCCCTGACATCCCTTGTTCTGAGGTCCCTCTGAGCTTTGACATTCTCTTTTTTAAGTACTTCTCTTCCTCAGCAGCTCTGATATTTTGTGTTCTAAAGGCCTTCTCAGCTCCAGTTCCAGGAGTCTAGGTTAAGCCCTTGGCTTTCATCTCCCTCATTTCCTAGCTCAATGCCCGGAGGTGGGGAACAAGTCCCTTAACCTCCCTCAAAGCCCCAGTTCCCCACTCACTGAAATCTGGGCTGGGGCTGGGGTGTGGCTGTGAGAAAAGCCCGGTACAAATTGCAGATCCAGAGGGTAAAGGCAATCTAGCCTTGTTCCACAGAATTCCATGGCCTTTCCCAGCCCCGGCCTTTGCCAATCCTCCAGCAGGGAGGGCCTCAGTTTCTGCTGCTGAACACAGGATGACAAATGATCTATAGACAAAGCAAGGCTTGGCCCTGGCCTCTCCAAGGGCCACCAGTGTCCTAAGGCTTTCTATTTTGCTTCCTGGTTGTAGATCCAAACAAAAGCTAGGCAGCTCGGGCTTCCTCGAAATCCCTCCCCATAGTATTAGGAACTGCCAGAAGATTGATTGGCTCCTCCTTGGTGGCAAACCTGGCAAGACCCTGCCCGGGAAGCCTAGTCTCATGTCTTATCCAGGAGCCCATAGGCATCCTGCTGCCCCAACCCTGGGCGCAGGAGCAGTCCCTTTTCCCCGGAAGAAGGGCAGCAGGTGCGTGTGGCTCTGGGGTTTTGGGCCCAGTGGGTCTGCAAGTTCTCCATCAAATGCCTCAAGCTGCTGTCAGGGCCACCCCCGCCTGGCTCTGGCCTTGAAGACCGCAGGATCCAGGCAGCCACCCCCACTCCCTGCCCCACACTTCACAGCGCTCAGGAAGAGGTCTGAGTCTGGTCTCGGGCTTCTAGCCCAACCCGGCTCTCTTTCTAGGAAACTCTCTGAGCCTCAATTTCCTCATCTGCAAAAGTCGGGTAATCTACCTTGTCTAACTTCCCTCCCAGGGAGGGCATAGGGAAAGTACTTTTAGGACAAGATCTAGGTGAGCTCCAGCCCCCTCCTCATCTCTCAGTCGTCCCCGTCCCCCCCCCCCCCCCGCCCCCCTTCCCGGAGGGAATCTGACCAAAGCCTCTCTAGGCTACAATGTGATTCGAGGGGTTGATTACCAAGGGTCGGGTCTAGGTCTGAAGTTCTTGGAGACCTTGAATTCTGGAGTCTTCACTTGCTAGCTAGGTGACAGTGTGGTTAGGTAGTCCCTGGGGATCATTATACTGCAAAATGGATTTGGGGGTTCTAGTACTCTCAAGAACACCCGGCGATTCCAGATCTCAGCCAGTGGCTGTATCAGCCCCACCCCCCACCACCCCAGCTGCCCCAGCGTAGAGGAAGCTGGGGGAGGGCAGAGCAGGGCAGAGGATAGAGGGGAGGGCTGGTGCCGAGGGACCCTAACCCCCGTACCCCAGGCCTAGGAGACTCCAGAACTCCACAGGTGGAGGTGGAGGGTCAGTAAGGGGCGGGGGTCGGATCTCCAGGCCAGGTGATTAGCCCCTCCCTCTCCAGGCTGGGAAAGAGAACGTGACTTTGACTGTTCAAGTCCAAGAGAAAGCCCCCTCCAGCACCACCCAGACCGAAAAGAGACCCCTGCGCTCCACTGAAGCGCCCTCCTCCAATGCCCCGCCATCCTGGGCTTCGTCAAGTGTAGGAGCGTCCCTAGGCAATCAGATCTCTGGGAACCTGCGGAAGCGGGCCGGGGTGGGGGTGGGAAGGAGTCAGAAGGAAGAAGGGAACATTGGGGAGGGGGCGAGGCGAGGGGAGCAGAGTTAGGGGCTGCGGGGCAGGGTATTTAGCAGATATGCGGGAAATGAAGAGACCAGGACGGAAGGGGGTTCCCCAAACTCGAGGCACTCGAGAGAGCAAGACGATCGCTCTAGGCTGCGGAGACTCTCCGCCGCCCCCCCTCCCCCCTCCCCATTTAAAGACCCAACTCCAGCCCTCCGGAGGAGGTCCCTCAGTCACTAAAATGAAACAGGACCCCCAGCCCCTATCGCATCACCCAAATGCCGAGATCCCCAAATATCGCCCTCCCCCCTCCACATCTGCCTTACCTGCCGGAGCCTTAGCCTTGGGGTTGGGGTGCAAAGCGACCGCTGCCCTGGGGAGAGGAAAACAGGGGAGGGAGGGTCAGGTCTGCGGGCCCCCAGAGCCCGGGAACGGGACACTGGGGGCCCAGGGCAAGAGAGAGGGAGCCACTCACCGCAGGGTCACTCGTAACTGGGGTTTATTGTCTGCGGCTGCTTGGGGGACTCTCAGGGCCCGGAGGCAGGACTTGGGGCCAGGGGACCCGCCCCCACCACGCCCCTGCCCCGCCCCTGCCTCTTCCCGCGCGCGCCAGCTCGGGAGCTCAGGGAGGCAACGTGCAAAGTCAAGGCTGGAAGAACTTTAGGATGAAAAGCAGGGAATGGCAGGACAGGATGGATCCTTGGAATCTAGAAGGTGGAATGGCTGAGCAGCAAGGGCCCTGAGGACAGAGAACGTCAGAGCTCGGAGGATCCTTCTGGTGACATCGAATTTCACAGCTGAAGAGTCAAATCTTCTCATTTCACAGACGAACAAGCTGAGGCCCTGGGACGAGAGTGGCTTGCCCAAGTTCTCACATACCTAGTCACCCCAGCGACAGTTTATGGGTCAAGTCTACGGCCTTGATGTGAGTTTTCGTGAACATCCAGGTCTGGTATCAGAGGTGATGTTGCATACGCACCTCCCAGTCACTCAGTGATCTTTAAAAAATGAAGCGTCTTTCTGCTTGCCTTCCCGGTGGTGTGGGGGGGGGGGGGTGGGCAGTAGGGGGGCCGGGGACAGGGAGAGCACTAGGAACTTGCTCAGAACTTCCCAATGGCTCACGACTGTCTCCAGAATTGGGTCCAAAACCTATAGCCTGGAGTGCAAATCTTCAGTCAACAAGTATCTATGTAGCACCTACTGTGTACCAGCCTCCTCTCATTTCTCTCCTTGTGTGATACCCTTCAGTCAGATTGGATCCCTCTCCACCCTTCACTGCTTCCCCTACCCTACTTCTACATTTGCTCACATAACTACTCTCCCCTTATCCACTGCCTGGCCTCCCCTTCTTCCCCTTGAAGATTCTTGACAGTCTAGCTCAGGGTCATTTTCGACCTTGGTTTTCAAAGAAGACCATGACATCAGACAAATGATGACATGACTAGAAGTTAACTTCGTTTTGAGGGAGGGAGAGCTGTGCAAGCCTCCTGAGCCATCTGGGTCCAGTGACCAGATATTCATCAGGATGACTGGCAGCTCAGGAGTCACCTCCTCCTTGAAGCCTTCTATCATTACCCCAGTTAGCAATGGCCACTCCTCTTTAGACCTGGCAGAGCTCTTTGCACCTCGATCAAGCCTGGACCATGTACTTAGGAGTTTCTAGGGTAGTTTTCTGTGTAGATGATGTACTGATGCACAAAATATGCTTCCTCCTGACCCAGGAGCGGTAGGAGACTGGGACTTCATCAAAACGTTTGTTCTTGGGGCAGTTAGGTGTTATAGTGAATACAGCACTGGCCCTGGAATCAGGAGGATCTGAGTTCAAATCCTACCTCAGACACTTGACACTAGCTGTGTGACCTTGGGCAAGTCACTTAACCCCAATTGTCCTGCTTTTCCCTCTAAAAAAAAAATTTGTTCTTTCCTAGGGCTCTCCACAAAGTTCAGAGTACACCCAGGAGGCACTAATCTATATTTCTTAGCTGACTGAAAGATGGCAGGGACCACTTATTTCAGGAGGCAGCTAGGTGACTTTGAGCATAGAAGTCCAGGGTTCAAATCCTGCCTCCCAGATTTACTAATCTGTAACCCTGGGCAGTCACTTAACCTACTTTACAAATCTCAAAGGGCTCAGTAAATGCTAAAAAGGATTAAAAAGAACCCCACATTAAAGGTCTTTGTGGCCCTTGTTAATTGCTGTGGTCATCTTCCAGCTCTGTGATTGTATGTCCAGCAGCAGGACTCTGGGAGAGACAGTGGAGGACCAGGGCCGCAGAGGGAATACTGGATTTGTCAATGGGAAAGCTGAGTTGGAGGCCTTAAGAGATCATTACTAACTACCCTGCAGGGACTTTGAGGCAAGGTGATGTGGTGGACGCCATATTGGGAGCTAGAGACCTGGATTCAAATCCTGGTGCTGCTTCTTAGTGCAAGTTTGACCTCGGGTAATGTTGAAGCTTGGGGTGCTGGGGACCCCAAAATACCAACACACCGGGTCCTGCTTGGATGAATTCAACCCAAGTCTTCTTTCAGCCAAAGTAAAACAAAGTTTATTAAAGATTCACCATATTGGGTTGACTCTTGAGGAGCCTAAGCATTTGTGATGCTTGTACTAACTAGTGGGCCAGATAGAATCTCAGCTAGACAGAGTCTGAGCTGGACTGAATCTGAGCACCTTCATAGGGACAAGAAGGACCTTAAATAAAGAAAGACTTAAATAAATAAAGAGGGAAGAATCCAAGTGTCACCAAGCAGTCTGGGGCTCCGGGGATGGTCTTGATAGAGGAGGTCCCAAGGAGGATCTTGATGGCAGTGGTCACTAGCCTGGAGAACAAGATTTTGATAGAATCAGGGGTGGGGAATATCCATACGGACCTCAACAGAATGCCAGATCAAATAAGGGGAATCCAAGGAACCCTCAAGGTGAGGCTCTCCAGGGCCCCCTAGACAAATGGGACCAAAACTCTCCTGGGTCAAGAGACAAAAGCCTCAGCTTGGGCTCGTACCTGTCAGGTAAAGGGGTTAATCTATCTGGTCCTCGATTCCCCTCACCTGTACAACACAAGTAGTTGATCACAAAGGTCCTATAACCTTGGACAGTTCCAGGAAAGGCTGAATGGGTCTTTCCTTCTCTTCCAGGACCAGAAGATGACTGTGAGCAAGTGCACCAAGGCACCAGTGGGGTATGGATAAAAGAGCCCTGTGTCTAGAGTCAGAGGACCTGAGTTCAAATTCTACCTTTATCATTTATTACCCAGGTGATCTTCAGCAAGTCACTTCACTCCCTTGGCTTCATTTTCTTCATCCGTAAAAGAAGGGCTAGCCTAGAACTCTAAGGTCCCTTCAAACTCTCAATTGAGGATTCATTGACCACTTATTAGCTCACCCTTTACAAGGATGGCCACACCTGGGTTGGAGGGGCTGTCATCAAATCACAGCTCTTGTCTCCTGGAATACAAAGTCTGTTCTCTGGACAGTGGAGACCCTACCCTCAGAAGGTTTTCCCCAGGGCCTCTCCCTATCATAAGAGAGGTTGCTGCCAAAGGCAAACAAGAAGGAATCATGTTTCAGGGAAACATTTTCCCCCAGAGACGATGAGTCTGAGAGCCTCCTCTCTCCTCCCCCATGACACTGAAGTGGCAAGAAAAGTAGGAGAGAGACCTTCACCTGGCTTCTGTTCACCTAAACCTGGGGAGCCCTAGCATCCCTTCTTCCTAAAATATACCTCTGAGAGAAAAAAAAGACATCTCTGCCTCAGTTTCTCATCTGAAAAGTGGAGAAGTGATACTTGTGCTATCAGCCTCCCCGTGGTACTGGGAGGATTAAGTGAGATCACTTGGGTTAGCATTAAAGTCTTTGTAACCATGAACTTGAATGTCTCAAGGACCAGTGGTTTAACTCCTGGTTGGAAACTCCCTGGCTGGGATTACTCTGGCTCAATTCTGACCTACTCTCCCTGAGGGTTTTAGAGAGTTTCCTGAGGCTCCCAGACTGAAGGACATAGTGAGTGTCTGAGGCAGGAGCAGAGCCCAAGTGTACCGACTCCAGGTCCAGCCTCTCTGAAAAACATGCGACTCCTAGAAATACCAGTGACTGCTGGTCCAGTAATGTCCAGTGGGACTTATCTACTCTCACATTTACACAGTATCTTAAAGTTTGCAGATCACTTATAAATACTATCTCACTTGATCCCCAAGACAACCCCAGGAGGTGAATGCTATTATTATCTCCATTTTACTGATGGGGAAACTGAGTCAAGTCAACAAGCATTTATTGTGTACTCTGGGGGCTACAAACAAAATCAAAAGCCTTCCTTCCTACTCTCAAAGAGCTTACAAGTTAGATAACTTGCCTGGGGTCACACAAATTGTGAGTCAGAATTTGACAAACATTTTTATATATAATAATACACTTTTAACCTCAGGTTGCTCTGGTTTGGCAATAAAAGCCTTTCACAACCTGATCCAGCCCCCTCTTTCCAGTTTCCTTATACATCCCTCCTCTTCCTACACTCTTTAGGCCTCCCAAAGTGATGGGCGAGGTATTAGACTCATTCTGAACGCAGAATGAATGAGTGAGCCTGGAAATGGGGAGGATGGGTTATGGTCCCCTGCCCACATACTGCTTCAAAGAGTCTGTGTGGTCTGAGTTTGAGTCATCATTTCAGTATTAGGAGCTAGTGATGGCACAACCAAGCAGGTGTGTATACCAAGGGGGTCCAGCTGAGCTTCCTGTAGTGTCCATACCTGGGGAAAAACTAAGAGACGGGAAGTGCCAGTGTTTGGGAAAGCGGGTAACTAGACCCCAACAACCCAAACCCCATCTGTCTGTCCCCTTCTCTCCACACCCCTTGCTTACTCCCTCATCATCCATCCCCAGACTGTCGCTGTTACCTTTCCATTGGTCTCCTAGCCTCCATCCTTTCTACTGCATCATTCCCCACTCAGCTATCACAATCATCTTTGTAAGGCCCAGGTCTAATAATATCATTCCTCTGATCAAAGCTCCACAGTGGCTCCCTTCTCAGCCAGCCCCTCCAAAATCTGATTCCAGTCTTCCTTTCCTGCTTATTTCATACATTCTATGTTCTAACCAAGCTGGACCAGTAGCTGGCCTAGCCTAACTCAAGGAATAGACCAGGTTCAAAGAACAGAAGCAAAAGCAGATGACTCAGAATTCAGGAACAGATGTAATAAATGGCTAAGAGACTTAGCGACAAAAAAGCTTTCCACGAAGGCTGGCTACTATGGGTCTGACTCATCAAAAAACAGAAATGGCCCCTGGGGCTAGAAGCTAAAGGACCCGAGAGATCCCAACCCCCCCTCCACCCCCACTCCACACCTCCCCAACCCTCCCCCTCCCGGAGTTAAGGCAGCTGAAATTCAGGAGAGAACCGGAAGGTGGCAGCGCCACAGAGGGAAGATTCAATCAGAAGACAGCACAAGCATGTATCAGCAGAGAAAGCAGCTGTGATGTCATACAACCAAGAGATTATATCAGCACCTCCAAAATACGTAGCGGCATCTTAGGCAAGGAAGGTGATCCATCAGGGACACTCCCCTAGAAGCATGAGGTTCCCTAAGTACCCAACAGACCCAGTCACAGTCATCCCTGCACCTTGGCCATCTCCATACATCTTTTCCATAGGCAATTCCTCTTGATACATATCCCCTGGCCACCCACGGGTTCTCTTTTATACCTGCATGTCTATGGAGTAGATTTCCTTCATCATTTACTTTGCCATGCAGTTGCATTATATGACTTTCACTTTGAAATAGTGTGTCCTCTGGTTGCTCTAGTAAATGAAAAACATGTGTGGGGGTTCATGAGCATCAGGCTCCTCAGTACTGCCCCCAAACCTAGTTGTTCATAGGTCTCCCAGCCTCCATCTTCTCCCCGTTCCAAGCCTGGGTTAGCCCTCACCTGAGAGGAGCCCTGGACTCCACACATCAGAGATGAGTGAGAATTTGTCACATTCTCAGAAGATGAAAACAAAGCCCTGGACAGCGTCAGGGCAAGTGGTTTTCTCCAGGCCACCTAGCTAAAAAGTGGCCCAGAGCCCAGTTTTCTTTCCATTCTGCCTAGAGCTCTTGTAAATAGGACAAATCTAAATATCATCCCAGCAGCAGAAAATCATTTCAGTCACCTGACAGAAACTCCTTCTAACAGCTTGGTCTTGCCATCCCTCCGTGTGGGCCTTTCAGGTAACATACCCAGTGTTTACTTAGGGTTTTTAGTTTCCTATCTGTCTCATGGGACTGGTGGAGGAGGGGGTTCTGGCCAATTGTTTGCCTTCCATATCACAGAGATTATATGGCAATAAAAAAGGGGGGCGGAGAACAAAGTCCTCTGTAGTAAGAATGGCCCAACCCCTGCTGAGCAGTTCAGGTGAGGAGCACCTACACCCTGGATTCGGAAACAGAGGATCAGGTTCCAACTTCAGCTACATCAGCTGGGCAAGCGTGTTGTGTGCCAGACACTGTCCTGGAAACTGGGGATTGAGAGACAAAAGCAAGGCCTTCCCCTCCTCCTGCCCTCAAGGACTTTCCACTCTACTGGAGAGATAGCACAGGGACACAGGATGCAGGGAGTGGTGAAACATGGGACAGAGGAAAGAGCCTGACTAGGTGCCTGAGGAAAATGAGCTGGAGGGATCTGGGGAGGCTGCCTGGAGGAGGTGTTCCCTGAGCTGAGCCCTAAAGGCTGAGCAGAATGCTGAGAGGCAAAGATGGGAATGCGCTGCATTGGGAGACAGAAGGCCAGATCTGGGAACCAGCAAACAGTCCAGTTGGATGGCTTCTGGAGAACATGAAAAAGAAGGCCGGGTCAGGTTATGGAGGGCCTTTAATGCCAACCTGAAGACTTTGAGTTTTATGTTAAAGGTCATGGGAACCTCTGAAGGCTTTTGAGGGGGGCTTTAAAGGACAAGTGTTCAGTCTTTTAAATCATGTCTGATTCTCCATGGCCCCATTTGGGGTTTTCTTGGCAGAGATTCTGGAGTAGTTTGCTATTTCCTTGTCCAGCTCATTTTACAGATGAGGCAAACAAAGTGAAGTGACTTGCCCAGGGTCACACAGCTAGTGCATGTCTGAGGCCAGATAGACCTGGTGCTCTATCCATTGGGACAGCTAGGAATTCATTAGATGAAGATGCATAAGAAGGGCATCCAGGTTTAAGTAATTGCCTGAGCAAAAGCACTGGGGTCAGAAAACCCAGTGCATGTTGAAGACAGCTGTCCTGCTCTAGTACTGCTGGAGTGTGGGAGGGTGCAAAGGGCAATCTGGGGCCCTGAGGCAGGGTTGGGTGGCACCAAGCTAAAAAGGGCCCTGACCTGGAGAAGACTCATTTCTGGCCAGCCCTGCACCAATGCCTGGCAACAGCTGAGTCATGGCAATGAACAGAGGATTTCATTTTCCCCTTTCCCTCCTTTCCCCACCTCCAGGAGACAATCTAACAAAAACTGGGAAGGGTTTCAGGTTGTGTAGGTGTGTGTCTGGTTGGGTTGGTTTTAATCTCTTCCAAGGGGAGCAATTTCCATTCCAATCAGGGATTCGGGGCAACATATTCCTTTCATTGAGTCCCCAGCCTCCAAACCCCAGAAAGGCAGAGTTTGGGGGGCTCCAGGAGGAGCCTCAGTTTGGGGTTCATGCCCATGGGTGGGGGGAGGTGTTTGGAGCCGAAAACACCATGGTGTGGTTTGGGGCTAATCACTTCACCTCATCTTCTAGCCCTAAAATGAACATTCCTTAGAATGTTCCTCAGCTTCTCTGTGCCTCAGTTTCTCATCTGTTGTAGCAGAAGTGATGAGGAAAATCCCTGCAGAATTTTGTGAGTTTCCCTCTCCCCACAGTAGGTACTGACCACCCTGGGACTCAGCTTACATTGACCCAGGCTTGATGCTGACCCCAAAGGGTTCCAGCTCTGTGGCTCAGCCTCACACCCACCAGGTCTAGGGTCCCCCCACATAGCTGATACAAGGATTGTCATGAGGAGTCAATGATTAGGAGAAAGTGAATCATTTGGAGATCCAGTGAAGGAACTGGGGACATTTAGCCTGGAGGGGATTCTAGATGCCTCCAGGCATTTGAAGGCTTTGTCTTGTGGGAGAGGGATTGCATCTGTTCTATTTGTTGGGGGAGAGGTAGATGTACAAGTTTCTTACGGGTCCTCATCCCTGGAAGCCCCCACATATGGGTTCAGCCACCACCTGCCTGGTATGTGAATGTGGAGGTCATCATCATCATCATCATCATCATCACCACCATCATCATCATCACCATCACTATCATCATCACCATCATCATCATCATCACCATCATCATCACCATCATCATCACCATCATCATCATCATCACCATCATCATCACCACCACCACCATCATTATCACCATCATCATCAATCTGCATTTATTAAGCACCCACTGTATGCTAAGGATACAAAGAAAGGTGAAATCATGGTTTGGAAATGTTCCTAATCCTGCAATATGGAAACACATTCTGTATGACTTCACATGTATAATCGTGTATAACTGATATCATATTGCTTGCCTTCTCAAAGGGTGTGGGGAGGGGAAGGCAGGGCAGGTGAGAGATTTTGGAACTCTGTATTCTACAAAATGAATGTTAAATTTTTTTCCATGTGATTGGGAGATACTGAATGAAATAAAGAAAAGTATATTTAATAATATGTAGCCTAACTTCCACTACAGTGGCACTTTTCAGTTAGCAGGGACCTTCCCTTGAGATCAAGGGCTCTGCCTCAGTCTCCTTTGGGCTCTAGGCTGCTGGGCCAGGGCTGCCCACATGTCTCTCTCTCTCTCTCTCTCTCTCTCTCTCTCTCTCTCCCTCTCTTTCCCCCCCTTTCTCTCCCCCCCACTCTCTCCCCCTCTCTCTCGGTAAATATTTGTCCACTGATTGAGAAGCTACTTGGTGAACAGAGAGGGGAGGAGGGGAGTCCCAGACTGACAGCTGCAATGCTGACAAAACACAGCTCATTTAAACTGCCAAGATGGGCTGGTCCTTGTCTCACTGTAGTCTGACTGAGTCACTGACACGGGGTGGAGAGGTGGGGTTGGGGGGCGAGCTTGTCCTCCCCCCACCCATCCCGGGGCCCAAGTTAGCCTCGTCATCTACCACCCCATCCTCTTTTCAGCCTGAGAGGGATCTTTTGTGTTTCTTGTCTTTTGGTTATGTCTGAATCTTTGTGACCCCACTGGGGGCTTTCTTGGCCAAGACACTGAAGGTGTCTTCTCTAGCTCATTTTACAAATGAGGAAACTGAGGTAAGCAGGGTGAAGTGACTTGCCCAGGGTCACACAGCATGTAAGTGTCTGAGGCTGGATTTGAACTAGGGTCCTCTTGACCCCAGACCTGGCACTTTATCCACTGCACTCCCTAGCTGCTCTTGGGTTTCAGAACCAGAACTCAAAATCAGGTCTTTAGGCCATCACAGGCCAGGCCCATACCAGAGGAGCCAAGACCACAGGTCAGGTGCCACATGGACACTTGGTTTCACAATTAGTCCTTGCCAGCATTCCTAAGCTTTTTAATAGCTTTAAACAAAATGAAATATATTCAAGTCCATTAACAAAAACTAAGTCATTGCAACAATGCCCAAAACATACTCTGTAGCTGGAGTTCAAGGTACTCAATGAAAAGATAAGGTGCTTGTCCTCGCCAGGACCACCACCAGCCTGGGCCATGCTCCAGATATACGTGACTGAAGCTTGGGGATGAGGGCTTTCTGAATACCAGAGTCCCGTCAGTGGCTGACTCCAGCCCTTCCACCTGTGCTCTCTACAATAAAACCAAACTACCTGTTTATTCCAAAAGTACAAAACTGTGAAAGTAACTCAAGTAATATTCCTCATTTCACATCACTTTACAAAGTAAAAAATACAGATTGTCCTGACAGTCTTGGTGAGGTGTTTTTCTCTGTTTCTGTCTCTTTTTATTTATCTCTATCTGTCCCTGTCTCCTTAAATTCAGTAAGAAAGAAAGAAGGAAAGGAAGGAGGGAAAGGGGGGGGAGAGAGAGAGAGAGAGAGAGAGAGAGAGAGAGAGAGAGAGAGAGAGAGAGAGAGAGAGAGAGAGAGAGAGAGAGAGAGAGAGAGAGAGAGAAAATAAAGGCCATCTGCTGGACGTTGAAGGGAGCTGCAGGTGGAGGGATGGGCAGAGCAGGACGCAAAGTCTTCCGGTGAAAGGTGGATCAATGAACTGGTAGCTGAGAAGCCAAGATGTTGAAAGAGGCCTTTGTTAGGAGAAGCCAGAATGATTTCTCCAAGCTCTTTGTTACATGCCCCCAACCTATCCTCCCCTCTCCCTCCCTCTCTCTGTCTCTCTCCTCTCTCTGTCTCTATCTCTTTTTTTTCTCCTACCTCTCTGTCTCTCTCTCCCTGCTTTCCCTCTCCCCCACCAGACACCATTGAGTGACACATGGTACCTTCGGGGGACTCTTAGATGTCCCCAATAAACAGACAAGCCGCTGCCATCTCTGCTCCAAGGTTTCCAAAGTGCTTGTCCCTGAGGCACCCCAGAAGGAGAGGGATGGAAAGGATTGTTATGCCCATATTACAGAGAGGTTCAAGGTGCCAGCATCGGATCACCACTGTAGAGCTTTTGAAAACCTTGAAGCTCATCCACTGGAGCCCTCTCATTCCACAGATGAAGTAACCAAGGCTCAGAGGTGGGAAGGCTCGCCCTCAGTCCCACAACTGGTACATGTCCCGGGTGCGAGTCAGAAGGGTGGAGCCTCCCTCCCCACTGCCTGCTCTGAGCCCAGGAGAGCTTCCTCAGACCTTCTGGCCAAAACAATTCCTCTGGCTGTGACTGAGGTGCAACCTGGGATGGAGGGCCCCTTGGGTCACAGTCACAGGCTCTCCTTGGGCTTTACCTGGAAAGCGCCAAGCCCTGGTGGTGCCTGGAGAGCCTGCCCTCCGCTGGCCTGGAGCCCCCGGAGGAGGGAGGGAGCGGCAGCACACAGGTCTTACACATGTCCCATGTCCCTTACACATGTCAGTGCGTTGTGCGGCGGTGTGGAATGTCCCCTGGAGCCAAAAGATGTGAATAATCAGGGTGCCCTGTCCCAGGTGGATAGACCTCAGACCCTAAAGCCTCTCCTACAGCCCAGGCTGAGCCGGGCCATCCCGGGGAGGCCCCCCGCTATCACCGCACGGACGTGGGGAAGCTGGGAGGCCCTGCCCAGGCCTGGCAGCAGGGAGTCTGGACTGGCTGTGGTCCAACGACCCAACAACCCAACCACCAGGAAACCAGCGCCGGTCTGGAGACCCAGTACCCCGACCTGAACCAGCACTCCGCAGGAAGGAGAGTGCCGAAGTAAGAGTGGCCACGGAAAAGAAACCCGAAATGCTCCCAGGGAGCGCTGTGTGGACCCTGCAGGTTTGCAAAGCCTCGGGACAAGCCTGCTTTTAGAGACAGGAAACAGAGTAAGTGCTGGGCCTTGAAACTGGAAAGGAACTGAGGCTGGATTTGAACCCAGGGCTTCCGACTCGCTCTGTCCGCCCATGTCCAGTTTTGCTCCACATCACTCGGTGTAATATTTTAAATTGTTCTACATCACCCCACTCGGCCCAGTGCCTGGCAAGTGAGGGATACGCTATCACGTGACGCGTGTGACGTAATATGTGACGTGACGTCATTACGCGTCCGACCCTGGGAGCTGCGTAGAATGAGGCAGGAGGCAGCAGCCGGGGGGCGGGGCCAGGCCCACCCCTCTTAATCCTGGCTGTGTGACCCTGGCCAAGTCACCTACCCTGTCTGCCTCGGTTTCCTCATCTGTACAATGGCCCAGAGAAGAACGTGGCACATCGCTCCGGTAATTCTGCCAAGAAAACCCCAAGGGCGTCACAGAGAGTCAGAGACGACTGAACGACAGCCAAAAAAATCCTCCTTTTCCCATTTGGCGGCGGCGCTGCCGGGGGGCGGGGCTGAGGCAGGGTCTCCGGAAGCAGCTCTAAGGGGGCCGGAAGGCGCCTGCGCCGCGCTTCCCGTTTCCAGGACACCGACTCGGAAGCAGAAGGCGGGGCGTGGCCAGCCCCTAATTCCGGGCCGCGGCTCCGGAGGGTGCCGGGCGGGGCCCAGGGCGGGAGCGGAGCCTGAGGAGAGGCAGGTGAGGGCCCCCCGCCCCCGCCCCCTCTGTGTCCCCCCTCCCCCCACGACCCTCGCTCCCCCAACCTCCGGGGCCAGGGAGCCTTGAATGCCGGACTGAGGGCGGACCGTTGTCCTATAGGGAAGCGCAGGGTGGCGGTGACTTCAGAACCGGAAGCCTCCGGGCCGTCACCGGGTCACGGCTCTGGTTCCGACCCGCTTGGGGGCGGGGGCGCAGGGCTCAGCCTCTTACGGGGGAGGTGCCGTGGGCGCGCCCGTGTTCCCGATGAGGAAACTGAGACTTAGTGTCCAGAGACGGGATTGGAGTCCTCCCTCCTCCCCCTCCCTCAGGCTCTGCCCCCTCAGGGGGTCTCCTCCCCCCATGCCTTGCTTGGTCCAAGGGCCAGAGTCCTGCTGAGCTACAGGGACAACACCATTGAGGAGCTCAGGTCCAGGACCCCTCACAGGTCACTGGCCTTTCTTATTTCTGGAACCCGTGAGGGTGCAGGTAGATGGGCCGAGCGCCTCCTGCCTCCCAGCTGGCCCCCTGGAGAACAGATGGGGAGACTCTGCAGAGTCTAGGGGTGGGGAAGGACCGGGGTTATGACTCCCTCCCTGCCCCGGGCTTCTCTGGCTCCCTTCAAGTCTCTGCCAGAATTCCCCCTTGTACTGTAATGGTGATGGTGGTGGTCATGGGGATGGTGGTGGTGATGAGGGTGGTGGTGGTGATGATGGTGGTGGTGGTGATGGCGATAGGGATGATGATGGTGGTGGTGGTGATGATGGTGGTGGGGGTGATGATGGTGGTGGTGGTGATGGCGATAGGGATGATGATGGTGGTGGTGGTGATGATGGTGGTGGTGGTGATGATGGTGGTGGTGATGGTGATGATGGTGGTGGTGGTGATGGTGGTGGTGGTGGTGATGGGGATAGGATGATGATGGTGGTGGTAGTGATGATGATGGTGGTGATCGTGATGATGGTGGTGGTGATGGCGATGACAGTGGTGAGCAGCAATCTTAGCTCCCTCAGGAGTGGCCATGTCTTCCCCTGTCTTTACTTGTCTCCCTCATGCCGCTTCAGCTTCAGCACCTCCTTCAGTTGCCCTCATGGCCCTTAGAACAAATTGTTCTCATCCCCCTATTCTGCACTATCTTACAGACAGGTATGAGACCTGTCAGTTACCCTCAGCCTGATGTAGCCTGACTTTGGGACGGTTTCACAAGAGTGTGGCTGCTGCACAGGTCACAGCTTCTTTGAATGCCAGATGAACACAGAAGGTGGATGAGCAGCCCGGAACACAGTGGAGGTGCTGGTCCTCCCCAAATACCCTACACATCCCAAGTGCTTGATAAATGCTTATTGGCTGACTATGGCGATGAAATATTCTAATCCCTGCTCCAACATGGATGACCTGTGATTCATTTTATACTACTCCCCCTACTAGACTAGGTATATTACTTTGTATCATTGTATTATTCTGGCCATTCAGTTTTTCTTAGTTACTCATGGCAATTATTCCAGTGTAACAGTTTGGTGCATGCTAACACCTGCAGCAGAAAGCCATTGAATGTTATTGATTCCCAGCTCCAAACTGTGTCTGGAGAGAGTGAGATCAGCATAAGCTGCAAGTGCTGCTTAGTGATGTCATTCGTAACCCACAGCATTCTGAACTGAAGAAAGCATTTTAACGTATCCTTGAAGACTTGCTCATTTTGCCTCCTTTGAGATTCTCAGTAGGACTGCTGAGAGCTTTGGAGATGGGATCGGGAGGTGTGGCCTCTGCCCGGGCTTCAAACCACATGGCTACCAATGAGATAATATGTATAAAGTCCTTTGCCAATCTCAAAGGTCTGTAGAAACAGCTGCAACAATGTTGGTGACGGTATCCGGACAATAGGCTCTGCGTACTACAGTGGCGATGTCTTGTGTGACTCATGTTACACGACCAGCTGGGACTAGAATCTGGGTTCAGACCTATCCCATGCTGCCTTTCTCAGGAATCTTGTCCCTCACTGCTGTCTAACCTTGGGCCGGTTAGTTCTTCTTCCCTGTGCCTCAGTTTCCTTCTGTAATTGCAAATTTTGCTTTACTACTTTTTGTGGATGAAGGGGGCAGGTTTTGACCTGTGATTTCATTAGTGCAGGGAGGTCAGTGCAGGTTGGCAGCTATCTAGCCTCCTAGAGTCGTCTGGGGGCCTGGCACCTGCCCTCCCTTACAGTCGGTTTGCCTGGGAGGTTGAATTCTCTCTATGGGCTATCAAGTTCTTTGTATTCCGATTAGCTCTGAGTCCTACCCTGTTGTTTTTTCTGCATTCTTTTTTTAGGTGGAGTCCGGTGAGAAAGCACAAACAACCAGCAATTTATTCAAGTAGCCACTTAAATGGTATGTTGGGGTTCTTTAGAGACTGTCCTGTCACCTAGAGCCCACCTGAACAATGAGAGTTGATTCCCTGGGAGACCAAGGGGGCCTGCTCCCAGGGAGCTTGCAGGGAGAAGACAGACTGTACATTCATTAATCAGAAAAGTCACAGGGCAGGATGGGATTGATTGCCGTATGAATGATACAGAGCACAGTTGCTATGGGAGGGAGCCCTTTGGACTGTGGGACAGCAGCATTGGGGTCAACAGAAGGATGGAGAGAGTGGGGGAAGGGAAGAGCCCCAACAGGCTAGAGAACCAAAGGAGCTGAAGGGCCTTGCCTGGGGCAGAGTGGGCCTGGGGTCTCTCCAGGGTCTTTGCAGGGGCAAAGAAAGGAAGGCTGGAGAATCAGCTGAGTCACCGTTAGTGACCTTAAGGGTGCAGTGTTCAGTGGTGGGAGGGCCTGGGAGCCCAATGTCCGAGAGTCAGCAGTGGGTTCAGAAGAAAGCCTGGGGCTATCCCAGAAGCTTTTTAGTGACCGAGAGAGGAGGCATGGACCAGTGTGCCACCAGTGCCACACTGAGACAGCACTGTCTAGGGAGGGGAAAGGCAGGAAGACCCACAAACCAGCCGGCCCTCATCTTGAAAACAGGTCTCCTTGAAGAGTCAGTGAGACAAGCAGTCCTTACTTTCCGGGGATTTCAGAATTTCTCCAGGCCTTGGGCCAGTCTGAGATCTCCTCCCCATCCAACTGTAATTTCAGTGCAGGCCTAAATGTCCTCCCCTCCACTCCCAGGGAGAACTGGGACTCCCACTACTGGGAAGTCAAAGGGAGAAGGTCTGGGATATTCCAGAGGTTCCTGGCAGCCCCCTTTGGAGTAGAAGCTTCCAAAGGGCTCTCTCTGTGAAGTGAAAAATGACAGCTGGGGGGAGTCAGAGAAACCTGGAAAGGCTTGTCTGATGTCTGGGCAGACACACAGGGACTACTCCTCTCCGCAATCCCCTTCCCCCAGCAGCCGGAAAGCTCACCAAGGAGAATTTCTGCTTTGCAGAAGACAGAAGAGTGTGTCTGTGCGCGTGAGCCTGCGCTCACACACACACATACACACACACACACACACACAGAGTTGTTTAACTGTTTTCGGTCATGTCCCACTCTATGACCCCATTTTGAGATTTTCTTGGCAAAAATACTAGAATGGTTTGATTTCATAGATGAGCATGTGTGTTCATTCATCCATCCATCCATCTATCTACCTATCTATCTGCATCCATTTATAGCAAATATGATGCTTTGCCCTTGTCCTTCCCAGTCTGTCTTCTGGAATGAAAGAAAGGAGCAGGTCTCATTACATATGTGTGTGTGTGTGTGTGTATATACACACACACATATATACATATACATATACACATGACATTTATAAACATGCACACATATACAATAGATATGATAAAGAAAATACACATATACACACATTTATATTATATAATTTTTTCCATACCCATATGTGTATACATGCAGGTATGTGCATAATGTGATGTAAATACAAAAGAAATCAATATAATCTCTAGAGAGAGATAAAGGACATTAGTGAAATTCTCTTCAGTACTCGGTAACATGAAGGGGTTAGTCTATACTAGTCTGGCACTAAGGCCCTTCTTGCCCCTCACAGGGGCAAAGAGCTCCAAGGTGGTCCGGGAACCAGTGTCTCGATTAGCTAAAGTCATCCAAATAGTTCCTGAGCCCACATTTTGTCATTTGCTGGCTGGGCTATGAGACAAATCATACTGTTTCTCAGGCCTGTGTTTCCACATCTATGATCTGGCCCATTTGTCCCACAGAGTTTATAGGAGGATGATTTGAGTTCATAGGTTTGAAAGTGTTTTGCAAAAAGTTTCTATGAATAACAAGGTTTTAAAGTCTGAGTCAGAGCCCAAGAAATGCTTATTTAAAGAACAGTTTGTTCTTTTACCTTGCATTTGCCTTTTTCCTGGAATATAATGTAATTTCTCTTTGTAATCTGGCTTATTATTTTTTTTAATTAAGGTTAGAAAGAGTGATTTTTGTTTCAAAAGAAACTTCCAAAAGTCATGCCTGGTGGCCTCAGAGGAGGAGATGGCATTTGCTGGGAGGGAAGCACAGCCTGTCTGGCACAGTGATGGCTGCAGAGCCGGGCCAGTCCTCACAGTGACTAATACTTTAATTTCCTCTGAATTGGAAGGACGTCAGAGGTTCCGTCCCCTTCCGTTTCTCTTTGGAGTTTTTACAAACAACAGCATGTTGCTTGCTGTTGCCTTCTAGGAGCACTAGCTTTGACTCATCCTAGAAATTCTTTTGATTTGAATAGTTGATCTGATCAAGTCTTCCTGTGTGGGGACCAGTGTATACTGGAAACCTTACCCATCCCAGTGGGCACTAGGCCGCAGGATCTCCACAAGATTTGTCCCTAAAGGATATGACCTTCGAACTCAAGTGACTGGACTAGCAATCCTTCAGTCCAGACTCACCAGATCAGGAGAGCTTCCTGATAGGACCCCCTGACTTTACATCTGAGGAAATGGAGCCCCAGAGAATCGGTCAGTCAGGAGACATTGAGTGCCTACTGTGCTAGGCACTGTGGTGAGACCAAGGACTACAGAGAGAGGTGGAAGACAGTCCCTGCCCTTAGTCTAATGGAGGAGATTTCAAGCAAAGAGGTGACACTGGGGGTTGCCTCACAGGGAAGGGATTGGCTTTAAGGAAGATCCTTTTAGTAGAAGGGGTTTTGGCTGGGTCACAGAAGCCAGAAGGAGTTGAGGAAACAAAGAAGTCCAAGCCTGGGGGACAGCCCATGAGAAATACCCAGTGGCCCAACAGGGATGATCATGTGTCAGGAACAGCATGGAGACCCTGGATCTCTGAGTGTCTTGGTGGGTGTGAGAGTAGGGAGCAGGGGAGGAGAGAGAAGGAGACCGGGCGATGATAAAGGGCTTTGAATATCAGACAGGATTTTGCATTTGATCCTGGAGGGGATAGGGTGCCACTGGAGTGTATGAAATTGAGGTTTGGGGTGACACAGGCCTCAGTTTCCCTATCTCTAAAGTAAGTGGGTAGGGCAGTGCAGTGGATAAAGCACCAGGCCTGGAGTCAGGAAAACCTGAATTCAAATATGGCCTCAGACACTTCCTAGCTGTGTGACCTTGGGCAAGTCACTTGGTCTTGTTTACCTCTGTTTCCTCATCTATAAAATGAGCTGGAAAAAGAAGTGGCAAAGCCTCTCTAGTATCTTTGCCAAGAAAGCCCCAAATGGGGTCACAGAGAGTCTGATACAACCGAACAAGAACAAAAACAAGAGGGTGAGATGATCCCTCAGGTCTCCTTTCTCAGTGATTTTGTGAAATTGGGTGATCTGCTAATGCCTGTCACTTCAGCCCTTGTCTCTCCCTTGGGAATAGTTGTGTGTGGGCCAGCCTCCTCTCCTGGGGCTCCTGCTGGATTCTGCTGTGGATGGCTGCTTCTCCAGACTCACACTCCAGAGTCACATGATGTTGACACATTCTCCAGGGAAAGGACTTTCATCTTTTTTAAGAACCACAAGGTCTCCCCTAAAGGTCGTCTTGTCCAACCTTTTCATTTTGCAGATGGGTAAACTGAGGCCTAGAGTAGTGGCTGGCATACAGCTGGTTATTGACAGAGATGGGACTAGAGTATTCAGCTCGTGTTTCCATGGCATGGTCTGGAAGGGAGACCAGACAAGGATTATTCCCATTTTGTGGAAGAGGACACTGAGGCTCAAAGGGGGGATCACACAGTTTCTGACCCTACTTTGGCCTCCTTTCCTCTGCCTCCCACATAGAAAGGATTGGGCTGGTGGGGGAGGTGGGCAGCCAGACAGTCCTGCATGGGGAGCAGCCCTGATAATGCTCTCTCTCTCTCTCTCTCTCTCTCCAGGATAATGGCGGGCAAAGTAAAATGGGTGACGGACATTGAGAAATCAGTGCTCATCAATAACTTTGAGAAGAGAGGCTGGGTCCAAGTGACAGAGAATGAGGACTGGAATTTTTACTGGTGAGCTGATAACTTGTCCCTACTTTTCCACTTGGCACACACCCCGGTAGCAGGAGATTTCCAGGAGGGTCATATCCTGCCCTTCACAAATGTTTACCCGCCTAGGCTCATTAGGTCCCCTGCCTCATGGGATGGAAATGGTGGAGCGCTCCCTTCGTCTGCCCTCCCCCCATGCTTTGTGTCTCCCAGCCTGCCTTTCTTCCCAGAGAATTGAAGGCACTCACACACAGCCATTTGGTAATGCTTTAATTACTAGTGCTTTAATCACAATAAACAGGCTGCACGCTGGTTGTCATATAGCCTTCTGGAGCCCTCAGGGAATTTTATTGTGAGAATCGTGTGCATGTACTAAGTCCATATGGAAAATGACCAGGGACAGGGATGGGGAGGGCAGCCCCTTCTCCGTAACTCGGCAGCGTCTCCTGTTGGTGTCTGAAGTGGGAGTTGGTGAACCGCAGCCCAGCAGCCGAACCTGACCACAGGCTGTCTGGACAGGAATGGGCCGCAGGCCTTCTCTGGAGCAGTTTGCCCAGGCTCGCTGGCCACCATTGGCCAGAAATGGGACTCACACCCAGCACTTCCTGGTAGATCAGCTCTTCATTTGCTCAGCCCCACTGCCTCTCAGTATTAAATATAACGTTATTTTGAGAGGGGAGGGAAGGGAGGTCCTTGCAGCTGAAGGTTGCAGAGAGGGCTTCCTGTAAGAAGGAGATGGGAAAGAAACAAGAGGATTCTGAGAGGCAGAGGGGAAGGGGGAGGGCTTTCTAGGCAGAGGAGACAGCCTAGGCAAAGGTAAGGAGGTGGGAGATGATAAGCTGCAGGGACCTTAGAAGCCATCTGGTTCACCCTTCTCATTTTTTAGTGGAGTAAACTGAGGCCCAGAGAGGTCAGGAGTGCCACCCCCCAGGGTCTAGGCCAGCAGATCCAGGCTCCCTGGCTCTTTCCAGTGACCACACTGACCCATGGCAGTGAGGGATCCCCCGCAGCATCGAGGCCAGACAGGTGCTCAGCGACCTGCCTGTGCTTGCTTTTCAGGATGAGTGTACAGACAATCCGGAATGTGTTCAGTCTCGAGGCTGGTTACCGCCTCTCTGATGATCAGATAGTCAACCATTTCCCCAACCATTATGAACTGACCAGGAAGGACTTAATGGTGAAGAACATTAAGAGATACAGGAAAGAACTGGAGAAAGAAGGGAGTCCCCTGGCAGAGAAGGACGAGAATGGAAAATACATCTATCTGGGTTTGTATCTGCCAGGGGCGTCTGTACCTCACTCTGTGCATCGTCTTAGACCTTGCGGTCTCAGGAGGCTGGGCCAGTTCTAGGGCCAAGCCAGGGCTTGAGATGCAGCCCTGTCCTCCCAGGCTGGACCTAAACTAGCAAGTCAGAGATGAGCGTTACCTCCTGGGCCACAAGAGGGCAGTGTCACAGGCAAGAGGGCCTGAGAGCAGGGGCTGGCAGGGCTGGGAGGGGCCTGAGAACAGGGGATGGCAGGGCTGGGAGGGGCCTGAAAACAGGGGATGTCAGGGCTGGGAGGGGCCTGAGAACAGGGGATGGCAGGGCTGGGAGGGGCCTGAGAACAGGGGATGGCAGAGCTGGGAGGGGCCTGAGGACAGGGGCTGGCAGGGCTGGGAGGGGCCTGAGGACAGGGGCTGGCAGGGCTGGGAGGGGCCTGAGGACAGGGGCTGGCAGGGCTGGGAGGGGCCTGAGGACAGGGGCTGGCAGGGCTGGGAGGGGCCTGAGGACAGGGGCTGGCAGGGCTGGGAGGGGCCTGAGAACAGGAGTGGGAGATACCTAAGGGATTTAGTCCAACCCCTTCATCTTGTTGATGCGGGAGCCCAGTCCTACACGGGGAACTAAGCAAGGTCACAGGGTCAGTTAGTGGCACAGCTGGGTTCCATATTCTTGCCTTGTATTCCCCTCTTGCCACCTCCTTCCTGACCACACCAGTCCTCATCCTCCCCTGTCCCTCCTGACACATCATCTCTCTGGTTCCTGAGGATTGACTTTTCTCCTGGCTAAAGCAGCTCCCCTGGTCTCTCCATCTCCCTCCCCTCAGCCTGTCAGTCCCTGGTGGTCATAGCGCCTCTCCGGTGCTGCTGTCCCCAAAGCTGGGGTGAACTGCCCTGAGTATCTCCCCCAGTCACATACAGATTGGGGTGGTGTGAGGAGTGAGCTGCTGAGCTCTGCTAAAGGGCCGAGTTTTTGGAGCTTGAGGCCAGTGAGTCTGTGTGATGTGGCTAGGCAACTCTCGGGGGCTTCAGCTCTGGGCTCTGTTCTGACCTCTGCCTTCTGCTGTGGCTCTGCAGACTTTGTGCCAGTCACCTTCATGCTCCCTGCTGACTACAACCTGTTTGTGGAGGAATTCCGGAAAAGCCCCTCTAGCACGTGGATAATGAAGCCTTGTGGGAAGGCCCAGGGGAAGGGGATATTTCTCATCAATAAACTCTCACAGATTAAAAAGTGGTCCCGGGACAGCAAGACATCATCGTAAGTGGAGAGAAATACATGCTCCTCATGCCTCCCTTGTGGCCAGCACGCTGGTACCAGTGGGGAGTCCTTCACTTCCTGGAAGATCCCCCCACTTTGAGCCATGGGTCCCAGGGAGGGGAGCAGAAGCCCAGCCTACCCCATAGCCCCAGGCTGTGGAGGCAGCTAGGCTATGGGCCCAGGGGCCCCTAAATCTCTCTGAGCCTTAGGGTCCTTCTCTGAAGTGGTTGTGAGATCTGCCTGCCCCCAGCAGTCCACAGTCCACTGTCATTGTCCAGTGAACTCAGGCCCTTAGTCCCAAAGTGTCCCCCTGTTCCCTTGGAAGAGGGCAGCTGGTACAGACCGGTGATTCCTCCTGAGACAGCACTCCCTCCACAGCACACATCAGACACTGTTCTTTTTAGGAGGGGGGCCCCAGAGATGACGTGACCTGGCCAGGGCCACACTGCCAGGAGGCCAACCTGAATCCAAGACTTGCCCTTTATCTGTGTCATGCTGTCTGCATGCATCACACTCATGGGAAACTGAGACCCAGGGAACTGTGAGGTCACATGCCCAAGCCAGTAAATCCAATTCCCCAAACATTTATTGAGTCTGAGCTTGGTTCTGGGTGAGATACCAGAAGACGTCGGCCTCCATTTCTGCCCTGCCCTGAGACAGTCGAGGCACAGCCAGGCTAGCATCAGGGCCTTGGGGCTTGACCTTTCCTCTCTTTCTCTAGGTTTGTATCTCAGTCATCCAAAGAAGCCTATGTCATTTCTCTCTATATCAGCAATCCTCTGCTCATTGGCGGGAGGAAGTTTGACCTGCGCCTCTATGTCTTAGTGTCCACGTACCGGCCCCTGAGGTGCTACATGTAAGGACGTCATTCCCTTCCTCTCTGTCTTCTGTCCTCTGTCTCTTCTTTTTCTCTCTCTTCCTGACTGTCTCTTCTCTCCTCTCTGTCTCTCTCCTCTTTCTCTCTCTCCCTCCTCTCTCTCTCTCTCCTCTCCTCTGTATCTCTTCTCTCCTTCTCTGTCTTCCCCTCTCCTCCTTTCTTCTCTTGGTTGTTAGAGCATCATTCCTAGAGCCTGTGCTGCCCAGGTGTTTTGGCACCCAGAGGGTACTCTTCCCTGGACCTGGCTCTCTCGGGTCCTGTAGAATGACTCCTGCCATCTTTGCAGGTATAAGCTGGGCTTCTGTCGGTTTTGCACCGTGAAGTACACACCAAGCACCAGTGAATTGGACAACATGTTTGTTCACCTCACCAACGTTGCCATCCAGAAGCATGGGGTAAGTGTCCAAGGCCACAGGCCGCTGCACACCCTAACTCCCCTCTGCCCGCCCTGGGCCCCCCGCCTCCTTTGCCTCCTGGGCGCAGAAGGAAGGTAAGGGGCCAGCCAGGCCTGGGATACCCAAGATGTCTCAGTGTCAGTGCCAGTGAGCGCTGGGCTTGTGCTGGTGGCAGTGAGAGGCCTTGAGGCCTTCCCTCAAAAGCTTGTGTCTAGAACCCTATAATCTCAGAGGGGAACCCAGAGGTCATTGGGTCTCACTCCCCTTGATGCAATAGTGACTTCAGTATTGGGAGCACATGACCTCTGCTCAAATACCTTCACTGATGGAGAACTCACTACTACTGCCCAAGGTAGCTTCTTCTGCTTATGGGTTGCTCTTCTCATTTAGGACAGTTTTCTTGGTGTACCAGGCCAAGATATGCCCATCTTCACTTTCCAGTGCCCTTGGATCTACTCCCTTCCTCCTCCAGCACTTGTCCCCCCCATCTCCTCTTCAGCTTGGACGTGCCTTTCCTTGTCTTGGCCATCCCTGCACACTCTGTCCTTTGCACACATGACAGGCAGGCCAGAGGTCAGCCCCGTGTGGCACAGCTCCCCTCTTTGTGGAATTCATTGGGCCACCAAGCCTGACTTGCGACTCACGTTCATCAGGCTTGCAGGGTCCACTAAGATCTCCCAGTCACCTTCATGCAGACTGCTTACTTGTTATGTCTCCTTCATCCTGCCCTGGTGCTGCTGATTTTTTTACTCTTAAGCACCTGAGTGCTACATGAATCAGGATAGGGAAGGAGTGGTCGGTCCCTCTGGCTGATGTGAACCAGAGAGGGCAGTGCCCTTGGTTAGGCCACCATGCCAATGCATCAAAAACCATAACAGGAAATGAAAAGCTTTCTCTCCTGGTGAGACTTGACTAAAGGCAGTGTTCTAGCATGTCCCAGGTCTGCCCTCACCAGGATACCAGGATATGGCACACTGCCTCTTTGTGGGACTGTCAGTCCTGCAGATGGTTTAAGATGGCTGCACTCTGCATTTTTGTTTCCTAAGGTCTACCCCATCACTCACTTTTTGTTTCATCATGTGATCCCATATAAATGCGAGCAGGAAATTCATCTTTTCTTCCCACAGTACAATTTTTGAAAAGGTGAACTGATTCTGCCCATGATGTCAGAATCAGAACGACCCTTGAGATGCTTGGCATTAGTCCCTTGTGAGATAGCTCCAGGAGCAGTCTCTCTGACGTCTCTGATGGTCACCTAGCCTCCCTCGCACCCCTGCTTAAAAAGCCCTGCTTCCACTTGGGGAGATCTCTGAGGGTTCCTTCTGCAGGCCTTTCCTCTCTTGGTTCAAATCTGACTCCTGGGCACTTCTTGCATGGGCTTGGTCCCATCCTCTGGACCTCTTAGGACAAATCTAATCCTCAAGTGTAATATTCCTTCAAATATTTGAATGCAGTGACTCGGTCAGGGCCTCCTTCCTCCCCACTCACTTCTCACTGCAGACATCCCAGGTGTCTCAAGGTCAGTGCGGAAGAGAATCTGTGAGCTGATTGATGAGGATGTTAATAGCCCATAGCAGGGCTCGGACCCTGTAACCATGTGCATTTAGCAGTTATACTCTGGACAGAGGAGATGTTAGCACTGTCTCACCTCATTTGGCAGATGAGGAAGCTAATACCTAGAAAGGCCTGAGCTCCTGCCCGTGACTTCCCAGAAAGCTGGCAGCAAAGGCACAGTGGAGTCCCAGGTCCTCTGACTCCCGGAATTTTGCCCTCTCCCACCCTTGCCTGGTGGAGCTGGGGCACCTTATCCAGGAGCATTGGGCCAAGAGGTGCTCTGAGGTCACTTCTCATTGAAGCTTTGCTGAAACACAAATGGCAGGTGTGACTGCTGGTATGGCCCTGCTGTTGAAGGTCTGGTCTCAGCTGGGCTCTGGGCACAGAGATGCTCTTCTTGTCTGTCCTCATGGAGCCCCCCAGATTCTCTCTGTCATTCAAGCCTCGAGTCAAGAGCCCTGGTTTGACAGCCTTTTTCCCTCCCTCTCTTGGCTGAGGGTGGTGCCTGATGAGCAAAGCCTCTGTAGTTCAGATCCCCAGAGCCAAATCATTTCAGTCAAACTGTGTGCCAGGTGCCTGCACCTCTGTGGGAGAGAGGTCACCAGAGGCAGGTCATGTCTGCAGGGCATGAAAAGGCCTGGATTTGTTCATGTTGTTTGTCAGTTCAACATCCATGAGACATGGCAGTGGGGAAAGCACGTCCCTGCAGACGTCCTTCAGCTTCTCTCGGTCTTGGGTAGATGGGCTTCCTGCTGGAATTGCCTCAATGGTCCGTCCACCAGTGTGTGCTGTCACCTGTGGCCAGGGGCCCCAGGCAGACCTGACCAACCTTTTCTTCACATGCCAGACCCAAGTACTGCCACTTCAGGGTCTCAGCATGTGATCAGCTTGCTTCCTCTCCTCATCCTCCATGTCCCTGGTCATGTCCTTTACTTCCTTTGCCCCTGGAGTCGCCTGCAATCTTGATTTTTTTCTTATGTCATAATTTTCCATCATGGGCTCCCTCAGAACCCTTAGTGACTACTGTCCAAGACTTAGACCTTTCACATAGAAGACATCTCTTGTTCTCCTCATTGGAAAGGGAGGAAGAGGAATGAAAGGCTTGGGTGGATGACCCCAGAGCTCATGTCCTTAGCAACTGCATTAACAGTGAGATGCCCAGTCCCAGGCACTTTTCGCTGGGTCCTCTTAGCTCTGAGGAGCCTGCAGTCATCTAGGCTTAGTCACTGAGGGTGTTTGGGGATGGGACATCTTCTTCTGAGGTGGTCTCCTCCCTTGGCATCTGATGATCAGGCAGGTAGGTGGTGGTATGTCTAGCTTATGTTTCCCCCAATCCTGTCCACATTCATTTCCCTTTGGTGGGGTGGGGGAGACTGAGGGACCCTCCTTGCCTTCTGGTAGTGACCTTAGGAGCACATTTTTCACTTGCTTTTTGCAGAGGCATGATTTGGAGACTGGACAGGTAAGTGCGTGGGGTGGCACACACCCCTCTGTCAGGGCTCTCTGCTGTGGCTGAGGGGAGCCTATGAGCAGGGCTAGGTTGAGCAGGGCAGAACTAGCATCTGAGGCAGGGATTGGGTATGAGAGGGACCAGTGGGGGACCAAGATCTGCTGCAGCATCTGAGGAATGGTCTTCTAAACCATTCACTCTTGTTTTCCAAGGCTGAGCCATAATAGATCATTCATGCAGAAATAAGAACTAGATTTAAGATGTAGACAAAGGAGAAATTCCAGTCCCTGACCCCATATCCACTTGGCACCACTGTGGAAGTTGCCTCTGAAGGCCCTGGCTCCAGCATTGCCAGCCACTCCTAGAGATGTAAAGGCCTGAGAGGGGATATGTGTGCTCGGGAGGCTGAGGACAGCTGGGCTCTGGTATAGAAGAGAAATACTTGGATTGAACCCAGACATGTTCAAGGGCTCTGCCTTTGGCCTCTGGGTCTCCCTGGGCCCACACAAGACCTCCACCTTCCACATTCCTGCTGAACTGACTCAGGAACCCTTTGGCCCGACTTGTAAATAGATGCTTTCCAGCTCTGTGCAGAACCACTAAGAGTCCCTACCCCACAGTCACCAGAAGGTGCCAGTCACCTGGTCTCTCCCCAAAGAACCTCAGAGAGGAGGCCCTCTACCTCCCAGGGAGCCCCTTCATCTGTGACTGGTCCTCCTGGGGGGAGTGCCCCTGGCCCTGGGAACCTCAGTGAGGCCCTTGAAGCTTGAGATCATGGGATTTAGAGGCAGTAGGGACCTCAGGACACTCAAAGGAAGAAGTGGGCATGCAGGGAAATCTGTTAGTCAAAGGAGCCTTTATTAAACACCTGCTATGTGTTGGCACTGTGCTAAGTGCTGGAGGTACAAAGAAAGGTACCAACCCAACAGTCCTGCTCATGAGGAGCTGATGAGTTTAGAGGGACAGGGGATTGGGGGCCATCGAATGCCTCCCCCACCACTCATTTCACACATGAGCACATGGAACCCCAAGAAACTGGAGGAGAGCCTGGGTTCAAGGTGAAGCCCTCCAGTGGAACAGCAGCCTAGCCTTCATCTCCAGGGGCCCCACAGAGTCTGCCCTCGGAGACCAGAAAGAGTGAGACTCACCCTTCTTTGGCAGTGATGGCCTCTTAGGGGTTTGCAGACTGAGTCTCCAACCTAAAATCCTTCAGTGAGGAACTAGAAGGGATGTTAGAGAAGCACCTGGTGTTATCTCTCCATTTTACAGAAGAACCTGAGGCCCAGAGAGGTAGAGAAAGTTGTCTGAGGTCACAGTCAGTATCAAGCCCCCATCAGAGTGCCTCCAAGGGAAGAAAATGTTTACTTTAGACTGCTGGGTTTTGTGTTGAATAAAGTGTGTGTGTGTGTGTGTGCATACATGCGCGTGTGTGCACATGCGTGCATGTGTGACACAAGACAGGAGGGAGGGAGGAAGGGAAGAGAAAGAGTGAGAAAGGAGAGAGGGAAAGAGGGAGAGGGAGAAGAGGCAGGTTCCAGATGCTGTTGGCTCAGTCACAAGAGTGTTTTCTCTGGCCTGCCAATTATTAATTCCTCCTGACCCGCAAGTCACACTTCTGTCTTTAACAGGTAGAGCAAAGCCAGTTCACAAATACATGCAAAAAAAATGCTTTTGTTTTCTTTCCACTTCTTGGTCTACCCAGAGGTTTACCTTCTTTGAACTCTCCCTTCCTCTTTCATTTTCTTTCCTTATTTAAAAAAAAGTCTAATCAAATAAATAGTAATTACGTATTGTGTGCCAAGTTGTATACCAGGCACCAGGGCTGTGAGACAAAGACTAAGCAGCTGGCCTTCTTCTGCTTCAGCGTGGCTGGTCTCCCTCTTTTTAAAATATATATGTAGAACTGGGTAGCCAGTGATGCCCATTCCTGGAGATTGAGTGAACCAAAACAGACATCTCTTCCTTCTCCCCTCCCTGCCTTCCCTGTAATGTTACCAGGATGACTACAACCATATCCATGGGGGCAAGTGGACAGTGAACAATTTGCGTTTATATCTGGAGAGTACTCGTGGGAAGGAGGTCACCGGCAAGCTGTTTGATGAGATCCACTGGATAATCGTGCAGTCCCTGAAAGCTGTGGCCGTGAGTAGTGCTGTGTGTGTGTGAAGCCTGGGTCACAGCACTGCGTTTTTAGCAGTTATGGAGATGAAGGGGAAAAGCATTTGGATGAAAAGCATGTGTTTTGTAGGAAGTGTTTTGAAGTATGTGTTGCTGGTTCCCTTCTGTTCCAATGTCTGTTTTAAAAGTCTTACCTCCTACATGGCTATCGAGGACAGAGGCAGTCTTGAGAAGAGAATACTAACATGTAAACATGCGATGTGCTGCCGAGTTGCTTTCATCCCAGAAGCAGGACATCTAGTGGCAAAAGCTGACCTCTAAGGTCTTTCCCAAAACTGAGATCCCATGACAACCATGGACCTTGGAAAAATCGGCTCACAACATCATTTAATATCAACACTAAAAAATTTGCTTATCCCTGTTCAGAATAACCATCCAGTCCGGCTCCCTGATTTTTCAGATAGAGAAATTGAGGCTCAGAAAACAGAAATGAACCCATGATCGCTCGTTGGCAACACTGGGCTGAAACCCAGGGGTCCTGACTCCCGGGCCCTTGCTCATTCTATTGTGAATTCTCCACATAGACTAGCTCTGCCTTCCTCCTTTGCCCAGTTGCTTGTCCACATGCCCGGGGCCATCCCATTGCCAGCCTCAGACTCCTGGGGAGTGACTAAGATTTAGCCATCAGGAAGAACTTCCCGACAGAGGAAAGGAGCAGGAAGGAATTATGACTTTAAATTCAGGAACACAGATTCCCAGGCTTGGAGAGGGGCTTGCCTTTCTGGAGTAGGGAGATAGGGGAGCTCTCCAGAGATGCTGAGAGACACGAAGGGTTCTTGACCTCCTGGCTAAGGTTCTGGGAGGCTGGGCCACAGCGAATGGCAGAAATGGGGAGGTGGCTGAAATAAAGTTGACAATTCCTTGTTGTGTATGACACTTAGACGGTAAGGAAATAGGAGAGACGGTGAGGCAGCCTACCTGGTTAAAAGCATGTTGATAACTTCTGTTCCAGCATTTCACTCTGGAGGCCAGTGGCCACCACAGAATCACCACCTCAGACAATCCTGAGAACCTCAGAGTCCAATAGGAACAAAAAGTGACTCCTGGCTCATCCTGGGCATGAAAGGAGAGCCAGGGTCCCATGAGCTAGGGTTTGCGTCTGGATCCTGCGGCCTTTGAAGTTGGCTTCAACTCTCCGGTTACTGTCCCACTTATACGGTTGTCCCAGGCCTACTCTCTTCATTTTGCCATGTCATACAGGTCTTCTGAGGCTTCTCAGAATCCTGTAACTAGAGTTGCTCTGGGCAGTTCCATCCCACAGTTTCTGTAGGCACTCCCTCAGTTTCCAGTTTTTGGCAGTTCCATAGAGCTCTGGATCCTAAGAAACACACCAAAGTGTGCTGCTCTGAATATTTTCATGCAGATGGATCTCTTCTTATTATCACCAAGTGCCTCTAGGTAGCTGCCAAATAGTGAACCCTTGGGGCCACTGGCACTGGATCTGGTTCTTTTTTCTCGCATAATTCTGATTGTTTTCCAGAATGATCAGACTGATTCACAGCTGCACCCTTAGTGAATTAGTCACTTGTTTTCCTGTACCCTGACCAACCCTGTTTTTCCATCTTTTATACCATATTTGTAAAATTCGTGAGTGGGAAATGATATCTGAGGGTTGTTTTAATTTGAATCTGTGAGTGGGGAGACACGACTGAGCCAACAAAGGGTTAAGTAGCCAGCCTACGGAGCATTGGAAAGTGATGTGATTGGGAATGAGAAAACCGTGGTGGGTGACCACCCTCTTGCAGTTTCCTCTTCTGTAAGCAGGGGGGTTGGACTTGGGGACCTCCTATCTTCCATCTCTGGATCCTCTAATCTTAGGAATCTGAAGTGATGTTGCTGTGCCCCCAGTGAGTGAGACGGTTAGTGACATGCCAGTGGAAGGAGGAAGGAAGGATCATTGGGTTGGGAATGGGACTTTGGGGAAGAACCAGGCCTGGCCCTGGCTCCTGAGGATTGAGCGTAACCAGGACAGTCATTCCTATTTCCATGATATTTCCAGAACTTTCCTCACAGCAGCTCTGGGAAGGAAGGAAGGAGAGTGAGCATTGCCTCCATTTTACAAAGATGAAGAAACTGAGATTCCTAAGGGATTTATCCTGCGCACGCAGCTCCTGAACATTGGAGGCGGAATTCAGAAGCAGGCCCCAGTCATAAGAACAATGCCCTTTCTACCATATCAGCATTACTTGGAAAAGCATTGTTGTCAGGCCTGTAGAGTTACCAGTGTCTTCTTTAACTGCATTTTCTAGTCTTTTGCTAATTATACCATAAAAAAAATTTGAAAGCATTTTAGAATAGTGCCATGTGTAATGTGCTTCACCACTTGTCATTAAGGATCTCTGTTAAAGGTGTTCGAGGACATAAACGAAGTTGGTAGTCAGGCCATCCACACATAATGTTATCCTAAACCGATGTCATTTTACCATCACATTAATTGGACTTTACAACTCAACCCTGTCATAATGCCTTGGCATCTGACCACTTAATTGCCTGGGACTCTCACTAGTCTGATCTAGTGCTGGCTCCATGGGAGAGCCAGGCTGCTTCCCATCTGACTGACTGGGACTAGGACAAGGACAGCTTTGTTCCTCTGGAACCAAAGGAGCCCCTCAGAGCGTTGCTTCACCTGATGGGCTTTTTGGCAAAACAGTAACAGCACCCTTTGGGTTGGACAAGCGGTGAGGTTCGTGCTCCTCTCCTACCTATTGATTCAGAATCTCCTCACCCTGGGCCAGTGCTGTAAAGCACCATAAAGGTGCTCAGAGATGTTGGGAGCAAGTCAGAAAAGCTCAATCACTAGATTTTTATGCTATGAGTCTTGAATTTTTAGTGGCTCTTGAGTGGATAGAAGCAGAGAAATTATATCCTTCAATTCCCCAGGGATTGGTGATTTTCATGTCGTGAGTCTTTCCAAGTACACAAATCACAGCCCTAGTTCTGGGCTTGAGCAGACCCTCCTCATGAGCGACTCTGGCTAACCTTGGGTCAGTGATTCTTTCTGAATCTAAGATGCCCTTCCAGCCTGGTCAGATCGACTGGACTTGACTTTGTGCCCACGTGACCCTCAGGAGCAAAGGGCCTGTCTGGGACCCTGGGAGGCCTTCAGGGAAAGGAGGCATTATAGGGTACAGAACTCTTGTGGGAGTACTGCCCTTCCTCTCCCTGTCTTTGGGTAAAGGAAGAATGAGAGAAAAGGTCTCACTGCACCTATACCACGCTGGCTTGAAAGCCTTCTCATCTTCAAGGATTATTAGTGCTGTAGCTTAACTTAGCAGCCTCCTAGTAGTCACTTGTCCCCAGAGCTTCACTTTCTCCATCTGAAAATTAACCATAATAGGAGTTGTTCAGCTTTCTCAATAACCCCTGTGAGTCGTTGTGGGGAAAGTGCTTTGTAGACCTTAAAGTGTGATGTCACTGCGAGCAATTATTACTCTTCTTAATAATAATTGATGAATTCGGTTAGTCTTTTAAAATATGCCTTGTAATCTTCTGTAACAACTCTTTTAAAAGAAGGACCTTCAGAACCTGTTAGATTTATAAAGCCATCATTCTTTAGTAGATAAGTGGTCAAAGTACATGAAGGGTTTTCAAGGAAGAAATGTGAATAATCAGCCGCCATATAAAACTGCTGTCACGTGTTAAGAAGAGTGCAGATTAAGATTTGGTTGTGTGAGCAGCCTGGCAAGGGTGGGGAAAGGCCGGAGCAGTTCATTCTGGGGGCTCAAGGGAAGACTGGAACAGAAGTGGTCGGGCCATTTAGGACAACAGTTTGGCTGCTGGGCTGTTCAGCTACTCTAACCTCCTGCCACCAGATTCATCCTCCAAGGAAGGCCAAGGCCAAAAGACACCATAGGTTCCCAAGTGATTGTAGTAGCATTATTTGGCATCGCAAACAGCTAGAAACAACGTGGATGCAGCTGGGGAATGGCTGAGCATGTGTATGGTCACGCAATGGAATGGAATGTTACTGCATCATTCAGAATGACAGGCAAGAGGGGACTTGGAGGAAATGTTGCAAGGGGAAGTGGGCCAGCCAGGGGAATCCCACATGCAGTAATTAGAACAGTGTGAATGAAGATGACACTGAGGCCACAGAATTCGAGCCAAAGATGAGGGCCAAGTGATAAACCCTGAGACAGTAGCCATCGACTTCCTGTCCCTGGCTACACCTTACCTAGCTCCAGCTGAGGGGTGCTGAGGATGTGGGCTGTGCAGGATTTAGACTCCTTCCCCTCCTGAAAGGCCGCATCTCCTCCCTTGCCAGGAGACTGAATGTGATGGCAAGAGCTCCTCTGAGCAAGTCCTATGCGCCATGGTGTTTAGGTCTGGCTAGGCATGATAGCACACCCAGGATGGGGGCTCAGGACAACAAACAAATGCATTGACTTTACCCCTCAGTTACCTGTCTCTCACCCCCCTCTCTACCTCTTTCCAGCCTGTGATGAACAATGACAAGCACTGCTTTGAATGCTATGGCTATGACATCATCATCGATGATAAACTGAAACCCTGGCTGATTGAGGTAACTGACCCTTCTGCCTGGACTGGCCTTGCTCCCCCTCCTCTTCTGAGAGCTTCCATTGTGGGCATGTTGGGATGGGGGGCAGGTGAGGCCCCCCCCGGCCGGAAGTTGTTCCCTGAGCCACAGCATCCTTCTCTATAAAGGGGCAGCTGTGGAGAGAGCCCAGCTTGACTTGGAAGGGGCTGGGCGTTTCCCAGGCTGGGATGGGAAAAGGACCAAAGAGAGGTTTTTAAAATGGCAGAAATAGAAGCCACGTGGACAGCCTGCTGTGGCTCAGAGAGCACTGGACTTGGAATCAGGAGGGACCTGGGTGCAAATCCCACCTCCAAAATACTGAATAGCCATGTGACCGTAAATCCCTTCACTTCCTGAGCTTCAGTCTCCTCACGGACAAAATAAGGATAATCGCTACAGCATTTATATCACATGGTGTCATGGGGATCACTCACCCAGGCAGCAAGTATTTATGTGTAGCAGACAGAAAGAGAAAGCAAAAACAGCTTCTGTCTTCAAGGATCTCTCCTTCTAAAGAGGGAAACCACACACACACACACACACACACACTTCAGCATCTGTAAGTGGCTATGGATAGCTATCTCTGTGTAGCTAGACAGGACAAGGATCACATGAGATTCCTAGATGATTCCCTTCTGGGGGCAGCTTTTGCTGTTGCTCTCCCTCCAAGAGGATGGCTTTGCTAGGTCTTTATCTTTGGTTGGAATTCTGTGGCGCCAGTGTCATCTTCACTCACGCTGTCATTATTACTGCATGTGCAGTTGCCCTGGCTCAGCTCATTCCCCCCTCACCTCCCCTCCAACACTTGCGGGGACAGACTCGGTTCTGCCAGCGTCGGTGATGTGGAGAGTGAACAATGATCGTAGGCCAGGTGGGCAGCGCCACCGGCCTGGGTGGTTTCCATTTGGTTCTTACAGCTGACATCCACAACATGGGATTCCACTCTACATCCTCAGGCAAACCAAGAAGAGGATTATCTTTGTAACTGAGAACTTGTTACATAGTTTCTTTCTAAAATGTGCATAGTAAGTTGAACAAGAGGCCAACACCATTGCCCTGTGCGTTTGGGTCTCTTCTGTGTGTTTGGGTCTCTTCCGTGTGTTTCTCTCCATCCACTCTTTCCCAGTGGTTCCCTACTTGGATTCTCACCAGGCGCACGGTTCTGCTGGGAGGCAGGAGACAGCCATGAGTTGTCTAGTGAATTTATGCTCCTCGTGCGAGAAGCATAGAAAGTGGCCCATTAGCGGCTGTGACGAGTGACAACGGTCCCCTTTGATAGGACAAACGGGGACAGCAAGCCAGGAAGGAATGTCTTAGAGTACAACAGTAGGGAGCTGACGAGGTGCCTGGAGAAGTGGGTCCTCCTTGGAGGATGCTTAGTGATGCATTGTCCAGTGCCCCTGCAGCTAATGACCATGGTTTTGGCTGACCTAAGCTGGGCTCTGCTCCGTCGTCGTATCCTCATGAGGTTTGTCTGTGTCCGGGTCCCTGGTCAAAGTCACGTTGTATTGTCTCTTTAGGTTAATGCGTCCCCATCTCTTACCTCCAGCACGGCCAACGACCGAATCCTCAAGTATAACCTGATCAATGACACCCTCAACATTGCTGTGCCTAATGGTGAGATTCCAGACTGCAAGTGGAACAAGTCGCCACCCAAGGAAGTGCTTGGCAATTATGAAATTTTGTAAGTTAGAAGAGTGGCTGGGGGTGGGAACATGGGGCCAGCCCCGTCCAAAAGCAGCTGATGAGTGGGGCGTCACAGGAAGCCATTGACCAAGGCCAGGGCTGGGGACCCTCCTCAGGGGTGCTTGGAGAATAAGTCACGGCCCTGCCTCCTCTTGAGGAAGTACATTCCCTTACAGTTCACACTGGGTTTGGCAGGACAAGTACAATCTTCATTTTCCATGTGAAAAGCAAGACCCAGAGAGGCTAATTGCCTTGTCAAAGGTCAAAGTGGACTCTCCCCTCCCTTCGCATGTCTGGCCTCCCACAGAGAGCCTCTCCTGATGCCCCCATCCAAGGTTCTCCTCTCCCACCATCTTGAATTGATTTCTCTCGGCCTGTATTGAAGCCCCTCAGTGTAGCGTTAGCTCCTTGAGGGGACAGCAGGGAAGTAAAAAAGGATAGGCACTTATTGAACTCCTGCTAGATGCACACATTGTGCTGAGGGCTTCACAAATATCATCTTGTTATACTCTCAGAGCAGCCCTGGGAGGGAGGCGCAGAGGACTGAGACTGCCTCCTTTTTGCCTCAGTCTCTTGCCCAGAGTTGGTGCTTAATAAATGCTTATCACACAAGCAAATGAATGAAAAGCTGAACCTCAGCAGTTTGCATTGAGTGGTAAGTAGGTTCCCACTCTTCTCTGTGACACCTCATAGGCCCCTCAGGAGGGTTTAACAGTGAGTGGTTCTTGTCTGGAACAAAAGCCCTGAAAGTTTCCTATCCTGGGCCAGTCTCCTTCTTGTGCCTCCAAGAAACAAAGACAGGCTGTGTTCAGTTGGTGCCCACTGTGAAGGGGGAGCGAAGGGGAGAAGAGTGAGGTCTGGGAGGGCCACAGTGGCCGAGAGCTGCCTCAGAGGCTAGCCACAGTCTAGAGACAACATGCACCCACTGTGTTCTTGTCACTAGGTATGATGAAGAATTAGCTCAGAATGATGGAGCAGAGAGAGACCTGAGAAATCGTTCTGGGCCGTCCATTGGCCTTAAAGGCAGTCGAACCAGAGACACAGGAAAGACTTCTCTGACCACGTGGAAATAGCCTTCTGGCCAAAGCAAAAGCATGTGGTCAGAGCACAGCAATCTGGCGAGGCCCAGCTTCTTCCAGAGACTGCCTCGGACCTCCTCTCTCTCTGACTGACCTCCTTCCCTCCTCTCTCCCTCTGTTCCTTCCTTCCTTCCTTCCTTCCTTCCTTCCTTCCTTCCTTCCTTTCTCCCTGCCTTCCTCCCTCCCCCCGCCTTTGCTGACAGAGGTGTTTAGGAGAAGTCCTTTTCATTGAAAGGTATGAGTTGGATCCTTTTCACTGTGTTTCCATTGCTATTGTACATAATTAATTTTTCCAACAGAAATCTATCATCTTTGCATGTCAGTGAACTTAGTAAATGTCATCACTGTTTTTTAAAGTTAAATTAAAAAAAAACCATGGTTTTAAAAGTTATGTTGAAGGAAATCTATTTGGTCTGAGGACTACTTTGATTCAGTCTTCCTTTTCTTGGACCATCCCTTTGGTGAACAAAGACACAAGTAATGATCTTACCAGAGTTCTCCAGAATTACCTTAGAACCCCAGAAGGGGCCTCAGAGAAAGGGCCTTTCCCAACCCAGAATGGTTCAGGAGGCCTGCCCACCCAGCAGATATCCCTGACAGACCATCCAGCCTTTGGTGGGAGAATGCCCTGCATTGCCCAGAGCTCACAGCTGTGCCCAGCTCCCCCCAAGCCAGTCCATTTGGCTATCGAATGACTCTTTGTTACCAGTCAGACTGAATTTAACCAAAATGACAAACTGAAAGACTAAATTTGTGGTGTGTTTGTGTGAGGCTTAGGATGCCAGGAGCCCAGGTCAGATTGGAGGCCCATTGGTATACTGAGAAACTTCAGGCCCAGGCTTCATGTCCCTGGCTCAAAGCCCGTGGCCAAGTCACTGCTCCCTCAGAGCCCCTGGCAGTCGTGGTATCTTAGAAACAATGTGCCTGAGCTGATGAGCCAGTCTTGGAGTCAGGAACACCCTTGTGGGTTCAGGTCCCATCGCTGATGTCCAGCTGTCTGATCCTAGGCAAGGCCTTTGACCACTCAGTAACCTGGACAATTATATTTGAGAATATATATTACCCATGAGTTGCACCATGAGAGAGAGCATCTCCACTGACCAATCACAATCCAGAGACCTAAAGAGAGTTTATTTGGTTCAGGCAAGCCTAAGCAGCAGTTCCCTCATTCACAGCCCTGACAAGGAGCATCTAGACTCTTTTGGAAGATTCCAGGGATGGTGAACTTGCTAAATCCTGAGGTGGGCCATTCTGCTAAGGGATGGCTCTCATTAGTGAGAGGGCTTTTCAACATCAAGGGAGAACTTGCCTCTCTGCAGCCTCCCCCACTGGGCCTCCTTCTGTCCCTGAGGCCAAACAGAACAAAACAAGTCCTCCCATTCACAGAACAGCTTTCTCTTCCCAGTCTTTTGGACCATTCCTGAGATGGCCCCTCACTGTCCTGCAGCCACTGTCCCCTCAGTGCTCTGGCCTCAAGGTGTCTCTCCTTCAAGACTGAGGGCTGAATATGTGTGGGCACAAATGTAATCTGACCAGCTCAGGGGACAGTGTGAATATTGTCACCTCCCTCACTCTAGACATTGAAACTGGATGGAAATGGAAATTCCCTTTGGAGAGATGACAAGGAGTTAGTCACCTAGTGCCAAGAACTTCTGGGTGGGAAATGTAATATCATCTGAAGAAGAAAGAAACCCCAACCCCGCCAGGTCAGGTTTTGTCAAATATTGACCCTTCTATTAATGATGTCATGTGCAAAGGCAGATGTTTCCTCTAGGTCTTCCAAAGCCGACAGGGGTAGGAAATGTGTGCAGTGCTGTGAGCGGGCTCTGGAAAAAATTGTCAAGTGTCAACAGTGTGTTTTGCAGAATGACCCAGAGCTGCCAGAATGCCCCCTCCCAGAATTGTCCCTGATGGTGAAGTCCTTTCCTCTGGTCATTCCCCAGGCCTTCTCCTTTGCTGAAGGGCTCCTACACCCTCTCATCCTTTCATTGTTCAGCTTCTTTGCTGCTGAGAAGTGTCCGTGTTCAGAGTGAATAAAGTCTTATTAACTGATTTTGTCCTGCCTCAATCCCTTATGGTACAGAAGGGGACTCGGAGCTCCCTGAGAGAAAGGAATTTCCCACAGTCAGACAGCCCATAATTGGCCAAGGACCAGCACTTAGACTTTGGTCTTGGGCCTCCAAGGCCTTAGCCACTCCCAGGAATCCTAGCTGTCACTTGGTGAAAAAGTTCATTTTTGTCTCTCCCTTTTAAATTTACAAAGCAATTTTTTTGAAACACTTGCTGTCCAGTCCCAAGGCTGCTGCTCTCTATTTCTGTGACATTGGGGAAGTCACTTAAATTCTCTGGGGGCTGGGTTCCTTATTTGGAAACCAAAAGAGGGTCTGAATTTAAACGGGAGCAAGGCTTCTTCCAGCCCTTTTCTGTGCCTTGGCCCCTAGGACAATTAGTCTGGAAAACCAAGGGACTCCTCTCAACTGCATTGCTTGATGCACAGGGAAACAAATGCTGTTTATAGACAGTTATCAAAAGATTTACAAAATGAGCTTGTCTAATCTGAGTGGAGGAGCCCTGGGCTGGATGATCTTTCTGAGTCCCATGATCCAGAGACCATCCCTGTGGGGAAGTCACCCCAAGTCTTGCCCCTATCATGGGTGAGGAGAAGGAGTTTCAGGTTAGTGACTTACTCTGGGAGGAAATCCAGACTCAGTCTCCTGACTCCCAAGTCCAAGACTCCTTCCATTGTACCATCCTGCTCCACATGCTTTAATCTGAACCTTACCATGCCTTATCCATGGTTTTCAGTTGTAAACACAATCTTCCCTGCTTTCATCAGCTAGCCAAGCATTCTGGTCCCCACCAGCATCCCCAGCAGGGATTTGATCCATGGTTCTCTGAGAATGTACTTCCCCTGCTTCCCCCACTACCTGCAGCTAGACAGGCCTGTCCTGCCCTTATGTATTATAATAGATGGCTAACCCAGGGGAAAGAAACATCTTCAGGCTGACTTGGGGTAAGAGGCATTTCAAAGTTCCCTCTCCCCGCCTCGAGCATCACCAAGTCCTCCTCACCCCATGCTGCTTGTGGTTTGGCCAAAGAAAACCTTGAGTCATTCTATCACATGGTTTTCATGCAAAATGAGATACATTTGATAAGGTGGATGCAGGGCTTTAGACTTTTCTGCAGAATTATTGAATGTAAATAAAATAATGAGATTCTCTTTTGGTTGAGGCTGCTCCCAGCCTAGGCACAATGACATATCTGATTCTGCCTAACTAAAATGTTCTAGCCCTTTGCCTGGTCCTTGCCCTCTCTCCTGCCCGTCTCTCACTTTCTGCCTTGTATTGTGCTCACAGCTCACTAGCTGTAGGATCCTCTGGAAGGCTAGGGGCTGGGTTACTTTTGACTTTTTATGTTGTCGGGACTATAAAATTTGAATGTAGGCCCATGGTGGGTAGGCATTAAGAACTGTAGGTTGAATGCCCAAGGTACTCTAGGCTGTGAGACTGTATCGGAGGATGGTGACACCTGAGCAGACATCCTCTCTCTGCCCCCAGAGCACTCCCAAAAACAAGGGGCCATCCAGCCTCTGCTGACAGAGAACCTACCACACCACACCCTTGAAGGGGTCTTTTCCTTATTTGACCACTTCTAAAAAAGTGCCAGGTTCTTCCTATGTACTGAGTGAAAACTCTGTCGGGGTGAGGAGAATGGGGGAGGGGGGGCGGGGCACAGCCTTTCCTTATACCACTCTCTCTCCTCCCTCCCTCTCCCCAATTGTCTTTTCTCCAAGATTAGCATCCCCGGCTCCTTCATTATATGACTATGGTTTATGGAGGTCATGACACAGAAGCTAGAATATGTTGTTATCCCATAAAGTACCCTCGAGGAATAGCTTGTTGAAGGAGGGAGTGTTATGAGGGAGTACCATTTTTACCAAGATTTCCAAATTTAGATCTACATTGCTTATAGATTTGGAAAACCTTCCTGCATAGGGAGTGTTAATTCTGGGATCATGGCCACATGCCAGGTGAGGAAACAACATTTCAATGACTAAATTTCTCCCCCAGAATTTCCAGTTGTACAGAATAAATGTTATGTCCCTGACCCAGGCTGGAAACTCAGTCATCCTTGCCTCCTCCCTCATCCCTACCCCTTACACCCAACCAGTCCCAAGGCCTTTTGGTCCTAATTGGGCAGTTATTTATCTACACCCGTCACCTCTCCTTGCCGTTATTACCATGACTTCTAGCCTTGTTTCAACCCTAATTACCTTCATTCTGAACTCTTGCAGGAGTCTTCTCACTGGTTCCCTATCTCTACCTTCTTCCTCTCCTGATCTGTCCTTTGCATTATTTACTGTCAGATTTCTAAAAGCACAGTCTTGACCCTATCAACCGCCCTGGTCAGAAGTCTGTCATGGCTCCCCCTTGGCAGAAGGTAGAGTCTCAGCTCCTTAGGCTGGCATCTGGGGCCTTTGACGCTGCTGTCCCTTCCATGTGATTGGGCCAACCCAGAAAGTTCTCCTGTTCCAGAGGATAAAGCTCCTGGGACTATGATAGCCTGGGGCCCTTTCTAAGTGTCTTTTGAATGAACGAAATGTGCCTCCTGCTCCATGAAGCCACCTTGGATTCCAGCAGAAAGGGCCCCTTCTGGGCCCAACCTCTCTCTGTTCTATATGTCCCACCCCCTAAGGGCAAGGACTGGATCATTCTTCAGCCTTTCATTCCAGTCCCGACTCCTTTGTTTCCCTTTGGACATGAAATATCAGAGGCAGAAGAAACCTTAGATGACAGACCTCAGTATGAGCTGAGCCAAGCCATCAGCAGTACAGTGCAACCACCAGTGAGGTCAGTGGAATCTTAGGAGGCATCGAGAGACATCCAAGGCCAAGGAGGAGGCAGCTCCTCTGTGCTCTGCCCTCTGCCCTTATAGCCTCAGGATTGTCTTCAGAGTTGGGCAAAAACCTTGTAGGGAGCTCAGGACAAGCTGAAATACGTCTAAGAGCAGGCGACCAGAGAGAGGGGTGATGGGACTGGAAACCGGATGAGGGTCAGTTCAAGGAACCGAAGATGTTTCACATTTGGAATGGGGACAGACTTGAATCCAAATGGGACAGCCTGTTATCTGGAAAAGGGATTAGACTTTTTCTCCTCCTGCCCCAGAGGAGCTTGATGTGGGTGGGGTAGGGCAGGTTCTTGGCTTGGGAGGTGTTAGGGGAGAGATCATGGAGAAAGTTAACAAGATCCAGATCTTGGCGGGATGGAAGAAATACCTTCCCAACAATTAGAACTATCCACAAATAAAATGAACCGCTTTGAGACGTCTGGAGGTCCTTAAGAGAAGGAATGACCACTTTCTGTGGATTTCAGCTCTTGACTACATCTGAGGCCCTCTTCAAGTGCTGAAGTTCTGTGATTCTGTGAAAGGAAGCCTAGACCCTGCCAAGAGACCAAGGTTCTTCCTTTCTTTTGTTCACAGTGTCTTTATTACTGAACTCTCTAGGGCCTACATCCACATTCAGGAAGATCTCTCGATCAATCAGGAAATATTTATTAAGTGCCTGCTACGTGCCCAGCTCTAGGGATACAAAAAGAGCCAAAAGATAATCCTAGCCCTTAAGTAGCTCAGAATCTAAAAGGGGAGACAACATGTACACAAATATATGCAAAACTAGCTGTGTAGAGGAGAAATAAGAGATAATTAGCAAGGGAAGTCAATAGAGTTAAAAGGAGGTAGGAAAGACATCCTGCAAAACACGAGATCTTGGCTGGAACTTGAAGGAAGTCAGGGAAGCCAGTAGGTGGAGATGAGGAGGGAGGGTATCCAGGCAAGGAGGACAGCCAGAGAGAAGGACCAGAGCTGAAAGTGGAGAGTCTTGATTGTTGAACAGCAGAAGGCGGGTGTCATTGGATCAAAGAATATGTGTGGGGACTAAAAGCAGACTGGAAAGGGATAAGGGAGCTGGGTTATAAAGGACTTCGAATGCTAAGCAGAGAACTTTGTATTTGAACCTGGAGGCAGGAGGGAGTCACTGGAGTTTAATGAGTAGGGTAGTGATATGGTCAGACCTGTACTTCAGGAAAGTCACTTTGGTGACTGGTGATTGGTGAATGGAGGTGGGGGAGAGACTTGAGGCAGGCGCCCCCCACCTCCCCCAGCAGGCTTACAATGGTGCATCTTCTCTTGTGCAATTCAGAGCCAAGTGTCTCCATGAGTCTCCTATAGAAGTGGCACACTAGACCCCAAAGATCTCCTGGTTCTTCTCACATCTAGGGGATGCTGGTTTAGCACCTTCCCCTCTCCTAACTTTGGCATCACGTTACCTCATAACTTGCTGCCGACATGCAACAAACCCTTTGTGCCTGCTAGGCATTTTTTTCATCACCCTCGTGGTTCCTAGAGTTTTTTATTTTTCTGAAGTATTGGCCTTTGATGATCTGTAGCCATTGATTATCTCTGTGAAGACAATGGTGCTTTTATAAATCAGTTTAGGATAATTGAAAGTGTTGCCCAAATCTCCAATACAATTAAGACGTCTCGTCTTCCTCTGGATTCAGCTTATTGTCTAATTACAGTGAAAGCATATCTATTCTACTGAGGTACTCACTCATCACTCAACAGTCTGCCCTTCCTGTTGCAAAGCCATTGTCTGGCCAATAGAGGTTTTCCAAACACTTTGTTTTTCCAGGGTGGATGGTTACAACAGTCTATAGATTTCTCTCAGGAAGCTTTGGATTGTCATGGCACTTGATGCAATTAATATGATGCCTTCTGCAAATAGGAGCCTTTCTTAGTCTGAGCTCCATCCAGTCCTTTCTTTAATATCTTGATAACTGTGTTTCAGTAGAATTGATTTCCTGTGTAATGCTGTGTGTTTTATTTTATTCATTTAAAAACATCATTCTGAGAAGGGGCCCGTGGGAGCCCCCCAGCACAGCTCTTTATGAGTTGAGAGGAATCTGGGATGGATTCCGGACAACAAGTCTTCCAAGATACTGGTAACCTTTCTGATTGTTTCTTTATGCCTGTTATGAACCACTCATATTTGACTTATTATCATTATTACGGCTGTGCCTTGTGTCCCATGCTAACCTTTTGGGGCAGGAACTACGTCCTCTACCAAAGGAGCCATCAGGGTTGCAGCCTCCACATGTAAGTGGCTGCCTGTGCCACAGATTCAGTTTAAGCTCCGGCTCCAGTTTCAGCCTTAGAGACCATGGTGGGAGTCTTCTTTGTGAAACACACATCATCTTGCAGGACCCCACAGCGGAATGATGCCATTACCCTGGTCTACACTTCTTAGTGGAGCCCAAATCACCTCCAGCCTTCTCTCTCTCTCCGTCTCCTCTCTCTGTCTCTATCTCTCTTTCTCATACACAAACACACACACACTCTGAACAAATACTGGTTCTCCGCTTCCCTAAAGGTATTCAAACATACAGACACACTTTCTCTCTTGTTGTCTGAGAGCCTTGTGCCTTTTGGGATATGGTCCCCCTCCCCACTCCCATCATGGCTGGTATAAAACTTAAATTGACCTGGCATCTAGCTCTTGGTCCTGACAGCTGGAGGCTCAAATGACTGACTGCCCACCAGCACTGCAGAATCATTAGCAGCCCCTGCCTGCCTGCCCTGGGTCCTGCCCTGAGACAGAAGGATCTCACAGCAAAGCCACTCATCCTCTCCTAACCCATGAGGAGAGGCCTGTTGGGATCCAGGGTCCCCTCCCCCAAATGGTCTATGCTTGACCCTTGTTGATAAATAGTTGTGATCAACTCTGCCCTGGTCAGATTCCATGAGGAACATTGTGTTCAGTTCTGAGCACCCCTGTGAGGAAGGAAGCAGATAAAGCTGACAGATGGCCAGAGGAGGGCAGCCAGGATGGTGACAGCCCCCAGGCCATGTCATCTAAGGACTGTGTGAAGGAACTGAGGTTGTGGAACGAGAAGAGAAGGTTCTGAGGAAACAAGGTTGCTGCCTTCAAATAGATATAAAGGTATATTATGGGGGAAGGGGTCAGACTGATGATATCTGGGGATATCATCGAGGGACTGCCCCAGGACATAATGGAGAAAAGGGTGGGGGACATCAGGTGAGCCTCGAGTTCTGTAGGGGAAACAGGCCTATTCATCTCCATATTTGGTGACTGTCTTCAGCTCCTGAGTCATTCTTCCTCTGTGGATAAGGAGTTCCATACCAAATTTTCAGTCTTCCTCCCTCCCCAAATTCCACTTACTCTCTGGGGACCTGGGTTACTCTACAGGTGATAGACCCTTGCTTCCCAGACCTAACTCCTGTGGTGTGTAGCTTCATCCAACTACCACCACACACCAAGATCACAAATACTGTACATTCCCTATAGACACTGATGTTCCCTCTTTGGTCCTTCAATCTCCTTGCACGCTTCTCCCCTTCCTTCCAGATCTGTCCTGATTGCAACAGTCTCATCAGTTCACCAACACCCCCTTTCCTATGTTGTCCCTCTTGCTCTGGCCTCACTTTTCAGACTTTGTTTACCAGTTCAACTTGACCCCCTGAGTCTTTTGCCTCTTGTCCTGTCACCTGGCACCCATTTCCTTCTCTTCCTCAAACTGCCCTTCACTTCTGTGTATTTTCATTCCCTCTTTTGTTTCTTTGCAAAGACTTATCACTGTGGATTCCAGCTGTTGTATTCTGCCAATTGTTTCTACTGGGCAGCCCAAGGTTCTGTGTTCACAGTTCTTGCATCTCTTTTAAAGCTTCTCTCTCTTGGGAATCCACAGGCTCCCTGCCTCTTCAGGTGGTGATTCATGCCTCTTCATCCATGTCTGGGCTCTTTAAACAGATCCCAAAATGTGATCACTTAGGGGCTCCTCTTCTCTTGTGTTAATGTCCTCCCAATTCTATCTGCTTACACACAAGGTAAAAAGTTGAGTTTTCTTCTTCCTAAGCTCTTTAGAGATCAGTCTTTCCTGCCAGTAGTCCCCTTATCATTCACTTCCTGACTCCTTCCTCTTTGATGGCAGGTTTTCAGGAGCCTGGACTTCAAAATCATCTTGTTCTGCTTCCATATTGGAGAGGTCTATGTGTCTTGCTTGTGTCTCTGCCACAAGTGTGTGGGAAAGGATGCAGTGTTGAGTTCTGTTGTAACAAATACTTATGAGCTGTGAGACTTCAGGCAAGTCCCTGTCAGCCTCAGTTTCCTCATCTGTCATAAGGGAGGATAGTAGCAGGCTATGCTTCATGAGGTTGTTCAGTCAGTCAGTAAACATGTATTAAGCACATACTATGTGCCAGACACTGCTCAGGAGACTGCCCTCCAGGGACTGTACATTGTGAGCTATCATCATCATCTCCTTTGAAATGCTGGCTCTCTCCAGACTCTGCCACACGGGCAGCGAAGGCAAAGGGAGAGAGGGAGAGCCTGAGTCGGCCGGCAGGAAGTGGCCCCTGAGCTGGGGCTGCCCTGGGGAATGGAGAAAACCGGATTCATGGCCAGAGAAAGAGCTGCATTCAGGACCATCTGAAACTGTTCTCAGTCTGTGAGGCTGTTTCCTGGCATGGCCCAACCTGCTTCCCCAGAACAGAGCAAGTCTGTGTGTCCACAGAGAGACACAGGCAGGAACAGAAAGTCTCTAAAGGAAGGGGATGGGAGAGAGAATGGAAAGTTCAGGGAAAGCCCTCAAGCCTTCATGCACCCGCCTGTGTGCTCATGTACACACACACACACACACACACACACACACATGCACACACACGCACACACATGCACACATACACGCACATACCCCCTCCCCAAATACTTACAGACATACACATACTTCACACACAGACATAAACACACATTCACACACTCACAGACACACATACAACTTACACTCATACTTACAGACATAAGCACAACTGAGATACACAGACACACTCATACAGACACGGACTCCCCCCACATACACACTCATCAACACACATGCTTTCACAATTCACACATAGACACAGATACACACTCACATTCACATGCTCACAGACACACACATACACAAACTCTCTCTCTCTCTCCCACACAGACACACACACACACAGACACACACACACACACACACCCCTCTTTTAGGCTAGCTGGCTGTTTATCATTGTCCAGGTTCTAGGAGCTTAGAATGAGGGGGCCTTTGGGAGGAGGTCACCCTGTCCTCCCCACTCCTAAAGGAGGCTGCTCTCTTTGATTGCTGGACAAGCGGCCATGTGTCTATGCTACCAGGAGGGAAGTAGTTCCCTTTCCTTCAGTTAACAAGGATTCCTTAAGCGTCTCTGAGCCAGCCCTGGACTCAGGCACTGGGATACATACAATCATTCCTTCCCTCAGTGAGCTGACCGTCTACCATGCATAGGCAAGTAAATAGCAAAGACAGGAGATAATTTTGGAGCAGAGAAGGGGCACAATGCTTGAAAGGAGGGCCCTCTATGGAGCAGTATGTCCAGACCAAGTGGCTGGACCAAAGTTTGAGGGGTGGGTGGGGTCAGGTGGTGGGTGAAAAGAGGAAGGGGACAACCCAGCCTGCAAAGGCTCTTAAATGCCAAAGAGTGAATTATATTTTGTCCTAGAGGCAAGAGGAGACCATCAAGGCTTCTTGAGCAGAAGCCGGCAGTGGTTGCAAATACCTAGTGATATTTGGATGGATGATGTGTGGGCTTGGCTGAGCCAGTGAGAGGTCCTAAGGGCCTGGCCTAGGATGAGCCACATCAAGAAATATGGAGTGGAGTGAGGTGTGGTCAGGGGACCAGTCTGGGAAGGGGCCTGTGGTGCTCCCCCTCCTCCTCAGGAGGCTCAGCTCAGGGACTGACACCTGCAGGAAGGCCCCCTTCCTCCCCCCCATTATTAGAGGCAGCTAGAGACCCCATAGTACACAGAGTGCTGGGCCTCAGACACTTACTAGCATGTGACCCTGGACAAGTTGCCAATGTCTGCCTGACTCAGTTTCTTCTGCTGGGAGGGTCAAATGAGATATTTGTGAAAAGTGCTCAGCACAGTGCCTGGCACACAGCAGGTGTTCCCTTCCCTTTCCTGAAATGAACATGTATTCAGTCATCTCTTTGCATGTATTGTCTCATTAGAAGCAAGGGCTCTCGATGCAAGACAAGGAATACTTTCCATTTTTCCTTTGTATCCCCATGCCTAATAGGGTGTTTTGCACACCGTAGGTGCTTAATAAGTGCTTACTGACAGGGACATTTACCCCCTATCAATTCAGGCTCTCCATTTGCCAAAACAGCACACACACCAGGCATCCTTGTATTGCTTAGGGCTCTTGTCCGCAGCCACGGGGCTGGGGGGCCCTCCTCTGGATTAGGAGTCCAGCACCTTTTTGGTGGCGTGGGGGCCTGTGGACCAAGCCTTCCCAGAATCCAATTATGTTGAGATAGCATGAGAAAAATGGCAGAAGAAAAAGCAAGTTTGGCCCCTGGGGAAAAGCCCCTTCCCCACCATCTCTAGAGCCTCTGGGGGAAGCAGAGCATGGGGCTGTGGGAAGGAGAGAAGGAGGGAGCAAAGGAAGGGAAGGAGGAAATGAGGAAGGACTTCTCAAATTCTCCTCTGCTTCCTTATCTGTGCTCACATGTGCCCACATAGGATGGAATACGATGGCAGGGAACCTTCCTTTTTGGTCTTTGAGTCCCCACAACCAACCCAGGGCCTTGCCAAGAAGAGGTGCCTGATATGTGCTTGTCAAACGGCATTCAATGTATAGTGTATAGCACTTATGCAACACTAAGAGTAGAAGAGGTCCTTGGAAGTCACGCAGGGGTCTGAAGCCACTAGGGGGCACCACAGAGACTGGAGTCAGAAAGACCTGAGTTCAAATGTAGCCTCATTGTATCCCTGGGCAAGTTGTTTCTCCTCTGCCTGCCTGCCTCCGTTTTCCCAACTGTAAAATGGGATAATAACAGCGACTACTTCCCAAGGGTTGTTGTGAGAATATTTGTGAAGCTCTTACTTAACATAGTGCCTGTCACAAAGCAGGTGCTCTGGAAAGGCTTATATTCCTTTCCCTTCCCCTCTACAATATACCTCTTCCCGAACACCTTCAGGGATGGGGAACTCACTACCTCAAGAATTACACTTGGGCACATTATTTTTTTCTGCAAGCACATTCTCTGCTGGTGTTCTCTTAGTGACCCAGGTCACCCCCTCCCAGTCAGGAGCTCCCCTCTCATTAGCGCAGGCCTCCCCTGGACAGGGGCATGCCCTCTCTGTGCCCAGATGATGTTCTCATTATGTTTAATGACACATGCTCCAGGCTGAAACCAGAGTCGTCAGCCTCAAACCAGTTGTACAAAAACCCAAGCTGTGATAACAGGAAGGGGTGGCTCTGGAGCCATGGCATCGCTGGGCAGGCCACCCACACTGAGGGCCTAGGGCACATTGTGCCCAGAATTGTGCACCTGAGGAAAGATGAAAGGAGACAGATTCAGCCCCATGAGAGTCGATGCTTCTTCCTCTTTCCCGCTGAAGCCAGCATAGGATGGGTCCAGCGCTGGGCTCCACATTTTAGGAAGGATGCTGATAAACTGAAGAGTTTCCCGAGGTGGGCGAAGGGCCTTCCGATCATGCCATGTTTGTCTCCAACCTGGAGAAAGGGGCCCTGGAGGGGCGGGGTAGGGAGCTGATTCCTCCTGCTAGCACCGTCAGCAGGTTTCTGCAGAACCGGGCACAGCTCGATTCCAATCCACCCAACTAGTATTTATTAAGCGCTGATTAAGGGCCAGGACTGCAGAGACAGCACGGATAGCACCCCTGACCTCAAAAATTGTCTTCATACTGCTGGGGGGAGAAGCATCTAACAGGTATCCAGACCAGTGGGCTGGGGAGGTAAATAGCTGCAGGGTGGGTGCGGGTCAGGGAAGCTTCAGGAAGGAAAGTGGCCACGGAACTAAGCCTTGAATGCTGATAAGGATGGCAGGGGGAGGGAGCACATTCCGGCCTCCAGGGACAGCCGGTTCTGAAGGAAATGGAATGCTGCTTTGGGCACCGGAGCTGGAGCCTAGAGGACTCTCAAGGGAGGAAGGCTTGGGGTGAAATGGGGAATGAAGCAGGGCTGAATTTGATCCTTGAAGTAATCAGGAGCCCCAGAGGGTTTTTGAGCAGGGATGTACACTGGTCAGACCTGTGCCTTAGACAGATAGATATTTGGTGGTTGTAAGGAAGCTGGATTCTCCAATCCATCCAGAATGGAGGCGACCAATTATCATACAAGGAAAATTCGGACATGCAGGGTTAGGCCTGAAAGGCTGCCAGGGAGGGAGGAGAGGGCTCTCTCTGTCCTTCAAGGGAGGCAGGGACTGCTTTGGTGCAAAGGTTCCAGATGGGATTCCCCCATACTGGGAGGGCTCAGTGTTGGTCATTTAAGTCTCTGCCAGCTCTGAGCTTTCAGGAGTCTAATTCATAACTATCAAATTCTCACTCCATTCCTGGACTGGGCTCTGTGCTGGAAAAACCAAGATGAAAAACAAACCCACCGTCCTTGACCCAAAGCAGCACAGTCTTACAAAGTTACAGGGAAACTGAGAACGCACTTCATAGGATTGTGGATTTCAGACAAGAGGGATACTTATTAGCTGTGTGACCTTAAACCTCTCTCAGTCTCGGTTTTCTCATCAGTGAAATGGGGATAATAACAGCCCCTCGAGCTCAGAGAGCTCTTGAGAAGAGTTAGTAAGATGAATGATACATAATACACTTTTCAGGCCTGAAGGTCTATAAAAATACTGGCAAGTAGGATTACAGCTCCACGGATGACTAGTTGCTGTACACAGTGCATAAAAAGACAATAAATAGGGAAAGCCCTTAGGTGGGAAGGACTCTTCTTGACGGAGGGATCAGAGGAGGTGACCCTCAACTGGTCACTGAAGGAAGTGAAGAATTCCAATGGACAGAGATGGCCGCATTGGTGTCAGATGTTGGAGATGGATAAAATCATGGAGGTGGGAGAGGGCATGGTGGAAAGTAGCATCTATTTGGGAATGGAGTAAAAGACATGGCAACAGCCTCAGAAACTTCTTACCTCGGTACCTGGCTGTCCCAACCCCCTGAGAGAGGAGAGGAAGGGGTCCTCATGAGTGCTGCACAAAAGAGATCATTTCTTCTGAAGTCGTTGGGTGGGACCAGGACCACTCAGACAACCTTTCCCCTCTCCCTGCTAATGTGCCCTCAGGGCATCCAAGTCAGACTCGGATGGGTATTGAGAGTGTTAGAATTAGATTAAAAATAGATGAAGGAGTGAAAATGAGGCCACCTTATGGAGGGAGGGGAAAGGAGGGAATTGATGACAGACTGACTGGGAAAGGAAATCAGAGCAGCCGGGTCAAGTTTAGTGAGCAGAAAGGAGCCAGAGACTTTATTAAGCTCCTGCTGTGTGCTAGCCACTGCACTGGGCTTCCCTCCAGGGTGTACATTCCACTTAGGGGGGACCCCAATATGGGCTAAGATAAGTATTTACTGTGTATATTGTCTGCATAATGTATTTACAGAGTAATTTGTAGGGGGTGGGGGAAGGTACTAAGACTCCATGGAAGGGGATTAGGGAGAGGATCCTATACCTTTGGGAAGGGCAGTGATCTGAACTCAGGGGCACAGAGAGAGAGGCCTGCTCATTTTGAAGGCATAAATCCATGCCTATTCACTCATTCACTGACCCTGGATTCCCAAGGCCCCCTGGCCCATTGGGGCTCATCTGATAGCAGGGCAGGGAGGGCACAAGAAATGGCCACTGGCTCCTTCACTAGAATTATCAACTTTGCAGTGAACTGAGCTTTTGAAAGGCCAGTTGTTTTCTTGGGGAAGGGGAGGATATGAGGGAGAGAGAAAAGATGGTTTGGGAAGGTAGATGTATCCTAAGTCCACCCATTCTTCTTGGGACACCTCTTACTGTCAGGAAGAATTTCCAGATCTCAGACTAAAACCTGCCTCCTTGGAATGAGCTGCTGACCCCCAGCTGATCTGCCTGCCAAGGTCAAGCTCCTTCTCTCATAGGACAAACCTTTCAGAGGCTTCGAAACAGTCATTCTGCCCTCTTCCATCCTCCTCTTAACTACCTGTGATGTTAGGGAAGACTTCTTGGAAAAGAACCCATTTCCTGGGGATATCTGAGAATTTGGAGGGTGCTGGCCTGGTGCCCACAGCAGAGGAAGATCGGGAGACAGGAATGGTAGTGGAGAGGTAAAGTTCACGTGGAGAGGAGACAGGTTTGGAGTGGGAGAGGAGGAATGAACTGGAACCTTGTTTGGGAGAGCAGCAGGTGGGGAGCCACCAAGACTGGGAAGGGGAGAGAGAATAGGATGTGTGTGATGGGGAGAGAAATCAATGGAGCATTAGAAAGAGAGGGTGAATTGGAGAGGACAAGGGTTGGGCTTTACAGGGAAGCAGGAAGAAGGTAGAAATGACAACACTTATTAAAGACAGAAGCACTAGCATTGTTCACTATTAAATAAAATTTTAATTAAAAATTGCAATTTTAATTTAAAATAAAAATTTCGATTCAAAATAATTTGTAATTTTAATTTAAAATTAAATTTTTCATTTTGAAATTTTAATTTAAAATACAAACTAAGAATTCAAAAAAATAAAATAATAGCTACTCACCTTCTATAACATTTTATGGATCCCAAAGATCTTTTCAAAATATAGATTCTTATTGATTCCCTTTGTATTTGTATCTCAATCATTTCTAGGGGGAAAGCCCCACTTCCCTTTCCCTCCATTTCTCCCCCACCCCATTCAGCCTTCCCTAGTCTGAAGCAAAGCGAGACCACCTCGTCAGGGGATCGATCACATCTGCCATATCTGACCTTCCAGCCTAGCCTCCCACCTCTCTTCCCTGAGGTCCGAAGCATTTCCTCACAGTCCCCTTGGGACTTCTAAAGTGCAGGCATCCACTTGGCCAGTGGTGCCTTTGGCTGGCTGGTGTCCCAGGTCTGGGAGCTGGAAGCCCTTAGTGGGAATCTTGAGATCAGTCCCCAGCACCTTTGGAAACCTCCCTTTCCTCATCTATAAAAGAGGAGGGTGATCCTTAGATGAGATAACGGGTTTGGCAAACTTGAAATGTTGGATCTTTCTGTGGTTTATACTCCTTAGCTCCCAGAGTTGCTGTGAGGAAGCTGATTTTTACCTTTAAAGTACCCTGTGAGAGAAGGGATTATTATTGTTACAGATGCAAATGCATTCTACAAGCCTTAATTAATTAAGCAGGTCTACCAAGTACTGATCTGGTGGTGGGGATGCAAAGTCAAAAATCAAACGCGGGGAATGGTGAGAAAATGCAGACCTGCACAAGGATGTCCAAAAAAGAAACAGATAAAAGGTGTGGGTGGGGAGCCTGAGGAGGGTGGCCCCTGCTCAGTCATGGCCTCTTGAAGAAGGTGGCCCTTGAGATGATCCTCGAGGAACCAAGGGCTCTAAGGGGGAGGGGAGGAGGAAAGGCATTCCAAGCAAGGGACCCAGCTCCAGTACAATGGCAGGAGATGTGTGAGAAAGAAAAAACAGGTCTGCTTGGCTGGACTGATGCATTTGCAGAGGGAAAGCGACCAGCTGTTGGGCCTGGTTGGGAAGGTCTTTAAAGTCATCACAGAAGAGTTTTATGTTTGATGCTGGGGGTAATAGGGAATCACTGGAGGTTATGTAGGGAAGTGACATGGTCAAAATCAGGGGTGGCCGCATGGAAGCGTCCCACAATTTCAATTCGTTTAATTAGCATTTATCTAATGCCTACTGTGTGAGCAATATGAGCAGGATTCAGGTATGCAGAGAGCAGGCATCCCTGAGCCAGGAGGGTGGGATTTCAGAGCTGGTGGGGATTTTATGGATCACCTTGTCCACTTTCTTATCTTAAGAAGGAAAAAACTAAGGACCAGGAGAAGGCACTTGTCCAAGGTCACAGCTGAATCGGGCTAGGTGGAGCTGGGGGGAGATGGGGGCGGGGCCGGAGAGGCATCTAGAAGCCAGTAATCCAAGTGTTTAAAGCCTTGAACTTTTCCACCTAGTTTATAGGGTTGAACAGAAAACCCCAAAGGAGACAAAACAAAGCAATTTCACCCCCCTTCCCCAAAGCGATAGAATATCCTGCAAGTAGCTCCCCAGAGCTGAGCAAGGGGTGGGGGCATCCTTGAAATTACGCCAGGGGCCTTGCTGGCCTGTGCAGTCTCTGGGGACCCCTGAACATGGCCGAGGGCCTCTCCAGTTTCTCTCTCTGTTCTTATACCAGGAAATAATTGACACTCAACACCTGAATTAGCAGGGCCTTGTTTAGCTTGTGGGTGTGGGCTGGGGAGGGAGCTCCCATTGGCCTGGGACAGCTCTTTCTTAGGCCTGGGCACCAACACTGATTTGGCCCCTGTGATGAGCAGTAGGGCATTCTTAGACATCTTAGACAGATCTATGGCCCATCCTTCAAGGCCTACCTTGAACAAATCCCTCCAGCTTGAAGTGACCTTCTCATTGTGTGACCTCTGTCAATTAGCAGTCAACATACATCTGTTAAATCCCTGCTATGTACCAGCTACTGCGTTCTGTTCTTTCTGGGCACACAGAGACAAAAATGAAACGGCCCCTTGTGCTTGTGATGCTGCTCACGTATGTGGGGGATCTACCACATCGTTTGAGAAAGGGAGAACACGAACCCCTGGGAATGGGGTAGGCCAGAACCCAGAGGAAAAGGCCTTCGGGCGGTGGTGGTGTCTCAGCTCAGACCCCAGGGAAATCTGGGAAACTCAGGTGAGGAGAGCATTTCAGCCATGAAGGGACAGTCCATTCAAAGTATGGAGGTGAGAGATCAAGGGCTGCAGGGCCGCAGGGAGGTATGTCAGTGTGCGGCCTGAGAGTGAGGAGGGAGTCCGGTTGTGAAGAACTCTGAATGCCCAACTGAGGCTTTTAGTTTTGACCTGGAGGGTAATAGGGAGCAGCTGGAGTTGATAGTGGGAGAACAGGGCTGGAATGCTATGGTCAGACCTACATCTCACAAAAATCTCTTTGGTGGGCGTGTGAAGGATGGAGCCAAGTGGGGAGAGACCACAGGCAGGGAGACCAAACAAGACTGTTGCCAGGTGCACATGCTGGTCTCCAAAAGTCTTATTGATAGCCTTAAGCTTAAAATGCCACTGAGACTTTGGGGACATCCTGTATAAACTAGGAAGTCTGAGGACTTCCATTGACCCACAAAGTAGCTGTGGAAACACTTTACAAAAGAGGCTCTATGAGAATTAATAACTGGTATATTTCACCAGGGGCTATACAGGTAATGACTTTGCACCCACGGTCTCAGTTCTGTAATACTTCGTAGCTGACAAAGCAGGCTCCTTCCTACCTACAACCCTGTGAGGTGAGTACTGCCGGGATTACTGCTCCCCCCACCCCCCATTTTATGGATGGGGAAACTGAGGCTCTGAGCGGTGACCTGACTTGACCATTGCTGTAAGTGGCTGAGGTGGAATTTGAATCCAGGTCCCTGGCTCCTGATCCAGTATGGTGCCTGGACACTAATATTTGGTGGGTGGTTGTCCTGCAGGCTGGCCTCCCAGGAAGGAGGGAAATCTTAACTTGACTTTCCAGCTTGGTATAATTAATTCTATTTGACACCTCCCCCACCTCCCCCACCTCCCCACAAACCTACACCTGCGTTAGACACAGCCTTGAAGTGGAAGAATTCTGGACTTGGGGTTTCTAGCTTGGCAATGACTACTGGGTCCCCTCCCTGAGTGCCCATTTTGCCATCTGTAAAATGAGAGGGCTGGACTCGCTCCTTTCCAGAGCTTAGGAATTTGAAGAGTAATAGCTGAACTTCTTACAGAGATTGAATATTTGCAAGCACATATGATCTCATTCAAGGCTCACCATGGCCCCATGACCAGAGTAAATCCTACTTGGACGGATAAGGAAACTGAAGTTCAGAGAGATTGTCACTGACCCAAGGTCGCAGTACTTGAACTTGCCTGTGCTTGAAGGGGAAACTGAAGCCTCAAGTCACCTAGTGAGAATTGGAGGCAGAGCTGGGATTGGGATGAGACTGGAGCCTCCTGGCTCCTAGGCTGGAGGGATTCTGACCTCATGGTAACCCTGGGAGGGAGGTGCTGCTAGTATCCCCATTTTACAGTTGAGAAAACTGAGGCAGAAAAGGTGAAGTGACTCCAGCAGGGTCACTCAGCTAGTAAGCGGCTGAGTTTAGATTTGCACTCAGGTCTTAGTGACTCCAGGCCTGGTGTTCTGGTCGCACTGGCATTCAGTGTAAGTACAATCTTGCTTTTCTGTGTTATCTCTGACCTTCCTTCTGTTCATTTCTCTGCATTAAAAAAAAGGTGATGCCATCTTCCTATCTGCCTTCTTCCCTCCCTATGTTCTCTGGTCATGCACTCTCCTTAATGGACAAAGAAAAGAAGAACAAAGTCCTTGTAACAGTATGCATATTTCCACCTCGAGTGAGACTTTATTAAGCCCCTACCGTGTGCCAGGCACTGTGCTGGTTATGGGTATTAGAGAGAAATCGATTGATCCTTCCACACTGGTGAAGTCCCTACTATGTGCCAGGTGCGGACCTAAATCAATTAACATTTGTTAAGCCCCTTCTGCGGGCTGGGCGTGGTGAATTGAGAGAAATCCATCAATAAGCATTTATTAGGCACCTACTACGTGCTATAGTACTGGGGTACAGGGCTGGAGCAAGCGCAACGCAAGCTACCCACGAGGTAAACGAGGAGGTGGGCTTCGTGGCGCCGGCCTCCGCCTTCCCACCGCCTTCCCAAGAAGTGGACGGGCAGCCTGGAAGGGTTCCGGGGGTCGGGGGAACCACGTGCTGGGCTCGTACACAGCCGCTAGGGGAGGGTTCCCCCGATGCCCAGCGCAGGCCGGCTTAGCCCCACCTGGGGGCCCGGCAAGCTCATCCCCCTGTCATTCTACAGAGCGGGAAACCGAGGCCCAGGGAGGGCGGGGATACCGGGGCGAAGGGGCGAGGCGGCGCTCACTCCCCTGCCCCACGTAGTCTGGGCTCCAAGCCCTTAAGAAACTGTAACTAACTAATCCCCGCCCCCGCCTCTCGCCTTGGGCTGGTAAATTAGCAACCCGCTCCGATCGACGGGGAAACCAGCCAATGGGAGCTCAGGGAGTTTCCCTCTGGCGCGCCGGGGGCGTGGCCTTGACTCCCTCGGCCCCCGCTGAGCGGGCTGTCCAATGACGGGAGGCAGAGCCGGGAGGGGGCGTTGCCCCGCGGGCAGACGGCCAATGGGGAGCGGGTAGGCGGGAGGCAGGGCCGGCTGGGGCTGGGCTGGGCAGCGGCGGGCGGGGAAGTCAGTTCGTCCGTCAGTCTTTCGGTCCGTCGGCCCGTCAGTCCGTCCGTCCGAGCGAGCGTGAGCGGGGCCGGGAGGAGGCGCGGGAGGCCGGGAGCGGGCCGAGGCGGGCTGTCTGCGGCCCCGGGCCGAGGTGAGGCGGCGGGGCCCGGCCGGGCCGGGGACCGTTGGGGGAGGGGGAGGGGGGAGGGAGGAGCGCGAGCACGAGTGGGACGGGCACGAGCGCGGGCGCTGCGCGAGGCCGGGACCGGCCCAAGGTCGCCCGGGCCGGCGGCGGCCGCAGGGGCGGGACTTGAACCCGAGCTCCCGGAGGCTGCGATGACCGGGCCGCCTCCTCGCCCGACCGGCGGCTAGGCACCGAGGGGGGAGGGGCCGGTGCGTTTCCCCGGGTTTGTTCAACTCCCCCAGTTCGGGTCGGAGTTCCTGAAGCGCCTACTGTGTGCCAGAAGGGGAGCGCCCTTCGCTCCGGGGAAGGTTCTTTAAGCACCTACTAAGGGTTGGGGGAAGGGAGGCCGGAAGAGCCCTTCACCGAAGGGGCGCCTTGGACCCCGCAGGTGAGATTCCGAGCAGGTGCAGACGAGCGCCCTCCCCGGGGGGCATCGCCAGGGGCCGCCCTGGAGCGGTGCCCCCGGAAGGGAGCCCCGAGTTTGCGTGGTCTAGCCCTGCCTCGGACTGTGAGGGAAACTGAGGCCGGCAGAGGGGACATTGAGTGTTCAGTTGGCATTTATTAAGCATCCGCAGTGAAAGTGCCGATATATATGTGTGTATGTGAAGACTATAACATACCTGTATATCCACTTTAATATTTATTCTATATAGTAAATATATAGGTAATACTTATAAAGAGGTTTTTATATTCATGCCCACCCATTATGTAGGCATATATATCCACCTGGATATATTATGTGTAACTAAACACTAATTATTATGTAATAATTATCTACATAGTCTCTCCACACACACACACACACACACACACACACACACACACACACACACATACATATATGGGATGGGGCAAAAGCGGGAGCCAGTATAACAGAAGAGGGAAGCAAAGATGAGAAGTGACAGCTCCTTCTCCCCCTCCTCCAAGTTACAAGGTTGTGGTTGGGTTTTTGGGGGGTGAGTGGGGATGCTGGCACGTACACAGCTCATTGCACACAACGTAAAGAATGACTAAGGGGGCCTTTGTGGGAGACACTTGAGAGGGCCCAAGAGGAAGGGATTCTCTTGGAGGAGTAAGCTGCCGGATCTGAGGTGCGGTAACCTGGGTGTGTTAGTGGCGTTGGGTGAGCTGGAGGGGGTGATGATTTAGCTGAAGGAGGGGTGTGGGGAGATTGCTGCTGCTTGGGACAGTCCTTCTTTGGAAGGGCAGGAAGCTGGAATCTTTAATGACATGCCCTGGGAGCCTAGCCGGCCCTTCTGCAGCTGGGCTTATTTTCAGGTCCCCTGGGGTTATCCTGCTTCAAAAGCAGTCCCTTGTTCTCCCTCCCTTTCCCCTTCTGGGACACACTCTCCTATGTGTGGGAGGGATCCTAGGCCTCCCTTGCTGTCAGCGATGGGGGCTGGTGGGGAAGAGAGGGCAGTGAGAAAGGATCAGAGGATCGACTGAGTGGAAGCCTTTCAGAGTCCTGGAATTTTCCTAAACTGCTTTTGATGGAAGCCCAGGGTGCCCCATTGATCTGCCACAAGTGGCACCCCATTTCCTCCCTCCTCCCCCTAGAAGGAGTGCATTTGCTCCATCTCCGGTGTGGAGCATAAACTTGCAATGACCCCCCCTCAGATTATCCAAGCTGGGGGAGGAATTGGAACGTTTCCTAAGCCTAGCCAGTGCTGCCCTTGGAGGGACTGAGGGAGGGCAGCCACTGGAGGAGAGTCAGGCCCCTAAGGAGAGCTGTTTCTTCTGCCCCCATGCCCTTCCCCATTCCCTGGTGGCTCAAAGTCTCCGCAGTGACTTGTTTATCCTGTTCACTAAGCAGCCCGGCCTCTGAGCTCTCCCGGAGGTGCTGGTGATCATCCAGATCAGCTTGAAGCATTTCAGCAGAAGCTGCCGCAGAACATTTGCTCCCTTGTCCCCCTCCTCCCCAGCTTCCTCCTTTGCACTTCTCCTGAGGAGCTCACGTTTCTCCCCTCCTGCAGCTTGCAGGGGGCAGCGCTGGTTGCCTTCACATTCCCTCGTCAGACTCGTCCTTGTATGGTTGCCAGGGTTCACTTACTATTTCCCTCGCTCAGTATGGGAAACTTTTCTTCTGTGCAGATATAAATTTAGTCCTAAACTTTCAGACAACCTTGGCAGGGTTGGCCCAGTCCACATCAGAGGTCAGCGGATTGAAAAAGTTTCTTGGGTGGTGCTTTTGGGGGCACAGTTCTCCTGGATGTTTAGATGGCTAATACTTATTACTTGGAGAGGTGACCTAAACCAGAGAAGTAGATCCATGATTGGGTCTCTGGAGTCTTTCTGCTCCTCTAGAAGCAGATGAAGACCAGCCATAACCAGGCTTGCTTTCTGTTTTCTTTGTTGTTACCTCTGAGCTGAAGTTTTTAGGGGGCCACGTAGACGTAATGAGCGATGGAGAGGGAGATGGATTAGTTTTCAGGTGGTTAATGAATGTTTCCAGCTGAGTTCCAGAAACCCAGTCAAGGTTACAGATGGCCAGTCCCCATTCCTGAGTGGGAGAGCCTGGGCATTTGTTTCAGAGCTGTTCATTTCTTCTGTTTTTCTTCTTTTCTTAAAGGTACATGTTTCCGGAGTGCTTAGTTTGTCTCCCTGGAAGGCAGAGGATAGAACTGGTGCCTCAGATTTGTACAGGGACAGTTTTGGGATATGATGGGGTATTAAACTGATTGCACGGGTTCCTTGACTTTAATAGTTTGCTCCATCCATTCTATATTATTTAGGGTTCCTTTTTTCTCCCGCCACACCATGACTGATACAGGGTTTCGTTGTGACCTAACACAGGTCATACAAGTCATGCCCAGCTTTGCTCAAGTGAGAGTATCGACTTGGTTATTTCCAAACAAATGGAGTCTTGGAGAATGCTGAAGAGCAGCAAGAGCTTGGTGAAGAAATCCCTGTGCATTCCACAGCTCAAGTCATCTGCTGGCGGTTTCTAGCAGGGATCGTTTACATACCTCAGAGGGCATGGACCTGTGGGCATCAGGTTTGGAAGGTGAAACCGTGGGCCATCTCCATACCAGTCATTTCAGTAAGCAAGTTGGTGGCAACAGAAGAATGTCTCTTGCGTTCCTTTAGCCTGTGTAGAGTCTGATTAGGGCTCCCCTATTTGGACAGAGGGTGCCCATGTTGGCTCTTTGGCTTAGGAAACATGTTGAAGTGTGCCATTGGTGAGCTCCACACTTTAGCTCAGAAGGCAGTTTACTGTTTCACATGAGGTACTTCTAATTAAAATAAATTTATTGGTATATTTTTGTTTTGACACAACAGATACTTCCAAGCAAATCCCTTTAGAAGGTAAGGCCTGAGAAAACACTTTTATTGTTACCAGGCATGAGGAATGCATCCTTTAACTTGGGTTGTTAAGCATAAATGCTGATTGTGAGATCTTTTCGTTTGTACCTTATGGAGATGATTTTTGCAGCTGTGGAGCAGAGGATGGGTCAGAAAGGGCAGGGATTCAAGGAGACCAATGCCAGTCATCCAGGAAAGGGTTAGGTAGGGCTGGACAGCAGTGGGTGGTTGTGTGAGGGTAGAGAAGGGCATGGATATGACCACAGTCTTAGATTTGGAGTCAGAACTTGGAGACAGAGAGCCTGAGAAGGAGCTGTCAGAGAGGAAGTAAGCCAGGAGGGAGGATTGAATGTCAGGAGGAAAAGGCATCCTGGAGGAGGCAGTTAGTGTCAGCCTTGGAGAGAACAAGGAGGAGAAGGTGGGAGAAAAGCCCTGTGGATCTAGCCCTGAAGAAATTTTGGGGGCTTGGTTTGTAAAAGAATGAAGAAAACCCACCTCCCTCTCTGCCCAGAGGTGAGGGCGGGGTGAGGGACTGGAAGCCACAGCTTTGGAGTATCATGGATACTGGCAGGTTCAATTGATATATTGGTTTTGCTGAACTATTTTTCTTTTTTTTTCACCTTTGTTAGGAGGGAATGGTGGTGGTGCAGGGGATGTGGGGAGGGATGCCTTGGAAACTGAATATGATGTAGAAACACAAGACGTTGATAGCAGGTAGTTTCCAGAAACAGACAGTTGGTCACCTTCAAGAAGGCTGTCAGTGGTGTGGAGCAATGGGATGGGAAGGGACTGCCTAGCAGCTGGGCTGGAGTGAAAGCCTGAAAATGATTTTAAGAGCTTTGTAGTGAAAGGAAGATCCAAAGGAATGGCAAAGTATAGGGGAGGTGGAGACTGAAGGGAGATTGAGGGCATGGGTAGGGAGGGTGGCCTTTTCCTGAGAGGGCAGGTGAAGAATAAAAGGAAGTTGAGTTGACAGATGACCTTCACTTGCTTGGTGAAGTGAGAGGTATATTACCTGCCAAAAGAGGCAAAGGAATTCTGGTGGTGATTTGGGGGCCTGAGAGAGAGAAGATTTTGAATAGTTCTGTTGGATGTGATGATAGAAAACTAATGATTGCTAAGTAGGAGGGAGGGCCCAGTTGAGATTCAATAATAAATTTGGAGGCAGCCCAGCTGGTACCTTGGAATGGTTTCCAATATCTGTTTAGCATCATGGGAGAAGGATTGGGGTGCCAGATGGTGGGGGTGATCCAGGGTTGAGGATTGGCATAACAAGGAGCGAAAGGGTTCTTGTGCTGAGGATGGTGTGTCATGCCCCTGATCAACTGAGAGGTCAAGAATAGGAGTGGAGAAAAGTGAGGCTGCAGCAGGGGGTGAATGGGCTGACTGGTAAGCAGACCGAAGAGAGAAGGCTGTGAAGACCTGGTGTCAGGAGAGGCTGAGGGGGTGTTAAAGGATGGGATTGTGATCAGAAAGAGGAAGCTGAACGAGTGAGATCTAAGATGGGTCTGCTCCTGGAAGTGACTGTGGTCGGATGAAAGTCTTGCAGATTGAAGAGGGGAGACTGAGTGGGAGGCCAAGGGGCCTCAGGGGGCCAGCAGTTGTGGCTATAGTCTGGTCATCAGTCATGTCAAGCCTCGAAAAGTTGGAAGGACATCGGAGGAGCAGGTGGACAGATGGGAGTCGCCATGGGCCCCCAGGAGTACTCTGGCTTTTCCAGGGTCCTCAGGGTGTTGACTTTTCTGTCCCTTTGGAGCAGATGGGGAGAAGACATTTTCCCCATCAGTAAATGTAGGTGCAGTTTTTAAGAAAGTGTTTTGATACCATAGCCTTTCCTTTATTTTTTTCTTTTTTCCAACTCACTTTCCTTGGAATAAACAAAACCATTTAAGCAAATCCCTGTAGACTCTGGCAATGTATCCCCCACATTTCATACATGCAGTTTACAGAAGTTGGTTATGTTAATTGATCCGTGTTTCTTGGCTGCTTTCTTGCTTCTTACGCTGTTAAATGAGCTGTCATGTTAATGATGGCGTGGGGGTGCTAGGGGAACAAGGTCCCTGGAGGGCAAGAGGTAAAGTTAGGAAAAATGAAGGTAAGTTATGATCTAGGGTGGGTAGAGAGTAGAGGACAAGAATTTGTGAAATAAAAATCTTTATAAGGTAGCCCTACGTGCATTATTTAGATTTGGGTGGTGGGGAATGGGACAGTAGTCATAAAAGCTTTGACATTGTCCAGAGTATTTGGCGCAATTTCCCTTTTGGAATTATCTTCAGAGCCTGTAATGAGAACACTCTTCTGCATTGTCTTAGCCATGAGGGCAGTTACTCTTGGAAGACATCAGATTTTTGAGCAGCCAGAAGTATTTTGGAGACAGGTCTGGGGAAAAAGGTCTTTTGTGGGGGACCAAACTGGGGAATATGAGGAAGTCAATGGGCCTGACTCATGTTTGTGGCCACCATGGACAGTGTCTGTACTGATGGAATAGAGAGGTTGTTTTGGGGATGATGGACAGAACTCATTTGAATTAGCAAGCTCTTGTTTATCCCAACAAGGCCTGCTGCTTTTGATGAACGATTTATGGATTTTTCTGGTTTGCTCTTCTAACAATAAAACACGAACATGATGATATCTTTTCTTCTGCCGTTTCTAGTATAAAGCCTGTTTTCTAAAAATGGACTGAAACTTCTTTGTCATTTTAAAACCATAGTTTAAATGATTTTTTGCAAGATACTTTGTACCTGTACTCATGATACATTTGTTAATCTGCTAGAGGTAAAGATGGTTTTCCAGGGTCACTTAGCTCACTGCAAAATAATGCTTAGTTTTCTTTATCTAAAACATTGATTCCAAAGCATTTCTTTCCTTTTTTTTTTTTTTTAAATCTTTAAGGTATTTCTCTGGTAGTTTAGGGCATCCTGGTTGTTGTGGAACTGCCCTGGTTTTGTCTGCAGGACACACTTCTGCTGTTTCTTTCTTGTGTATCCTAGAACAAGCCATTTCACTTGTTGGGTCTTTTTTAATCATCTGTAAAATGAGGGTGCCCAGTGCAATGACTTTGAATACCCTCATTTCTAGCTCTCAATTCTGAGACATGGTTTCATTTTACAGTGAGAGGCAGTGTTGGGGTAAAAACCTAAGTAACCGATTCTGTCCCATTCTCATTACTTGACATGACTGCTTGGAGCTGATTAACAATGTAAATCTTATGGGATTTGTAATTTTCTTTAAAAAATCTTTTTCTCTATTTTTCAAATGACATTTTTTTTAAATTAATCTGACCCTTCCACTGCCGTGCTCCTTCAAATGAAAGAAAAAATCCCCAAACAGATCTCTCCATATGTATCTGTATTGTCTAGCAGAACAGATGCCCATGTGAGTCATGTGTCGTGTGTGTTTGCATTTTAAGTTCATCAGCTCTCTCAGAGGTGAGTGATGTGATTCGTTGTCATTCTTTGGAGCTTGTGACATCATTCATTGATCAGAATTCTCAAGTTCTTAGAGTTGTTTTTCTCTTTAATGTTCCCCTAGTTCTGCTCACTTTGCTTAGCCTTGGTTCGTAAAAGTCTAACCAGCTTCCTTTGAAATTGTCCATTTTATCATTTTTTCTGGGATAATGGTATCTCATCACATTCGTATGCCACAATTTGTTTACCCCTTTTATATAATTATATAATATATATATATTTATATCTATATAAATAGATCCTTTTCCTCTTTCTTTGACCTCTTTGGGGTGTGTTTCGGCCTGCTTTCGGTAGAGCTGGGTCAAAGGGCATGCATACACAGTCTGGTCATTTAGGGAGCCTTGTTCTGAATGGCTCTCCAGAATGTCTAGGCCAATTTGTAGTTGTACCAGCAGGGCACTGCTGTGCCTGTTTCTGGCAGCTCCTCCAGCACTTGGCGTTTTCCATGTTTGTCATCTTTGCCAGTCTGAAGGGCACGAGATTGCGCCTTAAAGTCGCTTTCACCTGCATTTAGTTCTTTGTGATCTGGGGTATTTTTTCCTCATGATGGCTGATAGCTTAGGTGTATTCCTGTGCAATTGCCTGTTCATATCCTTGACCATTTATTTATTGGGGAATGTTTCTTAGTCTTAAATTTTTGGATCATTTTCTTCTATATGAGAAAATGTCAGAGACATTTGCAAAGATTTTTCTCCCCCAGTTACCTATTTCTCTTCTAATTTTTACTATGTTAGATTCGTGTGTGCCAAAACTTTGAAATTTTACATATCCAGAATTGTCCCTTTTATCTTATGTGATCCTCTCTATCACTTGTTTAGTCAAAAACCCTTCCCTTGTCAATGTATCCTAAAGGGTCTTTGTTGCTTCTTTAATTTGTTCATGAACTCTAGGTATCCATTTGGAGTTTATCTTGATATGTAGTATGAGGTAATGGTCTAAACCTAATTTCTGCCAGACTGCTGTCTAGTTTTCCCTCAGTTTTTGTAAAACATAGTCCTTTGCCCAGGAACTGGGACCTTTTGATTTTATCAAGGAATATGTCATTTGGAGAGGAAACGCTTTTTCCAGTAGCTGTAAAGGTTGTTTTCTGAATTTGGAAGTATTAAGCCCCACACACTGTTTTGGCTGACAGTCATTTTCTTTGCTGTATTTGTCATAGGACCAAACTTTTGACTCTCAGAATGCAAAGCATTCTGAAAGACTTGGTCAGCTTATTGCATGTTTATTTTGTAATTGCTGATTGCAATGTGCATTTAAAGATGTGCTTACTAGGAGTACTTGGGAAAGTTCTGGAACAGACATAAAATGAAAATTCCAGAAATCTTTTTGAATTCCACCATGTCTTGTCATAGCTGAAGCTCCCAGTTGTCCAAGAAGCTCCTCCTTGGGACCTGCCTTGGGTCTCCCCCACTCTCCACCCTGTGAAAGGAGGTGTAATGCTTTGGTTTTATTTTCTTGTAGGAAGGGTTTTGAGACCTGAGTCTGGTGCTAAGACCCATGAAGAGATGAATTTTCATCCCATTTTTTTTTAGTAATTTAAGAAAATTTTTAATTTAAATATGAAATGAGAAAAGAAAAAAACATTTCCATATACACAGCAAACAGTAAGAGAGGATTCACTATAAAACAATAAATTTCCATTTTAAGAAAACCTATATAATAAATACTACAGGTTGTTTTCAGAGCTTCCTGGCTTTTCTTTGCTCTCTTGTTGGGGTTTTTTTTGTGTGTTTTCTACTGTGCCCTTTTTACTTTCTCCTCCCCTCTCCCTGCAAAGAAGGCTACAATTAAGTGTGGAGATGTGTGTGTGTGTGTATATGTATGTGTGTGTGTACACACACATACATGTATAGATATCTATAAACATACACATATACACTCATGCGCATGGTGGCTTGAATTTTTGGATCATTTTCTTCTATATGAGAAAATGTCAGAGACATTTGCAAAGATTTTTCTCCCCCAGTTACCTATTTCTCTTCTAATTTTTACTATGTTAGATTCGTGTGTGCCAAAACTTTGAAATTTTACATATCCAGAATTGTCCCTTTTATCTTATGTGATCCTCTCTATCACTTGTTTAGTCAAAATGTAAGACCATGTCATGATTGTTTCTATGTTTCTACGCGTCATCTATTTCTCTGAAGGTGGATAACATCTTACTTCATAGGTCCAAGTCTTCCCATTTTTTTCTAAATCAACCAGCTCATCATTTTCTACACCACAGCAATATTCCAACCCAATTCTATCCTGAGAGATTGTTATGAAAATTTTTTCTCAATTTTCTGCATTCCTTCTATTCTTGGCTACATAGGTTTTATTTATACAAGAAAATTTTAATTTAAAGTAATACAAATTATCCTTTTTACACTTCAACAAAGCTCTTATAATATAGGTTAAGGCAGGGGTTGGGAACTTGCAGCCTTGAGGTCACATGTGAAGTTTTAGGTCCTCAGGTGAATCCAAGTTTTACAGAACAAATCCTTTTATGAATCCTTCGATTCAGTCAGAGGGCTACACCTGAGGATTTGGAAGGCCACATGAAGCCTCTGGGCTGCAGGTTCCTCATCCCTGGGTTAAGGTCTGATACTGCTGAATCTATTTCTTTTACATCTTTTTCCTAGTTTCTTTGATGTTCCTGACCTTCTGTTCTTCCAAACTTGGTTTTTATTTTTTCTAACTCAGTAAAATAATTTTTTAATAATTTAATTGGGATGACCTTAAATAAGTAGATTAGTTAGGTAAAATTGTCATTTAAAAAGTTATATTGACTTTACCCATGAACAATAACTATTACTGCATTAATTTAGATCTGAGTTTATGTGTATAAAAAGTGTTTTGTGTTTATGTTCATATAGTTCCTGTGTCTGTTTTGATATACATATATATGTGTGTGTGTGCGTGCGTGTGTCTGTGTATATATACATATATGTATATATGTATATATACACACACACATACACACAGGTATTTTATACTGTAGGTATTTTAAATGGTTTAAAACAATATTGAATAATGTTGCTGAATAAAATAATAATATTGCTAAAACAATATTGAATAATAATTGTGTAATTTCTCTATTTTCACTTTTGATTAAATCTATTTTAACTTTAACTTTGTCTGAGATCATGTTTCTATCCCTGCTTTTTTTTACATAATAAATTCTACTCCTGTCCTTTGTTTTATCTTTGTGTGTATTCATTTTTGTTTCCTGAAAGTAACATATTTTGAATTAAAATTTTTAGTCTGCTCTCCAGTTCTGTTTTATGGATAAATTCATCCCATTTACAGTCTTAAGCTGCAGTTACTTATTGTGTATTTTCCTCTGTCTTATTTTTCTTCATTATCCTTCTTACCTTCTTTACCCTATCTCTCCTTACTCCTCTGCTTTACTTTTACCCATACTTACCTTTCTATTCCTTAACCTACCCACCCCCTAAAAGTCCCTCCACCCTATCCCCTTGCCCTCATTTCTTTTTGAATTTAGAAGACTTTTATATATACATACATAATGTATGTATATTTCCTCTTTAACCCATTCCTGATGAGAGTAAGCTTCCAGCACTTAACCACCCTCCCCCCTCCCAGTTTCTTCTGTATCCATTTTTCCTTTTATGCCTCATTTGTGTGAGATAATTTTACTCCTCCCTTTGCAGTTTTATTTTTTTTTAGAATCACCCCATCAGGGAGGAGGTGAGGGGGAAGGTACTAGAATTGCTTTACATGTAAATTAATGTAATCCTTTAAAAAAACTTTTTGTATCTTCTGCCTTAATACTTGTTCCTTTTTTTTTAAATTGTCAGCCATATTGAATGGCCCCCTAAATTCCCTCCCTGCCCCCAACATAGATGTGAAGGAAGACTTCACAGTCTCCCTGCAGGTTTTATGAGATTGGTGCCAGGACTTGGGGGAGGGGAGGAGCTTTACATAGACACTGACTTAAGGCCAGTTCAAATAAAAGTGCACATGTTAAAGAAAAAAAGAATCACCCCATCATGCACACACTCAGCTGAGCCCAGGCCGTTCTTTCAGACTACCCAAATGACGACAGTTGTAAGAATACTGCTAGTATTTTCACATGTATGAAGTGAACAATTTGATCTTGTTGAGGCTCTTATAATTGGTCTTTAATGTTTACCTTATGTTTTCCCTTAAGTTCCGGGGTTTTTGTCAAAAAACCTGAAAGTCTTTGGGTTTGTTAAATGCCCATTTTTTCCCATTCATGATTATACTTGACTTTCCTGGGTCAGTTACCTGTGGTCATAACTCCAGGTCTGCTTCTCTACAGAATATAGTGTTCCAAGACCTGCAGTCCTTTAACGTTGTAGATGCTAGGTCTTGTGCATTCCTTTTTGTAGCTCCATGATATTTAAATAGTTTTTTCTTGTTGCTTCCAATATTTTTTCCTTAACCTGGGAACTTTGACACTTGGCTATGATTTCTTTCAGGTGGTGATCAGTGAATTTTTTTTTTTTCTATTTCTGCTTTACCTTCTTATTCTTGAACCTCAGGGCAATTTTCCTTGATAATTTCTTGTAATAATGTATCAAGATTCTTTTTTTATCACAATTTTCAGGTAGTTTGACTATTCTTATGTTATTTCTCCTCAGTCTGTTTTCTGAATCAGTTGTTTTTCTGATGAGATGTTTCACTGTCTCTTCATTTTTTTATTCTTCTGATTTTGTTTTATGATCTCTTGGGGTCTTAGAACATCATTGGCTTCCCCTTGCCCAGTACTAGTTTTCAAGGTATTATTTTCTTCCTTAAGTTTTTGATTTTCTATTTCAAATTGGTTGACTTTCTTTGCATAATTTTCTTGGATTGCTATAATTTTTTTAAAAAAAACTTTCCTCAGTCTTATTTGATTTTTAAAGTCCTTTTTAAGTTCTTTTGAAAACTGTTTTTGTGCTTGGGATAATTTGACATTTCTCATTGAAAAAGGAGTGACTTTTTAAGCTCCATTATTTTTCTCTGAACATGAACCCAGATCTAGATCTTCTCTATCCCCATAGTAACTATCTATGGTTGGGTTCTTTCTCCTTTGTTTACTCATTTTTATTTGTTTGTTTTTTGTTTTATTTTGTTTTTAGCAGCTATTAATGTAATCAAGTTGTTGTTCTAAGGTATAGGGAATGATGCTCCAAGTCTCAGATCCTTCTGACTGTTATTTTCCAAGGTCTCCCTCAAAGCCTTGGTCTCTCAGCTCTCCCCTTCTAAGCCACAGCTAGGGCTCCCAGTTACCCTGTCCCACAATTGATCTTGCCCCCTGAGATCCCCTTCAGTGGCTGCAAACTACAGCTGTCCTTTCTGCCCTGATTGAAACCAGGGCCTCTGCTCTCTTGCAAAGTGTCCACAGCCACCAGAGTCTCTGCCCCTCTGCTGCCGCACTCGCCAGGTGTGTGCTAGCTCCTTCTCCTTTTAACCACAACTCTGGATGCATTTAGTCAGCACATTTGTGCTTGGTGTCCCTTGACAATGGAAGGTCCTTCAGTCTCCTACTCAGCAGTCAGATCCCCACATTGTTTGTGAGATGAAAGTTTCTAAGGCTGAGGCTTCCTCCCAACTCAGCTGAACCATGGGTCTTTCCTGGGGTCTTCTCAGATTGTCTGAAGAAGACAACTGCTTTACTCCATGTTTATTTCTGTTGCCCTGAGATGATGTTCTATTTTTTTTTTGTGGAGGGAAATTCTGGAGAGCTGAAAGTTTTCTGACCTGCTCTCCCGTCTTGCCAGAATCCTCTCCCATCCCATGATTGACAGTGACTTTATGTTGCTGTCAGCCCAATCCCTTTTGACTTGTCAACTGATTTTTCTAATATGTTCTTAGTTCCTCAATTTGTTAACAATGATAGAATTGGTGGGGCAGGTTTGGAGGATTGGAGACAGCATGGGGCATTTGAGGGAACACCAGCCCTGCAGACTCAGGACCGAAGTTCCAGTCCCACCTCTGATGCATACTACCTTTGTGCAGTGGTGCAAGTCCCCCAGCCTCCCAGGGCTTCAGCTTCTTCCCCATGAGGAGGGTGATGTACATGACTTCTGAAGGTCCTTCTAGATGTTGATCCCTCAGGGATCCCTACTGTGTTGTGTGATGCTAGGCAAGGCCCTTGATGTCACCTTTCCCCGGCTCTCCAGGCTGTAGAGCCATTGTTGGTCTGTATCAGGAAAGGGGATTTCTTCATTTAAGGCTCCATATACCAATGACATCATGATTTTGTTGAAAAAAGAAACTTTGAGCCTTAGAACAACTGACCTTGTGATAGTATTTCTCTAGAACACTCAGACTAGATGCTCACTAGTATTGTTGATGATAGATTTAAGATAGCCTAGAGAAAAAAGATGAATCAAATCTGATAGGAACAAGTTTATGGACCAGCCATCCTTTGTGGAGGGATGGGAAAAAAGTGATCAGCTAGGTTCAGGTTTTGCTGATGTGTGATTGTGTGGTAATATATAACAAGCTGTGGAAGATGTGTGGATGGACATCCATCCATCTGTTCATTCATTCATCCTTCCATCCATCCATCTTTCTGTCTAACCATCTGTCCTTCAGTCCATCCATCCTTCCACCCATCCTGACTAAAAGCAGTAGTGATTTCTGCTCTCTTGTTGGCACACTGAGTGCTAGATCAGTAGGTGAAAGCAGAATATTGGGCTGTGAACGTGCCCTTTGGAAGGGCTAGTGTGTCTGGTGTGGTGTTGCGAGAACATAAGTTCCTGTAGGAAGAACATGGGGGGCTTAATCATTGCCTTGAATTGAGCTGGGCTGGGAGTCAGAAGACCTGTGTTTTATGTTGGGTCAGTTACTTCATCTTTCTGAGGCTTAGTTTTCTTCTTTTACGATGAAGTTAGATTATCAGAGATTTTGAACCTGGCAACTGTGAATCTGTTTTTTAAAAAAATATTTTGATCATTGTATTTCAATATAAATCAGTTTCCTTTGTAATTCTGTATATTTTATTTTATGCATTTAAAACCATAGTTCTGAGAAGAGGTCTGTTGGCTTCATCAGTCTGGTGAAAAGGTCTTTGACACACTGGGAAAGAACCCTTGGAAATATTTCCATGCCTCCAAGTCTTTTTAAGTAGTGTGTACTTGTGCTAAGGCTGTGGACATCCAGAGAAAGGAGAGTTGCTTGTCAGTTCTTGGTATTTGTGAGATGGAGGAGAGAGAGAGAGAGAGAGAGAGAGAGAGAGAGAGAGAGAGAGAGAGAGAGAGAGAGAGACAGAGAGACAGAGACACACACACACAACATGTGAGAATGGCTGAATGGGCAGACAGTAGGCCTCTGAATGCTTGCCTGTGGATTTTTAAATTTCATTCTGGAGATAATAGGGAGGTAGTGAGTGTTTTCTGAGTTGGGATAGGGAGAAAATGACATGGTCAACTCTGAGATAGTGAACTGTCAATTTGTTAAAAAAACAAAACCCAAAACTTTTTTTTCCAGTTACCAAGCACATGATTTTCTCTCCACTGCTGTATGTGGAGTCTGGCTAACTGAGGAGACATTTGAGGTAGGTGACTCCATTAGGGTAGACGGGAAATGGGCCTGGCCTGGGTTAGAGGTTGTATGTAAAGTGGAGAGAATGAGGCAGATGGGAGAGCTGTACAGGTGGGATCTTGGCAACAGTATGGATTGGGAGGAGGGGGGAAGAGGTCAGGATGACTGCAAGGAGTGTCTCAATTTGTCCCTGTGGGGAGCGGGGTGGGGTGATAGCAGAGTTAACTGGAAGCTACAATGACCCTGTTTAGTAATCCATGCCGGGTCTCTTCCTTATGGATGGAGTTCCTGCAAGCGTGTAGTTGGACTGAAATTCATGCTGTCAGCTCTCACGAGATGTAGTAACCTCATTTGTGGGGCATTATCAGAAGATGTTCTGCATAAGGGAATTGTCCAGATTACTGACTATAATCCCTTTTACTGGCATACTCAGCTAATTTGCTTATTTGGTTCCATGAAACCACCATTAGATGTAGCTGTGTTACAGGGAGCTCGTACTTAGAATTAAGAGTAAGCACAAGTGTTATATTGTCCAGTGGTGACCAGAAGACTTGGGCTTCAAGCTGGTTGCTCAGTGATGCTGTCTTGGTGCTCCAGGGGTGGGACTTGGTTAGAACCATGTGACAGGGAAAGGATTTTATTCAGTGTAATCTTTGGAGGTGGGGCTTGCCTTCTCTCACACTTGTACACCTTTGCCAATTTTACTCACATGGTTAACACTTCTGAAAAGTTTCTGCATACTTAATAAATAGGTTTTTAGGGTTACTTAAAAGTTTAGCATAAATGAGATTTTATTTTACAAATCAGATTTTAATGCTATCGGATACCCTAATTTGAGAACATTTTCATATATTTGTACCACATGACTGAGCACTTTCAGGATGCCAGGTTAGGCAGTTATCAGCCAGCTGTGTATTTTAACCCATTGTATTGACTCTGCAAAGATTGAGTGAACTTCAAACCTCTGCTAAATTATTGATGGATTTCGGAGTTATCGTGTATGCTGGAACATAAAGTCCCCTTTCTTGGGCCTCACTTTGTCGGTGCATGATATTTTTTTAATTAAGGAAGTTAATATGCTTAGGAATCTTCACTTGTACTCTCCTGTGCAGCCTGTCCAGTGCTGTTATCCTGGCATACTACTACTCCTCCCCTTTCTGGCTCACAGCCTTCCTGCTGTTGGCCTTCTGGGCCTTGGTACCTTCCCTCCTCACTTCGGCCTTCTTGTTTCCCAGACTGTTTTGTGGTTTTACTTCCAGTCTCCTCCTGCAGGAGACCATGTCCCCCAGCTGCCAGGACTTCCCCTGGAGGTCAGCTGTCCTTGAGATGTCTCTTCCTGTTAGACTGTGAGCTCCCTTTTCTTTGGATCCCCAGTGCTAAGCATCGTTCCTGGTACAGAGGAGGTGCTTAGTCAATGCTGTTCCCATTTTCTATGTCGAGCCTCTGGTGCTGAGCTGGGCCAGCCTTGATGCAGATTGGGTACTCACCATCATCATCTTCACTCATCTGAAAAGAGCGTTTCTGTAGAACTTTTTAGATTGGGGGCCAAACTGCTCACTTCTGTGCCCTTGGCAGGTTGTTCCCTCTTGTAACAGGAGCATGTGAGAATGGACGCCTGCTCAGAGTGGTTGCTCTCCCTCCCTTAGGTCCACATTAGGAAACTTACTCAGATCGTACAGAGATGCATCTGGGGACACCTTAGTGGGGTACTCCCTCCAATGATACAGATCACAAATTGTCCAACTTGACCCTTCCTTTCTGCTTCTCACCCGTTTCTTCCCATAAAGTCATTCCCAGGACTGTGGGAATGCCAGAGTCTGTGGCATTGTGGGAGCATGCCAGAGACCCCCACAGACTGCCTAACTTGAAGGAAGAGGGGAATTCTATGAAGTGGAGGTGAAGAAAGGGGCGGCTTCCCAGCCTGGGGCTCACCCAGAGCCTTCTCTGCTCCTTCCCATCCCTCTTTGACATCAGAGTTTTCACTGGTCTTTTGCATTGAAGTCACTGGGCATCAAGAATGTGTTGATTTAATCTGAAGTGTTTTAGGAGATATGAATATGTATATATGTGTATGTATGTATGCGTATATATGTGTATTTATGTATGTACACACACATTCCCCCCCTTGCCCCCTTTAGCTCTTGGGATGCATGTTGGGCACTGTAGGCATCTTTTGTTTGTGTTTTAGTCTCTGCAGGAGCTGATGGTGAGCAGAGCACCTGCCCCACGCACTGCCTCTTGTTGCCTTTGTTTGCCTGTCCTCAATGAACCTCCTGTCCTCTGGTTTTGTTGACAGCAGGAAAGTCAAAGTTGGAGGGACTCGGCTTCCTCAACAGCGTGTGGTCAGGTGCTTGTGGTTGGTCATTGGCTATTTTGAGTCCCTGAGGTAGAGCTAAAGACTCTGTGTTGTGTTTCTCAGCACTGGCTTTCTCCTCCTTGATGTGAACATAGAGATGAAGCCATCAGTCTGTCATTGCACTGGCACTTAGGAAGCATTTACTATGTAAATGTGCCACACGCTATGAAGGAAAGCGCTGCGTCTTTAAAAGAAGCTGGCTGGCTTATTTAGGAGTTGTTAGGAATGAATGTGCCATGTTCTAAGAAGCAAAACTAGAGGAGGAAAAAAGAAAAGGCCCAGCTGGTGATTCATCGCTCCTTCATGTGCAGTATGTCTGTGGCAGTGGATTCTGGAATGTGAGATTGTGTGCAGGTGCCAGTGGAGTGGGGTGAGGCCCGGGCTGCTGGAGGTGAGGGCGCAGTCCCTGCTGGCTCAGGTTCTTTATCTGAGCTCAGGCTTTAGGAGAGGCCCTTTTGATGAAGTTTTGTAAACTTGCTCCGGAAATTACCCTTAAAGGGATTATCTGCATTTGTGGGCGTGGTGCATTAAGTGAAATCTCTCACTGCTATCAATTGGAGCAAATGTTTACCTTTTCCTTCTTGGTCTTGAAGGCCTTTTCATTCCTTAAGGGGCTGCTATGGTCATTATTGGAGATGAAGAGTTAAGGATCCAGTGGTCCCTGCCCTCAAGGGCATTGTAATTTAGCAGGGGAGGAATCCTGATGTGACCCCAGATAAAGCCGAGAAACATTCCAGACTGATAGAGGTGCTGGAGGAGTCAAAAGTACTCTCGATCCCATGGACAATTCAGGGGAAGTTTCCTGGAGGAAGCAGCCATTGAACACCTTGAAGGATGCTTCTGTTTTGCGTTGGTGATATTTTTAAACAGAAAGAACTGGGCAGGTTTTGGCTGTGCTTCCCCTTAGCATTCCAGAGCCCAGATCTGGGGCAGGGTGACTTCGTCTCATTTTAGTTGAACTAGTGTGTTTGCTTCTCTTAAGCAAGAAATGATTAGACTGGATGTCCTCAGTGGGTCTGCTAATCACCTGGGCTAATGTTCTGTTCTCACACGGTTACACACTTGATTGTTTTCGTTACTTCGATGAATAGTTTTAAACCATCTGTGACACTTAGTGTTAATTAAAATCTGGCCTTGTTTTCCCCTGATTTAATTTCTGTATTTGGGAAAACTACCCTCATGTCTAGCGCTCCATCTCTGGTCTAGTTCAGCCCTTCCCATTCTAATCTCCATGTCCTAGAGAACACTAGGGACCTTAAGATGCCCCAGGCTAAGCCCTTTTAGATAAGTAGATGAAAACATTGTTCCCACTCCCATTGCAATGGGGTCACTTGCCCAGGACCACAAGCAAGGGTGAGTCAGGAGGAGCTGTGTGAATCCTACCCATCCCCTCCCTTTCTCAAGCCGCAGAGGGTCTTCGGTCACCTGGTGATGAGCTAATGCACATTCATCTCATGCAGGTCTCCTTTATTTTCCTGCGACTCTTCTGTCTTGGGGCGGGGCCACATGACCACATGTGAAGCAGGTATCTTCTCCTCTCTTGCCTTCTCCCTCTGCACCCCATGCTTGTTACTTCTTGCTGTCAGAATTCCTGACAACCTGGCCAATTGGGGGACGCCTTGGGGGTTTGTCGTGCCCTTCGCGTGCTGTCTGGCCCAAGGGTAGAGTCAGGAGAGCATTCTAAGGAGGGAAGCTGTGTTCCCAGAGCAGAACCCTACTTTGTGCTGTGGAGATCCATCCCTGGGCAGCTTCTGAATACTCGTCATCAGCCTCTTTCAGGGTGATTCACTCTTCATGGGTGTGTCAATAAAGTGCAAATTCTGACTGGCTGTGGATGATGCATCATGGATCTAAAAAGGGTGCTTGAGTGGGAGGAGGATGACTTCACCATGGAATGAGCAAACAGATTTCTGCCTTCATCACCTCAGCCTCTAGGCTGCGCTCCCAGATTCTTGCTTCACTTCTCCAAAACACCCTCCTTCCCACTGCCAGTGATTTTCGTAAAGCACAGGCTCACCCACGTCACTCCCAGTCACCTTCTGAATCGGATTGGATTGTAGTTAAGCTTCTTTTGGGGGCCTTTAAGGTCTTTCTGGTCCAGTGCTCCCTTCTTCTCCTTTCCACACTACATAGTTCAGCCAAATTGACTTTCTCCCTTCTCCTCATATCTCTGTGCCTTGGCACCAGCCATCCGCCACATCTGGGTATTGGCCGCCCCTTGCATCTGGATAGAATTGCCTTCTCACCTTTGCCCTCAGAATCCCTAACATCTTTCAGATCTCAGCTCACAGGCTGCTTTGTAGGTGAGGGATATGAATACAGCCTTCCTGACCCTCCTAGCTGCAGGGCATTCCTCCTCTCTTCCAAAAATGGTTACCCTGTGATTATTTTTCTGTATTCATGTGTGTGGTCTCCATGAGGGCAGGGGCTGCTTCACTAGCTGTAGCCACTAGATGGGGGTAGGTCCAGAGGAGGAGTTCAGTGCTTGCTTGCCTCTAGGCTTAGAATTTTCCCCAGTACCTTACATTCACTATCCTTGGACTTTGCTACTCCTTTATTAATCTGGAATTAGTCAGAATGGTGCATACATAGGTGGCAGAAGTTTTGGAAATGTTGACAATTTAAGTAAAAAATTGTCTCCTGAAAAGTGGGTAATATCTCACATTTCTCTTAAATTTAAATCTCCAGACATGAAGCATTCACTGTGTGTAAGTCTTTGTAGTAGAAAGATAAAAATGAATGCACTCCATCAGGCTTGTTCCCTGGCGGGTCTCTGTGTTAGGATTATTTGGCAGCTATGTATGGAGAGAAGAGAGAGTGGAGATAGGGAGGCCACTTAAGAGACACTTAGAGGGTGTCCCTTTGGGAGGTAGGGTGAATGGATGAGAGTGCGATTCTGAAGGAAAAAGCAGTAAGATGGGAGCTGATCAGATGTCATTTTATGGAGAATGAACATTACCTTCATTTTGCTGAGTAAACACAAATTTCAAAGAGCTTCTTTAAAAATCAGAAGTGAACAGCCCTCCCTTGGTATGATACTGAATATTCTAGAAATGTTTTCTTCCTTAGACTATTTACATTTCTTGTCATATTTCAATTTTATAAGATAAAGGTGTTGGCTAAGGGTGATGCAGCTGCTGTTTTTTATACTTCTATATCTAAATTTTACCTGAGCGATTTATCTTCTAGAATTTTTATGTTTATCTAGAGTTTCATTCTTTTAAAAAATGCCTCAGGACTTTGGATAGAGAAGCCTTGACTTTTGGGTCTTCCTCTGATGTTATGCGTTGTTCTTTCTCATCCAAAAGGATGGAAGAAAATACCTGTTCACCAAGAAAGTAGCCTTCTGTAGTCTTATTTTTTTCCCTTTTTTATGCATTTTCCCAGCCAATTACTTGACTTTTGAGTCCTTTGTCACGAGGAGGGAATACCCTGAGGATCTGTAAGTTCTCAGTTCTTCCAAGGTGACACAATCAAGGGAGAGGAATTTACTCCTCTCCTGGCATGCCCTCTTGTCTGGGAGCTACCAAAACTTTTCTGACCAGGATCTGCAAGTAGGCTTTCTAGAGCCTCCACCAGCTCCACCATGCCAGCATTCTTCCTCACCCCAGGGCCACACTCAGTACTGAGACCCAAATCAGAGGCTCACTTCCCCAAGGGGCTTTAGGCCAATGGCTCCATAAATGGAGCTGCTGTTGCTGCCACCACTGCAGCCTCCGCCCCCACCTGGGTCTGGGTTTAGGGGAGGACCCTGCTCCCATCTCATCCAGGTGAAAAAGCTTTCTCATTGACCTTCGAAGCTGTCTTTGGTGTTTGTCAGTTGAGGGATCTGGGAACCACAGCTGCTATGGGGAATTCCACCTCTGAGGCCTGCTCTTGTTCTGCTCCTGCCCGTGCCTCAGCCAAGGCTGGGCTGGGCTTCATGGGCTGTGCTCCGCTCCACGCCTGGTGAGATAGACCTTTCTTGTTGGCTTTCCAGGCTGTCTTGGGCTGGAAATCTCTTTCACTCTGTCATTTTGCGGCTTCTGCTGTTCTAGAATTCGTTTGAGTCATTTTTTACAGGTATTTTATGAGCTGTGGGGGTTAGAGCTAGAGTAAGTGCATCTTTCTAGATCTGCCATCTTGACTCCACCCCCACCCTCACTTTTAAGGGAAGGGAAAGATTGCTACTAGACTATATGCAGCTAAGTAAATGCAAGTTAATTTAGGGTTAGAGAGAGCCTTAGGAACTGGGGAAATCAGAAAAGGTTTCATTGAGAAGAATCTCAATGGGCCTGGGCATGCGATTGCTTTGATACAAGCAATTCCCAGGTAAGAAAATTCCCTCTACTCACGCTGATTGACATCTCCACTGACTAGAGGGAGAGATTGGGCCTTGCCCAGAGACACAGCCAGTGTGTGTCAGATGTAGGACAAAAACACATATTTCCTGGTTTCCAGGCCACCTACCGCCCCTCACCCTGAATTCCACTGAAATGCCTCACAGATGAGAGGTGAAAACTACATTACACAGCAGTTGATGCCAAGGACGTTAGTAGGGAGGTTTTTTCCTCCTCCAAGCAGTTACATTCTTGTTTTTATATCGAAATCAGTATCCTCTTGATAGAATAACTTCTGGAAAAGAGACTTTTTAAAATTGCATATGGTATGTGGTCGGAGGAATTCAATAGAATTCTGCCAGCTCATGTCCCCGCCAGCCCTTCTCTCTATCTCATGTCTGCTGATTCCAGTTGATCCGCCAACTGCACTTGGCTTCTGGGTGGATGTTTGCAAGCTGACAGCCTCCTCGAGTCTGTGTCTGCCAGCCAGCTAAACATTTACATTGAACAATTATACATTTGTAAATAATCTGCTTCATTGTAAGGCACATGGCCAGCTTTGTGTCAGAGGCAAAAACTGCATTCAAATGAAGACTTTTGAGGGGAAAAAGGGAGCTAAATGGCACAAGTCTGATTTGAAGAACCATTCCTCAAATTTCCGCCAAGTTTAATTGTGTTCTGATGTGTACTACATGATGTTACAGCTGTTGTGTTTCCACAGCCAGTCTTCAGCACTGCTGGCTGTGAATCAGGCTTTGGCCTCACTTGCTTTATGGAGAGGAAGCTGCCTGAAGACAGTCATCCCTAGGGAATTCTTTTTTTTTTTTTTGTCTTTATATCTGCAACTTCTAGCTTTTAGGACCATGTATGTTAGGTGTTTCCTTACATGTTATACATTGTATCAGCTTGTGATACATACCCATGAATCCCGTGAACCTTTGTTGTATGTGAAGGATTGATTTTAGCTCCAGTTTTTGGCAGACTCCTCAAGAATCTCTCTTTCTGGTTGCCCCAAGAGAACCTTTGTCCCCTGACCCAGGGCCACTTTTCTCTTTCAGAAAAAAAAAAATATTTTTTTTTTCAATTAACCAAAATCCTCTTCCTTTTCTCTCATCACTGGTGCCATGTCCCCCTCCATTGAAAAAGAGAAACATGTGTACATACATACATACATATATATGGAGAGTGTCACGCAAAACAAAATCCCACTTTGCCCCCATGCACACACATATAAATGCATACATATGTGTATGTATGTATAGATACCCATTATCTCTCCATCTGTCTGCTCCCTGAATCCATCCCCTTTGTCAGGAGGTGGGCATTATGTTTCATCATGACCTGCCTGGAGTCATGGTTAGTCATTGTGCCAGTTTCTGGGGCTTTCACAGTTGTTTGTTTTTATGATGTTGTTGTCATTATATACACTGTTCTGGTTCTGCTTTCTTTGCTCTACATCAGTTCCTACAAGTCTTCCCAGATTTCTCCAGAACCATGAGGTTAATCTAAGTGAAACTGGCTAGGTAATCCTTTTTTGAGTAACTTTGTAAACTTTTCTTTTTACGTTTCTTCCATTTCCTCATATATTCCTTGCCCTCTCCTTCCCAGAGGAATGTCCCCTATAACAAAGAATAAAAAAGAAAAGGAGGAGGGGGAGAGAAGCAGTTCAGCAAAACTAACGAATATGTCAGTTGAGCCTGACTGTATAAGCCCTGTTCCTCATCCATAGTTCCCCACCTTATCCAGGTGGGGAAGGAGAGAGGTGAATTTATGACTCCTTTCTTTGGAGCCCAGTTGGATTATGTAATTACACTTCCTTTTCCCGGTGGTGGTTTCTGTTTACGTTGTAGTCATTGGGCATATTGTTTCCTGACTGCTGCTAAGCCAATGAAAGGGAAGTGTCCTGCTTTCCTGTACCTGGTTCTGAGCTGTGTCCCCACCCAGGAGCGCCCATTGTTAGGGCCATGAGTGGTGCTCTGCCCCTTTCTCCTCCATCACTCTACTCTGCTTTACTCTAGTCCACAAGAAGCTTTTAAAAAGGGGAGTTTCATTATGAACTTTGAAAAGTTCACAGTCACGAATACTTGGATATCCAAAGAACAGAGAAGTGGATTCTATCTATGCATGTGAAACTGACCTTCTGGCTTTTTACTATGTCTCTTTAATTTCCCATGTTAATAACAGAACTGTTCTGCTTGTTTATGTCTTTTCAGAACTTACTGGGGGATGTTACTTTTACTCTATTTCATTGGTGCTTTTTTTACTGTCACTGCCTACCAGTGACCTGGCTTGTTGTAGTACATAGAAGCAAACAAAGCTGCTGGGCATGTGGTCTCTGACCAGAACGGGCCAGCTCTGCTGGTCCAGGGGTGGTATCGGAAAGGCAGAGACTCCCAGGCAGTCATTCTCAAGTCTTTCTGAGTTGATTTTCTCAACTGTGTGGTTGTTCTTGTACGGTTGTTCTCATGGTTCTACTCCCTTCACCCTGCATCAGTTCATAGAAGTCTTCCTAGATTTCTCTGAATCTGAATTTTTTTCATTTCTTGCAGTGCATTGTTTGTATATCAGCTACTTTGTTTCCAGGATTTTTTGTGGCAACAAGTACACCATACATATTTTTGTTCACGTATCCCTTTGTCTTCTTTGGGGTGTATCCCTCCTGGTGGTACTGCTACGTCACAGGGCTGCGCTGTCCCAAACTGCCCTCCACAGTGGTTGTCTCCGCCAGCAGTGTGGGAGGGTGCTCATCCTCATCTCCCCTCTTGTCATTGTCCTTCTTGCTATCTTTGTTAATCTGGTTGGTGCACTGTGTTTTATTTGCGTTTCTCTGATTGTGAAGGATTTGGAACATTTTTCCAAGGTGGTTTTTGATAGCTGAGAACTGCCTTTGAACATTTACCCATTGGGGAATGAGACCCTGTTCCTATATATTTGTTTTAATTCCCTCTATGTCTTGGTTATCAGGCTTTTATCAGAGAAAATTGCTGCTAAGGTTTTTTTCCCCCCACAATTAACTGCATCCGTTCTAATTTTGACTGCATTGATCTTGCTTGTGCAAAACCTTTTCAGTATTATGCAGCTGAAATTATCCAGTCTATCTCCCAAATTTCTCTAGTTTCATTATCCCTTGCTTCCCTCCTTGTCCTCTTCTGTCTAACCAAACTGCCCTTCTCTCTGCTGCTCACACAGAATCTTCCATCTTCCATTTCCAGGCCTTTGCCCTGACTGTCTGCCATGCTTGGAATGCCCTCCCTCCTAGAATCCTGGGTTTCCTTCAAGACATCCCCACTTATGTTGCAAATCTTTCTTATTCCTCTCTGCAGCTGCTAAGGGTCCTCCTTCTCTAACTACCTTGGATTTATTGTGCATTTTTTCCATATATCCCAATAGATGTTCATTTTTCTTCCCTTTATCCTTTGTGCCCCATGGAACATGAGGTCCTTGAGAGCAGGGATAGTTTTATTTTTTTTTTCTTTGTATCACTAGCACTGATACATGACCTTGCACATAGTAGGTACTTAATAAATACTTTGAGTCATCTCTCGCCTTTGTTTAGTTAAGAATTTTCTCCTTATCCATAGTTGTAAAAGGTATTTCCTCCCTTTCATTCTGAATTGGTTTATGGTAAGATCTTTTATGTTTAGGTCATGTATCCATAGGTTTCTTATCTGTAAAATGGGGATAATCACACTTGCAGTACTCCCTTTACTGAATAGTTTGAGAGGCAACAGAGGACAGTGGCTCTAAACTTGTCAGATTCTGTCATGTCAGGAACTCTGTGACTTTTGCACTCATTATCCCTTAGAGCCCATGTGTGGCCCCCTTCCACCTCTACCCAGTCCTGCTCCTGGGCCTGCCCTCCAGGGACCGTAGAGCAAATGCTGCCTCTTTCTTCATTTGTAAAGTGAGGTGGAGTTGGACTCATTGATTTCTAATCAATCCAATGAGTGTTTATGCTTTATTGAATATTGCACATGATTGAGTGTAGCCCATCCTATTTAATGAAAGTGGGGCATAGGGGAAGGAGGAAAGGCTCTGCCATTTTTGTCTCTAGCTCTAGGTTGGGGGCCTCCTTCCTTCACAGCCTGATATCCCAGCCTGACAGAGATGATGTGGGGCCAGTGGGTGGGGTAGGGGTAGGGAGGGGGACAATGGTGCCAGGGAAAGGACTGTGTATCTTCTTGCTTTGTTTCTTGACCAAGTGAAGTTGAACAATTTGTTTTGATTCAGGATAGAGGTAAAGGACTTAGAGGCAAGTTTTGTAGTATGTTAAATCTTTAAGGGAGTGTTAGGTTTACCTTTCTTTTTTCCCCTGCCTCTCTTAACACAGCATTAATAGACTTATTTTAAAAGGCTAGTGATGAAAATCATTATTAGAACTCTTCTACCTCTATAAAGAAATTATTATTGATTTTGTCTGGGCATCATGGACCCATCTTAAAGTGTCTTTTGATAAATCAAACCCGAGCTAGGTGGATGTGGCTTTACTTCTGGGAGGAATTGTTTTGGTGGAAGCTCTGCTTGTTACTGTGCTAGGAAAAATACCGTTCTGGGCTATGAGCCTGCCGCTGTCTTTGTGCTTCCCCCTTTCTTGTTTCCCAAAGTCAGCTGGCCTTTGGATGATCCATTTCCTGGGCTTTGGGGCTTCATTTGAGGTGTGGAGGCAGCTTGGGTGATCTGGGTTGATCCAGTTGAGCAGGGTCTGTGTCTCTTTGGGGAAAGGATGTTGGAGATTTATCCACTGGACTGTTGAATACAGAAAAGCTTGTAGGGTTTGGGGATGTTCGAAGCGCCTTGTTAAGAAGTGAGTGTGTGCTGACACGTATTACTTTCATACTACTTGTGCTGCAATAGACGAGGCATTGAGACCATTTCTTGGCTGCTTTACCTTGAGGTTGGACTTTGTTAGGCATGGGCAATATTGGAACCACTGAACTGAATGAAAACTTTTCCAGAAATGATGAACTTGACAAACAAGGACATTTCCATTTACCAAGATCAGAACAAGGCTTGTAAATGAGACTGTGACTCTGCTGTATTCAGCTTGTTTATATGTCCTACTGAACATGGCACGAATACGGCCCTGCCTGTGTGTGGCCCTTCCCCTCCCCCCCAGTTAATACTGTTTTATTTTATTTTCTAATTGTGTGTAAAGAGAGTTTTCAACATTCGCTTTTTAAGATTTTACCTTCCAAATTTTTCTCCTTCCCTCCCCTTCCTCAACACATAAGCTGATATGCGTTATGCACGTAGTCGTGTTAGACATATTTCCATGTTAGTCATGTTGTGAAAGAAGAATCCGAACAAGAGGGAAAAACCATGAGAAAGAGAAAAACAACAAAAAACGTGAAAACAGTGCGCTTCGATCGGCATTCAGACTCCATAGCTCCTTCTCTGGATGTGGAGAGCATTTTCTATCGCAGATCTTTTGGGATTGTCTTGAATCAGCGTCTTGCTGCAAAGAGCTGACTGAGCAATAACAGTATTGCTGTTATTATGAAGAATCTTCTCCTGGTTCTTCTCGCTCCACTTAGTATCAGTTCATGTGAGTCTTCCCAGGTTTTTCTGGTTTTCAGTTTTTCTAAGATCTGTCTGCTCATTATTTCTTGTAGAATGAGAGTACTTCATTGCATTCGGATACCACAACTTGTTTAGCCATTCCCCAGTTGATGGGCATCTCCACAATTACCAGTTCTTTGCCACCATAAAAAGAGCTGCTATAAATATTTTTGTACAAGTAGGTTCTTTCCCTTTTTTTAATGATCTCTTTGAGATACAGATCTAGTAGTGGTTTATTACTGGGTCAAAGGATATACATAGTTTTATAGCCCTTTGGGCATAGTTCCAAATTGCTCTCCAGAATGGTTGGATCAATCCACAACTCTGCCAACAATGTATTATTGTTCCACTCTTTCTACATTCTCTCCAACATTTATTATTTTCCTTTTCTGTCATATTAGTGAGTGTGATAGGTGTGAGGTGATACCTCAGTTGTTCTAATGTATATTTGCCTAATCAATAGTGAGTTAGAGTATTTTTCATATGAATTTAGATAGCTTTAGTTTCTTCATCTGAAAACTCCTTGTTCATATTCTTTGACCATTTATCAAGTAGGGAAAGACTTGTATTTGTTATAAATTTGATTCAGTTCTCTATATTTTTGAGAAATGAGGTCTTTAAAAGAAACACTGACTGTAAAAACTGTTTCCCCATTCTCTGCTTTCCTTCTAATCTTGGTTGTACAGGTTTTGTTCATGTGAAACCTTTTTAGTTTAATGTAATCTGAAGTATTCATTTTGCATGTCATAAAGTTCTGTGATTGGTGCTGGATCCCACAGCCAATGTGTGAGGCAGGACTAAACTCCAGTGCTCCTGACTGAGGCCGCCTCCCCATCCCCCCATTCTCCAGACATTTGCTGTGTTTTACCCAAGGCCTTTCGGATTTCAGGTCATTGAAGTATTCACTTTTTCTTTGGAATCATCTTTATCTTTTGTTCTTCCCTTGCCCAGGTTGTAAAAGGAATAGCCTCCACTTGTTTAATGACCTTCTCTAGGTAGCTCATGTATCCATTAGAACTCTCCATGGTGGATGATGAGAGATTTCAGTCCCAGCCCACTGTTTGCCAGGCTGCTTCCCCGCTTTGCCAGTGGTTTTTGTCTGAGTGTGAGTTGTTGGCATCCTTGGGTTTATCAGACTCTAGGTGGCTCGGGGCACTGACTTGGATCCTCAGGTCAATTGCATAATGTAATTGAGAACATTAAGATGTGGTGAGAAGAGGGTTTGGAATGAGGACCTCTGGCGTGTCTTCTCTTTCCACGGAGCACTTATGTGGTTATGGACAAAGCACCTAGTCTTGTGAGAATCAGTTTGTTCATCTCTAAGATGGGGATTTTGCTACTTGTTTAAAACAACAATTACTATCCATATCACATAGTGCTTTTAAGGGTTACAGAGAGTCTACCTTAAAATATCTCAAGTAGAAAATGCAAATATTATTATCTTTACTGCCTTGAAGTCTCTAGGCCATTGTAGATAGAGTGTGGGGCCTGGAGCCAGGAAGCCCTGTGTTCCAATCTGGCCCCACATCCTTATTTGCATTACCCATAGCAAGTTGCTTAACCACCCCATCAGCCTTGGTTTCCCTGTCTGTAAAATGAAGATAATAACACCCTTCTCTCAAGGTAGTTGTAGTGATCAAACAGGATATCTGTGAAGCGGTTTGCAAACTTGTAAATGCTAGCTGTTACTCTTCCCTGTTATTTTATCAGTGAACAGTCAGAGAAGGGGGGGCTTGTCCAGGATTATTACTTAGCCAGCAACTTCTCTGCCGGGTCCTGTGTAGGGGCCACATCCTGTGGCCTCCTCCACTGACCTCTTCACCAAAGGCCTTCGTTTGTCCCCCTGAAGCCTGTAGGGGTTGTTTAAGCCACAGATGCTTTAAAAACAAATGCTATCAATAAAACTAAAGAGAAGGGGGGGGATGTGGGGTGGGAAACTATCATTATTTTACTTAATTATTGGAAGAGAGAATGAATTTGAACCTGGTACCCATTTTCCTGTAAGTTGTTGGGTAGAGGATTGAGAAGTAACTGGCCCACTCTTTAGGAGAATATTGTACATTCTCAAGTACTAATCATACTCAATTCACATTCAAGTTGGGCTTTAAGATTTGTTATCAGATTTCACCCAAACAGTGAAGCAAGGAGGTTGGTGCCATTATCATCCCCAATTTTACAGGTGGAGAAACTAAGACTCAGATCACATGATCTGGTCAGGCAGGCAGAAGCAGCTTCTGAGCCTTTTGACTTGCAGCCTAGCTCTTTATCCCTATGTAAGGCTGCCAGCCTCAATGCAGGTCAAATCCTATCATTAGTTTTCTCTTGTATTTCTTAACCAGATGCGAGCATGCTAAGAGACTTTTCTTATGCTGCTCTTTGTATGAAATAATTATTTTGTAAAAGAGGCATTCTTGTTTTATCTCAGGTTGCTACTGAGAAGGGGAGAACTGGAGGTTCAGATGATGAGGAATTGTTTTCTTCCTGGCTTTTATACCCACAACAGTTTAAAATCTCCTGACCTTGGGCATCTTGCTAAGTTCTTTGGAAATTAGTATTTTTAGTAAGGTTCCCTGAAGACTTTGAAATAAAATAACAAATGAATATTTTATTGTTCTTAAAATAAAGATAACTGTGATTCATGATCAATAGATTGTCCTTGAAGCTGTTTTTCCCTTCAACAATGGTGATGGATCTAGAGGAGTCATCCATACTCTTGCCCAGTTAAAACATTTTTTAAAATTATAAACTTAATAGTCATTAACACAAAAACTGTGAAATAAATGAATACAACAAGGCTAAGATTTCTGCCAAAGCCCTTGGCCATCACAGGACAGAACCCAAAGATTTAACAGACAGTGAATCCAGTGCTTTGTTCCATGCCCCTTTACAAGCTTGTCCAAAATGGGGGCACATTTTCCTTCTTTCTTTTTTTTCTAAAAAATGGTAAGTGTAGTCAGTGCAGAGAATTGTGTTTTGTATCACGTCAGAAGACGTCTGCTCCTCTGCACTCATAGGCTTCGTCTTTTTCTGGCAGAGGTACCATCATAGTCATATTCATCCAGAGATTGGTTTTTGTTGTTGGACTTAATATATGCTTGTGAAATGAATGAATCCATAGACCACGATTATCTCGCCATTTTCCAGTTGTGGATCATAGACTTTTTTCCATTTTCATGTTTGTCTCACCCTTTCCTCACCCATCAGACAGCTCCATCCCAAAGTGTATTCCCAAAGCACAGGCTTGACTGGGTTACTCTGGTACTTAAGAAGTGCTATGGCTCCTGATTTTCCCTAGGATCAGTTATGATCTCCTCTGTTCCATATTTAAAGCCATTTAACAACTGATTCACTGCCTACTTTTCCACAGTTCTTACACACTGCTCCATTTCACACCCTCTGGTGCAGCCAGGCCAAAATGCTTCAGCACCTCTTGGAAGCCTTCTCCCCCTTCCAGGCTCAGCTCCTGTGCCACATCCTATCACAGACTCTTCTTACTCCCTGTACTCCTCCCCCATCCCATGGGCTCTCCCATCTATTCCCTGGTATTTTCTTTGTGTTTGTAGTACTTTTATGTCCCTGTTCCTCCCCACATTGAATATAGTTCTCTTGTGTCCTGATTCCTAACCAGCTCAGAACTGCAGGTGGTTTGGGGCCCTTCTTTTTGCCTTTTCATGATGATTTTTGGAGAGAGCCCTACCAGTGGAAATCTTGGACTCAAAGCCTGGCTGGTTTTTGTGGCTCTTAACATCCGTCACTCTCCCCAGATGGCTGTCCCCTTGGGGGTGGGGCCAACCATTTGGAAGGTGGTGGGCCACCTGGTTAAGGACGAGGTTTGTGATGCTGAGGAATAGAGTGGTTTTGTTTTTTCTCCATAGAAAGATAATTAACCAATTGATTTTTGACCTCACTTACAAAGACATTTAATTGACCCTGGCTCCTCTGCACTACCGGGGGGGATATATAGAGAAAATCAGGTAAGATCCTTGCTTTCAGGAAACTTAGAATCTTCATTTTTGATCCTAGAATTTAGATCTTTGAGGGATCCTCAGCCACTGTTTGGTCAACTCCCCCTATTGTTCCTTTGTTAGGAAGAGGAAACCCAGAGAGAGAAGCACTTTCCCTGAGGTCAGATGGGTCAAGATGTGAACCCAGGGCTGTTTCTGCTCTCCTAATAGCACAACCTAGCATTATTAGAGTCATCATGAAATCCATGGTAAAGGATCTCTCCTGATAAGTGGAAGAACACTGCCATCCTTATCTTTCAGTTCCTCCAGCCTCTCCTGCCCACCCTGCCTCTGCCTAAAGTTCCCTGGCATGACCAACTCATGTGATCTAAGGACTTCTGGGCTTGCCAGCCTCTTCACCATTGGAGGATTCCTGGGCCTTTCTGTCTGCCCTGCAGTTGAACTTTCTTTTGTTTGTTGTCTCTACCAATTAGAATGGGCAGTCTTTGAGGGCAGGGGCTGAGTCCCCTTGCCCATTGGCCTCCCCAGTGCCCATTGGTACCAAGTGAATGCCCAGGACCTGGATCAGCTTCTTCTCTGGATAGAAGCCATCCTCCAGCCCCACTTCTTGCCCTTACCCCTTCCTATGAGCCTTCTAGTTTCCCAAGGGCTGTCTTCTTGACACCTGCAAGGTGGACCATCATGATCTGAATCACTGCCCTGTAGAGAGTCAGAGACAACAGGGATCGGCTCCAGGACTAAGGATTTCATTTGCCTTAAGACACTGCCAGCTTCTTTTTAGTTGGCTTTCTTGTCAGGTTTCTAAATTCTCTCCTCACCAGAGAAAAGCTGCCTGACTCAGGAAATCAGGAGAAAAGAAAGCAAAGTGTTGACTTGCCTGGCTTTTGTTTCATTCCCTTCAGAGCACATCTTGGCTTTGGCCCGGAGTCCTCTCACTGTCTCAGAGGGAGCATTGCTTACTGATGGGGAGCAGCAACATCTCCTGGAGGGGCCACAGGGCATCTTAGGTTGTCGATCAAGGCTAACTCTGGACCTCCTGTGATAGAGCTATGGGACCATGGACAGGTGATTTGCATTCTCTTGGCCCCAGTGTCCTTACCTGTAAAATGGACCCAGGGTTTGCTCTCTCATCCCAGTGCTGTAACTCCTGTGTGACTTTGGACTGACTTCTTCTCTTCAGCTTTCTCATCCAGACTAGATGGTCTGTCTCTACAACCTCTTCCAACTCCAAGGTTCTGCAGCCATATTTATGTTCTGTATTTCAGTGGGGGAAGCACTTTATATACTGGAGAGGGTAATAGAGTCGTCATCTCTCTGTCCCTGGCCTGGGCTTATTTTTGGATGAGATGGAAAACTAATTTGCTGGGGGGATGCCGCTTCAAGGAGGGGGCAAAGGGCTGATTGCTCCACTCTAGTTATCACTCTCCTGGGATTTACCCAAGAAAAACTGGAGACTCCTTGGATTTGACAGTGGGGACAGTCCCGTTGGTGGGAGCTCTTCTGCCTTTAGTCTTGTGTTGGCACTGAGGCCTCCTGCTCCCACATTGGCTCCTGTCTCCTTCCCAGCAGACAGATTTTATAAACACCAGATTCTAGATCATGCCCTAGACTCATGTTCCTGCCTGGAGGTAGTTCCCCTGCATCCAGTGATCATCCAGAACATTGTTTCTTGGTATGAAGGCATTCCAAGCATTCATGTGCCTTTTTCTGGGCTGTGGCAGTGGGGCCTCGATGGGCTCACGGTGCAGTGGAGGGAATGAAATTTGGATATTTGCATAGGAGAAAGTAATTATAAGACTTGCAGCACCTGGGGAAGGGACCCCCATCCTCTCTTCACCAAGCCCAGCCTTCCCCAAACAGGCTTTTTAAGCTGCTCAGAAACAAAAGTCCTTTAGGCCCAGGAAGGGGTTTTGAGCGCTCGCCTGCTTTGTTTGTCGAAATGTGAGGCTTCCAGCTGTGTCAGCACCATCAGCATCACAGTTGTCAGTGACTTGTTCTCTTGGTCTCCTCTTATTAATAACTGACATTTTTCGCACACTTTATTTCACAAAAGGGCTTTCCTGTGTCTTATTTCATAGTAAACAACATGACTTTCGATGCCCAGGGTGCTGAGGAGGCTTCAGGGAGTGAATGCATTTGGCCAAGAGTGACAGTGAATGCTGGCATGGCCTTTGTCAGTTTACAACATGAGACAGGCCCAATGGTCTGTGAGGTGACCAAAGCCCAAAGGGCATCCATTCTGTGTCTCTGTCCTCTTGGTGCATAGGTTATGTTCCTGTTTTTCTGATTGTTTAGTCCATATTAGTTGCCTTGTATTGGATTATTATCTCTGTTTTACAGATGACAAGATTGAGATTCAGAGATAATTATCACATGGATATCATATGTAAATGGTATAATAAACTCATTCTTAAAATCCATCCTGTATGGTAGGTGGGGGACTGATACTGCAGTTCTGCAGATGAAAAAATGGTGACTTAAAGCCTTTCATGCCTTCCTTGATCATTGGATCCAGGTCTTCTGACTGGAGGGCAATCACTCTCTGTTACAACACGATGTCTTTGCCCAGACCTACTTGTTAAGCAGTGAAAAGGAGGAAACCAACTGTGTTCAGCAGCAATTATATGAATTGAGAGGATGTCTACCAGAAATGGTCACAGGGAATCAGAATTAGAACTAAAAGGGACCTTAGAAGTCATCTGGTCCAACCCTCCCATTTTAGAGGTGGGAAAACTGAGGGCCCCAAGAGCTGAAGTGACTTACCTGAGGTCACATAAATAGTACAGGTAGTAAGTAGCAGAGTCAAGATTTGAATTTAGGGCCCTGTGACTCCCAAGTCTAGCTCTCTGTCCTCTGCAGCACACTCTTCTCTTCTCTTCTTGTCCCTCTCTCCCACCTGTGCTAGGAAATCTTCCTCTTCAGTAAATGCTCTGTCCTATTCCCTACCAGTGGGTTGTTGTGGGAGAGACTTCAGTCACCTCCCTGCTCTGCTTCCACCTTCTCAGAGACCTTAGCCAGTTCATTTCCCTTCTTCTCTGTCAAAGGGGGATTAATGACCAGGTCACTAGATCTTTCCTGCTTCTTTGATTTTGTGATTTGGAGTGTTGATTTTGAATTCTGATGACTTCAAGAAATACTGGTCAGGCACTGTGGCACCAGAGCAAGGGGAATGTTGGGAGTTTGTGGATCAATCCTGCCTGAAGGACATGCCTGTGGGGCAGTTTAGGCAGCTGAAAATTGGAAGAGAACCTGCTCTTCTTTCCCACCCTTTCTGACCTGGACCTTGTGCTTTGAGCTCCCAGAAGATATTTTTTTTGTTGAAGACTCCTTGAGGATGGGAGAAGGAGGAGACTGGGAAAATGGCAGGTAGGTGGACAAAAGAAAGAAATTCATATTAGGACTGGTGAGGGGGGCTTCTGTGGGACTGCCCTCATGGCAGGTCGATGCAGGAAGCGTATCTGAGTCCATGGGTCCACTCATTTTATGCAAGGGGAAAGTGAGACTGGGAGAAGGGGACTTGGCTCCTCCAAGATTAGATTGGGACTTTGGAGCAGATGAAGGACTCCTGCCAGGCCCTGGCACTCTGGGCACAGCGCTCTTGTCCACTGCTGCAAGCCTGTCAGTTCTTTAGATTCTGCATTTTCCTTTTCTTCATCAGTTTGATTCAGCAGATATTATTAGCAAGAGGAAAAAGGACCCAGTCCACTCAAATTGAAGGTGAGAAATGGACCCCAAGAAGCAGTGATTTCACTGGGGAATGTCTGTCCTGCACTCATGTGGTTGGCTATCTATTAGACTGGGAGGTGAGGAGGGTACCTTTCCTGCTAAGGAGCTGCCTTTTTTTGGTGGGGCTACTCCTTCCCCAAGAGTACATACAGATCATTACTACCCACGGGTGTGAAGCCAGGCATTCTGAACCCTTTGGAGCTTGCTGAAAGCACAGGTCAGTTGGGTCACCCATAAACGTTTATTAAGACTCAGGCACTGTACTCAGATCTGGGGCTACAAAAGGGGGCAGAAGACAGGCCTTGCCAGGAGACTGCAATCTAATCAGAGAGCTGATCTGAAAACAACAACAGAAGAATAAGCTTTAGATTGGAGAGAAAAGAGACCGTCACCAGAGCACAGGCTCTGGCATTAAGTGGGGCAGGAAAGGCCTCCCCTAAGAGCATTTCAGGCCTGGAGGAGAGGCTGGGAGCTGGAGGAGCTTCTGGGAGGAACAGCTGGGATGGCAGAGTAAGTAGCAGGAGGACAGTAGGGGTTTAGCTCTGTAATGAAGGGTAAACCTTTCACCCAGCCTGGAGGTGATGGGCAAAATGGCCAGATCTGGGCCATAGGAAAAGGACTTTCTCAGAAGACTGTTGGAAAAACTTATAAACATGAAGTACATGGGATGACAAAAGAGATGAATTATATTGAAACAAAGTTACTAAATATTCCAGAAACAAACCAAAGCAGTTTCCTGGGCCTCAGCTTGCCTTATCCTTGTCCGAGCTCAGGCTCCACTGGCAAGAGGTCCCTGACCTTCGGGCCATGATCAGGCATTGAAGTACAACTTAAGTGAAGAAACTGACAGAATTCCATGGAATGGAAGTTAAAATATGAAGGCCTCCCAGAGACAAGAGTGGTCTGGGCTTTGAAGAGAGGAAGGGACTTCCTGCTGGTGGGGGACACCGTGGAGGACGTTTATTTATTTGTGCTGGGGTCCCATTTTCCTACCACAAAGGTGAGATTCTCACTAGGACAAGGGGCTAGCAACATCCCAACCTTGGAGGGCCCCTCAGGTCACTGAGATAAGGACCTTGGAGAGGGGCAATTGTGGGTGTGCCTAGACCAAAGATGATGACATCTCCTGACACACGTTGCTGCCTATTTCTTCCCCAGGGACAATCAGGGAGAATCAATTACTAACATTGCTGGACTTAGGTCTCTTCTTTAAAATGAAGGGGTTGGAAAATCTTGAAGGTCTTTTCCACTGACTTTGTGTCCTAAACTGTCCTTATGCCTGGAGCAGTGTGAAAGTTGTCACTGGTGCCCAACTCATTCTCCAAGACCCAGTTTAGCCTCCACCTTATCTTGTCCTCAGAGACTTCTTTTATCCCCTCACCTCCACTGGCAGTGATCGATGTCATGGTGAAATCTGATCTCAGAAGCAGTTTTCTCTCCTCTGGGTGTCTTCCATACTTCATGGCCCTAGATTTCTTTAATATGGGCATTCCCTCCACAGCTGCAGATTGGGCCCCCTTTTTATTTAGTAGGTGGTCTTGGGGTGTTCCTGTGGCTCAGTATAGCCTCAGTGTGGTGATGAGCCCCATGCCTTGCCTGAGGTAGTTTTTGGATGGTGGACATACGGGCCCTTACCAGAGTCTTTTGACTTGGTAGGATCTGCCAGATTCTGGCACAGTCTTTGCAAACCTTAGCTTAAGACCTGGATGAAGCATCAGAAGAGGTGGTTTAGGCATAGCTTCCCAGGTCTTAGCTTCCTTGTGGCCCAGGAAGCACATTATCTTGCTCATGGCCTCATTCCTAGCCCAGTGCAGTGTTGCCCATAGTAAATGTTCAAGAGGGGTTGCTTGGTTGGAGGAATGAATGAGAGAGCTTGGGACCAGAAGTGTTTCCCATGTGGGCATATTATTTCTGCTTAGTTGAAGTTCTGTGAAACTACCCCACTGTAAGGGTTGAGCAATGATGCTCTGTTGTCTCGTGGAGATTCATTATTGCATAATTCGAAGTGTTGGGGAAATTTTTTGGTGGGGGTTTTGCAAGTCATTTTTGAGTAATTAGTAGAATCAGACACAGTGATAAGGAAGCTGCTGCCATGGTGATGGCCTCATGCTTGAGGAGAGTGAAGGGACTTGACTGCAGAACACCTTGGATCCAGGCTCAGGCAGCAGATTCCACATCAGCAGAATCCCCAGAATCCTCAAGGGATGGCCCTGAGAATCCACCCAGGGGAGAGGCAGGGCTCAACCCCAGGCATACCTTGCAGGAGGGCTGGGTACTCACTGTTACTCAATCTAGAATCTGCTCTTTGGAACCGGTGACCTTTAGAACAATATCCTGGTTTTGTTTAGGACTGCTTAACAGAGACTGCCCTGAAAGAGATGTTGGAGCAGGTAATTCTCCAGGATCTCTTTCATCTGGAAATTCCCAACCATTCCATGTAGCCCTTCCATGAAAGGCCCCCAAAAAGGCCTTAGCAGGGTTTAACCTTGACCCTGGGCAAGAGACTTTACTCCTCTGAGCCTTAGTTTACTCATCTGCAAGTCACATCATGATGTCATGGCCCTCTTTGAGAACGAAGGACAAAAATAACTCATCTGTAAAATGATAATATTCATGCCCCCTACCTTGCCAGGGCACCAGGATCCAGGGAGCTAGACTGTTGTGTATAGGACAGGGGCTCGCTGTGTCATCCTGGAACCCTCGCAGTTGAAGGTGGCCCTGGAAACTGTTCAGCAGAACCAGGTCACAGTTAGTGTAGCTCAGGCAGTTATTTGATTCATTGGACCTTGTGCGTTTGTAGGCAGAACCTCCTGCAGCTTCACACCCTTCAGAAATCCCCTCCCCCCCCGCAATTACACTGTGGGGCTTCCATTGAGCAGGTTTGGTCCTCAGAGAGCAGTGGGTCTCCCCTGTGCTCTGTCAGAAGGAGTGAAACTCTTGGTCAGTTCAGAACACGTCCAAATCCAGATCTCAAATTGTATTATAAAGCAGCAGTTATCAAAACCACTTGGTACTGGCTAAGAAACAGAAGGGTAGACCAGTGAAATAGGCTCAGTACTCAAGACACAGTAGGCAATGAATATAGCAATCTATATTGCTTTGATTGTTTGATAAATCCGAGGACCCCAGCTTTTGGAACAAGAATTCACTGTTCGACAAAAATTGCTGGGAAAACTAGATAACAGCGTGGTGGAAACTAGGCATAGACCAATGCCTGACACCATACACAAGAATAAAATCCAAATGGGTACATGATCTAGGTACAAAGATTGATACTATGGACAAATTGGTGGAGCAAGGAATAGTGTATTTATCAGATTTATGGAGAGGGGAAGAATTTTTGACTAAAGAAGAGATCCAAAGTATGATGAAGTGCAAGATGGATAATTTTGATTGTATTAAACTGAAAAGTATTTGAACAACCACGCCCAATGCAACCAAGACTTGGAGGGATGCAGAAAACTGGGAAAGAATTTTTGTAGCTAGTGTCTGTGATAAAGGCCTCATTTCTAAAATATATAGAGAACTGAGTCAAATATGCAAAAATACAAGTTGTTCCCCAATTGATAAATGGTCAAAGGATATGAACAGGCAGTTTTTAGAGGAAGAAATTAATAGTCATATGAAAAAATGCTCTAAATCATTATTGATTAGCAAGATGCAAATCAAAACAACTCTGAGATACCACATCACAGCTATCAGATTGGCAAACATGACAGAACAGGAAGATGATAAAATTGGAGAGGTTGTGGGAGAGTTGGAACACTAATTCATTGTTAGTGGAGCTGTGAGCTGATCCACCCATTCTGGAGAGCAATTTGGAACTATGCCCAAAGGGCTACAAAAATGTACATACTCTTTGACCCAGCAATATCACTTCTAGGACTGTATCCCCAAAAGATCATAAAAACGGGAAAGGGTCCCACATATACAAAAATATTTATAGCAGCCCTCTTTGTGGTAGCCAAGAACTGGAAATCAAGAGGATGCCCATCAATTGGGGAATGGCTGAATAAATTATGGTATAAGAATGTAATGGAATACTATTGCACTATAAGAAATGATGAACAGGAAGACTTCAGAGAGGCCTGGAAAGACTTATATGATCTGATGCTGAGCTAAAGGAGCAGAACCAGGAGAACTTTGTGCACGGCAACGACCACAGTGTGCGAGAGTTTTTTCTGGTAGACTTGGAACTTCATTGCAATGTAAAAAAATTCCCAATAGTCTTTTAATGCAAAATGCCTTCCTTATCCAGAGAAAGAACTATGGAATTCAGTCGCAGAACGTAGCAGATCATTTTTTTGTGTGTATTACATTTTGATTTGTTATGATTTCTCCCATTCATTTTAATTCTACAAAGCATGTCTATAGTGAAATTGTATTTAATAGGAATGTATGTGTAGAACCTATATAAAATTGTATGCCGTCTCAGGGAGGGAGTGGGGAGGGAGGGGAAAGAAATATAAGTTCTATGGTAGTGATTGTAGAACACTGAAAATAAATCAAATTAATTAAAAATGAAAGAAAAAAAGAAAATGTCCAAAGACTCATGCAAGAAGGGGACTTCTTACAGGTGGAAGGGGATGGGGTGTCATGGTCACAGGGTTCGGCTCCAGCCCCCTTCTCTTCCTTTCCCTTTTTGAGCCCCAGCTGGCCCTCTCACCTCCCAGACCCTGTGGTTGTGCTTTGTCTGCACATTGGTTGGGCCTTTGACCAGGATCCGCCCTCCTCCTAGGCTGCCATGAGAAGCCTTTGGTAACCTCTTGGTGCTCATTCTTCTCCTTATCTTACATGTTTATAAGATGACCACAGATCTGTCTCCATTGGCCCATTTTGAAGAAGAGTAACTGAGGCTTCGGGAAGGGAGGAAACATTAACTGCTTGCTGTGTGCCAGGTACTGTGTTAAACACTTTACAGATATTATCTCATTTGCCCCTCAAGCAGATGCCATTATTATCCCCATTTTAGAGTTGAGGAAACTGAGGCAAGGCAATGCCTTGTTCAGGCACCCGCAGCTAGGAAGGGTGTAAGGCAGATTTAGGCCTCACATCTTCCTGCTTCCAGACCCAGGCTTCTTCCTTGGCTGCCTCTTGGGGTGCCCTGCCTGAGGTCAGGCCCATAGACTTGGGGTGGTCTGTGTGGTCAAGGTTTTTACAGATACTTTGTGTACAAATTAAAAAAATAATAAAACCTTTGAAAGAAATCAAGTCTGAAAAGCCAAGCAAAGTTCCTAATCTTTTGGAAGGGTGGCATAGATCTGCCTGCTCCCAAGGGCAGGTCTTACCGGGGCTCCTCCTTATAAATTGTCCTTCCCAAGCTCATTTTCTTTCTGTTCACAAGCGTAAGAAGTAAAGCAAGCAGGATCTGGGGAGGCCGGCTGGAGGGGATGCTCTGGGGAGGTCTGGGGAGAGACGAGACTAGGCCAGCCAGGCTGCAAACTCTCAAAACAAGGAACTGAGAGTCACTCCTTTGGGTTGGGAGGGGTGTCACATGTGCCTTTGGCTGGGGGGACCATGGAGGGAGAGAAATGAGACCTGGAATGGGGAGGGCAGCCCCGCCTTCCAGCCCTCCCTTCCCCCTTGGCAGCCACATGGTAGTTCTTGGGGGACGTTTTGGCAGCTGTGTCTCTGTACACATTTCATAGCAGTGTGACCACTCAGGCAGGCATTGTGTCTGCTGCCAGGGGACTTGAAGACCTTGTGCTGGACGAATAGTAACTGTGGTCCTCAGCAGAGTTTGGTCTTTACCTGGCCCTGTGCTTTCCTCTGTGTTTAATAATCTTGTCCCCACCTGTCCCCTCAAGCCTGGCCTGCTGAAATAACAGTTGGATGGATGGGTGGGGAGACCAAGCCCCTGCTCACATGTGCTCCCCCAAGAAGCCTCCTCAGTTCACTTGGACTTGTTTCAGCAGGCTTTGATGAGGGTACAGTGAAGGCGCCTGACTTCCAGGGGCTCTCCTTTCACTGGCAAGTTCTTCCCAGAAGATCCGTTTTGGGGGATGGGCCCAGACTTGCCACCTTGACTGGTATCTCCACCTTTCCCTTCTCAGGTTCATTTTATATGCTATCTTCCCCCATAGAATGTTTAACTCCCCAGGGCAGGGACTGGCTTTCTTTTGTCTTATATTTGTGTACCCAGCACTTAGCACACGCCTGTAACATAGTGAGGACTTTGTAAACGCTTTTTGACATGACCTAGGACATTAAACCGTAATCTGTATATTATAAACTAGATCCACAGCAATTTCTTGGGCAGGACACAGGCTAGTTTGCTATCACTGGAAGGGTGGAGTGGGATAAAGCCCCACAGGGAAGGGGCCGATGTGGAGGGGTCTCTGGATCCCTCAGCATATGTGCTCACCCCAAAGGGAGATCTGATCTAGGCCGACTGGGCTTCAGGAGCCCTCACCACAAGACACAGCTTTCTTTATTATTTTTTTATTTTATTTTATTTTATTTATTTTTAACAAATAAAATTTATTTGTTCCATGACAAATAACTAAAATTAGTTTTTTTATAAAAGCAATTCCTTTCAGATACTCTGATTAACCTTTAAGTGACATAAAAAAAGCTTCAGCATCATCCTTTCTAATGCCAATATTTTGCACAATTTAGATACAGCTATTAAAGTAAGTTTTAGCAGTAAAAAACAAAAAAAAAGAAAGAAGAAAAGGAAGAAAAAGAAAAGTAACCCACTGAGAAGCTTATGTATCTAGTACGGTTTGGTTAGTATAAATTTTTAAAATTACATCCAGAATTTGAATTAACCTAATTGTCATCCCAATCAATTATCTATGGTTGGACTCCAGGTACTTTGTAAGCAAAATTGAACTAATAAACCTAACATCCAGTGATTGGAGTGTCTGTAGAGAATCTGCTATATAATTCTGGGTTTAAAATTGGAAGTCTTCAGTTAAGCTACAACTTTATCTATTTGGTTCCACTGATGAAAAATGCAATTTTAAAAAGTCTGCTTTTGTGGTAAATTTCTAGAATTAGATTATAAACACAAAACATTGTATTGTAGATATCATACTGCTGAAGAGGCATTTGTTGGAGAGTAAATGCTAAGAACAGTCAAACTGTCAAAATTCTGACCTTTCAAAACACTAAGTTTGTATAAAGCAAAATTTTCAAAACCAGCATTTGCCTTTAAAGTCTCAAAAACACTTCAGTACCAGTTGAAGTGCTAACATGTAAACCCTAAAGTTACACCTGAACTCCACTTCAACTGCATCTCAACAAAGAACCAATCACTAAGTGAATATTCAAAGTAGAATAGTTTCAGTGCAAAATAAACACAACATACTAAGAAAATTAACGCAGCTTGCACAGAAAGTCTTGCAATAAGTTAAGACACAGCTTTCACAGAAGCATTGTTGATGGAGATTTGATTGTTAGTCCCTGAGCCAGGGTGGGCAGCCCAGGGAGAGTTGAACCTGAATGGGAAAAAATGTCATCTCCATTTCAGTATAACTGCTTTCCATTGCTAACTTATGTGTCTTTTTTCATCCCCAGGCTTCCCCAGACAGCCCAGGGTGTGTGTGAGGGGATGGCATCCATGATAAAAAAAAAAAAAAAAGAAAAAAAAGTCAATTTCTCACAGTGGATAGAGTCAGGAAGAGCTCAGGTCAGATCGTGCCTCACTTTGCTCATTTGTTATAAAATGGGGCTGTTACTAGACCCTGCCTCATAGGGTTTTTATGAGGATCCCATGAGGTAACATGTAAAGTACTGTGGAGGCATGAGCTGCTCTTTTCCTTGGAATTTGGCCTCTCTCTCTTTTCTAGTGCCCCATCCTGGACAGCACCACCTCTGCTTCCAGCCTTCCTGGGGATGTCCCTTGGCATTTAGTCTCCTAAGCTTGAAGCTTTTTCAGTTTTCTGTATTTATTTTCTCCTCTCTTTGTAAAGTCCTCTAGAAAAGGCTATGCCATCCTTTTGGCCCCAGACTCAGGAAGTGACAGGCATCTTAGTTGCTCTCTCTCTTTCTCTGACCTTGTTTGTCCACCCAGAGGAGAGGAAGGGTATTTATTAGCAAATTTGAAAAGTCTGCCAGTCACTTCTGGGTCCACTTGACTGGGTATAGGTGCCATTTTCGCAGACAGCACTTTAGAGGACAAGGATGGCATGGATTTGTCTGTTAATACCGTCCGCTGGCACAGGGCTTTGAGAGTCATGGAAATGAGCTTTTCCAGAAGCCTTTGTCCAGGAGAGGTTGGAGGACTTAGGAATGACCACAGGACTGGACAGATGAGGAAGCTGAGGCCCACATAGCTGAGCTGACATGCCCGAGGACACACAACTAGGAAGTGGCAGAATTGGAGTATATTATGGCCTTCTTTTCAGATGAGTTGGGTCATTTTGAGTGAGCTGGATTGCTCAGCACGGAAAGAGGAATGGGTGTTTTCATTTTGGGTGAGTCATCAAATATACTGTGGGGCCAAGGAGAGTAGAGGAAGAGGGAAGGAGAAGTCTTCCTCCTCTGCTTCCTTCTCCACCATAATTGGTAAATGTGTTTGGTGGGTGTGTGTGACTGTTTGCTCTCTGGAGACTGTTGCGGCTAGTCTTCTGAAATGATTTCCCAAATTACTCACTTTATCAGAGTCCTGCTGTGTAAGATGACAATTTGTAGTAACTTAGGCTGGGCAGGGCTGCCCCGCTCTGACCTCTCCGGACCTCCTGCTTTGCCTCAGCCTTCTCGGCTGCTGTTCTGGCATCTCCTGGTTGTCATTTGGGAAACATCTTCACTCCCTCTCCTCTCTGTCATCTCTGGGCTGAGGGTAGTGCTGGTTAGCCTGGTATTTGGATTCTCTGTAGCCTGTATTTGGATTAGCTGAGTTGGGGAGGCCCTGATGACCCTGTACCACTTGGCTTTGAGATGGTGATGATCTTGGGTAGGTCACTGAAGTGGTCTGAGCCTCAGTTTCTTTAGTTGTAAAATGGGGAGAATAACACTTGCATTCCATTGTTTACTGCATTAAGTACAGACTCCTGGGTCAGGCATCCACAGCCCCTAAAACTTAGCCCTAGCCTCATGTTCTCACTGTATGTCCTGCTTATTCTCTTCCTGGAGCCTCTAGATCCTCGCCCAGGGGAGCTGTTTGTTTCTCCCTGCCTCCTGATCATTGCTCATGCTGTTCTGTTTGCCAGGTACACCCTCCCTGATAATTGCAGTCATTTCTTCTTTTCAGGGACCATCAAACATTCCCTCTTTTAAGACCCTCTTTGTGCTTCCCTCCTACCCTCCCTTCAACTGGGTGTGATCTTCCCGAGTTTGTCCCTGATATTGGACCTCTTGAGCCACTCCCTTTTTGCCCAGATTTCATCCATCCTTTTAAAAAAAATACTTCAGTTGTCAAATAAGGCTAATAGTTGAATTATATGCCTCATTGGAAATGTTCTATAGAAATACCTTCTAGAAATGTGAGTTATTAATAATAATAATAATTATTACCCAGGAAGATGTTTTAGATGATACATTTACCTTTTAACAGACAAGACGCATTGAACCGTGAAAGCTTCTCTTTGGGAAATGCTGAGTAGTCGGGTTGAATGGGACATCCAGCGGCCTGAGTTTGACTTTGAGGAGGTCATTCAGTCCCTGTAAAGCACAAAGGTTGGACTTGGCATGTTGGGGATTTTCAGTCTTGCCATTTTACAACTGAATGATGAAGTAGTTTGTCCACAGGCTAATGGCCTTTTGCTTGATGCTCTTGGAGGGGCTCCTTCCTGAAGCATGCTTTGGGCTGCTTAGGGAGATAGGCTGAAGATGGGGAGGCCTTGTTTGATAGATGGAGGGAAGCCAGACTGTCACTAGTCATATCATAAATAATGTTTTCTTCTCCACAGCTTCAGGATCGTTTCAGTGACTCAAGTACTTCCAAGACACTTTGGTGAGTCAGGCCAGATTGTGTTTGGGTTTCATGCTTTCTGGTCTAGCAGCTTGAGTTGTCTGCCCTTCTTTAGCAACACATGACAGCCTGTGTTTTCAAGGGAAATGGGAATAGTTTATGTAAGCCAGCCAGCCATCCCAGCATCTCACTGGATCCTGGGGGTGGCATAGAGCAGGGAATTGGAAGATGTGGGCTGGGAGACCAGGGGCAAGTCCCTTTGCCTCTGAGCCTCAGTTTCTTTGTTATTCTTGTATGTATTCATTATTCTTCATGTATTAGGAGGATAGCACCTGTGGAACCTAAGGTGATTGTGGAACTATTACTGTATGTCAAGCACTGCGTACATTTGGGAAGTGTATTGGGCTGGAGTGTGATGTGGCCAGTATTGGCACTGAAGGATGGAGCCAGCTGGCAGTACGTTTCCAAACGTACATGCTGTACCAACTCCTGGGGCTCTGCCTCTGTTGAGATAAAAAATGGTTTTGCCTTTGTTGGGGAATGTGCACAACCATGTTATGTAGACAGTGCATATGTTCTCCAGCATGTTATGACATGGTGCTGAGACCATGGCCTTGGAGTCAGGAGAACTGGCTGCAAATCCTGCCCCCTCCACATCCTCAGGAAATGGAGGCAGGAAGGCTTCATTCCCCACAAGGTCGGTATGAGGATTGCCTGGGAGAGTGTGTGGACAGTAAACCTCAAAACACCATAGAAAAAGGACTGGGTGATGGAAGGTCTTCTCAGTTGACAGATGGGGTGATGAGGACCTCTTCAGTGACTGCAGTTGAGTTTCTTGACTTCCGTTGGGCCAGTTCTCCTGCCATCATGCTCCCTTCTGCCCTGCTGTGAGCCGTGTTCATGGTTTGCCAAGAATACGCTTCCTCATCCCCAGGAGGTGCTCTCCAGAGGTTGTGGTGTTTTCCCTACTTTAGTGCATTAGGAACCAGCATCTTTCTTCTCAGGAGAGCAGTTTGCAATTTGATTAATTCATAAAGAGGCAGATGAGCATGTTATCTCCTCCTCTTTGAGGCTTTCTCTTTCTAATTGGCCTGGGGTCATTTGTTCATTTTGGGGTCATTTGGCACTTTGTGCTAGTCTCTTTGTTTTGACTGGGTCAGTTATAGGCCCAGTTGGTTCTTACCTCACAGAACCCTGAACTCTTTATTAGTTGACCTGGAACATGACTCCATTTGAGCTCAGGGAGCCAGAATGCTCGTCGTGGGAGGAGTTGGAAGTGGGCAATTTATTCCTTTGTTTTCATCCTTTCCTGAAGAGACAAAGTTTCAGAAGTGGAGAAATACCTAGAGCCTGGGGGCTCCTCTTCTTAGCTAATGATCCAGTGATTTCCCAAAGATGAAATGCTAACTGTGGAGTTATATCCTTTCCCAACGCCAGGTTAGCCCCCCTAGTCTTTCCATGATCCTAAAGAAGATTGTTGATTTGGATTCCTAGAGCTATGAGAGGCAACAGAGTTGGGTTTGGAACACAAAGACCTGAGGTCTAGCCCTGGCTTGACTGCTTATTATATGACCTTAGATATTATATGACTTAGATAGATAAGTCACCTGACTTCTTGGGAGCCTCGTTTTTGTCACCTTTAAAATGGGCAGAATAACACTTGTACTATCTGCCTCCCAGAATTGTCATTAGTGTCAAATGATGAATTGTTTTAGAAAGTACTTTGTAACCCTCCAGGCTTCCATCTTCCTTGTCATCATCAGGCTCATGGAGTCATTTCCGTTTGTAGTGTAATCGATAAATTATTTAAATAATTAGAAATGCTAACCACTAGTATCACTCAGAACACAATTTCAGAAGGTTCTGGCAGGTTTGTTCATTACAGAATCCATCTTCTTGTAAATCTGATGTGCTGCCCTGCTGGTGGGATGCACTGAGCAGCTCATGTCTCATACGTAGCTCTTGGTACTTTGGATTATTCACATGACTGGAAACCCCTGAGCTGCTGCTGCTGGTGGCAGTCTCTCTTTTGGTTCGTTGTTCTTACTGTTTCTTGAATCTCTTGCTGGTCCACTGCTTGCTCCTGTGGTTTGTATGTGGCTGCTCTTCCTGAGAGGCCGGTAGCTGTAACAAACGGCTTTGGGGAGGGTTAGGGTTAGGATCAGTCAGGAAGCATGCCACCAGCACTAGGAGTGTCGCCCGCTCCCTTTTTGGTCAGCTCGGCTTCTTAGGATGTTTTTCATAATATTGAGCCAAAATCTGACTTCATAACCTTTCGTTGTTCCAACCTTCAGGGCCACATTAAACCAGTCTCTCTTGTCTTCCATATGAAAACCTGCAATTTGAAACGGGGGGATACACATAGGATAAAGGTCAAAGGATGGGGCAGAATATATTGTGCTTCAGCTGATGTAAGAAAGGCAGGAGTAGCAATCCTAATCTCAGACAAAGCAAAAGCAGAAATAAATCTAATCAAAAGGGGTAGGGATGGAAACTATATCCTGCTAAAAAGGCACCATAGACAGGGAAACAATATCATTACTAAACATGTATGCTCCAAGCGGTATAGCATCCAGATTCTTAGAGGAGAGGTTAGGGGAGTTGAAGGAAGAAATTGACAGCAAAACTATACCAGTGGGGGACCTCACCTCCCTCTTTCTGAACTTGATAAATCTAACCTCAAAATAAATAAGAAAGAGGTTAAGGAGGTAAATAAAACTCTAGATAAGGTAGATATGATAGATCTTTGGAGAAAATTGAATGGGAATAGAAAGGAATATACCTTTTTCTCAGCAGTACATGGAACATTTACAAAAATTGACCATGTACTAGGACATAAAAATCTCACAATCCAGTGCAGAAAGGCAAAGATAATCAATGCATCCTTCTCAGATCATAATGCAATAAAAATTATATGTAATAAAAGGCCATGGAAAGATAAACCAAAAATCAATTGGAAACTAAATAATCTAATCCTAAAGAAAGAATAGGTTAAAGAAGAAAGCATAGGGAAGCTCCGGCAGCTGGGAAAGTCCCTCTGCCCACAGAAGCTACAGGTCAGTGAGAGAGGCTGGGCTGGAGGAGGGGAGCAGAGTGTCTCCGTGACTCGGGCCCCCTCGGGAGGAAGCGGCGGCGGCAGAGCCGGGGGCAGGAAGCGGCCGGAGGCAGAGGCGTGGGCGGCAGCGGAGGCAGCGGCACCAGCGACCGCCCGGACTCCCTCAGCAGCAGGCAGGATCCTCATTACGGAAGGTCTCTGCATAAACAACCTGAGGGAGCTGAGCCTGCGAGACGGCCTTGCCCCACTCCGCTCTATTACTCAAGGCCTCTGCATAAAGCCCCTGAGGGAGCTGAGCCTGGGAGGCGGGCCCCCCCCCCGCACCCCCTCCATTCCTGAAGGTCTCTGCATAAAGCCCCTGAGGAGGCCAAGCCTGGGAGGCGGCCCTGCCCCCACCCCGGCACCAGAACTAAAGCTTGCTGCAGAAAGCCCATTTGAACCTCAGACCCCAAGCACTAGCTGGGCAGATCTAGGCGGGGGTGGACAGGAATCTCAGAAGTCAAGTAACTGGCTGGGAAAATGCCTAGAAAAGGGAAGAAAAATAAGACTATAGAGAGTTTTTTCCAACAAATGCAAATGATCCCAACATTCGGATCTGATGACGAGGACGAGGACGTATTCTCACCATTGGGAAAAGATGTGGAGGGCGGGGCCTCAGTACCCCAGACACCCCAGGGGGATGTCAGGTGGGCTCAGGCCTTGGAAGAGCTCAAAAAGGATTTTGAAAAGCAAGTTAGACAGGTGGAGGAAAAGCTGGGAAGAGAAATGAGAGACATGCAAGAAAAGTATGAAAATCGGGTCAATACCTTGGTTAAGGAGACCCAAAAAAATGCTGAAGAAAATAACACCTTGAAGACTAGGCTCACTCAATTGGCAAAAGAGGTTCAAAAAGCCAATGAGGAGAAGAATGCTTTCAAAAGCAGAATGAGCCAAATGGAAAAAGAGGTTCAAAAGCTCACTGAATTTAATAGTTCTCTCAAAATTAGAATGGAACAGATGGAGTCTAATGACTTTATGAGAAACCAAGAAATCACCAAACAAAACCAAAAGAATGAAAAAATGGAAGAGAATGTGAAATATCTCATGGGAAAAACAGCTGACCTGGAAAATAGATCCAGGAGATACAATTTAAAAATTATGGGACTACCTGAAAGTCATGATCAAAAAAAGAGCCTAAACATCATCTTCCATGAAATTATCAGGGAAAACTGCCCTGACATTCTAGAACCAGAGGGCAAAATAAGTATTGAAAGAATCCATCGATCACCACCTGAAAGAGATCCAAAAAGAGAAACTCCTAGGAACATTGTGGCCAAATTCCAGAACTCCCAGCTCAAGGAGAAAATCTTGCAAGCAGCTAGAAAGAAACAATTCCAGTACTGTGGAAATACAATCAGGATAACTCAAGATCTAGCAGCTTCTACATTAAGAGATCGAAGGGCGTGGAATAGGATATTCCAGAAGTCAAAGGAACTAGGACTCAAACCAAGAATCACCTACCCAGCTAAACTGAGTATAATACTTCAGGGGAAAATATGGTGTTTCAGTGAAACAGAGGACTTTCAATCATTCTTGATGAAAAGACCAGAGCTGAAAAGAAAATTTGACTTCCAAACACAAGAATGAGAAGAAGCATGAAAAAGTAAACAGCAAAGAGAAGTCTTAAGGGACTTACCAGAAGTGAACTGTTTACATTTCTACATGGAAAGACAATATTTGTAACTCTTCAAACTTTTCAGTATCTGGGTAGTTGGTGGGACCACGCACACACACATACACACATGCACACACACAGAGACAGCACAGAGTGAATTGAATAAGATGGGACCATAGCTTAAAAGAAATTAAGGTAAATGGTGAGAGAGAAATGTAGTGGGAGGAAAGAGGGTGAAATGGAATGGGGTAATTATATGTCATTTAAGAGGCAAGTAGGAGACTTTTTAGTGGAGGGATAAAGAGGAGAGCTGAGAAAAAAAAACAAAAACAAGAAGTTTACCCTCATCACATTTGACTAAAGGAAGGAATAAAATGCACACTCATTTTGGTATGAAAACCTATCTTACAGTAAAGGAAAGTGGGAGGGAAGGAGATAACAAGGGGGGGGGTGATGGAAAGGAGGGCAAAGGGAGGAGGGAGCAATATGAAGTCAACACTTGGGGAGGGACAGGATCAAAGGACAGAAGAGAAACAATGAGGGACAGAATAGGATGGAGGGTAATTCAGTTAGTCTTACACAACACGACTATCAGGGAAGTCATTTGCAAAATTACACAGATATGGCCTATACTGAATTGCCTGCCTTCCCAAAGGGAATGGGTGGGGAGGGAGGGATGGGGAGAATTTGGAACTCAAAGTTTTAGGAACAACTGTCTAGTATTGCTGTTGCTACTAGGAAAGAAGACATACAGTTAATGAGGAATAGAAAGTCATCTGGCCCTACAGGAGAAAAGAGAAGATGGAGACAAGAGAAGGGAGGGATGACAGAAGAGAGGGCAGATTGGAGATAGGGAAAATTAGATTGCTTGGGGTATTGGGGTGGGGAGAGGGGATAAAAGGGGAGAAAATTTGGAACTCAAAATTTTGTGAAAATGAATGTAAAAAGCCAAATAAATAAATAAATAAATGAAAAAGAAGAAATCATAGAAACAATCAACAACTTCATTCAAGAGATTGACAATAATGAGACAACCTACTAAATCTTATGGGATACTGCAAAAGCAGTTCTTAGGGTAAGTTTTATATCTCTGAATGCCTACATAAATAAAATAGAGAAAGAAGAGATCAATAACTTGGGCATGTAGCTGAAAAAGTTAGAAAAAGAACAAATTGAAAATCCCCAAGAAAATACCAAATTAGAAATACTGAAAACCAAAGGAGAGATTAATAAAATTGCAATTAAGAAAACTGTTGAATTAATAAATAAAACTAATAATTGGTTTTATGAAAAAACTGATAAAATTGATATAAACCTTTGGTCAATTTGATTAAAAAAAAGAAAGAAGAAAATCAAATGACATATTAAAAATGAAAGGGGTGAACTCACCTCCAGTGAGGAGGAAATTAAAACAATAATTAGAAATTACTTTGCCCAACTTTATGCCCACAAATTTGATAATCTAAACGAGATGGATGAATATTTTAAAAAATACAAATTGCCCAGATTAACAGAAGAGGAAGTTGAATACTTAAACAACCCCATCTCAGAAAAAGAAATTAAACAAGCCATCAATGAACTGCCTAGGAAAAAATCTCCAGGACCAGATGGATTCACAAATGAATTCTATCAAACCTTTAAAGAACAGTTAATTCTAATACTATATAGACTATTTTTGAAAATTGGGGAAGAAGGAGTCCTCCCAAATTGTTTCTATGATACAAATATGGTTTTGATACCCAAAACAGGAAGAGACAAAACAGAGAAGGAAAATTATAGACAAATTTCTCTAATGAATATAGATGCAAAAATTTTTTTTTTATTTATTTTTTATTTTTTTATTTTTTTTTATTTAATTTTTGCAACAATACTAAACAGTTGTTCCTAAAACTTTGAGTTCCAAATTCTCCCCATCCCTCCCTCCCCACCCATTCCCTTTGGGATGGCAGGCAATTCAATTTAGGCCCTATCTGTGTAGTTTTGCAAATGACTTCCCTGATAGTCGTGTTGTGTAAGACTAACTGGATTACCATCCCTCCTAACCTGCCCCTCATTGTTTCTCTTCTGTCTCTTGATCCTGTCCCTCCCCGTGTTGACTTAAATTGCTCCCTCCTCCCTTTGCCCTCCCCTCCATCATCCCCTCCCTTGCAATATCTCCTTCTCCCCCACTTTCTTATACTGTAAGATAGGTTTTCATACCAAAATGAGTGTGCATTTCACTCCTTCGTTTAGTCAAATGTGATGAGGGTAAACTTCTTGTTTTGTTTTTTTTTTCTCAGCTCTCCTCTTTTTCCCTCCACTAAAAAAAACTCCTACCTGCCTCTTAAATGACATATAGTTACCCCCTTCCCTTTCCCTTTCTTTCCTCCCCCTACATTTCTCTCTCACCATTTACCTTAGTTTCTTTTAAGGTATGGTCCCATCCTATTCAGTTCAATCTGTGCTCTCTATCTCTCTATGTGTGTGCATGTGTGTATGTGTGTGCATGCGTGTACATGTGTATGTGTGGTCCCACCAACTACCCAGATACTGAAAAGTTTTAAGAGTTAGAAATATTGTCTTTCCCTGTATGAATATAAACAGTTCACTTCTGGTAAGTCCCTTAAGACTACTCTTTGCTGTTTACTTTTTCATGCTTCTTCTCATTCTTGTGTTTGAAAGTCAAATTTTCTTTTCAGCTCTGGTTTTTTCATTAAGAATGATTGAAAGTCCTCTGGTTTCATTGAAAGACCATATTTTCCCTTGAAGTATTATACTCAGTTTAGCTGGGTAGGTGATTCTTGGTTTGAGTCCTAGTTCCTTTGCCTTCTGGAATATCCTATTCCACGCCCTTCGATCCCTTAATGTAGAAGCTGCTAGATCTTGGGTTATCCTGATTGTATTTCCACAGTACTGGAATTGTTTCTTTCTAGCTGCTTGCAAGATTTTTTCCTTGAGCTGGGAATTCTGGAATTGGCCACAATGTTCCTAGGAGTTTCTCTTTTTGGATCTCTTTCAGGTGGTGACCGATGGATTCTTTCAATACTTATTTTGCCCTCTGGTTCTAGAATGTCAGGGCAGTTTTCCTTGATAATTTCATGGAAGATGATGTCTAGGCTCTTTTTTTGATCATGAGTTTCAGGTAGTCCCATAATTTTTAAATTGTCTCTTCTGGATCTATTTTCCAGGTCAGTTGTTTTTCCCATGAGATATTTCACATTCTCTTCCATTTTTTCATTCTTTTGGTTTTGTTTGGTGATTTCTTGGTTTCTCGTAAAGTCATTAGACTCCATCTGTTCCATTCTAATTTTGAGAGAACTATTAAATTCAGTGAGCTTTTGAGCCTCTTTTTCCATTTGGCTCATTCTGCTTTTGAGAGCATTCTTCTCCTCATTGGCTTTTTGAACCTCCTTTGCCAATTGAGTGAGCCTATTTTTCAAGGTGTTAATTTCCTCAGCATTTTTTTGGGTCTCCTTAACCAAGGTATTGACCCGATTTTCATACTTTTCTTGTATCTCTCTCATTTCTCTTCCCAGTTTTTCCTCCACCTGTCTAACTTGCTTTTCAAAATCCTTTTTGAGCTGTTCCAGGGCCTGAGCCCACCCACCACCCCCCTGGGGTGTCTGGGGTACTGAGGCCCCGCCCTCCACGTCTTTCCCTGATGGCAAGGATACGTCCTCATCATCATATCCGAAGGTCGGGATCATTTGCATTTGTTGGAAAAAACTATAGTCTTATTTTTCTTCCCTTTTCTAGGCATTTTCCCAGCCAGTTACTTGACTTCTGAGATTCCTTTCCACCCCCACCTGGACCCGCCCAGCTAGTGCTTGGCCTCTGAGATTTAAATGGGCTTTCCTCCTGCCGGCTGTCAATCAGTGAGCTTTAGTTCAGGTGCTGGGGTGGGGGCAGGGCCGCCTCCCAGACTCTGATCCCTCGGGGGCTTTATGCAGAGACTTTCAGGAATGGAACGGGTGGGGGCGGGGTGGGGGGCCCGCCTCCCAATCTCAGTTCCCTTGGGGGCTTTGAGCAGAAGCCTTCAGTAACAGAGCGGGGTGGGGGCAGGGCCGTCTCCCAGGCTCAGCTCCGTCAGGTTTTATGCGGGAATCTTCCGTAATGAAGATCCTGCCTGCTGCTGGGGGATTCCCGAGTCCCGGTCCGCTGCCGCCTCAGCGGCCGCCCACACCTCTGCCTCTGCCGCTTCCTGCGCCAGTCTCTGCCGCCGCCGCTTCCTCCTGAGGGGGCCCGAGTCACGGAGACGCCCTGCTTCCCCTCTCCTCCAGCCCGGCCTTCTTTCTCACTGACCTGTAGCTTCTGTTGGCGGAGGGACTTTCCTGGCTGCCGGAGCTTCCGTCTCTGAAGCCTGCTCGGATCAGCTTCTCTGGGGCCACGGCCAGGGCAGCGCTGGGGGTGGGGTCCACTTTCCGGGGTGCGCCGGACCCTGGGGACGGGTCTCCAGGGCTCCCCGGAACGGAAATCTCTTCCACTCTGCTTCTGCACACCTTGTATTGACCCAGATGTTATGGGGGACTCTTTTTACGTTAATTCTATGGGCTTTTGGTTTCGGAGCTCGTAAACGTGTGTCCTTCTACTCCGCCATCTTGGCTCCGCCCCTAGATGCAAAAATTTTAAACAAGATTTTAGCAAAACGAATACAGCATCTTTTCACAAAAACAATTTATTATGATCAGGTAGAATTCATACCAGGAACTGGTTCAATATTAGGAAAACTATTAGCATTATTGATCATATCAACAACAAAACTAACAAAAACCACATGATTATCTCAATAGATGCAGAAAAAGCTTTCGACAAAATACAACACCCATTCCTATTAAAAACACTGGAGAACATAGGAATAAAGGGAACTTTCCATAAAATAATAAGCAATATCTACCTAAAATGTTCAGCAAGCATTATATACAAAGGGGATAAGCTAGATGCATTTCCAGTAAGGTCAGGGGTGAAACAAGGATGCCCATTATCACCACTATTATTCAATATGGTACTAGAAATGTTAGCGGTAGCAATTAGACAAGATAAAGAAATTGAAGGAATAAGAATAGCCAAAGAAGAAACTAAGTTATCACTCTTTGCAGATGATATGGTGATATACTTAGAGAATCCCAGAGATTCAAGTAAAAAACTACTTGAAATAATAAACACCTTTGGCAAAGTTGCAGGTTACACAATAAACCCACACAAATCTTCTGCATTCCTATATGTTAACAACAAAGTCCAACACCAAGAGATAGAAAGAGAAATCCCATTTAAAGCTAGGGTAGACACTATCAAATACTTAGGAGTTTACCTGCCAAAACAAACCCAGGGACTATATGAACACAATTACAAGACACTTTTTACACAAATAAGGTCAGATTTAAGTAAGTGGAAAAAATCAGTTGTTCATGGGTAGGCCGAGCTAATATAATAAAAATGACAATTCTACCTAAATTAATTTACTTATTTAATGTCATACCAATTAAACTATCAGATAATTATTTTCTAGAGCTGGATAAAATATCAAAATTTATTTGGAAGAACAGAAGGTCCAGAATATCAAAGGGACTAATGAAAAGAAATGCTTGGGAAGGTGGCCTAGTGCTACCAGACCTCAAATTGTATTATAAAGCAGCAATTATCAAAACCACTTGGTATTGGCTAAGAAACAGAGGGGTAGACAAATGGAATAGACTTGGCACTCAAGACACAGTAGGCAAGGAATATAGCAACCTCCTGTTTGATAAACCCAAAGACCCCAGCTTCTGGGATAAGAACTCACTGTTTGACAAAAATTGCTGGGAAAACTGGTTAACAGTGTGGTGGAAATTAGGCATAGACCCATGCCTGACACTGTACACAAGAATAAAGTCCAAATGGATATATGATTTAGGAATAAAGATTGATACCATAAATAAACTGGAGGAGCAAGGAATAGTGTATTTATCAGATTTATGGAGAAGGGAAGAATTTTTTTACTAAAGAAGCGATAGAAAGCATTATGAAATGCAAGATGGATAATTTTGATGACATTAAACTGAAAAGTTTTTTGCGCAACCAAATTCAATGCATCCAAAATTCGGAGGGATGTAGTAAATTGAGCAAAAAATTTTACGGCTAAGCTCAGGGATAAAGGCCTCATTTCTAGAATATATAGAGAACTGACTCAAATGTGTGTAACATACAAGTCATTCCCCAATTGATAAATGGTCAAAGGATATGAACAGGCAGTTTGCAGGGGAAGAAATTAAAGATATCTATAATCATATGAAAAAGTGCTCTAAATCACTACTGATTAGAGAGATGCAAATCAAAACAACTTTGAGGTACCACGTCACACCTATAAGATTGGCAGACATGACAGAACAAGAAAATGATAAATCCTGGAGAGTTGGAACACTAATTCATCATTGGTGGAACTGTGAGCTCATCCAGCCATTCTGGAGAACGGTTTGGAACTATGGCCAAAGGGCTACAAAACTGTGCATACCCTTTGACCCAGCAATATTGCTTCTAAGACTGTATCACCAAGAGGTCAAAAAAATGGGAAAGGGTCCCACATGTACAAAAATATTTATAGCAACACTCTTTGTGGTAGCCAAGAACTGGAAATCAAGAGGATGCCCATCAATTGGGGAATGGCTGAATAAATTATGGTATATGAATATAATGGAGTACTATTGTGCCATAAGAAATGATGAACAAGAAGACTTTAGGGAGGCCTGGAAGGACTTATATGATCTGATGCTGAGCGAAAGGAGCAGAACCAGGAGAACTTTGTTCACAACAACGACCACAGTGTGTGAGAGTTTTTCTGGTAGACTTGGAACTTCGTAATAACGTAAGAACTTACTGGAAAAAAAAAATCCCAATGGTGGTTTTCTAAGGCAAAATGCCTTCCACACTCAGAGAAAGAAATATGGAAGTCATTCGCAGAATGTAGCAGATCATGTTTGTGTGTGTGGGGGGTGTTTCAGTGTATTATGTTTTGATTTGTTATATGATTTCTTCCATTTATTTTAGTTCTACTACATAGCATGACTATAGTGAAAATGTGCTCAATAGGAAAGTATATGTAGAACCTATACAGAATTGTATGCAGTCATGGGGAGGGAGGGGGGTATTGGGGGAAGGGTCGGGGGATAAAATCTTAATTTTAAGGAAGTGATTGTAGGACACTTAAAAAATAGTAATAAAAAATAAAATTAAATTAAAAAAAAAAAAAAGAAAACCTGCAGACACCTGAGGATAGGCTCCCATCCCCTAACCCTCTTCTTCCTAATGCTCAGAATCCTAACCCCCCCATGAGACTCACTGTTGGTTGGCATTTCCCAGATGTCTTTTCCCCGAGCTACACATTGTTCTCCTCATGAGTTCTGAAGCCCCATCAGATGGCTACAGGATTTAGTCCTGCAATTCCACAAACATCTGTGAAAACCTAGTATGTGGAAATATCTGTAAATGACCTGGGCACATAGAAACATGCCAGACCTTTTACCAGACCATGCTTAATTTCTACAGTGCCCTTGTATGTTTCTGTGGCAAGCTAAGCCAGTCCCACTGGTGTGTATGCCAAAGGTGGTAAATATATGTATGGGCTGCCCAACATCAGGAGTCGTCCAGTCATGGGCACTTGCACACCCTCAGCTTCATAGGCCCAGTGCTCTTGACTTTAGTCTGAGTAGGCCCACTCCTGCATTGGGCATGAACATTGGGCTGGGTATTGAGTTGCATCCAAAAGTAAGACTATTCCTGGCCCCTCTCCCAAGCATCAGTCTTTCCTTCTAAACTACCCAACACAGTAACTGAACCGGAGAGCATAAGCCCTCACTTTTGCAAAGAAAGGAAGAGGGTACATCTTCTCAGCAGTTTGATTTTTTTTTTAGCTATAGCATATTGTAAATTGATTATATTAAGACTTTAATTTAGAACTGACTTGGAGATGGATAAAGAGAATGAGGGAGTGAAGGAGAGAGAAGGAATGTGTAGAAGGAGGAGGGTGAGGCAGACCAGGGGCTCCTTCTCTGGTTCTGTCAACTTGTATCTATTAGGATTCAGATAACTATTTCAACGGAATCTGTTTCCTTCTTAACCTCATGTATTTTATTTTCTGTATTAAAGCCCTTGATTCTGAGAAGGGGTTGGTGGATTCCTAAGGCTTCACCAGCTTGCCTATCAATCCTTGCCCAAGGGCATTCCCTCACCCCCACCAACAAGAAGGATACCTAAAGTGGAGCCACCCCTCTTTCTCTGTGCCCCGAGATAATGTGGATGGCAGGAAGTGAAGGGGGAGGGGCTTTGGTAGGGCCTCAGTCTTCTAAGGGAAGGCAAGTCTGTTGGACCTAAGTGTGGAGCCTTTGGGCACAGATATAGGGGACCAAGGCTTGGGACAGTGGCTATGGTGGATGTGGAGGTGGTCTCTGCCTTCAGGATAACCTCAGGAGCACCTACTTTATGCCCAGACTTTGAGGTGAGGAAACAAGTTCAGTCAGGGAAGTCATCTGGCCAGGTCACAACATATGGGGGGGCATTCATGGCACCAAATTCAGGGCCCTTTCCCTAGACCCTGCTGCTAATTTTTGTCTTTCTAAACCTTGTATGTACAGAATCAGTGTTGAAGGGCCCTCCTGCCTCCTGTTCGGTGCTCAGCGGTGACCCCACTCCAACTGCTGCTGCCCATTGTTCAGAAGGCTTTTCTTAGTTTGATCCCAGGCACCTTTCGATCCTCTGTCTTAGCTCTGTCTCGTGGATCAGGCAGCACAAATCTTCTGAGCCTCCCTCCTCATTGTCCATCTCATCCTGGCGCACAGCTGGCATGACTTTCCCTAGATTCTCTCATTTTTCTTTGACAGTCTAAACCTGAGGCTCCAAAAGGCCCGAGTAACCCCCCAGAGGTCACATGGGTCTTAGGTGAAAACCAGGGCTCAGATACCTTCCAGGATAGAACTTCAGGGTGCAAACTCCCCTGGCTTCCATGTTATTAGTACATATTCATACATTCTTGGCCAGAGAATTGAGCTTTAAGACTAACTGTACAACCAGGAGTAATAAACCGCTTTAATAGTACTTTTAACTGCCTGTTTGTCTTTGAGGAATTTTAAAGTGAAAGACGTCTCATTTGGTGCTTTTGAGATTTTACGCTTCTCCAATTTAAGACCACTTCTTCTGTGAGCTCCCTGCCCCCTCCTCGTATCATTTTGCATTAGTAATGGTGAAATAATGCATCGTTACCAAACTGTATTGTAATCTCCTGAAACCCTGCTAGCTAGAACACTGATGAATGGCCCTGAATGCATAGCATATGGTGGGACTGCCTTCCCGGAATGCTGTTTACCTAATACCTTTCAACACAGTGTGATGGTATTTTCAATAGAATGAAAAATGTATAAAACATTTAGGAAGCCTGTTAGATCAGGAAACAAGAATCTCTTAGTTAGCTTTCCTAATGTTCCTCTTATGTTCTAAGGTTCTTTTCATATGTAACATTTTGTGATTTTAGAATCAAAGGAAGGAACTTTGTTACAGACAGGGAAATTGCCAGCCTGGGCTTGGAATGGCCTCAGTGCCCACCGTATGTACACTTGGATTCCTTAAGGACAGACCTGACTTTTTCTTCGCTGAAATGTGTTTCCTTCGATATATCTCTTCACTCTGTAGCCCTGACCACTGGCCCCAGAGGAACTGATTGTTCCGAGATAATGGAGTTTCCTTATTTGGGGCCACAGAGGCCACATGGGCAAAGCATTATCCCTGTTTGTTAGCAGTAGTATGCTCACTTGCTGCAGTCTCCTAAGCGAGATCCATAATCTCTCCGAAGTGTTTAGCGTATGGCTGAAGAATGCCGTGTCTAGAGTGTGAAAGGCAGTTGGAGGGAGAACCCCAGAGAACCTCCATCAGGGTCTTTGTCTTGGTGGGGGCTTGGCCCAGAATTGGACTGGAGGAAGAGTGGGCTGGATTGCCTTTAGGAAGCTGTGTGTTTCTTGTAATGCTCCAAACTTCTCCCTGAAGCAGGTCCATTATAGTCACCAGACTTGTGTGGTGATGCTGGACTTTTGAGGCCTGGTGCACTGCTGTCCTGAAGAACTAAAGTCATTGACTTTAATGATCAGAAAAATGGGCCAGGTGTGTCATGAGCTCAAGGAAAAGATAACTCTGTGTTCCATTGTTAGCATGTCCCTGGGGGTCAGGAGAATGTGAGGAAGGGCCCTAGCACATTGGGGGGACTCTTGGCAACAGTTACAGATGGGAGGTATATAGCAATGGCAGGCTCGAGAGTGCTGTAGTTGGTGTCACTGGAGGAAATAGCCATGTTCATGAGGCCGCAGACACTGGAGGGGTTTGGTTTCTGTGATTGGGAGCGTTTAGGGATCCTTGGCAGGGCTCTTTGGTTTCCTAAATACCATCGTGCTTGAACCCAGTCCTAGGCCTGACTCAGTGTCCATCTGCAGCTGCTCTTTTGGACATGCTGTGGTGTGTTAGCTCATCAGGCTCCTGCTGCAACTGCACGACATAGGTGCCGGTGGGGGGCTGAGCTCATGGGCTGAGCCAATATGACGTCTTCATAGCCTTGGATTTTTCCAGTGTAGCCAGAGAAAGCAATGTCTCCTGTGATGTGTCTCTCCAGAAGCTTTGCACTGTTTCCTTTCTGGATGCCCTTACTGCATTATTACTTGTAAATAGTACTTGGAGAAGCCTCTGCCAATAGGGAATCTCTCTCTTTGGACTTGGGCCCAAATATCTTCCATCAACTCTGTATTTACGTAGGACTATATAATCTTGTATAATCCTGTATATAGTCCTGCATATAGTGCTATAGGACTGGCTGAAAGTTAGAACCTAAGATGTGGCTGTCTCATGTTTGATTCCATAGGAGAAGAGGTTCCCCCCCCGCCCAAGAGCCCTCCAGGCCTGTGTTAAAAATCTATAGGATTGTCTGAAATGACTGGATGTCTTCTTGTGCTAGGCCTAGCCCTCAGGGCCGTATTTAGCCTTGAAGTAGAACCAATTTTAGAAAAACTTGGAAACAAAACCAATGTGCTTTAAAAAAAGGTCTTAGACTCCATTTGGGGCAGATGCTTAATTTCTAAAAATTTGGAAGTTTTGCCACAGCTCCCATCTCTTGACTTTGTGCTCTGCCATGGAGAGACAGTGTTGTTTGGGGAGTCCAGGGCAACCTGGGCAAACTTTGGGTCCTGACCCCTCTCTTCCCTACCCTGAGCCTCAGTGCCCTTAACTGTATGACAGGGACTCATTTGTGCAGTTCGCTTCATGTTCTTGATTTAGTTATTGTAAGTAAGTGGTCTTAATCTTGAAAATTCTAAAGTGCTATATAATTGAAATGTATGTGAACCATCACATCAGGTCCATTTGTTAGAATTACAATAAATCTATTTTGTTTTCAGTATTGATACTAATAGGACTAGGAATCTACTAGTGAGGTAATGAAAGAGGAATTGAGAGGCCCATATACCTTCTTATACAGACTGTGAGTAAACTGTTAAAAGATATGCTGATACCACCCATGTGATCTTAGGCAAGTCACTCACCCTCATCTGTAAAATGAGGGGCTTGAACTAGATGATCTCTGAGGTCCATTTTTTTTATTTTTTGGGGGCAGTTGGGGTTAAGTGACTTGCCCAAGGTCACACAGCTAGTAAGTGCCACCACCTAGCTGCCCCAGAGAGATTCTTTTTGCTTGTTTGTTTTGGGGAGGCACTTGGGGTGGTTTGCCCAGGGTCACACAGGTAGTAGTAAATGTCTGGGGCTGAATTTGAACTCAAATCCTCTTGACTTGAGGGCCAGTGATCTATCCACTGTCTCCTATCTGCCCCCCTGAAGTCCCTTCTAGCTATAAATCTGTGACCAGACACACAGCACAATTTGAGCTGCTTTATTGTTCTGTAATACCATCACATTGTAATATCAGATTCTAACCATAAACGTTGCACTTGGGCATATTTTTAAAAACTGTTATTGATAATTTTGTTCTTGCATCTTCATTTCCCAACATACCAAATGTGATGATATTTGCAAAGTGCTTAGCATGGTACCTAGTACATAATTAGCACTTAATAAGTTCTTTCTTCCTCCCAACCTTCCTTCCTTCCTAAATGAATGAATGAAAAAAAGAAGGAAAAAAGACCCTAACAGCAGTATGACCTGACCCCTAGATGAAGCCACCACTTTGTTCAGTGTGTCCTTACCTCTTGTCTTCCCCATGCGCATGAGGGGTGAATTCAGGAAGATGATGCTTCTCTGACAAGGCATCTCTTTTGGGGATTAGCTGCAAACTTTTCCTCCCCAGTCTGTAATTTTTAATTATGAGCTCTTGCACAGCAGTAATTCTTCTACCTGCCATTGAGCACTAGTATCTGACAGGACTGTAATAATACAGCTGTAGATTTGCACTTCTGCTAAAAGACTAATGCTTGTAACAAAAGGTTTGATGCAAAAGGAACCTCCCTTGTAGGTAATGGACATTTTTCTCTTGAGCATCCAGTTCACCGGTTCAGCTTGGAGAGTTGTTTCAGTCATTGTGAGTGATGCCCGTAGAATTCTAGTGGGCTCGCTGAGAAGAGGCTTGTGGGTAGAATAAATGAATCCGGAGGCCGATCCCAGCCTGGGGACCACCCTCCCTAAGCTGGGGCTTTGTCATTGGCCACATAGTCTCATAGTTGAGGAAAGGGCTTTGGAGACCATAGATTGCTAGAAGAACAGGAGCAGGGATGCCATTGTATAAGGCATCCGAGGAAATGGTTTTTATTTATGCAATTGTTTTTTAATGGAGGACTGTCGAAAAAAATGCCTCCCTCACTTTTAACTCAACATTCAAAACAGTGCTGTGAGTATGGTAGATTCTCAATAAATGTTGAATATTGGTTGAATTCTTTAAAAAAGGAGGAAAGATTTTCACTTATAAATGATCCATTGACCTATTTAAAATGTCTAGTTTTAAGAAACAGACATAATGATACCTAAGCTAATGGTGTGATGAACCCACTGTGTGTGTTATTGAGCAGAAGCTGACTGTTTAAGGTTCTGGAGGTCTGTCAAACAACAGACTTGAGGCCAATGATGCTGTTGAAGACTTCTTGCAAAAGCTCTTAAGTTCTATTTGGGGTTTGTGCTAAAATCCGTTGGAGATGAAATCCGAGATTGAGCCCTATCTTCTTTTCCCAGAATGAGAAGAATTCCTTCTGTTGGCTGCTAGCAAAATGCCCAGGAGCTGTGGTGGGGAGGAAGGGGGGCCAGGAGCACTCTCAGAGCTGTACTAGGAATGCTAACTTAAACCAACCTGCTTACAGATAGCCGTTTTAGGCTTAAAGCTTTCTCTGTGTTATTTCATTTAACTAACTTTATCTGCTTCCTCAAAGTCAGTACTATGTGAACTACTGTCACTTCCAAATGTTTCAGAAAGAAATTAGCTTCAGCAGAATTAAAATGATGTCCAGTACAAAGGAAAATCCTGAGACTGTCTACTGTACATTTTTGTGATTTGATATATATACAAGATTTCAAGGTATTTGAGAGAAAAATTCCATAGGAATTTTTTTGGCAGATAGAGATTACTTCTTTCTCTCACTGGGAAGATACCTGAGTACTTTGATGCTCCACGGTTTAAGTATTTGAATATGGCTCCTCTCTGAGCATCCAGTTTCTTCCTGGTGGGTGCAGGGAGTGAGTGATCTCCATCGACGTTTTTCACTTGTGAACCTGGTCTTTTGGATTTCTTGGATGTTGACTGCTGCAGTGTAGGGGATTGACCTTTTCTGAGGTGACAAGGATGTTGGCAGCCAACAGGAAATGACGAAATGTACTGAGAAAAATTCTGCTTGTAAGAGCAAAGAGGACCGACCTCCTGGCTGGGCTGGGCAGACAGGTACCGACACTCCCCCCAGAGTTTTTTAGTAGGCCGTCTGTCAGAAGACAGTGTGTGGGGGGGTGCGCTCTGAGGGGGGCTTTCTATAAGCTGTACTTTTACTGATTTTTAAATAAGCCTGAGTGATTAAAATAAGAGAAATTCATCTTTTAAGTCATATAGGTTTTATACTGTTTAACGGAAGCCTCTAGGTTGGTTTAAGAGTCCCTGAATAAGGTTGAATATTTGAAGAAAACATTGGGGGAGGGGGGGTTGTTTTCTCTGCAAATGGATTTTTGCTTAAATCTGTGAATAAAGACCTTGTTACCTTGTCTCTCCTTTTAGAATGTTTATGCATTCTTTATTTGGAAAAATAAATGGAAGGATTGTCTTTTTAAAGTAACTTTACTGAGTTGTGGTTGGATTTCAGTGGTTTTCTGGGAGCCGAGTTAAGCCTGAGCTGAGATCCCTTAAGCAGAGTTGTTTGCCTTCTCAGGGCTTGGGTGTTGGTCGCAACCTGCTTTCTGTAGTTAATGGTGTTTGCCACAAGCCTGCAGGAAGCCTCTTCTGCCACCTCCTGACTCTGCTGGAGGACACAGTCTCCTTTCCTTCTGAGGTCTCTCCTCCCCTTCAGTCCCTTGTGCCTTCTTGCTCTACCTTGTCTCCTGCCTTACTTTGCCCTGCTCCCTCCCTCCCCCCTTGGAGGGCTGATTTCCTCCAGCCTTGTGGTTGGTTGGCAGTGTGAACCCTAGGGCTGCTATCAGCCCATCGCCGCCGAAGGGATGATGGTGGATGGCAACCCTCTGTCTGAATTTGTCACCAGATTGAAGAGGGCGTTCGCTGACTGCCTTGGTGACTTGGCCTCAACACCTCCTCTGGCTTCTTGCTTTGGCGAGTTTGGCCAGAATGGGAACCTTGTCGTTATTTCTTCTTCATCCTTCATTACATTATACGCTCATTGCATTGCAGCGTCTGAGTGCCACAGTGTTGATCTCCTTGCATTGATGTTGTGCATTTGCTTCATCTTGGGCCTTCTCTTAACGTGTGGAGGCGTGTAGAGTGTGGGGTAGGGGAGAAGCATCACCTTTTGTTGAGGTTCCTCAGGGGCTTTTTGTTTTTTGTCATCAAAGCCGACTTTGGCCTTCCTAGAATCATTGTTGTGTAGGATGAGAACACAGCACTAGGAGTAGGAGACACTTGTATCTTCTCTTGACTGAGTTCTTTGTGACTCTGAGGACTGTCCTTCACTGCTCGGGGCCTACATTTCTCCCCAGATGCTACAATTCCTAGAATATTCCCTATATTCTCTTCTTGGTAATAGGTCTTAGGAAGTTTCTGTCAACTTGAAAGTAGCCCTCTGGTTCAGTAAGCTCTAAATGAAGTCTTTGCACTGAGGGTCTCCTCTTGGGCTGTGGTTTCAGCCTCAGATTATTTTGTTGTGTCCATCTGGCTATTCTGATGGTAAACAATATCATAGAATTTTGGTGCTGGGATAGCCCTCATTTTATCAACGAAGGAATTTAGATAGAGTTAGGTTAGGTGAATTATCCAGGATCTTTCAGCTAATTTGTGATAGATCTGGAAATTTGAACTCAGGCCCCTAGAGAACTTTGGTGAAGCAAGTATTCTTCTTCCCTTCCCTATAATGTTGTCTAAGGCATAGTAGCATGTCTGCTTAGGAAGAGCTTGACCTCATTTGTCTCACAAATGTGGAGAAATGCTGAACTTATGCTTGCTTTTTAAAGCATATTTTAGGTATTGGACATTTGTGATTAAAATATTGAAAGGATTGTCAGCATCTGTGTGTGTAGCACTTTAAAGCATGTATGTTATGTGCTGTTTTAATTGCTAATTTACAAATGGAGAAGCGAACAGTAGGAGCGATGAAGTTGACTTGTACAAGTCTTGGTGCCGCTGTCAGCACACCTGTAGTACCAATACCCCCTTCTAGACTGCCTTCCATTTCATAGTGTAAAGATATTTCATTGATGCCTTTACTTTGGTGCCTTAGCTCCCCACACCTTCTTTTGTAACAAAGTACAGAGCAGTGGAACAAATTTCCACATTGTCTGTGATGGAAAAAGATGCCTCACTGTGCATCTAAATTCTCCATGCAGAGTTGGGGAGGGAGCACCCTTTGTCATCATCTTTCTGAAGTGCTGGCTAGCTATGGCAGTAGTCAGAATCTCGTCAGATTACACCAGTCAGTATAGAGACGATTCTCCTGGGTCTGCTCACTTCATATAACAGACCTGGCTTCCCAGGTTTACACCAACTCATTGCATCAAACATTGGGTGCCTACTTTATGTAGAGCCCTGGGCTGGCTAGATATCAAGTTGAGAGAGGTCATTCTAAAGTTCCATTTGTGTGGACGTCCTGGGATTTCTAACCATGGCTCTCATGCCCCTACCACAGTCTGAACATTGAATCTAGGTCTACATCATGGCTTGTTCTGCAGTAAATCTTCAAAAGAGACAATGAAACACTGATTTATGCATGGAAAGGTGTCCTTGACAAAATGTTTTAGTGATGCAGAAGGAGGCTACATCTTTGCTCTTTTTGACAAGGAAGACATCATTGGATCCTGAGGTCTCAGGTTCAGAATATCTCAAGAAGGAAAGTTAAGTGGTTTCTCTGTCTAGAATTTTTAATCTCCTGATACAGGAGTTATTAAATATTTGCTCAGTCACTAGAGTAATAAAAAGAAAAAAGCACAGAATCAGCTGATAAGCAACTGTTTAATCTGCTTCAAAGGAGAAATGTTTTGTTCTTTCCCTCTCTTCAGGGATTCAGGGATACATCTCACCTTTGTGGTCACTTGTCTATTCGTTATTGTAGGAAGAATTTATGTGGCAAAACATGGTTGTCCACATTGGTACTGAAGAAATTATGGAAGAGAAAACTTTGTACATTTCATGGGCAGAATGAGTGCATGCAGCTGTTACGTTTAGCTTTGTAGGAATTCACGTACAGCTTTTAATGAAAACAGTATGGTGTGGTAAAGAGAGCATTGGACTCAGCATTGGAGTCAGGGCCACGTTTGCTCGCTGATTCCTGGGAGGGCACCCTTTGCCCTTCACTGTGCCTCTCTCTTTTCCTCAGCACAATGGGGATGACTTCTGACCTGCCAGTCTCACAAGTTAGATGGGAAGGTTGAATGAGGTGTACTCTTTGTCAAAGTTTCTTATAGATGTGTGCATGTGTACATGTGTGTTGGTGTATTATTATCACTCCCATAGAAAATGTGAAAATATCAGGAGAATCATGATTTAAGTCAGGTCAGCGTGCATTTGTTAAGCACCTACTGTTTGTTGGGCACTGTGCTCCTCTCAACCACCAAGTCAAACCCCAGTCCTGGTTCTCAATCTGAGCGGGGAGAACTTGGAGGGAGGGGTGATAAGGTCGGTCTGGGCCAGGTTGAATTGGAGATGTCATCTGGGACATCCAGTCTGAGATGTCCAAACTGTGAAGATTAGGAGAAAGGCCAAATCTATGTTTGAGGAGAAATTTAACTTATCCAAGATCTCTTCTCTCTAAAAATACCTGTACATGTTTTTAGTACATCAGTAAGCATCGAAGAGAGGCTTCCTAAGTACTACACTGTGCTGAATGCTAGAAATACAAAGAAATGCCAAAACACTGCCTGGCCCTGAGAATCCACATTCTAATGGGCCTCAAAATGTCCAGGCCTGTATGAGATATAGACAAGGTAGACAGAAGGAAATCTCAAAGGATTTGGTGGAAGGTGCTAGAGGGACCAGGAAAGCACCTCTTGCAGAAGGTGGGATTTTATGTAAGACTGTAAGGAAGTCAAGGAAATTTTAGAGCTAGACGTGTGGGAGGGCATTCCAGGCATGGAGGACAGCCAGAGCAAAGGCCCGGAGGCTGACAGCAAGCTGTCATGTGTGAAAAATAAGTAGGCCAATGTAGCTGGGTGGTAGGGTAGAATAGGTGGGGGGAGTGAGGTGTAAAAAATCTGGAAAGGTAAGGAAGGGCCTTAAGTGTCCAACACAAGCTTTGTATTGCCCCTTATCCTGACAGTCCTAGGGAGCTACTAGAGTTTCTTGATTTGGGGAGGATGATTTGGTCACACCTACACTTTAGGCATCAGCAGCTGGTTGGATGGGAGCAGGAGACCCTGGAGGCCAAGGCCTGGTGAGAGATATCCAGGTGAGAGACAGTGAGGGCCCAAAGAGAAGTGGAAGCCATGTGTGATTAGAGAAAGTGGCTCAGGTGAACAAGTTGCAACATTTGGGGACTGATTGGAGCTAGGTGATGTGCCACAGCATACTGAGGAGCCAAGGATAATGCTGAGGTTGCAAACCCAGAGGCCTGTGGTGGGGCCTTCAACAGGAGGAGGGGAGGCCTGCGGTGGAAAGCTCTTAGAGACCTTTGCCAATGGCTGCTGTCTTGGGCTGTTGTTGGCCTAAAATAAAAGGGCAAGTAATGCAGGAATTGGTTTTGCTTGACTATGAATATTTGTTACAGGGGTTGTATTTTCTTTACTCTTTGAGAAGGAAGGAGACAAAAAATAGATTTTCACCCATTGAAAATAATTGTCTAAAAAGAAACAAGTTGTATAAACTAGATAATACCAGTTTCGTGTATGGTCCTTTATTTTTGTTCTTTGTGTATGGAAATGTTCATGTTTGTTGGTGCTTACTAAATGCATAAGAAACAGTGTTTTTAAAAATGTAATGAGCAATTAAGGTAAAGGTAAAGCTTCTTCAGAACAGCAGGGTAGGGTTTGTGAGTGGCCAGACAGGCTACCTGAGAGCAAGGCTGCTGGTGCTGCTTGGCTCTAGCCTGGATTAGGCTGGAGCTGGACAGAGCTGTTGCAGTCTGACAGGCCAGCTGCTTCTGATGGCCTCTCTGGTCCAGCCTGGCACTGGCTGTTGGGTTTGCTGGGGTGTTACTGCAAGGTTGTAATAATGTCACCAACATCATTGGGCCATTGGGCATATGTACAACCTTTTTTGTCACCTCTCCAGCCCTGCTGGGGCCTCTCTATTGGGAGAGTGGGTATGAGAACCTTTCAGAGGCTCCATTCCATGTATTTAGTAGGAACCATCCTGACCGTGTACTCAAGAAAAGCCTGGCGAGGGCAGTGGCCCAGCATGACAGGATATGGGGCAGGTGTGGAGGAGCACTCCTAGATCTCATTTAGTCAAGGGGAGCTTTATTTCCTCTTCCAAAATGGGGCTAAAAGTGGACTCAGTGAACCGAAGAAGAAATCTCAGGCTGTATGTAGAAGGAAAGACAGGCTGTGCCAAACACTTCATGCCCAAGCTAAAGAGATTATGAGGGAGAGGCTGAGCCAACGTTTATTCTTCAGGTTTTATACCTCTCATAAAAAGGAAGTGAAGTGATTTGGGGAAGCTGAGTCAAGGACTTGGAGGCCAAGTGTGAGGGCTTCAGACCTGATATTGTAGGGTGGGACCTCAGGGAGCTGGGAAGGGATACAGTAATGACTTTCACTGAGCATTTATTGTGAGCTGTGGCAGGTGACAAAGGTTACCTGCTGTCTTGGGAAATTGATTTGTCATTTTAGAGGATCTTTGTATTGTAGGGAGTTACTTTGTCTCAAAGGTATCATCACATTGTAGATTTGGAGTTGGAAGGTGCCTTCGAGACCACCTAGCCCAACTCACTCATTTTACAGTTGAGGAAACGAGATTGTTGAAATGACCACCTCAAAGGTCTAGAACCTTGATTCCTCAGAGAAAGCCAATGGAGGTCTCTCTCCCCCTTGGCTGTCCTCTCTCTCTCTGTGTTCCTCTCCCTCTGTCTCTTTCTCTCTCTCTGTCATATGTTAGAGATGCTATTTCAAGCGCCTGACACATAGTAAATCCTTAACAGATGCTTTTCAGGCCCTGCTGCGTGCCAAGGTCTGGGAAAACAGAGAGCCAACAAACAGCCCCCTCTCAGGGAGCTCACATGGTAAGGGAGGGGACAGTAGACAAACAGTTATGTGTAATGAAGACAGGATGACTCAAAGGTAATCCTAGGGGAGGTCCTGTAGTTAAGGCAGACTGAGTTCAAATAGTTCTTTGCCCTTCCTGAATTTGACTTTGTTTTGGGTTATTTATTTTTGTAATGATCGGTTTCTAAATGACAACTCTGTATGGCTAACAGTTCTCGCTGAAAGGAATCTCTTCCAGATGGAATTCCCCCCTCCAAATTTGCAGATCCCTCTTCCTTACACACAGATCTTGTCCTATCACTCCCCTGCCCCCACACTGTTGATGGATCTCTTGCTGTGAAGGACCAGCCTCCCTTTCCAGACTTGTCCTCTGGGGTCTGCTTCCTCCCTGGGCAGCCCATGTTTGGGCCTAATGCGCCATGGCTGCTTCCTGGGTTTGCTCCTTACCTGGAATCAGGTCTTCCTCCCTATCTCTGCTGCTGAGATGGGACTTAGTCCAGGGCAGTCGTTCCTTAAGCCTCTCCTGATTGTTCGCTGTTTTGATCTTTGCCTTCTAGGACCCCCCCTCTACATTCACACCTCTTGAGGTCGATGTTTATGCCCTAGCGCATCCTAATTTGTATTGTGGTTACTTGTGGATCTGCTTTATCTCTCTTACTAGGGCTGGTTCACCAGGTTTGATTTGCCTTTGTGCCCCACAGAGGTACAGCCGATATAGTAAACATTTTCCAAGTTAAGCCTTTCCATGTTTGTTGGTGTGAATGTGTACATAAATAGGTGAATTCACCTGTGGGCAAAGACTCCCATCTACAAAGATGAATTAGACACAGTACTTGGGCTGGAGGAATTTGGGCTGCTAGGGAGATTCATAAGCAGATTTTCAAGGGGGAAAGGTCACTTCTACGAAGTAAGAGCACACTGGATAAATGTTCCATGACCCAAATTGGAGGAGACTCTGTGTTCCTTGGGCCTCTGGAGGCAGCTGGTAACTGGGAAACGTTTGTTGGAAATGTTTAAACGTTTTCAGGGTGTTTTCTCCTGAGCCACCCAAAAACTGATCATTATTGTAAGCCACGGACCCTTCAGTTTTGTAGTTTGTCAGCACATTTAACCTGCCAGCTATTTTGTTCCTTCCCTTCTGCTTTCCAGCAAGCCCACCACTTCCCTGTTCTTAAAAACACTTCACTAGACCTGCCATCTCCTCACGTTCCCTTCCTGTGTAACTCCTGGGGAAAATTGTCTACACTGGCTGCCTCTGTTTCTTTTCTCTCACTTCTTAGGCCTCTGAAGTCTGCCTTCCAGCCCTCATCAGTCAACTGAAATTTCTTCTCCAAAGGCACCGTTGATCTCCTGATAGCCATGTCTTATGTTCTTTTCTCAGTCTTTGACCTCCTCTAGGGCACTGCTGACCTTTCTCTCTGCTCAGATAGTGTTTCTACTCTGTGTTTTTATAGTATGATTAATCGTGGTCCCCTTCTACCTCGTGGGCTACCTTCTCCTTTTTGGGCTCATGGGCAGCATCACTCCCCCAGATCTGACTTTTTCACCAAAGTTCCGTCCTGGGCCCTCTTGCCTTCTCCCTCTGTCTCCTCTCTGTAATCTCATCAGCTCCCATGGCTTTAACTATCAGCTCTGTGCAGATGACCCCTGGGTTTACACATCCAGTCCCAGGCTCTCCCTTACATGCCCTGGAGACATCTTAACCTCTGTATTCTACAATGGGTCATTATCTTCTCTCTTCCTTCATAATTTCTCTCCTCTTTCTGTTACATCACCATCATTCTTCCATTATCCCAGCCTTATCCCCGCTTTCTCACCCTCCAGAGCTCATCAGCTGCCCAATTTTACTGTCTCGACATTACCAGCATCTCTCCCTTTTATTTTTAGTCACACAGCTAAGACCTTATCAGGGCCTCGTCCCCTCTTACCTTGATTATTGGGTAACAGCCTCCTCCTTGGCCTCCCTGCCTCCAGCCTCTCCCCACTCCAGTCCATCCATACTGTTGCCAAAAGATCAGGTGTGACCATATGACTCCTACTTCATCAGCTCATGTAGCTTCCTGTTTTCTCTAAAATAATATAGATGCTCCTTTGTTTAGCATTTAAAGCCCTGTAAAACCTGGCCGTGGTCTACCTTTCCTTCTCAGTGGACCTTTCTCCTCCTCCCACATTCTGTGATCCAGTCAAACTGGCCTTCTCTGTTCCCCACTTAGGACACTTCACCTTCTGTCTCTGTGCCTTTTCACCGGCCTTGTTCTCATTACAGCGGCCCTGGCTTCCCTTCAGGACCTAGCTTGGCACCGTCTTCCTGTAGCAAACCATTCTTGAGACCCTTGAGTGCTGATCACCATCTCCCACCCACGACCTTGTATGTAAGTGCTATGTGTGTGTGTGTGTGTGTGTGTATGTGCATGTTCATCAGTTTTGCATATATACTATATATTTGTACGTGTGCTTGTCTCCCTCATTACAATGTAATTTTCCTGCAAATAGGGATTGTTTCATTTTTTTTGTCCATGTATCCAGTGTCTAGCGCATAGTGAGTGCTTGATAGATGCTTTGTGATTGTTTGGTGCCTGGTACCTTCTTGGAAGCTCCTCTGGCCGGAACATGTTCAGTTTGAAAGTTGAGGCATCTGTTTTTAAGTGGAAATCTGGAGCTTTCTGTTGCTTTTTGTGGGTCAGGAAGATCCACTAGAAAATTGTTTTGTAGGTGCTGGGACAGTTGAAAATGAACTTCCCGTGAACATGGTACAGAAGAGGGTCTCTTCTCATTTTTCTGTGTGGTTTTGTTGCCTGTCTTTGAGGTTGGTGAATGAGGCCTGGGGATTCACACTGGCTGAATTCTTACCTCTCCCTGCCTTGATGATGAGGTTGAGGAAGGGCTGTTGCTGCTCTCCCAGACCCCCACTTCTAGGGGAAGGAGTGCAAAGGGGGACAGAACAGCCTACCTCCCCCACTTAGCTCAGCTGGCCAAGTAATCCTCTTAAGGAAGCAGCTGCCCTCAGGTTGAATGAGGTGTCTATGCAGGAAGTGAGTTTCTGTCACTGGAAGTTCTCCTGCTAACAGTGATTGATGAGGGAGGGGATTTTTTGTCAGGTGCGCTCTGAGATTCGGATTGATTGAATCCTGGCGTAATCTGTTGGCCATTTGGTACAGTTCTCCAGCAAGGCTCTGGGGGTCCCTTGTGGGGCTCCCTTGGGGCTGCTGCTGCTGCTCACATCTCAGATTGCTAGTGCCTCTATTGGGCCCTTTAGTCACATGTACTTTATCCATGCTAGCTTGGGGAGTCTCTCAATTCCAAGAGTGCAGTTTGGGATTATTAATCGGCTATTTCCTATTGAATCGACTCATATTCCTTGAAAGGAATTGGCTAACATACTTGTATGAACGAGTATCCAGGGTAGACCTTTGAAATCTTGCTTTGGTTTACAGTGTCTCTGGTTTGGAAGTTATAAAGTTAGCCCTACATAAATGAGGTGGATACAGTGACTGAGATGGAAATTGTGTTGTTGTCTAGTCCTTGAGGTCTTGGGCTGGAAGGAGCCTTTGAGCAGCAGCTGGGTCTAACCCAGACAGAAGCAGTACTCCCTGAAGGCCACATAGTCATTCAGAAAACCACAGAGTAACATTATCTATGTTTTGTTGTTTTTATTTACTTTGCTCACTGTTTCCCAGTTACATGTGAATCTTGTTCTGGTCTCCTAGAGCTCAGAACACGGTGGGCCCCATGGTGCTGTGGAGGTTGGGAGTCTGACGTAGATCAGCTCTAAACGGAAGCATCCCAGGAATAGGGAGCTCCCCACTGAATGAGGCCCCTGGTGTCCCTTACTGACAGTAAGAATTATAAGTGAGCTGTTTTAACTACATGACAGCCCCATGGGCCTCTCCCAAGCCTAGGTGGTACGGTTGGCATGGTATCAGCATTGGAGTCAGGAAGCCATGGTCTCAGGTCTGTGGGACCCTGGGAAGTCCCTTTAGCTTTGTTCTCCTCAGTTTTGTTAACTCTAAAATGGGGATAATAATAGAGTCTGCCTTCTAGAATTGTGAGGATCCAATAAGACACTATTTGTAAAGCACTTAGTACAGTGGCTGGTCCACAGGAGGTGCTCCGTAAATGCTTCTTCTCTCCCTCCCTCCTCTTCCATCTGCACTTCAGATGGTCAGAAGGGCACCCTGGATATTAGACTGGACTTGGAGTCAGGGAGATCTGGGTTCATATCCCACCTATGACAGTAACGAGCTCTGTGACTTTGGATGAGTCCTATGCTCACCTCTCTAAACTTCGTAAAATGCAAGGATTGAATTGGATGACCTCTGAGGACATCTTCTGTGATCTGTATATCACTTAGGTTTTTTATTCCTGTGTCTTCTGGAGGAGGTTTTTCTGTATTTGTCTCCAATTGACACAGAACAGATTTCCACTCACTCAGCTGGTCTTGACCTTTACCATAGGTAGAGAATCTTTATTTGTCCAGATTACAGTTTAGTCGGTGTTTATGTGTCGTTTTGGGAACTCGATGGGGTCACATGCCCAAGACTGAATTGGAGGACAGAGAGGAGATGAAAACAATCTGCTCTACATGAGAAACAAGACTCCTGGTGAATGATGCCAACAGAGTCCTTTTGTCTGCCCAGAAACCCTGCTAATGGAGTGAGCAGTGAAAAGTATGAGGATGACCAGAGCGCTGCCTGGGCTGACCTACCTCTGCCTCATTAATAGGACATCCTTTGTTTGATACTGGGAATATGCCTTAAAAGGTGCCTGAAAGTCCTTTTCTTCATGAAGAAGCCAGAGAAATGTCCCAGCTTTTCTTTACTTCCACCTGAAAGTGTTTATGCTTATTTTTTTCACCTTAGTTGAGGGGAAGTTGGAGGTGGGGGAGGTATGGATTTTCATTTTCCTTCTTCAGTTGGATCATATGTAGTGTAAGAATGCTGAGCAGCCAGGGGTCTGCGGGATCTTGGGCATTTCTTCCTCTCCAGGAGGAGATGCTGCCAATCTGCAAGCTCCTTCCAGTGCCAGACTATCCTATCTCTTCCACCCCTGGGCCTGTTGCCTTGATGGCCTGGCCCAGATGAACTATGGTCCTGTGCTGTATTTTCCTCTCCCTAGCTGGGTGAAGCACTTGATAGAAGAAGGTGCCTTGCCTTCCTGCTGGGGCAGTTGGAAGGAGGGGAGTAAAAGGGTACAGGCATTGTCAGAGAAGGCAGTTCTCATTTGGAAAGGAGTTTCATGACTGGTCCTGGCATTATAAGAAATCGCTTTCATACTGTAGATCCTGGTGTGTTGGTGATCAAAATGTTATGAGGCTCCCAGGACATCATTTGTTGGTGTTTCATTACCCATGTATCTGGGTATATGTGTGACCTGATGGTTCCAAGCCATGTGTGTAGTGGCCAGAGCCTTGTGCTTGGAAGCAGGAGGCCAGGTCAGCTGCCAGCTGTGCCCACTGGGTGGCCCAGTCCTGGCTTCCTGAAGCATTTCCATATCGTTAGAAGGAAAAGGGGCCTGGATGGACATGTTAGGTCCCTCTGAGCTTTGCTAGCTTTTCATCTGCTCTTCTAGAGTATTACAAGCACGAAGTGATGAGACACTTGCTAACAATGTTGGGTATTTTTGAGAACATTTCCCATGTAACATTGCCACTTTTTTTCAGTGAAAACAGTGTTCCTCTCACTTTCAGCAGAAGTGATTTTGGCATGGCATATTCCCTTTGAGAGCACATGCTGCACAACAGTACTTTACAGTGTATGTTCAACAGGTCAGATTTGAGGGGATCTGGAGCCCTGACGTGAGGGAGGTCTGGATTCGGCACTAGCAGGGCCCTCGGACACATGAGTTTGGTTGCTGTTGCTGTTGTTGAGGGGCCAGCGTTTCAGCCCCTACCTTCTTATAACAAAGACATACATGCCTGACAGTGGGTCTGCAATATTCAGGTCTAATTGTCCCTTACCTTTCTGTCTTGAAGGAGAAAATAGGTTTTGTTTTCTGTCCTCATGGCCCTTCATGACTTTTCCATTACAGCAAGGTGGCTCAGTGAATATAGAACTGGGCCTGGAATCAGGAACAGCTGAGTTCAGATCTGGCCTGAGACACTTACTACCTTGTGACTCCGGGCAAGTCACATAACCTATCTTCCTTAGTTTCTTAATCTGTAAAATGGGAATAGTAACAGCACCTATATTCTAGCACTTTCTTACAGACAAGTCACTTGCCTTTTTGCCCCTCAGTTTCCTCATTTATAAAACCCACAGGAGAGAGTTAGGGGAAGATCAGCATTAAGGCTCTTTCCAGGTTTAGATCCCATGTATGATCTTTGGTACAGCCAGGAATTAGTGACCCCCACATGAACTGGGGACAGTGTCTTCATAGTCTTTTTTTTACCTTGATTACAAAAGTGTTGTTATATGACATATTTACTACCAAAATTCATGACATTTGGAACATTATCAGAACAGCTTCAAGTTATATGGGAATAGATTTTCTCCTCCCCAAGTAATGTACAATAAAAACGAATTTGCTTATGGATGCGGCTCCTCTGTGACATTGTCTCCAACTTCATTCAAAGCTAGTGTGACTTTAAAATTGTCATTTTTAAGGACTTCCTTCCCAGAGAAGTCCTGCCTTACATTTCCTCCTGAGGACTCAAGAGGTCAAGGCCTGACCCTGTGATCTCCCTGCAATAGGGAGTGTAGGTCAGCCCCTCTGCCATGTAGAGCCTGAGGGAGGTGCCTGGAACATTGAGAGGTGAAGTGATTGAACGATAACTCAAGCACCCATTTCTTGATTGATTCCAATTTGACAATGAAACAGGAGAGGCTCTGCAGCACATCATGCCGGCGGCCTCCCACGTACCACTGCACCCTTGACCAAATGGCAAGAACTCAACACCACAAGCCTTCCAGCCTTCATAGACTTACCAGCTGACAGCTGCCTCCTTCCCCAGTGCAAATCCCCAAAGAGTCTGGAGAATTCTCCAGACCAGCTCCAGATCCTGGAACCAAAGCCTCAGCCCAGACAACACTGTTGCCCACCATTCTTGGACATGATATTGACCCATAAAAATCCAAGGATGTCTAGAATAGCTGTTGCCAGATTGACTCCTCATGGCCTCAGATCCACAGACTCCTTAAAAAAGCTCCTTAAGCATAGAAGGCCAGCTAAAGAAATCAGAACAATGTGGGCGGGTCATCCTGTTGGCCTGTCCATGCACAAAGTTGTTCTGAGGATACTTGGGGGGAGCTTCTCCCTTGATCTTTTTATCCATCTCCCAGAAGCACTGGTGTCAGAATGACATGGCCCCGAACTGAAATCTGTTGCAGAAAGGATGAGGATGAAAGCAGTGATGCCTGTCAGCACTTTAGTATTTCATGGTTGCTGCTGTTTCCTCATCTGTGCAGTTTGCAACCCCATGGCTGATAGTTTTTGAGAACTGATGTGGCTGAAAAATTCTTCTTCTCTGGCCCACCTGGTGCTGAATGTCTCTGCTCATTCTCTTTCAAGACTAGCCGTGGTCATTGATCTGCCATGAGGCTATCCGTGAAGGTTTTGCGGCTTGGGGGAATCTTTGAGAGCCCTGGATTTTCTCCACGCCCATGGTGAAGCAACTGAATTTTGCTTTAATAATGACTAACACTTTTGTAACCTTTTACTGCAGACGAGTGTTAGACACAGGTTACCTTACTAATCTTCACTATGATGCCAGAGGAGGTTATAGTATCCCCTTTTGAAAGTTATAGAAATTGAGGCTCTGAGATGAAGTAATCTTGCTCAAGGCCACACAGCTGTTACACAGCAGAGCTTGTCCTTGAACCCACGGCTTCTAACGTTTGATCTAATAATTTCTGCCATAGGAGGCTGGTTCTCATTTGTTCTCCACGTCCTTCCATCCCAGAGGACTTAACTGTTTGAAAGATAAAATCTTTCTTACTATTCATCTCCTCTCTTTCCTAGTGAAGGATACTTCAATCATGCTTACTTCCTGGTTGCTGAGTGGAGTTGGGGTGCACTATTTCCATGCTACTTACGTTAGTGGACCTATTCCGCTTCTTCTCTTAGACTTTCCCTTGTAGCAGCTGAAGCATTCCCACCCATGGTGGAAATGATGGCAGCTTATTTTTAAGGGGTTTTTTTGTGGCTTGAGTTCTGAGGACACGAGGTTAATAACCTAGAACCACGGTTCTCCATGGCCCTTTTGTACCAGTGGGCAGTGCTTTCATTGATGTTCTTGAAGTGGCCGTGTTGTCTTCTCTCTCTCATGAGGCCCCACCATCTTTCCAATCAGCAAAGTTGTCAGTCTCAGGTGTCTATCACTCTGGATTTTCTTTTTCACTCAACCCATGTAGTCAGTCATGTGTTGACCTCTGTAACACCTCTTGATCCCATTCTTTTTTCTGTACTTACAAAGCTCTGCCTTCCCGCCCCCCCCCCCCCACATCATATCCTCACTAGCTCTTGCTTAGACCACTGCAGTCACCTCCTTATTGGTCTGCCTGCCTCAACTCCCTCTCTGTTCCCACCTGTCCTCCACATGGCTGCCAAAGTGAGTTTTTACTAAAGTACAAACTGCCTGCATCATTCCCTCTTTAATGAATTTCAGTGCCTCCCCGTTTGTATTGAAAGCCCTTGGAACCTGGCTCCAGGCTTCTTACACATCACTCCCTTTCCCAGATTCTCCGATCTAGCCAAAATGACCTCATCAGTCCACTTCCCAGCTACACTCACTCCTCCTTGTGTCCAGAATGGAGCCCCTCCTCACTGCTGCCTCTCCAGAATCTGTGGCTTCTTTCAATTCACCTTCTTTCAGTTGTCTCCCTCCCCCCACGCTGCCTCCTCCATGACTTGGTGTTTATTTTTGTTTGTGTTTGTGTGTGTGTGTGTGTGTGTGTGTGTGTGTGAGTGTGAGTGTGAGTGTGTGTGTGAATGAAATGCCCTTGATAAAATGTAAGCTCCTTGAAGCAGGGATTGTTTTACTTTTAGAGCCTTCTTCTGTTAATCCTGTATAGAACTTGTTTGTATATATTTGTTTGCATCTTGTCTCCCCATTAAACTGGGAGCTCCTCAAGGGGAGGACTTGTCTTTTGGCCCCTTTCTATCCCCAACTCTTAGTACAGTGCTCAGCACATAGTGTTGTCTGAAACTGAAATCATCTTTCCTCCTAAATCATCCCCCCTTCTACCCTTCCCTTAACTGTAGAGGACAACAGAGAGTTACAGGGTTCTGTGAGGACCAGCACCTCTTTGGGGAGGCCTTCCCAGGGCTGCTCATCTACCATCACCCAGTTCTCACCTGCCACTCCAAGAAGCTGGAGAATGTGCAGCGGCCACCCTGTGGGAAAACGATCCCAGCAGAGGGGCTAAACCAGATTGAGGAAGGGGAAGGGGGTTTCTCCTCACAAGGGGGCATTCTTGTTCAGATACAAGGTCACGAGTGGAAAAAGTTTAAGAAGCACTGGTCTAGGCACAATACCCTGGCTAACCACTTTGGTGAGTGTAGTGGTTAGGGTTCATCATCGCCTTTCTGCTTCATTCCACTTTGTGGAAACCTCCCTGCTCACCAGTCCTTCTTTCCTTGTATCAGTCACAAAGAGGGAGAAGGTGTAAGGGCTGGTCTCAGGGCAAGCTGCTTGATAGTTCCTGTATAGTGGAGGTACAGGTCCCAGAGCTTCAAAAAGGATCATTCTTGTCCTTGCTCCTTTGGTTTCTTGTGGAGGCGACTCCTGTCTCCCAGTGTACACCCCCCGAGAGGTTGGAACGTAGCAGTGGGCTGGCAGTGACAAAGCCTGGCAACCAGAAGCATTTGGCTTCATGCACTTGACTTCTTCAGTCAGTCAATAGCTATTGAACACAGACTGTGTCTGGCATTATAGAGATGCTTTAGATGATGAAAAGATTGAAAATTACATCATGAGGAAGGAGCCCAGGCAGAATGGGTGGTATGGGGAGGAGGCTGGGACTCATTCTACTTGGCAGTACGGGGGACAGCTGGGAGAGCCTTAGTGGGAGAATCTGCGAAGCTTGTTGTGTTGTTATTCTCATCCATTTCAATCTTCCGACCTTGGAAACGTTTCCTGACTGCTCCGTAGGACCTTTGTTTGGATAATACCCCCTTTCCCCCAGGGAGTTTCCTCAGTTGATTATACCCATCTATCCTGGTACACACCTCCACTAAGACCAGTGGGTGAAAACTATAGGGACATAAATTTAGGCTTAATGTAAGGAGCTGTCCAGGAGTGTCCCGAGATGCTGACTTCCCATCACTGGAGGTGTTTAGGCATAGGCCTGGCTGTCCACTTAGAGGTAGCAGGGATCGCTGTGATTCATTTCAGCAACAGGAGTGGAGGGCTCTTAAGTCTGTCTCAGGCCTTTCTTGGGGTAGGTGAGGTCAGTGAAGCCTCAGTCCCTGTGTATATCTGCATGCATGTACAGGCACACGCTTGTGCATGCGCCTCACAGGATCTTGTACATAGGGAGAACTGAAATGCTGATTGAATTGATTATAGAGGAAGATAAACTATGTAGTCAAAACTGAGTAAAACTAAAAAGAAAACAGATCACTATAATACAAGGAAATATAAAGTGAGCTGCATATGAATGATAGAAACAGAAATCTTGATGGGGTTCGTTGTTTGTGGGTCACACAAAAGCAATCAGTTTTTCTTCTCCCCACTGTGTTTATTTAAACTTTGGGGTGGGGGGGCCTGGAGCCAAGATGGTGGAGTGGAAAGACACACATACACTAGCTCTTCCCCCACAGCCCATAAAATACCTGTAAAGAAGACTCTCAACAAATTCTAGAGCAGCAGAAGCCACAGAATAACAGAGTGGAGGAGATTTCTAGGCCAGGATGACCTTGAAAGGCCAATGGGAAAGGTCTGTCGCACTGGACATGGAGCAGAGCCCATCCCAGCCTTGGCCCCCCAGCACAGCTCCAGGAGAACAATGAGAGTAGGCCTTGGGGGCAGAATACCCAGCAGCAGTAGCACTGGTTCCCAGATCCCTCAACCCATAGGTGCCAAAGGTCAGTGAGAGGGTTTTTTTCAACTGACAGAGAAAGGAGAAGGGTTTTCCAATAACTCCAGCCTCAGGCACAGAGGCCCCATCAGCATCCCCCACAGCAGCCTGGATCATAAAATCCCTGAGCAGGTAATCCTTACCTTAGCCCTATATGGAGGCCCTGCCCCTACCTAATGCTCCTGGAGGAATTGAGCAACTGATTTTTGTCTCACACTGAATGGTAGCCCTGCCCCCAGTGAAAGCCCCTGGGGGAATTGAGCAGCTTATCTGAATCTCAGCCCCCAGTGCTGGGCTTGGTGGAACTGGAGGCCAGGTAGTTGTGGAGAGGAAAGTACTATTTACAAATTCTGGGCACAAAAGTTCCTTGTTGCTCCCAGACCAGTATATACATTTGATTGTGCCACCTTGGAGGAACTGAGATCTTACAGATCCTCAGAGTATACCCTACTCTTGACAAAGGATCTTAAAGTCAAGTAACTGATTGGGAAAATACCCAAAAAAGGGAAAAAAAAAATAAGACTATAGAAGGTTACTATCTTGGTGAACAGATCCTATCCTTTTGGATGAAAAAGAACAATGCTTACCATCAGGGAAAGACATAAAAGTCAAGGATTCTGTATCCCAAACATCCAAAATAAATATTCAATGGTCTCAGGCCATGGAAGAGCTCAAAAAGAATTTTGAAAATCAAGAGAGGTGGAGGAAAAATTGGGAAGAAAAATAAGAGAGATGCAACAAAATCATGAAAAGCAGGTCAACACCTTGCTAAAGGAGACCCCCAAAAAATGCTGAAGAAAATAATACCTTAAAAAATAGGCTAACTCATTTGGCAGAAGAGGTCCAAAAAGCCAATGAGGAGGAGAATGCTTTAAAAAGCAGAATTAACCAAATGGAAAAGAAGGTCCAAAAGCTGACTGAAGAAAATGGTTCTTTAAAAATTAGAATGGAACAGATGGAGGCTAATGACTTTATGAGAAACCAAGAAATCTCAAAACAAAACCAAAAGAATGAAAAAATGGAAGATAATGTGAAGTATCTTATTGGAAAAACAACTGAACTAGAAAATAGATCTAGGAGAGACAATTTAAAAATTATGGGATTACCTGAAAACCATGACCCAAAAAAAGAGCCTAGACATCATCTTTCATGAAATTATCAAGGAAAACTGCACTGATATTTATTCTAGAACCAGAGAGCAAAATAAATATTGAAAGAATGCATCGATCACCTCATGAAAGAGATGCAAAAAGAGAAACTCCTAGGAACATTGTAGCCAAATTCCAGAGTTCCCAGGTGAAGGACAAAATACTGCAAGCAGCTAGAAAGAAACAATTTGAGTATTGTGGAAATACAATCAGGATAACATAAGATCTAGCAACTTCTATATTAAGAGATCCAAGGGCATGGAATATGATATTCCAGAAGTCAAAGGAACTAGGAGTAAAACAAAGAATCACTTACCCAGAAAAACTGAGTATAATGCTTCAGGGGGAAAAAATGGTCATTCAGTGAAATAGAGGACTTTCAAGCATTCTTGATGATCAAGAAAAGCATGAAAAGACAAACAAGAAAGAGAAATCACAAGGGACTTAATAAAGTTGAACTGTTTACATTACTACATGGAAAGGCAATATTTGTAACTCTTGAAACTTTTTTCAGTATCTGGGTAGTTGGTGGGATTATATACAAATACATGCACACACGCACACAGACACACACACACACACACACACACACACACACATATATATATATAGAGAGAGAGAGCACAGGGTGAGTTGAATAAGAAGGGATCATATCTAAAAAAATAAAATTTAGGGGTGGGAGAGGAATATTTTGGGAGGAGAAAGGGAGAAATGAAATGGCAAATTAGCTCTCATAAAAGAGTCAAGAAAAGACTTTTCAATGGAGGGAAAAAGTGGGGAGGTGAGAGGGAAAATGTGAAGCTCACATCACATTTGACTCAAGGAAGGAATAAAATGTCCACTCATTTTGGTATGAAAACCTATCTTACAATACAGGAAAGTGGGGGAGAAGGGGATAAGTAGGGTGGGGGGATGATGGAAGGGAGGGCAGTGAGAGGAGGGAGCAATTAGAAGTGAACACTTGGGGAGGGACAAGGTCAAAAGAGAGAATAGAAGAAATGGTGGACAGGATAGGATGGAGGGAACTATAGTTAGTCTTACATAACATGACTGTTAGAGAAGTCATTTGCAAAACTACACAGATATAGCCTATATTGAACTGCTTGCCTTCCCAGTGGGGATGGGTGGGGAGAGAGGAAGGAGGAGAAGTTGGAACTCAAAGTTTTAGGAACAACTGTTGAGTATTGTTCTTGCATATAACTGGGAAACAAGAAATACAGGTAATGGAGTGTAGAAATTTATCTTGCCCTACAGGACAAAAGAGAAAATGGGGATAAGGGAAGGGAGGGCAGATTTGTGGTAGGGGTAATTAGAATGCTTCACACTTTGGGGTGGGGGAGGGGAGAGATGAGGAGAAAATTTAGAACTCAAAATTTTGTGGAAATTTATGTTGAAAACAAATTTAAAAGAAAAAAACTTTGTGCTTCATCTCATTTAAGATCAGATTTGAAAATATGTACTTGTAGTCTCTCTTAAAAATACATTTTCTATTGGTAAGCTGGGGATCATTAACTCAGAATTAACCTTGGGCAAAAAAAAAAAATCTTTGTCCCAAATCTGCACTAATTTCCCAGAGTGCTTGGCAATGAGAGAGGATTAAAAGACAGTAATGATGTGAAAGCTGTCTTGCAGGGCTGGCCTGCTGCCTGATGATTTTCCATTACAACAAACAGATAGCTGCTCTCTGCTCTTCTCTGTTCAATCCCTGCCGAACAGTAACCCTAATTTGTGCTGGGGCACCATTTCAGAGCTGGACAGACCCTCAGAGGCCTAAGTCTAAGGTCTAAGCTGCTCGTTTTAGAAGAAGCAGCTCAGTCCCAGATAACTGAGGTATCTTGGCCAAAGTCAAAATGACTGTCATAGCAACAGATCTGGAAATCAGGCCTGAGAACCTCCCCAGGCCCAGTTCTTCCAGTTGTCTAAATGGGTGCCTGAGTGTGAGGGACTCCTGAGAGTGGGGGACTTAGGTTCTCTTTCCATCTTTTATGTTGATTCTTTCTCTTTCAGCACAGCATGCTTTGTGTGCCAGCAGAATTAGCTTGCACCCCACCTCCCCTCATGTTCTCCAGGCTTGCCCTGCCTCACTCCCATCTTTGCCTGTTGCATCTGGTCTTTAAAACCCACCTCATGCCCTTCCCCAACCCTTTAATTAACCCTTTGCTCTTCCCTCAACCTCACTTTACCTTGTCTACACTTGTATGATGGTTGATTTTGCAAGATACTTACTTGTGTAGTCTGTGTCTCTACTTGACCATAAGGGGAAGAACTGGTTGATTTCTCTAGAGACAGTGAGGTGGCCCAGTGGAGTCTAGAGTCCAGAAAGACCTGAGTTCAAATGTGGCCTCAGACATTTGCCAGCTTTGTGACAGTGGGCAAGTCACTTCACCTCTACCTCAGTTTCCTTATCTGTTAAATGCAAATAATAACAGCACCTGCCCTCCAGGGATATCATAATGATAAAATGAGATAATTATAACTTAAAGCAGCACATGGATGATACCATCATCATTTTTGTAGCTATCCCAGCTCCATCCCCTGGCACAGGACTCTGCATGTAATAGCTGCTTAGAAAATGTTTTCATTTAATTGAATCAAAGTAGCAAAATATGACCTAAACTTGTAGAACGTTAGGCCTCTCAGGATCCGATTCATAAGGGAAGGGAATCTGGAGCTTTTGGTCGCCTCTTCTCATCTAGCAGTCTCCTTGAATAGAACTGACAGTAAACTGACTCAATTACTTCCTCAAGTTTTCCCATCTTGAAAGTGGGCCCCAGAGCTGCCCGAGACATTTCCTCTTTCATAGAGTGATTAGGGTTCTGGTGATACCACATGTAAAAGTTCACGGGTATTCTACAACTCGCTGCATAAGCCTTTGTGATCTTGTCTTCTTGGCTTTTCCCTTGCCCCTCCCCGCTCCCATCTGCTTCTTCAGTCCAGTTTTTCAGACTCTGGTTTCTCAGGGTATTCTCTTGAGAAGGTGACTCCTGGTTCTCTTTCCTTTAGAGTGTCAGGAGAGCTGAAAGTGAAACTTTTAAATACTACTTTGTACATGTCAGAGGAGAAAATGTGGTGGACTACACAACTGAACAAGCCCCTACTATGCTTGTCACTGGGGATAGTGAACCAAGAACTAGTATCTCCTCTCAAGAAGCAGCACCATTTGGGACAAGAAAATATTGGTGCTGAAATAGAACTTACTGATTAGAAACATTCCTTCTCATGTGTTTTCTCTTTCTGTGAAGCTGTTCTATTTGAGAGAAAAGATTGCATTTTAAATGTGTTTACTCTTTCCCTTGACTTTGGTTTGAATGTAAATCCTTGGGATTTGTGGGAGTGGTCTGGAACAAAGTTTCGTTGATACCTTTTGTTTTTCTACCAGTCATTCTGAGTTGTTGTACTTAGTGGCCCAACTTGAGATGTTTGAAATGAAAACCTTCCATCAGATTCCTTCTTGTTGGATGTCAGGAAGCACCTTCTTTTTCACCCCCATGCATTACAGTTGGTGTAAAATGTGATGAAAAGGATTCCAGGGGTGGGGAACCTTTGACCTTGAGGCCACATGTGATCCTTGAGCTCCTTTGACTGATTCCAAACCAGGCCACAGGTTCCGCCCCTCTGGATTAGCCGGTAAACAGCTTTAATCTGATGATTTTTGAAAAGTTAGAGAAGCCCAGGTTGGCCAGGGAAGTTTATGAAAGGCTGGAGTGAGCCTAGGCCTGGGTCACCTCTTAACTTCTTCCCAGAAATCATGATTGTTACGAATCTAACCCCTATGGAGGACCTCCTGGGATATGAGTCTGGTGGCACAGAGCTTCAGGAAAGGAAACTTGAGTCCTTGGGGAACTGCTTCAGAACCTGGAGAAGGATGCAGCTGCACTCGGGTCGGCTCTGTTCATTCCTGTTCTGTTCAAGGAGGCCGCTGAACTAGAAAGACATAGGTGAAAAGCCCCAGATTCCCTTCCCTTAAGGAATCAAGCCCAAAGAGATCCAAAGGTCTGTGAGTCTGGGCTATAATTTGCTATTGATAAATTGTCATTGATGTCCATGTATCCGTTTTTATTCTAAAACTGTGTAAACACACAGACTGTTAGCGTACCTCATGAAAATATCTCAACTGGAAGAAACACTGGAAGTCTCTGTCTTCACCTCCATTTCAGGTACTGGGATGGGGACCAAGAAGTCAGAACAAAGCAGGATTTGTCCATGGTGCACACTTGGAATTTGAAGATTGGGTTTAGCTGCTTTCCTGTTTCCTGAAGACTCCCTGTGGAGTGGATAGAAGATACCATCTTTGCCCATGGTGGAGGCTTTGAACAGGTGGAGGAAGCCTGGCTCTGTGGCAAGAGTTCTGGACTGGGCTGATGGAGACCACGTTTTAAGGCGGGCCTCGTTCCTTCCAAGCTGTGTGGCCTTGGGCTAGTCCTTTCCCCTAATCTCTGCTTCTACTTTCACCTTTGCAAAATGTAGGAGGAGTTGACTTGAATGACAATGAAGAAACCCTCTGGGGCCAACAATTTGGAGTAACACTTTTTCCCTTTGGAAGGTCCTATGTTTGAGCTTTCTGGGAGCCTGTGCTCCGGCGGGCAACCTGTCATTTGTCCTCTGTTTGAAAGCCAAAGCCTGAATCTCAGGTTTTCCCTTAGTCCCAGTCTTTCCTCCTTCCTCCTGGGCATACAAGGTCTTAGTCACCACTGTCTGTTCGATTTCTTAAGGGAGAAAAATTCTAAAAACTGTCTTTGCCTCGTTTCACACTTCTCCAGTAGGGGAAAACCCTGAAGACAAGTATTTGAAAGAACTGACTGTTCTCTAAACCTTATTGGAGGAAGACAGCGTGAGTCACTATAGCTTAATATTGATGTTTGAGTATTCGGCTCTGTGCAACTGGGGTTTCTTCCCTGGTGTCTGTTGCCGTGGTGTCATAATATTTCTAACTCACTTCTTCATTCTTTCACACACACCTCAAAGTTACAATATATTAGAACTCACATATCCTACTTAGAACATCTAAGAATATTTCTTCCACTAGGATAGTGTTTATTCCAACATTAGAAACACTAGTCAGTTATTTTTGCTTTGTTCAGCAGACTAGAAAGTTAGTATGAAAGCTCTGAACCTTGAATGAGTCATTTGGCCTCAATTTCCTTCTTTGTAAAATGGGATGAGACTAGCCAAGGGTTCGAGTTAGGGTTAGATATTCTCCAGCTCCAGGTTTTGTCATCCAAACTGGTGGAGCCTGGGATGCCCAAGAGGTAGGATGTACTTAGAAGAAAGGCCACTGACTCTGGGAAAACCTTCTGTCATCCAGGTGTCTGTCTCTGTCCCCACACCCCTCCCCCCAGCCCCTATTTAAATTAAGACTTGAGAGCACAGTCTGCATTCTTCAGAATCAGCTCAGTGAGGGCCAGGAGTGGCCTTGGGGCCTTGAACATTTCTGGTCTTCATGTTTGCCTCTGACTCTCATGAGCTTCTGAGAGGTGGCCCACTCATCACTTAAGAAAATGGCAGCAGAAGACAAAGACTGAGGCTGATTGTTTTCTATCCTTCATCGAGCTTTGATGGTCTGTGCCTACACTGCTTCATGCAGGAAAACCTGGACAAAAGCAGAGGCCTCGACCTTGTGGCAGGGGACAGTTGGTGACATTTTATTCTGAGACGCTGGCCTATTTATTTGCTTGAGCAGGTTGTGGAACTGCCTGCTTTGCTTTTTGTCATTAATTAGGCTTTCCTATTGGCTGGGTCCCCAGGGCTAACACTGACAGGGCTCCGAGCTTCTGAAAGCACCTAGTCAAACCTTTCCCCTCAGCGACAGTGTCTTCTGTAAGGGATCACACAGCTTCTGCAAGAAGTCCTCTGGTTGAGGAGGGGGAGGCTGATGGAGGTGGTTTACCCATTGTTCTTTGCTCCAGCTTTCAGACACAAGGTCCTCTTCTCACATCTCCTCTGTGTCATCCCTGGGTCTTCTCCAGGCTGAACATGCCCAGTTTCCAGCATGGTTCACTCACCATACTGGTCATTCCCCTGAATGAAATCCAGCTGATCAACGCCCTTCCTCACCTGTGGCCCTTGGGACTGAACACAACACTCCAGATGTGTTCATAGCAGGGCCTCCTTCATTGATGAGGCACTGGGCTGTGCTTCTCTCAATGCGATCTGATATGGCATGACCTTTTAGGGATGAGTCATATTGTTTGCACATAGTCTGCTTCAGCCATGAAAACTTCGCCACTGTCTTGTACTCCAGAAGTTAACTTTGTGGACCTAAATGTAGGTCTTTCCCTTTATCTCTTTATGTGTCATCATGCCAGATTTAACCTATTGTCTTTCCTATCAAGCTTTCTGGACTCCGACGCTGCCGTCTGCTCACTTCCTTCCTAGCTTTTCATCATCTGCACATTGGCTAAGCATGCCCTAGATGTTGGCTTATACAAGTCAATGATAATGAGGAGCAGTAGCATAGGGCACACCCTCAAACAAGCTTCTAAAGCAGCACCCCCCACCCCAAGCCTCAAATATTTAGATGGATCCATGATTTCATTGATTTGGGAATCCCTGCATGCTCACTTAGCCTCTACGTCTCTTGTCAATGTTCTCCCCCAAATTCATCCTCAGAGGCTTCAGCCACATACTGGAGGGAGGCCTTCCTCAACATCTCCTGACCTAGGCCTAGCCTTCTGCCTGTCCCACTGTGGTTTACCATTTGACAGACCATCTTCTCTTTCTCTCAGATTTTCCCTGATGACTTTTTGTCTTCTTGTTCTTCCCCAAAGCTCTTGGGACTTGGGTTGAAACCTGCTTACACTCACTGTACACTTAGAGAGGGTACTCTTTGTTCAGCAGTTTCCCTATCATTTTTGAACGCTGGGGATGTGTGGCCTGCACTTGTTATTGAAGAACTATCAAAGAATCTCAGAAATGGAACAATGGCCAGGGGCAGGAGAGTTGAGGACTGGAGCATTGGGCAGGGAGAGAGAAGGAGAGGGAGAGGGAGAGGGGAGAGAGAGCTCTTTGGAGCCTGGTGGGCCCTAGGGAGCCAATAGAGATATTAAAGGGGAAGAGTGACATGTACAGAAATTCTGCTGCTTGTCCCTAGGGAGATAATGAGGAGAGGAAAGCTGGGAGGGGTCTGGTGACTCCCTTGGATTTGGGGAGAGTGAGATCCCAGGGAGGATCAGGAAACTTTAGTAAATGAAATGAAGGTACCAGGAAACAGCTTCAGTAAGAAGGGCATGGGGCACAGGAATTGTTCAGTGAGACAGACATGAGTGAAAGGGGAGCGCTCAGTTTAGCATTTTTTAAACAATATGTAAAGGAAATGGCAGCTGAGTCAGGTTGGTTGGTTGTTGTCCTTGGTTTTTGAAGAGGACCAAAATGACATCACCATGATAAAGTGAAGTTTCATTGTCTCCCACTGTGGCTGATCAGAGCAATACAAGCTTGAAACGCTCTACCACAGATTGGGCATAGATAGTCTGTGTGAATATTTGGGGTGCATACTCTCAATTTGCACATCTTATATTTACTTTGTGCTGTCTCAGTTCTGCTTTGCTCATAGAGCACAGCACCCTTTTTGATGTGGGCACACCATGCCAAGTGGTGCTGTGCCAGTGTCTTTCATGTTGTACAGTCAAATCCAAAGTTCTTGAGAGAGACCTTGAGAGTGTTCTTGTATCCCTTTTTCTGACCACTGTGTGATCGCTTGCCCCATGTGAGTTCTCCATAAAGTAGTCTTTTTGGCAAGCACACATTTTGCATTTGAACAACATGGCCAGCCCATTGGAGTTGCACTCTCTGAAGCATAGTTTGAATGCTTGGCAGTTCAACTCGAGCAAGGACTTCAGTGTCTGTTACCTTATCCTGCCAGGTGATCCTCAGAATCTTCCTAAGACAGTTCAAATGAAAGCGATTCAGTTTCCTGGCATGGCACTGGTAGACTGTCCATGTTTCACAGGCATACAACAATGAGATCAACACAACAGCTCTGTAGACCTTCAGTTTGGTAGCCAGTCTAAAGTCCCAAACTTTTCTTGGGAGCCTCCCAAACCCTGAGCTAGCTCTGGCTATGCGTGCAACAACCTCATTGTCAATGTGTACATCCCTGGAAAGTACACTGACAAGGTAAGTGAACTTATCCACAGCATTCAAAACTTCTCTGTTGTAATCAATGGTTCCATGTATGGATGTTGTGGTGGTGGCTGATGCAGCTCCTGTGTTTTCTTGGTGTTCATTATTAGGCCAAAATGAGCACAGGCAGCAGAGAATTGATCCATACTTTGTTGCATCTCAGCTTCAGAGGCTGTACAATCATCTGCGAAATAAAAATCATGCACCAACACTCCCTCCACCTTGGTCTTGGCTTGTAGCCTTTTCGCATTGAAAAACTTACCATCAGTGCAGTAGTTGACCTTGATGCCATGTTCATCCTTATTGAAAGGATGTGATAACATGGCTGAAAACATCATGCTAAAAAGCTTAGGAGCAAGCACACAGCCCTGTTTCTCTCCATTGGTGACTGGGAAGGCACAAGAGCATTATCCGTTATCCAGAACCCAGGCAAACATGCCATCGTGAAATTGACGTACAATATTGATGAACTTCCCTAGGCAACCAAATTTTGACATAATTTTCCATAAGCCCTCATGACTAAGTGTCAGAGGCCTTGGTCAGATCTACAAACATTGTGTACAGACCTCTGTTTTGCTCCTGGCATTTCTCCTCGAGTTATCAAGCAACAAACACCATATTAACTGTTCTTCAGCCCTTTCTGAAGCCACACTGGCTCTTAGGTAGATGACCATCTTCCAGGTGAAGGATCAGCCTATTAAGGAGGACTCTAGCAAGAATTTTGCCAGCAGTGACTAAAGGAGAGACAACCCCCTCTCCCTCTGTGATTGTCCCAGGACAATCTATTACCTTTACCTTTATAAAGATGGACCATGGAGACATCCTTGAACTCCTGGGGGATAACTTCCTCTTGCCATAGAACCTGGAAAACTTCAGTCAGCTTTTGTATGAACAGTGGTCCCCCTACCTTATAAATCTCAGCTGAAATAGAATCAGCACCAAGTTTTTGCCATATGAAAGGAGCCCAATGGCCCTCAAAACCTCTTTTTCAGTTGGAAGTTCAACTAAGGAGGGATTGACTTCAATCTGAAGTAAACAGTCAATGACCTCAGCATTGATTATGATGGTCTGTTGAGAACCCTATGGAAGTGTTCAGCCCATCTCTCTAGGATCATGTCCTTATCACTAATCAGTGTGGCTCCATCAGCACTGAGTAGTTATGATGCACCATAGGTTTTTGGTTCATAAATAGCTTATAGGGAATCATAAAAGAGCTTTAAGATTGTTACTATCAGCATAAAACTGAATTTTGTCTGCCTTCTTAGTGAGGCAGGAATTCTGCATCTCCCTAGCCATCACACCAAGGTACAAGTCCTCCCTGAACACACCCTACACCCCGCTGAGTCAAGTAATGATGTGATGAATGCTTCAAAGTATGTCTGGGGGTGGAGGTGGGGGGTTGGGCATAGTGCCTGAAGCATCAGCTAAAGCTAATGAAGAAAGCCCAGGGAGAGAAAGAAAAGCCTTAGAATCTCTTTGGGGAAAGTGAAGATGGTGCTTTGGGGTGGGTGGGCTGATGCTCAGGGTGCAGGCAGGGCAGCTGAGCGTAGACTTGGCTTCTCATGTGTCTGGTGGCAGAGAATGAAATAAAACCCTTGAGTAGATACCGGGAGAGGCAGGCAAGGCAGAGTTTTCCCGTGAAAGCAGGATCAGTTCTCCTCCAGACTTTTTGTCCCCACGTCTTGCTGTGTTTGGTTTCCCTTGATGCATCTAAGGATTATTCCATGACTAAAATCCCTTTGGAGAGATGCTCTGATCTGTCACTGGAATTTCACAGAAGAGCCTGAGAATTAAATATAGTTCAGAAAGTCAAACTTTTATGTAGTCTGACATAAGATCTTCATAATTTTGTGTCTGGGGACGGAATGCTAATCCTGGAGTCAGAAAAATCTTAGTTCACATCTGGCTTCAGACACTTAATAGCTGTCTGAGGCACTACACTTGTGCCTCAGTTCCCTCATCTGTAAAATGGGGATAATAATAGCTCCTACCTCCCATGGTTGTCATGAGGATCAAATGAGATCTTTGTAGAGCTCTCAGTAGATATTGTTTAGTTGTTATTATTAAGTCTGGTCATTGCATGACCTTAACATCACATAAGCATTTTTAAAGCACCTTCATATGCTAAGTGCTGGGGGTACAGACGTAAAGAAGGAAGTAGTTCCCATCTGCAAGGAGCTAACATTCTTTGTTTTTACAAATAGATTTTTATGACCTTTGTTTTTACATTGCCTCCTGAATTCTTCTTTCTTCTCCTTATAACAAATAATTTGTTTTAAAAAAAAAAGAAAAGAGGGAAAAAAAATTCAGCAAAACTAATCAAAATGACATTAAATGCAATGCACCGTGGGCACATTTCCCCCTCCCCTGTTCATCAGGGACGTTTTCTTTTATCTCATCTTTAGGGCTCAGCTTGTTCTTTGTAGTCTTACAGTGTATACATACACACACTCACACACACACACACACACACATATATTTGTTTTGTTTTATGGCCATTTGTTTTATTTCCATTGTTGTTGTGTAGTGTTTTCCTGGCTCTGCATCAGTTGCTATGGCTCTTTCCAGGCTTCTCTGTGGTTATCAGCCATGTCATTTCTAACAGCACAGCCAGATTCCATGACACTCACGAACCACGTCTTGTTTGGCCGTTTCCCAGTCCATGGCCATTGGTTGCTACTTCTTTGCTGCCACGGAAGCTGAGTAACTTACATTCGAATAAGAAAGAAAACAAGTTCATATCCAAGTGTTTGAAGAACAGAAATCATTTTAACTACAAGGGAGTTTGGGAGGGAGGCAGGTGAGAGCAGTTGAGCGGATCAGGAAAGGCTTTGGCTAGAAGGGGGTTCTGGGAGGATTTTGTAAGCAGGGGTGAGAAAGGAGGACAGGCCAGTGCCAAGGCTTGGGATAGAAGATGGCAGGGCCTGTTCGACTGGATTGCAGACTGTGGGGGAAGAAGCAGAAAGGTAGGTGAAGGCCAGGTCACAGGACTTGAAAGTCTGAGCCAGGAGTTTCTGTTTGATCACCTGCATTCTTTCCGGCTCCAGCTTTGTAACCTCAGGGCTGACTCCTTCTTCTGCCTTCACTCCATTAGCCAATCAGATGCCAAATGTGAATTTTTCTACATCCTCAAGATCTCTCCCATCCAATCTTTTTTTTTCTTTTATCCTGGCCCTCTTCCCTTCTTCCTGATAATTAAGCCATTTCCTTGTATCGTTTCTTCCCACCCACAGTGATCTTTCTTAAGTGCAAATCTGACTGCATCACTCCTGCTCAATGAGCTCCAGTGACTCCCTGTTATCTTGAGGGGATGGAAGGGTCTACTGAAGGTTTTATAAGCATGGGAAGGGGAAGATAGACATCTTTGAAGGTGGAAAGGAAATAGTCAGTTGATAGGGGGAGGTTGAAGATGGTGACGGAGTGTTTGAGTGTGCAGTCTACTGGAGAAGATGAGAGGGAAAGGGGTCAAGGGCATGTGTAAAAGAATTAAGAGAGGTAAGAAGGGTCTCATTTTTCTCAGTAAAGTAAAAGACAATCTTTGAGGGAGGGCAGTGGCACAGATGGGGGGGGCACTGGAGGAGAGAAGAGAGACTCTCCAATTGCTTCTGTGGGTGCTGTGATTGGGATTTATTGGGGACGAATAAAAGGACTGCCTTCTTACAGCGAGGACTCCATTGAAGTTGGGTCACATGAATGTATAACGTCTCCCAGTCAGCAGGATTGAGGAATAGTCCAAATCAACAAATGGTTAAAGAGCACAGGACAGTAGAAAGCTGAATTTGTGACCTGTGACGGGTGAGATTGTAAAAAGAGGAAGTGGAGTCAGCACAGGTCTAATAATAATAGCCTGAGAAAATACTGAGGGTCAGAGTGGGTGGGCCTCAGGGACAGGTTATGGCCAGAGAGAAATGGAATTTGGATTAATGACATGAGTAATGGTGAGATCTGGCTCACGAAGAGATCATTCCAACATGTGACCATTCCTGTGCTTGGTTGCAGTGGAATGAAGGAGTCATCGTGGGATTTAAGGCTCCTGTGAAATTGAGAGATAAGGGCAGGGGTGGAACATTGAACATCAGGGTGGATGGTGAAGTCTCTTAGTATAAGGGCAGGAAATGGGGCTAGGGGAGTATGTTCTGAACCTGAGAAAGAAGAATGCATAAGGTGGGGGTCAGTACAAACCAGCTATGACTCTCTTAGTTGAGGGGAAATTTTGACTGATTGAACATCCAACAGAAGAGTTTGCCGAGTGATGATCCAGTGTGTTCGTGGCATTGGTCAGGAAGCACATGGGGTCCTGATTCCCGCTTCTCTCGTCCCTCCTCACCGGCACAGTATAGTAACTTTTCATTGTAACAGTACAGCAGCACATCATTGAAATGGCTTTTATTTTATATTAAGCCAATCAGAGACTAGTTCCATTCATCTGCCGCCTTTTCATTAGCAGAGATCCTCAAGCATCTTTCAGACTAGTCCGATCTATACGAGATCAGAGGCGACCATTCAAAAAGAAGGTTCAGCTCATGGCTCGTTGATTCAATTTATGAGTTACTTTGGACAATCAAAACCTTTTTTTGGTTTATTTCAGTTTCTCCTATAAAGCAAGGTTATTGATAGCACCACCTACATCTGGCATTGGAAGGATGAGTGTGTTCCTTGGAGAAAATTCGCTGCTATGTGAACACACTGAACCTACTTAATATAACTAATAAAACCATCCATTCTCCCTTTCCATGAATAAAATGTAACCATTCATTGGCTTGCCAGTTCTTCATCTGTATTGGGCTAAAAGTGGTGAACAGCTTGTCCAGTTGAGTCACATGGAGGTTTTCAGTGTATCAGTGAAGTCATGTCCATTTCATCTTCATTCTGTATCAACTCCTAAGATTATTCTGATTCGTTCCCTTCCCATCGCATCCTTCTCAGGAATCCTGTTCACAATAAAATGAATGAAAAGAACTTTTCTACCTTTTCACAAATACTAGAATAGAGCCATGAATTGGATGAAATTCAGGGGTCAGTTTATGGTGGATAATATGCCGTTACTAGCATCTTACCTGGAATGCCTTGTCCTCTTGTTAGAGTCTCCTCCGCAAAGCCTTTCCTGATCACTGCAGTTGAAATTTATCCCTTTTATTTTTCAGTTTAATTTGTGGCTTCTGTTCTGTTAGTCATCTGCAAATGTTAACACACACACGCACACGCGCACACTCCCCCCACCTTACTGATCTTTGCTCTTGTTCAGTTGTTTTGTTTGGTGATTCCTTTCGGTTTTGTTTGGTGATTCCTTTCGGAGTTTCCTTGGCAGAGGTGCTGGAGTGGTTTGCTGTTTCTTTTTCCAGCTCATTTTACAGATGAGGAACCGAGGCAAATGGGGTTAAGTGACTTGACCAGAGTCACACAGCTAGGAAGTGTCTGGGGCTGAATTTGAACTCGGGAAGATATGTCTTCCTGACTTCAGGCCTGGCGTTCCATGTGCTATGGTGCCACCTAGCTGTCCAAAGTCAACCTTCCCTGCATAATGGAAAAATAGTGAGCAATACCAAAAGCAAGGCAAGGTGCACTCTTTGTCCTTGGTACATTTCCGTGTCTCTGCTCGGGAGTCAAGATTGGTCCTGATCATTACCCAGCACTAAGCTTCTTTACAGTTCTCTGTGTCATCATGTAGAGGGTGTCCCAGTGGTCTTAGTGCAGTGACCTTAGCTATGAGCTGCTCAGAGCTGGAATAGCTTCACCACTTTAGACCAAGACTTTGGGGACACCATGTGCTTCCTTTTTCTGACTCTCTTCCCTCTGTTCTGTCTTCCCATGCCCCTCTGAGTTCTTTATAATCACACTTTCTTAAGGCAGTTAAGTGTTCCATCTCATTCATGGACCACACCAAGTTTTTCCCCCCCAAGTTGTGCTTCTGTGAGGGAGCCAGTAGATATAGGAGCTCCCCTAATATCTTTGATCTTCTTAGGGCACAGCATTGGTATTTCTAGGTTGAAGGGTATGAAGAGTTGAGGAATATCTTTTGGAGGGGTAATTTGGAGTTGTTTTCTAGAATGACTCATGTTTTCATCAATGTATTATTGCCCCTGTCTTCCTGTAGATCCTCCAACTACAATGGTCTCATCATCTTTGCTGATTTACTGAGTGTAAGGTAAAATCTCATTGTGGTAATTTGCATTTCTTTGAGTGATTTGTAATAATCACTAATGTGATTATTGACAATATAGAATTCTTTTGGGAAAAAAAAACAACTTCATGTTCTTGCATCATCCATCTATTGGGAAATGTCTCTTGGCATTTAGTAACCTAAAGGTGTTACTTTCCTCTGTATCTTGGGTATCAGACCTTGATCAGAAATACTTTATGTAAAGCACTTTATGTCTCCCAGGTGACAGTTTTCCTTAGCCTGGCTGCATTGATTTTGTTCATGCAGAAGCTTTCTTACTTTTACTTGATGGAAATCATCTATATTCTTTCCCTTTGGTGACCTGGGAGGGAGCCTGAAGCACTTGTCATTATTCTTCGGGGTCTGGGCCTGGTCTTAGATGTTTGTATAGGAGAGGTGCTTGTATGTACAGGGTAAGTGTTTTGGGAGGGTGAGTGATCCCCTCTTCTAGTTGGAGAGCCTGTCTAGTTCTTTATGTAATTCCATCCAGAAGAGCTACAGTCAAGGTTCAGTTTGGGTAAATAATAGTACTTTCTGGAAATCATTCCTTTGTGGCTTGCAAGCTATTTGAGGTTTCTTAAGAGAGCTTATTTTGTGTTGTCTTGTTCTGCCAGCCTTTGGGGCACGCAGGACAGAATTTCTTGTTCTCTCCCACTCATGTCTCTCTAGTCCACCCACCTCCCTTTTCATGTAAAAGTTGCTCTTCCCTCTAAAGGGAACGCATTATGACATTAATTTATATGTGGCTAACACGCCCCCTCTGTCCACATTAATTACTGAAACATTATTCAACCTGTCTTTAACCTTTCTCTACTCTCCATGAATAGATTAGACCCTAATTCAAAATATTTGTAAAAATCACTGTACCACACAGAATACTGTGGAGGCTTAGCAATTGATTCCATGTGTAGGATAGATGTGAGTGAGCAGTTGAGGATGATACCCAATTTATAACCCTGGACGATGAGGAAGAAGGTCTGGGGGCAAGTAGTGCTGTTTTGGAGATGGTGAATTTGAGAAGTCCTTTGGGCCAACCAGTTTGGTACATATACTAGGCAGTTAGTTGATGATGTGGTGGGGTCATGGTTGAATAAATAGATCAAGGAGTCATCTTCACAGAAGTGATAATGGTACCCATAGCAGCTATTGAGAGAGTAGAGAGGGAGAGGAGGCCCAGGATAAATCCTGGGATACTTATACAGTTAGTGGATTTGGCCAGGAGAAAGATACAGCCAAAGAGACTGAAGAGGAGAGTCATGAGAGAGCAGGGTCATAGCCACCTAGAAAGGAGAGAATATTTAGGAGAAGAGGCTCAGAAACAGAAGAAGCAAGGTCAAGCACCCTGAGAAATGAGGAAAGGCCTGTGGAGTTGGCACTCCAAGAGGAGAGCTGAGACTTTGGGTGAAGGAGCTTCAGTCTAATGATCAGGTTAAAAGCCAGATTGTAGAGGGTTTAGAAGCCAGTGAGAGGAGAGGGATGAGACACTTGGTATATATGGCTTTCTCAGGGCATTTAACCAGGAAAAGGAGAAAAGAGATGTGACTGTAGCTAGTAGGGATGCTCGTAGCAAGTGAGAGTTTTTAAGGATAAGGGAGAAATGGACATCTTTGTAGGTAATAGAGAGGAAGAGACTGTGAAATAATGGGCATGATAGAGAGAGCAGTCTGCTGGAAAAGACAGGACGGAATGGAATCAGGGGTGTATGTAGAAGGGATTGCATTGGCAAGAAGGGTCACCTCTGATGGTGAGAGAAGAGGGAGCCTTGGTGATATATGCAGCAGACTGAGTTCTGCTGGTTAGGACCCATGAGGACAGGGTGTGGAGAGGAGGTGATTGAGCTCCCCTGAATCACTGAGCAGTCAAGCTAGGGAAAGGAGAAAGCATAGTCAGGGCAGGCGAGTTTTCCTGGAAAAGAAGTGAGAGTCGGAGGGATTTGAGGTTGGACTCAGCTGATGACCTTGGAAGTGCATGGAAGACAGGCTCTCCGCTTTGTTGACTGCCCTCCTCCTCAGCCATTCCAGGCAGTAGTTTACATAATTGGGCATTATCTGTGTAGCTTCATTAGTATTGAGGTCGCTTGGTCTGAAGAGTCACTCAAGTTTAGCTTTATTTACTCTGACAATATTTAGCTCTGTAATTCACATTTGAAATTTGATGAACAGTTTTTACAGTTACTTAAATTTTTCTGTCTTTTTAAGTTTACACGGTTTTTATTGTCTCACAAGTTTCTATTCTTTTGCAAAACCTAATTGTGTATGGAGAACTTTCAAGGTTCATTTGTTTAAATATATAAATTCAGTTCTTACTTTAACCTTTCCATTTGTTTGTCATCTCTTTCCAACTTGTTATAATTACAGAAAACATTTGTATCTTCAGATGTTCCACAAGGAACTTTCTGAATAACAGAGGATATTGGATGTCCCCCATAGGTCCCTCACATGAGCTTGTGTTAACTATTGTGCTGAGCTGGCAAAGGTTTGTAGGGTTCAGAGAAGCTCACCTGGAGTTGAGCCTGAGTGCCTCAACCTGGGAGCATGAAGTAGGGCTTGCAGAGGTAAGAGGGCAGAACCTCTGCTTCCCAAATCAGTGGATGTTGTGCTCTGCCACAGGTTCTGTCCTTCCTCTTCCATGGCCTATCTGCTGCCTCTTGATTCATTTTGTCCTGGAGAATTCACTGCTCAGTTCTCTAGGCCTGGGGGAAGAATTGACACACTTGTCCTAGAAAGAAGCTGTCCATGAAGGGCCAGCCAAGGCCATCATTAAAAGACAGGACCAGACTACAGCCCAATTGGATTACATTTGTGCTACCCCTGCATTTCAACATTTGGGTTAAAACTATTATATATTTCTCTGGAAAAGCTTGTTCACCCCCCTCTCAAGAAAATAAGAAGAAATGAATGATTATACCTGAAAAGTAGAGTGTGTGTGTGTGTCTTTCATTGCCAAAGAAGACCATACCATCAGAGAAATGATGACATGACCTGCACTTGACTTCGTTTTGAGTGAGGGAGGGCTGTGCAGCTACCAGCCTCACTTCTCCTCCAGAGCCATCTGAATCCAGTGACCAGATATTCATCAGGATGACTGGAGATGACCCAGGATGAAGCAGCAATTGGGGTTAAGTGACTTTCCCAAGGTCACAGACTTAGTGAGTGTGAAGTGTCTCTTGGTGTTGCTGGGCAAAAACACAACCTCTCATTTTTTAAAAAGCAAGGTCAGGTGCCTTTTTATAAGCATGGTCTCTTGGGTCCTGCAATTGAAAAGCTTGGCATTTTGTGTTCTTCATTTGTAACTTCAGTCTCAAAGGCTGTGAGACCTTCTGACCAAGCCCCCTCAGGACCCATAGTTGAGATTATTGAGTACATTATTCTTATTTTCTACATGGAAAACCCTGAAGCCCAGAGAGTTCAAGGGATTTGGTAGAGCCACACTGTTTGCTTAGTGACAGTACAGATTTGAACCTAGACCTTTATCCATTCTGATCTAGGAATCTTGGAGAAATCACCCAAAGAGGTGATTTGTAGGCCTCTCAAGAAGTTTCCACCACAGTGCAGAAAATAGAGTGCTTCCCCTGGCCCTTTCCTATCATCTGAAATTGATCATGTCATGCCAAAGTTGGTTAATAATACATAATGGTTGGAAATTCCCCTACCCTTGAATATGGGTTCACATTTTCAAGAGAGTTTTCCCAGCATCCATTAACCCTGAGGGCCTGGGAATGGTCCCTGTGATTTGTGTTAGAACAGCTCCCTTAAATTCGTGTGAGCTCCAGCAAGGTTGGGGACAGTTGGTGTGGTGTATGGGTCTGTCCAGGGTGCACTCTCGGTGGAATGGCTATGTGGGGAGGGCACACCCTCCCCAAAGGAGAGCTTCCATAATGCCAGGGCCTTTAGGTGCTGTGACAGATTTCCTCTCCTCCTGTGACCTTTTCAGAAAACTTTTTTATCTTTTGTTTTTCTGAATTTGACAAACACTAATTACCATGAATCTTTCTGCAGACAGAACACAAAATGGGGATTGTGTAGCAAACTGTACATCTCTGTTATGAGCAGAATATCTTAGTTCTAAGATTCTCATGTGTTTTTTTAAAAGCATTTAATAAATATAACATTTTCATTTCACATCTGCTCTGCCTTTGTCTGTCTCCTTCTGAACTGCCTTCTGTTCTCCACTCCATGTTTTTGGATGCTTCTGTGATCCTCCTCCCATTTGAAAAGAAAAGCCTTCCCATGTAAGAGATAAGGAAAGTCAAGTGAAAGCCCTCCTCCCATCCCTCTCTGGGCCAGAGACACATTGAATCATAGGAGTTTCACATCTTTCAGAGTTGCTGAGTGTTTAGTCTTAGAGTCACTGTAGCTGTTCTCCTCTCCCTCCTTCCCTTTCATCCTTTCTTCTCCTTCACCAGGATCCCATTTTATTCATATCTTTGTTCAGCTCTCCCCTTCCCCCCACCCCTGCTTATTTTCCACTTCTTTTCTACAACATAAAGTACTGTTACTGATATTTTTGTGCAAATGAGATCTTTCCTGTTGTCTGTGATCTCTTTGGAATATAGGCCTGGCTGTAACAGTGATTGGCCTGTTTAGTGTCCTTCAGAGTGTCTAATTCCAGTTTACTTTTCAGAGTGGCAGCACCAATTCGCAGCTCCACCAATGACGCATTAGTGTGCTTGTCCTCATACATGCCCTCAGTTTCCTTTTTTGTTACCTCTGTTTGTCTTCTGGATATAAGATGGAGCCTCAGAGTCGTTCTAATTTGCCTCTATTAGTGTTGGGAGCATTTTTTAATATGACTTTATCAGAAAGGAAGAGAAATGAGTGCAGTCAATAGAAAGAGTACTGACTTTGGACTCAAAGAAGCAGGATTTTTATCTTGGATTTGCTGTTTACCACCTCCGGGTCCTTGGCTGAGTCATCCGCAGTCTGGACCTCCCTTTCCACCAATGCAGAGAGAGGAGGCTGAGTCAGATGTTTTCTGAGGTCTTTCGAGTCCTTCTGTGAGGTCCTGTTTGACTTGGCACCAAGGCTGTGATTGGAAGGACCTTATTTAGGGCTCTGAACTTTCTTATTTCTCAGTCCTTGGCAGCCCTAATCATACAGCAAGGTCATTTCAGGGCTCATTCGGTCTGAGGAATGCCTGCTCCTTTCCCTCTCCCATTGGTTCCCATCTGGGAGATAAGAGCAAGCACATGCCTCTCTGTGTCCTTGCACCATAAACTGCTCTGTGCCCCAGGATCTCTGCTAGGTATTCAGGAAGCCTGTTTCCAGGTGAAAGTCACTGCTTTTCTTGCAGTTTTACTTGTCACTGTCTTTTCCCCTCAGCCTTGGAGGGTTCAGAAATGCCTGCAGTTGATTAGTCCCTCTCCATAACCCTTTAGAGTCTGAACCTTCCTGGCCCAGCTTTTTCCTGGGTGCATGTAGGGCTTTGAACTACGTTAATCTCCGCCTCCTTTGGATCATTCTTGCTTTCTTTGGTTTCTGGGACACTGAGCTTCTGATTCTCCTTTCACTTGGGTCGTTATTGTTGTCTGTTCTTCTTCCTCTTCCTCTCCTCCTTAAGGTTGGACATTCTTTATCCTAGGTCCCCTTCTGTCCCTGTGCCCTCGTCCTCGGGCATGCAGCTCTGGTCATCACCTCTGTAAGAATCTTCGGCCGTGCTCCGGTCCAGCATATCTAACTGCCTGCGGCACACCTCCATGTGGTGTCTCCAGCCCTCCCTCAAACTCGGTCGACGGTGGTCAGAAGGCTGGCACTGTCCTCCAAAGCTTTCCCGTCCTTCCAGCTGCCTCACATCTGCAGGCATCCGCCCAGGGAGGAGGACTGTAGGGCTGCCTTTTACCGTCTTTCTCCTGCATCTTGCTGAGTCCTAGATCTCTCACTTCCATCTATGTCTCTCCCTCCCCCTGCATTTTCTTTCTTTGTCCAGGGCTGCCCTGCCCAGGTAGACCCTCATTAATTCTCCTGCCCTCTGGTACAGTCATTTCCTAACTGCTCTTCCTGCTTTCATTGTCTTACCCCTCCAACCTGTCCTGTTGGGCAGGTCTCAGCAGGCCATTCTTGTTAAAGAACAAACCTTCTAATTTCCTCCATTTCCTCCGTGACAAAATAAAGAGTAGTTCTCCTGGTATTTGGGCATATCTGGATGTCCCCAGTCTGATCGTTTCAGTCCCACTTAGGGAGCCTATTCACCGCTGCCTCTGACCAGGCTGTGTTGCTAGCCATCCTCTAGGTTTCCCACCTCGGTGCACTTGCACACGTTGGCCTTTGGGTCAAGAATGGACTTCCCCGTGTGAAGCCTCTCCTTATTACCCTGCACTCAGAAACTTGATGCTCTGGTCTCACATTTTGCTAGAACCCTTTGGATCTCTCCCTTGCCCACATCAAATTATAGTTTATATCCTGTTCTTTGCCAAGTCTTACCCTTCCCCTCCATTAGATTGTGAGCTCTTATCTATATTGTTTTCTAATCTTTACATATTCCTAGTTCCCCATGCCTAGGACAGGACCTATGTGTAATAAAATCTGACCCAACAAATATTAACCGACCTGTTTTGACCACCAGATCACAGAGAGGCCTGTGAGGGAGAGTCTCAGTGGGCATTACAAATTGTCATTCAACTCTTCCTGTCAGAAATTATATTGTTTTTAAAGGGAAAATTCACTGTCTTTAGGTGGATGCATACTCTGACTCCCCTTAGTGCCCCAAGGTCCTTGAGTGTACCAGCTGTCTCACTGATGAATGAATGAATGAATGAATGAATGAATGAATGAATGAGTGAATGAATGAATGAGAGTTTAAGGAGGCTCCCTGGGAAGGGCTGATGATATCATGATTACAATTCCAGCATTGGTGAACACCAGGCTATGGCTGCCTAGCAGACAGCAATGGATCCTTATTGAATAGGACTTTGGATAAGCAGGAATCTTAAAATTCAGGAAATCAGTGCAAGGCATTGAGTCTTGAGTTGGTAATGGCAGACTGTGTCTGCTCAGAGTGGAGGGAGCTTCAAAGTCTTTGGTTGGACAACAGTACAAGTAAAGCAGGAACTGCCTGGGCCATATGGATGCCCATTGTATTTACCTGGGAAAGCAGCCTGACTGTCCTTGGACTGTGCTGACCTGATGCCTTCCCCACAGGTGGAAAACATAACTACCTGGTGGGTACTTGGAGGTAGGGACTGCACTTGTAACCTCTTGAATTGAGGCAGTGGAGAGAGACTGGGGCTTTAAATGGGAGGAATAGGGATCAGTTTCTGGTTCTCTGCCTCTTCTTGGTTTGAGCTGGGCCTTTTCCAGGAAGTCTGGGATCCTTGCTCTAGTGTTAGTGGTGGCCCACTGTGGGTCTCTAAGCCAGTTTGACGTGAGTTTATCTCCTTCTTTTACTTTTCTGACCCCTGTGTGCTCAGACCTGCGACCACTGTGTCCAGTGAAGGGCAGAGTTGGTGAGGGGTCGGGGGACTGGCTGCTAGTCCTAGCTCTACCATTAAATCACTGTATGACCTTGGACCAGTCATGGGTCCTTGTTTTAACTAGAGGAAATTGGACTAGATAATCTCAGAGGCCCCCTTTGGCTCCAACGTCATATGATCCTGTTATGTGGATATTTATCCATGTATCCCACAAGATAGGATCTGCTATGGTATAGTGGCTAGTCATCATCATACTGTACTGAGTCACTGAACCAAGACAAATACCTGCCTTCAGAGAACTAATCTAAGGACTCATCGTGGGAAGGAACAATTCCTCCATGTTTTTTTCTGGTGATGACCTTGGGCCCTGAGCCCATGCACTGAGTGTGTTTGCTTGTATTTTATAGAGGACTAAGCTGGAGATTTTCTTTACTTCAGCAAACTCTTTATCACTCACTTAACTGTCTCCAGCTCCACCTTGACCATAACTGCATGAGGGACAGCCGTATCTAAAGATGACATCTTCAGGAGGACTGTCTCAAACATGAAGAGAATTTCAGAATTGGGAGGGACCTCAGATACCATCTAGATGACCTGTCTGTGAGAACAAATGGTTACCTGGCCTCTCTTTGAAGACTGTTAGCGAGAGGAGACTTCTCCCTCCCCGGCAGCCTTGACTACTGTTGCCATACCCTGTGAACAGGTTTTCCTTCATTGCTAGTGAAACAAGAGCTACACCTTCAGGCAGAGATATAGGTGACTGACTGGACTGTAGATGGAAAGGTATTTGGGGACGTGACCAAGAGAGCATTGGCCTTGTTTGCCAACTTTAAAAAAAATAAATAAATAAAATTAAAATCCTATCCAGAAAGAAAAAAGTTGTTCCTTTCTTGAGGTCTAATTCATTTTGCATCATTGCAGCAGCAGCCAATTGCTTGGGCTTTTACCCTCTGGGGCTAAGTGGAAGAACAAGACCCCTCACTCTTGTTTATGGTGGGGGGCACCAGGCCAAGAATAGCAGAGTTGTCTGCACTGCGCTTACCTGGACACTTATGAAGGTGACTTTGGGAGTCACCATGCCACTATTGAGACCCAGAGCAAGATCATGGCCAACTGAAGCCCCATGTGGCAGGAGGGCACTCTGTGTGGGTGCCTCTGGGCATTCATTTCTAGTTGTTAGGATGTTCTTTGAACCCTGACTGTGTTGTCCTTTCTTTCAGCCATGGTGATTTCTGGCTTTGCGCTAGATAGTTTTTCCGGTATCCCTCCATCTGCCATCTATCTATCTGTCCATCTGTCTACCTACCTATCTTTCTATCTATATCTTATTTTTAAAATCTTCAGAGTATTTAACATCACTCATGCCTGTGTATCATTTGAAAATTCAATAAACATACCATTTGTGGTTTCAGGGTCATTGATAAAAATGTCAAGCAGCATAGAACTAAAATCTCCTAGAGACTCACCTCCACATTGGTGTCGGTCCGTTAATCTCTCCTTTTGGACGCTGGCTGCATGACAGCCTACATCTCTTCAGTCCAAGTCTGGCCCCTTTGCCAGTCATCCAGTAGCTACCCAGGGGTTACCCCCATCCTTCCAATGTGCCATGTGTATGTGAGCAGGCCAGTGCTGCGTGCATGTGGCCAGGTTCATTCTCGGAAATACAGCTTTGATCCTGGCACTTTTCAATGACATGTTTTTGCACTGCTTCCTCCTTGCTTACAGAGTGTAAGTCCTGAAGTCCAGGCCTTCTAACCCTCTGGCTCATGGCTTGTCTGTTGTTTTCCATGTCAGCTCAGTTGGATGAATTCTTGGCTATATCTAAAATATGCTCAGTACCTTACCCCCTCCACGCTTTTGCTTAAATGATCCGTCCTTCCAAAGTCTCCTCTGCCAAGGCCTCGCTTAGTTAAAGCTAGCTCATTTTCTTAAAGTCTCCCTTATCCCTCGTCACCATGAGAGAGAGCATGATTTCCTCCTCTTCCTCTGGTTCTCCTGGCACTTTGTGCCTCTCTTGTGACGTCAAGCCCTTGGAGCTTGGTCTTTCTTGTAACCTAGGTCTTTCTTACAACCTCAGCTGTATGTTCTGGATGGAGTCCAATGCTTTGGTTGTATTCTCTTGCCATTTATTCGATGTCTTCTTATTCCAGGCCCCATGCAAGGCCCTGCGGATTGAAAGATAGATGTAAAAATGGCAGATGCTGCCATCAAGTAGCTTGCAGACAAAGGTGGGAGGTGTCTCTCTCTCACACACACACACACACACACACACACACGTACGTAAGTAGGATGACAAGTAGAATGAACCAGTAGAGGGTGGGGAGAAGGGAAGAAGTCATCTTCCACTGGGAGGATGATCAGATAAGCCTTCATGGAAGAAATGGCACCTGGTCTGGGGCTTGAAAGAGGTACAGAGATACAACAGGCACAGAAGTGGAAGACAAAAAAAAAGTATGTAATTTGGCCAAATGTAGAGGACATGAATGAGAGTTGTGGGAAATTTTGGGCTGGAAATAGATTGAGAAATAGCTGGACTGGGAAGGGCCTAAAATAAGTATCAAGGGAATCGAGAGCCTATGTCATTTTGGGAGCAGATTTGTGGCATGGTTGGACCTGTATATGTCATAAATGTTTAATAACTGAGTTATTCTGAAAGTTTCTAAAATCAGGTCTGGGTGAAGCCATTATTAAGAGTATTTATGCCAAGGAAAAGAACTTTTGTGCCTTTAACTTATCATTCCACTTTTATGAGTAATCTGAGACACTGATCATGATCTTTTGAAATGGAGGACGTGGATTCTTGGAGAAGAGCTTTTACATTTGTCTCAAGTTTTTGAGATTGAGTTGATGACCCCCCAGAAGACCCTTCAGGCTGGTGCCCCTTCTGTGGGCAGCAGGAGGCTGGCAGCTAAGTTGCCCAATCCCCATGGAGAGCTCCCTGAATCTCAGTTTTTAGACGTGTCTGTATCTCCATCAGAAAACTTGGCATGCTTGTTAATTTTCTGTTCCAAAGAAGTATTGTGAAGTTAATCAGAGATGTTGGTTATGCTTTGAAATCTTCAGAGGGAAGACATACTCACAAAAAGTGATGGGAGAAAACTGCTGTTTGTAATACTTCATTACAGTCATTAGATTATTTTAAGCTGAAGACCTTTCCCCTCTCCCCATGACCCTGGATGAGCTTGGTGCCTTGAGTCCATTGGTAGAGAGTGCCCCTTCCCAGGAGGGACCCCCTGATGGTTGGGCTGTAACAGAACATTCTGTTTTGCCCAGGTTCCCAGCTTTTTATGTCTCCCATCAGTCTGATAAGCGTGCTGTCCAGAGGGACAGCATGAGGCATCTCGTCCCATCCCTGAGCCTCCCATACGGGCTTGACTCGCCTAGGTTGTCTGGGTCATAAACCTCAGAAGTGGGATTTATTCTTTTATTCGAGTCACTGTTCAGAATGTCGGAAATAGGGCCAGCCCAGTGCTAATGCTCCTTTGGGGTCTGGCCATTCATTCATTCACTTATTCACCCACTTGTGCTATTGGCCAGTCCCTCCCCCCGTATTTTCCACAAAATTGGCACGAGAACATGGTAATCATTGGAGGACTCTCTTCATAGCTCGTTTTATTGAGCACTTGTTTTCTTTTTTTCTGCTTGAATCTGGTGACATTCAAGCTACTGGACTCAGAAAGTCTGAAAAGAGGAAGGAGTGAAAACCCAGCTTGTGCTCATTAGACCGTGAGTTGTTGGGCTTGGTTGGGCTCCATTCACATCACTCACATTTTATTAAGCTCAGGAACAGAGACCTAATAACTCAGTGGCCATTCCTGAGCCCCAAGCAGCTTCCGAGGGAGGGATGCTGACCGACAGGCTGAGAAATCCATTCTGTGGACATGCCATCAAACAAACCAGGCTGGTCTAGTTGGCTTTGATGAACTTCTGGCTCGTATTCCACATACTTCCTTTTGTCTTTGTTTCACAAAGACTCAGATTACGAAACCGTCAGACACTGGCATTTGTGTTAAAAGCAGCTGCCATTAGGAAGCAATGCATTTCTTGTAACCATGCAACTGTAGCTATTTATATCTTCTGTGAATGGAGAAAGAGCTCAGCTTTCAAAAGCCTGTTGGGCCCGTCCTCAGTCTCCATCAGAGTAGGAGAGTGAAGGTCCCAGCCCAGGCCATCACCTTCTCTCCTCACACTGACTCTCATCCTGAGTCATCTCTCATCTAAATGCTTGTCTCCTCCCTCTGTCCTCTCATCTCTTTGCAGACGATGCTCATCCCTCCTCGGAACTCCAGGGCCACATCTCAGGCTCCCTGCTGTACATTCTGCACATAACCTGGATAACCTTTAGGCAGCTCAGACTCATCGGGTCTAAAGCAGAGCTCATTGACTTTCCCCTGAAGGTCACTCCTCCTCCTCTCTGTCCTGTTTCTGTTGAGGACTGTACAGTTTCTCCATTGCCCCTAAGCTCTTCACTGTCACCATCTTCCTGGGAGCCAGGCACTTCCACATCCTTACCCTTTCTTGTATGCCTCTCTTCCTCTCTGCTCATCTCACAGCCATCCCTGACCAGGCACATGCCAGCTCTCCTGGGCCGTTACAGTTGCCTCATCTCACACACAGCTGCCTCTGACAATGTCACTCTCTTTCTCAAGAAGCTTCTGAGGCTCCTCATGACTTCTGTCCTAAAATAAAAACCCTTCTGGCGTTTCAAGCCCATAAGGATGGAGATTCTGCCGTGGAGGAGGCCTGTTTGTGGGCTGCCCCTCCAGCCAGCCATGGAATGAGCCTGTAGTTGGTGATCCGTGAACCTGTCACATTCTCCCAGTGGAATTTAGATTACCTGAGCTCAGAGACAACTTCTCTTTTGAATTTCTGTCTTCAAGCAATTAAGAAATGCTTGTGGATTGATGAATTCTAAAGTAGTCTGTTACAAAGTGGTATTCATTCAGTAAGCATTTCTTAAGCCAAGCACTTCCTAGGGTGTCAAAGAAATGGGTCTTGTCCCTGCTTCCTGGGAGCTCTAGGTAAACAAAGGTATGAATACAAGGTGTGTACAGAGTAGACAAAAGGTCACGTTACAGGGCAGGCCTTGGCAACTGAGGGAATGGGATGGGCTCATGCAGAAAAGCTAAGATTTTAAATTGAATCCGGAAGCCAGAGAAGCTTGGAAGGTGGAGGGGAGGAGAGAGAACATTCCAGGCCTCAAAGTGGAGATAGTGTCCAGTTTAGGGTCCTTCTTCCAAAATATTTCAAATACAGCAGCATGGGCCACCGTTTCAAAGCCTACTGTTAGGGTCCTAAGATGGCCAGTTAAATGCAGTGGCCCTGGCCCTCCTGGGCCATGTCTCCTGCTTCCACACCTTCCCATGTGGTCTGGACACATAACTGGCAAACCCCATGGCTTTGATGGGCTTCATCAACATGTACTTTATAGAAAAAAATTTCTCTTAAGTTCTTTATATTCAAAAGCTCTTCCCTAGGTTTAAAATGTGAATCGTTAAGTTTGTGTCAAGACTGTCACTTCACTACACAGTTTTTCATTGATTCCTTTTTTTCTGTACCAGTCCTGCTTGGGGAGAAAATTGGAGCCTTGTGTGGGAGATGGGGCTATTGGCATCTATGCCTAGCTGAGCCTGGTGTGGCCAGGACTTCCCCTAGCACCAGTGCTATGATGACTCAATGTGGAGGGCCCCCTCAGAATCAGAGTAGCAGCCAAAGGTGGGACAAGTGGCACCTTTGGAGTCATCCTCAGCACTAGAGGACAGGCAGGGAGAAAGGAGCCACCATGGGTTGGGAAAGAGGCCTGAGCCATTACTCTCCTTTCCCTGGGGCCCCACGTGAACATCTTCTGGTTTAAGAGTTCTTACATTCTCTCTCTGTGAGGTAGATCCAAATACCTTCGCTCTTCAGAAAGTCCTTGGAGTTTTCCAGGAAAGCATTGAACAGTCAAGTTTACATTTCAGTCTCTGTTGCCGATAGGTCAAAGGTGGTATTTATTAACTTTTTGTTAACAAATTTATTAACTGTTAATAAAACAAGCCAATAAGCTCCATTTCAGCCTAGGCTAGGAAATGGAAATTACCTGTAAAGTGGAATTTTCTTTTCTTTATTTTGAGAGTTAAAAACAGACAAATCCAACTCATCATCTTATTTTTTTTTTTTTTTATAGAGTTGAACTTGTAGCGCCTGTGATTCCAAGCCTCAGCCCTCGGGGGGGTCTTGAAGACATGTCTGTCACTTATGATGATTCTGTTGGCCTAGAAGTTTCCAGCGATAGCTTCTGGGAGGTGAGTTTTGTCTTCTCTCTGCTGTGGCTTAGAGGCCCCTGGAATGCTTTCCTTATACATGCTTGGTTTCTTGAGTATGTTATGAATTATACCAAGAGAGATGAGTCATGGTTTTGACCTAATTCTGGATGGCATCATTGTTCACAAGGGTGACATTTTGGATTTCCAGCCTGGCTCATCCATGTTCCAGAGACCCACAGTAAATGCATCATAAGAGGGTTTCAGGGCTGTGTAGGAGAGAAGGGAGGTAAATGGGAAAGCTGGAGAGTCTCTGTCGGTGAAGTCTTGTGGCTTTTGAACTTGCTGGAAGCTGGCCTCTGCCTGGGCAGCCATTGAACAAAAGACTTTGTTCACAGTGGTCTGGTGAAGTAGGTAGTGTGGGTCCGTGCTACAGAAGAGGACACGCCTTTGACAGATGCTCTTGTCCAGGATCATATCTATCCATAGAATGTCATCTTAGGCCTTTTTTCTTGGAGTTGTCCTACGAGGGCCAAGACAAAGCCCATATTTTCCAGGCAGGCCAGGGCTCTCCTGGCAGCCTCGCCAGTCTGCAGCAAAGAGAGCCTGATGCACTCTGAACTGGGTCGAGCTGTCTGCTTTTTCAGCATGAAGGTGACTTCACTTAGTTATTACCTATGCACTTGAGTGCAGCTGAGTCTTTAGCTCATTTTAATCCCTCAGAGCCCTGGTCAGGCTGTTCTAGATACAGCAAGTCTTTATTGAAGTGTGGGTTGGATCCTTTCAGCTTCACACTTGTGATTCTGAAAAGTGGTAGACCATGGAGAGTATGGATTCTAGGGCAAAGCCAGGGTGCCGGAGGAGGAACCTCGAGCTGGGCCTGGAACTGTAAGCTCACACTGGTGTTCGGACCCAGGCCTTCTGACTGCCCTCCACTATTCAGTGTGTCTCAGGTGGAGAAGTTGTCAGGAAGCAGGGTGGGCGGTGGGACTGGAGCTGACCCCGGAAGGTGGGAGGACTGGGGGGAACAAGGGGAGAGGCTTCTTCCTCTGTATTTGGGGGAGCAGCAGGAACAAAAGCCAGGTTGTATAAGTGTGTAGGAAGGAATGCATGAGAAAGATTGACCTGCTGAGATCAGAGCCTCTGGAGTAGCAGGAAATGAGGTGGTTTGTTTGGTTGGTCAGTAAGGCTGGATTACAGAGTAGGCCCTGAAGCTTCTCTGATCCGGGGCTGTAAAATGGTGCATCATCAGCTTCCTGTCTGGTTATCTTCCTTTCGTGGGATTGTGTGATTTGGTTGCCATGTAAGTGAGAGAGTGTATGTATGTGTGTGCATGTGTATGTGTGTCCATGTATGTGCACATGCATATTGAGAGAACTTGGAAGCCAGGATATGTCTTTTTACAAATGACAGTTTTGTTTCTTACCAGAAGTTTTTGGCTTTGATGACCTCACTCCCGTCCTCCCATTAAGCCCTCAGCACTCACTGACTGCACTACTCCATCCCTGGTGAGGGCCAGTATAGACAGCTATTGACCAGTACATTATTTGTGATGTCTTGATGGCATCCGTGGTCTCTTGATTGGAGCTGATTTTCCCAGTGTCTCTGAATAAGTGTACAAGCTATTTCAGAGACCTAGGCCTGCATATAGTCTACAAGAAACTCTTTTCTGTGGTCAGACACCCAACAAAATGATTGAATAGTAGGTGTGTAAACCTCATTCATTTGCTCTGAGGTTTTCAGCAATGTCTCTGACTGAGGGCATCTCTCCCTTTTGATATTAGACTATGGATGGTAGATGTAGTGCTGGCCAGTGATATCTAGCAGGACCAGCAACATGAAGAGGACAGCCAGCCTACAGGAACCTGGTTTGGAAGGTTTGCCTTGGTGTTGAAGAAGGACTCTGTGCCTATTTAAGGAGGGTAGTTTGTCTATAGCCAGTTGTGAGAGATGCTGGTTCCCAACTCCGCCTTCGCCACAGCCTCACAGAAGCTTAGGTCACACTGTGTAAGGTGTCTGTCTTGAAGAGGAGCAGAGCTGGCTGCTTTTATCTTAGTGTTGATTGAACAAAGTCCTTAGACCACATCCATTAGTGCTTCACCCCACCCTTCCAAACCCCTCCTAGGTGAACATGGAATTTCTGGATTCAGTTCTGCATCCTGAAGCCTATCCTGACTGGTCATTGCATTGATTAGGATTGCCCTGACTTCCAAAGTGCTTCATTTGTTCTTGTTCTGGCCACTTCTCTCTGTGTCACCTCAGATAAGGTCTCCTAGGTTTCATCATTTCTTATGGCTCAGCAGTGTTCCATTATATCCATAAACCATCATTTGTTCAGCTGTTCTCCAGTTGATGCCACCCCCCCTCCTTTTCCAGTTCTTTGACAGTACAGAAATATGTGCTGTAAATATTTATGTACATAGGGGAACAACTGTTTTTCTTTCTTAGAACTCTTTGGGATATAGGCCAGATAGTGTATCACTGAGTCAAAGGGTATGTACCATTTAATAGCTTGGGGCCATAGGTCCAAATGTCTAGACCAAGTCTTGACTCCATCAACAGAGCACTAATGCGCCTGTTTTCCTTTAGCCGTTAGTGTTTGTCATTTTCCTTATTTGGGTCAACTTTGCCAGTCTGATGGGGATGAGGTGTAGAATCTGAGAGTTGCTTTAATTTGTTTTTTCTTCAATTTTCAGTGATTTGGAGCATGTTTGGAGCATGTTTTCATTTGGTTCTTGATAGCTTGGGTTGCTTCCTTTGCTGTTTGAGGGTGGATCAAGATGGCAGAGTAACAGGAAGGAGAGCAGCAGACTCCTCCAACAGAGACACCTCTCCCCCTTCCCCCCATGGGATCCTTTAACTCATTGGGAGGAACATGACTCATCTTCAGCAGCTGCTGTGGCCCAGAGGTAAAGGTTATGCTTGGTTGAATCAGGCCCCTGGGGGATGTTGGGCTCCCCTCAGTGAAGGCTCCAGGCAGAGTCTACATGACCACACACCGGTGAGGTTGTTGGACAGATTCTTGTTCTATTAAGGGTGAGAAGAAGACCTTGAAGGTACTCTTTCTTCAGCATCCTCGTGGTGTCTGCTGCACACCAAGCATTTGGAAGAAATGGGAGCCCTGTGTCTGGGAAGAGAAAGAATTTGTTAGAGATCAGTGTCTCACTTATTATTCAGACAGTACCATGGAAGAGAGGGTGTGGGTCAGTAAACCTTTGAAATTGTCTTGTTGAAGGTTTGCCCCTTATGATCATTTTGTTTTGTCTTTTTCTAAACCCCCTCATCTAGAAGTCAGTCCCAGTAAAAAGAATTATAATGTCCCATTTCATTCTGGTTCTTTGGCAGTTACAACCATGAGTTTAATGAAAGTGTTTTGTTCTGTGTTTAGAAAAGCCAAACAAACAAACACCCAGCTTCTTCCCTTTTCTAGACAGATAAGCGCAGGGCTGATTTGGAACAGAGCTCTGGCTTTGAATTCCAGCTTTGTCACTGATAAGTAACCGGGCAATTTGAGGCATAGTCGCTTTGGGCCTGGATTTTCTATAAAATGGGCGTTTGAGAAGAGATGATTCCTAAGGTCTCTGGGAGTCCCGTGTCCAGCAACTTCGCGACGTGAGCCACATTACGAGTGGCTCTCCCTTTGGGGCAGCCAGGCCTCTGCCCCCAGTGCTCTTAGGGCAGGTGGGAGGGTGACCTCCTGCAGAGGGGCCACCTTTTTGTCATGCTGCAGATCAGAGTCCTTGAGATGGGGCTGGAAGGGGCCTTAAACTTCAGCTAATTCATTTCCCTTCTTTTAGCTGCGAGGGAACCGAGACTTGAGAAGTGGCTTGAAGTGACTGGCCCAGAATTTGTGACTGAACAAAGACTAAAATCTTTGCTCCCTCGGGTCCTCTTTCCACTCGTTATTACTGTGCTGGCTTTGAGTAGAGTGTGCCCGAGGTACTCAAGTCCTGGAGAAGAGAAAACCAGTTGGGCCGGATTGTTTCTTGGGTTCTGAAGGTGCCTTTGTCTCCATGCTGCTTCTGGGAAAGCTCTTCCCCCTAGATAGTGTGAGGGGAATGGGGGATGACAGGGCACAGTCTAGAATGCTGGGGGCCTCCCAAGTGGAGGCTCACAGGACTCATTCCCATGCTTCAGAATGTCTGTAACTCCATGCTCTTCTCTACAGGAAAGCCCCTCCCCATTCCAGGGCCTCTGCCATTCTTTGGGTAGAGGGGCTCATTGCTAGTTCCCATCTCCCTTTCTGACCATCCATCTCTTGAATATTCTTACACCATTGCCCTGGAGAAGGCAAAGTACTGCCCTCATAACTCTGAGATTTAAGGATTACGTTAACCATGATCTTGTTTACAGACATACGAACTGAGGCTTGAGTCACACAGCTAGCAAATGTCAGAGCCGAAATTCCTCACTGGCTTCCATTGTTTGCCCTGGGCTGTATGGCATCTCACTTGGCACCTTTGAGTTATGGGGGGAGTTAGACCAGGTCACCTTTAGAATCCTGAAGTTCTAATAAAATAGTCCTGGGTTTCAGGCAGCAACTGTGTTTGAAAAGAGGTGGCGGCAAGAGTACTGGAGGCAGAGCCCAGAGACGTGGCCAGAATGGCCAGAATCTCAGTTCTGATGCCAACAGCATGCCCTTGCATGAATCACTGTCTCCCTGGGCCTGCTTCCCCATTTGTGAGTTGGTGAGACCTGGAGCCCTGAGCTCACAGAGATGGATATGGGGAAACACGCAGGAGACAGTGGAGGCAGGCTGTCTTACTAATTGGAAGGCAGTTTGCCAAGAAGGTACCTGCTAAATGTTAGGTCTGGGCAGAGAAACTCAGATGCATGGTGACGTTGGCAACCTGCTCATCCTGGCTCTGCCAGTGTTGATGAATTTTGTCTTGAGAAGCCACTTTTCTCTCATCCCAAGTCACATGAAGCCTGCAGGTACAGCTTTACCTAGAGGGTGCCCATTTCTTCCAAGGATTCCACAATTTTAGCAAGTCATTTTCAAAAACCTGCCAAGACCTTGCGCAGAAGGAGCTATGAAGAACCAGGTTTGTGTGCCAGCTTCCCAGAACTGGTATAACATCACTATTTTGGTGACAGCAGAATGAATTCCTAATCTAATAAGGTGACACAGAAAGCTCCCACAGCCGTGTGCATGAGGGAGGAATCACTCATGGAATAAGTGACTCCCAGCAGTATTGCTGAATATCTGCTCTGCAAGAACTTCAATGCTGGCATGAGTTCCTTAAAATATTAAATGTGAAAGAATGTAGTGGGATGTATTTTAGTCTGTCAGTACCTGAGGCAGCAGAGTGGTACAGTGGATAGAGTACTAGACCAGGAGTTGGAAAGACCCGAGTTCAAATCCATCCTCAAATACTTATTAGCAGTGTGATCCTGGGCAAGTCCTTAGTTTCATTCTGCCTCAGTTTCCTCATCTGTATAATGGAGATCCTGATAGTACCTCTGTCTCAGGGTTGTTGTGAAGGTGTAAAATTAGATCATATTTGCCCAGTGCATAAAGCTCTGTGTAAATGCCAGTTTTCATATTTTTATTATTAACAGGAAGAGTACCAGATTTCCATTGAGGAGAGAGCTGAGTTCAGATTCTGGCTCCAGTGTTTGTTTGGTTCTACATAAGTACATTATCTTTATGAACCTTGGTTTTTCTCATCTGTAAAGGCCATATTTGACTCACAGAGGGTGGGGAACAAAGTGCTTTGCAGACCTTCTGAGGCTGTGGGGGTGAGGTACAGAAAGATGCTTCCGGGAGCAGTTTGTTCAAATGGAAAAGACCTGAACTGGCCTACGTTGTACACTGAATGTTCTTAGCCCCAGACTCTCCAGAGCAGGTTTTGTGGATTCTAGGTGGAGGTATTTCCTGTCCCAAAGTGTTCAATAGGTAAAGCTTAGGAAGCGGCCTTGGATGCCCTGGGTGGGCAGATAGAAGGGCAGACTGACTTTGTGGATGTTAACTGCTGATTCTCAGGGATCTTTGGACAATTCTTCCCATGGAAATAATGCCTACCAGATTGAGTCAGGAGGGAGCAGCAGTGAGAAGCAGCAGACTCCCTGGGCAGACTTCACAGGTTAAGAACTGAGTATGGGAAGGACTTGGGGTTTTCCGCTGGCCCCAACGTTAGGTAGCACAGGAATCCAGGCTGCTTCTTCTGGCGGTCCTCCTCTTCATCGGTGGAACAGAAGCAGTGTGACCTCCTGTGTCTGGGGCCTCCTCCCCACACTCCGCTGGTACAGCAGTGTGTAGTGGAAAGGCCAGAGAACACCATCCTTGTCATGACCTTCTTTGGGCCTGTTAAAATAGGAGGGCAGTGACCATTTTATAATTCTAGAATGCTGGGACCTGCCCTGCCTTGTGTGGGTCAGCCTGGGAGTGCTCTGAAGTCCTCTGACTGGTCAAGCAATCATAGCCCTGCCCTCCTTTGAGGGTTTTAAAATAGCCAGGATGTTGAGGGTTCGAGTTCACTGATCCTAATTGAACTCTTTCCTGCCCAGTGCACTGATGGATCATTCCCCGCTTGCCCATCTCCCAGGGCTTGAAGGCCCAGGAGCAGGAAGACCTGACTCAGATCTTGTCTTAGACATTTACTAGCTCTGGGACCCCAAATGAGATAATATTTGTCAAGTGCTTAGCCAATTCCTGGCAGGCCATAGGTGCTTAATCAATATTTGTTTTGTCCTTCCCTCCAGTTCTGAACCTCTTGGCATTGGCAGAGCAGCCCCAGACTTATCTCTAGCGTCCAGCAGAACTTGCCAGTTTGTGCTGAGCCTGTGAGAAGCACATGCCCCCTCACCCCCACAGGTGCTATTAAGTTATTACCTAATTCTCCAAGGACCCTGGAAGTAATTCTGAGCCCACCCTGACTGCTCTAGTGCCCACTGTCTGAATCACAGCCATTCTCAATGTGGAAAACACATTTTGTATGTGGCAGGGGCTGATATAAAATTCCTGCTAGTGACTGAGATTCCATCTTTTGACCAAATGTAGTGTTGTATTGTGTGGAAATGTTGCTCACAGATGACTTTGATAGGATTTCATTGGTCTATTATAAAATTGGCAAAAAAAAAAAAAAAGATGGCACAGCTAGGTAATACCATCCATACAGTGCTGGACCCAGAGTCAGGAAGAATCATCTCCCTGAATTCAAATCTGTCCACAGACACTAGCCTTGTGATCCTGCGCAGGTCACATCACCCTGTTTGCCTCAGTTTCTTCATTTGTCAGATGAACTGGAGAAGTCAATGGCAAATCACTCCAGTATCTTTGCCAAGAAAACCCCAAAACTTTCTGAAAAGTCAGAAACAACTGACACCTACACCACCTACTGTTTTCTTGAAATGTTGATCACTGTATTTCATTCAAAGGGATTTCCTTTTGTCATCCTATGGATTTTAGGCATTTAAAAACATGATTCTGAGAAAGGGCCTGTGAGTTTTACCACTAGATTACCAAAAGGGGTTGAGTGTAGATGATAAACTCTGAATGCCAACCCCACTCATTCCTCCTATAGAGTCAGAGATTTAAGCTCCAGGCCCTTGAAAGAGAAGAGAAGCCTCTTCCCTTCTGTTCCATTCTTTCCATCCCCACCACATTGCCTCATTATTCTGTGAACTCAGAGGGGCTTAGGAAGTTGAATTTTGTTTCACACCTTAGCACACTGAGTTTGCCTTTGAAACTTATCTACAACAAATACAGTAAGCAGCTCAGTTCTTGGGTCTCTGCCATCATTGGGAAAATCCACCCTTTAAAGGTCCTTAGGATGTTGGTCCTTAGGAGGTTGAATGTTGGTCAAGGTCAGCTTTGGTAAGAAACCTGAAAAACAGTTTGTTTATATAAGGCAAACTTATTTTTCAACTGTGGGACCATTGAAAAATACCTTATACAGAGTTGTAGGTGTCCCAGAGAACTCCAGGGTATTTACAGTACAGTGATCATCTTAAGAGTTGAGCTGATCAGAGGATCCCTTGAAGCTGACTTGGGGTCTTTTTTGGAGAATGTATAGAGAGTGGTCAGTGTGGTTTGGGCTTTAAATACTAAGTGCCTGCTCTGGGCTAGCAGGGAGGCTGATGTGGAGCTGAAACACAATCCAGCTCTTGCCCTCATCACGCTCAACCAGACAAAGCTTTCTGGGGACTGCGCAGTTTGAAGGGATGCCCCCTTGGTGATTCACCTTCAAGTAACTTCCAGCCTGGGTGGCAAGACAGGTGGGGATAGATGTAAGGGCGAAGTTGAGTGTTGTGGAGAGGAACATGCCAGGAGGAGAAGGTGCGAGCTAGAGACTGAGAGGAGAGGAGGGAAGAATGAGAAGTCGCATGGTGGTGGCCACAGCATGGTCTTTGGGGGACAGGGGCAAAGGCCACCACCAGCACTTCCCTGTTCTGCTTTTACCTCAGGTTTTTCTCTCTCTGGTCTACTCATCACAAAACTGCCTGATTAACCATCTCAGCACATAGAAAGATTTTCAGTGTCTGTCAGTTTGTATGGTAGTGATGTCAAAACCACATCATGTAGACCTAGAAAACCACAAATTAACATTATCTATGTTGTATTGTATTTATATTGTTAGACATTGGTCCCAATTGCATCTGCAAGTTTGAGGCCTATGGTCCACAGAACAAAAGAACTCCATGACCAGGCATTCCAAGTTTCTCCCTAATCCAGCTACAACCCACCTCCCCAGGTTCTTTTCATGTTATTTCTCTGCTCCAGGTAAAGTTACTACCAATTTTGACTTTATACTCGAACCTTGTTTCATCTAGTCACTCCAGGAGTTGCTAACATCTGTGAAATATGGATCTCTGCCACCCCCACCCCCACCCCTGCCAAAGTCTAATTTAATATGTCCAACCTACAGAGCTGAGGTATGAGACTCTGCTACTCAATAAATGGATCACTGTGCAGAAATTCTAGAGGTTAAAAACCCAAGTTTTGTTATGCTTAAGTATAAGTTAAAAATTCAGAAGAATAAACCAGAATCCAAGTGTCTTATAAGGAAAAGTTTACATGAGAACATGGGAAGAGTGATGAGAGATCTCCACATGTGTTGAAAGAGCTCATGGTTGTATGACTCAAAACAAGGCAGACATCTCTGACCTCTTTTCCTCCTCCAACCCCTTCTCCAAGGAAATCTTTCATTCCCATCAAGCAGGGGAGACAGAAGGTTGGAGTCAGAAGCCATGATTCTGGGTTCTTCAGAGAGGTGGTACTGGGCTAAAATTATGTCTCTGCTCCCTTAAAGATTGTTCAGTTGGAGGATAATAATTGGATTCCATCTAACTTCTGAATGCTTTGTCATTTGTGGAGGAATTGGAGATTCTATGCTCAACCTCTTTCCCACCTAGTATCAAGTCCACAGTGAGCGCTCATAGTGAATAGGAAACAAAACCTATTTATCCAGATTGCAGCAAAACAGAAAATCAGAGACGGCATACATGGGATGATCTCTACAGAATGATGGCATCTCGCGTGGGGATTTAGATAGCTCAGCTAAGAGAGAGAGAACAGGGTCTCACCCATGGGAAATCTACCCAAAGTATATGGACGTGGCGGGGACCATGCTCTCCCCTCGTGTCTTCCCAAAGTCTTAGTCTTTCCTCAGCAATCTGAAGTGGAGTTGGCCACCTCCATCTTCTTGCTCAAAACTGGAAGCGACTTGACCCTAGAAGGCAACTTGAAGAGTCCCCAAAGGGAGCCTTACCAATGCTGGTGCTCTCCCCACTCTTCTTTTATGCTCTGCCCTACTTCTCATTCCCGATACTGCCTTCACCTCCAACAGTTTGGAGAGTCCAGTATCATTGGGCTTTGAGACCAGGGTTACAATAATCGTTACGGCCTCTTAGACAAACAGATTGATCATCTCCTGCTTCTTTGGATGTTGTTATGGTTAAACAAAGTTACAGATTTAAACAGAGTCTGTAAAATTGACTGCTACTGTTAAAGAATTCACAATGGACTGATTAAGAGGAGAAGATTTACATGTTACAATCTACCTCAAGCCTAAGAAATCCTTCCACAAGTAGTTGCCAAATCACTTTTTAAAGTGCAAACTCCCCTTTGGCTTATCAGAGAAATGCCTAAGTTTTCTCTGAGTCAGGTTCTAGCCAGGTGAGGTTAATATGAACAGGTTTCCATTGACCAAATAGCTCCAAGGAACGGCATAATAAAAATGAAAAATTTCCTTAACATTCCCATAACAGCATGCATGCAAAAAGTGCTTTGTGAAACCAGGTAGCCGGAAATAGTGACAATAAAGTGAATATTTGTAGAGGAAGTTTCCCAAGACTGGCTGCCCCAGAGCGCCTTCTGCTGTTCAATAATGACCTTAGCTGGCATTCAGACAGGAGAGGCTGTACTTTGGGTTTAAGGCACAAGCCTGCCCCACTTTTACTTATTTTGTTCAAACTCATTCTAAGCCTTCCTGCTGCCCCAGTGGTCTCCACCAATGGGTAATCCTCCCATTCTGCTGTCAGTTTCTCTAACTCAAGTTCTTAACTGGACAGTCTCACAGAGTAGACAAAATCCAGCAGTCAGGACGGAGCAAGGAGAGGCCGAGTTGAAGGAGCAGGTTCAGAACAATCATTGCTTCAGTTGTGGGCAATCATTTTCCTAAAACCATTCAGTCCCTCTTTGATCACTACCCCCAAGGATTCTCCTACCTGATCAGAGGTGAACTCAAAAGATAATTAATGTAACTGATAATTGCCCTATCCTTCTATCTGGGTACAGTTGGGCCTGGAGTCCGAGAGCCCTGAGTTCAAATTCAACTTCAGACACTTTATAACTATGTGACCTTGGGCAAGTCACTAACCTTCGCTTCAGTTTCTTGCCCTGTGAAAAGAGGATAATAATAGCATCTACTAATCAGCTAATAATGGCAAAGTGCTCAGCATCTCTGTTGTTGTTGAAGGAGAAAAGAGAGACTCTGATGAATTTCCTGTGATGTCTCATGGTCCCCATGAGGGCTCAATATAAGGACTGTTACAAGCCAGGCCTGGAGTCAGGAAGGGACTGAAGTGCCTTTGGTTTCCCTCTTCTCCTGTCTCACCCCTTGGACACCTTCTGCTCCTCTTTCTTCTTTCACCCGCATTTCTCATGAAGGGGTGGCCTTAACTGTTTACCAAGCCTGACCCCTCTTCCTGCCCAAGCAGTCCCCTCCAGCAGATTGTCCCCTCTGTCACTTTTCATCTCTCTCTGTCTGCTGCCTCCCTTCCTGCTATCTACAAACATGACCAGGTCTCCACCAACATCTCATATCTTTTCTGCCCATTGTAGCTAAATCCTTGAATGGGCCCTTTGCAGTCTGACTTCTGACCTCACCCTTCCACTACAACTGCTCTCCAGAGTTCCCAATGATCCCTTCATTATCAAATCCAGTCCTTCTTCTTGACCTGTCTGCAGACTTTGGCACTGATCATCTCTCCTCACTGATGCTTTTTTTCTAGGTGGGTACCTCTCTCTTCTGTTTCTCCTACCTATCAGACGAGTCTTCCTTAATCTCTTTTGCTGGATCCTTCTCTGGATCACGCCTTTTAACCACAGATATCCCACAAGGTTCTAGTCCTGGGCCCTCTAGACTACTTCACTAGGTGACATCATCAGTTCCCTTGGATTTAATGACCATCTCCAGGCTGACAGTTCTCACATTTACCTGTCCTCTCATCCTAACCTCTCTGCTGACCATCAGTCTCTCATCTCCAACTGCCTTTCAGAAATCTCAGAATGGATGTCCAGCAGACATCTGAAATGCCACCTGTCCAAACAGAACTCATTATCTTCTCCCTCTGTCATCTCCCTTCAGATTCCTACCTTCCCTGTAATTGTTGAGAGCAACCCCAGCCCCCCAATCTTTCAGGGTCACAGCCTTAGAATCATATCCCCCATACAAGCTACTGCCAAGACCTGTTGAACTCATCTCTGCAACATCTCTCTGACATACCTGCTCCTCCCCTCTGATTCTGCCCCCACCCTGGTGCAAGCCCTCATCACCTCACGCCTAGACTACCGAAACAGTCTGTGGATGGGTCTACCTACCTCAGGTCTCTTCCCATGCCAGGCCAGCCTCCATTCAGCCACTTAAAGTGATGTTCCTAAAGCTCAGGTCTGACTATGTCACACAGTCACACACATACATACACATACACTCCACCCCACTTGAATAAACTCCCAGATCAAACACTAATCCCTGTGGCTTCCAGAGCCTTCCATGACTGCACCCCCAACATCCCCAAGCTCAGTTCCATCTACCCATCAGTCATTTTGGAAAGTAATCCATCAGCCAGAGTGTATATTAAGCTCTTCTTCCATTGACTTCCAAATTAACAGGTTTCAATTTGACTCTGGTGCAGTGACCAGAATAGAGAAATTCATCTCTGAAGAATCGTTGTCTGCGCTGGAAGAAAAAAAGGGGTGGGGGTGCTAGACCAGGTAATTATGAAGAGATTGGAGCCGGACGAACAGGGAAGCTACCACGAGTGGCCCAGCTATAAATGCAACTGCATTTACCTTTCCAGTGAAATTCCTCTCTGTTTTCCCTGTCTGATGCAGGCTCCAGAAATTTTCTCATTAGGAAGTGATGAGAAGCTCCTATGGAGAAGGCATTGTCTCTTTGTATTTTTGGTAGCAGCCAGGTGGCACAGTGGTTAGAGCCCTGGGCCTGGAATCAGGTAGATTGGAATTCAGTCTGTTTCAGATTCTGCCTCACAGTTATCCTGTGGTCCTTGGCAAGTCATTTCACCTCTGTGTGCCTCAGTTTCCTCATTGATTTTTTTAAATGATGGGGTAACTAGGTGGTGCAGTGGCTACAGTGCCATGCCTGGAATCAGAAAGACTCCTCTTCCTGAGCTCAAATCTGTCCTCAGACACTTCCTGTGACCCTGGGCAAGTCACTTAGCCCTGTTTGCCTCAGTTTTCTCACATGTCAAATAAACTGGAGAAGGAAATGCCAGACCACTGCAGTGACAGTGTGCAAACTTAATCCTGCTGCTGAGAGATCTGTAGGGCACCCCCAAAGTCTTGGTGCCATTTTCAGCCACTAAACAATTTCAGCCAACGTATGAAGACGTTGGGGTGCCATTATTTTGCGCGTCCACTTTGTGTGTTCTTCCTGAATTGAGAACCAGAAGGGCCTTTGATTTCATCGACTCTTAAAGATGAGAAGATGAGATCCATGGTGCACAGGGGACTTGACAGCAATGGATCTCAGGCCTGGCTTCTTCCTACTGATCCAACACCTTCCTGGAGGCTGGGCCCTGAGTTCTCTGTCTGCTGGATTCCCTCTGAAACTCTGCCACAGCCATGACACCTTCACACATTCTTCTCCTTGCCCATCCCCCACCAGCCTCCCATTGCACCTTCTTTTGAGCCTTGTTAGTAAACATCTCATGTCATAACGTCAGTCTTGTTTGTCATGTCAGCCTGCATTTATTAAGCACCTCGTGTGATCCAGGTCCTGTGCTGACCATTAGGGATGGAAAGCAAGATTGAAGAAAGTCCTGTCTCTCCAGGAGCTCATGGTGTAATGGGGGAGACCGCTGGCCAACCTCTTTGTACCAGCAGGCTTTGGCTAGGATACAGTGGAGGCAACTGCCAAGAGAAGGCACTTGGCTGGAGCAGGCTCACAAAAGACTTCCCGGAAGGAGCTGGGACCTGAAGGAATCCAGGAAGCAGGAGATTAGAAAAGAGGAGGGAGAGAATGGCTGGCAGGAGAGACCCTCCCCTTGCCAGTGAAAAGACACTGCAGCCAGACGTGAGGTGGGTTGTGGGAGGAAGAATTTGGTGACCAGAGGATCACAGAGAATGGAGGAAAGGGAGGAAAGGCTTTGATTGGCAGGCGGAGGATGTTCTGTTTGATCCTGGAGGCCCCAGAGAGCCACTGGAGTTTATTGAATGGAGGGTGACATGGTCAGACCTGGGCTTTAGGAAAATCTCTTTGACCACTGGATGGAGGATGAAAGTGGGGAGAGTCCTGAGGCAGGCAAACCTTCCTCTCCGCAGCTATTGTAGTAGTCTGGGTGTGGGGAGAAGAAGCCCTGCCCCTCCTCTGAGCAGGGTCAGAGGGGCGAAGGAAGTCCAAATAGGAGAGGATGTGAAGATCAGCTTGGTAGCACTTGACAGCTGTTTGTGGGGGGACATGTAGGTTTCCTGACTACATGACTGCAGAAGTGCCCTTGACAGCAGTAGGGGAGGGATTGGGGAACAGTAATGAGCTATTTTAGACATGATGAGTTTGAGATCTGTATGAGACGTACTGTTTGAGATGTCTATTCACCTGACTAGAAACCAAGAGAGAGGGTTAGACTGGCTGGACAAATAGATCTGAGAAGCATCAGTGTGGAGATGATCATTGTGTCCGTGGGACTTAGGAGAGCACCCTGTGGAATGGTAGTGAGAGGGAAGAGCAGAGGGCGCAGGCCAGAGCCTTGGGGGATGTGCTTGGTGAGAAGCCTTAGGAGGAGGACCTGGGGAACAGGTAGCCTAAGAGTGGGGGAGGGTGACAGTAGGGTCACTGCCTGTTTCTTCCATTAGTCTGAGTGCCACACTGCCCCAAACTAGGCTTTCTCTAAATCGGGCTCTTAACCTTTTTTTTGCCCGGACCCCCTTTGGCACTTCTCGTTAGAATGTTTAAATGCATAACATGCTACATGAAATTACAAAGGAAACCAGTTACATTGAAATGCAAATGTGTGTGTGAATACAACACATCCATGAGCTCCAGGTTCATAACTACCGTCCCTTATGTCCCCTAGTACCCACATTTATCGCAGAGTCTTGGAATGAGTAAGAAAGAGGTGACTTTGCAAATTGCCTTGTAGCCCTAATAATCAGCAGAACCAGGAGGAGAGGGGTGGTTCGAAGCCTCCATCAGTGTGGATGGCTGGAATAAACTGAAACAACGAGCTTAGAGGCTGAGAGGGCATTTACTAATAAACTCTTAGGGCCTGTAATGAGGCCCAGGAGGCTGATGGGCATGGCCTCTGAGAGGCCAGCTTGAATTTCATGCCAAAGTCTCACTTGACCTTTCTGAAGGATTTCATGACTGGAGAGATTATGAGGAGCTGCAGCAAGTTCTCGAGACAGCAGCATCTCTGGAGAGTCGGAACAAAGGGCCTAAGCCGTTATCTCTGCCTGGAACAGGGAGACGCTTTGTCCTCCCAGGGTCCATGGCTCCCTTGATTCTCTTTGAGTTATAATGCCACTGCCCTGATCTCTGGCCCAGCCCATCACACGTCCTCCAAGAGGACACCTGTGTCAAGGCCTACTGGCGTGGCCTAAGCCTCCATCACTCTCCAGGATGCAGTGACTGATGAGGCTGCACTGTTCTCGAACAAGGTTAAAGCAAAACTTGCTTAGAGAGCTGTGCTGGGGCGGGGGCCAGGCAGGAGCATGGAACAGGTGCAGAATTCAGGAGGATTGTTTGTTTTTTTAAATAAAAACTGTATCAGTATAATTGGTTTTTACATCACCTACATTTCCCACTATATCCCTTGTTCCTCCCAGAGAGCCTATCCCATATAACAAGGGAAGAGCATTTCAACAGAATTAAGGAAAATATTGAGAAAGTCTGACATTGTATGCAGCATTCCACACCCCCTGTGCCACTCCTCTGGAAGTGCCTGGTCCGAGCTCGAGGCTTGTAATTCCACATCATTATACCCTTTTGTCGCTGTCCAACAGTGTGTTCATCGTGTGTGTTGTCCTGGCTCCTGCAGCACTTCATATAAGGTGTCTTGGCTTCTCTGCATTCACCATATTTGTCATTCGAGTCAGGGAAACAATAATTTTGTAGAAGATGATAGTGAAGAGGCAGGGCAGAAGGAAGGAAAGGAGAGGGGAGAGAGGGAGGAAAGAAAGAAGAAAGGAAATTTGTCTAATTTTTTTTTTTAATACCCAAACCAGGGAAGAAGAAAGCCAAGAAAGAGAATTCAGGAGCAATGTCATTAATGAATATTAGTTCAGAATTTTTTAATGAAATTTTGGCAGAAAGACTATGGTAGCTCATTCCCCAAATGGTTCAGTACGAGGAAGCTGGCTTTGTCCCAGGGATACAAGGATGAGTCAACTGTAAGAAAGCAATCAACCCAACCATATTAAAAACAAAAACATCCTAAGCCGTGTGCTTATATCAATAGATGAAGAGTAACACTCAACAAAATGCTGTTCTGCAAGGACATTGTCTCTTAAAAAGGTGGTATTGGCTTGTTCTGCACTTGGAATTAGTACAAGTGAAAGCATCCAGGCCGCCATCTTCCCAGCTGGGGCTTGGGAGGTCAGCTTTGCCTATCCAAGTCAGTGTTTTCTTTGAAAGGGAAGGGGTTTTTTGGAAAGGCCATCTCTGCAGACCTGCCAAAGACTTGGTATGTTGTGAATGAGATGGATTCCAAACATTCTGGAGGAAAGCCTGTGGTGTTTCTCAGATCATCCCTGCCATTTATGATCAGAATTAAAATTTAAAAAGCGAGTGAGGTATTTTTTTAAACTGTAAAGCTAATGTACTGAGAGTGAACTGTAACTAAAAAGGCACATTATAAAGTCATCAAAGATTTGGGGGTGAGTTCCTCTTCCTCGTTTTAGGTTGGATGTCTTTTGTAGCTGTCTCCAGTGGCATTTCCCTGCCTGTTATTGTCTCCCGCATCTTGTCACTGCCGTGCAGACAAATCCTGCAGAGGTCATTGTGGCTTGCCTTGCTGGCGTGTCCTTGTACTGAACAGAAGCTTTGGGCTTACTCTCTTGACTGCTGCTCTGAGATTTTCTAGGCAGACGATCGCATTGTCTTCGGATGCGGTTATCTATGCCAGCTGTCTGCCAGAGCATGTGCTTTGAATGGCCTTTTCTTGGCTTCCTGCTCCGTCAGGTAATAGTGGGCCGAGGGTGTCCCCAGCTGTACAAAGAGTGGTCCCATTCTGGGCTTCAGGCTTGCTCTCCCAAATGAATAGAGAAGTCGCCATTCACTTACTTTGGGTAAAAGCTCAATTAGACATGGAGAGGGTTGTTTATAAGGTAATATGCGGCATGCTGAATACGTGTCCCTAAGTTTGGCTTTGGGCAGTCTACTTCTGCCTGTGCTATCCCTGGAAAAAATGGTTCAGATACTTCCTTCAAGAGACTTCTTGTGACTCCCCACTCCATGCCCCACGCCAGACAAATATTTGTTATTTGTGCCCAGCCGTAGTCTTCATTAGGAAGACATTAAGCTTCACAGACAAGGACTGGGCATTCATCGGATTGAGAGCTGGAGAGGGGAGGATACTCCCACAGGGTCCTTGAGTCCCAGGAAGGGAAGGGAAGTGACCTAGCTGGGATCTGAATGTGGCTTCTCCACCTATAAATGCAGGTGCAGGTTGTGTCTTGGCAGGGTTTCTCTTTGGATCCTGTAGCAGCTCCCAGCCCCACACAGGGTTCATGGTGAAGTTGGGCTGTTGCTGAATTTGATTCTCCCTCTCAGGAGATGGTCAAGCAAAGACCAGCTCACCAAAGACCTGTTGGGCATTCAGCATTGAATGGAGCAGGTGACTTGAGGCCCTCCAGCCTGATCAGGTCCTGCTGGATGTGGTGGGGCCTTTGTGGCCTCAGCCAGATTTGTAAGGAGGCTCCTGGTGGTCACTGGAAGCTGCCTGCTCCCAGTCCCCAGAAACTTTGTCCTATTACCCTCTCCTGTCTGGTTTGGTCAGGTATGGAGCTCCCCCTGTGCCAGGCACTGTGCTAAGTGCTGGGGACACAGACCAAGCTGTCCCTGGCCTCCAGGAATGGGCCTTCTAATGGGGAGCAACATGTGAATGACTAGGTGCCTCTGGGACAGACGCAGAAAAGAGGAAGGGATTGCGGCCTTCGACGCCTTCAGGGCTTCCTGGAAACCTCAGTTTCCTCATTCATGTTTGAGCTTCAGTTATATGAATGGACAGAACCTGATTCAGATCAGAAGGAGTGCTGAGGAAGGACACCTTTATCCAGAGCTGGACCAGCTGGGCTGGGGCAGGACAGGGTGGGAGAGACTAGTTGTTGGGAAAATGTTGCTTATCACCAAGTTCCACCCACCTGTCCTGTGCCTGCCAAGTATGCACATGTCATTCAGGTTCAGGTCTGTCACCTTTCCCCAGACCATTGCCTCCTGACTAGGCCTCTGGCTTCTGGCTCATCTCTTCCACAGCTGCCAGATGTTTTCCCAGATGCCTCGGTCTGACAGATCCTGGGCCTCCCCTGCTCATAGACCTCTGCAATCTCTCTAGTCCTGAGAGGAAGAGATGCATGTGTTTCCTGGCACTTTAGGCCTGTTTCCCTCCCCTCCCCTTCATGCTGTGCTCCAGCCAAGCTGGGCTGCTTGCTGACCCCTGAATTCGACTAGCTTCTCTGTGTCCCCCAGAGCTGCCCCACTGTGCCCCAGGATCCCCTCCCTTACCCCCAGAACCACACTGTCATTCAGACTCTCCCTTGCCCTTGACATCCAGTCACTTACCGGAGCTCATCAGTTCTGCTTCCGCAGCCTCTGGAATCTGTCCCCTGCCTTCCCCTGCCATAGTCCCCCACCTTGTTTTGTCCCTGAACTGTCCCTGGATTCTTAAAGCAGACTTCTACCTGCCTTTCTAGCTTCCACAGGCTCCTTTCTCCAACCAGTTGTAGAAGTAATCTTCCTGAAACACAGCCTAACCATGTTACTCTCCTGCTCAGTGTCCTCCTCCCCATCCATAGCACTGCTGTCCTGCAGGTTCCCCACCCAGTCCGCTCTCTTCCCACAGTGCTCCAGTGACACATGAATCTCTCCTTGTTTTCTAGGTTGGAAACTACAAGCGAACTGTTAAGAGGATTGATGATGGCCACCGACTCTGCAATGACCTCATGAACTGTATTCACGAGCGGGCACGCATCGAGAAGGCCTACGCGCAACAGCTCACAGAGTGGGCCAAGCGATGGAAGCAGCTTGTGGAAAAGGGTAAGGACCCATTTTCCCTGCAGCCTGGGCCTTGACTCCTGGGGAGCTCGGCCTCAGACAAGGGCCTGGCTTGTCTTCTGCTCTCCCCTGACTTCCCCTTCCTGACTCCCCTGAGGCTGCCCTGGCCTTTCTCAGTCCTTGTCATCTCCTCAGACTTCCCCAGAGCTGAGCAGGCTGGGAGTGTTAGCGAGTCAGCCGCGAAGTTGGGGGCACTCCAAGCCCCCGGCTCTGCCACTCACTGGCCAGGCTCAAGTCCCTTCCCTTTCTTAATCTGTAAAATGAGCGCTGCATTGGATCACCTCCATGGTCGTTTTCCTTTTGAAAAGCTTCTTTTAATGACTCTTGTGCTTTCACATCCCAAGAAGACTCTTCCCCCTCCCTCCTCAGAGGAGAGGAGAAAGAAGAAAAGCAATTTCATGAGTCACCAGCTTACAGAATGACAGACTTGGCTACAGATCCACCAATGGAAGCACACGTCTCAGCTTTTGACCTTTTCCTCCCAAGTTCTTCCAGCTCTGAAAAACCGAGGTGTAAGGGAATTGCCAACCCCCAGCCTCTTGGACGGCATTCGCTGGTCAAGTTACAGTGGAACGAGCAAATCGCTCCCTGAAAACTTACTTGCAAAAACAAAAAGGGGGAATTGTAAAATTTCTAATTCTTCCATAGTTTGAAAATCTCCTTGTTGCCTTAAGGCCTTTGCCACATGTTGCATACACGTTTCTTGGCCTCTTGGATGGCATTCACTGGTCACGACTCAGGTAAACTAAGGGGAGACTGGTAAGGCATGAACAAGAGGCTGGGGGTTGGCAGTTCCCTTACACTGAGGGTCACATGCAGGATCTTTGGGGTGGGGAGGTCTCATTACAGATGAGGAGGATGAGGCCCAAAGATCAGAAGCACCCAGTACCAGAGTGTCACAGTCACGAAGTGGCAGAGCGCTGAAGTTCTCTGATTGTGGATCTCAGAGCCTGGGGAGTAATGATCAAGACGGGGCTGGAACTGGGCTCCTCGCGTGCTTCCAAGTCAGGTGTTCCCATGACACAGTCTGGGAAGCCCCTGGCTCCAGGACTTCCGGAGCCTCATGGAAACAAGCATGCTCTTTGGAGGAACCAGCCAGTATGGGTACAGGCCCTGGCTCAGGGGGCTCAGAACCTAGTGCCCCCATGCTCTGAGGCTGATTCTCCTAAGAGCACAGGAAAGGTGTGGGATTCCCTCTCCCAAAGCAAGGGCTGGAGACCTGAGTTAGAGCCTCTCACTGGCATAGAAAGTTTCTAACAAATAAATGGCCAAGAGTCTCCATTCATTTCATCGCAGGTATTTGTTAATCTAGTTCTGAAGTGTTCCAGGTAAATCTAGATGGGCACTTCCAGCCTGCCATAGCCTTCTCACTTGGGGAGTGTAGACACTGGGGGCTGTGATGTGGGACAGCCTATTCTCATTTAATTTAAAGACCCAGCTCTGTGATCCCAGGCACACCCGGCCTCTTCCGGGCCTTGGGCCAGGTGTGTTCTAACGGGCTCTGCCTCAGCGCTGCTGGAATCAGGGCATGGTGTCTTCTGAGGGGTCCGGAGGGTCTCTAGTCTGTGCCTGCTGCTGGGCTTTGGGAGGAGAGGGCCTGACCTGCCTTTTTCTTTCCTTTTCTTAGAAGTTAAGTGACAGAATTTGTAACCAGAAGGGACCCTAGAGACCCTCTGGGCCAGTCCCCCCAAGGGGAAGGGTCTGACTGGTCACTCTACAGATAAGGAACCAGGACTTGAACCCAGGTCTTCTGACTCTAAACCCTGTGTTCTCATGTAACCTAGGTTCCCCTAGGAGATGAGGGGGTGGAATTCCATCCAGGCCCTGAAGGCAAGATAGAAGATGGGCAACCCCTTTGCTGAAAAGGGTAAAAGTACCTCTATCACAGCATGGCACCATGCCAGATCTGGAGGGAGGGAGGAACAAGCAGGGAGTATGCAGGGAACAGGAGAGAGGCCCAAGTAGATGGGTGCCATGGTCTGCTCTAGAGCAGCCCTGGCCACCATCAGGGAGTGAGCACTCACTTTGTGCAGAACATTGCTCTAAGCATTGCAGGGGGCCAAGCCTCAGCCCTGGTGGAGGGTAGCCATTGACCAGTTGGAACAGAGCTAGCCCAAGAAGGGGCTACAGGAAATGAAGGGGGAGTCAGAACCAGGCCAGAGGAGGGATGAGTACTCGAAGGAACTGGGAGTGCTGCACCTGCAGAAGAAGAAAGAGGAAAAACTTGTCCTTTGACTACTGACGCCTTCGGGTCTGTCTTGGGAAAGGACGACCTGAGCTGAAACGAGGAGGAGGCAGATTTCAGCTGAGCATGAGAAAGAAAGGCCCACCTCAGCTCCTGAGATCTCCTGCATTCGGGAAGTGCAGACAGGCACCCTGCGGAGGCAGGTGGCAGCCCCTGACTCGAGGGTAGCCCATTCTGAATGTCTTCTCTCTCCTCCAAGGATCTGTGGTGTCTTCAGTCTGTTAATATCGCGTTCTCCATCCCACACCAGTGTACTGCAAACCCCTAAGCTCGGGGCCTGGTTCATATTAAGTGAACAGCAACAAAAGTTTATGGCAATGAATTGAATTAAAGAAGAAGAGCTCCCACACCAATATATTTTGCTGTTTTTAACAAGGCAAAGACATAACGAAGGGAGGTTTCTTGTTATGGGCATGCTCTTCCCTCAGTTCTAGCCTGAGCCCTCCAGTACTCTCCTGCCCCCTGGGGATAATTGTCTTCGGTCCTGTGTCTGTTGAAGCCAATCTTCAGACTAGCTAGTCAGTCAGTATTTATTAAGCACCTCTTGTGTGCCAAGTACTGGGCAGTCACAACCCTCCAGGAACTAACAATTTAATGTGTCACCACAGGGCAGGCCTGAAGGAAAGGCTTCCTGTAGAAGACTGGTTTAAACTAGAACTTGAAGGGAGTCAGGGAGGCCAGGAGGGAGGGCATTCCAGACAGAGGGCACAGCCAGAGGAAATGCCCAGATTTGAGAGCTAGAGCATCTCGTGTGAAGAGCAGCTACAGTCCAGGACCACAGGATTGAAAGTCCATGGGGGAGAAAAGGGGGTAAAAAGACTAGGAAAGTGGGGGCGGGGCTTGGAATGCCAAATAGCATTTTGTATCTGATCCTGAAGGCATTTATTGAATAGGGAAAGGTGTGATGTGGTCAGACATGGAGATTAGGGATGATCAGTTTGATAGTTGACATGAAAGAAGGACTTGAGGCAGACCCCCTTAGCAAGCTGTTTTGCTAATCCAGGCTAATGAGGGGATGAGGCCTTCTCTCAGAAGAGAGAATTTACAAGGGTGGAAAGGTCAGAATCTTGACCAGTGATTGGGCATCAGGGGTGATAGGTGGTGGGAAAACACCTGGGTTATGAGCCTGACTACCTGAGAGGATTGTGGGCCCCTTCACAGGACAGGGGAGCTAGGGAGAGGCTGGGTTTGGAAGGAAAGAGAGTGAGTTCCAGAGACTTGGATATACGCTGAGTGCAACATTTACTTCAAGGGTGGAGGCCAGAAGAGATCTTCGACTGCAAAGCAGAACTGAGAGTCATCTGCACAGAGATGATCACCAAAACCATGGGGACTGATGACGGGAAGTCGTCTGGACTGAGAAGAGAAGAGGGCCCATTACTGGCCCTGGGGGACATGCACCTACTAATGCCCACGGGATCTGGATGAAAGAGACAGAGAAGGAGCAGTCAGAGAGGCTGGAGGAGAACTGGTGAGGGAGAGGCTGATTGATTTCCCAAAACCCAGAGAGGAGATAGTTACCAAAAAGGAGAGGCTGATCGCAATTATCATAGACCCCAGAGCAGGCCAGGAGGATGAGGATGGATAAAAGGCCATTGGACTGGTGGCTAAGAGGTCTTTGTTGACTGGAGAGAGCAGTATTGATGATGTGGGAAGCCATACTGTAGAGTGAAGAGCACCCTTTGGTCACAGCCTGCCACACAACGTTTTATGGGACCCAGGAGCTGTTCACGGGAAATGATCTTGACTGCCATCACAGATCTTGGAATCCGTTCTGTTTTCAACCATAGAGGAGGCACTATCCTGGTTCCCATGGGCTGTGTCACTTTTTCTTTCACTTCCTTAAGAGATTCCTCTTTCAGGACAGAACAGGAAAGCAACCAAGTGTTTCAGGGAGTGTAACCTGTAGCAGCACTGTGCATGGCCTGCTTTAGAATCAGGAAGAAGCTTCCCCTAGAAGTTGAGAGTTTGCATAGAGAAGCAGACCTTGGCAGCCTGAGGTCAGTGGCCTGCAGAGCCACAACTCAGGTCATGAAGGAGCAGGAGCCCTTCAGTGTCAGCGGACTGCAGGCACTCAAGAACTGACAAAAAAGAAGGGAATGTGAGAAGAGGGGAAGTAGAGCCATGTACTGTAACCAACCTTCTCCAGAGTTCAGCGCCTAAAGGAGGGGAGAGAGATGGGCAATGACTGGTGGAGAGCCATGTGCCTGTTGTGCTGGGCACCCTTGTAGGTCGGAGGGAAGGAGCCAGTAGACTAGGAGTCACTAAAGGTAGGGTGAGAGAGTAGAGAGAAGGGGTGGATGGGAAGCTCCCCCTGGGCAGAAGGGCACCTCCTGGTGGGAGACATGGCCAAAAGAGGAGGGAGGAGCAAACACCACTGGGGACTCTGAAACGAGGGAACAGGGAAGGAGGAGGGTCTCTCAGGGGCTGGCCTGCATCATCCTTAGTGAAATGTAAGGCAGAATTCTTAGCTGAGGAAGTAGAGGGAGCCATCCTGGGAGGGTAGAGGAAGGTGGAGATGGCTCTGAGGAGCCACTGTGGAGGGCAGGGAGAGGGAGTCATGAAGGGTTGCCCAGCAGCAGTGAGGGCCCAGGTGAGGTTGGGGAACAATTTGGTAGTGGAGCAGTTTGGATTTCCTGATTTTCTCACCTTTGGTCAGCAACATTTATGTAAGAATGATGGTGAATGATGGGAGTGACCCAAGGCTGAAGTTTTGCAGGACAAGGTCTTTAGTGCAGTCAGGAAGATCTGAGTTCAAATGCCACCTCAGACACTTCATAGCTAGTGACCCTGGGCAAGTCACTTAACATCTGTTTACCTCAGTTTTCTCATCTGTAAAATGGGAACAGTAGTACCTTGCACTAAGGGTAGTCATGAGGTTCTAATGAAATAATCATTGTAAAGCACTTTTAGCACAGTGCCAGTCATAATAGGTGCTGTATAAATGTTAGCTATTACTGTTACCAATGGATTAAAGGGCAAGAGAGAAGAGGATGAACTGAGGTGGTTCCCAAGGGGATGAGAAGGGAGAAGATGATGCTCAGTACAAGGAGTGGCAGCCTGGGAGAGAACTGAGGGCTGGGAGACCCTGGAGAGGGAGAACAGCAGAGTTAGGGATTGTGAGCAGAGGGAAGGGTGGATGACATCGGGGTCATTGGACAAAGGAATCCTGGAGGTCACCAACATGGATGTGCTTCATTGGTAGGTGATACCAAGGGCAGCGGGTTTGAGTTCTGCCAATTTAGCCATCTGTGAGAACTTGGGCCTCTCCATTTAGGAACATGCTAATTATTAGGAGCTGAAATGTGGCACTCTGTAATGTCAGCATTCTTCAGGCCAATAACTTTTCTTTTCCAAAGCAGAGAAATATGACCTATTTTACCTTCTCTAAGTGGCCAGTGGAAAGGGTTTAAGTTTGACTCTACCTCTCCAGTTAACCCCTCCCCCCGCAAAAAACTCAACTCCATTAAAAATATATCTGAACAAAATTGGTAAGGTAAAACATTTGAGAAAACCAAACTGAAACGCTCTTAGGTCTTTGCCTAGACTTCCAAAGTGAGGGCTAACTGTCCAGCAGTGTTGGGGCTGCATCAGCCTCCGTACCACTTGCCGCCAGCAGGCCAGGCCCTGCCGCTCGGTCCCACATGCATCCTCTGTTGTGTCTAGGTCCACAGTACGGGACCGTGGAAAAGGCCTGGAATGGCGTTATGTCTGAAGCCGAGAAGGTGAGCGAGCTGCATCTCGACGTGAAGGCTGCCCTGATGAATGAGGATTTTGAGAAGATAAAGAACTGGCAGAAGGAGGCGTTTCACAAGCAGATGATGGGGGGCTTCAAGGAGACCCGAGAAGCCGAGGATGGGTTCAGGAAGGCTCAAAAGCCCTGGGCAAAGAAGCTCAAGGAGGTACCTGGCTAAGTATTCCATCTGTCCTCCCCACCTGGGGCAGGTGCTTCCCGACCCGGGGGTTGCTTCTGGAAAGTCTTGGGGTTGGTCATTGGCAAGCTTGCTCTAGAGCAGGCCAGGAGCCCTGGGCTACACCACTCCCGCTGCTGCTAAAATGGCGCCGCCTGGTTCTCTTGAGCTGGCCTTCCTCCTCTTCACATTGCCTTCCAGGCCCCATCTTGCAATGGGGTACCCCGCTTTTCTCTCTTGTCTCCTCTGGTTCCAGGTCTGTGAATCTTCTTTCCCATCTCTTCCCTCATTTCAGACATTTTCCCTGTGGAAGGAGGCACTATTGAAACATTTTTGCTTCCTCCTGAAACTACATCATTTCCCCTATAGTTCAAATCTTAGGTAATCTCAGCAGGCAGCGCATAAGGCCTAGAAATATAACACTGAGAAATGTTCCCTCTAGGTGGAGGCATCCAAGAAAGCATATCACGCCGCCTGCAAGGAGGAGAAGTTGGCCGTGTCCCGGGAGACCAATAGCAAAGCAGACCCTGCCCTCAACCCGGAGCAGCTCAAGAAACTCCAGGACAAAGTAGAGAAATGCAAGCAAGATGTGCTGAAGGTACATCCACATGCACATGGTCACACCACTTGGGCAGCAGCCACTGGTAAAGTCCTTTTTATTTGGCTACTTGGTAGTCCTCAGCACCCATCACCGTTTCCATAGACAAAGGACTGATGTAAGTGAGCTGTGAGTGTGTCTTGTACGGCCTGGGCTCTTCTCACCCTTCCTTCCTTCTTTTCTGTGTGTCTTCTCACACACATGCACACATGCACATGCACACACACAGCAAACATTCGTAAGCTCTTCCTCTGTTCTGGGAACTCTGTCAGGCACTGGGGATGGAACATGAACACATGGAAGCCTGGACAGCATATGTACAGTCAGCCCAGTATCACTGGGGTGGGAGGGTGGATCAAGGGTGGCAACCTGGAGGAGGCTTTGTTTAAGCTGAGCTCAGATGGAGACCTGGGCTTCTGGGAGACAGTTTGTGACAAAGGAGGCTGTTCAGGTGTGTGTGTGAGGAGGTGTCTGTTACTGGGCTTTTCCCCTGACTCTCCCCCTTGTCTGTACACTGCTCCTCATCCTCTCTTTGTGGCTTCCTTGGCTTCCCTAGAGTCCCACTTTCTGTAAGAGTTCCATTCCCCCCCATTTTCTCTGAGATCATCTCCCATTTACACCACATGTGAATTGGATGTGTGTGATGTCTCCCCCATTAGATCCTTTATCCTTTCTTTATATTCCTACTGCATAGTGTAGTGCTTGGCACATAGAAGGCACCTCAAAACTGCTTGTTCACTGTGTGGGGACAGGAGGTGGGGGTCATATCTCAGAACCCCCCAGTAGGTCAGTGTGGTTGGCCCATAGCATTCATGAACGTGAGCACCATGTTCAATGACAAAGAAAGGTGGCTGGGGGCTGCTTGGGAAGGGTTTTCGATGCCAAAAAGAAGAGTATGTGGTTCTTCCTGCACAGGAGGCCCCCAGAGATCGTTGAGCCGGGGCCTGACGTGGTCCACCCTGTGACTTAGAAATGCCACTCTGGGAGCTGTGTGGAGGAGGGTGCTGCAGTGTCCAGGTAGTTGGCGACAAGGACCTAGATTATGGTGATGGGCATGTGAGTAGAGAGAAGGGGCTAGGTGAGAGGGAGTCACTGAAGATGCACGGCACTACCTATGGCTAGGATTTTGTGTGCATTCAGGGGCATGAGGAGTCAAGGATGCCTCCTCAGCTGTGAACCTTCAGGCCTGGGAGGGAAACCTGGAGACATTTAGAGAAAGGATGAGAGAGAAACCAAGTTCTGTTTTAGCCACATTGAGTTTGAGATGCCCAAAGGATAACTGGTTTGGGCATGTTCAGTAGGCAGGCAGGGATGCATGCCCGAAGGTCAGCAGGGAGACTGGAACTGGGAGTCATCTGCATGAAGATGCCAGGAATCCTTGGGAACCAACGGGATGACCAGTTGAGAGAGTGTAGCTCCGGGGAGGTCTCCCACTTAAAGAGGGGACAGACGTGATCTAGAAGAAGGAACAGCAGAGAAGACTGGGAAGGAGAAAGGAGACCCAGGAGAAAAGATCCTGGAGGCCAGGGGAGCAGCTGGCCTGTGAGGGGACCACACACTGCCACCCCTGCCTCTTGACAGTGTGCGTAGATCTGGGCACTTGTTTGAATTAAAGACAGTTTTTCAAAAGCTCATAGGATCATAATACATAGCTTTGAGAGAGGCCTTTATAACCATCTCACTCAACACTCTTCGCCCTGCATTTTACAGGTGAGAAAATGTTGGACCCAGGTGGGCCATGTGTGGCAGGTCAGACTGCCACTCTGCGCCTTCTTTCCTTCTCTGATGCCACGAACATGTTTGGAGCCATTGGGAGCAACCTTCATGGTAGCATCCGGTGGGCCGGGAGGTTCTCTGTCGGCCACCGCACATGGCCAGTCCTCTTTCCCCATCCACACAAGTCGTAGGGGAGGACTCACTCACACTGTTTACATCTCTCGGTTGCCTTTTCAGCAGCCTGCAGTTGGAAGTCTTCAGAGACTGGGAGAGTTTACAGGGCCAGGCTTGTCTCAGGCGCATGTCACCCCCCAGAAGCCTGGGGGTGTGAAAAGTAGGGGATTCTGCTTCTGGGAGAATCTCAGGTCATTGACAGGGCAGCTGCATGAATTCCCCAATGCAGGCTGGCCCACCTTGAGTTCTGTCTGAGCCCTTGCAGACTCAGGAGGAGAAATCTGATTTCTCTTGAGGGACATCTAGCTTTAGAGGGGAATGGCACTGTTCTAGGACACCCTTCATGCACAGCAGCCCCCACAATCCCTCCCCATCTAAGGGAAATGACTTTTCCATGTAAATCCTCTGGCTAGTCTCCAGGTGACAGGAAACATTCTTGGTGGCCTCCCTCTGTTATACTCCACTCCACAGTGAGAGCCACATGGTCATCAGAAGTCTGTTGTTGTGCCTGTCCAGGACTATTGGATTTGCCTGACACATGCTGGACATCCAGGGTCCCATTTCACTCCATTGAATAATTTTGATTTGAATCATCAAATTAATGAGTTTTTGAGCCAATACCCAGTAAGCCCGGGTCTTTCAGTCTGTCAAGTGACAAGAGCTGACTAAAGGTGGCATCGTCCAGAGCGTGTCATGTGCCCAGTGTGGCCGTGTCCCATCTCCTTTCCTTCAGCATGCCTCACTGTGGAAGAGTAAGCATCAGTCCTTACACTTGGGGTGAGGAGGCTTACCTAGGCACTCAGATGTCTGAGCGCTGATGTGAGTCAGCAGTGTGGGAGGTGAGAGCCAAGGGAAACCAACTGTCCTAGGATCAGGGAGGGACGATCCCTCTGTATTTGCCTGTAGAATTGGGTCTGGTTCTGGGTACAAAGCATCCCAAGTGGTGAAAGGGCTCAGGGAGGATCAGTTAAAGAGAAGGAGAAAAGCCAGGGAGCTCTGGGTCGTTGAGGCTGTGATAACTGTCTGTAGCTGTTTGAGTAAATGTCATGTGAAGACCACTGAGACAGAGCAGGATCAGGAGCCTTGGGTCCAGGGGACAAAGTGGCATGTTTAGACTTGATGTGAGAAAACCCTTTTTTTGAGCAGTTAAAGCTCCTACCATGAAGTGAAGTGAACTTCTTCGGGAGGCAGCAGTGCACTTCCCCTCACTGGAGGGCGTCAGGAAGGAACTGGACCGCCCCCAGTGGGGTTTACTAAGAGGGACAAGTCCGGGTGCTCGCTGAGGTCTGTTTGTGCTCAGTCTGAAATTCAGGCTAGAAAGAGGCCATTGATAGGAGACAGCAGGGGAAGTGTATGGTCAGGTAGTTGATGGTTTTCTCAGTTGTAATGTGAACGTTGTACACAAGATTTGGTACAATTTTTTTCACATATGCTGAAAACTAGCCCTCAGCAGTCTCAGATGTCCATCTCTCCCAGCACCAACCTGGCAAGTCCCACTCTTCTTGCCACGTTCTCCTTCCTTCATGCCGTTTCTGCTTCTTCCTTCGGTATAGCCTAGGAGGTGAGAGCCCAGCTTGACTCTAGCGTCTTCCCCTACACAGCTCTCCAAGTGAATTGAGAGTCTTTGGCAGGGTTGCCCCTGGCTGCCATCTTTCTCCTTGTCAGGGCACCATAGGATCAGAGGTGGAAAAATCAAAGGGATGTGGAGGTGATCTGGTCTAACCCCCTTAGGAAACTGAGACCTAGTGAGGTCGTGTCACCCAGGGTGTGAGGGGCAGAGCCAGGCTTCAAACCATGGCTGCCCGACACCCCAACCTGCTGTGTGGGATTCCCCACTGCACAGCTTTCCTCCAGTTCACTCCTGAGACAGCTTTCAGCCTATGCTGGTGACACTTGGGTAGGACATGGGGGTTGCCTGCAGCAGTGTTTTTACCCATCATTCATTGTTTAGCATTGGCAGATTTGGTTCAGACAGGTCAGGTTAGGGCTATTTTCATTTCAGATGGCATCTGTAGTGGATAGTGCTGGCCCTGGGATCAAGGAAGCAACTCAAACCATTACTGTTTGTGTGACCCTGGGCAAGTCATGTAGCCTCTCCCTGCCTCAGTTCCCTCATCTGTAAAATGAGGATAACAACAGTGCCCCCTCCTCCCAGAGTTATTGTCAGGGTCAGATAGAGAATATTTGTAAAGTGCTTTGCAAACCTAAAAGTAGCACTATAAATGCTAGTGTTGTCCATGACTTTTATCAGTAGCCTGACTCAGCCCAGGCAACCGACCCTGAAATTATGCCCACATGAGAAACCCAGTCTTCATTGTTCTCCATGCCCTACCAGTGCTACCCAGTGCCCTTCTTGGGAAAAAAAAGTCTGCCCATGGCAGTGAGGCTGCCAGCTAATGTGGAAGCCGGTGGCCTCCTTCAGTTCTTGATCCTCAGCTAAGTCTTCGAGAAGTGTGCTGAAACTGTGAGGGATCTCTGGCTTATCAGGGAGAGACAGAGAAAGGCCACATCCCTGGAGAAGGGTAGGGTTTGTGCTGAGATTCTGGAAACAGAGAGTCTGTAAACTCAAGCTCATCTGGCCTGACTGCACTTCCATGTTGTATTATTAAAGGTGTTTCATGAGCCCCCAGAAAAGGAAGTTGTGCTCCTAGAGAGCTACATTCATCAAGAGCAGGTTGGAGCAAGTGAAGCTCATGTCCTTTTTGAACTAGAAGATGTTGAAGAGGACAGTTCACCTGTCTCAGGCCCATCTTAGCTGAGTGACTCTGGGCACGGCATTTAATCTCTCTGCCTCAGTTTCCTTATCTGTCAAATGAAGATCTTAACAGCCCCTCCCTCCCGAGTTGGTGTGTGGGTCAATGAGATGAGAAATGTGAGACACTTTACAAACACTCCTTCTCCCATGAATGGGACACCAGAAACTCTGTAAATGCTGACTGCTGTTATCGCTGTTTCTGATATTTGTTTCGATCTTAGCAAAGCAGCTGACCAGTCTCTGTTCTTGTGCAAAAGTCCAAGAACTGTGGGCCAGACTGGGGTTGGCAAACTATAGCCCCATCTACCGAGCTAAGACTGGTTTTACTTTTGAATGAAGTTGGGGATCTGCGTGGGGCAGATCTGTCGGGGGGCCATCGGCTGCGTGCACATAGGTGGATTTGGGCCAAGTGGGATGATGGAACTCCATGGGTGATGTGACCAACAGCAGCTCATCCAGAGGTCTCCAGGGGAGCCCCAAGGAGAGCACAGGGTAGTCACATTGGCCTCTGCCATCTGTCTGAGCCATGGATGAAAAGTATTAGAGCCTTCATTGATGTGTGTGAAGGAAAAGGAGCCATCCCAAGATAGCATAGGAAGAGATCTAGCATCCCTAAGAATGGGGAGAGGGAATGCTTGGGAAGAAACCTGACAAGGCGGCCTGCTGGCAGTTTAGTGTAAAAACGAGGCTAGTTGGGACAGAGAGCCAGCATGCTGATAACAAGGTCAGGCTCCTTGGCAGGCTGCAGCAGTGGGCAGAATGTAAAGAAGGCTCAGTGTAAAACCTTCCGTTTGGATGGGCTTTCTTTGGGAGATGAGCACCTCCCTCAGCCACCTTAGAGGACGCTGAGCTGGACTGGCTGCACCTCCGGTCAGGCCTCTGTCAGCTGAGGCTGCATTTCACCCCACACGCCCCTTGTTGTGGTTTTTAAGAACACATGTACTCCAAGGAAACATGAAAAACTGGTAGCTCTTGGAGACCACATTTCAGCGACTGTGGCTATTAATGTGGGAAAGTCCAATGTCTCAGCAACAGTAATGATGAAGTTTAACTTTTACATGCCAGTCCCTGTGCTGAGTGCTTTACAGTTATCATCCATGTGACCCTTACTACAATCCTATGAAGTAGGTGAAAAATCCTATTTTTATAGATGAGAAAACTGCAGCAAACAGAGTGACGTGACTTGCCCAGGGTCATACAGCTAGAAAATGTCTGAGGTTGGATTTGAATTCAGATCTTCCTGACTGCAGGCTTGGTACTTTTGTGGCACTCTACTTGTCTACCAAAGATCGGTCCTATCCATAAGGACACAGCCTCAGTCATACTAAAGAGAAAGAACCAACAAACTATTGCTGCGAACCAGCCCAGTTAATCACTAGAAAGGGCTCCCAAGGGCGCTCAGAGCAGCAGGGGACAGCATTGCCTCCTTGCAAGTAGGCTCAGGCTGCCAAAGGTTGGGCTCACTGCAAGAAAACAAATGCTTCCTGGGCCGTGAAGGAAAAACCTGCTGGGGGAAGGTGGGACCAAGCCTGGGGAACCTACCAAAGGTCTTTGTTACTCCTGAGACTTGGTCTGATTCCAGGTGAGAACAGGAAGGTCCTTGGCAGAGTTGCAGTCATCAAAGTCCAGTGGCAGGACAAAAAGTGCTACTTTTTGGTCAGTCCGGAACAACTGACGATGACCCAGCATGCACTGGGTGACCTTGGCATCTTAGATGTCTGACCAAGCTGAGGCTCTGAGTGCTTCCACAGCCTTACACAAAAATAACCTAGGAGCTAAGTGAAAAGAGGCTGGGACAGAGGCAGCATAGCTGGTAGGGAGCTGTGCATGGGTGACTCTTCCCTAATTCCTGGGCTGGCTTTAAGTCTGAGACTCAGGGTGTTGGGTCATTATATAAATTTCATGAGCTTCAGATTGAAAATGTGGTCTTTAGCAGTGTGCTGATTCTGGGGTTGGACAGAGACTAATGTTCCAGTTTCCAAAAATTGGAAGAGAAGGGAGTTAGCAGATTATAGGCCACTGAGGTCACTGTCAGTTTCTGGCAAAATTCTGAACCACTTAGTTAAAGAACTGGCTGGTGAAGACCTAGAAAAGGAAGTTGGGATCTCAGAGAATCAGTGTGACCTCATCAGAACAGGACACGGCACACCAACTGATGAGATTATGTTGTAAAGTGCTCCGCACAATCCGTGGCACATAGCTAGTAGGCACTTAATTAATGCTCATCCCCTTCCCTCTCCCCTTTCTATTTCTGACAAGGTAACTGGATCCACAGGTCTGTGGGATGCTAAACATTCGTACATATATGTGTGTGTATGTGTGTATGTACACACACACATACACACTTGTATTTGTTACATCGATTTTAGGAACAAGGAGGGAAGAGTCCTGCTTTGCTCTGATTGGAGGCACCAAAGGGTTTTCCGGACAGAATTCTCATCATCTGAGCCTGTGGCAGTCAGGGCATCCACGTATAGAGATGGTTTCACAATTCTAAAGGCGTGATAGTGCCTACTCCCACTTAGCGTAGAAAAGCTTTGAGGTTTGTGGAAGAGTTTCTTCCCATTCACTTGGTAAAGTGGGTGGGGTAGTCTCTCAGAGCCTTGGTTTCTGTGTCTGTCAGCAGGGAGTGGGCACAGGTGACTTGCCCAGGTCTCGCGCAGGTGGCAGAGCCAGAGTTCCTGGGTTTTGTTGAGCCTGGACTTTGTGCAGGGCCCCATGCTTAGCCACCAGGCATTTGGAGATGAAGCCAGATGTGTGCCATGGAGTCTTCAAATCTGAGGGAGGAGGAAGGTCAGAGGCTCTGAGTGCAGTTTTCAAAGGATCCACAGGTATATGCAAGGTTGCTCCAAATCTGTAATAAGAGAAATGCAGCTGTTGCGAAGATGTCAAGAGACAGAGATAGTCAGTGCTTGAAGGGTTCCAGGGAAGCTGGGAGAGCTGTAATTGCTTCTGGGGCTCTGCACGAAAAGTCAACAAACTGTGCTTTTGAGCCATGCATCCCAGGCTGGGGCCTGTGCCCCAGAGAAGGCAAAGAGAGGAGGGGAAGGTCTCACACAGACTGGAATATTCCTTCACAGCAGCATCTTCTGTGATAACCAAAGGAAAAGGCCTTGACAGATCTTTAAAAAATGTAAAAATCACATGGGATGAGACTTGATTTACTTATATCCAAATAACAGTATGAGAGAGGACTGTGACCAGGACAGCAGAGATGGCTAGGCCAAGCTCTCTATGGAACTCCTAGGAGCTGGGAGATGAGGAAAGGCCTTGGGAGGAGGTGGTGGCTTCTATCATTCTGTCTTGGTCCTTACCCATAGCCATTGGCTAAGACAGACTTTTGTTCTTCCTTTAAGAGGAGGATGGCTCTCTGGGAGAGGGCAGAAGAGATATTGTCTGAAAAACATAGGTGATGTAGAAACCAACGACGTGAACAAAAATTTGTTTTTTAAGAAAGGAAAGATTGACGGAATCCCGGGTAGAAGAGGTGGGACTCACAAGGTCAGATTCTAGGAAGGAGTGTTAGAGACTGTAACTCAGGCATTAGGGTACAGTGAGGGGTGTGGGAGGGCCTTGCCCACTTTCAGTTATTCTAGAAATGAGGATAGAAGATAGGAAGTGTATCTAATGCTGACTCTTCCCAGCTTCTTGTGCTGGGGGGGGTGAAAAGATGAAAAGACCCCAAGTCCCTGCTCTCATCATGATCAGAGCATGAGAGAGATGATGTGGGAGAAAGAAATCATTTCTGCCTTTGGGGAGATTTGCTGGAGGTAGTTGAACTTGAGCTGGTCCTAGAAGGATGAATTTGAAGCAACAAAGATGGTGGCAGGTGTAGGGAGTGTGGTGGCAAGTGTTCTGCAGGGTGGGACGTGGTCTGTCCTCGATCACGGGACAGGGCTAAGGAGGGCCAGTCAGGGCATTGGTTGTCCCTGGGCTGTTTCCTCTGTGTCTCTGCACCTCCAGACCCTTGAAACCATCCCTCATTTGCTTCTCTTTCCTCCTCACCAAGGCCAATGCTCTCTGCACGGGCCATCCTGTCTTCTGGCAGACAACCCTGCCCCATCTCTCCTTCCCTGCCTAGATCTCCTCTGTCCTGAAGAGCACCCCCCCCACCCCAGACAGCCAAGCTCCAAAGGGTAAACCTCTCTCATCATCACTGCAATGCATCAGCACCCCCCAGAGTGGGTGGTGGTTTTGGAATGGTTTTTATCTGAAGCTTTTTGTCATTTTTCCCTGCTCTGCCCCTGCAGTGTGTGCTGCTATTAAGCATCCATTTTTCCTGGCTGCCCCCACCTCTGTCTGTACTCCTAGGGCTGTGCCCTCTTGGTTCTCCTAAGGTCTGTCTAAAAACCCCTTCTCAGCCTACATTGCTGGGTCATTCTCCATGTCACTTCTGAGGGTCCCTGAGCTGCTGACTTGAGCCCCTAATTTCAACTCAGTAACCTCACCAAGTCCCATGGGTTTAATCACATTTGACTACCAGAGCCACAGATTCCATCTGCCTCCTTCAGCATGGCTCAGATCTGGCCTGTCTACACTCCGCGCATCCCCTCATGTCCCCAAGTCCCTTCCTCTCTTAGATCCCTGTGTTGGGGAGCTAAGGAGTCTTGGCATCTTTCATGATTCCCTCCTTCTCTGCCCTTACACAGCCATCATGCTGACAGATCTTACATTTCCAGGTTCATATGGTGCCTTCCATGCACTGACCAACATGCCCTGCCTCTGACCCCCACCATGTCTCCTGCCAGGACCGTCCTCTACGCCTCTGCTGTCCCCTCCCTGTAGAGTCTGGGGCTCCCTATTGCCTCCAGAATCCAGCATGAGCACCTCTGGTTGGCCTTTCCAGACCTTCGCTGCCAGCTTCCCCAAACCTGGGATCCGCTCGTCCCCTCCCGTGTTCTCTGTTCGAGCCAGACGGATGCCCTGGCTCTTCACTCCACAAATGCCATCTCTCCTCTCTGGGTCTTTGGCCAGACTGCCCTCCACCCCTGGCATGCCCTTTCTCCTAGTCTTGCCTGTCAGTAGTCCTAGTGGCCTTCACAGCTGCTCAAGCATCAGCTTTTTCTTGAAGTCGTCTCTGACTTCCCCTGTGTAGGAGCACCCTACCCCCTTACCCTACCCATGAAGAAGCCCAGCAGACTACATTGTGGTTATTTTGTGCATGCACACATGTACTGACATAGGCACACACACACAGACACACGCACACACATGACGCACACAGAGACATGTACACACACGCGCACACATGCACTGACAACATGCACTGACACAGACACGCACACACGACACACACACACGCACTGACACAGACACACGCACACACCATGATTTCCCTACTTCCTCTTGCCTGGCACAGTACCTTGTGCATACCAGGTGCTCAATCACTGCTTATTTGTTCGTAGCCAAATCATGATATCCTGGTGGAATGGGAGAAAATGAGCAGCCTCGGGCTGCACCCCCTCTTCCCCGCCCCACACTCTGCTTTTCTCTCTTACAACAAGATGATGTTTGTAAAGCATTTTGCTTCCAGGGCCCCATAAACGCTGGCAGTGGAGGCGGACGAGGGAATCTGTGGGTGTTCCTCATGTGCGAATCTGAATCTTCTTGGGCAGGTGGCATGTAGGGCCACACATGAGGAGGGCACAGCCGTTAGGCTGCGGGCATGGTGAGTACCAACCACCTCACAATGTAACCGGGGTGGGCGGGTCTTTTTTAGACCAAGGAGAAGTATGAGAAATCCCTGAAGGATCTGGACCAAGGGACCCCCCAGTACATGGAGAACATGGAGCAGGTGTTTGAACAGTGTCAACAGTTTGAGGAAAAACGTCTGCGTTTCTTCCGGGAGGTGTTGCTGGAGGTTCAGAAGCATCTGGACCTGTCTAATATTCCCAGGTAAAGGGGGAGGCCCCCTTCACTAGCCAAGGATTCTAACCCTTCAAAAACAAGCCATCTCATATCTCCTGGTGAGACTTCATATGGAATAATCGATATGTACAGTCAACAAATATTATTGGGTACCTACTGTGTGCCAGGCTCTGTGCCAAGCTTCAGAAATAGAAAGAAAGGTAAAAACACTGGTCCCTGCCTTCAGGGAGCTCCCTGTTTAAGGCAGAAGACAAGTGGCTCATCTAGTGACTTGGGCAGTGCCCCCTCTCCCATGCAACCATGATGGCACGCTTGCAGTGGAGAAACACCACATCTCATGTGAGTCTTAGGAAATCAGGCCTGCTCCTCAGCTAGCCAGAGGCTATAGAGACAGCAAGCTCAGAAGGAAATGGCACATTTAAGGTTGTGGGAGCATTGGTTATAGCCTTGGGCTTACAAGGGTGCAGTCTTCTGCCTTAGAAGGGAGACTTCTTAGTGGGACACACAGTGGGGCCCCCAGGGCAGGGAGGTGCTGTCAAAGCAGCTGATAATGGGACCCTGGAGGGGAGGACATGAGACTAGTGCCCTTGTTCTCTGGAGCTCCCGGTAAGGACTGCAGGGAGATGTATGTCAGCTCGTAATGAGCACTGTCTGAAAACTGGCCAAGCCGTCCCAGAGAGGAGAAACGTCCTCAGATGTCGTGCATGACCTCTTTTCTAGGATCATAAGTTCCTGGCCTGCAGAATCTGTGTTGTCTGGCCACACACAGTCTCACAAGTAGCAAGTGCCTAACAGGTTTGGTGTTCTGTTGCATTGATGTGGATGAGAACCATGGGTAGGCTTGATGGTGCCTGGGGTGCCAGTCTACTGCGACACCCTCTGATGCTGCCATCTTGTGATCCCTGATTTGAGAAGGCTTCCCCAAAAGCAACCGTTGTCCACCTAGGGCAGCTTGTCATCCTAGTGTGATTCCCTTGAAGCTCTGACCTTTGGACTGCTATGCTGCTTAGGAATGAGTATTACCGAAGGGCTAGGTTTGAATCCTCGCTGGGCCTTGGCAAGTGACCCAGACTCATCTTTAAAATGAGGGTTGCCCTACGATGCTCTGGGGCCTGTCCTAGCTCTGACAATGTTAGGGGTCCTGCCCAGCCCAACATTCTGTGAGTCTGGACCCATCCCCCTCTGCCTCTTCTGGGCCTTTCTCATTCTCTTTGGCTTCTTCCATCCAGAAAAGGGAGCTTCCATCAGATACCCTCATCTGACCCAGCAGATGCACTCTGGGGACTTGGTCCCCACTTTGTCCTCCAGGTATCTCCTCCCTCCCCATCTGTGGGTGGGTTAGTGGCCTTGGTAGAGTCCTGCAAATCCATAGAAAACTCAGGCAGGGGAGCCATGTGACTCAGGTCACAGAGGACATCAGGAAATAAATGCAGAGATGTAGGCTCCCACATCAACTGCCTGCAAGGGCTATCCCAGGCTCACCCACCTCCTTCCAGAAGTCTTTCTGGTCTGCCTGAATTCTGTACCTTCCTCTCCAGCTTATCTTGCATAGAACCTACGTGGACCTGGGGGCTGGCACGTTGTCTGGCCCATTAGAGGATAAATTCTCTGAGGACCAGGACTGTCTCTTACCTCTTTTTATATCCTTGGGGCTTTGAACAGTGCCTGGCACACAGTAGGCTCTTAAATGCTTGCTGAGTACAGTAGTGATGAAAACATGAGAGCAGCAGCTCCCAGGCATCAAAATTGAGGTGAGGGCTTCTCCCAGACCAAGCCCTAGTCCAGTCCTGACACATCACACACGCACGCACGCACGCACACACACACACACACACACTACCTGCCCCCCGCCCAAGAGGCAGGGTAGGGAACAATGCCACCCAGCAACATGGTTCCCTGCCAGGTTGGGAGTGACATGAGATGCCTCCTCTGACAAGCCCTACCTCTTCCTCCTCAAGAGTCTGAATAAGATTCTCTTGTTTAACAATCCCAAGGACTGACTTTCTTTATGCACTGAGTAGAGCAGAGTTGACAGAACACTTTGCGTCCTCTGAAACATGAGAAAGGCTTTTTCAGGAATCATGTTGGGTCCTCTCTAAGGCTGCTCCCACCCCTTCCTGTCACCCTTGGGAGGGAGGTTTGGATTCTCAGCCTGTCATTTACTGGCTCTGTGACTCTTGGCAGGCAATATCTCTCCTCTGGGCCTGTTTCTTCACCTGTGAAATGGGTCATTGTAAGGTTTCTGAAAGAAGCTCTCAGTACACCTTCTATTCTCTCCTCATTGCTATGAGAAAGACTTGTGCCACTGATTTAGCCCCAAGCTAGATGGGCCAGATGCACCTTGAGGGCAGGGACCTGGCACAGCAGAGACGTCTGTATCTGCCCATGCCTAGCCTGGGCCTGCCGACTTGTTGCCTGACCCACCCGAGGCAGCCATCCACCTTGTAGGTAAATGGAAAGGGGCTGTGGCAATGTCCACAGGCTCAGAGGAGGGGGCTTTTTCTCGTGGTGACAGTTGCCTGTTCTCTCCTGGCCTAGCTACAAGAACATCTACAGAGAGCTGGAGCAGAGCATCCAAGCAGCAGATGCCGTGGAGGACCTGCGGTGGTTCCGAGCTAATCATGGCCCAGGGATGTCCATGAACTGGCCTCAGTTTGAGGTAGGCAGGAAGCCCTCCCAGGGCCTTTTCTTTCATCCTTGTTCTGAGAAGGAATAGGTGGCAAGCATGGAACTGATGCTCCATATTTTAAAGATGACTTTTTACCCAGCGCTGACTGGAGCAGTGATGTCAATGAGGACTGATGGGGAGGGCGCCATGAATCAGCCCTGGAATCACGTGGCCCCTTTCAGAGCTATATGTTGAGCTGAGACAATGGTTTCAGGGCCAGGCAAGAGGGGCTGGGGCTCCACAGCATGCACAGCTGAAGAAACTGTGAACATTTATCCTGGAGGAGAGGAGCCCCTGGGGACATGGCGGGTTGGATGGATGAACAATCTTGTGAAAGAGGCCTCAGCGATGAGAGCTTAGAGCTCGTGAGTCAGAGGGGCCAGGCCTGGGCTCTGCCCCCCAGTGGAGCTGTCCAGCACCGCAGCGGGACTTCATGGGGAGCTAAGGAGAGGACAGGCTGGGCCTCGGTGAAAGACTCTTCCTGTTCTGGCATTATTTCGTGACGAACATCAAGGAAAATGTTCCTGACTGTGCCAGGACAGATTGACTAGATCAGGCAGGGTGTGGTAGCAAAGGTGAGTTGGTGCTCTGCAGTCCTGGGGGCTGTGCTCTGGCTGCAGTCACAGGCCCTGGATTCCAAGGCCTCTTCTGACACTGGCCATGTGATTTAGTCTCCCCAGCCCTCAGTCTTCCTCCTCTGGAGCCCCCTACATCTGTGCTCTGCTCTGGGATCCTAATTAGTGAAAAGGGCTGTGGGCCTAGCCCCAAATTCCATGGTCCCATCTGAGCAACTGTCTAGATTTACCAGCACTGTGCCTGGAAGGGGGAGGAGACTTTGAACCTGAGCCATTCCTCTCCCCTTTTACAATTCCTTCAAATGTCTTGGGGGTTTTCTTGTTGAGTAGCCGTGGTGGCTAATCAGCTTTGTTTGCAATCAACCTGGCTCTTGTTGCTTTCCTTTCATTGTCAAAATTTGACAGAGATCTTAGTAAATAGAATTCTTGTTTTTCTGAAATGGACATGAGGTTCTCTGCAGGGGAGGTGGAGGCCTCCCGCAGCCTCTGTGGGCCCACATGATCCCACCCAGAACTCCCATCCAGCAACCCTCTCCCCAGGGGGAGCTTGATCATTACTGCCTGCCCCAGCTTGAACCAACCTGTGCTTACTGGGTGACCTTGAAGCTCAGGCCTGAGGTCACTCCTTTGGAGAGTGAGGGGATTGGGCCAAGTGACCCCAAACAGTCCCTTCCATCTCTGCCTTTGAATCTCAGCGTGGAGCCTGGGAAGTTTGTCTTTAGCAGTCTGTGGGGTCGTTGGTTGTTTGTTTTGTTTTTACCAGCAAAGATGGCAGCTTCTCAAGGAATAGCTCCACTTTGGGAGATGCCCTGTGACCTTGGCACACTCTGTACTTTGGAGCCCCATGACCTGGCTTGGCTGAATTCAGCTATGCTGGATATAACCGCAGCTGGGTGTCTCCTGACTGGGTGCCCAGGGAACAGGAAGATCATCCATAAATTCACCTGGCCCTCCCAGCTGTATCCTCTATAGAGATTCTTCCTCCTATTCACCTGCTGCATTTTAATGATGCTCCAGAGAAATGGGTTCAAGAAACCATTTCTGCTGCCATGAGCCCTGCTGGGAAGGCTGCTGAGCTAAGATCCACCTGGGGGTGACCTTCCTTGGGATGGGGTCAGCGGCCATGCCTGCCCATACCCGCCACAAGCACTTGGTGCTCCCAGCAGAGACTTCCTGGGCAGCCAGGCCCTACCCACTCTCTGGGTGTTTATCAGCTTCTTCTATCCATTAACTATGGACAAGGAGCCAGGGCTATGGCACGACATGGACCCTTGGGACTCCTGAAGCCGTGGGGCATTAGCTAATGTCCACCAAGACACCAAGGTCCTGGGGAAGCCATCTGTTGTGCCTGCTGAGCTGGGCGCTCCGAGCCAGGGCCATTCAGGTTTCAGTCTTTCTAATGAAACGATCTTGTTTTTATGCTTTCCATGCCCTAAGGATGAAGTAAGTTCTACTATGTTCCTTTTCATGCTTTTGTTTGTCCCATGCCTTGTTTGAATGGTAGCAGCTCCCCTTCTTGTTCCCCAAATCCCAGGATGCACTTTGGCTCTCAGCTTGCTTCTCTGAGTCAAGGTCAGTGGACAGAGGGATCTGAGCAGACTGCAGACAGAAGCCTGCCAGGTGGCACTGAGAGAAAGTTGGAGAAAGTAAACTTCCTACAAAACACCTTTTTTCCCCTGAAAATGAAGTCCTTCCTAGTTGCCTCCTTCCTGCATGGGATCCAGATGAAAAAGCAGCCCTTCCCAGGGCTGCTGGGGAAAGCTCGTGACTCAGTGGTCAGAAGCTCATCATCCCGCCTCCTCAGTGAGCTACTCAGTTCCTGTTTTGGTTGGCAGCCTGAGGCTGGCTTTCACAGAGCTTGATATGGTGAGCTAGACTGCCATCAGACCAGCTTACTTACAGGCATGTGACCTTTCAGAACATCTAGTTTTAAGTCCTTTGAAACTGTGCTAAAGAGAGCTGACCCAGCATTAGGTCCTGCAGTCCTCAGGGCAGCCTCCCAACCCCACTTTGGCCTATACAAGCCTGGGCCCCTCCTGAGTCGCTCTGAGCTTCTAATGCTCCTGTGGGTCAGGGTCCTCCCCATCCCCCTTGCCAGCCGGAGGAAGCCCAGGACCCCTTCCCAAAAGGACGTTTGGAAGGGATGGGGGGATGCTTGGTTTCAGTTAGAGATTAGCAGAGATAGAGGCACCCTTTCTTCCCCATTGATGCTTGTTCATTTTTGCTCCTGAGAGTGTGGGAGGCCCAGGTGAAGAGTCCCTGTTCAGGGGTCTCTCCAGGACCCTCTTAGCACTGAAGCTTTAGGAGTCTGTGCATGCAACTCTCCCATTTCCATGTTCCTTTCAAGTCTGCTGTGCTTCTGTCTTGTCTGTACCTCGGAATATGCATGCTGTCTCCTGAGTGGAAGCCATTTACTTCTGCCTGGCATGCCTGGTTCCTGGCCAGGTGCCCAGCACATAGTAGATACTTAACAAAGGCTCATGGGTTTAGCGTGGGAAATGGTGTAGTCCCCATATAAAGGAGGAAGGTCATTGCCTCAGGCTGGTGTGCCCCATCCTCACAGGGTCCACCTGCATGTATAGTGTGGCCCTTTGGCCTGGCAGGGTTCATCCTTGGTATTTAGAAGGAGGCTTTTATTGACCTGAAGAGCCTGAGCAGAGCCAGGGCATCCAGTCTCCCTGTTCTCTTTGGGGACTCCCACTATAGTCTACATACTTTGTAAACCTGGAGGCCTCAGGAACAGATGAGCAGTTGGTTGGGCTAAAGGGAGGCGTCAGATCTGACTTCTCATCCTGAAGAGACTCCCTGCCCAGGCTGGGGGTAAACTCATCCGAACAGAACGTCTAGAAGCTGCCAGTAGGACTTGAACCTAGGACTTCAAGTGCCAAGGATAGCTCTCCTACCTCATTGTTATCAACAGTGATTGTAATACTGGGCCAAAGGACGGGGAGGAGAAAATGATTGTCCTGTGCTGGAGGGAGGGCCTATCCCTCCCTCTCTCTGGGTCCTGAGTCCTGTTTGACATGTCCTGCAACTCTGCATGGAAAGCTGGTCCGAAAAGTCCCAGCACTGTAGGCTCCCAGCTGCCCATCAGGTGTTTTAAGTGGGTTAGGTCACTTGACATCCTGTTGTACCCAGAATTGGGGGCAAGTTTGAGCCCAACTCCTTCCAGCTTTGTTTTCCTTCTCTGTGGAATGGCCCTGCTTGGCTGGCATGTCCATGCTGGCAGACAGCTCTTGGTAAGCCCTGAGGTGCTGTAGAGTGATGGCTGTTCTGTGGTGCTAAGGGAGAGAAGGGAAACTGAGAACAAGGAGTGAGGGCAGATGTCAAGTGTCTCTTCTGTATAAAAGCTTCTCCCTTCCCTTCCTGCTCTGCTTGCTGTCCAGGAATGGTCTGCAGATCTGAATCGGACACTGAGTAGGCGGGAGAAGAAGAAAGCCTCAGATGGTGTGACTCTGACAGGCATCAGTCAGACAGGCGACCAGGTCCTGCCCAACAAACACAGCAGGTGAGCTGAGATGTGGGCACTGGACCATGACACAGGGCTCTGAATGTCCAGATCCTGGAACAGGAGGCAAGAGTGGGGACAGCTTGGTGCTTCATTACCTCCACAGAGCCTAGTGGTCTATGGGCATCCTCCGTGGGCACTGGGATGCTGAAAATATGCCAGGGTGGCCTTCGGGGGTCTAGACCTGGGTTGAAAAAGCCAAATCCCAAAAGCACCTTAACTGTGCTCGCCCTTCCCCCCGGGGGGATCAGATGCCAGTAAGTGATTCAGGATGGGGCAGGGCCCCTGCTTCCTTTGGGGGTCTCTGATAATGATGGCATTTTGTGTACAGTTTCCCTTGCTGCCCCACTGTTGCCTCTGGACATTCCTCACTTCTGAATGAGTCAGTGACTTGATGGGGGTAGAAAGTTGGCCTTGCCCTCTTGTCCAGAGCTGCCTAAGGATGGCAGCTAACTGTCCTAAAAGCATGACATAACCCTGAGAATAACGGAGTGTGTGCTGAGGGTGGTCACGCCTCTTGTGATTTTGGGAAGGCTGTGCCTCCTCACCCCCCGGCTCCCCACCACCACCGCTGGGTCTCGTTGGGCCTCAGAGAGCTGACTGCTCTGGAGAGGGCTGAGAAGCCCCTTCCTTCAGCCCCTAATGATAGGGGCAACCAAGAATGACTGCCAGTCACAGTTAACTTTCCATGCCCACTGGGGGGGAGAAGTCTATGCTTTTCAGTTCACCTTAGGTATAAGGCACTAGAGATGTGAAAATGAAAAAAAAAAATTGGTTTCCCCTGCCCTTGAGGGGGGAGGGGGATATGACAAGGACCAACTGGAAGGAACAGCCCTGAGGGAAGAAGATCACTCCTGCAGACATGGGTGTCATGCTGCTGGAGCTCAGGGGTCTCTCACAATCTCTGGTTGTGGTTCACTCCTCAAGCTCGGCTTCTGGCTCGAGGTAGTGCTTGACTTCTGGAGCCTCTGGGCCTTAGGCACTTAGTAACAAGACCCTTAGCTCCTCTGGGCCTCAGTTTCTTCAGATATAAAAGTAATAAAACCTCTATCCCTTGCCTCATGAAGTGTTTGTGAAGCTCCTGTGAGCTCAAGGTTGTAAAGCAGGGCTCCATTCTCCCTGTTTTCCCACCTCTCTGAGCAATTCTATCAATTGAAGGCGCTCAGGCCAAGCCTCCAGGGTCTCCAGAGGACTTGGACCTGCTTTCCTAGGCTCTCTTCCTGGCAGATACCATAGTGACTGGGTTTGTGTGCCTCAGTGGGAGGGCAGCCCTGGACCCGGGATGTTCAGGAGAGCATGAGGTCACTGAGGTCTGAGCTGCTTGGGACCCTGTGCTGGGCATTGGCTTCCAAAGGTCTGACAAGAGCTGCCTCTCCTTGGTTCCACCAGACAGACTTAGGAGCACCTGGGGAGTGGGTGGGGAATAGGCCTACATCTGATCTGCATAACCATCCCCAAGCAGGAAGGGCTTTCAGCAAAGCGGTAGATAAGGCCCCCTGCTGAGGCATTGCTAACCCTTGGAGGGAGGCCCTTCCTGGCTAGAGAAAGATCTGCCCCACTCAGATACCCCAAATAGTGCCAGCTGGCTTAGTCACTCACCAAAGTTAGCCTTTATCACATCTGTAGCCCTCCAATCCCCATTCCTGTTTCCCAGTGCTTCTCGCCAAGCCTGCCCCCACCCCATGAGGTCTACCCACTGAGGGACTGCGCCCTGGGTGCTGCTGCAGCCCAGGTTGGGGGTGGATGGGATGCTGCTGAGGGCAGCTCTCACCTGTCAACTCCATTCTGGGGCAGCATGTGCATCTGCTCTGGGAAGACGTAAACCAACTGGTCTCTGTGTGGGATGGAGGCTTCCCCTGTGAGCATGAAGCTGACATGTGGGTGAGGGCCTTCTTGGGTCCCCTCCCCCTTCTCTGCAGAGCCTGGCACAGCCCGTGTCATCTGCGTGAACTGCCTCCCAATGAGGCAGGGTCACCTGGCTGCTTTTTCTTTCCTAAATAGTAACCTTAGTGTCCAGAGTGACACAGTACAGTCAGTGCAGTCCCAGTCAAGTTACAACCCCTTTGAGGACGAAGACGACACGGAGAGTACTGTCAGTGAGAAGGAGGACAATAAACGGAAAACGTTGGTGAAAGAAAGTTTGCCATTCTGTCTTCCTCCTCCTTGCGCTCTCTCCTGCGCTCTCTGCGCTCTCTCCACTCAGGGCTTCCCAGGGTGGGGGCGTAGTGGCACTCCACTGCATGAAGACTCTCGTGCACCTAACATGTCTTTCTTCCTCTTTGTTCTCGGTCGACCCCTGGGCTCTTCAGGCAGCCCCCAGGCCGGCGCTGGCTAACACCATCACAGGGCGCTTCATCCTTGTCCTCCTTCTAACCACAGTTTAAATGCCAAGCCCACCCTGGACCCAGGGAGGGTGGCCACTCTGCTGGCCAATGTCTGCTGCAACTTGGCTTTCCCAGTGGTCTCTGCTGAGGGAGGTCCCTGAAGGTGCTCCCAGGCTCTTGCTCTGTCCTTGGCATATTTTCTTGGCTCTGATTTTGAATGTGGCTTGGATGTTCCCCTTGAGTTTGGCGTCTCTCCCCTTCCTGCTCTCCCTCCCCTCCAGGCTACCATGAGGGCCATAGAAGGCATGACCCCCACCCCAGCCCCAAGCTCTGGGTCTGCCCTGGTAGTGGGTGGGGGCCCCGGGCACTCGCCACAGGTCTGCTCACCCCATGTCCACCAGCCCTGGAAAGAGAAGAAGTAATGGAACATTTCTTTTCAGTGTCAGCAGCTATGAGAAAACGCAAAGTTACCCAACCGAGTGGTCTGATGAGGAAGCCAACAATCCATTCTCCTCCACGGATGCCAATGGCGACTCTAACCCATTTGACGACGATGCTACCTCTGCGACCGAGGTGCGGGTGCGAGCCCTCTATGACTATGAAGGCCAGGAACACGATGAGCTCAGTTTCAAGGCTGGTATGTTGATTTCCACCCCCTTGGTCAAGCACATGAAACAGGCTCTTTTCCTTGACTCTGGGATCCTTTGACTGTCTCTGGGAGTATGACTCTTGGTCTTCTAGATCTGAATCACTGCCCTGCATATCAGGTTTTATCAGCTAGTTGATACAAAGATTTTTTTTTTTCAAATTTAGTTTTCCTCCTTTTCCTACATCTGGTGGGTTAGTGGTTAGAGCTGAGGAAATCATCTGAATTCAAACCCAAACTTAAACCTGAGCTGTGTGACCCTGGGCAAGTCACTTAACCTCTGTTTGCTTCTATTTTCTCAGCTATAAAATGCTCATTGCAGCATCAGACCCGCCCCCCCCATGCCATTGTTGTGGAGATTAAATGAGATAATAGCTGTAGAGTGCAGTGCCCAGGCTGTGGCACACAGTAGGTACTCTAGAAGTGCTCATTTCCATTCCCCTTACCTTACTGCATTAGTTTCATTCCTGCAGATTTGGTTAGAGTTCTGTCACTTTTTGCTCTGGTTCCGGATCGTCCATGTAGCCTTACTGGTTAACAATGTGACTCTGTTTCTCCTCAGACCGAGTGTCCGTTTGGAACTAATGGTGACACTTTGACTTTATGACAGCTGAGAGTAGAGGGCCCCAGACTCAGGGTGAGGTGCTCACAAACCACAGTCCTCAAGTTTTCTTCCCTTGCCTCCAGGAGCACCAAGCAAAGTTCTTTCCTTCACTGCTCACCGAGGATTTCTTTGCCTTGTTTCCCCCAGGAGATGAGCTGACTAAAATTGAGGATGAAGATGAACAAGGCTGGTGCAAAGGACGTTTGGACAACGGACAAGTCGGCTTGTACCCAGCAAATTATGTAGAAGTAATTCAGTGAGCCTGGAGGAAGCCATCTTGACGTGCTGCATTCACTGTGGGCCCCTGGACAGACGTGTATGTGCACGCGTGTGCGTGTGTGTGTGTGCGCGTGCGTGCGTGTGTGTGTGTGTGTACACATGCATCAGTGCCAACAGACACGCACATGGTGTCGAGAATGTACATATTCCTTTTCATGCACAGGATGATGATGGGCTTCAGGGGAGTGTGCCCTTGGAGACAGACAAGTTGGTCGTGTCACTGGGGGTTTGTGAAACCCTCTTCCTGGCACAGATCTGGAGGTCTGAAGGTGAAGGCAGTACAGCCAAGAAATACCCAGAGTCCTCTTCTCCCTGGCTACCTTTCTTATCATGGATCTGAGTAACCCTTCCCACATCTTTCTCCTCCAATGAAGTGGTGGGTTCAGCTGATTTCTTTTGTGTAATTGATTCTTTTCCTGTGTCATCTGTATCTCAAATTAAATTTGCAGTTCATTTTCTTAGTGATCCTTCTGAGATCTGTTTTATTTCAAGGCTCTGTACAGTCAGACTTCTTTGTACACCATGTTGTTCTCCTGTTCACGTGTACTTAAATCATGGCGCCAGTCTCTGCACACGGCTCTCCAGCCGAGGAGGGCCATGGCCGAGCAGCTGTGCTGCTCCCCAGCAGCCACAGGTGGAGGTGACACCTGTTGTGTGGATCATGGCGAGATCAGAAAATAGTACATTTGCCTCTCTTGACATTTAGATGTGAGTTTCTAAAATAGTCTTAAGTAGCACTCAAAAATTCAGAATATTTCAAAGCTATTTCCACTATAGGATTGCTTCAGGCTCCACTCTTTGCTAGTTGATCAACAATTTTGTCAGTGATTTGGAAGGTTCAAAGGACATTTTCCAGGAAATGCAACTGTAAAATCAATTAAGAAGCTTTTATTAGCCTCTCTGTCATAGTGTATATGTGTATATATTATTTGATATTCAGAAAATCTAAAGAGCATGTCTGCTGTTTTAAAATTAGCTGAAAGATTTTTGTGGATCTGATTTTGAGACTGCTTGATGACTGTTAAATTAAGGCATATTTAAATCTGCTTGGTGGATCCCTAAGCGTTCCACCGTACTGTAGTGGATGTGGCCTCTGATCACATCCCCAGAAGGAGGGCTCAGTGGAGTCCCGGAAGTGACTGGGGCTCCCACTGTAGATTTAGCAACAGTCCCTCTGTGGGTTCTCGTAGCAGAACACTGTAAAAACCTGCTCCATCTTGTACACTTGTATGTAACATTGTACCAAAATTGTCTGTTTGTGATCAATGGAAAACTAGGTCTTCCCCATAGCCAAGGGTTGATCGCTGCCAGGTAAGCTGCTGTGTTCCTATGTAGGAAGCTGCACTGGCATTACTTTGGGGGGACAGGGAGAAAGTCTTTATTTTGTATAACCAAAATACCGTAGGCATTGCTCAGCTGCGCTCTTTGCTTTAGGAGATTGTAGGGTATATATTCACGGAACATTTCCTACGAGTCTGAATACCTCTGCTTGGAGCGGATGTGTCTGTCATGAGAACTTATCGTCATAATTATTCATCCACAAGCTAAAGATTTGCCAAAAAATTGTCAAAACCTCAGTTTTGGAGTCTCTTTGAAATGCATATTTTAGAAAACCAATAAACTCTTAATCTCATGAGCATGAGAGTCCCTTTTTCTTGGGCCTTGGGTTTGAACTTAACCTGGTTGGTTTATACTTCACCTCGCCAGTGAGAAATAGGGGGATTCTCCCCACTGTAGGCCACTTGCCGTAGAAGTGAGACTCATTAGGGTAGATCTGGAATGGGGTTTCCTGGGAGTGGGGCCATCCAGAGGAAGGTGATGGACCTGCTGTCCTCTGCCTGTGGCCAGTTACATCTAGAATAGGTCACTGAAAGGCCACTTGAAGGGCCTTGACCTGTCTCTTTTGAGATATCTCCCTACATCCAATCTTGAGGATCTAGAATTGTATATTTGGGTATCATTTGTATGGTGATGGAAGTTAAACCCATAGAGTCTGCTGAGCTCACCAAGAGGAGAGTGGAAATGAGAGAAAGGCCCCCAGCCTTGAGGATCTCTGACTCTGCAGGGGAATGCCAACAGAATGGTGTGATGAGTCTACCAAAGGGCCTAAGAAGGAGGGAGCAGGAATCAGGAGAGACTGGAGTCATGGAACCACGAGGGGAAGGGAGCCAAGAGGGGGTAAGGATGTGGACTGAGAAAAGGCCCCCACATCCAACAACTGGGAGGTCACTGGTGACCAGAGTTAAGTAATGAGGCAGGAAGCCAGATTGCAGAGGAATTAAGAAGTGAGCAAAAGGGTGTACAGGGGAACGGGTATAGATGGCTTGTTATGGGATTTTGTCTGAGAAAGGGAGACAAGATATGGAATGACAGGCTGAGGGGATGGTAAGATCTAGTGAAGGGTTTTTAAAAAGAGGGAGATTTGGGCATGTTTGAAGGTCATAGGGAAAGAATCAATACTGAGAATCGGAAGGTGAGAGAGTGAGGGGCCTTGTGATTATCAGAGCTCAGAGTAAAGGAGGAGAGTGGGAGGGATGATGCCAGAGGAGTTTGAAACGAAGAGACTACTAGAGGAGTTTCCCGTTGAATGGTTTTCCTTTTGTCTAGACAGAAAGAGGACTGGTCCTTGGGGAAGGGGAGAAGGCAGTTGTGAAGAGGCTTCAGAAGAAGAGAGAAGTGTGCCCAAGGCACGCCAGCGAGCAGATGGCAGGGGGATTCTGGGCCAAGGTTCGGCAAAAGGCAAGATGGGGGTGGGGCTCGGCCACCCAGAGGAGAGGACGGTGGAGAGCACGAGGGTCAGAGAGGGAGGGTAGTGAAATCAGAGGCAGGGGGATGGCCTGAGAAAAGGACCATGGAGCAGAAGGATGGCAGCTGGCATGAGGGTTTGGGAAGGGTCTGGCAGAGGAAGAGACAGAAGGGTGACAGGAGGTGGTCATTATTGATAACACCATGCATTTGTCTGCAAAGTGCTGCGTAAATAAATACATATTAAAGTATTTTACCTCACTGCAGTCCTGGGAGTGCTGTTATCCCCATTTTACAGGTGAAAACTGAGGCAGGCAGCAGTTTAATGACTTGCTCAGGATCCTACAAGTAAGTGAAGGAGGTCCAATTTCCGTTTGTTTCTGCCACTTCACAGCATTTTAAGCTGTCTCTCTTAAAACTCCATTTAAGAAGTTAAATACTTGAAGATCCAACACATGACCACTCCTTCAGGTAACTGGAGGAATAGGAGATGGGATTTAAGATGAGGAGTTGAGGGGTTGGAGAGTTTGTTGTTTGGTCATTTTTGGTCACCTCTGACCCTTTTTGTCCCCATTTAGGGTTTTCTTGGCAGAGATACTGGAATGGTTTGCCATTTCTTTCTCCAGCTCGTTTTGCAGATGTATAAATAGAGGCAACCAGAGTTAAGTGACTTGGCCAGGTCACACTGCTCCTCAATATCTGAGGCTGACCTTACTGAGGTAACTCCCTCTGCAGCCCCTCTCGCTGGGGCAATATTCACTCAGGCCTTAGGCCCCGCTCCCGTGGCACTCTCTGGGGCATGTCACCCTACTCTTCCTGGGGAGTTTGAGGACAATGATGTCCCCTAGTGTCCAGGTCAGAGTTGGGGAGGAGGAAGACAGTGCTTGAGGCCAGTAGACCACAGCCACCATAACACTGTGAGCTTCCAAGGGGGAGAGATGGCTGTGTAGTGGTAGTCTGGATGTGGTAGAGGGGAACAAGCCGTCATCCACATCCCCCTTCAGGACCACTAGGGGAACAGCTAGGGATGAGGAACAGCTGCCCTAGTTTCAGCAGTGTTTTTTAGGGGGGACCGAGTCTCGGTGCAGACCAGTGGATGGACAGAACATGAGAACAAGGAGAAGGGAGAGATGAAGATAGAAGACGCCTCCCAGACATCACGGGGGGGGGGGGGGGAGGGGGGAGGTGGTGGGAGGGGCACCGGCAAGCCCTGGGGATGAGGGACTCCAAAGGGAGTCTCGGGGATGGTTTGCTCCAGGGTAGCCAGCCATGGATTAGATGATGCTGGAGGGGTAAGAATGTGTTCAACAGTAAGACTTATATCAAATGACTTTCCTTTTCCACAAGGTGGGTGAGGAAGGAGAAAGGGAGAGAATGTGGAAATCAAAAGTTTTAAAAAATGGATGTTTTTACATGCAGCTGGGAAATAAGATATGCAGGCAGTGGGGTATAGAAATCTATCTTACCCTACAGGGAAAGAGAAGGGAAGGAGATAGAAGGGGGAGGGATGATAAAAGGGAGGGCAGATTGGGGGAAGGGAAATCAGAATACACACTGTCTTGTAATGGGGGAAGGGGACAGAAGGGGAGAAAATTTGGGACTCAAAGTCTTATGAAAGTGAATGTTGAAAACTAAGATAAATTAAAATGTGAAAAAAGAATGTTCATCACAATGGGGGTCGTACTGGGTAACGAAATGAATCTCTTATCATTTTCAGGGACTATGGTTGCCAAGCAAGGCCCCAGGGGGAGGGAGGGACTTTCCTTAGGCGCCTTTCTGACCGTGTCACTGCCCTCCTCCACAGGCTCTTTGTGATCTCTAGGATACATCAGTTCACTTGTTTAGCTTTTCGGGTCCCTTCACACCACCCTCATTGCACATGATGCTGTACACCCTAACAATCTGGGCTGGTCGACCTCTCTGTGCCTCGTCCACAGAATTCCATCTGCTGTGTCTGGACCTTTTCGCTGCCAGCTCTCCCTGCCTGCAGTGCCCTCCCTCTTTGCCACCACCCAATGAAATCCCTCATTTCCCTCAAATGCAAATGCCCAGCCGCCCTTCCAAGCCTCCTTGTATTTTCTTCACTTTGAATGTGATTCTGTCAGTACTTGGAGCTTTTTGAGAGTAGAGGTGTATCCCCACACTGTCAATGCTAGGCACATAAGAAGTGTCTAATAATAGATGCCCCATGATGGATCAATCACCTATCCAGGCCAAGACACTATGGTGATAAAAGGATTCAAGAACTTGTCAGACAAGAGCGGAAGTGAACAAGCTAAAAATGTCTCACCCAATGATGGGAGACCTGGGGCAGGGATGTGGAAGCCGCTGATCCTGTGGACAAGAGATCAAGCTGATGACTATGCTTGCCCTCAGGATACGAAAGTAAGAAAAATAGGTTGAAATCTCTGAGGACTGAATTTCAGCTAGACTTTAGGCAAGGTTCTGAATAAGAGCCCTTCCAAAACAGAATGGGCAGCCCCCCATGGCCATGGGAGGTTTTTGTGCAAAGGTGGGATGACCCACTTATTTGTTAGAAGGGATTCCTGTCCAGGCAGCCAGAGTTTGAGCCATAAATGACCCTCCCCTCCTCTCTCCCCCCACCCCCAAGGTCCTTTCTGCTTTGGGCTCCTTCAAATTTTATTTGGATCATTCAGGTCCACTTGCAGTCTCGACTAGACCTATTTCTTGAGCCTACTTAGGAGCCAAAAGCTCCCCCAAATTCTGTCGAGTTTTCTTACTGGAGTGGCCTTTGAGAGCTCAAGAGGGAAGGCTGTATTTGAAGGAATCTTCATTCCCTGGAGCTCCAGCCATCCCCTACCACCTGAGACCCACAAAGATGGTTTTCAGGAAACCTTGAGGAAAGGTTGGGCACGTGGTCAGCCCTACTTGGCTTGGGATAGCAAAGAAACATGTTTTTTTCCAATAAGGCAGGAGAAAGAAAAACTGCTTATTGATTAAAAAAAAAATAACCAAAGATGCTAGACTGTAAAGCTTGTTGACCTGAAAACTTGGTTAGAGAAAAGGCAACAGGCTAAATGCATACATTTTATGATTTAATTAATCAATTCCCTATAAAGATAATGGTTACATAGCGCTATGGAGCCAGGATCAGAACTGACTGACTTAGTACAGAAATTGACTGTCTTAAGTACATTTTGCCATGAGAAAGGAGTTCTCTTAGATAAACACATTGTAAACCAAGTAGCGTCAGTTGGATTTTATGATCCCAAGCTATGGGCATCTTCTTTCTGAAGCATGCCTCTGTGATTTAAGATAAGGAAAAAGTCCCATCACCCAGGTGACAGATATCCTGTCCTAAACAGGCCTGAAGTTACAACTCAAGGTATCTGCATTTTTCCTTATCACTAAAATGTCAGAAGAAGGGTCTTGTTTGCCTGACATCAAAAGGTGTCCTCTAAGTTAAACAAAGGGGGACTATTAGGTCCAGGCTCTTAATTCAAACTTTGGCCCTTATTAGAGTTCAAAATTTATATTAAATATTATCAAGCTATTTAATATTATCAAGCTAGAAGGAAACTTGGAGGCCATTGAATCAAATTCCTCCTTTTACAGGTGAGGAAATAGGCCCAGAGTTTAAGTGACGTGGCCAAGGTCACCCAGGTCCTTGGACTTCAAATCCAATGATGTCTTTATTACCTCACATCATATTTCCCCAGTGCTCTGAGCCAAAGCCTCGGCCAAAAAGACTCTTGGAACAATCTCTCCAGAACTGATTGTCCAGTTCTACAAACATTGTTAAACCATGGCATACAAGGTGCTGTGCCAAGCCTTCTCACCCTTTCCAAGATCACACTTGAGTGACGTGCTGTGGGCTCATTCATTTCAGGGCTAATGTCAAAGAAGGGAAGACTGGACTCCCTGCCAGATGACTATTCCAAGGGCCAACGCTCCCCTGAGCAACCTCCATCTGGGCTCTGACCTCCCCTTCCCAGACCAGGGGATGGGTCCAGCCATCTACAGACTGGTAGAGCAAAGCCAGAGTCCAGCAGCTTAGAGCAGCCCAGCCACCTTGAACCAGGTGACAGCTTCCAGTGCATTGAGTCCCACACCTCCACCAGGAGCTTCTGAGCATACCGAGCAGGAGAGTGACCAGAAGGCCTGTGACCCTGGAGTCAGAGCCCTCCTCTGATGAGTTAAAGCCGAGCCTTGGTGGCCTTGCCTGGCTCAAGGGCTCTGGTGTGGAGAGCGGCAGAGCCTTCCAGCACCTCCACTGTTTACTTTTGAGAGGCAGAGCAGTGTAAAAGAGAGGGTACTGGCTTGTGAGGTCAGAGGACTTGGGTTAAAAACCGGCTTGGGTACTTGATTGTAAGCTGGCCATGTTAGTTAGGCTTTCTGCACCTCAGGTTCCTCATCTGTAGAAAGATCCTTTCAATCCAGAGTTCTTAACCTGGGGTATGTGAATTTGTGTGTATACATATGTGTATTTTGATAGGTGTATTTAAATACAGTTGTCTTTTTGCATTGCAAAACATGGTTCCAAGGAATCCCCCAGAGCAAACTTAGGGGGACTGTGAACTTGGAGGGGGAGAAATGATCTTTGTTTTCACCAGCCTTTGGGGTCCTATGTGACCCTCTGATTCTGAGGAGGGCTCCATGGGCTTCCTGAGCCTAGCTGAGGTGTGTGGTACCTGGGACAAACCCCTGCCCTCCAACTGTTTCAGCAGTGAATCCGATTCGGGCAGGTAAGTATTGCCAATATTGTAGGACACCATGCAGCACCACGAAAGGAGGGTCACTGGTCTGGGATTCACATTTGGGATCTAGTGTGGCTCTTCTACTTATGAGCTGTGTGACCTTGAGCCAGTTACATGCCCTCTCCGGGTGAGAATGGCAGAGCTGGACTGTCCAGTTCTGACATTTCGCACAAGGGCTCTGAATAGAAAAACTTTCTCTATTTTCTCTTGCCAACAGTAGCTGGGAAGCCTGCCCAGGTGCCCAGGTGCCCAGGAGGGAGGCTCCATGAGACCCCCTGGTGGCTGATTGAGTTTGGTGTTGAGGGTAGATCAGTGCAGCCTGCGGGTGAGTGCCTACAAGGAGACAAAGCATAGGGCCTTCCCTCCAGGGAATTATGTTCTGTAAGGAGCGCCCCCATTTGGGAGCGGTGGACAGGAAGGGACTTTGATATGGGCAGCGCCAGGGATGGAGCCAGAGCAGAGTCCAGTGATGGGACAGGGGAGATGACCAGATGCCTGTGCAAGCCTGGAGGTTCAGGGAGACGGCTAGGGTGAGGACCCAAGGCAGCTCAGCTCACAGCTGAGAGACAGGAGAACATGGGATAGCAGGGATCTCAGAACACTGAATGTCAAACCTGGGAAGTAAAGGTGGGGTGCCTATATCCCATGTGACAGATGAGGAAACTGAGGCCCAGGGAAGGGAAGAACGTGACCCAGAGTCACACAGCACACAGGCAGCAGGCTATGATTGGCACTGAGGAGCTCTGAGTTCAGGGGGATGCGTCCAACTGGCCAGGGAGCCTCCTGGATTGATGGTGGGCCTTGAAGTCTGGGCTGCCCAAGGCCAGACTCTTTGGGACCCAGCGCACTGGGTCCCACAATACAGTCTCCAGGCAGTCAGTTGGGAAGAACAGAGGGCAGGCAGGGCCCAAGCACATCTCCCTTGTAAGCCTCTGTTTCTGAGAGGTACTTGTGAAAGCACCACTCCTGGGAGAGCTGTGAGGGTCTGGCAGGTGGGATTATCAGCAGAACACTCACTCCACAGAGTCCTAGGACCTAGACCCAGGGCTGGAAGGGACTGCTGGGACTATGGAGTCCAACTCCCTCATCTGACAGAGGAGACACCAAGGCACAGAGACGTGACACGTCACACAGGCAATTATGGCTGGGACTGGACCCACACTGATCCCCAGGCAGGATTAGGGCAGCCTGTGACCCCTGGGCAAGGAGCCTGCCAGGGTGGTGGAATGGAATGGAATAGGCACATTTGGTGTCTTTACCCCAACATAACTCCAAGAGAATCTTTTAGAATCTCCCATTGTGAGAACCTAGGGATAGAGGAAAACCCAGAATGTAAACAGGTGGTGATAGACCCTGGCTCACAGGAGAGGACACACATCAGCTCCACCATCTGCTTCCTGGCAGTGCCAGAGTCTGAGGAGGCATCTGGGCAAAGCAGACAAGAATGGAGATGCGTGCATACTTGGCCCAAGTCTCTTCTTGTTCAGACTCCGGGATGGGCAGAAGCCTGACATCCTGTGAGCTTTGGGCTCAGAGGTCTGGGGGGTCACCCCCTCATCTGTAAAGTATGAGCTAGAGGCCCCCTGGGATCTTCTCTATTCTTATGGCTCCCCCACCCTCATCACCCCCCACCACACACACGTACATGTGTACAATCACAGTGACTCCTGTCAGGCTGTCTCTATACCATCTTGAGTACACACTCAAGTCAGCATCTATTAAACGCTCACCATGTGCCTGGCATTGTGTTGGGCACTGGGGCCACTAAGGGGTGCTGCAGTGGATAGAGTAGGGAAGACCTGAGTTGACATTCAACGTCAGACACTGATTAGCTGGTGACCCTGGCCAAGTCACTTCACCCCGGCCTGCCTCAGTTTCCTCAACTGTAAATTGGAGATAATAATAACACCTCCTTCCCGGGGTTGTTGTGAGGATGCAATGAGACAATGTTTGTAAAGTACTTGCAAACTTTGTGATTGTAGTCAAGGAATGACTTAAGATTTGCAGAGCAGTTTACAATCCCTGGAGCCTTACAATCACCTTGGGGAATAGCTGCTATCACTCCCATTTTACAGATGAGAAACTGAGGCCTAGACCATTGATGTGACTTGCCCAGAATCACACAGCTAGTAAGCGTTAGGGGTCATGCCTTCTCAGTAAGTAGTCCTCTTAAAGAGCTAACCGATGTTAATTGATTACTACTAATATCTAATCAAGATAGACCTGGCCCTCTATCCACTGAGGCCCCCAACTGCCTCAAACCTTCAATATAAATGTTAGCGATTGTTTTAATTATTTTCCAGGTGGGGAAAGAATGAGCCATAGCTCGTTGGAGGGAAGTGACTTGCTGTTGCAGGGAGAGACCTGAGAGATATGCTTGTTGACTCCCAATCTCACTTTACAGCTAGGGAAGCTGAGACCCAGAGGGGGAAGTCATTAGCCCAAAGTCCCACAGCAAGTTCAGATATTTTAGTCGATCAAAATTCCTTCAAGTGGAAAGAAAGCACTGTAGTCAACAGAAATTCCATCTAAGAGGACAGGCTTTCACAGGATTATTGGGGGTGAGATCAGGGAGAGATATGACTCGATTCTCCCATTTTACAGAAGGGAAGGCTGAGATCCACAAAGGGTTTTTGCCCAAGATCTCCAAGGAGCCAGGCAGAAGCAGAGAAGTTTCTACATCCTTCTCAGGGGCTGAGCCACTGGGCTTTCCTAAGTCTTGACTCCCTCAGGCCAGCATGACTGCGTTCTGGCCATTGGAGAAGGCCCACATCATTGTTACCTGTTCCCAAGTTCAGTGTGTAAAAGCCAAAATAAGCAGAGCATGAAGACGTCTCAGGTACATGGTGTCCCAGGGCAAGAAGCAGGGGAAAGGCTTCAGAAAAACTTCAGGAAGGTAGATGATGCAGAAAAATGGATCTGTGGGTCTGTGTCTCCCAGGATTCCCCTCTCCTCCTCTCCTTCCTTCTTACCTCCATCATTTCTGAATATCCCCATCTCCCTCCTGACCCCCATGGGCCTGCCCGTGTAACAGAGTACAACAGCTGACCCCACTAACAGAGCACAGTGCAAGCCTCAGCGCTGGGGGTATGGAGAAAGTCTCTGATGGTGGAGACAACAGCTAAACCACTAGGTGCAAACACTGGAGATCAGAGAGACACAAGACACTGGAATTAAGAAGACTGGGCTAAAACTTCCTGTAGAAGGTGGGGTTTTAGCTGGGAAATCAGGAGGGGCAGACAGGAGGGAGAATGTTCCAGGCACTGAGGGGCAGCCAGGGGAAAGGCTCACAGTTGGGAGGAGGACCTTAAGGGAGAAAAAGTAAGGGCAGTGTCCCTGGAGTTTAATGGTGTGTGCTCTGAAAAGACAGGAAGGTGAGATTGCAGGTAATCAGGGGCTTTGCGTTTGAGATGGAACTTTTTGGATTTGCTCCTGGAGGCCATAGGAGCCCCTAGAGTTTATTGGGTATTGATATGGTTGGGCCTGCCCTTGAGCCTGCACCAAGCTGGGGGCAGGATCAGAGGACAGAAGGGGCGTATTGGAGGGATGCTGGAGAGGTGAACTCTACGGGCCTTGGTGACAGCTTGGCTCTGGGGGATGAGAGATGGTGAGGAGCTTAGGATGACTCCTCAGTTGGGAGACTGGGAGACTGGGAGGATGGTTGTGCCCTCTGCACCAGCAAGGAAGATGGGGAGGGGGTGAAAGAAAGATGGGTTCTGTTATGGACATGTTGAATGAGTTTTAAGGTTTCTGCTGGACATCTGTCTCTTCTAAGTGTAGCTCCTTTTATCCAAGGAGTTGGAGTACAGCAGATATAGATGCCTGCAGGATTGACCAAAATCAGAATATTCTGATCTAAAGACCACTGGAGATTTTGACTGCTGCAGGAAAAGTTTCCCTCTCTCCAGTGATGTCTCATGAGAATCAAGAGGTGTGAAAACACACATAGCGATCAAGGGCCACAGGGGGCATCCACGGATCCCAGAGTGGGTCCCTCTGACAGCCAAAAGGCCCCAGCCTGCAGGCAAGAGAGTGAGTCTGTCGTCAGCTGTGCTGCTTCACCAGTGACTGTTGGGCTGGTGCTCTGGGGCTCATGGGCCCCAAAGTGGGTGAGGGACAGCGCACCCCTGATTTAAGGGGAGGCTTTGCTCCCCTGTTCTCCCCGTGCCCTCTCAATAAATAGCCCTTTTAAAAAGCAGTTATTAATAGTATCTGCTCAACCGGCAAAAAAACTGAAAGTGAGGTACTTGCGCTAGATTTCATTGGTATGACGGATTTCAGCTGAGTCATGAGCAGCTTCAGAAGGAACTTCCTTCAGGGAAGGCCTCGGGAGGAACAAAGGCAGTAGGTGGCTTTGGGGCTGATGAGATGTCCCCCAGCCCCCAGGGATGGAGATCTGTGGATTTTCTCTTCTCTGTGGGTGAAAGCACTCACAAGTTACTATTTGTCAAGTTCAGAGTAACACAACATTAATTTATTCTTTAAATGAGATGACTAAGGGCCTTTCCAGCGCTGACTGTGATCTCAGGGTCCAGTGGAATATGAATGTGGAAGGAGTTTGGAAACTAAAGTGCCACACACACCCCCAGACACAGACACACACACACATCCACACACCCACACACAGACACACACACACACACAGACACACACCCACCACCACCGCAGAAATCCATGGGACTCTCAGGCATTTCCTTTGAAGGGAATGTAGCCAGTAAGAGGGTGGGTCCCCACACATACATGGGTGCTTGGCACTTTTTCTAGTACTAACTAAAGTCCACAAGTGTTGTCATCCAAGGCAAAGTTCAAGACATGGTTTGTTTTTTCTTTCCCATTTTATGATATTGACTGTGCAGGTAGGTCAGAGATCCAGGCACAGTCCATGTTGCCCATGTTGGGGCTTCTGTCCCTAAACAGAGCTGATAATCTGCCTGGTTGCTTTCCTGCTTTCATTCCTGATGTACCACATAGAAAAACCACATTGGCAGCTGAGTGGATTGGTGGGGGAGAGGCTAGAGGCAGGGAGGTCAGTGAAAACATTTGCTTTGCAGTTTAGGTGAGGTGATGAGGGCCTGAGGTCAGGTTTTGGTTGTGCCACTAGAGAGAAGGGGATATGAATGAGAAATGAGAACACAGAAAGAGCAAAATTTAGCAACAGATTAGGTACGTGAGGTGAGACGTTAAAGATGACCTCAAACCTGGGGGACTGGGAGGATGATGGTGTCCTCAGCAGTAATGGGGAAATTCTGAAGAGAGGAGGATTTGGGAGGAAAGAGTCCTGTTTTGGCCAGGCTGAGTTTGATACCTATGGGGTATCCAGTTAGAGATGTTCACGAGGCAGGGCTAGAGCTCTGGGGTGGATGAGGGCTAGATATTTAGATCTGGGATCTCATAGAAATGATAACTGAACCCATGGGAACTGGTGAAATCACAGTGAAATTATCTAGAGGGAGCAAAGGTCCAGCACAGAACCTTGGGGACACTCATGGTTAGTGGTCATGACCTGAATGAAGATCCAGTAAAAGAAACTGAAGAACAGTGAGAAAGATAGAAAGAGAACAGTGTCATGAGAACCTAGAGTTTCCATTATAGAACAGGTAATCGATTTCCCAATACAGAATGTATCAATACCATAATCAAACATCAAGGAGGAGAGGTGAACAAGAGTCCTGAAAGCCAAGGGTCAAAGAAGGAGGAGGACTGAGAAAAGGCCATTAGATTAGACAACTTGGAGTTTCCCAGTAATGGCCGAAGTTTTAGTTGAACATGAGGTGAGAAGCCAGCTTGCAGAGAGCTCTGAAGGGAAGGAGGTGAGAGGTTTTTCCATTTCCTCTGGTTTAATTCACAGCTTGTGAACAGAAGCTTGTGAGACAGATGACAGCAGCAATCCCAGGTTACACTTTGTCACGTGGGATCGGTGCTGGGATCAAAGAGAGAGGCTAGAGTGGAATGAGTAGAGATAAGGATGCAAAGAGGGGTCACCCTGTACAGTAGTGATGGCCTGGAAAGGAACTGAAGGTGGAGGTCACTGTAACGACTGAGCTTAGGGTTAAGAGTGGAAAGGCACTGGGAGAGATGAACTGATAAAAGATACAGGAATGTCAGGGTTTATGAACCTCAGGGAATTGAAAATGGGAATGGTGAAAGCACCCCAGGGTGATAACAGCCACCAGCATCTGGAGAGGGTGACAAATTAGGATGGCATGGACCTCGAAGGAGGGATGGTGACAGAGGGAGGCTGTGGCAGTGACAAAGGGGAGAGAGGAGCATTTGAAATCCCAGTGCAGACTGGCAAGTGGGGGGGTGGGGGTTGGAGATTTGGAGGTGGGTAGAAGAAAAAGAGGAAGCAGTACTTGCTGAAAGGGAGGGAGCCAGCTGTCTATGAGGGTGTGGAGGTCAGCTCAGCATGACAGTGATCCTTTACTGACTCATTCCTCCCAATTCTGGAGCAGGTTTGAAAGAAACACAGGGCTGGGAGGAAGCCTAGGGTCACCCTAACCCAGAACAGATCCTGAGCCTGTGCCAACCTCTGCGTTGGGAGCCCTAGTCAGGAGAAGTGGGGCCAGCCCACATGGAAGCTGGGCTAGTGTTTTCTGACACAGCTGTTGAGAATCTACGTGTTAGTTTTCTTTCAGTGATGAACACACCAAGATTTCCTAATAGGTGTTAAGTACCAGGGACAGTGACACAGAACAACGTGTAAGGGACTTTCTAATAGGGTTTATCTTGGGCATCAGTTCACTGACCTCATGAGCACAGTTTACTGAGTTACTGCCCAGCTGGTAGACATTGCTTTGGGTTGTGTTCAGGCCTCTGCTAGATAAACGTGGCACCCCTGATATTTTGAATAGCTCTTATCTGATAGGGCCCTTCTGGGACTGCAAGGCCTAATCTCACTCTGCCCTTATTTACATTACCACTGAGTCTCCCATTGTTCCTCCAGTTCCATTCAGGTGAACACCAGCCCCCTGGGGAACACAGTCCACATTGATTGTATTGAGGTTTGGGGTACTGGGGACCCTGAAATACTGACATGCTGGGTCCTGCTGGAATGAATTCGACACAAGCCTTCTTAAAGCCAAAGAAAAACAAAGTTTATTAAAGATTCTCCATATTGGGTCGACTCCTAAGGAGCCTAAGCATTTGTAACTCTTGTATTGACAAGTGGGCCAGATAGAATCTCAGCTAGACAGAGCCTGAGCTGGATTGAATCTGAGCACCTTCATGGAGGTGAGATGGAACTTAAGTACAGAAAAGACTGTAGGAGGGATCTGGGGGTGGTCTGGGAGTCTAGGATGATGGGAGGAGGGGTTTAGGGAGGACCTCAATGGGACTGGGGGTGACTGGTCAAGGGTTGGAAACAGCAGGAGGCAATTGGGAGGTATCAGACAATGCCAGGCTTGGGTGAGAAGCAGGTGGGGCGATCCAGAGCCAAGGGCAACAGATTTGAGTATGAAAGGTCAAGTTAAGTGAGAAGATTCAAGGGGAGTTCAGGCAGATTCCCAGAGTCTGAACTCTGTCAATTGGGTCCTACCCTACCATCTTTGGTGATCAAGGGTTACCCACTTCTCTCAGAAGCTCAACTTCTTAATCTGAAAAAATGAGGGTAATCCCTGTGGTTTAGAAGCCTTGGAAAGTTGTGAAGCTCACTCAGGCGGGTTGTAAGTCATAAGGCAGTTCATGCCAATGACCATTCTTATCTTTCTCTAAGTACCTGGAAGGCTCCTCGGCTCACCTGGGAACACAGAGGTAGGCTCTGCTCATAACCCTTTTAACTAGAGAGGACCAACAGAATGAAAGACCCCTGGACTAAGGGCTAGGAGAGCCAAGAGAAGCAGTCTGGCATCATGGGAGCCATGACTTCGCTTCACAGGGTTTGGGACTAGATGGAAGGGGAAGGGGAAGGGGTGGGGGTTGGGGGCAGGTCCGATGCTAGGAGCTTCACAAATGTTGTTTCACTTGTGGACCAGATGGCCCTGGGTCGTCTTGGGTCCATGGTCTGAGCCCTGCCACCAACTGGCTTTGAGATAACAGGTGAGTCTGCCTTCTCTAAACCTGGCTTCTTCTGCAAAGGGCATCACTGCAATTCTTTCCAAGGTCTATTCCAGTCTTATAATTGCAAGTCTTTAATCCCTGTATATGATTTTTGGGGGAGAGTAATATGGGGGTGATAGATTTAGGAGCTAGAGCACCCCGAGGGCAGGTAACATGAGGAAACTGAGGCCCGCAGATGGTAACACATCTGGAATTCGTGTGGATCCACCTCTGGAGATGCTTCTCACAATAGCACAGATCAATAAAGCACGTATGAAATGGGGGCGGAGGTAAGCCACCGGGCTCACTCCCGAAGAGCGGACCGCCAGCGCCAAGCTGTCCTTGGGTCACCCATCTGTCCGGGACCCCGGACCTAGCTGACAGAACTTCTCAGAGCTCGGGGGGCCTCGGTGCCCACCTGCACCCATCTTCACTTTAAGGGGGTGACTGACGAGGGGTGGAGGCCTGTAGCCCGGGACTCGGGGTCCCTTCTCGGAGGCTCATCCGCTTCATTTGTGCAGTGCACGGGGCAGAAGTGCGGCGCCCCTCACTACCTGCAGAGGCAGCCCAGCCTGCGGGCATGGAGGAAAGCACGCCCTCCCTCCCCGGCACCCACGGTTAGGACCGGGGGCCTGGGGGTGTCATTTTCCCCCTTAACTCCTGCGACCCCGCCCAGCCCTCCGCCAGGTCTCCCTTTCCTAGGCTCTCCGCATTTGGGTGGGCTCTGGGGTCTAGGCTCTCGTGGCCCCGCCCCGCGGCTCTGGCCCCGCCCCTTCAGCTGGAGCCGTCGATGTGGCGCGCGCGAGGGCGCTCCGGGGGCGGGGCCATCGTGGGGGGGCGGGGTCAGGCCCGGGGGCGCGCGCCCAGGCAGCCAGTGAGGCTGCGGGCGCTGGGCGGAGGAGGTGGCACCGGAGGAGGCGGGCCCCCGCAGCCCCGCCCCGGGCCCCACGGGCTGCCCGTCGCGTCTGGGGCTACCGCCGCCTCGGTCGCAGCCGCCGCCGTCGCCTCTTTTGCCGCCTTGCCGCCGCCGCCGCTGCCCTGTCCCGCCGAGGCCATGGCGGAGCCGAGCAAGCAGGACATCGCGGCCGTGTTCAGGCGTCTCCGCTCCGTGCCTCCCAATAAGGTAACGGCCGCGCGGGCCCGGCGGGTGGGGGGAGGGAGAGGAGTGCGCCTGCGCGCGGCCGAGGGAGGGCGGGGGAGCCGGCCTAGGGGTGAGAGTGCGCCTGCGCGCGGCCGAGGGAGGGCGGGGGAGACGGCCTAGGCGTGTGAGTGCGCCTGCGTGGCACCGGGCCAGGAGTGGGGGGAGCAAGGCGGAGTCTCCGCTGCCAGGGACACGTCGCACAGTGGGGCCGGGGCCAGGACCCCGAGGCATCACCGCAGGGTGGGGGGGAGGAGATCGAGAGACCCCTCCTGTCTGCCCTTGTCATTGCCTTAGGGCACCAGCTCAAGCTCCCATGTCCCGGGGGCACAGAGGGGAAGGGCCCCGTCACTGCCCTTGGGAGGCTGGCCCTCTCCAGCTGCAGGGGGTGTCTGAGGGGGGACACCTCCCCGCAGCGCCGCTCCGCACCCCCCCTTAGGAGACCCCCCTTTCTCCGGGTCCCCAGCAGTGATCCAACCCCGGTCACCCCCAGCCCCCACCTTCCGCCTCACCCTGGCAGGGACCCGGTTTCCTTCTCTCGAACCGGATGGCCTCAGGTGCCTTCTCGGACCCTGGGGTCCCGCTCCCCAGCCGCCCTTGCCTGGGCACACGCTCGGTGTTAGGGGTGTGGATTTCAGAGGAGTAGGGCCCCTTATGTTTACCAAGCATATGTTAACCAGCGTTACTCCCCCGCTTGTACAGATGGGGAAACTGAGGCACCGAGCAGGACCCGGATTGAGTCTCCTGCTTCCTGCTCCTGGCCTTCGTGTCCTGGCGTTTCATCCTCCAGGAGAGCAGGTTTTCTTAGGAGGACCAAGATAGATCTTTGCAGAGCTGGGGGACGAAAGGAGCCCCTTGATTCATGGCCACCTCTCTCTCTTCCTCACCTGCCCCAGGCCTGGAGCACCCTAGAGGCAATAGGAGTGGATGCTCCGGGAAGGGGTACCCATGACCCTTTCCAGTTGCTGGGAGGCCAGGAGGCCCATAGAAGCTTGTCTCCCACAGCTCTTTCTCTTCTGGACAGGCCTCGCCCCCACACCCCCACAAAGCATCTCAGGGAGCCATTTGAGCTGATTTGGAATCAGCGGCTTTGAGGTTCTTGCCCCATTTGGGGTCTTTTGAGCTTTGCTTCTGTGATTGGTGACTGTGGTTGAGGCACCATTCCTATTAGGGGCCTTGGAAGGGAAAAGGGAAGGAGGCTGCTTTGCTTTCCCTTTTCCTCACCTCCTGCCCTACCCCGTTGAGGGCTACGGAGTCATGGACTTTTAGCTCTGAAAGGGAGAGAAGGACTTCTCTAGTCACAGGATTCCAGCACTGCAAGGGCCTCAGGGGGCAGTGTCTCCCTGAGACAAGAACCCTCCCCTCCTCCAGCATCCCCAAGAGGTCAGCCAGCTTTTGCTTGAAGATCTCCAGTCAGGGGTGTGATATTTCTGAGATGGCCCACTCCACTATGGGGCAGTTGAGACTGGACCTTCTTACTGACCTCAGGCACCTGTCCTCTTCTTTTTCCTCCTTGGGCCAAGTGGAAGAAATTGGCCCCTCATCATGCTGCTGGAGACAGGTACTTCAAGATGGCATCTTGTCCCCTGAGTTCTCTCTTCGCCAGGCTAAAGATCCTCAGATCCAAGACCCCAAATAAAGGCCCCAAGGCAGAAAGGGGCTTGCTGGTGGCCCCATGGAGAGTTAGCTGAAGGCCAGGATTCAGATTGAGCCCCCCACCCCCCAGCCCATCCTGCCCTGTTGGTCCAACTGCCCTCCTAGGGCCTACAGAGACCTGTCCTCACTTCACCTTTTTTTGCATCTCCAGTTGGAGATCCCTAGAACAAATACATTCTTTAAGTTTGTGATAATACAGCTAGAATGCTGATGTTTGTTGTTGATAGCTGTTGATTTTGTGGGGGTACATCCTTGTATTAAGATAGGTTCACAGTCCTAGAGAAGGGAATCATTTGTTGGAGTGATGCCTGGGCACTGTGGGGAGCCAGGGAGAAAGGGAGGGAGGGAGAGGGAGAGCAAGCAGGAATCTGTTTTCCCATGTAATAGTTTGGTGGCATTTCCTTGAATACGAGTCACATGATTCTGCTTGTAAAAGTCTAATTACGACAATAGATAGACAAAGCTGACATCTGGGTTAGTGTGTAGAAATGAGATTTTTGTTTGGCTCAGATATGGATCAGTATTTGCATATGTGTGTGTGTGTGTGTGGATGGATGGTGCAGGCCTGAGACAGCTGGACTCCATGTCCTTGGCCTTTCAGGCAGCAGTGAGGCATGTGCCCACTTTGTGTTCATTTCTGGGGAGACAAATGAAAGAAACAGGGTCCCTGCCCTCCAGACCTTTACAGTCCAGTGGGGAGGGAGGGCAGAGAGGAGGGAGGCCCCAGATAAGAGTTGTGTGCATGCAGTATTTCCCTAGCCATGCTTTTGTGGAGTTGTGTAGAGTGGCAAAACCCATGGCTGCTAACCCTGGAAGGATGCTTGTGGTTAATTTTATCAACTCTGTACTCCTAATAACGTAATGCATTGGAAGAGGGTGAAAGTTAACAGTTTTTGACTGACAATTCATTTTGGTTAGAAATTAATAAGAAAATTAAGAAAAAAATTTTTGTCCTGGAAATATAAGATCATAATTCAGTTCAAGACATGTTTGTTAAACACCTACTGTGTGCAAGGTACTAGGTTCCAAAGACCTCCCCTTCCAGGAGCCAGGGCTGCACAGTCCTTGGTGATGAGTGGAATTCCGAGGTGGGAGCCATGGGAACCGAGGACAGCTGGAGGCTTTTGGGAGCAGCTGAGGAGGAAAGACCTTTGCTTGGGGGGAGTCAGGCAGGTACCTTATGCAGGAGTAGAAGCCACTTGGGGAAAGTACTTGCTTCTCAGGAAGCAGACCAGTATAAATAGGAGTGTCCCCATTTTACAGATGAGGAAACTGAGAGTGCCATGAGCCATGTGGAAATCTTGGTGCAGCTGGGTGCTGCTTGGTACAGGTGTTGTCAGGAGCTTCCTCCTCTCAGGGCCGCACAGCCTCTTGGGGCCCTGACTCACTTAGGCACACCAGGGAGCACCTGATCTGCCTTCCTGCGTTGGCTGCCTCTCTTTAATTATTGATTTGTACAGTTTTTTTTTGTTGTTGGTCAGAACCAATTCTGATTCACCCAAAACAAGATGGTAGGTGGATTTAATGCTGTGGAAAAGTTGAGTGTATGTGGTTTGTTTTGTCTTCCTTTCTGGAGGGGCCGTGGGAAAGGGGTCAGGAATGCTGGGGAGGGGGTTGCTGGGTTTGCTCAGAAGCTGTGGTGTCCACTTTCCTTCTTCTCTGCCTGTGTGCCAAGTGTTTACTCTGGATTGGCTTCGTCAGCAAACAGCCAGTACTTGTCTGGCTCTGGTAAATCCTCTCTTTAGTTTCCTGGTCCAGTAGTGAATGTTCAGGGACAGGGGTGGAGGCAGACTTTCTAAGCCGAATGAGATGGCAGGCATCCCCTCTTGGATCTCCAAGCCTCCCATGCACATAATTCAACTTGATCAGGAGCCTCGAGGCCACATGTGGCCTTCTTGGTCCTCAAGTACGACCGTGATTCAGTTGAAGGACCGGAGCCCACAGCTTCCCCATTCCTGGGCTTGATTATTGGAAAACTTCCAGATAGATGGCTGAGTTGAGGTGAGTCACTGATGTTGCTTGGGTGCTCAGAGGTTCACTTTCCTTATGGTGCCTCCACTTTCAAAATAGGCAAACTGAGGCTTCCAGGAGGGAAGGGCCGTATCTAGCACTGCACAGTATCCAAGTGTGGTTCGAGGTGCCCTCCTTTTTGTTGTTCTCTTGTGTCCAACTCCTCCTGAGCGCACCACCCTCAGTCCTGCACAATCTCTCCAAGTTTGCCCAAGTTAAGTCAAGTTCATGTCTCTCAGGTTCCTCCAGGAGTTTGGGGGCCAGCTGAGCCTTCAAGAGCCACCTTTGCTCAATGGGCTTTAAGGTTTGCAGGGCGCTTCACATGCTCACCCCTTTGGTCCTTCTGACAACCTTGAGTGAAGGGCGCTACTATTCTTAGCCCCATTTTCCAGGTGACAAAACTAAGACACAGAGAGAGTGAATGACTTGTGTCTGAGGCAGAATTTGAACCCTGCTTTTCGGACTCCAGGTGGGGTCCTCTCCACTGAGCCCTCCTCCTCCCCCCAGCTGTCTGGTGGGTTGAATATTCATTGAGCTGAACCCCTGTAAAGGAGAGCAGGTGTCCGTGCAGTGGGCCTGCTATTGATTTTCTGTGTAAATTGTGCGTACTTCCTGGTGTGAATGGTTAGAGCAGGTACCCAAGGATTCTTCCTCAGCGTCTGTGGGCCCCAGAGCTGGAAGGTCATCTCTGGAGGGCCCTGTTGCTCTCCCACTGAGCCAGACTGGGGCGACTGAGGCTGGTCCTCTCCTTTCATTTGTCCTCCGCTAGAGCAGACACTGCCCTGCCTCCCACTGACTTTGCTTAGATGAGCTTTAAAGGGAGAAGCTTGTTTTTCAGTTCCTTTTGCCCAGCATCAAAATTGGGAGAAACTTCAGCAATTTCCCAATAGGAAATGCCATGTTGCTCTTTTTCTTTTACTTCTCTTATTGTCCCAACCTGCTCCCCTCTCCCGCAAAGAGGCTCATTGATGTTAGAACTGTTTGAGAGGCTCCGCTGGTCAGGGGAAAGCCACCTCTGCCCTCCCCTGGCCTGGTGCTTGTAGGTGAGGGGTGAGGACAGTGGCCTCCTTCCCTTGGGCACCCCAAACAGGACCCAAGCTTAATAGACAACCTCTGGGCGGGGGGTGAGGTTGGGGGGGGTGGGAAGCTACTACAACATTGTCTCCACTTTACAGGCTCAGAGAGTAACATAAACTGGTGTCAGAGCCATGGTATTGGCTTTATCCCATACTTTTCTAGCCCCCCCCTCCCCCCCCCACTGCTTAATAACAGCCCTCTCTCCCTTGCGAGATCCACCTTCATGGCCATGACCTCATTTGCTGGTCTCTGTGCTCTGAGGTGGACAAGTTAGGTGAAGGGAGAAGATGGGTCCGGTGACCTGCCCTCCTGGCCACACTGCTAGAAAGTGGTCGAGTGGGCATGAGAGGATGAATAACAGCTTTCTGCTTGGACTTGGGTTGTGTTTGGAAAGGGCAGGGATGACGTTGTGGGCTGCTGGGGGAATGAACAGATGCTGATTGCTCCCTAGTCAGGTGTATGACTGGGGTTTTGGGGTTTAGCCCCACTGAAATCCCCTCTAGCAGCCTGGCACATATACTGACCAGGTGTGAATACTCTGTGAGAATGGTGGTGCCAGGGAGAAGGCCCAGCTCAAGGCCCCATGATGTCACCTGTTACTGAATGTCACATGGAAGACATCCCAGTGAGGAGTGAGGAATCCCTCTGTGTCAGAAGGCTTTGAGGACATTTTTGCTACGTTAGAAAAACTTAGAAAAGGCCAAGTTTCTTTTCCTAAGCAATGTCGGCATCCTGTAAACCTATCTTGGGGTTTCTTTCATTTGCCACCTCAAGAATGGCACAGTCACTTCCCAGCTTTTCCACTGGGCACCCCATCCATACATAATGTTTGAGCACATGTCCCCAGTGTTAATGTTTATTTATAAATCAAGCTGCTGATAATCATGACTGTTTTAAAGCTCAGAAAAAAGTAGACCTTAAAACAGAGGAGATGATGGTGATGTTAGGCTAATAGGGAGCCATTGCGGGTTAGTGAGTGAGCATATGGTCAGGCATTGGCAGCTGACTGGAGTGAAGTAGGGGAAACCCAAGCAGCCAAATGGGAAGAGGGTCTTGGGGGGGCAAAGTTTGACAAGCTCTGGGGCTGGGTTCCAGGAGTGAGGGAGAGGGAAGGGTCAAAGCTGACCTGGGCTGACTGAAAGGATAGAGGTGGGAATCAGGGGAAAAGTAACGTAATCTGTCCTGTGATGTCAGTTCCATTCTTTCCATACCTCCTCATCCTGCCTGACTCATGCTGCCTCCCCCAAAATGAAAGGGGTGTAGAGAGGCAGGGCTTCCACTGTCATTGCCAAGAACTCAGAGGCCTGGCTCCAGGCCCCCGAGCCCTGAGGTGGCCAGAAAAGGATGGGGGCCATTCTAGCCAGAAATGGGGCAGGATTTTCCCAGCAGTACCAGTGCAGCTGCTGCTCTGGGTGCCCAGGAAAGGGAGGTGTGGGCTAATTGGTTGCCTGAGTCCTGTGGGGTCAGACCTCATCCCACTTGGGCTCAGGCTTACAGCCTAGAGAGTTGGGCGACCTCACTCCTTGACCACTTTCCTGGGATCCCACTGGGATGCGATCCCAGACACACCTTGACTTCAGACCCTCAGACCTTCTGCTTTGTCCTGAGCTCTCTCCTGAGTGGTGGTAGTTAAACCCTTGGATTCTCTGTTTCAGTTGAATCAAGTGCTGTTTGGATATTGGACAGTGACTCATTAGACCAATCGCAACTAATGGATGCCATTTTTCTTTCAGATGTGCTTTGACTGTGGTGCCAAAAACCCCAGCTGGGCCAGCATAACATATGGTGTGTTTCTCTGCATCGACTGCTCAGGCACACATCGCTCCCTTGGGGTTCACCTGAGCTTCATTCGGTAAGTAACCTTTGCCCCCTTGGCTGTTTGCTTCTGGACAGGCCATAGGTGGAGTTGAGGGATGGTATCACTCATAAATTCCGAGTTTAGTCCATAGTCAGTATTGTTTTTCATTATATGCCCCTATAGGTTTCCTTACAAGGTGGGCTTATTTGGGGATGAGGTCCTGTTTGGTGGTGTGGCCTACATTTGTTACACAGTGGCTTTGGGCAGGCTCCCACAACATCCAGAAGAACTATTTACTGATAGTCAGGGGGTTATTTCCTCCATGAACACCTAGTGCAGAACAGGTGTAGATTAGGGCGGATGTCCTGGGGAAGCCTGCCTTCCCCTCTCCCTGTTGGGGTGTTGGGCACTGGGGAGAGGGGGAAGTTTTGGGAAGTGCTCCTAATTTTGACATAGCTTTCTTTGTCAGTAGAAAAAGACAATTGTTATTTTCAGACACACTTTTGGGGCTGTTCAATAGAGCCCTCAAACCGGAGTCAGGAGGACCTAACACATACTAACTGTGTGACCCTATGCTGCCTCAGTTTCTTCAGCTGTAAAGTGGGGGTGGTCATCGTAGCCCTAACATCCAGGTTGTCTTGAAGATCAAATGAGAGTGTCGCCAAGTGCCCAGCACGGTACCTGGCACAGAGAGCAGTCATTACAATGGCTGTTGTGTCCAGACAGTCATTGCTGACCTTCTCTTGGACCTTCAGAAGGCATGTCCAAGCAGGGAAGGCCAGGATCAAAGGGCATCTTGATTGTCAGCATTCTCTAACATTCTCTCTTCTCTCTTTAAGGGCAAAATGGCAGTGGGGAGTGGTTGGTTTTCTGGTTTATTTAGGGATAAGCAGTGATGACATCTAGAACAACCCCTGGTGACCCGGGCATAGTAGGTGCTCAGGCAGCTTTTGGTGATTGATAAATGAGTAGGCTGCTCACATTTCTCATATGAGCCCTTTTTAATTTAGCAACTCTCCTGGTGCTTTGGAGATTGGGATCTGAGAGATTTCAATGGCCCCTGTCATAATGGTGCTGGCTGGCTGCCTGGGGCACTTCACCTGGGGTGTTGTTGCCCCCTCTTAGCAGGGGCTAGGGGGTGGCAGTTAGAGGCTGTGCTGGCACCCCCTCTGCCTGCCCCTCAGCTCTCCTCTGCAGCTTGGAGGAAGCTCATTGACTTGGTTTGCCTTCCCTTTCCCAGAAGCCTGGGGCCATTCACTTCTGGACTGGCCCTGGGTTGTTCATTTCCTCTGCTCCACAATCTAGAGATGTTTAGTGCCCACAACCTCATGTTAAACTGAAGCCTCACACTTGTATGGAGTTCCAAAAGTCCTAGAAACCTTCAAGTTACCTTCTGTCTCTTCCCTAAGTGATATGGTGCTGAAAAACTGTTGTTCTCTTCTGTCAGATCTACCGAGCTGGACTCTAACTGGTCTTGGTTTCAGCTGAGATGCATGCAAGTCGGAGGGAATTCCAATGCTGTAAGTTTATTGGGAGAGGGGGGAGATGGGGCAGGGCAGCTGTTTCTATGACTGTCTGCCATTTTACGACTGTGGCTGACCCCAGGCGTGGCCATGCTCAGGTCTAAGAGTGCCTGTGGCCTGAAGATTTCCTGGAAAGGGAGACTGAACATACAATGTCATTTGTGTTTCACTGTCAGAAGTTTATGGAGGGGGCAATTCAAGGGTCAAACCCAAGTGGATGAAAGCTTTCTGCTTCAAACACAGTTGAAGTTTCCGAATTGTATAGACTCCAGCTTTAGAACTGAACCTCTGCAAAAGGAAACACTGACCATTTTGGAATAGAGCTGCTTTTGGTTAACAATTTGTTAGCCATTCCCTCTTTGGTTGAGGGATAAGTATTAGAGTCAAGGTCTCTGAGACTTTCTTTGGTACCCCCTGACTAAATGAGGTCCCAGAGCCCTCCCTGAAAGATGCAGTCATCTGGCTGCCCTATTTCCAGGGGAGTCTAAAAACTGGGCAGATTTAGAGATGAGAAGAGCATTCTTACGGGTTACCAAAATAATCCCTGTTAATTAGATATTCATTTGTTTTTTATCTTGACTTGAGCGCATTTTGCTTGCAATTTGGTAGAATTTAAGGTGTAAAAATGTAAGAAGCTCAGAATCCAGCTCCAGTACTGAGAAAGATCTAAAGCCACCAAAAGCAGTGTGAGGATGTCTCTGAGGGGCCGCTTTGCTCACCTCACTCAGTTGGACGCCTTGACCTTTGGCCATGCTGAGTGCTTGGAAGGGTTCAGGTTGGCCCTTAGTAGCATTAGCTAAGGTAGAGCAAAGGAGAGAGGCTCAGGGTGCATTGTCACTGGTAAGAGTAGCAGTTGGAGAAAAATGGGAAGAGAACCTAGGCCCTGCTGTAATCCACCCACCTTCCTCAGTGTAGGAACTTCCCTGACTCCAGAGAAGGCAGCCCATGGACCACCTGCCCATCACAGGGAGCAGCCCAGCCTCAGGAGTCACAAGACCTGGGTTCAAGTCCTCCTCTGACGCCTTCTACCTGTATATCCTTGGGCAAGTCCCTGAACCTTCCTGGACCTTAGTTTCCTCATCTGGACTAGCTGGCCTCCAAGGTCCCTTCCAGCTCTAACTCTGTGGTTCTATATCATTTGAATGGACCAGCTTCTGGTTCTAAGTCTTGAGAGGCAGCCAGCTACAGGGAAGGTAACATGAGACTCATCATAGGATATCAAACAAGGGCTGGAAAGGGACTTGGGGTTGTCTGGTCTGCCCCTTCATTTTATAGATGGGAAAACTGAGACCCAGAGAGACCAGGTGGCTCACCCAATATCCCCTGCATCTTCCCCTCCTACATCTCACCTGGGTTACTCCAGACTTTAGAGTGGGAAAGGCCCTTGGCCAGCTAGTGCAATGCATCACTGATTGGACCCTGTCAGGATCTTCTTGGAATTGGACTCTGTGTGTCAGCTCTCCTTCCCACCATCCTCTCATCTGCATATTTGGTAACTCTGCTAGCTATACATTGGCCCACGTCACTGATAGAAGTAATCTAGTAGATACAGGGACCAGGCCAGATCAGCGGAGCACTCCACTGGAGACCTGCCAAGTTGACATTGAAACATTAGGGACTTCTCTGAACCAGCTCTGAATCTAATCGCGCTCCCCTCTAACCCACAGAGAGAGCATGCGCTACTTTATCATGCACGTGAACAAAATGTAGGTCACCTGTGCAGTGCAGGCTACTAACCCTGTGCAGAGAGGCAGCGAGGTTAGTATGGCATGACCAGCTCTGCTGAAGCCAGGCTGGCTCTGTGGCATCACTGCTTCCATTTCCACCTTCTTATCAATCTGTTGTAGTCAAGATTACTAGCCCATGGTTTCAGGTGCTGTTCTCTTCTCTTTGAAAATGAGAACCTTGACCCTTCTCCATCCCTTAAGTCCTTCCCTTTCAAAGTGATCTTTTGGTGCCCAGTAAACATTCCCATCAGCTCTTGCAGCACATTTGGGCCTGCTGACCTGAAATGGCATCAGCTCCTTGTGGAGGAGGAGTGTTTTCATTCTTCAGACTTGTGGGCCCAGAATCCAGCATGGTACCTGGCACATAGTAGGTGCTTCTCTCGGTATCAGGCCAGTTAGGGGTTCTCTTACCATCTCTTCCCTGTTAGTCCTTTTTGTTCTGTCACTACTGGTCCAAAGGTGGCTGTCCGGAACTGAGAAAACAGAAGGTGAGAGAAATCTCTGGCCCGGCTGTGGTCCTCAGCCTGCCATGCCCCTGGGCTCCCCACTTCCTTTCCCCACTTTGATCCTTACAGGACCATGGGAAGTTCCTGGGCTCTTTACTAAGCTCCAGGGTTGGCAGTTTGACCTCAAGTGTTGCATGGACCCACATATGCAGAGATGCATTGTCTTAGTCTGTAAACTTGCATAGTAGAGAAGTTGGTTTTAATCTGTTGATAAATTCTAAATGAATTCAAAGTTTTTTTTTTTTTTAAACTAAGGATTCTTTTCAAGTTCCAGCTGGTTAAACAAAACATATTTTACTTAGTGTCTTCTAATAAATGAGTTTTTGTTACCTCCTTTCAGTGTATACTGTAGCTTCTTATTCTCTCTTTTTCAGTCTTCCTTCTTTCATCATCATGGCTGTACAACAAATGACACCAATGCCAAGTATAACAGTCGTGCTGCTCAGCTTTATCGGGAGAAAATTAAGTCTCTTGCTTCCCAAGCAGCTCGGAAGCATGGCACTGATGTAAGTATAGGGGAGGATTCTTGCTTCAAATGAGCTTTTCTGTTTGTTGGGCATCCCTGAACCCATTGCTTTCCATGTGGGCAAAGTCACGTGGCTTCTGGGATGACCATCCAAGGCCAGGCTCGCTGAGAAGGGGGTTGGGGGCAAAGCGTCACCCCCAAATGCCAGGCCTCCCAAAGCCAGCGGCCTGGTCAGCATACTGAGTCCCTCTTACTGTGGAATCTTTGCCTCATTTCTTGCCTTGCTATGACTGATGCTGCTGATTCCTCTTACCACCTTCCTACCCAGTTGGCGGGGCCCATTCAGACTGGGCCTGGGCTGCAGCTCCCAGCTGGCCCTGCACCTCCATCCCCACTGCACAAGAAACCTTGTCCACCTCTTTACACCTTTACAGCCGATTGGTGTGCACGGAAGTGGAGCTTATGACTGACATGAATTTTCAAAATTCTGAACTCTTCCCGGAAATGGAGGAACACAGAATTAATAAGTAGAATTTAAATTTCTGTTATTCTGACCTTGATAGACACTGGCAAACATGAGCACTTCCATATACAAAGAACAGAAAAGAGGCCTGCCCTTGAAGCCGCATCTCCATTATGTGCAGCTTGCTTTTGTAAAAAATCTGTTACAAGTTCTGTAGTTTCAAAACTGTCTTCCCTTCCTGGGTCTCCTGCGTTTCCTTCTCTTCTGTGCATTTAAAAACTGCTCTGGTGGCCTTCTGGTCTTTCTTTTATGCTCCTTTGGGGCCCAATAAGTACAGGGTGAAACATAATTGAATCTTTGACCAGATCATCCAGGCTCTGCCCCAGCCTTGGGCTTGTAAGTACTGGCTGTCACTAGACTGCATAGTGATGGGCAAGTTGTTTCTGTTTATAAGAAGGTCAGTCACGGCCAGATCCACACAGAATCTGAACCACTCACACAGGGATTTCCAGGGTCACCTTGTCTAAAGCAATGGAAAACGTGCTGGCCTGGGCATCCGTGGGACCCAGATCCCTTCTTTTTGCCCTACTGACCTTGGGCAAGTTACTTTCTGTCCAGGCCTCTGTTTCCTTCTCTGTCAAATCAAAGGTTAACCTTTAGTCTTCCTGGAGAGCCAGAATCAACCTCTCTGCAGTTTCCCCCCACCTTGCTCCTCTCTCTGCCCCCTTGGTCAGCCAAGAAAGTCTGGTGAGTTTTTCCTGAGATGGTCCTGGGCCTGAAGCATGGAAATGGGGATGAGTCAGAGAGGCTGGAAAGTGACTCCAGAGGCAAATGAGGAAGGGTGAGAATGGGGAGAGGTGAGGGGAGTGTTTGCAGGGTGATGAAGGGATTGGGGGCATCATTCACAAAGATCAGGGAGTCAGGGGAGGTGGGTTTGGGAGGAAGTAAGAGGATGGGTTTGAGTTTGCAGCGCTGGAAAGATTAGTGCAGGGGAAACTAAGAGCAGACAGAAGCCAAGCTGGCCAGAGGAGGGCGAGAAGATGCCTCGAATACCTCCATTATTTAGGGGAGAGCTCATACACAATGTTACAAATTACGTTTTTAGGCCCTTAGGTCAATTTTACTCATTTGCTTTTTCTCTTTTTCTTTAAAAAATTTTCTTTTACATAGGATGGCTCTGTGAGAGGTGAGATAGTGGGAGAAGTTAAGGTGCTATAAAAACCAAAGGGGTCAATAAACAGATATTTTCAAAATAAGAGCAACAGTTGATATGAGATGGCACTTCCCAGTTTACAATGTACTTTCCTCCCAACTGGGTGATGTAGGTAGCACAAGTTTTATTCTCATTGTACAGAAGAGGAAATTGAGCTTCCGAGAGCTTAAGTTCCTAGGCTTCAGGCTGTGTTTCTAAATGACAGGGCTGAGGCTTGAATGCTGGCCTTCAGGTTCCTCCATGCAGGGCTGGGTAGTAGAGCTAGATCTGTAGCTTTGTGGGTGACATAAAGCTCAGGGCTGAGGCTGATGTGGGGGTGAGCATCTCTTCTCTGTTGACTTCTCCCACCTGCTTGACCACTCTTCCCTCCTTGGTCTTCATCCAGGTCATGTTTGTAACTGTGGTCATTCTCTAAAGTTCCATCCTCAACTGCCTTTTCTTCTCTACACCCTGTCTCCCTCAGTATTCTCCATACAGGATGTCTATATCTCAGTGGCCATGCCTAATGTCTCTCCCAAGTTCCCAGTCCATGTCACCACTGCCTCTCCATAGCTGTGTTTAGATGTGTATTCATCTCAAACCCAACAGGACCAAAATGGAGCTCCTTGTTTTTCCCAAACCCACCTTTCTGCCAGATAGGCTTGTTTCTGTTGATTGGTCACCCAGGTTCTGAGCCTTGGCGTCATCCTTGGCCCTTCACCCTTTCTCATCCCTCCGCATCCATATTCAGCGGGCTTCCACGTCTGCTCAGATGTACAAGCGTTATGCATCCATCCAGGATAATCTCAGGAACATGGATGAAGTTCTTTCTTTTTTTTTTCTTTTTTTTTTTTTCCATAAGAGATCAGTATGGCAGCTTTATTCTTTATTTATTTAACTTTTTACATTCATTTTCACAAAATTTTGGGTTCCAAATTTTCTCCCCTTTTATCCCCTCTCCCCACCCCAATACCCCAAGCAATCTAATTTTCCCTATCTCCAATCAGCCCTCTCTTCTGTCATCCCTCCCTTCTCTTGTCTCCATCTTCTGTTTTCTCCTGTAGGGCCAGATGACTTTCTATTCCTCATTAACTGTATGTCTTCTTTCCTAGTAGCAACAGCAATACTAGACAGTTGTTCCTAAAACTTTGAGTTCCAAATTCTCCCCATCCCTCCCTCCCCACCCATTCCCTTTGGGAAGGCAGGCAATTCAGTATAGGCCATATCTGTGTAATTTTGCAAATGACTTCCCTGATAGTCGTGTTGTGTAAGACTAACTGAATTACCCTCCATCCTATTCTGTCCCTCATTGTTTCTCTTCTATCCTTTGATCCTGTCCCTCCCCAAGTGTTGACTTCAAATTGCTCCCTCCTCCCTTTGCCCTCCCTTCCATCATCTCCCCCCTTGTTATCTCCTTCCCTCCCACTTTCCTTTACTGTAAGATAGGTTTTCATACCAAAATGAGTGTGCATTTTATTCCTTCCTTTAGTCAAATGTGATGAGGGTAAACTTTCTTGTTTTTTTTTTTTTTTTCTCAGCTCTCCTCTTTATCCCTCCACTAAAAAGTCTCCTACTTGCCTCTTAAATGACATATAATTACCCCATTCCATTTTACCCTCTTTCCTCCCACTACATTTCTCTCTCACCATTTACCTTAATTTCTTTTAAGCTATGGTCCCATCTTATTCAATTCACTCTGTGCTCTCTGTCTCTGTGTGTGTGTGCATGTGTGTATGTGTGTGTGCGTGCATGCGTGTACATGTGTGTGTGTGGTCCCACCAACTACCCAGATACTGAAAAGTTTTAAGAGTTACAAATATTGTCTTTCCATGTAGAAATGTAAACAGTTCACTTCTGGTAAGTCCCTTAAGACTTCTCTTTGCTGTTTACTTTTTCATGCTTCTTCTCATTCTTGTGTTTGGAAGTCAAATTTTCTTTTCAGCTCTGGTCTTTGCATCAAGAATGATTGAAAGTCCTCTGTTTCATTGAAACACCATATTTTCCCCTGAAGTATTATACTCAGTTTAGCTGGGTAGGTGATTCTTGGTTTGAGTCTTAGTTCCTTTGACTTCTGGAATATCCTATTCCACGCCCTTCGATCTCTTAATGTAGAAGCTGCTAGATCTTGAGTTATCCTGATTGTATTTCCACAGTACTGAAATTGTTTCTTTCTAGCTGCTTGCAAGATTTTCTCCTTGAGCTGGGAGTTTTGGAATTTGGCCACAATGTTCCTAGGAGTTTCTCTTTTTGGATCTCTTTCAGGTGGTGATCGATGGATTCTTTCAATACTTATTTTGCCCTCTGGTTCTAGAATATCAGGGCAGTTTTCCTTGATAATTTCATGGAAGATGATGTCTAGGCTCTTTTTTTGATCATGGCTTTCAGGTAGTCCCATAATTTTTAAATTGTCTCTCCTGGATCTATTTTCCAGGTCAGCTGTTTTTCCCATGAGATATTTCACATTCTCTTCCATTTTTTCATTCTTTTGGTTTTGTTTGGTGATTTCTTGGTTTCTCGTAAAGTCATTAGACTCCATCTGTTCCATTCTAATTTTGAGAGAACTATTAAATTCAGTGAGCTTTTGAACCTCTTTTTCCATTTGGCTAATTCTGCTTTTGAAAGCATTCTTCTCCTCATTGGCTTTTTGAACCTCTTTTGCCAATTGAGTGATCCTAGTCTTCAAGGTGTTATTTTCTTCAGCATTTTTTTGGGTCTCCTTAACCAAGGTATTGACCCGTTTTTCATACTTTTCTTGCATGTCTCTCATTTCTCTTCCCAGCTTTTCCTCCACCTGTCTAACTTGCTTTTCAAAATCCTTTTTGAGCTCTTCCAAGGCCTGAGCCCACCTGACATCCCCCTGGGATGTCTGGGGTACTGAGGCCCCGCCCTCCACATCTTTCCCCAATGGCGAGAATACGTCCTCGTCCTCATCATCAGATCCGAATGTTGGGATCATTTGCATTTGTTGGAAAAAACTCTCTATAGTCTTATTTTTCTTCCCTTTTCTAGGCATTTTCCCAGCCAGTTACTTGACTTCTGAGATTCCTGTCCACCCCCGCCTAGATCCGCCCAGCTAGTGCTTGGGGTCTGAGGTTCAAATGGGCTTTCTGCAGCAAGCTTTAGTTCTGGTGCTGGGGTGGGGGCAGGGCCACCTCCCAGGCTCGGCCTCCTCAGGGGCTTTATGCAGAGGCCTTGAGTAATAGAGCGGAGTGGGGCAGGGCCGTCTCGCAGGCTCAGCTCCCTCAGGTTGTTTATGCAGAGACCTTCCGTAATGAGGATCCTGCCTGCTGCTGAGGGAGTCCGGGCAGCGGCTGCCTCCGCTGCCACCCACACCTCTGCCTCCGCTGCTTCCTGCCCCCGTCTCTGCCACCGCCGCTTCCTCCCGAGGGGGCCCGAGTCACGGAGACACCCCGCTCCGCTCCTCCAGCCCAGCCTCTCTCACTGACCTGTAGCTTCGGTGGGCGGAGGGATTTTTCCGGCTGCCGGAGCCTCCGTCCCTGAAGCCTGCTCAGGTCAGCTTCTCTGGGGCCGCGGCCAGGGCAGCGCTGGGGTGGTGTCCACTTTCTGGGGCGCGACGGACCCTGGGGATGGGTCTCCAGGGCTCCCTGGAACGGAAATCTCTTCCACTCCATTTCTGTACCCTTTTCAGTGGTTCAGAAGTTATGGGGGACTCTTTTTACATTAATTCTATGGGCTATGGTTTCGGAGCTCGTAAACCTGCATCCTTCTACTCCGCCATCTTGGCTCTGCCCCAAAGTTCTTTCTTACTGTACACAGAACACTGGGTTGGGGGTGGGATTATAACTCTGAAGGCAAATAATGATTTTAGCCTCTTTCTCCATATGGCTGCCCAAATATTACTAAACCCACAGTTTCTCCCATGGTATGCCTCTGCTCAGGAATCTTCCATGGATAAAGTAGCAGTTGCTCAGCTTGGCCTCAGCCTTTCTGGACTACTTTGTGTCCACCCCTCTCCTAGGTGGAGGGTGTCCTAGCTAAACTGGCCTCAAACTCAGCATTCCATCCCTGTCTCCATCCTTTGTTGGGGCCCTTTCTCGATTCCATCTCAGCATTGTTAGCTTCATTTAAGGTTCCTACTTCCTCCAGGAGCCATTCTGGATCCTTGCTGTTCTTAATGCTTTCTCCTTCTCAAATCACGCTCTCCTCACTTACCTCTTAAAAAATATCCATGCCATCAGAAGGCCAGCTCTTCATGGGCAGGATAGTGTTGGCTTTTGTCTTTGTGTGCCCTGGGCCACCCAACATTTCACTTTAAGGGCACAAATGGATCAAATTCAGACAGAATGACATGCCAGACCCAGCATGATGAAAGTGAGTAGAGAGAAGGACAAAGGCCAATACTTGGGGTCATATCTATCAGCCCCATGAGCACTGCACCTGTAAGCAAAGGCCCAATTGTTTTGGGGGCCCCCAAAGCCTTGGAGTCTGCCCTGTGATGCAGCACTAAGAGAAGCTAGCTCTCGGGATGAAGAAGGCACTCCATACTTTGCCCTGAGCAGGCTGCATTTGAGCTCTTTGGTTTCAGTGTGGGTGCCTCACTTTACAGAGAGCTGGCGATAAGTGGTCTCAGCTGAAGAAATCGTGGGCTACCAGTTCTGCAAAAGAGAAGGCTCCAAGGGCTCTGCACGGGTTGGTCGTCATCAGGGAGGCACCTTGAGGTTTCCCCGCCATCAGCCTTACCGTCCCACGATGGGACAGACAGCTTTGGGAGCTGGCGGTGTGGAGGCTGAGTGGGCCCTGGCGAGGGCCCTCCAAGGGCTGCTCTGAGACCCTGGGGTCAGGGATGGTCTCCAGGACCTGTGTTTCTGTTTTAGCTGTGGCTGGAGAGCTGTGTGGTCCCGCCGTCATCGCCGCAGCAGAAAGAAGAGGATTTCTTTGCTTCCCACGCTTCTCCCAAGGTAGGTGATGCACTCCACCTAATCCGGTCCTAATGGTTTCTGTTGATTTGTTTTTTTCCAAATAGCGTTCCTCTTGCATGATGAAAGTCTTCTTTAACTTGAAGTCTGGGAAGTTAGGAATCACTCTTGTGGTGGGATCACCTGCCGTGCTGGTTAGGAAGGAGGCCGGTTTGGGGACAAGAGACCTGCTTGAACAACTGGACCCACAAGGCTTTAACTAGCTTGGAGCTGTCCCTTCAACTTAAGTGGGACGAGCTGGCAAGACAAAAACTCCACATACATTTTAAATTCTGTCTTATTTATTCATCCAGCAAATGCTCATTAAAGACCAACTCTACACAAATGCTAATAATTCTCTTCATCCTGGATCATGTGGCCATTTCTAAAAATTCACTGGAAACAACTGTGGGTAGTGGAAGGAGCCCTGAAATGAAAGTCTGGGGAGCTGCATCCCCGTCTCCACTCTGCCCCTTGCTCCCTGGGAAGCCTTAGCCAGTCATTTCTCCACCCTGGTCCTCAGTTTCCTTCTCTGTAAATTGAAGGGGTTAGGTTAGAGGATTTCTAAGATCCCCTCTGGCTCCGGCTCCTTTGACTTAGGCCAGTCAAGATGTCTGCTGTCTGGGCGTATGTCCCCTGGAGTGAGAACAGGCAGTGCATTATGGGTCCCTTTACACTGAATCCTTCTCCTCCTCTTCCTTTGTTGGCCTTGAAGGTGATTTCTAAGGCCTCACCTCCATGTACTCCATTGTGCTGCTGGTGTCAGATAAAACCTGACAGTCTTTACATGCTTCCTCTGTGTCATAAAGGAGAAGGTCATCCTTGCTGCTTTGGGGCCACCCTGAGTCCAGCCTTGGCTTCCAGTAGCTCACAGGTCTCATCCTGCTATGATTTCAGTGATCTCTGCTAGAAAGAGAACAGTGTCTGGGTGGGGCCCAGCCTGGGGAAAATGCCTGTGGGAAGGAGGGCCAGTACTTCAGAGTGATTGGCTGCCCTCTGTCCTGGGGCAGGCCTGCTGATTGTAAGTGGTGTTTATTTTGCGCACTTTGGGGTTTTGCTCATCCATGACTTCTCCCCCTTGCTCCAGGTTGGTGGTCCAGAGTGGGCATCAGCCCAGCCAGAATCAGTTCCTTTCAGACCAACTTCTTCAGAAGCTGTACCAGACAGCAGTGGAGGTAGAGTCTTGGGTGCTTCTGTTTTATAATTAGAACAAAATGACGATTCTGGGAGAGGCTCCGGCCTTCTTAAAATGACTCATGTCTGGCAGCTTTTGAGAGGGGTTGGATGTGCTGTCAATGCATCTGTAACATTTGTAGCTTTATTTTAAAAAAAAAATTACACAGAAGTCACCAAGAATGTGGGTTAGATAAGTAAGACTCTCCTGCCACTAAGTACTGTGCATCCCTGAGTATTTCTTATACTCGAGCCTCATGCTGGTACCCCCAGTCTTTTTGGTAAGGAAAGAGTCCAGGAATCTTTGAGTCATAGAGTTTGGCAAAGGGATAAAGACATTTCCTGGGCCAGAAGGTACCACATGGGCTCTGCCTGTCCTGAAAGCCCAGCAGGGCGGGCCTTGAATACGAGGCTGAGAAACTTGTGTGTTTTGAGGCAGTGGGGCTCCTACTGGTGGCTGTGGAGCAGGAATTTTATGTGGCCAGGTCAGTATTTTAGGAAGATGACTTTGGCTGTAGCGTGGGGGGAAGGTTGGCAGAGGCAGAGACACGGAGTGACCGGTTAGTCCACACCATGGTATAGGACCTGACCTAGAGGCATCGTGACCTGAGCTAGGATGGTGGCTGTGTAAGTAGTGAGGGGTGTGGAGGGAGAAGTGACCAGGATTTGGTCCTTGATGATTTGTGGGGAATGGGTGAGAATGATTAGGTGACAGAGCTGGGTGCTTGTACAGAAGGACTGGTGTTTGAGGGACATGTTGACTCTCAGGTGCCCAGGTGGCATTCAGTGGGTAGCTAGCATCACAGGACTAAACTTCCAGAGAGACTTTGGGGACAGATAAGGAGGTGGAAGTCAGCCATGAGACCGACTGAGATTAGCAGGGAGAGAGCACTGGGAAGCATCTACTTGGGGGATGAGGGAGGGATGGTGGGTCAATGAAGGAGTCTAAGGAAAGGAGGAGGACAGGATTGGACTTAGCAGTTAGGAGATAATGAGATGTAAAAGATCCACAGCCATTCTCTAGTAAACAAAGAGTTGTCAGAAAGAATCACATGTTCTTGGGACCCATGGGAAGTGAGGTTCCAAGTCACTCAGAAGAACGCACTGGAATGGGCCCCCAGCTAATGGGCAAAGTGACCAAGAAGGGCCCACCAGTGTGTTGTGGCTAGGGCTGCAAATTGGGGTGGGGGTGGGGGCCTCTTCTGGAAAGCAGTTTCGAATCTGCAAGGGAAATTACTCAATAGTCCACCCCCTTGACCCAGAGGTTCTGCTTTTAGGCACGTTCCTCAAGGATGTCAGCCCCACCGACATCTAGATATCAAGAGCTGCACGGAAAGGGAGAGGAGCTGAGCAAGCTGTGCTGGGACGGGTGGGATGATACTGGGGTGTAGGAAGTGGTGAATGTGGTGAGCAGAGACAGAGCGGCTACAACAGTGTCACTAGGCATCTGAGCGCCATCCAGTACTGGGCCCAGGGAAGAGAGAAAAGAGCATTTCCGCCTTCTTGGCAAAGGTGGTGACGACTGGGCGTGAAGCCCAACAGGTCAGGCCAGACTTAGCTACTCGGTGGGTGTTATAAGGTTGACTCTCTGGGAGAAGAGATGGAAAGGTGCTGGCAAGTGTCAGTGATGTAAAACCAAGACATTCATGAGAATAATAGTCTAAGGAGAGATCCTTGGTAACCAGTGTCAGGTGAATGCTGGGTGCGAAAGCCAGGCTGCAGGGGCTTGCTGAGGGGAACTGGGAGCTAGGAAGGGAAACTGGAGGGGAGAGTCCCTGGGGAGCACCCCTCCTGCCTCAGGGAAGTGACTCAACCAGGATCACCCAGGCCATAAGTGGCAGAATCAGGGTTGGACCCCTGGTCCTCTGACTCCAAATCCAGTGCTCCTCTCATTGTACCTGGTCGGGCATGTCCATCCAATGTTCAGCCCAGTACTGTGCACACAGTAAGTGCATGCTAAGCATTTGTTGGACTGAATTTCTGTGTGATTGATTTCTCCTTCCCCCCTCCCCCATTCCAGCCAAAGTCACCTGTGCTCCTTCTCAGACAGGTCCTTTGACCAGAACCCCTTCCCTAGATTGTTTTCCGGTCTGTGATAAGGCTCCACCCCACCCCACCTATCTTCTGCTACCCTCCAGAAAAATAAATAGCTCAGTTTCTTTTATATTTACTCATATGCATATTCCTTCAGTTGGGCAGCCCTCCATTTAAAACTTGTCTCAGACAACTATGTGGCCCCGGGCATGTCACTTACCCTCTCTCAGCCTCACTTAAATCCATTTATGTGTGAGTGCAAACCGGATTATTGTATTTCCCTACCAGATAATCAGACCCAGTGACATCTGTCATGGCTAGCTCTTGGTGTGGAGTTGGGGCTTTTAACAGGAGCCTTTTTAAACCTAGAGATGGCTCGAGATGGTCCTCATGTGGGGTCCACGGGGCGCAGTAGAGGGCTGGGAAAGCCAGCCCTGTGCAGGAGGGGCTTAGAGGGAGATGAGCACTGCCAGGGATGGATGGCCTGAAGGGGCAGCCTGCATGCAGCTCTGTCTGAAGAGTCACAAGAGTCACACATGTCTATGTCTCATGTTGGAAGCCCATGGTACATGGTACTGATGCCCCCCCTGGCTGAACTGGACCATCTCCTCCAGTACCCTGCTCTTTAAACGGAGCTGCTGCCCCAGGACAGGGTCTCCTGCTGCGTCCTTCCCACCACAGGGCATCAGGACAAACTTCAGATCTCCATTGTCTCAGATAATGGCTTTGGTCTCTATTGCTTTTGACCTCAAAATCCCTTCCCACCCTCTCCCCTGAGGACTGGGAAGGAACCATGGGCTTCCCTTCAGTCATTTCCAGATTCTTTCTTTCTGCAGAGTTACTGGTAAATATCTTGTTTTTCCGTCATCCTCATTTTCCAGTGTTGCCACCCTGAGAGCCATTCCTTGGAACAAAGAGCAAAAAGAAGATTTTTCTTTTTCGGGGGCTTCCTGCTTCTCAGTGCAGGCTTTGCATCCCTCCCCCTACTGTGTTACATTGTAAACCCCCCAAGGCAGGAACTGCATTGGTTAAAAAGGAAAGCCCTTCTTCCTTTGGGGCTTGTATAGCTTGGATCAACTGGGGAAAATCTCACCTGGTGCAGTATTCTCATTTCCAAGTCACCGAGGAGGAAGAGTATTTCTGTGACCACCTACCTTGGCAGACAGGATCCCAGGTGGGCTTTGGCCTCACTCAAGCCTCCTCCTGACTGCCAGGCCCAGGCTGGACCTCTCTCCCCTGGACCTTGAGCATTAGCGGCACAAGGGCAAACCAGAATATCGTGCAGCTCCCAAAAGGAATTCTTGACAAGGTTGAAAACTTGTCTCTGGCCTTCATGGACTCAGCTGTCCTTGGTGAAGGTGTTGCCAGTCAGTTGGTATATATCAATGGAAGCCGTGAACTGTGTGGAGGAAGGAACCAGGCATGGTCAAACGTGCTTCATGGCTTGGGATCAGTGATTTCCCCTCTCTTGAGTCTCAGTTTCCCTATTTACATTCATTCCGAGGACAGTTGGATGTCCAGTCTCAGATCAGAAATGAGGCGTTTCTTTCATTTGTGTTGTGCTGGACACAGAAATGTAAGACCTGGGCCCCTTTCTTAGGCCTGTGAGACCCTTTCCTTTGGTTGTGCCTTTTTAGCTGACTTGACTGTACAGAAGGGAAGATAGTTGGAGACCCCAATCCCAGGAATTGAGGCTGACTTGTAGAGGTGAACTTTGCCTGTGTGTGAATTTATGGGGCTACTTTCCTCTGGCTCATCAGGCTGCGTCTGCCGTTTAGGAAGGACATTGGCTGTTTGGAACATATCCAAATGAGGGGTCAGTCTGAAAGTTGTCACCTCAAGGGGTGGATGGAAAGTTGTGGGCATGTTTATTTAGTCCAGAGAAGAGAATTAGGGGGTTCTTGGCAGCAGTCTGGGAAAAGCCTTGGGCATGGCCTGCTCTGACTGATTTGGGCTTACTAGAAGCAGTTTCCTACCCAAGCTGTGACTTGGCTGGTCTGTCTTGGGGTGAGTGTTTGTCAGGTGCTGGCCATGGGGACCCCTCTGCTCCTGAAGTCCCCTGGACTCACCAGCCCCGAGCTCTGGCCTGTGTCCTGTGGGTCCTTTACTAGTCTATACCAAACCTTATTGCTGGTTAGGATTCTCAGGAGACCAGAGTTGGCTGATTGGCCCAGGAGTCCCAAACCTTATCCCTTTGCCGCACAGGCACCAGTTCAGGTCAAGCATTCTTTTACAAACTCCTGCTGTGCATTTTCCTTCTCTGAGGAAGCCTGGAATACAAGTTATTGTGGGCTGGCCGACATCCAGATGTTTTGAACTCCAGTCATTGATCTTGGGGTGTTAGAATCTCATGTTCTTTGGGTATTTGCAGATTTTTAACCTACACTTTTTAGGTCTCTATCTCAAGATGATTTTTTAGATTGCCAGTCTATAAGGTAGATGTCATTTGGGGCCATGCATTTTCATGTATGATATTTTGTAATCAGTGAAGGTCCCTGTGATGAGAAAGTAGTATAAGAAACGGAAAGGAGAGAAGACCCAGAGAGAATTAGAGGCCGGACTGTCTAAACGCACAGCATGTTTGGAAGAGCTTTCTTTTCTACATTCATCTCAATATTTTTACTTGCAGGTAGACCAGAGCAAGGACCAAGTGTTGATGGCCTGAGTATATCACCTAAAGCTTCATTAGGTAATCCTCCTCCTCTAGAAGTGTAAGCATCTGTCTTAACCAGTTACTTGTAAGTGGTGGTAAGGGAATAGCTGTGTTCATGTGGTTGGGAAGGTAAAGGGTATTCTGACTGCCATATTGTAGTAGGCACATTTGTGGAATCAAATTAAACTGATTGCTGTTAGTTTATTCCATACCCATATCACATCGTTTTAGGGATTTTTAAAATGTATGCCTCGTTCTACACCTGTAGTCCACTTCTCTACTGAGAATCAGGAGAATGCAAAAAAATTCTCTTTTGAGAAAATGTCATATTAACATCTTTCTGTGCCCCTTATAAAACATAACAAATGGAAATGTTTGGTTGAAGCTCTAAAAAGAAAATCACATTGATTTTTAACATACTTCAAAAGAATCACTAGTTTTAACATTCTTTTTTAAAATTTTCTCTTCCAAGTTTTCTCCTCCCCTCCTAAGCTACCCCCTCTTTCCAGAGGTTCCACCAGCTGACACATAAACAGTGAGTCTGAACGTGGCTGGGAGCCGTGTGAATCAAAGTCTCCGTTTTGGTCCTGCATTACACAGTAGGTGCTCAAAAAGGCGGTGTTCTCTGACCGCTGGCCATGAGCAAGTGCAGGCCGAAGGTACCTGAAAATTCTTGTTGAAAGTCCTCTTAGTGCTGGGCCTGGGTCTTTCATGTAGCAAGTTAATTCAAGAGATGCATTATCTTTTTAACTCTGATTTACATTTAGATCTCTAGAGTTAGTGTTTTTATGGACATTGGCAAACCCAAACCAAAACATAGAAGACAATATTATTCCTATTTATCTGAAGTAAAAATTCTTTTTTTTTTTTTTTTTTTTTGCAGATGTCTCCTCTCTCATAAAAAAGAAACCAGTCCAAGCTCGAAAGGGGGTGAGTGGCATGCACATACTGCTGCTCCTACTGTTCTAGGTCACTCCTCCCTCAGAGGATCGGCTTTTGGCTTTTGAGTGACCTGTTTTGAGCTCATTGGTGATGGGTGCAAGTGTGGCCAGGGCTGGTCATGCACTTTGTGAAGCATAGGATGTTCATCATATGGTTTAGAGCAGGGTAGAAATGAGGAGTTCATACCCGGTCACTGTCAGTTAGAGGGAAATGCATTTGCTCCCCCCATCCCCAGTGACCACACCCCCCCACCCCCATCTTCTCTTCCAGCTCGGGGGCAAGAAAGGAGGCTTGGGGGCCCAGAAAGTGAGTGGTTCGAGTTTCAGTGACATTGAAAAGCAGGCCCAGGCAGTGGAGAAGAGGAAGGATCAGGACGACTTCCAGGTGCCCAAAGAAGAGTCCGTGTACGTGGGGAAAATTAAGGGGTGCTGAGGTGGTGGGCGGGGGGGCAGCTGCTTGACCCAAGAGTAAAAAGAGACCTGCCTGACATCATGAGTATATGGGTGCTCCCTTGGCAAGTCACTTGACCTCAGCCTGCCTCAGTTTCTCCAGCTGTAAAATGGGGTTGATAACAGCTCCCAATTCCAAGGCTCAGATGATAACAGCTCAGATGAGATAATCCTTGTAAAGCATTTAGCCCAGATCCTGGCACACAGTAGGTACCTAATGTGTGCTCATTCCCACTTTCCCACATTGATGGTCAGGCATTTTTCTTGCATGTGCCCACCAGGTGGCAGCAGAGGCTCTGATGTGAATAAGGCCTTGTGAAAAGCTGCCATTGACTCTCAGCCTTTATTAATTACCTAAGGGGACAGTAACTTCATCCTGGAGATGTGGGGGGCTTTTAGGATGTAACTTTGGAGCCAGACTTCTCCCTCCCTCCCTGAGGGCCATCAGGGTCCCGTGGGCCACAGCAACCACTCACGTGCCTCTGCGTCCAAGCATGGGGCCAGCAATGTCCAGACTTGGCAGACCACCCTCTCCAGCCTCCCCACCTGCCAAAGAGGCATCCAGTTCACAGTCAAAGGGTCTGAGTTCAGATTCTGATAGCCTTTTGTCACTTGCCTAGTGTGGACCTCTTTCCTTCTTGGAGGTACCTTGAGCCTAGCCTTCATGGTCAGTTTCCCAGATGCCCTTTCATGGGAGGCTGGAGAGGGTACCTGGTCTCTGCCAGGCCGCAGCGAGAGCTGAGCAGGGCGGAGGGCTGTGGACATCTGCCCGGTGGGCAGATTTTGATTTCTCTTCCCATCCCCCTTGTCCGTAACCTCCTTTGCCTCTGGGTACACTTCCATCCTCAGCACCCATTCATAGCTCTGTCTATACCTCCAGCTTCCCTCTAGGAATCCCGCTGATTGTGCTATGGGCAAGAGGGGTGTGGGCTGTCCACATATTGGAGTCCAGAGACTCAAGGGCATCCCAAGGGATTGTTAGCTCAAGTGCAGGCCTCAGCCTTTGGACCTTTAATCAAACCTGAACATTAAGAACATTTTAATTCATTTTGGTATTTCTCTGGTCTTTCTTCAGAGATATTTGTGTCATTTCTCATTATCTCTTAAGAGTATAATAATTTCTTGAGAATATAATAATATAATCAGGGTGTAGTAATTCACTTTGTAGTCATTGTGACCCCAGGGGAAGCCCCTGCAGCCCAGCCCTGGCCTTCCCCTTTGCAAGCTCCACTGTGCAGCCATACTGGCTGGCTCACTGTTCTCCAGGCCTCTGCATACACTGTCCCCCATGGCAGCCATATCCTCCCTCCCTGTCTCTATCTCTTCTTTCCTGATTCCAATCAGCAGCTTGAATGTCTCATTCCCAACTTGTTCCTGCTTCCTCTCCCCTGTCTTTTTATCTGTGGACATGATCTCTGTGCTCCAGGAAAAGTCAGGCCCCTTGACGGCTAGGCCTGTTGGGTCTTCACCTCACCAGGCCTGAGCACAGGCTGGCCTGGAACCACTGTGATTGGTACGATGGGCACTGGCACATCATGTTGTGTGTTGGCTCTTTCATTTACCAGTAAACTCACCCGAATCTGTTTGTGAGTAAAGGACCTTTCTTCAGGCTCAGGATGAGGTCCCTGGTGCAGACGGTCTTTTTACCTTTGTGGTTCTTACTGTGGAGTAGAACCGAGGAAGGATGGGTGATATTCAGGCCCCATGCTCTGATTTATCGATTTTGTTAAAGTTTTCTTTGTCCCTATTCCTCTTAAATGAGCTAAAACTCATAGTACCAGCCACATGCTTTTGATATGCAGGCTGGGTCAGAAAAGATTCAGAACAAAAAAAAAAAAAAAGATTCAGAACCCCTGGTCTGAGGGAAAGTTGTTAGCCAGCATTTTTTCTTTTCTTTTTTTCTTTTTTTTTATTAATTTGTTTTCCGTTTTCTACAATCACTTCCATAAATCTTAGATTTCCTCTCCCCACCTTCTTTCTCCTCTCACTCCCCTTTCCCTCCCCAAGATGGTGTGCAGTCTTATATGGATTCTACACATACATTCTTACTAAATACATTTTCCCCTTTGTCATATTGCATTGAATGGGAGAAACCATGAAAACAAAACAAAACATAACACAAGAGGAAATGGTCTGCTTCATTCTGCAATCCAGTTCCATAGTTCTTTCTCTGGATATGGAAGGCATTTTGCCTCAAGAGTTCATTGGGAATTTTTTAGGTCTTTGCATTGTTGTGGAGGGCTAAGTCTACTAGAAAAATTCCTTGTACCCTGTGGTTGTTGCTGTGTACAATGTTCCCCTGGTTCTGCTCCTTTCACTCAGCATCAGTTCATATAAGTCTTTCTAGGCCTCTCTGAAGTCTTCTTGTTCATCATTTCTTACAGCACAGTAGTATTCCATTACATTCATATACCACAACAGCCATTTCCCAGTTGATGGCCATCCCCTTGATTTCCAGTTCTCGGCCACCACAAAGAGAGCTGCTATAAATATTTTTGTACATGTGGGACCCTTTCCCATTTTTATGACCTCTTTGGAATACAGTCCTAGAAATGATATTGCTGGATCACAGGGTATGGACATTTTTATAGCCCTTTAGGCATAGTTCCAAATTGCTCTCCAGAATGGTTGGATCAGCTTATATCAACCAGCATTATTAAGTGCCTACTGTATGCCAAAGAGGGACACAATCCCTGCCCTCCAGGAGCTCTCATTCTAAAGGAGTTAAGTGGGAGGAGGACATCCATGAGGGCTAATTCCCTCCAGCACCGGGCTCTGAGAACAACCCTTTCCCTTAGTTATAACCAGACCTTTCTTGGTAGAGATGTCACCAGAGGTCATCCCTATGGGCTGTGGTTTTCCCCCATCTCCCAGAAAGGCTGAGCTGTGCTTGAAGGCTCAGGGAACCTCAGAAGCTTTATTGGCAGATTGTGGCCTGCTACGGGTGACTAAACTTTCTGTGTGTGCGCATACATGTGTACGCTTCTGGGAGATGAGTGGGAGCGCCCTCTTGCACTGGACCTAGAAGAAGGAGTTCACATTTTGTTTATTTCGTCTTGATGGAGTTCATGGTGTGTTTTTTTAGAGTGTCGTCGTTGCGATTGGCCTACAAGGATCTGGAGATACAGATGAAGAGAGATGAGAAGATGAATTTTGGTGGCAAAAAGAAAGTAGAATCAGAAAGACTCGGCATGGGGTTTGGGGTCACCAGAAGGTAGGAGCTGGGGTTTTTTCTCATTCAAATGGATTTTAAATGTTTGGTTTTCTAATCCTGTTAGCCTTGAGATGTGGGTATTGAGTCCATGATAATAAGTGGTTTTATTGACTGAATAATTTGATATGGCTGGAAAATATTCCACTCTCTTGGAGAAAAGCCTCAAAGGATGAGTACAGTGGGGCAGTTACTCCTTGGTTGAAATATAGCGAGAAACCAGAGTGTGTGTGAGGGGGGTTGGGAACACATTCTACTGGTGAAAAAGATTAAAAAAAAACAAAGATCCCACTACCATGGGTTTGATTGTAATGCTATTTTAAAGGTTAACTTCTAAAGTTATTTTTCTTAAGCATTTTTCAAAACCAGAATGTTAGTAAAAATTACTGTTTGAGTCAAGTAGTGCATTTTTGCCATTGATTGTCAGTGTGTTTCTTCCTTTCTTTACAGTGGAATTTCCCACTCTGTGGTCTCAGACATGCAGACCATAGAACAGGAGACACCCATTCTGGCCAAGCCAAGGAAGAAATATAGTGATGATAAGGAGGATTCCTATTTCACTTCATCCAGCACAAGGTAACACATTAAAATTACAATTGTGCAGGGGAGTGTATTGAGACCCATTAACTACATGACAGACAGCTTTCCTTTTGTCTTGTCCCTGTTAGCATGGCCCTTCTGGAGGCCTGGGCGGCAGAGGACCTGGCCCTTAGCCTTTTGGGTTCAGGAATTTAAATTTTTCAGGTTTCCCAGAGAGTGTTTGGCTCATGGGAACCAATTTGAGCTAAACAAATTCACGAGAGATTAATTTATGAAACAGAATGACAGTTTATTCATTTATTGTGGGAGCTTGTGGCCCTAGGAATTGATATAACACATCCTTTGCAAGTGGGTGCGTTTACTCAAGAGACCAAATTACCTGTTGGAAGCCTGTGTGAGAGGGAAGTGTAGAGTGGGGGCGTCCTGAGGTATTTTCTTTTATAGTTTTGTGGTTAGAAATACATGCATCCATAGCAAATTATAACCATCCTGCTGTGACTTGTGCTGCTTTTTCTCATGTGTCCATATACGTACAAAGATGTTTTTAGTTCTTCAGTGAGTACTATGTCCACAGAGGCGGATGGCTGGGTCCTTTTCCTGTTCTAACAGGAGTGGGTGGGTCGTTGTGGCCAGCCCTTGGGCAGTGAGGCCACCAGACTTTGCTGGGCCATCTTCCCATAGCAGACACACACACACACACACACAAATGTGCATGCAAACACAGCCCATCCTGCTTGGAAGGAGTAGGCCAGCAGAGGCCACCCTCTAAGGTTCAATCTGCATTGCTGTCTCATGGGGATTTTGTAGGATCCAGTGGTACATTGGAGAGAAAGTGTTTCTCAATCTTTAAAACTCTAAAGAAATGGCCTGTCTCATAAGGGAAAGGTTCATAGCAGGTGCTGCCAGGGAGAAGGTGAAAGAGAAGTCAAGATCAGACACAGGAGGGCCTGGAAAGCTCTGAAGGCGATCATGAACCGCGGGAGGTGCTTCGCAAGAGTGCTGAAAAGACCAGCGCATGCATGAGAAATGTTGACCAGGCAGCGAGTGCTTGGGGGGGAGAGAGAGAGATTTGAACCCTACCTTTGGCAGGGAGTGCCCTGGGGGACCCTGAGGAGGGCCCTCAGTGTCCTTTGTAAAGTAGGAGTAACATCTGTGCTAGCTGCTTAGGTGGAGGGACTGTGAGTACTGAGAGAGACCGAGAGAGCAAGAGCTTCTGGCAGTGGCTGGCATGCCCTGTACCTGTTAGCTCTTGTGATTCTGAGAACAGTTATGGGGGAAAGGAGCAGATGAGCCCCCTGGCCCAGGGCCAAAGGGACCTCAGCCTCTGGCAACATTGACAGTTAGTGGCTTCCTCTCAGGTAGCACAAACTCATTGAGGCCATGGGGATTTTCTCCTTACAGAGTAGACATCACTTGTGGTTCCCCCTTTAAAAAGGTACCACTTTAAGGTAGGGGGAAGCCCCCATACCTCAAAGAGGTGTCACCCAGAAGCGTTTCTGCCCCCACGCTCCACTCCCCAGTCATGCTCTGCAGCACCCTAACACAGGTCCTACCAATCCAACACACCAAAGTCTTGGAGCATCCGCTTCTGTGCGTCTCTGGAGAGTTCTGGTTGTGCTCCCTGGCTCCTTCCTTACTTGCTGCAGCACCATAGTGCCTACTGCTTGGAGGGACACTGAAAGTGATTTCAGTTAGCCCCCTTCAGAGTCCGGATGAAGAGGCAGAGGCCTGAGAGAAGCGGCCCACACCCTGATGGATATCACACTCTGCTCTCCTGTCTCTCGTTCCTTCTAGTCCATTCTGTTTGTCCTTGTTTGGCCTTCCTTCGGACCAGTGACACCATGAGGCTGATGTCCGGACGTGTCCAGGAATTGGATTGAAGTGGGGCAGAGCCACACGAAATCCTCAGCCTCGATTTCTCCTCCAGAGTCATTGGAGGCCAGTGACAGGACAGAAGTCAAGATGACTGGCAATGGCTGGGATGCAGTGAACGCTGTGACCTTTCCCAGGGCTCAGCTTGTCCGAGGCCATGTCCGTTCAATGACTAAACACCAGGAAAAGATTGAGACAAAAGATGGCCAAGTTTACTGTCACAAAAATATCAGCCTGGGAGGGGAGTTTCCTCAAAGTTTCTGTGCAGAACAGAAAACAGTTACTATTTACACTCATTCTGAGCCAGCTAAACAATGAGCCACAGACGCTTGGGCTGGGAGCTATTACTGACCATTCACTGAAAACCAGAACAGTTTGGGTTTAAAGGCTGGTCAGGTAGCTCCCCTTGAAACACAGTGCCCTGGTCCTGCGAGTCATTGGACTCCTTTAAAACTAACATGGTTTTTTTTTTCAGAGCTGTATTTCAAGAAATCATAAGAACAAAAAAGTAAATTATCCAGCTTTCTGAAAAAAGTCTAGCCCCCAAACCCCAAAATATAAGCACCCCAAAATCATATTCCTAGGGGCAGAGTCCACACATGCAAGGAAGGCTGTGGCTTCCCAGTTGGAGAGAGGGTGGCAGGATACCCACACCTAACCTCATCTTCCTGCCTCTTCTCCAGGGTGGCCTTTGTTCAACAAACTGGTTCTGGTGGGCTGTGAGCCCCTAACTCTGCCCAGCTTCTTCTGATCCATTCCATGTCATTCTTTTAAAAGAACCTGTGCTGGGTAGTCCAGCCACCTGGGAAAGGAGCTGTTGGTGTGGACGGACTTTCGGAGCTTATACATGCCTGAGATGATAGCGGATGTGATGGACAAGTGAAGGCATGACCAGAGGCAGAGTTATTCGTGCCAGTGTTGCTCCTCTTCAGCTCGGTCACATCACTAACCCCTGCAGCCGAGCCGTTGGAGTAACTGGCCAAGCCTTTAGTGCCTTCTCCTCCTCTGATCATTTCATTTTCATTCTTCCTTCCATAATACCTTGAGGACAGATTGTCCCAAAGGCGCACTTCAGAATAACTAGTGTTGCCTTGTTGATAGCATCAGTGAGAAAAAATGGTAAAACTAAAGGCAGAAAAACTGTGAATTTCACAGGATTTGAGAGTTGAAAGGGGCCTCAGCAGCCCTCTAATCCCTGCCTCACAAATGGGCATCCAGCCTGTGCCACTTTGGGCAGTGCCTCCTGCCTCTTGTCTTCTGCTTCTCATGCTGTCTCAAGTGCCAAAGGGACAAAATCTGATTCCTTCCACAGGACAGTCCTTCAGATAATTGGAGGCAGTTCTCCATGAGTCTTCTCTTCTTGAGGCTCAATATGCCTCGTTCTGGAAACTGATCTCCATATGTGATGGCCCTTCCCCAGCCTGGTTACGCTCCTCTGGACACTCTCCATGTTGGTACCTTCGTATATTGAGGAGCCCAGAATTGCACACAGTCCTACAGATAAGGTCAGACAGACCTCAGGAGCCGAGGATGGCCAGATTGTCACCTTCCTGTCCCTACACCTTTGTGGATGCCCCATCACAACTGCTGTCTCTGCTTTTGCCTGCACTCCGCTCAGATCCCCAGACTTTCCAAAGAGTAGCAGCTGTCTGACCGTGCCTCCTTTCCTTTGTATGAATGAAGCTGATTTGGGCTTTCGTTCATCCATGCTCTTGCACAAACATGTTCCGTTGGTCCTCCTGTGGCTATGGGTAGCCCTGGGGAATCGGCCCTGAGCTCTGTCCTAAAGCCTGACCCAGACCACCGGAGCAGTGCTGGGCTTTCCTACCTTGAAAGGGAGGCTTAGTCATCAGCCTGGCTAGATATGGCATGAGCATGTACTTTGTAAAGGCCACAGTTAATCAGAGACACTCATTATGAACTGCAGCTAGGGAACAGATGGTGTTTTTGTGGAGAGACTGCATTGTTGGGTCTTGCCAGCTGGACATGGGAGAATGGCTTAGCATTACCTGCCCATTGTCAGTGAGCAGCACAAGAGCTATTTTCTGTTCTCCTTATCTGGAGGAAGGTTTCAGGTCTGGTCAGGCTGGAAGGAGAGCAGGCTTCCTTGGCAGGCTCCCTAAATATTCTTAGAACGGCCCTCACTGCTTCCAAATTCTTCATTAGCCTGTTAATACTGGAATGTTATGAAACAGGGAAGTGCTTGTGGCTTGTTTCTGTTTTTAAAATTAGATCAGTGTCATCCTTAGTTTTCATTTGAGCCTAACCCTTGATTTTCAGAAAGTAAACAATCAGATTATTTGTGGCGCACAAAGAAGTGAAACGTGACCCTTCTGCTGGCTCTTTTGTGTTGTCCAGAACCATACAAATAGTTCCCAGTTTCCGAGCAACCTTTCTGAGTGACAGGGCAGTGGGGGGGGGGGGAGATGCGTGCTCATAACTCTCTGGAATGTTTGAGGGGGAATCAAGGATGAAATGTGGGATGCTAAAATCCATTGAAAACCGTTGTGTAGCTCATGTCAGGAGAGCAGGTGCTGGAGTTGAAGGAGGGCTCATAGAGACAGCGACAGCTCCAGTTCGGAGTTTGTGTAGACCTTAGCTTATAAATAAGCCACTTGGTGGCTAGAGTAATAAAAAAGGCTCATGATAGAGTCTACCCAGGACCAGAAGAAATCAGGGTGGTCTTTACCTAGGGCCTTTCTGAAGTGATGGACACAGTTACCACATCCTCCCTACAGCTACAAATGCCCTGTGAGCCACCTGCTGCTCTTAGGGCCACGGCTTAGGCTTGGGCCTGGTGGGGGAGATAAAGGCCCCCCCGACTCCAGCCAATCTGGCCCTGCCACGTGGTGTATCAGGGAGAACTGCACAGTCCACCGGCTCCATGGGAGCTTGGACATCATCCAGCTGTTAGCTGAATAGGCCTTCCCAGTGGGATGGCTCTGACCATTGGTCATCTGCTCTTTACTGCAAGTAGGGGGAGGGGGAGATCCCTGGCGGGCAGCACTTTGATTGTGAAACTGCCAGGTGGTATCCTCATAGTGGGTCAGTAGGACAATGACCGCAATACCAGGGGACTGGCTGAGGACACTATCCAGGGAATGCCAGGTGCAGAGGTCACAGGCCAATTGCAGAGCACTGGAAAGGTCTGCTGAGGACAGCCAGCATTTATTGTGGCCATTGCAGACACTCACCAAAGGAAGGCCAGCCACTGCTGCCCCTGCCTTTGGAGCTGTGAGCTTACTAAGGGTGTTCTTTGTGCTTCTTTCCCGCAGGTACTTTGAGGACCCTGCTGAAATGAGGAGCAGCCCCGTCCCTAAATGGGATGACAGCTCAGATGCCTTTTGGAGGAATGAGCCCATCAGAGAGACAGAGACCATCCTGAGTTCAAAAGGGACGAGCTATGCAGACAGGTACACCCTACAAATCTGGGCCCTGCTTGAGGCCAGAAACACGGGGAGTGTAGGGGGCCCAAGGGTGGGTCTCCCATCTGTGTTAGGCTCCAGCAATCCTGCAGCTTCCAGTGACTCAGTCCCCTCATTCCCAGCCCTGCTCCCATCTATGTCCTCATGGCCAGCCACTGCCTATATAGAACTTTTTCCCTTACAATCTTTTAATGGGCTTCTTATGACAACTCAGGCAGGGAGGACACATATTATCCATAATTTATGGATGACAAGATTCTGGGAGAAGTGACTTGACCAAGACCACCCAGCCATAGTGCAATGGGCACTGTGTGCTCACAGCCAGAGCTGGCCACCCAGATGCCTCCATGAGGTCCATCCTGACTTTGTATTAGATCAGCTTTGGGGTAGTCTGCCCTGTAGGGAGAAGGGGCATCCATTGCCAGGCTGGTCCCATGGCAAAAGTAGCTCAAGATAGTGAGGGGCCCTCGGTAAGGCCCACAGTACTCTGGAGTGTGGTGCCAACCAGATTCTAGGCTGTTGGCATATTCCTAGGAAAAGAGTGATCTAATGTGGCTCTCCAAGTCTGTCTCCGTCTGTCTGGCTTGGTGGCCCCCATTTGGATGTGGGTTTGATAGTCCTGCATTAACTGCTTTCTCAGGCCTCTCTTTGGAAGCCTGCTGCAGCCAGCCTTGTGCTGGCCATGACCAAAGTGTGCTTTCCCATCCTCTTGGGTTATAGATTCTTTTTTTTTTTTTTTAGGTCTGAATTGTTCTTTTTTAATATAAATTTATTTATTTAACTTTTTACATTCATTTTCACAAAATTTTGGGTTCCAAATTTTCTCCCCATTTATCCCCTCATCCCACCCCAATACACCGAGCATTCTAATTTTCCCTATCACCAATCTGCCCTCTCTTCTATCATCCCTCCCTTCTCTTATCCCCATCTTCTCTTTTGTCCTGTAGGGCCAGATGACTTTCTATTCCCCATTAACTGTATTTCTTATTTCCTAGTAGCAAGAACAATACTCAACAGTTGTTCCTAAAACTTTGAGTTCCAAATTCTCCCCATCCCTCCCTCCCCACCCATTCCCTTTGTGAAGGCAGGCAATTCAGTATGGGCCATATCTGTGTAGTTTTGCAAATGACTTGAATAATAGTCATGTTGTGTAAGACTAACTGTATTTCCCTCCATCCTATCCTGCCCCCCCCCTTGTTTCTATTCTGTCTTTTGATCCTGTCCCTCCCCGACAGTGTTGACTTCAAATTGCTCCCTCCTCCCATTACCCTCCCTTCCATCATCCCTCCCTCTCTGCTTATCTCCTTCTCCCCCACTTTCCTGTATTGTAAGATAGGTCTTCATACCAAAATGAGTGTGCATTTTACTCCTTCCTTTAGTCGAATATGATGAGGGTAAACTTCATGTTTTTTTCTCAGCTCTTCTCTTTTTCTCTCCACTAAAAAGTCTCCTGCTTGCCTCTTGAATGAGATATAATTTACCCCATTCTATTTCACCCTCTCTCCTCCTACTACATTTCTCTCTCACCGTTCACCTTAATTTCTTTTAAGATATGGTCCCATCCTATTCAATTCACTCTGTGCTCTCTGTCTCTGTATGTGTGTGCATATGTGTATGTGTGTGCGCACGCACGCGTGTACATGTATGTGCGTGTGTGTGCGTGTGTGTGTGTGGTCCCACCAACTACCCAGATACTGAAAAGTTTTAAGAGTTACAAATATTGTCTTTCCATGTAGTAATGTAAACAGTTCACCTTTGGTAAGTCCCTTATGACTTCTCTTTGCTGTTTACTTTTTCATTCTTGTGTTTGAAAGTCAAATTTTCTTTTCAGCTCTGGTTTTTTTATCAAGAATGCTTGAAAGTCCTCTGTTTCATTGCAAGACTATATTTTCCCCTGAAGTATTATACTCAGTTTTGCTGGGTAGGTGATTCTTGGTTTGAGTCCTAGTTCCTTTGACTTCTGGAATATCCTATTCCACACCCTTCAATCCCTTAATGTAGAAGCTGCTAGATCTTGTGTTATCCTGATTGTATTTCCACAATACTGGAATTGTTTCTTTCTAGGTGCTTGCAATATTTTCTCCTTGACCTGGGAATTCTGGAATTTGGCCACAATGTTCCTAGGAGTTTCTCTTTTTGGTTCTCTTTCAGGCAGTGATCAATGGATTCCTTGAATACTTATTTTGCTCCCTGGTTCTAGAATCTCAGGGCAGTTTTCCTTGATAATTTCATGGAAGATGATGTCTAGGCTCTTTTTTTGATCATGACTTTCAGGTAGTCCCATAATTTTTAAATTGTCTCTCCTGGATCTCTTTTCCAGGTCAGTTGTTTTTCCCATGAGATATTTCACATTCTCTTCCATTTTTTCATTCTTTTGGTTTTGTTTGGTGATTTCTTGGTTTCTCAGAAAGTCATTAGCCTCCATCTGTTCCATTCTAATTTTGAGAGAACTGTTTTCTTCAGTGAGCTTTTGAACCTCTTTTTCCATTTGGCTAATTCTGCTTTTGAAAGCATTCTTCTCCTCATTGGCTTTTTGAACCTCTTTTGCCAATTGAGTGAGCCTATTTTTCAAGGTGTTATTTTCTTCAGCATTTTTTGGGGTCTCCTTTAGCAAGGTATTGACCCGTTTTTCATGCTTTTCTTGCATCTCTCTCATTTCTCTTCCCAGTTTTTCCTCCACCTGTCTAACTTGATTTTCAAAATCCTTTTTGAGCTCTTCCATGGCCTGAGCCCACTGGTCATCCACCTTGGATGTCTGGGGTACAGAGACCCTGACCTCCACATCTTTCCCTGATGGTAAGAATTGTTCCTCATCATCAGAAATGAAAGGCAGGAACATCTGTTCCCCACGAAAGCAGCATTCTGTGGTCTTATTTTTCTTCCCTTTTTTCTGGGCATTTTCCCAGCCAGTTACTTGACTTCTAAGATTCCTCTCCACCCCCACCTAGATCTGCCCAGCTAGTGCTTGGGGTCTGAGATTCACATGCTGCTCCTCAGCCTCAGGGCTTTCAGGGGCAGGCGCAGCTGCTATTCAATGTGAGCTTAAGTTCTGGAGCCTCCCAGGCTCATTTCCCTCGGGGTTTATTCGGAGACCTTTTGGTAATAGCCCTGAGCTCCTGCCTGCTCTGGGAGTCCCAGGCCACCGCTGCCTCTGCTGCTGCCTCCGCCACCGCCTCCTGAAGGGGCCCGAGTCACGGAGACACCCTGCTCCCTTCTCGGCCAGCCCAGAAGTCTCTCCCACTGACCTGTAGTGCCTGTGGGTGGAGAGACCCCCGGGGCCACCAGAGATTCTGTCCCTGAAGCCCGCTTGGATCCGCTCCTCTGGGGCCACGTGGCCAGGGCAGCTCAGGGGTGAGCTCCACTGTCCAGAGCTTGATGGACCCCTGGGGTCGGCCTTTCAGGGCTCTCTGGAATGGAAATCTCCTCTACGGCATTGGTGTGCGGCTTGCTCTGCTCCAGAATTTGTGGGGAGCTCTCTTTACAGGAAATTTATGGGCTGTGAATTTGGATAGCATAGAGTGAGTCTTTCTACTCTGCCATCTTGGCTCCTCTGGGTTGTAGATTCTTTACTAGAATCTCCGTGTCCAGCCCTGTGCCCAGCAGGCAGGAACTCTAGTGGGGCAGAAAGCAGATGCCGATGATGTGGTGTGGGTGATACCAGTCCCATCCTGGGCCCCCCAGAATCCTTGGCAGCTTCATGGGGTCACAAGGCTGGGGTCCCAAGGGGCTGCACAGGCCTCTCATCTACACTCCTTAGTGGATGAGCAAGCCAAGACTCAGAGACCTTGGGTTGTTCAAGGCAGCAGGTGGCCACGCTCATGCTTGAACCCTTGTCCTTCTGCTCCTCACCTGGAGACCTTTCACCTTTACAACAGTACAGCTCACCTCTCCTCCCCCTCTGGGCCCAGTTTTGTGCCCACCTGCCCTGGCACGCTCTTCCATGAAACCACCTGCTTCTTCAGCCCTCCTGCCTGGCACACTCAGTGTGGGCAGTTTCTCATTCTTGTCTGCACCCTTTCTGTCTCCTGCCCTTGTTTTCAGGGCTTCCTTGGTCACCATCTCCTCCAGGAAGCCTTCTCTCACTGCCTCCTCTGTGAGCCTTAGGTTTGGAGACTCCTCTGATGTAGAGGAGTGAGCAGGCCCCTTCCCTCAGTGCCAGAAAGGGAGTCTGGCCAAAGTGGCTGAGACCTTCATGAGGGCCAAGCAGACCGTTGGGACTTCGGGTTCTTGAGTCTCCCTAAAATAACGGCCACACATCTGCTGTTTTCTTTTTGAAACATTCACGCCTGTTGAGCTTACCTGGGCCAAACCAGTAAAGGTTGATGATGTCCTCAGGGTGTATGCAGTGACCCTTGGGATGAAAAGAAGGCAGAAAAACTGGGGAACAAAACAGAAGAAGTTGAGGACTTTGCCCCATTTCACAGAATTGCTGGGTGTGACATGAACATCTTTGAGACTGAGCCAGAGGGGCTCTGGTGTCCAGGCCCCAGGACAGGCCACAGGCCTGCAAGTCTCTATATTCATCCTGAAGGGGCAAGGGAGGTGGACTTTCTATCCTGGGCCGTTTTGTTGTTCCTGTTTTCTTGGGGCTTCTTGGGAAGTGAGTGATAGAGAAATGGATCACCTCTGCCCAGTGGTGAATGAGAAAGACAGCTTAGAAAGCCAGTCTCTGGAGCAGCCCTGCCTGAGAACATGTGCAATGTTCCATCCCTGTTTTCTCTCACCTGTCTCTTGTCGTTCATCACCTGCAACCTGTGACCTGGGGCCACTCCCTTACCAGCAGCTGCTTTTGTGGATACTGTTTGTTTTCTTGGTTCTCTTAGGGGCAGCTAGGAAGCACAGTAGCTAGCGCACTGAGCTTGGAGTCAGGAAGCTCTGAGTCCAAATGTGGCTCATTACTAGCTGGGTTACCCTGGACCAGTCACTTAAAATGGGGATAATAATAGCACCTTCCTCCCAGAGCTTCTGTGAGGATCAAATGAGACCGTATTTGTGAAGTGCTCTGAACAGTGCCTGGCACACAGTAGATACTGTATAAATGCCAGCTGTTGTTATCATCATCAGTGTCACCATCCATCAGTCAGGTGTCCAGGCTCTCCTGGCTTTCTCTGGATTTCTTACTGCATGGTGCTCTAACACTCCATTGAATTCACATAGTCTGTCCATCCGCCCACCCCAATCATGGCAGCCCTTGGGCATCCCTAGCTTTGCTTCCACTAGGAGGGTGGCCACAGGCTGCCCTTTTCTTTATTCTTCAATGCAAAGAGAGGGACCTTGACAGCAGCCTCTCTTGGCAGAGTATGGGCAGCCAAGGAGGGCGTGTTGGGTACGTGGGACATCTCTGGCCCTGCCTCCTCCTCTTGAACGACCTGGCCTCCCTCTGTCAGGGTCTTTATGCTTCTTGACTGAATGGAGGGCCTGAATTTCACCCCACAGCAGAGGAGCCATGAACCGGAAGGATGACTATCTAAGATGAAGCCAAGAGGGCTTGTTGTGTGCCTGCGGGGTTGATTTCATTTCTCAAGTGTTGCTTCTTAAAATGACTGTTCTTGTTTTCTGTCTGTTTTCAAATGCAAATACAAATTTCTATATTATCAGTGAGAGTAACATATGCCTTACTTCAGTTAAATCAACTTTTGCTGTAGTTGATCTTGAAACCAATTTATTTTTCATTGTAGACCAACTTCGCGTCGCAAGTCCGATTATGAGCCAGCTGGAAATACAGATGAGGCACAAAAAAAATTTGGCAACGTCAAAGCCATTTCATCGGACATGTATTTTGGAAGACAGGACCAGGCTGATGTAAGTGTTAAACAGTTTGTGCAGCAGGGCCTCGGGTCTCAGTGTGGGCCCTTCTGTGGCCTCCTCTCAGCCCTGAGCTCTCCCGCTGGTGCTGCCCCACACTCAGGGCCCCTGGGGTTCTGCTTGGGCCTTCATCACTTGACTTGTCCCCTTGCTGCGTCTGTCTTCTCCCCCCAGCTGGACTGTGATCTCTGGATGCCCAGGCAGGGACCACAGCTAACCTTTTCCTGGGTCTCCCATCTTTCCCTCTGCTGTAAAAAGCTTTCTTGCCTTTTTTTATGTCAGATAATTCACCCCATTCTCCCTTTCCCTTTCCCCTTCTCCCAGTGGATTCTTCTTGCTCACCCCTTAATTTGATTTTTGTAGATAACCTTCCCATCATGAACTCACATCTGTGATTTCTATCTATGTATACTCCTTCTAACTGCCCTAATAATGAGAACGTTTTTAGGAGTTTCAAGTGTGATTTTCCTGTGTAGAAATAGAAGCAGGCTAACCTTATAATCCCTCATGATCACTTTTTCCTGTTTACTTTTTTATGCTTCTCTTGAGTCTTATATTTTGAAAGTCAGATTTTCTATTCAACTCTAGTCTTTACATCAAAAATGCTTTGAAGTCCTCTGTTTCATTAAATATCCATTTTTTCCCCCCTGAAGAATGATGCTTACTTTTGCTGGGTGGGTAATTCTAGGTTGTCATCCTAGCTTCTTTGCCTGTGGAGTATCATATTCCAACTCTCTAATCCTTTAGGGTAAAAACTGCCAAACCTTATGTTATGCTGACTGTGGCTCCACTGTATTTGAATCGTTTATTTTTGGCTGCTTGCGATATTTTCTCCCTGACCTGGGGGTTCTGGAATTTGTCAGTAACGTTCCTGGGAGTTTTCACTTGGGGCTGTTTTTCAGGAGGTAATTGGTGGATTCTTTCCATTTCTGTTTTACCCTCTGGTTATAGGATGTTTTCTTTGGTAATTTCATGAAAGACGATGTCTAGACTTTTTTTTATCATGACTTTCAGGTAGCCCAATAATCCTTCAGTTATTTCTCCTGGATCTGTTTTCCAGGTCAGTTGCTTTCCAATGAGATATTTCACATTGTCTTCTGTTTTTTCATTCCTTTGACTTGGTTTTATTGTTTCTTGATGCTTCATGAAGTCATTTACTTTCAGTTGCCCAATTCTATTCCAGATTTTCTCCCTTCCCCCACTGAGAAGGCAAGAAAAACAAAATCTGTTTCAAATCTGTGTGGTCATGGGAAACAAATTCTGCATTAGCCATGTCCAAAAAAGAAAGAAAAGAAAATGTGCTTCCATCTGCCCTGAGTCCATCAATTGTCTTTAGGGAGTGTACTTCATCTTTTGTTCTTTGGAATTGTCCTGAGTCATTCGCAGTTGATCATCATACAGTACTGCTGTTGCTGTGTACAGTGTTCTCCTGTTCCTTCTCACTTCACTTTGCATCAGTTCATATGAGTCATCTCAGGTTTTTCTGAAATCATGCTCCTCATTTCTTACAGCAAAAGAGTATCATATCCCAATCATAAACCATGACTTGTTCCCCAGTTGATGGGCATGTACTCGGTTTCTAGTTCTTTGTCCCCACAAAAAGAGTGGAATAGGTCCTTTTCCTTTTTCTTTGATCTCTTTGGGATGCAGACCTATCAGTGGTATCTCAGTATGCAGAGTTTTTAGCTCTCTGAGCACAGATCTGTATTGCTCTTCAGAATGGTGAGACCAGTTCACAACTCTACCAACAATGTATTAATGTTCCTATTTTCCCCCCCTGTCCTCCAGCATTTATCTTTTAATTTTTTGTCAGCCACTCTGATGCATGTGAAGTTGTTTTAATTTACATTTCTCTAATTATTAGTGATGTAAGATGGCTGTTGAAATCTTTGATTTCTTCCACCAAAGACTGTCTTCATATCCTTTGACTATTTTTTGGTTGAGGAATGGTTCTTATTTTTGTAAATTTGGCTCCATTCCCTATATATCTTAGAAATGAGAGGGTTTTTAGACAGACTAGCTGTAGAGATTTCCTTCCCCCCGTCCCAATTTCCTACTTCTGATTTGAGCTGTGTTGAATTTGTTAGTGAAAAAACTAAACTTTTTTTATAATCAGAATTATCCCTCTCATCTCCCAGGCATCTCTCTATGTCTGGTTTGGTCTCTCCTCCACATGTGTCTAATCAACACCTAATAAACCTCTCTCATGGAGACGCTGGCTATTTGTTTCTGTGCATGTCTATGACTTCATTAGTGCAGGGGATTCCAAGTATACACATTCTTTCTGCATCTTACCTGGATGCCTGGGGCAGCAAGTATTTGTTACGTGCCTACCATGTGCCAGGTGATTCTGTGGTAGCCTTGCCCGGGCACACAGTCAGGTTTGTCCAAGGCAGGATGCAGAACCAGGTCTGCTGGACCCCAGAGACAGCTCTACCCACTGGGCTGCTTGGTCCTTAGCATACAGAGGCTCAGGAAGAGCCACCCATGTTCAGCGAAAGGACTCTTGGCCCCACTTTTAACCTGATAAAGTGTCAGCAGAAGGAGTCTTCCCAGGATGGCAGCCCCTGACCTGCTGTGTTTTCTCATTCTAGTATGAGACAAGGGCTCGGCTAGAGAGGCTCTCAGGGAGCTCCTCCATAAGCTCCGCTGACTTGTTTGATGAACAAAGGAGACAACCTTCAGGTAAGGCTGGGCAACTGGGCTGGGAGAGTGGGAGAGGCCGCCTGAGGAGGACCTCCACATCCGCATGTCCTGTTGCTCCCTGTGCCCAGACTCCTGTGGAGTCCAAGGGAATCTAGGATCAAGAGATGGCTGCCCAAGATCACCCTTTCTGACATGAAAGGAATGGGCGCAGCCACCGTCAAGGCCGTCTTGACTTAGAGTCAGAGAAATCAAGTTCTCATGGGATGAGCTCGAAATAGTGATTCATCCGTCACCATGTACAGCATAACTGCTACTTGATACACCCTTGTCCTATGGAAACGAATAGTGTGTCGGAGGAGAAAACGTGTTGTAGAGAAAGACAGAGTGCGAAATAAATAAGCAGTATCATGGGGAGGGAGAGCATCAGGAACCAGGGGTCAGAAAGGGCTGCTGGAAATATGTCTTGCAGGAAGTAAGTGATTCTAAGAACTCGGTGAAGAGGGAAGGCATCAAAGGTGTGGGCACAGCCATTGTAAAGGTTTGGGGGCCGGAGATGGAGAAGCAGCAAGAAGCCAGATTGGCTGGGCTGGAGGGCGCATGTGCACCGAGGAAAGTATTGTCTAACAAAGCAAGAAGGGCAGGGGGGAGCCAGGGGGAGCCAGCCTGGGAAGGGCTGTACAAGTCAGACAAAGGAGGCTGTGATTCACTCTTGAGTTAAGAAGAGACCTTAGCAAACCCTGTCCCTTGGGAAATCACTTGAGAAGCCATGCAAGAGCCTCATGGGAGGAAGGAGAAGCCTGGGCCAGGGAGGATAGCCAGGAGGCTGTACTATGAGACCTGCATCACAGTGATGGTGACATAGCAAAGAGAAGGGGACAAAGCCAAGAAGTGCAGTTGTGGAGGATGGTGATTGAAGGGTGTGAGGGATGGGGCGTACTGGCAAGATGGAGAGATCTGGGAGAGGAGTATATTGGGGTGGGACCAGAGCTGCCAAGGACCCATGGGGGCAAGGAGGCTGCAGAGGCTGCTAAGTTTGTCACTCTCAAGGTCCCTGGAGAGAAGTGAATTGCAGAGGCCTGAGGAAACAAAGCATAGGCAGCCAGTGTAGACAGCTTTTTTAAGGGTTTGGCTCAGAAAGGGAGGAGAGTAGGAAACAACAATGTGGGGGCTTGGCAAGGCCTTCACGATTTTCCCTGGCATTCTGGGCTTAACAGCAGTGTCAAAGTAACTGAAAGTGCGCCATTTTAAGGAGAATCCTCCAGTGCCCTATGGCTTCTTAAGAACTCTGTATCCAGTCAGCTTTTGGCCCTGGGCTCACGGAGCCCTGTCTGCATATGCAGGCCTCAGAGGGCCGTGAGTGTGCCAGCCTTTCTGGAATCTTACCTTAGCAAAAGGTGCAGGAGCTGCTCTTTCTCCAGCCTCTGCACCATCATTCTGGACATGTCCTTCTGCCCCTCTGGCTGTTGCCCAGGATCCCTGGGAGGGCTCTGTCAGGCTGTAGGAACTTTGCAGTCTCCTGATTCATTTCTTTGGGAACAGCCTTCCCTCTGCCTCAGCGGCTCTCTCACCTCTAATCTGTGTCCTTGCTGCTTCGCCTGTTGTCTTAGGGGTCCTGCCCTGGGTCCTGGCCTCTCTCGGGACCCCATCTTTTTAGAGCAGGGAGCTTTCTCTGACGCCTCCCGCCCCCCAGCTTTCAGGCCTAGAGAGCTTCTATCTTTTGAGGGCTCCCTGGGGAGTGGCTACCTGAGAGCCAGGGTCACAGCAGAGAAAGTACTCTAATCATGCACGAGAAGCATCCTCTCCAGTAAGGGTCAGCCTTAGCTGGAGCCTTAGCCTTCAGATGCCTCGCCAACTTCAGTGCTTTGAAGTCCAACTTGAAGGAGAAGGAAGGGACAGAAAGGAAGGGGCTGCCCACAGGAAGGAGCCAGCTGGCACCCAGAGCCTGTGTTCAGGAGGAAGGAGGTGGGATTGTTTGTGTGAGGCAGACAAGAGGTCTGGGTGACTGACAAGTGACCATTCCCCTACTCTGATGCTGGACTCTCATAAGAACACCGCCCCCACATCCCCACCCTTCCAGAGGAAGGGGTGCCCACAGTCTTGCCCTACTCCTGTGGAGCTTGCCAGTCCCTATCTGCCACGTACTGAGGAAGGGCTGATGCTGGCTGCTGAGCCAGATGCAACCTGACCCCAACTTCTCATTAGCCCAGCGCAAGCTTTCTGGACAATCCATGGGGTGTGATGGTGGACCTGAGGAATGGGAGGCAGGAGGGTCACCCCTCATCGGCACCACCAACTGCTTGCCAGTGTGTCTTTTCCTGATGTGCCTGGGGCCATCTTGGCCTCAGACCAGCTCACTGTCCCTCCTTAGACAGAGGCTGCCTTTGTCCCCAGGCTCACGGCCTGCCAGAACCCCAGCCTTCTGGCTTACAAAGTGGGGATCCTAAGAGTACAGTCTCACCTCTTTGGTGGTGATTATTATTGTTTTCTTAAAACACCAGGCTGCTCACTGGCCAGTCTCGCTGAGAAGAGGGGCCTGGGACCGGCCAGTGTAGCTTCTGAAGTGTTGGTGTTGGCCATCCTGAGATCAGTCTTGGTCCCCCAGATCCTCTTGCAAATGGGACCACCATTGGCTAGCCAGAGCATCTCCTCAGGAGCAGAGTCCCCCTGGGGGCTGCTACAGGTTCCTCAGCTCCCCCAAAGGAGGTCCTGTCTAGTGTGAGCCATGGCTGCAGCTGTGCCGTGACGCAGCATCTCCGAAGCCTTTGGTCTGGCCCCTCGCTTCAGTCTTTGAAGGATGGCTTTGCCAAAAGCTAGGGCAGCTGGTGAGCAAGCGACTGCTTCGCCCTTTTTTTGTCTTCACTGGCCTAATGCTGGAGAGCCTGACCCTGGGAGACCGCTCCTGGGCAGAAACAAACCTGCTGCCAGCTTCTGTCACCGAGGCCCTCCAAGGCATAGCTCAGCAAGGTGCTGGGTGAAGCCCCAGTTTCCAGCCCTTACTTAGCCCCCTCACCTCATGGGTGACATACAGATAACAGTTCCTGCAGCTCCTGCCTCACCTGCCCAGGCCTGTCTCCTCCAGGGTCCCTGAGGTCTTTCCCAGCCCCACATGTGGGAGCCTTCCTAAGGGAGCTTCAGCAGGTGTTAAGCTCCTGTGCCACCAGGCTTGGTGCTAGGCTCTGAAGATAAAGACAAACCAAACATTCCCGGCCCTCGGGGGAACAGAACAACGTAGTTGTTGACAAGTCCTGTACAAAATCAATACGAGGCGGGTTGGGGATACACAGCCTCCTGCATCCTGGGACATGGGGCTCTGGAGCACAGCCTCAAAGGACACCTCAGGTTCTAGGAGGAAGTACATTGTGGGCATGGGAGACAGCCCAGGCAAAGGCACAGAGGTGGAAGATGAGGGAGGTGTGTGAGGAGCCACAAGAAGTCCTCTTTGACAAAACCATATCATTCCAAAGGAGTTGTAATCTATGATGAGACTGGAAAGACAGTTGGAGCCAGGTGAGGGAGGTTTTTTTTTAAACTAAAAGTGCTATGCATGAATCACAGCGCTTTTGTGAGGTCTCTGTGGAGCGCTTTGATCTTCAGGTCCAACAGAGAGGGACCCAGAGGCCACCCCAGAAGGTGGCCCTCTTCCTCTTCCTCTTTCTGGTGAGGGGACCGAGGCCTGATGGAGATGATGTGGCCACTTAGGCTGTGAGTGGTACAGCCAGGGTTCAGACCTGGGCCAAGCCTGGTGCTCCCTCATGAGTGCTGCCCCTGCTTGGCAGGGCAGATCTGTCTGCAGAGACAGCTGAGCCCTCCCTTTATGCCTAAGGCCATGAGGAAAGCTGGGCAAGACCATCTGCTGACCCCTGCTAGCTTTTGATCCAGACATTGACCTCTGGGAAATAGCCCTGCCAGGCTCTTGGTGCACCTGGTAACCAGCAAGATTCGAGGTAACATGAGACCCTTGCCCTCATATGGTGTTTCCTGAGAGGGACAGTTTCTCAGTTTCTGTTCCATGCAATGAGCTGCCCAATCAGAATGTTCTCTGGTTAGTGAGTCTTGCTAGCTTTGACTTGGCCATTGTCTACTAAGGTCACGAGATGATGGATTTGTCAACATTCACCCTTATTGCAGTTCAGAGGTTGAAGAGAAGAAGGGCTTTGCAGAGCAGCTGACTTGGCCTCCCATGGCTGTGAAGTTGCAGGCTGTGAGGAGGGGAGAAGGACAACGGAGAAAGAGGAGTCCTTGGAGCATGCTCAGAGACCTCATTTCAGCTGGAAATCCTTATTCTTTTATACTAGCATCATCTGATCCCTCCAAACTGGTCTACAGTTTGGGGCTAGGATGTGGTCACTTATTTTGTGTGTGCATTTAATTTCATTTGTGTGTGTGATTCTGGCTGTTGATTTTTTTTTTTCACAAATTTCAACAAGAGTTCTGTTTAGCAGGATTAAGTGGGGCTAGTCCCCAGGATCACAGATGAGGCTCCTTGATGAGCAGAGGCAGGAGCCTGGGAAGTCCTTGAAGCTCCAACTGCCACCTCGTTGCCCTCACGCCAGGCACCAGGCAGAGACAGCATCAGGCCCTGTCTGCTCAGGACACTGACTGACCACACAGTCCAGCCCCCACCTGCCCTCCCTTACATTGTCACTCAGTGACACTGAGTCTCCCTGAAGAGGCCTCTGGCCTCATTAATCCCCTTTTTCTTCCCATTAGTACCTGTGTTCCATGGGGAAAAGGGCTCTTGTCTTTGCATCCCCAGAACAGAACCTGGCACGAAGGAATGTCTAGGGAATCCCCCAGGTGCCAGGGGGACCCTTTATGGGACCCTTGATCTTCTCTGCAGCCTGTGTGTGCATGTCTTTGGGGCCACCGGGGCATTGCTGACACAGATTTTTCAAAGGTGGCTTTCTAGTGACACGTCACCGAGAAGCATTCTTTACATCACTTGGTCCCATTAGTCTCATGGTCTCAGAAAGCCAGGATGAAGTCCCTTGTCTTGACTTGTCTGTTTTCCAGTGTAATGGGAATTGCTGGACTCTTGGTTAATGCCTGAGACCTGGTGGCATTCTGCCTGGGCACTGTATTGGGCACCTGGGGGCATGGCAGGGGTGATTTGGCCCTTGTCCCAGGGTCGGGGCAGCACCAGCTCCATCCAAGCACCTACTGGGGGCTTCCTGCCGCTATCTTTTAGGCCATGAACGCTATCTTTTAGGCCATGAACGTGAGGCCTGGGGGGCCAGGGAGAGCAAGACAACCTGATCAGGCAGTGATTAAGCACTGGGGGAGGGGAAGGGGGAGGAGGAGGGGGGTGATAGGCCTGAACGAGGACCCAGCAGGAGAAGAAGGAAGAGAGAGAGATCAGGACAGAGAAAGGAGAGGAGCCTTCAGGTATGTGTCATTCAAAGACAAAGGGACACCTTGACAGGCACCCCGGAGTGACATCACTGACTCTGGTTCCAGCTGTCACAGCTGTTGTCTCCCGCCTGTCCAGTGGATGCTGTGACCAACTAGCCAGTAGCTCCTGGATGCAGGACACCATCCTGGACTTGACCATCCCCCAGTATCAAAGCCAGAAAACCTTCATCAGATCTCCCCTAGAAAAACTGTTATTTATAGAACATGTCCCTGGACTTAGGTGGCAGAATCTGCCTGGCCCATTCTGTGCACACACACACCCCACCCCACCCCCGCACCGGTTTTCATCCTCAGCCACCTGTCAGTTAATCCAACAGTTGCTAGCCCCTTGACAAGCTTCTGGGGCTTAGAAAGGGTCTATCCCTGGGCCCACCCACCATGAGCTCTGACCCACATTCATGCAGGAACTTAGACCCTTGTAAACAGTCTGGGAGCCTCCTACTCCCAGCCTTGAAGAGCCATCCAGTGTTGTGGTGGAAACCATGACTTTGAGGTGATGAGGGTGGGCCGGGGGCACATACTGCTCTGGCTGTCTCTCCTTCCTGGGCAGCAGGCAAAGGGCTGACATGGGATGGATGAATGAGCTAAACTGAGGCAGGTCAGGACGCTCCCACTGGTTCTTCCTGGGGTTATGGATCGTGATGCAGGTTTTCCTTCTTCCCTTAGGAAGCTATAACCTTAGCAGTGTCTTGCCAAACGCCCCAGACATAACGCAGTTTAAACAAGGAGTGAGATCGGTGGCAGGGAAACTCTCTGTACTGGCCAACGGAGTCATGACGTCCATTCAGGTCAGTGGCATGATCCAGGGTGCTCCCAGTCCCGCTTCTCATACTCATTGTTTTTGTTGGGGTGGGGGGAGGGCAGGGAAGAAGAGTATCCTGCTGAGCCCTACTCACAGTGAGGTTCTGGCCACTGGACAGCGGGCCTGGGGCTACTGGGGGCCAAAACCAGATGACTTGCCTGTGACCAGAAGTTACAGATATGGCAGGTCCCAAGGTCCCTGAGGACCATCGAAGGCTGGCGCAGCACTGACTGCTTTAGAGGCAGGCATTAGGAAGCACAGTGGGAGGAGGGGCTTGTTTCTGGTTCTTTGAGAAGATACAGACCAATCCCCACCCTCCTCCAGGACCTAGGTTCAAATCCCTCTTAAGAGCTGTCTCTCCCTCTTTGCGGTGGGGGAGTTGGATGCTGTGCCTGTCTGGTGTCCTCTCCAGCCCCCCATCTGTTGTGCAGTTGCCTTCAAACAGGAGGCCTGCACAGCCTCCTCTGCCTTTCCAGCCTGCTGGGCTTTGGGCTGTGGTCTGTGTTGGGATGTCACTGTGATGTCTTGGGGCCAGTGCTTGGAGCTGGGTCATGGGCCCCTTGGATACTCTGGGGAGCCCCCAGGCCACCTTCCCAGAATATGCTTAATCATGGAAGGAAGTGCACTGTCTCAGGCAGGTTGAGCAAAGCTACTGGTTTTCTTGGTTTTCCCATCCAAGTTCATAGACCCCTAGAACTGTGTCCACCGTTTCCTTATAGCCACACAGACCCCTTGTCAAGGACCTATCATAGACAAATGCCCAGGTGTCCATGTCAGGGGACAGCTCCTGAGGCCCCCCTATCTGTAAAATGGGAGTGAAAATCCCCTTCACCCTCACCACCTAGTGTTATTGGGAGGAGCAGAACAAGAAACCGGGACAGCCACCAGTCTCCGTGCCTGGGCTGAGCCCCAGGGTTGGGAATGGGCAGTCCAGGCAACCGTGGCAGGCGCCTTTGAATGGACATCTGGCACAGAGGCCTGCTGGTCACTGCCCCGTTCCTTTTCAGGATCGTTACGGATCTTGATCTCAGCTGCAATGGTGCGTGGCTGTGCGGCCTTCAACGTTCCGGCTGTCACACCCAGGCCAGCAGGTGGCCATCACACCATGAATCCGGCCACCTTTCTGTCAAGTAGCGAGCTTTCAGATGGTCTCTTCCGTTTTGAGAAATTCTTTTTCTTGCTGTAGTAGAAGCTTTTTAGTAATTTCTGTTAATTTATAGTACGTGTTGATTCCCTGCCCCAGCCCAGGCATCTGGGGGCCCACACAGGCAGCCCGGCCATTCTGTCTGTGCCCAGCCACACTTCCCATCACAGCCAGGAACTTGAGAGGGTGGCCGAAGGGAGCGCCCAGCATTCCCTCTGCCCCCCATCCCTGTCTCCCAGATCCCTTCTCTGAAGAGGGGTTTTCAGAGCTGCTGACCTGCTGCTCACCACCATCTGGAGATGGAACATGCCCCCTTCACAGGGACCATTGGCGACTGAAGCTGAAGATCCCCAAACAACTCCAGGCGCATTCCTGAGTTCCATGCCTCTGTTTGTTACAGTGATGGGAAGGTTGTATCAAAGACATTGTATCCCTTTTAAAATTGTTAACTTTGTATGAAATACAAGATTTTTTAAATTTTCCAATGAGTGCATTAAATAAATCTAAGCTTTTGTTTGGCTTCAGGAATGACTGGATCTTGCTGCTTGCAGGGTGGGGCCTCTGCATTCTGGAGGGACACAGGCTGAGAATTTGGGGTTTGCTTAGGCGAGGTAATATGGTGTGTAGAATAGAAGGGGAGAGAATTGGGTCTGGGCACACACATACATACATACATGCACATCTTTACACGTAATCTCCACCAGCACCTGTAACAATGAAGGGTTTTGTTGATATTTTTACCTGAATCTTGGATTTCAGCAAATCACAGAATGCCTCCAACTAAAGAGGAACTAGTAGGCTGGCTGTATTTTAAATATAGAGAAAACACAGGTGAGAAATTTGGCCAACCAGAAAATTAGTACCAGCTCAATGTTGAATGAATCTATTTCATAAAATGATAAAATCTCAAATTTGTAAACTTCTCAAGCTAATAAACAGTTGTACTAGATTGTGTGGCCTGTGTTTTGGATGTGGAGCATTCCCCGAGAGCCTTGGGAGGGTGCATTGGGGGTAGGACTTCAGGTGTTTGTCCTCAGGGAGGCAGATGGATCCGTGTACCTTTAGAGACAGGTAGTAAGCATTGGAGAGGGCTCTCCTAATGCCAAACCTGGTACTCTGCTACACCTACTCCCTCCAAAGTATTAAAACTGACAAATAAATGTAGGCCAGGAGGGATCCTCCAAGATCATCTCAGCTAAGGTTCCCTGGAGCCCTTGCTTCAGCTTGCACCCAGAGCCTCCTTTTTCCTGTTGAGGTGAGTTGAAAAGAAGCTCCTGGCCCAGGGCAGGGCCACTGGCCACTTAGCACCTCTTCAGTGTCTCAGCCCCCAGGACCTCTTCCAGCTTAGGTTGCCCACAGCATCAAGTGGCAGGAGAGGCTGCTGGCCACCAGAACTTGTGCCCCCCCCATCTGTGACTGCACCCAACTTGGCCAGGAATGAGTGCTGGGAACCCCAGCCTTCCCATTCCTGCCTCCTCTCCCGAAAAGAAACGTAGCTCCCAAGCGATGAAGCAGAGCCCTGGATTGACGATGCCGTTCTGGGGTGTCTCTGCCCTTCAGGCCTCAGATTCCTCCTTTGTTCAGAAGGGAAGGCTGGAGTAAATGACCCCAGGTTATCCTACCACCTAGATCCAGTCCAGATTTGAGGAATTCCCTTCAAATGGCATTCCTCACTGACATCTGAGAATTGGCTGTGACCCTTTGAAATCTGCAGGGATGCCCCTGTCATCCTCGAGTCTGGGCATATTGAGAACTTAACACTTTTCACCCTTTGCCAGGGTGCACCCTTTGTGGTGCAGCTAGAGCCCCAGGTTCTCAGTTACTGCCTCCCTTATCACTGGCCATCTTCAAGCTAAGATGTGTGTTTGGGATGTTGAACCTCTCCTCCCGCCCCACCCCCACCTGTATTAGATGATTAAAAGCTCCGAGATTGTGGAACTGTTGATGGAATCCTAATAAAGCAGCCCCCAGCCCCAAAATTCTGACTTCCTTCTGGGCCCTGTTGAACAACCTGATCTAACAGCACAATCCGACTTTAACCACACCACAGGCCCCCAGACTCAATCATAGGTCCCACTGCACAGCAGGCCCACTGCCCCCACACACACGCTCAGTGTCCTTACATCCTTCGATGCCTCCTCAGAACAGGTGCACCCATGTGTTGGAATGCTGGCCAGCGCTCCCAGACTCATTCCTCAAATTTCCCACAGAAACAGTAGGTAGGTGTGTCTGCCCATACACTTAGCCACAGCCACATCCCTCTAATGTCTGGCAGGACCACAATAGCCAGCCAATCAGAAAGCAGCAGGACCAAGATGTGAACCCTAAAACAAAAGAAGGAACGTAGGGAACTAAGTAGACACCTGCTTGGTAATAGCAAGAGCTGGCCTTTAGGTGAACTCCTGACATAGAGAGGCTTATAACACCATTATCATACATAAATGCCCCCCTTTGGGTTTTTCTGTATGAATTATAGGTAATCACTTGCAGAACTTCACTGGGACCCCTCCCCCATTACCTAATTCCTTCACAAGCTCCTCAGCCTTTTTTAATATTTATAATTTCTCTTGTATAATCAGCATCATCACACTATGAAATTGCCTGCCTGTCTGGTTTTACTAAGTTGCCTTAGTAAAGGCACTTGGAACACAGCCCGATGGAAAGCAAAGTCCTCAGTAAATGCCTTTGCCTCCATGGAAGGTGGTCTGAATCTGAATTCTTTGAGACAATGCCCGCAACACACCATGAAACTGTAGCACTGTGACCTATAGGGCTGTTGTGGGTTCTGTCCAGGACCCCCTTGGGCATCATTCTGGTGACACCTGTGGAACTCTTCTCAGAATCACGTTTTCAAATGCATAAAGTACTTGAGATTACAGAGGAAACTGTGTTGAAATGCAGTTATCAAAAATATTTTTGAGAAAACAGGTTCTCAGGCCCCAGGTTTAGAACCTTTCCTCTACCAGTCCAAGAATTTCTTCTACAAAATTCCCACAGAAGATTTATCTGAACTGATGCAGAGGAAGTCAAGAGAACCAGAAGCAGTAACAATAACCACCACATAGAAGGGACAGACAGCCAACTGTGAAAAGCTTAGGAATTCTGGTCTGTGCAATGGCTGACTGCAGTTCAGCCAATGATGACAGCAGTCGCCTGCTGCCCACCTCTGGACAGGGAGGTGATGGACTCCAGGTGCAGAAGAAGGCCTATGTTTTCAGATATAGCTGATACAGGGATTTACTTTGCTCCATTATGCATATTTGTTACAGGGATTTTGATTTTCCTTTCTTTCATGGTGGGGAGGGGACATGAGAGGGAGAGAAAATATTTTTTTATTGAAAAAGAAAATCAGAGTTAAAAAAAGTTTTCTGTTCAGCCTTTGCTTGAAAACTTCCATAAGCAGGAAACTCACTACCTTTTGAGACAGCTTGTTCCAATTTGGCAGGGCTCCCTTTGCAAGGACTTTTGCTTTTTCAGAGATAAATCTCTTACTGATACATTTTCATAACATCACCACTACTTCCTAGTGACCGTCACAATTACTATTAAAGTATACGTAAGCCAAACAGAGCTCCACATGGGCCACGTCTGACAACTCATGCCTCATTTCACGCCAATGTTCTTCCTCCTCTCTGCCAAGAAGAAGGAATTAGTGACCTCGCTGATGAGAGTTCTATTTTCTTCAGTGTTTTTCTTGATTTCGGATCCCAGTTTGTTTCTCTGCCTCTGGGGCTGGGCAGAACAAGCTGAATCTTCACATGCTAAGTAACAAGAGCAGCAGGCATTTCTATCCCTCTTTGGGGTTTACAGAATGCTTTATGAATATTATTTTCTTGGATCCTCACAGCCACCCTGAAAGAAAGGTGCCCCCATTTTACAGATGAGGAAACTGAGGCACAGGAGGTTCATTGATTTGCCCAGAGTCACGCAGCTAAGAAGTACCTAAAGCAGGCTTTAAGCCCAGATCCTTCTGACACGTTATATCGGCTCCCAGAAGCCCATGCCATGTCCTTCTAAGCCTTTGCTTCTCTAAGCTAAGTCTCTCTGGTTTCTTTATCCATTGCTCATTGTGGCCTTATCTCAGTGCCGCTCACCACCATCCCCAGTTTGCCAGTGACCTTCCTGACCAGGGCAGGGTAGGCAGTGGGACTGCTAACTACTTACTCCTACACAACCCTCCTCCCTCAGGACACCTACAATTCCATTAGGCGTTTTGGTTGCCATTTCAGTGGTCAGTATGATGCCTTGTCCTGAACTAGCGGGCCCCTAAGACCCTGAGATCTTCATTCAGAAGAAATGTTGACTAGCCAAGCTCCCTTCATCTTATATTTTCAAAGGGAATGTTTTTGACCCCAAATATAAAACATTTCATTAATCCCTATTAAATTTTATCTTAAATGTGGAATATATGTAAAAATACTCATGAGACTTTTTGTGATTGCAGAAAACTGGAAACAAAATGGGCACACCTATCATTTGAAGACTAGCTGAAAAAATTGTGTCACATGAGTGTAATTGTGCTGAAAGAAATTATGAATGCATGTGTGACAGAGGGGAAGTGGGAGGCAAAAAAAATACATGCTTGTTTTAAGTCAAATTTAATCTCAAATTAAAATTGACTTTAAATTTAATATATAAAAGAAATTATGAATATGAGAGATTCAGACAAACTTGGAAAGACTCGGATGTAGATTGAAGTAAACAGAACCGTGGGGATAACTGAAATCAGCTCAAGAAGAAAACCCCAATGGGAGACAGACTCTGAGTGACCAGGATGACCAGCCCGCGGAGGGTGAGCCCTGCGCAAGACTGACCAGCAGGCCCCGGCACTGGTTGGAACAAAGGTTGCCGAAACCTTTGGAAATGCTACTGTCTGGTCTTAGCGAGGAGGACAAAAGCTTCCCCCTGCTCTGATGAAAGACATTAATTAGTGGGGGTTAAGGCCCTGATATTATAGCACATATAGTACAGTGGGGAAAAGGTCTAGGCTTGGCATCCAAGCCCCTGGAGTCCAGTAACTCCCTCACATCCTGCTTATGCCTGCCTTGGGCAAGTCACTAGCTTCTCTGGGCCTCAGTTTCTTCATCTAGACAGTGAATCCTTGGGGCTCTAAATCTTTGAGTTGGGATTCTATGTCAGGAGCTCTCCTGGGCCTCAGGGTCTTTATCTATAGAATAAAGCAGTTGGTCCATACAGCTTGTGGGTTCCCTTCCAGCTCCACATCAGGGATGACACCATCCTACAGTGATTGAAAGATATGGTGTGAGACCCCAACTCTCCTGAAGCCCCAGTGTTTGGCCACATCCCAGTCACCCCACCCTAGTTATGATTCTGGGCAAAGGAGAGCCTGGGTAACCTCAGTGTCCATGCTCCCACCCCCTTAAGAACTGGGACCCAAAGATGGGTTCTTTTGGGTCTCCCCTTTTTTTGTTTTTGTCCACTCTGGTGTCTTCTAAGAGCCCCAGGAAAACCAAATGGCCAGACCATGGGAGGGCCCCCAATGAAGCCACAGAGCACATTATCAGTTCCATAGGGAGACTTGTTAGGGAAAGAATGCCAGAAGTCAGGAGGCTCTGAAGCAGAACCAGTGGGTGGGAGGTAAATGGAGCCACCTAAATGGGCCTCCTCCAGGAGGGCTTCTCTTGGCCCTGACTGTGTTACTGGGGGGCCTGGGAGGCATGAAGCAAGCATGCGGCATGGCTCAGGCAAGGCAGAGAACTCGGTCTAGAACCCTGGCTCACCCCTACCAGATGCCTGTAAGGAGAGACGTGAGCCAGATGACCTTTAAAGTCTCTTCCAGCCCTCAGTCTGTGACTGTCATTTACCTTTCTCTCTGCCAAGAAGGCACTATTAGCAGCTATTAATTGCTGTCTTTTCAATGTTTTTGTTGATAATGGGTTTAAATGTGCTTCTCCGCACCCTCTACCCTTTACTCCAGTGTCTGCAGGAGTGTTTGGCTTACCCTGGTTACCGTATTAGGTAGATCTTGGTACAGCTGTGACCTCTGATGGGATAAGGGATATGGGGCCTTTTTCTCTGTCCTTTATTTGTAATCAATTCTGCGCTAAAGGCACAGAACCCTATTTGCCATTCTTATCTTTCTCTGCCTGTATATCTTGTTTACCTTCCTCCCCTCTTCTCTCCCAGCCTCTATAATTGGAGGAGGTTAGGACTCCTTCTGTCCAGGCCCCGAAGGGCTCAAGTGATGGGGGAAAGCATGGCCTTCCCTTTGAGACAAGGACAAGGACGATCCTGTCTAGTATCCCCCTGAACTGCCTTTCCTAAAGTCAGGAGATTCAAAGTACTCTCTGTGTCCATCCACATCTACTTAAAACCAAAACTCATGAGCCCACACCACCATAGCCGGAAGGCACAATTAGTTTTGAAAAAGGGGGCATCGAATGAAACAGCATACCATTCCACACCCCAGACTTTGACCTCCTCCTCCCAACCACCCCCATCCACCATCAATGCTTCTCTTTCCTCTGCCAGCCCCCACCTCCTACCCAGTCTCACACCCCCTTCCCCGTTGCTTCCCCTCAGGATGGTTCAGCTCCTGCCTCTCTCAGAAGTACTAGCCATTATCTGACACTTAAGGAAGACCAGCACTTTTCTCAAGTCTCTGTTCTGTTCAGTTTGGGCTCTATGGAGACTTTAGAACAGACTTGAAAGGAGACGTGGTTTGCCCCCAGTGACCAAGCCCAAGAGAATGAGACTTTTATTTTTCTAAATATTCTTGTTTAATGGTCCATTGACCTCCTTAGCATCTGCCTCAGCCCCAGCACCACTCTCTTGTGATCAATAAACAGGCATTGAAAATGAACCCACCCACGATTGCTTGGCTCTGACAATGAAGTCTCATTATTTACCTCCAAGACAAGGGACAAATAGCAGATTTTAAAACCTAGGACAGGAGCCCATGGTCCTGACCAGATAACTAGCTCTAGGATTTCAGTTTGTCTTTGGCCTCCCCACCCTGGTCCCTGCAGGCCTGCACCTCCCTCGAGATCAGGGTGGGGATGTCTTTCTTAGGCCTGTCCTCCTAACAGACTCCCTACCAGTCCTCGGGGGTCTGGGCTGCCCCAGTGTCTCCATTCTCAAACTCCAGCTTTCCTCTGCACTGGAGTGAGCTGGAGAGGAGATGGTGAGGGTGAGGAAGGAAAAGCTCAGTTCTGGGGTCTTGTTCGCTCCTGTCTTTATACATGTGGGAAGTAGCCCTGAAAGACAGAGTGGTCAGTACTTAGGGCAGTGAGAAAAAAGGGAGGCCAGGATCCTTCCTGGAGCTCTAGCTTAAGTCATGGCCCTGGGCAAGTCACTTTGGAGGAGAAGCACACTCAGGGCCTGTGAGGTTTCTCTGGAAAGAAGAGGAGGACTTCCTGGACAGTTAGCTTCTGCTCCGGGGCCTGGAAGACTCTTCATGGAACATTTGTTAGTGGTGGGGGGAATGTAAGCAACATCCCCAGGGCCTGCGGATGAAGTGCTTGGAGATGAGGGCTATGGTGAGATGCCAGAAACAGGGACCCCACGTGGACAAGGGACTTGCCTTGGGGTAGGAGAGAAGATAGGAAAGCCAGGAATGGCCTGGCTCAGGGAAGTCCTTGCTTGTCACACACAGAGATGGTGACAGACCAGGGACATGCCCGGTGTGCCTGTGGGGGGCATCCACAATGGGCCAAGTAACATGCATTCAGGACCCAAACATAGCTCAGCAACAATGATGCATGGGGAAAGAAGACTGAGCTTAGGAACGGAAGGCATCTAGGTTCAAATCCTGCCTTGGGCCTTAGTTATATGTTCACAGGCAAATCACTGCTGTCTGAGCTTCTGTTTCTTCTTGTGTATAACAATGCCCATGGTCCCTACCTCATAGGACTGGTGTCTTTGTACCAGTCAAAGTGCCCTCTGTCAACATGACCATAAAACCACAGCCCCCTAAAGCCTTGACTGTGTCTCAGGCTGTCTGTCTGGACAGAGTGGGAGCAACTGTGGGTGCCATCTTGTTCCCTTCTTGTAGGAATGAGTACGGTGGCTAGCAGGCTCTGTGTTCCCACTCAGTGCTGTAGTTAGATGAACGCTGAGGACTTGTCTCTTTCTCCTGTAATCCCAGACCTAGAACAGATGGACAACATAGTTTGACCATAAAATGAACATATTTGGACTAATATGAAATGTAAAAGAACAATTTATTTATATTTGTTTATAATTTTAAAAATCTGAGAGCCAATGGAGCTATGAGCTGCCTGACTTGCAGGAATGGAGCCTCTTTCAGCTTTTGTAAAGTGAATAAAAACCTGGTCATCTGGGGGGACAGGTACAAGCAGGGTCCGGTGGCTACTCTCCTGAGGAGCCATCTGAGTCCACAATTCCACAGACAAACCCTTCCCCCTCGTCTTTGCACTTGAAAGTCTGCCTAAGTAAGTGGCCCAGTGACTAGAGATGAACTTAAAGTCAGGAGGACCAGGTTCAGATTCAGCCCCAGACACTCACTAACAAGTTACTGACCCTGGCTAGCCTCTCCCCAAGTGGGCAAGTGACTTCAACCCTTGTCTGCCTCAGTTTCCCCATCTGTAAAAGGGGGATAATGGCAGCACCTCCTTTCCAGGGTTGTCATCAAGATAGAGCCCATAAATGCTGTTAGGATAATGATGCACAGAATGTTCAGGGGTTCAGAGGCAGGAGGGACAGATCATGAGAAGGGAGGAAAGCAACATTTAGTAAGCCCCTACTATGTGCCAGGTGCCATACACTTTACAACCATTATCTCATACGACCCTTATGACAACCCTGGGAACAGGTGCTGCCATGGTCTGACCTTTACAGATAAGGAAACTGAGGGAAGCTGAGATGGAGGGACATCTGTCCCCTGAGGGGAAGTCACCCAACCCAGCTGCCTTGTGGGAGGAGTCAGGCCATGGCAGAGCCAGGGTTTGACAGAGACTGGCAAAGTCCCTGCCCAGTCCTTGACCTCAAGGCCCAGAGAATGGGAGCAGGGACACTCCTTCCAGCCATAGAGCCAGGGTTTCGAAGGCTGAGGTTAAGGCACTGCCTATAGATCCAATGGAGTCGGCAGCTGGCCAGTGACTATCTATGAGGTGCTTACAGTATGACTGTCTGATCCAAGCCCCTTTGCTTGACATCTGGGGAAACTGAGGCCCAGAGGGGTAAGTCCTCTCTCCAAGTTCTTTCCCCTCCACCTCCTCCACCATGTCCCAGGACCTGCACCATCTCCTCCCTTGACTCCAATCCAGTTGCAGCCTCAGGGAGCTCCCCACTCCAAAGGATAAGGATGAAGTGGGAGGGGGGGTTGAAATATGGAATCCAGGAGGGGCCCAGGGTAAGCCCTGCCCTCTCACCCTTGTTCAACCTCAGGCATTGCGGTCCCTCTCAGGGGCCCCACCAGTCGTACTGGCCAGAGGGGCACACAGCCTGCCCCCGGCTGGTCCCAGTGCTCAGAACTCCTTTTTGTACACTGCATGTGGCATTTCCTGTGTATGAAATCTTATCTCCTGCCCCCACCTGGCATGCCCTCCCTCCTCTCCCATGCCTCTCAGAATCCCCAGTTTCTTTATAGACTCGGCTGAGGAACAGTCTCCTCCTTGAAGCCTCCCCTGATCCCCAATCTCCCCCCCCGCCCCTCCCTTTTCTTCATATTTACATTATAGATATTTTGTATTCACTCATCAGGGACTCAGTGTTTCTCCCTAATAAAATGCCACCCTCTGCCTGCCACATAGAAGCCCTCAATGAGTATTTATTGAATGAAGGTGAAAGGGGCCTCGGACTCAGAGAGGCCAATAACAGGAGGTTTTTAGGGGGCCATGGATGGGGGAAGATGCAGATCTTTCTCCCCTCCCACAAAGTAGAGGGCACCCACTGACTTCCCAAGAGGGTGATGGGGAGGTGCAAAGGACTTCAGAACCATTTTTGTGGAGGGAGAGGCTCTGCAGGTAAGAAAGCCTCCCTTCCCCCCAGCTGCTGCTCCTTCCAGCCCCCTTCCCTCTGGTCCTTCCCTCCTCCACCCCCAGCATCTTTAGGTTGAGCCAGCCTGGGAAGGAAGGTTCTTGAAAGCCAAAGGCAGAGGTGAGCCAGTCACCCCGCCCCATCTGATCCCAGCAGGAGGCAGCCCCTGCAGGGCAACCGAGCTGGAGATGGAGACAGGGATGGAGATGGAGCACATCTCCTCCTTCACCAAGTCCTGGGGCCAGAAGTCCGAAGGGCACCTCAGGACAACAGGCCTGACTTGCTTGCTCAGCCCCTTCTCCCTTCCTAGAGATGAGAGAGAGGAGCCCCTGCAGCCACCTAGTCCCACCTCCTCATTTACAGGGGAGGAAACTGAGGCCAGGGAGGGGACTTTCTAAGGCAACACAGAGAATGAGTGCAAAGCAAAGAGATTCAGCCCTAGCTCCCCTGCCTCTGTGAGCTCCCTGGCTTCAGTTTTGCTTTACTGTGGAATGGGACCTTAGAACTACCTGCACCTAATACTCTCATTTTCAGAAAAGGGGTCTGAGGCTCAGAGGGGCCAAGTGCCTGGCTTGTGATTATAGAAATGGTTAATGGCAAAGGCAGGATTTGAACTCAAGTCTCAAATCTGATCTGCTTCTGAGAGAAGGCTTCCATGAGTCTAAGGCTGGTTACAGGCCAGGCCTGGGAAGATACAGAGATCGTGGGGAAATAGTCCCTACCCTGAAAGAAGTACATCTAACCAGGGAGGAGAGAGAAGATGGCAACATAACATTCCAGACAAATCTTTTCTTGGTCAGTCTTCTCAACAACCCTTCTAGGTAGTGCTATTATGATCCCTACTTTATAGATGGGGAAACTGAGTCAGACAGCAGGGAAATGACTTGGCTAGGGTCATACAGCTGCTTGGTATCTGCCTAACTCACTATATTTGAGGTCTTCCTGACTCCAAGACCCACACTCTAGACTCTGTCCCACCTATGTAAGTGGCCCTTACACAGGTATAGGTGTCTCCAAAACTCTAAAGGTAATTTTGGAGAGGAGCCTGTAAAGTCCTTCTGTAGACGTTGACTTTTGATCTGCCTTGAAGGAAGCCAGGAGAGGACAGGCATATCAGGCTTGGGGATCAGCCCATACAAAGACATGGAGGGAGGAAGTGGCAAGTCTATCATGAATGCTGAACAGCAATGGGCCTCTCTGGGTGCCTCTTAGGGAGGACAGAGGGGAGTAATGTGTAAGAACTCCAGTGGGAAGGGTCCTGGCTGGGAAGGGGGCTGAGAGCTAGACTGACATGTCTGTAGTAGATCCTGGGAGTCACCAGGAGCCTCCTCTGCCTCTGTCAGATCTAGGCTTTGGGGAAACCCAACCCCCACTTCGTGGTGTTCATTGGGCAGTCTCTCTCCCTCAACAGAATGTCAGCTCCTCCAGGGCAGGGCTTGCTTCACTCCTGCTTTTGTATTGAAGGCACTTAGCACTGTGCTCACTGGCCCAGGGGAGAGGTTTGTTGACTGACTGACTGCAGGCTGGATTTGAGGTTTGGGGCAGGGAGGACTAACAGACCATAAGAGCTTGAAGCAGTGGGGTGGGTGCAGGAATGTGGAGAAGAGGGTTCACCCAAGAGCTGGAGGGAAGGTATGGCCCCAGACCAGGTATGGGGGTAAGGAAGAGAAGGACACAATGCTGCCAAGACTTGGGAGGCTGGAGGGAGGGCTGGAAGGAGGGTGGGGGCTGGAGGGAGCAGTTGGAAGGAGTGGGGAGCACAGGCTGGAGGAGTTGGGGATAGCCAGCCACTCCGGATTTGGAGCTCTTGCCAGTTCCAAAGGTCCAGGAGCCTGGGTCTGGCTGGGGAGGGCTTTCACTCTGGTGGGGAGGGCTGGAGGGGTTGGAATCAGGGGCTGTAGAGGGAATGGCCTGGCCCAGAAGGACCATCTCCTTGTCACAGGCTAGAGTAAAGATGGAGAGTTTGGGAGGATGATGTCAAGGAGGAGGGAAGGGTCTGGGATCAGGATAACCTGGGTTCTAATCCTGCCTCAGACTTCAGAGCCGCGTGACTGTAGCTAGGGAAGTCATTTAACCTCTGCCTCAGTCTCCTCCTAGGTAAAATGAGGATAATGAAAGCACTTTACCCACAGGGTTGTGTAAGGATCAGATGAGATATTTTTGAGATATTTTTCAAGCCATCAATGCTATTTGAGCTGTTATTTATCATGGTCAGATAAGGGGATTGGGGAGGCTTCCCATAGATTAGCCTCTATGGGAAGAGAGGTATGGAATCCATGGGGGAGGGGCAGAGGACTTGCTTGGCACCAGTAAGGGAGAGTCATGGCGGAGATCAGATAGTTGCACTTTTGGACTGTTTATTATCTTGTGAGTGGGAGCAGAGGACGCCTCCCCCAGGGGACCAGAGGGCTGCCAGGCTTCATCAGAATGTTAGGTATGAGCTACCTGTCCCAGGAGGTGGCCTTAGCACCAGGGGCCAGAGGACCAGCTTTTCCTGGCTCCAAAGTTGGGACTTTTTCCACAATCCTGCTGCCTCTGGGGTCAGATGCCCAGCGCACAGATTTCTCGCACCCCTCACACTTTGGGGAAAGGGTCTAAGGCTTATGGATCCAGGGCAGAAACTAACTCAGATGTCCTTATTCCAACTTCCTCGTTTTACAGAGGGAACTGACGTCCCCAGGGTCACAAAGGTGAGATTCAAATCCAGATCTGGGATTAGTCCCATTACCCTTAACTGACTTCCATAGCAGAGAAGCAGAACTTTTCCGCAGCCACAGCTCTCCCAAGGAACCCCCCCCATCTTCCCGTCCTCTGGCTTTGACCCTCCCCAGCCCCCAATATGGCCATAGACTCCCAGAGACCAAATGAGTTTTGCATAAACCCCAAAGGTTGCAGCCTTTTGCATGAGCCAGGGAGGTGATGGGGGGAGGAGAGAGAAGAAAGAGGAAGGTTGGAGGAGGACCTCCACTTGGGGAGAAGCAGCTTTCTCCCTTTCCTATCTTCTTCCTAATAAAGGGGGAAGGGTATCAGGAAGTCTCAGAGGGCCCTCCCAGTACATCAAGGAAACCCCAGATCACATGCCCAGCAAGGTAAGGAAGAACTCTGACAATACTTCTTTAGTTTCCTAAAATGTCAGGGGCTCCCTTGGGAGGTGGTGTTTCCCATTCCTGGAAATCTTCAAGCAGCGTCCAGACAACCACTTATTGGGTACTGACTGACCAAGCATTAAGGAAGGCCCTACTGTATACCAGTTACTGGGATAGATCTGGGGATGCAGAGACACAGATCCAATCACTTAAATTTGTATTTGTATATGTAGCACCGAGCACTGGGCTGTAAATACAAAAAAGAAGGATGCCTGCCCTTATGGAACTCACAGTCCAATGGGAGAGCAACACCCCAGAGGAAGCTACTGAGGTGTGAGGGGTGTGTGGAGAGGGTGAGGGAGAAGCTGTAAGAAATGCAGAAGGGTACAGTTGGGTGGGACAGAAAGAGGCATGACCTAGGAGGTTTGGGAGTGCCCGGCCCTGCCCCAATCTTAGGCAGAGAGTCCTTCCTCAGAAGACCCAGAGCCAAGGCTCTCTCTGTCCTGCAGAAGGGAGAGATTTCACGGTGATGAGGTTCCTGTGGTCTTAGTGGAGAAGCTGGAGAAATCCAAAAAGTGCAACCCATGGGAAAGGAAGTCCATTGCCCTTCCAGTGGACACAATGCATAAGCAAGTTGGTGCAAGGACAGCGAAGGAGGGAGGTGCTCAGGGGGCAGGGTACTGTTCCTGGGTCCCCATTAGGGACCCTCTAAGGCCTCACCCAGACCTGGAGGAGCTCAACTTTCTTCTGGATTGCACCAATGTGTCCTGCCTGCCCCTCCTCCCACTGGAAGTGGCATGGAGTAGAGAGTCAGACTGACAAGCCTTTATTAAGTACCTTGTGTGTGCCAAGCATTGTGCTAAGCACTAGGGATGCAAAGAGAGGTGAAAGACAGTTCTGTGTCCTTAAGGAACTATCTGAAGAGACAGCTTGCCTACCAACCAACAGGCCATGTACAAATGATACACGCAGGATAAACTGCAGATAATCAACACCCCAGGAAACCATGAGCATTTAGGGAGATAGACTGGGAAAGGTTTCTTGTAGAAGATGGGATTTTAGCTGAGATCTGACGGAAGGAAGGGAAGTCAGAAGCTGGAGATGATGAGGGAGAGCATTCCAGGCCCAGAGCACTGTCCAGTACCAGGAGTGGAGAGATGAGACAGGAAGACTCACCTTTAAATCCTAACTAAATGACCCCCGAGTGATGCAGCTGTGAGCAAGTCCCTTCCTTTCTCTGAGACCTAGCTTGTCCCTATAAGATCTGGGTCCTGAGGATCTCACTTCTGGCTCAGTTTCATTCTCAAGCCTCCTCACTGGGCATCCGGAAGATGGAGGAACCGACTGTAAGATGATAGAGAATTGTTGTGAGCTATAAATCAATTGTGACTTGTCACTGGCAGCATCCCCAGGATGTGTCCCATTGGACCTTGTTGGGTCACAGGGCCTGGGGCAGTGAGTGCATCAACAAGCATTCAGAGATGAAAGAGACCCCAGGGCTCGCAGCTGTCCAAGGTAGGGCTTCCCTGCCCAAGAGACTGGCCTTCCTGCTCTGGGAGGCCCTACCTGAACCAACCATTCCTGTTGGTTCCCCCTGACTGGCACAATGGAGCAAATTAGAGGGACATGTCAGGCCACCTCCAGTTCTTTTCCAGGTTCATTGATCCCAGTTCCTTCAAATGATGTCTGAGGCTCTTACCCCAACTTGCTTACTTGTCACTCATATCAGCTTGGATGACCCTACCCTCCCACCAGAGTGCCATCATTCCCTCCTCTCCCACCTCACTTTTCTTCTTTGTTTCTCCTTCTTTCTCTCTCTGTCTCTCTGTCTCCCCCTCTCCCTCCCTCCTTCTCTCTCTCTCTCTCTCTCTCTCTCTCTCTCTCTCTCTCTCATCTCCTCCTTTTGGAAGTGAGTACAGCCTTTCCCACAATCCTTGTCTCTGTATCCCCAGGACCTGACATGGAATAGGCACTTAATATAAATGCCTACTGATTGATTGAATAACTCACTTTTCATTATTTTCATGTCATATCAACACATCCTAAAGCACACCACCAGCTTTTACTATTGTTGGGGAAATTATTAACTGAAGGAGGAGCAGAAGGAGGAGGGAAGGAGGGAGGAGAGGAGAGGGGTGGAGAGAGATATGGAGAGCAGGAAGGAGAGAGAAAGAGAGAGGGAGAGGGAGAGAGAGAGAGAGAAAGAAGAAGAAGAAGAAGAAGAAGAAGAAGAAGAAGAAGAAGAAGAAGAAGAAGAAGAAGGAAAAGAAGAAGAAGAAAGAAGAGGAGGAAGAGGAAGAAGAGGAGTGAAGTGGGAGGTAAGGAGGGAGTGAGGGTTAGGTTTATCCAAGTTGACATGAGTGACAAGTAAGCAAGCTACCATTGTTATTTTATGTTTAGCATTCTGCAAAGTATTACACAAATAGGTAAAATTGGTTGGTTGGATAGATTTTTTTTTTCAGCAATTGAATACAAATTTTGAGATGTGGGCTCATCTTCTCTGGACTATCTGAAAGCATCTCTGGGTCAAGTCCAGTATCTCGCCTGTGTGCCTGGTCAGTAATGAGATTCTTCCTGTTCTTGTGCATCTTTGACTCCTCCCACAAAACTCTACTTTTGAAGAGTTTTTCATTCCATGCAGTTTGGAGTTTAAAAGCATTCAGAATGGTGGCTTCTATTCAAAATATTCTGACATTTTTGTGGCTCAGTGATATTTCTGGAGGTTTATAGGGAGTCACTTTATCTATTAGAATGCTCTGACTCCTGTGGAGTTTATTTGAATTCTCAAGCATTTTTGGAGGTGAAGGGTTTAGTTGTATGTTTATGGAAACCAGCAATGCTCAAGTATATTAATTCTGAGCCTTGTTGTGTTTTTCTAGGTTTTCGACTGGTGATGGGTGTTAGTGCCCTTGCAGTGACATTGTACAAATGCAACCACTTCTTTGCAAAGTTTGTCACCATGACCAAGCCCAGACTCTCTAAGCATAAACTTTCAGTCATTTCTAGTGATGATGACCTGGAAGTGCATTGCTAACTGATCCCCTCATTTCTGACATTCAACTTGACAAGGCTCTTCATCTGCCTCTTTGCTTGGTGTTTGGTTCCTGCAGATGTCACTCAAGGAGCACCCTTTGGTTCCATGATCACATCCTGGGCATTTCGTAAGCTCTGTCAGGAGGCAGACCTTCTGCACTCTGGTTTCTGGCCTCATCTCTAAACTGAATCCTCTTCAAAGTTACCATTGATTCTTTCAGAGCCAGATTTGGTCATCAGTCTCTTAATCCTGCTCCTCCTTGCCTTCTCTTCATGGCTGATCACACTCTTCTTTCTAGATTTTTGTGTCACTGTTCTCTCTTGGTTCTCCTTCCAGCTTCTTTTCAGTCCCCTTTGCTGAATCACCCACTATGGTTAGTTACCATAAGGCTCTTTCCTGAGTCATTTTCTCTTTCCCCTCTATACTATCTCCTCAGCTTTCATGGGTCCAATGGGCATCTCTGTGCAGAGGACTCTCACACGTACATATCCAGCTACAGAGCTACCGTCACTTAGAGCCAGCCACCTCTTAGGCACCTGGCTTGAAAGGATGGCACTAGCAGCTGAAGAGATTGACTTCTAAAGGCCCTTAGACCAAAGGACACAGAATGTCAGAGCTGGGAGCAAAGCCAGAGCTGGGAGTGACCTTAGACCATTAGAAAACAGAAAGGACTTTGGAACATGGAATGTCTTAGAACAGAGAAGGTCAGAGCTGGGAGGGAGTTAGAGACCACATCATCTGATGCCCACATTTTACAGAGGAGAGAATTGGTGGGGAGAGAGACTGAGAGCCCTTTTTCAGTACAAGGTTGGAGTGGGAACTTGTGGACTCTGGCCTTCTCCTCCTCCTTCAATGTGCCCTTCACGAGGTGCTTGTCGCAAACATCCTCCATCCATCACTTTCCCAGTGCACCCATGATTTCACTGTAGGGGGAGGTAGGGCAGGGGCTTTGCAGGGAAGGAAACATTTGAGTTTAGGATCTGTCCCAGGTGGCCCAGCTAGTAAATGACAGGTAGGACTCAAACCTGGGTATTGTGGCTTCAGGTCATGGCCCTTTCCTATGATGTCTGATTCTGATGTCAGGACCTCCACATAGAGAAATTCCCTCCACCACTATAGCAGCTCCTCTGTACCTAACAGTCAGAGTCATCTGAGGCCACAGGGGTGAAGGGATTTGCCTGGATCACAGGGTCAATAAGAATCAAAAACAGACCTTGAACTCCGGACTTCTTGACTCCAAGGTTGGCCCTCTCATCCAGCATTCAAATGATCCCTCAAAAAACATTTATTAAGCACCTACTGTGTTCCAGGCAATGTCCCCGATGCTGGGAATGACTATTCTCAGGAGTATCACCTTCACATATAAAAAATGAATAAATGAACACGTGTGTAATGTAGGTGTGCGCACACATGCACATGTATATACCTACACAGAAACACATATGTCTATGTACACAAACAAAGTACATCTAAAGGAGGCAGTAGAACCCTTGGCAGTGCACTTGGAGGGAAAGAATTGTTTTTTTTCCTACCTCTAATGGAAAGTTAGCATTTCCTTCCATTGTGATTAAAACACCACCACCCAAACTGGCTTCTGAAGCCTCCACCATTTGGACAAACTGCCCAAGGGATCTAGGGCACCAGAACATCTGGACGCATCCAGCAGAGGCCAAGGAAATCAGGAAAGGGGGCGCCCACTGAACTCCACTTTAAAGAACCTAGGCAATTTAAGTGGAAGTGAGGAGGGAAGGCGATCCACTCTTGGAGGGGCGGGGAGACCAAGGGAAGTGTCAAGTTGTGCAAATGCCGGGAGGAGATAAGAGATGCAACGCGGGGTATGGGTGCGGGGAGCATAGTGGAGGCTAGAGAGTCTGAAGGGGTATCACACGGGTAGGTAGGTAGGGCCAAGGTGGGAAGGGCATTCAGTGCCAAGCACAGGGATAAACGTTCATTATTCATGCCCCTTAATTGTCCCGAACTCTAGGGAGAGAAGAAACCGGAGCCGGGCGCCCAGCCTGGGAAGCCTGAGGGAAGAGGGGACGGAAGGCGAGAGAGCCTGGGAAGAGGGGAGGGCCTGGGACTGGGCGGGACCTGGGAAGGTGGGGGAGCCCGGGAGAGCTCCTGGCTGCAGCCACAAGTTGTCTGGATCCAGCTGGAGCAGGAGCTGGAGCATCGGGGAGGGGGCCGGAGAACCAGCGAGGGGAGTCTGGCAGAGGGCAGGCCGGAGGAGCCCCTTCTCTTCTGGTCCTCGGAAGCCCAGCCGAGAGGAGGTGAGCGGGGCTGCACGGGAAGTTAGAGCTTGGCGAGAGGAAGATCGGGGGGCGCACGGGGGGGCCTCGAGAGGACTCTGATCAGGATCCTGCCCCTCTAGCCTAGGCGGGGGCCAGCAGCAGGACACGGTCGCCTAGGAACACCCCCTCGCTCCCCGAGGCCAATTCTCCCCCTTCAGGTGCTCCACTCTCCCCGTTTCGACCCTCCGCAGGTGCGGTTTCTACGCTCTAAGGTTCAGGCGTCTCGGAGCCTTAGAGGGCACGCGGATCCCCCGGGAAAAGCCCTACAGTTGGGGGTTCCGCCCTTAGACCCGAGGGGCGCGAGGAATGGGTGCGACGGGGGAGGGACATGCGATGGCTGGGCCGTCTGTAGCCCAGGGCCCGGAGAGGGGTAAAAGGGAAAGAGACCCACTAGCGGGGGGTGGGGAGGAGACAGGGAGGGGTGGCAGGACTCGAAGCCACTGGTGAGTAAAGCAGGGTGCCCAGAGGTAGGAGGCGGGGTGGACACGGAGTCTGGCCAGGAACTTGAACTAGCAAGTCCACGGACTGGGTCTGCGTCTCCAACATGAAGGGAATGCATTCAGCGGTCTGTCTCCTTGGGTTCGGGAGGGTTTTCAGTGCCAGCTATGCCACATGCCGGGGAGCCTTAACAGATAAAACTTGTCAGCCAAATGGAAGGAAAATAGGTGGAACTGGTTTCTTCCTGCTCGGACATCTACTCGAACTTTTCTGTTCTCCGGCCCTCTCCGCTGACGCTCTCTCGATGGGTCCCTCCGACTCGTCTTTGACATTCCCTGTTCTCGATTCTATTCTAAACTCCTTCCCAGCTTCTACAATCCTTTGTTCTAAGCTCTCTCCGCAGCTCTGACATTCCTCAATTCTTTAATCAATCCATCTGCAAATATATATTAAAGGCTTACTATTTGTCATTTAGGATGCAGAAACAAACAAACCCAGCGCCTGACTTTTGGGAGTTTACATTCTTGTATATGATGACTATATAAAGAATAAATACAAGATAATGGGGGTGGGGGGAGAGAGAGAGCCCTGCTGCCGAAAGGCCAGGCCTGAGCAGAACCTTGAAGGAAACAGGCTTCAGAGAAGCCAAGATGAGTGAGGTGGGGTGGGGTGTGTAAGATCTAGCCAGAAGGTCAGCCTGGCTGGATTACAGAGAACTTGACCGATAATCACTTAAGGCCGGAAGGAAAGGTGGGAGGTGACTTGGGTGGGTTTGGAATGCAAACACAGGATTTGCTATTTGATCCTGGAGGTGCTAGGGGGCGGCTGGAGTGGGAGTGAATAGTGCTGGGACGTGATCACACCTGAGCTGTAACTAAATCCCTTTGGCCCCACAGTGGAGGATGGATTGGAGAGACTAGGGACAGAAGCTGGGCTAACTCATGAGCAGCTGGTGGGGAGGAACGGAGCTGGAACAATAGAGGAGCCCCCTAATGAAAGGGAGGCGGTGAAGGAGGCATGGGAGAAAGGCACTGAGGTCTGTTTTGGACACGTTGAGTTAGCAATGCTTTCGGGGCACAAAGTTTGAAATGTCAAATGTGAGTGGGACTGGAGCTCTGGAGAGGGGGAAGGTCCAGGATGTAGGTCTGGGACTCATCAGGGTAGAGAAGGTAATTAAATCCATGGGAGGTGATAAGGTTATTGGGAGACAGAGTATGTAAAGACTGAGGGGCCATGGACAAAGCCCCATAATTTTGAAAGGGGCAGCTGCGTGGTACAGTGGCTATGATGGGGTGCTTGGGTGCATGTTCTTGGGCCCCAATTCTAAAATCACATTTCTCTTTAAAAAACACATTTCTCCCTAGCCTCAAAATACTATTTCAGGCAGTTTCTCCCTCAAGGACATAGCCTGCCCTAGCAACAACTATTATCTCCCTGCCTGCTATAATAGCCAGCTGCACCTATAGAACTCATTAGTTTGAACCAGCTGACATTTACTACTCACTGACCAATTATATGTATTCTAGACTTAGACATACCTATACTCCCTTACATTAATCTTGTCTAACAAGACTTGACAAGAGAAGCCTGATTTTTCCTAGAACTGTTGGTTGACTTAATGATGATTCAGGCCTAAAACCACACCTCCAGGTAGTTGGAGCTGGACATAGCTCTTTGGGCTATTTCCCAATGAATTTTAGGTAAAATGTGTGTGTTCATTCTTCATTGCCGAAGAAGACCATGCCATCAGAGAAATAATGACATGACTTGCGCTTGACTTTGGGGAGGGAGGGCTGCGCAGGTCACCAGCCTCACTTCTTCTCCAGAGCCATCTGAATCCAGTGACCAGATATTCATCAGGATGACTGGAGATGAACCAGGATGAGGCAGTTGGGGTTAAGTGACTTGCCCAAGGTCACACAGCTAGTGAGTGTCAAATGTCTGAGGTGAGATTTGAATTTAGGTCCTCCTGACTCCTGCGCTGATGCTCTATCCATTGCACCACCCAGCTACCCTTTGGGTAAAAATTACCTGCACAGTAGATACCAAAAGTGCATATTCCTTTAAGAACTTAACCACTCCTTAACCACTCCCTAATCCCATCCTAAAACACCTAGTTAGCGTATTTGGCATAAATAATACTATAGAATATACTATATAAACTTTCCCTGTACTACTCTAAGGTTGCAGGTTCCCTAAGAACTCTTGCCCTTGGAAAAGCGTAATAAATCTTTACCTTGACTTGAGTAATGCTTGAGTCTGTGAATTCTTCTCCAAATGACCTAGTACTCTGGTCTTTGTGGGGGTCCCACACCCCCTTTCCAGCCCTCATCAGTTAGAGCACCAGACCTGCAGTCAGGAAGACTCATACCTGGCCTCAGACTCTTCCTAGCTGTATGACCCTGGGCAAGTCACTTTACCATGTTTACCTCAGTTTCCTCATCTGTAAAATGAGCCAGAGAAGGAAATGGCAAATCCCTTCAGGATCTCTGCCAAGAAAACCCCACATTCAGTAATGACTGAACAGCAAAAGAGCTTTGAAAAGTGTCAGGTGAGGCAGGGAGGAGAGAGACATTAGGGGCAGGCTATGGGGTGGGCCAGCAGATGAGGAGAACTCAGAAAGAGCGGGTTTGCAAACTGGAGAGAGGAGAGAGAAGTTAAGATTAGTGTTCAATGGTGTCTTTTCATGGAGAAGGCGGGGGTGGGGTGGAGGATGTGAATTGGGAAAGGGCCACAGGTCACCAGTGCCCAGGAGGTGAGGAGGGGAAGGTGCCATGTTTGTCTGAGGAAGGCAGGACAGCTCCAACGGGTGGTAGCTTCTTGGTAGGTTGGGTAGGCTTATAGTGGGCTGCAGATAAGGAACATTAGATAGAGAAGGAGTGGGTGGAAAATTAGACAGGGGCTAGCTAATAAGTGTGTGCAGCATACCCCTCCCCAACCTTTGCCACCTGGACACCAAGAGCTCTTGCTCAGGGTCCAGAATAAATGATTTGATTGATTTGATATTATAAATTGATTTGATCAAATTGTGCTTTCTTTGGCCTTTGGAATAAAGCAAATACCAAGGTTCTGGTACTCTGGAAAGGAAATGATCATGACCTTTCTTATATGATGACCCAGGAAGAAAGCAACTTAAATCTATACCCACATGATGTGGCAACATGAAGTCACAGGCTTATCCCCACATGCTGGAGGGTGGGGAGGGAGCAGGATCAAAATTGGACTTTGGGTGGCAGCACCACATACTGTACGGATGGGCTTGGCTAAGAACAGGTAATCAGCACCAGATGTCACAGGGTCCTTCCTAATTAGATTCAGACCTGGTAGATAAATTCTCAGGTGAAGTGCAGTCTGGGGAGTTTCTTTATCAAGCCCACAAGCTGGTGATAGAATCTCCCCATAAATGAGGTCCCTGTAGCAGCCAGGCAAACCCCCTGATACTGAGAGAGTGGAAACCGCGGGGCCTCTGTTACCATGGGTATCAGGACCACTTGGCCCAAGGGACTCCTTGTTGGAGTCTTATCATCATCATGTGACATCAAATGATAAAAAGTTGAGAATTATCACATATTGGGTGGATTTGAATGCATTACACATGCTCATACTCTACAGAAATCCAGAGTTAAGAGAGCATCCCCAGTGGCTACCGATTATCTGGCGACGTGGGGTTGGAGGTGGAGTCTTCCTCCCATACACACCTGAGCCCTCTTCGGGGAGGGGTGGTGCTCCCGCTGGATGGATGTGGGAACAGTCAAGGGCAGGTTGATCAGTCCATGCACTGGTGGTGGGGAGAAACTGGGACTCCAGAGCCACTCCTCCACTGAGGAGTTTCCCACCCCCAGCCCTTTTCCCCTACCACCCCCACAGATTCAGGGCGTGGAGAGCCCTAGAGGGCTTGGTTTGAGCAGTTTCCTAAAAACTTGCTTCTTTTGGGAGCCTCCAGATTCCCTGTCATCCTCCCAACACCTTTGTCCTGTTCTTAATAGATCAGATTGTCCCTGAGCCCCAGCAGTCCTCCAAAGAGCCTCCATCCTCCTCAACAGCCTTCAGGTTTTTTCCACCTTTAATCCATTTCTCAAAGAAAGACCTTTTTTCCTACCCACTTCTTGCTAAAGTGAAAATCCCAGAAAAGAATCCTTTCCTGGAAAATTCTAAAAAGGATTTTCTCCCCAGAAAGTTCTAGAAAAGTGATGTGTCTGTGAAAAATTATTTTCCATTTTACTAAAAAGGTTTTTTTATATGCTTCTATAATAGTAAGAGCTTAAATGTCTGTGGATCGAGAGAAAGACCTTAGAGGTTACCTAGTCCAACCTCTTTGCTTTCCAGGTAAGGCAACTGAGGTCCAGGACTGGAGATTCACTTATCTGAGGTCACACATGCCTGTAATTGGTAAGCAGAAATCGACTCAGACCTGGGATCCAAACTTGGGTGCTTTGCCTCTGATTCTGTCCCAGGTACCGCTAGGCACACAATCGTCTGGAACCCTTGGAGACACGCTCAGCCACCCTCTTCAAGTCATCCCATTTCTCCAATTTTCTTTGTCAGAGCTTGTCCCTACCAGCAAGTTCTCTTGCTGCTGCCACCTCACCTGGATTATGGTGCTAGCCTCTCTCTGGGTCTCCCTGCCTCAAGTATCTCCTCTCTCCCTCTGATCCATGCATCTCCGTCTAAAGGATTGACCTAAACTCAGGTCTGACCTGCCCTTATGCCTCTTCAGGAGCCGATCCCTACAAGCATTTCCAGTTTCCCTTCCCTTCCTCTCCCTCCCCCAACCCTGCCCCCACAACCCTGAACGTCCTCTGCCATCCTGAACCACCAGCTCCCTTGCCTTCCCTCCTCAATATCTCTCCATTTCCTGACTTGGCCTCTGCTCTGGTGTTCCCAGTGCCTAGAATACTCTTGCTTCCCACCTGCCTTTCTGACTTCCTAGATAGCTTCGATCTCACTTATGCTGAGAGCTTTTCCCTTCTTGAAAACTCTCCCACCTTCCAAGGCTAGTACCCCCCAGGTCAAAATCTGCCTCCCTCTGTTTTATGCATGCCTGAGGGTAGTGTTGCCTAAGAAAGAAGGACCAAATACTTCCCAGGGGCATAAATTAGAGATAAGCTTACTTCATCTGGGTGGTGAGAACAGCAGAGGTAAACAAACCATCTGGCTGGTATGGGAGATTCCTTGATGGAAGGAATTAAGCTGTTCAAACCCATCAACCTCAGTTGACCAATAAAGAAAATGACTGTCCGGGATTTAGTGTTTGCCAAGGTCACACATCTGTAGGAAAGAGGGAAGGAGGGAGGAGTCCTTGGTTGTTCCCACTACTTGCCCAGCCTCTCAGTGTTGGGGGTCGGATGGGGTCTGGCAGACTGGTTCTGGGACATAATTCTTCAATCTAGGCACTTCTAGAAACTTCCCTTTGCTACTGTAGGTCTTAGAGTAAGAAATGAAAACCTAGAGTCCCGGCTATAGAGCCAAGGGACTCTGGGAACTTGCTGTGAAAATCAGTTACGTCTTCACTCTTACTAACCTCAAGCTGAAATTTTCTTCTATTATGATTTTTTTTAAATCTGAGAGTGAGTATCTGACATCAGTGTCATTATTCACTTTTCTCTAGTTTTCCATAGTTCAGTTTTAAGACTTGTAAAGTACCTATTTTTTAATCTTCCTAACTACCTTACAAGGTAGGTGCTATAATCATTTACATTTTACAGATAAAGAAACTGAGGCTGAAAGGGGTTAACTGATTTGTCTTGGAGTTCACATGGCTAGTTAAATGTCTAAGGTAGGATTCAAACTCAGATTTTCTCTGTTCCATTTCCAGTTACCTAGCTGCTGCTTCCCTAGGGAAGAGGGAACCCACCTGGCCCAGGGAGGTACCTAGGGGCACTGAGAAGTTGAATCTGTCATTTCTTGGCTTATGTGGCTCCAGGAGGCAGAACCGGGAGCCTTCCCAAAGTGGAGCCCTCTGTCTTCAGGGAAAGCAGGCTCCCTCTTCTTGGGGATGGATCTTCAGGCAGAGACTGGATGATCGCTTGCTATAGAAGGGATTTCTTTTTGTGGGGTGGGGTGGAGATGGATAAGAGGTTGCGGAGGTTTCTTCCACCTGCTCAATTCTGTGATTCCATTTATGTGACTCATGTGCCTGATTACTAATGTGGGAATTACAAATATAAAATCCAAACAGGGGGCCCAGAAGGTTGACCCCTGGATCTTGTCCCCAGCACCTCCTGTGTCCTAGGAGGTGTGGAAGGATTCCATCTGGTTTTCCCCAGTGGTTTTTGAAAGAGGAAACACATTGGAGTTTGGGCATTCCAAACTGGTTCCACAACCAGGAACTTTGCTATATCAAAAGCTAATGGTTTTTTGTTTTTTGGGATTTTTTGTCTTAATTGAGGCTGGAAAACTTGGCCAAGAGCCTGCTGTCTCCAGCCTAGACTTGAGGTCAAATTTAATCAGTTTTCTTTTTTTAACTAAAGAAGGTCTCAGGCTGTTAGGGCAGCCATGAGTTGTTTGTGGGGTTTTTTGCGGGGGGATGGTGTTATGACAGGTGTCTTGGAATGGGATTGTGGGGAAAGTTGGATGATTTTGTCCAGTCCTTCCTGGAGATGATGTACCCAGAGCACCCTGCATTATGACCAGGGTTGAGTGGAGACCAGGGACTAACTAAATTGAGAGTGAAATTGTTCTTAAGGCAATCTCCAGATTCCTCTTAGGAAAGTCAATTTTCCTGAAATAAAAAAAAACAAACAGGTTATGGCCCCATAACCTACCTCCTTCCCCACCCCACTCCACCTGCCATGTCCAGACTCTGTCTATGTGGTAGCTTTGCTGAAATGTTTTCTCTCCTCTTTCTTGGTCATTCTTAGTTCGAAGGGATAAGCTCCCAGGTAGGAGTAGGAATCTTTTGGGAAACATGAGGAAAGCAAAAACCAGGGAGAATAATGTCAACATTTTATCGTAGGTTTCTTTAGTCATATTCTACCTTCCCTCCCATCATAGGTGGCACAGGGGAGAATCAGGAAGGTCTGAGTTCAAATTAAACCTCAAATGCTTACTAGCTAGGTGACCATGGCCAAGTCACTTTAACTCTGCTTTAGTTTTCTCATCTGTAAAATGGAGATAACAATAGACCTCCCTCCCAGGGCTGTTGGGAGGATTCAGTGAGACATAGCTTAGCACATAGTAGACACTAACACCTGTTTCCTTCCTTCTTTCCCCCCATTTTGGGGGCATATTTTTGTAAACCTTAAAATATTATAGCTGTGCCAATTGTCATTCATTTTTTGGTCTGATGTAGAGTGCTCCTGGTGTGGAATTCCCTTCCACAGGTGCAGTTCTCTGATCTCCTTAGGGGAGCAGGAGGGGGGCATCAGTGACAGGAACTATTCATTTTCATTTGTCCTGCGGTAAGCCAGCTGCTCTGTTTGAGGCAGTTGGAGCCCATTTCAGACTCTGACTTGTCGGGTTTATGTGGGTGAGTTGGAATGCACTGGCTCTGGGCCCCAGGAAGGATGGGGTACTGCCTTTCCCCTACTGTCTCCTGACACTGGGACCTCTTGGGGAGGCCCTGGGGCCTCAGGCTAGTGTTCTTATCTCCCACAGGGATCTCTGGGGCTCCCCCTGGGCTCCTGTGATCTCTGGGCCAGGGCTTAGCTTCAGAAAGGGTGCCAGCAACTGTTACGGTAAGAACACACTGTGACTGGGGGTCAGTCAGGAAGCCTTTGAGCTGCAGCGACCTTAATGTTGTCTTGGGAACTTCAAGCCAATGCCACATGAGTTTATTAAGGACCTATTGTGTGTCAGGCACTGTACTGGACACTAGGAATACAAGGTCAAGGGGAGAAGTTGACCTGGGTGTGCCAGTGCTCTGGTCCTTAGGCCACGCTATCTCTCAAATGATAGAAATTTGAATTCTCTTGAGGACATGTCTCCTTCATCACTATCCCTTCATTCTTTTCCATGTTTAAAAAAAAACAAATTGTAGTGATAGCTTTTGGGGTTTTTTGTTGTCCAGTTGTGTCCAACTCTTCACAACCCCATGAACCAAACTGTCCATAGGATTTTCTTGGCAAAGATGCTGGAGGCATTTGCCATTTCCTTCCCCAGTGGATTAAGGCAAACAGGTTAAATGACTTAGCCAGGGTCACACAGCCGGTAAAGTGTCTAAGGTTGAAGGCAGATCTTCCTGACTTCAGGCCAAGTGTTCTGTCCACTCTGCCACCTAACTATTCCTTGGTTTTTTACATTATTTTAAAAAAATGTTTACGTTATTTTTACTTATTTACAATATTTACAGTAAATATATTACATTATTATTTACATTCCCTTCTCGTCCACTCCTATCCCTGCCTTCCCCCCAGAGAGCCATCTCATGAGATAAATAGTATTTTTTAAAACCCCTGACTTCAAGCAGCTTACATTGTTCTGGGGAAACACCACATACACAGAGAAGTAACTAGAAGACATACAAGCAGTAATTTTGAAGGAAGGCATTGGTAATGAGGGGACATCCAAAGAGGTCTCACAGGGGAGACAGGGAAACAAGGCAGAGGAGCGGGGTACGTTCCAGGCGAAGACACAGCATCCTCTGAGAGCAGCCATTTTGGCCAAAGGACAGACCAAGACAGGTGAAAGATCCAGGGAGAATGGACCAGGAGTGGGCGACCAGCTGGAGCATGGCTTTTAAAGTGAGAGGGAGAAAGTTCTCCTTTATCCCATAAGCAATGAGACCCACTAGAGGTGATTGGCTAAGGGAGTCCTAGAGTCTGATCTGATTAAGGAAAATTATGTTGGCATCTATGTGTAGGATGACCTGGGCTGGGGAGAGGCTTGAGGCCAGGAAGCCGGGTAGGATGGCTGCTACCATAAGAGGTGATCAGGGTCTAAGGTCTTGGACTACAGGAATGGAGTGAAGGGTCTCATGCCAGAGAGGTCATTGAGGCAGAAATGGCAGGTAGCTAATTAGGTAGGTAGGGTGAGGAGTGAGAAGTCATGGGAAAGACCAGTCATGAGCCTGGGACACTGGAAGGATGGTGATGCCTTCAACCCAAGTAAGGAAGACTAGGAGAGTAGAAATTACGAATTCTGGTTCAACATGTTGAGTGTGAGATATCTCCAGGGTGCCTAATTTGCAATGGTTTTGATGGGGTGCTTGCACGAGGACCATATCTCTTCCTAGCCTTTGGGCAATAACTCATGAGTGGGGTCCAGTGAGGCAAACTCTCCCTCCCTGTTGCAGAAACAAGCTGATCTCTGTAGAATTTCTCTTATAAGAACAGGACTATCTACTGATTTCCATATTTGCCATATACAATCCAGACCTCAACTCCCGAGACTATCTTGTACCAACGGAATGGCCATGACACCTATGCCCAAGGCACAGAAACTGCAGGTTCCTTCCTACCCACCACCACCTAACTAGCATACTCACCACACCGTGCACTCGTGCACTCACTTTTTTATACACGCTTTAGCATCAGTCCTGGTAGGTAACCAAGTTCTTTAAGGAGTCAGTCAACTATATAGCATTACAGTAAACTTTTTACCACCTTACTGAAAGACTACTCAAGTCTGTGAATTCTTTTCAAACAACTCCGCTCTGAACCTTGGTATTTTGGATTCTCTGCACCACTAACACTGAATGCATTTCACTCCTGGCCAGTTGATGAGCCTCTAATTCACTCAGTTCCCTCTGCCTTGGGTCTCCAAGGTAACATGGATTAGGATTTTCGCTTCTCTCAATGTGTGGCCTTGCCATCAGTCTGCCTGTCCTCCACATCATGCCCAAGAGTCCTGGCATTGCTCTGGCCTCACTTCTTTTCTCTCTTACCTCCTTCATGCCTAGCTTTGATCTTGCAATTGTCCGATATTTTGATATTATTCCTTTAAAAAAATATTATTTATTTTTAGTTTTCAGCATTCACTTTTGTAAGATTTTGAGTTTTAAATTTTCTTCCCTCCTTTTTTCCTCCTCCCCTCCCAAAACAGCATGCAATCCGATATAGGTCATACATGCACAATCAATTAGATATATTGCTACATTAGTCATATTGTAAAGAAGAATTAGAACCAAATGGAAAAACCACAAGAAAGAAAAAAAACAAAAAACAAAATAAAGAAAAATAGTCTGCTTCCATCTGCATTCAGACTCCACGGTTCTTTCTCTGCATGTGGATGGCATTTTCCATCATTAGTCTTTTGGAATTGTCTTAGATCCGTGAATGGCTGAGAAGAGTTAAGTCTATCAAAGTTAATCATGGCACAATATGGCTGTTACTGTATACCGTGTTCTCCTGGGTCTGCTCACTTCCCTCAGCGTCAGTTCATGCAAGTCTTTCCATGTTTTTCTGAAGTCTACTTGCTCATAATTTCTTATGGAATAATAGTATTCCATTACATTCATATAGGACAACTTGTTCAGCCATTCCCCAATGGATTAGTGTATCCCCTCAATTTCTAATTCTTGGCCACCACATTAAAGAGCTGCTATAAATATTTTTGTACATGTGGATTCTTTTCACATTTTTATGATCCTTTTGGGAGACAGACCTAGTAATGGTATTGCTGAATCAAAGGGTATGCACATTTTTGTAGCCCTTTGGGCATAGTTCCAAACTGCTCTCCAGAATGGTTGCATCAACTCACAGCTCTACCAGCAATGAATTAGTGTTCCAACTCTCCCACATCATCTCCAACATTTATCATCTTCCTGTTTTGTCATGTTAGCCAATCTGATAGGTGTGAGGTGGCACCTCAGAGTTGTTTTAATTTGCGTTTCTCTAATCAATAGTGATTTAGAGTATTTTTTTATATGACTGTAGATAACTTTAACTTCTTCATTTGAAAATTCACATCCTTTCATATCCTTTGCTGGGTCCTGTTCCTTGACCCATGGAGGCAATCCTCAGTAATCCTCCAGATGATTCCCTCAGTTACAAATAATCAGTGACTTGAGAATTTAGCAATTTCGAGCTTTAGGAAGCTCACCTGGGGCTCTGTTGAGGGGGAGGATGGAGACGAGTGCGGAGGAAGCTATTGTCAGGTGGAAGACGAGGGTTAAGGGAAGGGGGCAGTGGGTGGAGCTGGATGCAAGGCTCTGGGAGTCATCTGACGCTCAGAGGTAAAAGTGGAATACTTGGGAGGGGATGAGATGAGATGGAGGTGAGAGGTCATGAGGCTGGAGGATCTATAATCTACATACCCACACCCAGAATGTGAGGACTCAGCCAGCAAAGGAGCAACTTCGCAAGTAGAGAAGAGAGTGTGCACCTGCAGCCCGAGAGGATGGCAGAGTTGGGGCAAGGGGCTGTTGAGAGTGTGGAGAGATCCTGGTGCCCAAAAGAAAAGGGATGTGTGAAGAGGTTTGCTGCTGGAGGGATGGGTGCCAGGCCTGGTCAGGGGGAAAGGCCTTTCCTTCTGAGACTAGAGGCTGGGTGATCTCAAGTGAGGATCCAGGCAGGAGAGAGGAGACAGTCCAATGAAAGCAATTTCTTTTACTGAATTATGTAAGTAGTCAGGCCTTCTTTCTTTGTGTCCCTGTACTTGGGGAGGCAGGACATGCTTAAGACCAGGGTTCTGAGCAGGGCTCCCTCTGCTTCCACTGCCTGCCCAACCTACACCAGGTTAAAATCCCTGCCCTCAGAAGGCAAGGCTCCCGAGCATCCCTTCCCAAGCAGCACTGACTCATTCTGTGCTCTCAGATCAGGAGGTGGCAGTGGGAATTCCACTGTTGCGAGTCCATATTCTCATGACATAGCAAGGAAAGGAGCCAGAAGTGGTTTTATTATTTCTAACTGACTGTTAACTGCTCCTTGTGGGGTGGCATCTCTGATTCTTGCTCAAGGGTGACTAGATTGGATCTGCTCAGTAGATGGGTTAGAACTGGGGGCACCTTGGGTCGGGTAGCCTAATGACCCTGTGTTACAGATGGGAAAACTGAGGCTCAAGGAGGGGGAAGGATGCCATGCATCATGGAACAGGCAAGTGCAGAGAAGGTGATGCCCTGCCCACTTGATACCTGGAGCTCAGAGGTCAAACAGAAGTGGGGGAGGGGTTCCATTGCTACAAAATCCCAGCTGTCCCCAGGATATCACTCTGTCCTCTTGAAATTACTTGGTGTTGCTTTACATGTATGGATGTTACACTCCCTCTTTCCCAGTAAAATCTAAACTCATTAAGGGCCGTTAGAGAGTTTTTAATTTTTCTATTTTCTTCTTTGTTTCTGTAGTACTCTCCCCCATCCACAGGTTCTGGGCTCCTAAACCAGCACCCTTTTTTACTGTACTTCTAGGAGTCTTGAGAGCATGCAAATAGGTTCCTAGCAGGGCTTCCTGGGGCTCCCATACTGGGAGGCAGTACCCATTTTACAGAAGGGGAACATGTGTGTATTGGGAGGGAGGGAGTGGTGATAAGAGCATAAAATGAGGACCTGAGCCCTCAGAGATCTCTCAGCCCCCTGTGGTTGGGAATAGAGAAGAGCATTAAACTTTAGGATGGATGCTTAGGGACTGGCTATCAAAGGCTGGCTTCTCCTGGAATCTGGATCCAGGAAGGGAGGGAACAGGGGAGAATGGGGGCAGGAGGGGGGTAGGAAGTTGTGGGAGTCTGCATTTAGTCTCAGAAACTTCATGTGGTAAGCCATTTGGGGGGCCCAAGAGCCTCCCAACTGCCTAAAGTCAGGGAAGTAGGAGCAGATGTTTCAACCTCTGGAGAAAAGAATGTGACAGCTGGAAGGAAGGCTGAAGGGGCAGTGACTGGGAAATACAGCTTGGTCTGAGCTCCTGAGGCCCTCCAGCAAGAATCTGAAGAAGGGCCTGCCTGGAGTGGGCCTGGGAGCTGGTGATTTCTGAGGGAAGAGTCCATCTTGGAGGTTTTTGGTGAAAGGTGAATGAATCTGTTGCTGAGTCCAAGGAGCTGTCCAAGGGGCACCAGGTGCTGAAGGAGAGGACTTGGTACTGTCCCATGAAGCTGAGCCCAGTGGGGCACCCTCTGTCCTTAGTGCCCTGGTCTTCATGGGGGCCAGCACACCAGCCCAAGGAAAGCACGAAATGGCTCTTTAGCTGTGTCTAAGCTGTGTCTAAGCTCCTCCATGCCCACAACTGGCATCAAGACCCCCCCCTCCACCCCCACCTCCCTAAAAGACATGTCAGGGCACAGGTTCAAGTTCTGGTGGGTTTTTGTTTCCTCACCTGGAAAATGGGGCATTTGTAGGGAGCTGATTTCTCAGCTATTTCCTATCTTTAAGTACTATGACTTAAGTAAACAGTTCTTTTGGGGAGTAACTCAGAAAAATGCTTTGTTTGGCATGAAGACAGCATAATGGACTTTGGTGTGGATGCTGCTCAGGCGCTGGTTCTGGGCCAGCTTTGACTCAGATGCTCTCTGTTTAAATGCGTTTTGCTCCCCTCACCAAATATGGCCAAGGGCTAACGATTCCGTGCTCTTCCATCTGGACTTCTCCTTCACAAAAACATTCTTTCTGACTCTACCACATGACTCGTTCTTAAAGATGCTACCGTGGTTGATAAGTCATTTTTCAGTTATGTCTGACTCTCTGTGACTCCACTGGTGATTTATCTTGGCAGAGATCCTGGAGTATTTTGCCATTTTCTTCTACAACTCATTTTACAGATAAGGAAACTGAGGCACATAGGGTAAAGTGACTTGCCCAGGGTCACACAGTTAGTATGTACCTGAGACCAGATTTGAATTCACACAAATGAGTTTTCCTGACTCCCAGAACATTATCCACTGCACCATCTAGCTGTCCTGTATTAAAGATACAGTGTCTTTAAGAAAGACTAGATATTCCTTCTGGGCTTCCCTTTCTGCTGATGGCCCACAAGTCCCCACTAATGTACTTACCTTTATTCTAGTCTTCCAGTCGTTTTTATTTTTTTTTAAAGGTAATTTACAATTAGCTCAAGGTAAAATCACTCACTAAAATGATGTAATAAAAACAGTAGCAATATTTTAGCTCCTCTGTAACCTTGGCACATCCTTCCTCAAATATACACCAAATTAGTGAAAAACACCCAGGAGTTTTCTTTTTCTAAAATGCAATCTCCTAGGAACTTTGTGGCATTTACATAGATAAGTATAAAGCAGGAAAAGAATCAGAGGAAAGGAGAAATATTGAAAGCCCAGTACCTGGCATATAGTAAGCACTTAATAGATGTTTATTGGTTGATTCATTGTTTTAAATAATGAGGTAAGGAAATATGAAGAGGAAGAGGACAGTTTCAGTTGGGTAATTGGAAGAGATTTCACAGAGATGGTGGCACTGGAGTTGAAATTCGAAGGATGGGACATTCCTCTATGCTCATTCAGTCACCAAACATTTTGCAGATTTTTTCTTTTTTTCAATCAACCAAAGTCTATTTTCTTTTCCTCATACCTTCCCCACCTCCCAGACTAGAAAAAAGAACATTAAACCTCTTGTCACAAGTATTCAGAGTCTAGGAAAAGAAATATCTACATTGGCCTCACCCAAGTACAATTTTCCTCAATCTAATCCCTGAATTTATCACCTCTGGGGAGGTGAGGAGGGAGTTTCATCATGGACTCCTCATGAAACAGCCAGGCACACAGTGGATAGGACCCTGCCTTAAAGTTAGGAAGACCTGAATTCAAATTCAGCCCCAGACACTTAGTAGCAGGGCAAGTTATTTAACCTCTGTTTGCCTCAGTTTCCTCCACTGTAGCATGGAGATGATAACACAGCTCTGAGGGTTGTTGTGAGCACCAAATGAGATCCTACTTGTAAAACATTTAACACGATACCTAGAGTATAGTAGGTGCTTTATCAGTGCTAATTCTCTTCTCTCCTATTGCCTCACATAACTTTACATGCTTTTTCTTACTTGATCCTCTGGTCAACCTGATGGATGAGAGAGTACCAATATAATTACTTCCATTCCACAGTCAGTCACTTGTATTCTACCGTATTCAGACTGTATCCTACCGTCACTCCTGATTCTAAGTCTGGCCCCTTTTCCACAGCTCTCTGTGACAGTTGGGAAGGCAGCAGCTAAGAATGGGGAGGAAGATGTTGCATGTGTTCCCTGAGATCTTCATCTTTGATGGACTCCACGGTTCCTTTCAAAGCTCAGCAACTTGAGGTCAGGGATGGATTTGAGTTTGAGGTGACTGTTGTACATTTTACATTCATGGCCCCAGTGCTGGCCTTTCCAGAGGTTTCTTAAAAAACCCAGAATTCTTAACAGCAAAATGGGACAATGGATCGCTCTCCCTACACGTGAACTGTGAAAGCCTTAGCTACTCTGATAATGGCAGTGATCCAAGACAGTTCTAAAGGACCCATGATGAACAAAGCTTTGTCTCCAGAGAGAGTGCTGATGGACTCTGAGTGCACACCAAAGCAGACCCTCCCTCCCTCCCTTCCTTCCTTCCTTCCTCCCTCTCTTTCTTCCAACATAGCCAACATGGAAATATATTTTGCATGAGTGCCCATGCATCATCAGTATCATTGCTTGCCTTCTCAATGGGTGGGGCAGGGACCAGAGGGAGGGAGAAAATTTGAATTTTCTCAATTTTAAAAAGTGAATGTTAAAGATAAATTGATAAAAAAAAAACATTTAAATTCTTATTGGATTGGCTTCATTTCAGGCCCTAGGTGCTGCCCAAGAATGTAGTGAGTTCTCCATCACTTGTGTTCTTTCAGTTAAGGTCTGCCTGGATGGTTTGGGAGGAGATTTCTGTTTAGGTACACACCCTTAGGCTCCTTCCAGCATCCAGTGAGAGTCTGTCCATCCTCCTAAGTTTAAGGAAACCACTGTAAAGTAGGCAGATTTCTATTTTCCCCTCTCCTCTTCTCATCCTAACCAAAATCAATCTTTCATCTATTTACTGGAAGGCTCTTGGTTTTTAAACCCAGATGCAAGATGAGAAAATAGCTTTTCTTCCCTCCACCCCTCTCCCTGACCTCAAGATTTTAGACATCAAATATCACATCGCTAGCCACATAGGGAGAGAGATGTTGCAAGAGGACAGTCCTCAAGGTTGTATTAAAATTCAGAACTTAGCCAACCCTTCATCCTTTGGAAGTGGAAACTGAGGCCCAGTATGGGATATAAAGCTGTGGTTTTCTGTCCCTCATCCCAGGAATTGTATCTATTCTTTCTACCACTTAGAGAGTAACAATGTGACAGAATGAAAAGAATGCTGGGCTTGGATTCATGAGAGAGCCTTTTGTAGATGTGCGACCTTTGTCAAGTCACTTGACTTACTTCAGTTTCCTCCTTTGTAAAATAAGGAAAATAAAGCCTGCAATACTGATTTCATAGGATTATAATAAGTTTGAAGTGCCTCTGCTGCTCAAGAGACTCCTTAGGCAAGTCTCTTGGCCTGAACCTCAGTTTCCTCATGTGTAAAATGACAGTTTGGACTAAAATGTCCTCTAAGGTCTCTTCCAGCTATTGGTCCATGGGCCAAAAAACCTGGGCAAGTGACTTCTAGACAGGACCCTAGGTCTCAGTTTGCTGATATGTAAAATGAGGGAAGCTGAATTTAATGTTCTCTGAGGCCCTTTCTGGCACCATCATAGACCTTCTGATCCTAAGGCTTGAGAAAAAGATAAACAACGTGAGGGACTCTAGCCCCCTAGCTCCCTAGGGGAATGAGGATGAAATTGCACAGACCTTAGGACCCACTCATGATCCCCTGGAAACATGGCCAGTTGACAGCTTTCTTGGGAACTATCTGGTGTTGAGAAATTCTAGCCATGGATGGGCTCCCTTGGCTGACAGGAGTTAGGGACTTTCTGAGCCTTGCCAGGATATATTTGGGCCATCAGTGACTGGGCTGGAGTTTTTTACTGGCTTTTCTTCTTACTGAGTTGTCTCAGTTGTGTCTGACTCTCCAGGACCCCACTTCAGGTTTTCTTGGCAGAGAAACTGGAGTGGTTTGTCATCTTCTTCAGCTCATTTTGCAGATGAAGAACCAGGTTGAAGTGACTTGACCAGGGTCCCACAGTTAATAAATGTCTGAATCCAATTGAATTCGGGTCTTCCTGACTCCAGATCCTGTACTCTAGACACTGTGTTGCCCAGCTGCCCCTTCACAGGATCTAGAGAGGAAGCTGGTCCCTTCCCAGGGGAGTTGAGTCCAGAGAGGGTAACTGAGACTGAGCCAGGAGCCCCCGACGTTGTCAGAAGCATCCTCTCAGCCCTTGTCAGAGGCATTGATCCTTTTACCCTCCATTTTCCTGGTAGAACCCATACTTCTATCACCGTTGGTCATCTGAAACACTTGTCTTGCCCTTATCCAAGAATGTGAGCTGAACATTGATGAATGGGACCTGAAATGAACTTGACTACTTACTAGCCAGGGGACTTTGGGCAAACCATTTCCTGCCTCTGGGCCTTAATTTTCCAATTAGTAAAATGAGGAGCTTGGCCTCTGATCTCTCAGGGTCCTTCCATTTCTTAAGACCTAAGACCATGCCAGAAAGGACCTTGGAGATCTATGGAGATCTGTCATCTCGCCTTTAGTAGAGGGATTACCTCTAACAGGAGGTGTTCTCAGGGCTGCTCATCCACCTTCTGCATCCGCCTTCACCTAACTCTCACCTGTGACTCCAAAGCTGGAGCACAGCCAGCTGCCACACCCCATAAAACTGTCTCAGCAGATGGGCTAAGCCAGGCTGAGGGTAACTGACAGGCTGTTGGTGAGTTATAGGATTATCTGCCCCAAGCATATTCCTCCTGTGGAATGGGCGGAGGGTAACTGACAGGCTGTTGGTGAGTTATAGGATTATCTGCCCCAAGCATATTCCTCCTGTGGAATGGTGATGAGAGCAATTTGTTCCAACAGCCACAAAGGCAGCTAAAGCAGGCACTGTGAGAGTTTACAACTTGGTCAGACATGGAAGACACCAAGGTCATCCGTTGTATCCCAGGCATTGCCAGTCATCCAGACTTTTGTCCTGCCACCAGACTTCAGTAACTCTGGAAGAGAGAGTAAGATGGACAACTTTGTGCAGCTCTACCCACTTCAGTTCAAATTTAAGTCAAACCAGTGACCCTCTGGACTCTTCACATGGTATTTCCTAGAGGAAGCGAAGAGTGCAGTCAAAAGCTCATCAAGCTCTAAGTTGGGAGCTCAGGCTCCCCAGGACACAGCATCCCAAAGCTGGAAGGGCATCCAGGAATGAGCCACATCTGGGCAGGAATCCCTCTTCAGTCTTCCTCATTCTACACTAGGAGACCTTGAATCCCTCCCTCCCCAGGTAGCCCATCCCCCTTTCTCCTTGATTGGGAAGCACTTTTTCCTTCCATTGAGTGGACTTTGCGTTCTCTCTGGGCCACCTCTCCCTGTTCTTCCTAGTTTTTCCCTTTGAGACCAAGTAGAACACCCCTAATTCCTCTTTCATGAAACAATTCAGATATTCAAAGGTTGTGACCATACCATGCCCACCCTTCCCAACCAACTTCTCTAAGCTCTGTTTCCTTGTCTTCCCATGGCTCAGTCTCTGATTTTTTCCCCTTCTTCATGATCCTCTCCTCTGGAGCCTTGCCAAAAGGGGGCAGAACCAGACCCTCATCTGGTCATTCAACTAGCATTTTTTACACCTTCCTCACTGGAGGCTATTGGGGAATAGCTTTCGTAAATAAATCATCAAAAATTGTCATTATGACCTGTAGACATTTTACTATTAATCTGATCTTACATTTCCTTATAGGCACAACTTCTCACTTCTCAGAAGTGCCTCTTATCCTATTCCTTAGAGTATAACTTGATTTTTTTTAAAGGGCCACCAGGGGTGTGGTCAGTGCTTCAACTAGTCAAATGCAAGCTGCACTCTAATTCAATCAAGCTTGACTGCAGAGATGGGGAAAGAAGGAGTCTCTCTTTGTCTCTGTTAACTTCCTCCAAAGACCTGAAATTCTACCTGCCGGACTGGGGTGGGGGAAGGGAGAAGCAATTGTTCTAGGATTGGTTGTCCTGATCTTGCCCTCCCCCCTGTTCATATAAAACACATTGAGACCCTTAAATTGCTACAGCAATGCCAACTGTCATTAGTAATTGCAGATGGTGTGCAGAATCCCAAACTATAATTTTCTATGTCATGAAAAACATCTCTTGCCTTGGATTCTCTGGAAGTCTTTCCTCACCTTGTGAATTCTTTTGCAGATCCCCCTGTTCTTCTCAGAAACCCTTCTCTATGGTTGGAAACCATGTCCAAGCAGCTCATGTGCATGTTGAGGTTTTCTCGAGGATCCACCAACCAGAAGTTGTGCGCAGTGTTCGCCATTACTTTCAAACTCATGTTCCTCATCTCAATCATGGTCTACTGGATGGCAGAAACCCAGTACAAAGACCAGCTACACATCTTGCCTCTAGAGGTTAAGTGCCCCCTTGTCCTTTCTTCAGCTCCTCCTGTCATCCTGGGTGAGCCCCCTACCCCACCAGGGGCCATCTTCTTTGTGGAAACCTCTGATCGGACCAACCCAAGCTTCCTCTTCATGTGCTCAGTGGAATCAGCCTCCAGGACTCATCCTGGTACCAGGATTGTCATTCTCATGAAGGGCCTGGTTGGTAGGAACTCCACCCTACCCAAGCACCTGGGCATCTCTCTCCTGAGCTGCTTCTCTAATGTGGAATTCCAGCCACTGGACCTGACTGACCTTTTTGAGGACACCCCTTTAGCCAGATGGTACTCCTCCATTCACCAAAGATGGCAGCCATACCTTTTCCCCATCCTTTCTGATGCTGCTAGAATAGCCATCATGTGGAAGTTTGGGGGGATTTATTTGGATACAGACTTCATTGTTCTTAAAAATTTGAATAACTTTACCAATGTCCTGGGCACTCAGTCCAAGTATGTGCTGAATGGGGCCTTCCTTGCCTTTGAACCCAGGCATGAGTTTATCCAACTCTGCATGCAGGACTTTGTGGATCATTACAACGGCTGGATCTGGGGCCACCAAGGTCCCCAGCTCTTGACCCGAGTCTTCAAAAAGTGGTGTGGGAGTAGGAGCCTCCAGGATCACCAGAGCTGCAGAGGGGTGCAGGCCCTGCCCCAGGACACCTTCTACCCCATCACATGGCAGAACTGGAAGAAGTACTTCGAAGACATCAGCTTACAGGAATATAAGATGCTGCTGAGCAACACCTACGCAGTCCACGTGTGGAACATGAAGAGCCAGAGCGTCAGCTTTGATGTCACTTCCAAGGTGTTGCTAGCACAGCTCTACTCCCAATACTGCCCTATGACAACAGAAGTCATGAAAATGTATCTCTGAAGAGCTAAGGTGGACCCCAGACTTCTCGCCCCCCTTGAAAAAGCATTGGCTCCACACCATCTTTACAGAAAGGAGCACCTGGGATGGAAGACCCATTCCCACTAAAAAACTTGTGATCTTCTGTAGGTAGGGAGTTCTGATTGGGCTGGAGGCAGGAAGTGATGGATGATCCTCCCAGAGTGTCTGCTCTACCTATCCTGAGTTGGTAGCCATCCTCCAATTAGGACTGTGAGCATCCAAAAGAACAGAATGCAGGAAAAGGCTGTTGGTCTCAGGGCAAAGGAGGTGATCACAAGAGATCCGAGAATGGAGCTGGGACAGAGACTTCAGAGCAAGAGAAGCAAAAAATGTCCAAAGCAGGAAGAGGTCGAATCCTTGGAGACTAGAAGCTTTTGGGCAAGTTTCTTTCCATTCTCCCAGGTCTTTCTAAATATTGAGATGAACATGACTTCTTCAGCTCTTTGAAGGCTGGAAGCAGGAGCTCATTCATGGGGGGCTGAGCTTTGGAGTGCCTAAGGGGAGAAAACCTCTCTGCCTTCTCCGCTCTCCTACTCTCATCCCCACTTTGTCCCTTTTAGGAATGGAGCTGAGTCAACCAGCATGGGGTCAGCCACTAACTTGGGGGGAGGAGTCTTGAGAAAGACATTTGAGAGGAGACTGAGAAAACCTCTAAAATATTCCCTCTCTCTGTTCCCCCCCTCCCCACATATCAGGTAAGACCAGGAGGGGAAATACAGCAGCAGTGGAACCAAGTCATCTTTTGCCTTTGTTTCTGATAATATTTAATATAAATTTTAGACTTTAATGAGGGCCAAAGTTTGAATTAAGAAGAGCCTGGACCTAATAGTCTCCTTTGTTTAGAGGATGCCTTTTGATGTCAAGCAAATGGGACTTCCTTACCAGACCCTTCTTCTAGCATCTTAGTGATAAGAGAAAAACACAGATACCTTGGGTTGTAACTTCAGCTTTGTCAGCTGTTAAAATACCACAACTTCAAAGGCCTGTTTAGGACAGAATATCTGTAATCTGGGTGATGGGACTTTTCCTTATCTTAAATCACAGAGGTGTGCTACGGAAAAAAAGTGCCCATAGCCTGGGATCATAAAACCCACCTGATGCTACTTTGTTTACAATGTGTTTATCTAAGAGAACTCCTTTATCATGGCAAAATGTATGTAAGTGAGATTTCTGTACTGCGTAGCCAGAACATTTTTCTGGCTCCATAATGCATTATGTTACCATTTTCTTTAATAGGGAATTGATTGTTTAATTAATTAAATCATAAAATGTATGCATTTAGCCTGTTGCCTTTTCTCTAACCAAGTTTTCAGGTCAACATTTCCAAATCATGTTATCTCCACAATCTCATCTGAGCCCTGATAGCCCAGGGAGGCAGGTGCTTTATTAACCTCATTTCACAGGGAAGAAAACTGGGGCTTGGAGGGTTACATATCACTTGCCCAGGGTCATAGAGCTAATAAGTGACTGAGGCAGAATTTGAACACAGGTCTTCCCTGCTCCAGTGCTTGGTCTGCTGCAAAGATGGTAAGGCTCTAACCTGGGGGCAGGGGTGTTGTTACAAAATGCCTGGCACTCTTTTTGCTAAGAACTCCCCAAGTTTAGTAGATATTCCTCCCCCACCCTCTGCTATTTACCCTCAGTCTCACATTTTCTTAGAAGTTCATTGAGTAAAACCAGCCTTGCTTTCACCTTTGTTAGACTGACAAGAAAAATCCAAGGGGTCCTGGGCAGTCTCTGAGCAGATTGTCCAAGCGGACAAAGATTGGTTGGCTTGAAGGCCAACCTAGGAACTCTGATCTTGGAAATATTTCCTTATTTGGCATTCCCAGTCCAGAATGGCACTTCAACAGTCAAACACTCATGTAGGTGTCTCCTTGAATGCCAAGACCAGAGGCACAGCCTTTGTGCCCACGTGCGTGGTTCCTGGGCTCACAGTGGAAGAGAGCCCAGTGAAGGCCTCTACCCTCTTGATCAATCTCAACACAGTCTTTACCAGAGGCTGCTCCAAGAACATTTCTCCAGTGCTTCCCTTGAATCTTCTCCCTAATTTCCTGTTCTAAAATTTTATTTTTACTTACATTTTGAATGAATGCCTTTTGTTTTTTAATGACAGGCAGACAGAAGGGAGATAGCTGATCTGGAGACTAGGAAGTGCCATCTGTCATATGCTGGCTGTGTGACCTTGGGCAAATCATTTTAATTAATCCTCAGTGCCTGCACCACCACCACCAACTCCAAACTCTGTAAGTGGCAGAGGGTCAGTGTGCATTGGTGGAGACTTTGTTTGTCCAGGAGTGCTTATGGCAAAGAATTTAAGAGTCAGGCCCCCATTCTCCAGCCTTCACTGTGCATTCTTCATTGGCTGTTTTCCCAAGGTTTCCTTCCCCTTTCCCTCTCCCAGAAGGCCATCCTTTATACCCAGAAATGAAAAAGAAAGAAGAAAATACCACCAGTAGAACAAGACCAGCACATACCCATTGAGTCTGACTTTCTATCTCCTCCTGATCTGAGCTGTCTCCTGTGCCCTTCAGCGCCCACCCTGCCCTTGCCTGCCCCTAGCTCCCCCAGGTTTCTCTGAGGCGGTTGTCAAGTTTTTTTGGGTCTGAGTTTGACCTTTCCTGTCTCAGTTCCCAACTCTGAATGTTCCCCAACTGTGTTAGTGTGTTTAATTTTGAGAGGAGGGGGGAGAGGGAGGGGGAGAAGAAGGAGGAGGAGGAGAAGGAGGAGGAGAGAGAAAGAAAAGAAAACATCCTGAAACTTAGAAAAACCAACTCTTTTAACTGCTGGAAGAATTGAGACCTGCCTTCAGGAGAAATCAACCCAGTTGAATGAGTCTCTTCAGGCTACCCAGAAGGAGAGCCAAATGGTCAGGTCCCTGAGCTAGGGACACCCAGTGACTCAACACCCCCCTCAACGTGTGGGGCCCTAGGGAACACAGAGTTAGAGGTAATCAGTAACCCTGGCTACTCATGTAATCTGTTCATCTCAAGTTAGGATCTGCTCCCCCACCAAAGCTGAACCAAGCACCATGCAGGAAAGAACTATGTAACAACATTTCTTTGTTATTGTAGGCAGGCAGTGGTTTTGTTTTTTGTTTTTTTTCCTTCCTGCCCCTGGTACAAATATAGCACACGGAAGGGGGCTCATGAGTTTTGAAGTGAATGAGGACCTACAGAATAGCTTGGGCTTGACTTCTTTTCTGTGAGCTCCACATGTGAGAGGAGAGTGTCTCAGGCATCTGTATGATCCACCTCACTTTCTACCATTGGGCTTCTTGAGGGAGGGGAGGAGTGCTGAGGGGAGGGTCAAGAATATGACTTCCCCTATTCCCTGTTGCATGGGAAGGAAGCACATGGAAAGTCCACCATTGTAAGGAAGTTTATCATGTTGTACACCTGACCCTTTCGAGCTTCATAGATTTCCTGGTGGAAGAGGACAGGGAAGGATTTAGGGGAGTGAAGAAGCAGTCAGAAGAGAAGGGAGCCAGTTGAGAGCTTTCCTCAACAGATCCATGTGTGTTCCCTGCCACCATGTTTCATCCCCTGTCTCTGGGTCTCTGTCCTATTCATCCTTTTCCTGTTCATCCAATATCAGAGAGCCTCCCCTTTCTCTCCCTCAAAATGGAGGCCAAACCCAACAGTGTATTTCCTGTCCATGGCTATAGTTGAGCAACTTTGGATAGTTTACGAGACAGGAGGAGGCTGGAATCTTCCAGATGCTTTCTGAGTGGAAGCCAGCCCAGATCCATCCAGCCCTTGATTCCATGTTTCCGCCTAGTCCAGGAGAGTGCTCAAGATTGTTTAGACATGTGTCTCATGCATCCAATTTTCTAGTTGCTATACTCTGGATCCTAACTGAGGTTGGTTCCGAGACAGTAGTCAGAGAAGAGCATGATGGTGGTCCTTGTTGCCTGGGGAGCCAGGTTGCAATGTAGAAAGCAGCTCAGCTCGGCTCAACACCTGGAAAGTCTCTGGTTCAGCTGTGAGAGGAAGGGTAGGACAGTGAGAGGAGCCCTGGATCTGAAGCCAGAGGACCTCAGTTCAAGTCCTGGCATTGCCCCTTATTCCCTTTGGAACCTCTGGCAGGCCATGTCACTCTCTGTGCCTCAGTTTCCTCACCTGTAGAATGAGGGGCTGGATTGGGTGACCTCTAAGGTGCTTATGACTTCCAATCCCTTGCTCTTCTTCGGAGCTTTGAGAATCTTGGGTGGAGGCCTTACACATCACCTGCTGGGAAGCTAATGAGATGGTCCCACCCCCAATCCCAGGCTGTTAATTTCAACTCTGACCAAATACCAGTGTCTTTTGGACATTTCTCAAGTTGTAATTTACAAAATTAACAAAATCACCCTTTTTTTTCCTTCTCTGTCTTAAGTAGTTATTTGGGGGTGGGGGCAAGAGGGGGTAACTGTTGGGTTTATTCATTTCTTTTTCTTTCTACTTCCATGAAAACATTCCATTCTGTGGCATCTTGTTCTGGCACATGATAGGTTTTTGCCTCTAAATGATTGGGCTGGGACTGTAATCAGATTTAGCTGGATCAAAATAACATTAGACTGAATATAATAAACACATGTAAGCTGGCCAGGCACTTGACAGTCTTTCAGGGATTCTGTGGTGGGCTTAGAATCGGTTAATCTCAGCTGAGCCAGACCCCACAATGCTGCCCTAAGCCCATAGCAAGCCTGGTGACTTCTTGTCTCCCAGGTGGGAGCTGAGATGTCTGGATGCATCTATTACAGTCTGGAGCCCTCAGTGCCCCAAGATGGCTTGACCTTTCTCTTAAAGGGTGAAGTATTTCCCAAGTAAAAGATTCATTCTTTTTTTGGCTCTCTGTGATTTCTAGGATCAGCATGTGCAGGATGCTTAGCAAGTGAATGGGAGAAAATCTTAGCCCCCAGAATCATTGTTTCTGTGCTTGGAACCTAGAACCTCAGTTCTGCCTCCCCTTTCCACAGAGGACGAGCGTAGGATGGAAGGAGTTGGGGGGGCTCAGACACTAGAAGCTAACAAAATGGACATCATCTGGGTTGAATCAAGCCATCTCAAGAACCGATGCTTCCCCCTTTTTCCCCTTTCCCTCTTTCATTTGTGAATCTTTTACTTGGGGAATACTTAACCCTTTAGGTTAAGTATATAGGTCAAGAGGTCATAGGGTACTGGGGGCTCTAGACAGTAAGAGATGCATCAAGATGTCTCAATTTGCGCCCCCTTTTGGGGACCAGTACACTAAAGAATAGTGAATGTTTATCAAGGAGTGTTTTATCAAGAGAGTTTACTAATTAATGTGATAAGCATATGTAAGTCTTAGTTTACTTACTCCTGCAGAGTATAGACATGCCAATTGGCTGGCACTTCATTAATGAGGGCAAAAGGCAACTCCTAAGTCTCAGTGCCTGGGGTCCCATTCAAATGACCTGACCAGGACCCTTGCTGGAAGCCGCCATTCTTTGCTGATCTTTAAAGGAATGCCCCAAAGGATTCATTTTCCCATCCAGTTCTTCAGAAGGCAGCAGAGTGACCCCAAGATAAAATGAAGTCTTTTCTTCTTAACCTCATGTTTGGGGTTGAGGTCACTATCCTTTGTCCCAGATAACCATAGGACCTCCAGGTTAAAAATTCCACCAGTCTTTTCTGGCTGACTGTGCAAATGAAATAGAACGAGTAGGAGGGGCCAAGGTTATGGCTTTCAACCTTTATTAGGAAGATCTGTTGGCAGCAAATCCCCCTAGCCGTGGCATGATGTTTTGTCCAGGAAGTAACCATCATCAACACTGGCATCTTCTTGACTTTGCCCCAAAGCTTTGGACCTCTGAACTCCTTGTGTCTTGACTTGGGTCAGACTGGGCTCACAAGTTTGAAGGGTATGCTTTTCTCCCTGATCTCTCCTCCCCTAGGTCTTTCCTTTCTTCAGTCAATAATAAGTCAATGAATGAGAGATCTCAATGGGGCTTTCCCTCCCATAGTGCTGATACAAATCCACCTGCACCTTCTTATCCTCCAGGATTCTTGCCCATGGTCTTCCACAGAGGGCTGGACAAGATGCCAGCAGCTGCCCTGTCTCCCCACTGACCCACATCATCATCATTAGTCACATGTGCCTCCTTTTCAGAGCCTACATTTCCTCCATGGTATCCTTCCCACCTGTTGTAATAATGCCCATTTCTGTCTGGTTTGCCAATCTGAAAAGTGCTTCGGTGACAGTAGCTTTTCCAGGCAAGGAGTTCCCAAGCTGTGGTGCCCATTTCCAGAGGAGGAAACTAGTGGCTATAAGAATTTAGATGTCTGCCTGAGGTTGCTCAGTGAGTGTCTGAGGTCAGGTTCAAACTAGGATTTCAAGTGTGATATGTAGAAAGTTCTGGGTACCAAAGGGTACAAAGACACAAAATGGCAGTCCCTGGCCTTGTGAAGCTGGCCCTTCCCTAGGTCCTCCATGCTCCCTCCACCCGTGCAGATGACAAGCTCTCAAACTAACAGCTCTAGGACTGGATACCTTGTCCACTCCCTCATTTAACAGATGGGGAAACTGAGATTTGGATCACATGAGGAGTTAGTGGCAGAGCCATACTTTGAATCCAAGTCTGATGACTTAGCAAACAGTTCTCAAAAGTATCTCCCTCCCTCCCCCCTCAAAAAACCCCTGGTGCTTAAGACAGACACAGTGCATCATGGGACTGTCTTCTTCATTCTGTCCCTTAGGCCCTGGTAATACAACCTTTCAGAGCCCACATCTGCCCCATGATAAAGGCAGGCAACAGAGGAGGTTGTTACTACAGGGACAATTGATTTCCCCTTGTCTTACCCCCAAACTTGTATTCTCCTGAAGTTCCAGATAAATCTTTTGCACAGACTTTGGCCTGTTATTCCACTTGGCCCTGGATGCTATGGTATGCTACAGGGAAAGGGATGAACTATGGCAGACTTCCTGTGCAGCATGACATAGTGGTTGAGATCTGGATCTGGGTTCAAATCCTGCATCAGACTAGCTAGGTGACCCTAGGCAAATCCCTTCCCTTCCCTGGGACTCAGTTTCCTCTGCTGAAAAATAGGTGGGTTGGGCTAGAGGGGCCAACTCCAGATCTAGCATCCTTTTACTTTTCTTCCAGAAGTAGGCTTTGTTCACAAGGACCCTAGGGCATAGATACTTAAGCACATGTGCAAAAGAAATCCCAACCCCCTCCCTACCACCTCCTCTAATGGCAGGTTTAGGATTACAGGACTCAGTGTGTTTATCAGTTAATAAATGTTCCAGCCACATCTGGAATCACTGATTAGTGAAATGTTTCTGGGATCCTTAGCTCATAAAGGGACGAATTCTGTCTCACTCTATAAATATTAAACATGCTGTTTAAATATTAAATTGTAATGTCTCTGTCTACTTTTGATCTCCCAGGGAGAACTCAGGATGGGCCCTGCTTGACTCCCTGATGTCGTACCAGCTCTGACTGGAGGTTCTCATTTTGGCTTCTGCTCTGCTCCTCCTGAAATGGTCAGGATGCTCCAAGGGTTTGGGCTCCCTTGACTCAATCATGAAAGTACGAGCTTCTTGGAAGCCATACTCAGAGATTCCCAGTGACTTCTGTCATTGAACCCCCATTTAGCAGGTCTAAGAATGTGGAAGTCTTTCCTCCTAATCTGATCATCCCCCTCTCCCAAGCACTTGAATGACCTCATTCCCTTTCTTCGTCCTCTCCCCCCAGAGCCCTGTCTCCCACGCTGGGAGGGCCTGCCCCCTCCCCTCTGTTCCCATGCTCCATCCCTCACAGACTGGTGTAGTGGAAATAGCATTATTTCTGGAATCGGAGACCTCTGCTTTAAACCCCTGCTTCTGCTGTTTACTTCCTGGAGCAAGTAAATGAACTTCTTTGGGCCTGTTTCATCATCTGTAAAGTGAGATGGGTTTTGTTGATGTTTTCCAAGGTCTGTCCCATTTCTGTAGCTTCTCCATTCTCCCTTCCTACTCATCCCTCCAGACTTGCCAGTTACCTTTCTAAATGATCTCTGCACTTTCAGGGTTCTAACTTCCAGTCGCACCCATTGTCATAAATCACCTTCCCCTCTCCCCTCGTACCCCTTGTCTTACCATCAAACTTCTCTCCACCACTTAGCAGGGAGCAAAGATGAATGAGTCTGCGTCCCACCTCTGAAGCAAAACTACTTCTGGCTGGTGACCTCATCTCCCTTGGTCTCAAATTCCCCATCATCTGGTAACTGTGTTTTCAAACCTGGAGCAGTTGCTTAAGACTCTGCACTCTAGAGCAACCACCCTAGGCTGTGTGTCACTTCGAAGGAGTGAAGTTGACGGGAGAAACTGGTTAAAAAGAGAACTTAAGTCTTGGGGAGAGGAGGCAAGAAGCTCCATCCCCTCCTGAGGACTGACTGCAGAGAGGAACAGGCCAAGGAGGAGCAGCCACGTAGGGGAAGCCAGCTCAACACCTCTCTGATTTCTACTTTGTCTCCCTAGAAACTTAAGGGAATTTCCTCTTGGGTAAGATGATGATCTCTTTCTCACTTGAGAAATGAGGCAAGAGATTTAAAAAGTTTTTTAAAAAAATGAAATGAATGAAAATTAAATAGATGAAAATATACATTGAAAAAGAAATAAAACTTCTTCAAGGAAAATTTGGAACAATGCTAAAATGCTTTAGAACAAAAAGTGGTAAATCTAACTATAGAAATGACCTCCCTGAAAATTAGGATAGGTCCAACAGAAATCATGTGACCGCAGAAATATGAGACAAAATCAAAAGAATGAAAAAAATAACAGAAAATGTAAGATATCTAATATAAAATCCAACTAATCCTGAAAACAAGGCAAGAAGAACTCATTTAAGATTTATTAGACTCTCTGAAAAAATGGAAGGCTTTTTTTTAAGCCTAGATATTAAATACTAAGAATTTTTAAATGGAAACTGCTCAGATCTATTCAAGAGCCAGAGGGCAAAGTTAAGTTAGAAAGAATTCTCTGATCACACTGACTCTCCAAAAGAAAAAGTCCCAGGAATGTCATAGATAAAATTCAGAAAAAAATACTGCAAGCCTCCGGAAAGGAGTTCAAGTATTAAGGACCTTCAGTCAAGGTCACACAAGACCTGGCAGCTTCTACTAAAAACCAACAAAGATCTTGGAACGCAAGATGCCAAAAGTCAAATGATACAGTTTAATGCCCCAAAATAATAGTCAGAAAATCTAATTATAATCCTACAGTGGGGAAAATGGGTCATTAGTGAAATACAGGACTTTCAAGCATTTCTGATGAAAAGGTCAGAGCTGAGTAAAAACTTTGAAATGGGAACATAAGAGCCTAGAGAAGATAAAACACATGGAGGTCCTGAGGATGGTTGGGTTCTGTTCTGAAGGTTTGAAGAAAAGGATGAGAAGGGAGGGCAAAAAGGAGGAATAAATTAGTGTAAAAAGAAGAAGAAGGGGGATCAAACTTTCTAGTTCTCAGGATTGGGTTGAAAAAGAGAAGGAAGTCAGATGGGGTGGGTATCAGATGAACCCCACTTTGATCTAAAGGGGATAAAGGAAGGTTGGACACCCACATAGAGTTTGGTGCTGAGATACATCAAACTCAAGAAGGTTATGTAAGGAGAAGGAAGGGAAAGGATGATAATAGCTGAGAGGAAATAACCACAAGCAAAACAAATTTTCCCTAAAGGGAAAATTAAAAAGGAGGGGAAAGGAAAAAACTAAGGGAGTGCCTCTTACCAGCAGAAAGGTTGCACGTATTGTATGTAAATGTAGTAGAGTATTATTTTCCTATGAACAACAATGAAAGAGATGAGTTCAGAGAGTCCTGGGCAGCAGGAACTGGCAGATTGCCATGTGTGCAGCCGAGAGAACAATTTATACTAGGACAGCAGCAAAGACTTCGGAACGCTAATCAAAGCACCACCCAACCATGGGTCTGCGGAACTGATGACGAAGCACGTTAGCCACCTCCTGGCAGAGGAAGGGACAGGACAGGGCAGGTTTCTGGATGTGGCCAATGGTGGGGGGATTCTTTTTTTATTATACTTATTTGTGGCAATGTTTTTATTTCCATCTATTCTTCCTTTGAGTCAAATTTTTTGGAGGGTGGGGTGATGTCAGGGGAGGAAGGAGAATTAGAAGCTTCAGTCAGAAGATGTGGATTCAACTCTTACCTCTGATACTTACTATCACCTAGAGCAAGTCCCTTCAGCTCCTTAGGCCACAGTTTCCTCATCTGTGAAATGAAGGATTTGAATGAAATATCCTCTGAGGTCCCTTCTAGACTAAAGATCCTTTTATACAGAGGGGGAAACTGAGGCTCAGGAGGGTTAAGCACCTTGCCAAGGTCATGCTCCCAGTCAGTAGCACAGTCTTCCTCTCTGCATCCACTCTTGTAGGGGCTTCAGTATGTACCTGGGGACACCCAGCAGGCCCTTTCTAAACGTTTGCTGATTGAGTGACAGAGGCAGATCTATAGTCAAGGCCATCCCTTGACTCCAGTTCTTCCTCAGGCCTGATACAGGGCTAAGGGAAGGGAGGGTTGGAAGGAGGTAGATTTTTCTTTCCCAGAAGGGAAACTCAGATATAGCCAATTTCTATCTTTTTGTGAATGCATCTTACCACTTTGTGGGATAGTCAACATTCAGAGGACTTTGTTTCCCTGCCCATTTTCCCCCTTCCCCCTCCTCAAAACCTCCAGACTATTCTCGAAAAGATTTAATAAAGAGGGAGGGGTGGCCCTTAAGATCTCAGTACTATGGGTGGCATCTCGGAGTGGGCAGGAGTCCTGAATACCTGGAGAAATCGGATTCCCCAACAGTCTGTGGTTTGGGGATGTGATGGGTGGGCCGTAGTTGTTTTGATGGGTGGGGGGTGGAGTTTTCTGCATGACTACAGCCCTGCCCATTAGCACAGACAATTGTGCTGAGACTAAGCCTTGCACCCAGCAGGTGCTGCATAAAGAGGAAAGGAAATAGGCATTTATGTAGGACTTACTATGTGCCAGGCACGGGGTTAAGAGCTTTTGCAAATATTACCTCATTTGTTACATATTGGGGGGAGGATTGAAATGTGTCGAAATGGAAATACAAAGTCATCTGGCTTCCCTCCTGCCTTGCTCGGTTCCTTGCCCATCAGAATTTGCTCCCATTCTTAACAGCTGCAAGGTTTATGAAGAGCTTAGGTTCCAACAACCCTTGGGGAGAGGGATTCCCCTCAATGTCCTTTGCTGCCTCTTTGTCCAGGTCATGTTTTCCAACCATGGTGTCCCCCAGGGCTCGTTCTCAGTGATGTTCCCTTCTCCCTCGTGACTGCGTCCCAGGGGAGTGATCTGGTACCAGCTCTGACTGTCCCTTTGCAGCTGATTCTAGATCTCTCCAGCCCTCATTTTCCTCCTGAACTCCAGACTCCAGGCTTATAACATCTCTCCAGAACAATTTTTATAGGCGCCCCTTCCTACCTTTCCCGTCTTCTTATGCTTTACACCCTTCTCCTAGGCATCCAGATGGTATAGCAGATAGGATGCTGGATTTGGGGTCCAGAAGAACCTAATTCAAATCTTGCTTCGGATACTTACTAGCTGCAATCCTCAGTTTCCTCATCTGTAAAATCTGGATAAAAATGGCACCTGCCTCATAGGCTTGTTGCAAGGTTTATATGCATTTGTAAACTGTAAGGTGCTGTATAAATGGTATTATTAGAGATATTATCATTTTCACCAACTGCTCCCATGCCTGGGACGCTCCCTGACCCTGTCTCTACCCCCGACTTCCCTGTCTTCCTCCAGGCCCAGCTAAAATCTCCAAAAACCTTTCCCCACCCTCTTCAGGATGGTGCCTTCTCTCTGTCGGTGTCACCCATTTCTCTGTCTTTCTCTGGTTTGTACGGAGCCCTTTGCTTCCCCGCATTGGACTGGAAGCTCCCGAAGGGCGGGCACTATCTTCTGTCTTTGTGACTCCAGCCCTGAGCACAGTACTAGGCACATTGGAAGTGCTTTTTAAAAGCTTGTTAATTTGACTAATCATTAACTTCTTTCTCCAGTGCCCAGCACAAGACTGGGCCCATGATGGACCCTCAGGAAATACTGATTAAGAGGATGGTTGAGGTCAAGTCAAACAACCATCTAATCTTAAAGCCTGGAAAGACCGTAGAGATCATGGCACAGAAGATAGAAATGCAGAGCTGGGAGGGGCCTTAAACCTGGGCAGCTTGGTAGCTCAACGGATAAAGTGCCAGGCTTGGAGTCAGGAAGATTCATTTTCTTGAGTTCAAATTTGGCTTCAGACATTTTCTAGCTGTGTGACCCTGGCAAGTCACTTCACCCTGTGTGCCTCAGTTTCCTCATCTGTAAAATGAACTGGAGAAAGAAATGGCAAACCACTATAGTATCTGTACCAGGAAAACCCCAAATAGGGTCACAAAGCACTGGACACAACTGAAAATGAGCTTTCCTTTTATGGGTGGGGAAAGTGATACTCCAAGAGAAGAGGGATGGAGCAGTTCAGTTAGGCTCCGATTCCAAAGTCAGCAGGTTTTCTAGTAATACCAGGCTACCTTCCCAAGACCCCTCCAATTGCAATTAGAAACAGTCCCAGGGGTGAAGCATCTTCCCCCAGGGCCTCCAGGTTAAGATGCAGCCAGCCAAGATTGGCACCCAGGCATTCAGACTCATAGTCTTTCCTTCTCCCTTCCCTCTGCTTTATAGATCAGACAGTTGACGTGCAGAAAAGAGAAGTAATTGGCCTTCAGTCGCATTGTGAATCCAAAGCAGAGGCAGAATTGTGAGCTGCGGTTCTGTCCCTTGGCCACTCTGAATCACATGCCCAGTAAAGGATCAAGATCAAGGGCCCCCTCTTTCTGCTACCCAACTTTTTCCTTCCTGTGCCAACCATTTATGGAGTCACAGGATGCCAAGTCTGACAGCAAGTTGGTTAGCATATTTATGGGCAGAGATTCTGTTTCTGGGTCTTCCCCTCCCTCTCCCCCTCCCACTGACTCCCATGTTCTCCTCCCTGCCTCACACAGACAGAGCAGCATGCCCATTTATAGATGGCCGCGAACCAGGGCATTGGAAAGAGTGACTCGACTCTGAGGATGGAAGGGTGTGCCCCAGGGAATGTGCTGGGTCTGGGAACTGCTGTCATCCCAAGGCTGGTTGCTCTGCCAGGAAACCAGAGAACCCTAGCAGAAGGCTCAGTAAACCTGGACTCCCATAGAAGCCAGGGGCTCCCAGGGAGAGCAGTTGGTTGCATCTCTAGCCACACTGCCCCTGGCTGCCGAGCGCTCTCAGGCTGTAAGATCAGAGGAGAGGGCCAGATGAAACTGCAGGCTTTGGGGAGGGGACACTGACCCTAGAGTCAGGGGACCTCCCTCTGACATTCTCTTGTCCTTGGGCAACTCACCTATCCTAGATGAGGTCTCAGTTTCCTTATCTGTCAGATAAAGGAGTGGGCTTCTCAGGCCCCTTCCAACTCTAAACAATTTATTATTTCATTTAATACTAAGCACTGTATAAATGTCAGCTACTGTTGTTAAATCTAGGGTCCTCCGAGGGCATGCATCAAAGGAAAAACTGGATTTCCACACAAGTTAGGCTTGAAGGGCTTATAGAGGATGAACTATCAGTTCATGGTGTGACCTTGGATAAGTCACTTTACTTCGCTGGGTCTCAAGTTCTTCAACTGTAAGATGTTGGACTAGATGGCCTTGCTCTGAGATTCTGGTGCAAGGGTTATAATCTTTAATTCACAGATGAGGAAACTGAGGTTCAGGGAAATAAATTGACCTGTTCTTGTTCATACAACTAGGAAAGGCAGGATTGGAATCCAGGTCCCAATACTGTATCCATCACCCCCCACCCCCGCTTCACATAATAATAGTAATAGGTAACATTTACCTAGAACCTACTATGTGCCAGGCTCTGTTCTAAGCACTTTACAAATATCATCTCCTTGGATCCCCACAATAACCCTGAGAGGCAGGTGCTGTTATTATCTCCACTTTACAGATGAGGAAACTGAGGCAAATAGAGGAAAAGTGACTTGCCTAGGGTCACACTGGTAAGTGACTGAAGCCAGATTTGAATGTAGTTCCTTTTTTATAGAATTTTTTTCCAATTACATGCAAAGACAATGTTTAACATTCATTTTTTTTTTTTTGGTTTTCAGTTCTAAATGAAGATGGCAAGCAATTTAATAAAGGTTACATATGTGCAATCCTATAAAACATGTTTCTGTATCAGTCATGTTATGAAAGCAGAAGTAGATTGAAGGAGTCACAAATAAATAAAGGGAACCCAAAAGGCTTCCCTCTGCACTCAGACTCCGGAAGTATCAGGTCATCAGCTCTGTCCATGGTCTCAGTTCCACATGTGCTGCGGGCTCCAGGGGAGAATGGGAAGAGCCTGTTTTGCGTGATTCCACTTGTATAATGGATGTCATAGGGCTGGCCTTCTTAATAGGTGGTGGAGGAGCGGCAGGGAGGGAGAGAATTTGAAACTCAAAAACATTTTTAAAACATTAAAAATAAAGAAGTGAATGAATAAACAAACGCCTCAGTCAAGTGCCTCCCACAACACCTTGCCCCCAAAGTGGAACAAAAATCACAATGAAATGGAAATGTGTGCTGAGTAAGTCAATAGGCAGAAATGACTTGGGGAAGAGGTCATGAAAGAGAGCTCCCCGCTTTCGCAGGAGGAGGTCAGCATGCTGCCTACAATGTTGGGTGAAGGCATGGTTTCTAAAAAGTAAACTTTTACTTAACTTTTTGTTTCAGGGGAGAGGACATAGACAGATTTTGTTGTTTTGTTTTGTTTTGTTTTGGCTTGAGCTGTGGTTCTCCCCTTGAGAGACTCCCTCTAGCAGTGAAGATGGGCATCTGTTTTTCAATTTACCCCTCTAAAAAGCACCTGGGACACTGAGACATTACAGGTACATAAGCCAGGATGGGATAGGAGGGGCGCTTGAACCCAGGTCTTTCTGACTCCTAGAAAGACTTGCTATCCTCTATGCCATACTGCCTCATATCCCGAGATTATTGTGAGCACCAATAAAACTCATTTGAAATAAATTAAAAACAAACTAATGAATAAATGTAGAAGAAAAGACTTACTGAAGAATGAGGAGTTCCTGGAAACAAAATCCTAAAATAGATTGAGTTTCTTTCATCAGAAAAAAAAAATGGTGCCACTGGGGGATTGTGTTCATCAGCAAGGACATGGTATCCCAGAAGCTTATGGACAGGTTCAAGGTGATGTCAAAGCCTGTAGCACAAACTCTTGTAACAGATTGTAAGCTCCAGTGCCTGGCACACAGTAGGCACTTAATGTCAGGTTTGTTCAAAGTCATTTCAGGCTGTGACAAACTATGACAGCCTTGGTCTGATCAGTGCAGTATGTACTCAGATGTCTACACTCAGCAGTGAGGGTTTTTGGTGAAAGATATTTGTTTTCCCCACAGGAGCTGTCCAAGGAGTGTAATCTATCTGAAGATAATGGTTGGTTAAGAACAATATTTCTCAAGCAACATTAAATGTTTTTCTTGGTATCATCTCAACAGCCCAAATGTTGCTTCCACAACACAGTATTTTACAGAGCATGCCAAGGTTGTAGATGAGAGACCAAAATGTCATTGAGGTGCTCAGGCAGGATGGTTTTGAGTTGATAAACCAATTGGGTGTCATTCCACTAGAAGGAGCTAAAAAGACAGCCAGTTTCCCTGGATCACTTCACCCTTCTTCCTTTTCCATTCTGGGGTTGGACAGCATTGATCCTATTCTATACTAGGAATTTCAACTCTACACTAGGGATGGACAGTATTACTTTTCATCAAAACGTTAAGTCTGGAATTGTTCAAGAAAAGTCACTGACCTGTTCGGACCCTCTGACCCATGAGCATTGTAGGGCTCCCAAGGGCACTGAAGAAAAAAAAAGTCCCCATGTATATGTACCAAGACATTCATGGCATCTCTCTTCATGGAACCACAGAGTTTCCACAACCACAAAGCAGATATCTGCCAGTTGGGGGGTGGCAAAACTGTAGGATACAAATGCAATGGGGGAGCATTCAACACTAAGAAATAATGAACAGGAAAAAATTTGAGAAACACAGGAAGCTTTGTATGAACAGAAGAAGAGTGTAGTTAGAAATGGAAGCAAAGGGATAATTCACAGAATAACCAAGACAGCCTAAAATTTGCTGAAAGGGAGCCCAAAGCTTAATTATAATAAATAGTCTTGGTTCTAGACAAGTGATGCTGAAACACAGCTGTGCATGTGTGTATGCATGTGTATGTGTATGTGTTTGTGCGGGGGGCTGCAGATGTGAAGGACTACATACACCATTGGACATAGTTGCTATTGCTTTTTTTTTTAACATAAGGGAGACTTCAGTATGGGACAAAGAATTTAGGGAAAATAATTGAGGTGTAAAAGGAAAAGGCTTCAGTAAAGCATTCTAACACATCATCATGCCCAAAATGGAAGCCAAAGTAGAATTAGGCTCTTTCTAAGTTTCTAAGAAATTAGTGTCATGATTCAAAGAGAGTGGAAGAAGTGATCAGGTATCAGATCAACCAAGGTTTGTTGGACAAAAAGAGTATCCAGTTAGGAAAAAAATGATGTGGTCAAACAGACTAGGTAAGAATACGTGTTGAGGACCAGAGAGTAAGACCCCACGCACGCCCCCAAGGAGCTGGAACAAAGAATGTATTCCATCTGTAGATAATGGCTGGTTAGGCTTACAACAGTTTTCGTTTTTCTCTTTTATTTTTTATTACATTAATACATATTTATGGAATAAAACAAGCATTTCCATAACCTAGTACAATAAAAAGATGATTGTACATGAAACTGCAAGTACACTATGCATAACTAGCTATTTCTTTCAAATATACACCAAAATGATCATGCAAATTTCTTCTTTTTCCTCTTTTTTTTCTAGCCTCCTACCATCCTGCCCTGGAGATGACTACCACTGGACATAAATAGGTGTGTATCTGTGCACGCACACACACATGTATGTAATATGTATGTATGTGTGTACATTATATATGTGTAGGTATATATGTGTGTATGCATATGTACATGTGTGTGTGTATGTATAGACAGAGGGCACAGGGTGAGCTGAATAGGAAGGGAAGATACCTAAAAAACTAAACTAAATGTTGAGAGGAATGTAATGAGAGAAAGAGAAAGATAGAATGAAGTAAAGCATCTCAGATAAAAGGAAGAAAGAGCTTTTACAATGGAGGGGAACAGGGAGGATGTGAGAGGGAATAAGTGAGCCTTGTTCTCACTGGATTTGGCTTAAGGAGGGAATAACACACATTTAGTTGGGTATGGAAATCTGTCTTAACCCTACAAGAAAGTAAGGGAAAATGGGAAAGGAAAGGGAGGATAATAGAAGGGACAGCAGATTTGGGGAAGGGGTAATCAGAAGCAAACACTATAGAGGGGGAACAGGTCAAGGGAGACAATGGAAAAGATGGAGGACAAGACAGGATAGAGGAAAATGTGACTGTTATGGAAATGTTTTGCATAGCTACTTATGTATGACCTATGTCAAATTGCTTGTTTTCTCAGTGAGGGTGGGTGGGGAGGAAGGAAAGGAGAGAGCATGGAACTCAAAGCTTTAAAAATGAATGTTAAAAATTGTTTTTGAATGAGACTAGATAATAAGTTGTACAGGCAATGGAGTATAGAAATCTATCTTGCCTTACAGGAAAATAGAGCAGAAAAAGATGGGAGAGGGGGGGTGATGGAAGGGAGGGCAGATTGGGGAAAGGGGTGATTGGGGTTCATTCTGTCCTGGGGTGGGGGGAGGGGTGAGAAGGGGAGAAAATTTGGAGTTCAAAATCTTGTGGAAGTGAATGTTGAAAATTGAAAATAAATTATATTTTTTTAAAAAATGCTCTAAATCATTATTGATTAGAGAAATGCAAATTAAAACAACCTTAAGATATCACTTTACACCTTTAAATATGATTGAAGGAGAAAGTGACAGATGTTGGAGGAGACATGGAAAAATTAAGATAATAATTCATTGTTGGTGGAATTGTGAACTGATCCAACCATTTTGGAGAGCAGTTTGGAATTATGCCCAAAAAACTCTTAAACTACCTATACCCTTTGACCCAGCAATATTGCTACTAAGTCTATTTCCAAAGATGATTAGGGAAAAAGGAGAAAAAAACATATATGTTCTAAAATGTTTATAGCAGCTCTCTTTGTGGTGGCAAAGAACTAGAAATTGCAGGTATGCCCATCAATTGGAGAGTGACTGAACAAGTTGTATATGATTGTGAGGGAGTGCTACTGCACTGTGAGAAATGAGGAGCTCAGTGATCTTAGAAAAACATGGAAAGACTTGCATGAAATAATAAAGAGCAAAATGAGCAGAGCCAAGAGAACACTGTATACAGCAACCACAATATTGTTTTAAGAATGACTTTGAGTAGGTTAGTTTGACTATTATAAATACCCAAATTAATTATTAAAGGACATGTGAAGAAAGATGCTATCTGTGTCTAGAGAAAGAACTGATAAATAGAAATATGTATAGAATAATTTTACATATATGTGTGTGTATATACATATATATATCTTTGTGTATATGTGTGTGTGTATGTGTGTGTGTGTTAAGGACTAGAGAGTAAGACTCCCCTCCTCACCCCCAAGGAGCTGTAACAAAGAGGTCTGGAGATAATGACTGGTTAAGCACAAAACAGTTTTTTTTTTTGTTTTTCTCTTTTATTTTTTTATTACATTAATACATATATAGGAATAAAACAAGCATTTCCATAACATAGTACAATAAAAAGATGATTGCACATGAAACTGCAAATACACTATGCACATACTATATTCCTTTCAAACATACACCAAAATGATCATGCAAATTTCTTATTTTTCCTCCTTTTTTTCTAACCTCTATTTTCCCATAGGGCAAGATAGATTTCCATATCCCATTGCCTGTACAACTTATTTCCCAGTCTCATGCAAAAACAATTTTTAACATTGATTTTTAAAGCTTTAAGTTCCACATTCTCTCCTTTCCTCCCTCCCCACCCACCTTCATTGAGAAAGCAAGCAATTCCATGCAAAACACTTCCATAACAGTCATGTTGCAAAAGACTAATCACATTTCCCTCTATCCTGTCCTGTCCTCCATCTTTTCCATTCTCTCCCTTGACCTGTTACCCCATAATAGTGTTTGCTTCTGGTTAACCCCTGCCCCAACATGCTGTCCCTTCTATTATCCTCCCTCTTCTATCCCCTACCCCCCTGTCTTCCTGTAGGGTAAAATAGATTAACCAAATGTGTGTTATTTCCTCCTTAAGCCAAATCCAATGAGAGTAAGGCTCACTTATTCCCTCTCATGTCCTCCCTGTTCCCCTCAATTGTAAAAGCTCTTTCTTTCTTTTGTCTGAGATGCTTTACTTCATTCTATCTCTCCCTTTCTCTTTTTCCCATTACATTCCATTTTCCCCCTGAAGTATTATACTCAGTTTTGCTGGGTAGGTGGTTCTTGGCTTTAATCCTAGCTCCTTTGACCTCTGGAATATCATATTCCAAGCCCTCTGATCCCTTAGTGTAGAAGCTGCTAAATCCTGTGTTATCCTGATTGTGTTTCCACAATACTTGAATTGTTTCTTTCTGACTACTTGTAATATTTTCTTTTTGACCTGGAAACTCTGGAATTTGGCTACAATATTCCTAGGGGTTTTCCTTTTGGGATCTCTTTCAGGAGGTGATTAGTGAATTCTTTCCCTTTCTATTTTACCGTCTGGTCCTAGAATATCAGGGCAGTTTTCCTTGATAATTTCTTAAAAGATGATATCTAGGTTCTTTTTATTAGCATGGTTTTTCAGGTAGGTCAATAATTTTTAAATATTCTCTCCTGGATCGATTTTCTAGGTCAGTTGTTTTTCCAACGAGATATTTCACATTGTCTTCTAGTTTTCATTCTTTTGGTTTTGTTTTATAATTTCTTAATTTCTCATAAAATCATTAACTTCCATTTGCTCCATTCTAATTTTCAAGGGATTATTTTCTTCAGTGAGCTGTTGGACCTCTTTTTTCCATTTGGCCCATTCTACTATTTGAGATATTCTTCTTCTCTTGACTTTTTGGACCAATTTTGCCATTTGGGTTAGTCTAATTTTTTAAAGGTGTTATTTTCTTCAGCATTTTGGGGAGTTTCCTTTAGCAAGCTGTTGACTCGTTTTTCACGATTTTCTTGCATTGCTCTCATTTCTCTTCCCAGTTTTTCCACTGTTTCTTTTACTTGGTTTTCAAAATCCTTTTTGAGCTCTTCCATAGACTGAGACCATTTCATATTTTTGTTGGAGGCTCTGGATGTAGAAACTTTCACTTTATTGTCTTCTTCTGATTGCATGCTTTGATCTTCCTCATTGAAAGAAAATACCTTTTCATCAAGAAAGTAACCTTTTATAGTCTTATTTTTTCCCCTTTTGGCCATTTTTCCAGCCACTTACTTGACCTTTGAGCTCCTTGTTAAGTGGAGGGTGTACTGCCCCAAGTTTCAGGGGTTTTGTGCAGCAGTTTTCAGAGCTGTCTCTAGGGACCTGTAAATTCTCAGCTCCTCCAAAGTAGTATGATCAAAGGAGAGGTGTTTACTCTTCACCTGGCCTGTACTTTGGTCTGTGAGCAAGACCAGAAGCACTCTTTTCTCTATCTTGCATCTATGAGTACGATTCCCTCTCCACAGCCACCACCAGCTCCACCAAGCCAGCACTCCTCCTTGCCCCAGGATTGCCACTCAGATTCAGATCTTGATTTCTTGATTCCCCCACTGTCTGTAGGCTGAGAGCTCCAGAAGCAGCCCAGCAGCTGCAGAATGGTTGCCACTGCCCTGGGACTGAGACTGGGGCTAGGGCTGGACCACATTCCTCTCTCACCTAGGTGAGAGAGTTTTCCCACTGCTAGAGCATTTTTTTCATATGACTATAAATTGTTTTGATTTTTTCATTGGAAAATTTCCTTTTCCTATCTTTTGACAATTTATCAGTTGAGGAATGATTCATATCCTTATGGATTTAACAGTTATTTATATATTTTTGATAATGAGACCTTCATCTGATAAACTGTCTATAAAAAATTTCCCCCAGGTTTCTACTTTTCTTCTGATCTTGGCTATATTTGTTTTATTTGTACAAACCCTTTAACATAATCAAAATTATCCATTTTATGCCTAATTGCTTTCTATCTCTTGTTTATTTTTAAATTGTTCCCCTATACATGTCTCATAAGCAATATGTTCCATGTTCTTTTAATATTCTTGTGTTATCTCTATTTGTTTCTCAGTGATGTATCCATTTTGACCTTATCTCAGTAAATGGTGTGCAATAGTGGTCTATACCCAGTTTCTGCCATACTGATTTTCAGTTTTCCTAACAATTTTTTAGCCATATAATGAATTCTCATCCCCAACCTTAAATCTTTACACTTGTCAAATACAAAGTTATTATGTTTATTTGCTGCTATAAATTGTATGTCAACTCTGTTCCAGTATCAGATAGTTTTGATAATTACTGCTTTGAAATATAGTTTAAGATCTGGTACTGCTAAATCTTCTTTTACTTTTTTTTATTATTTCTTTGAATATTCTTGACTTCTGTTCTTCCAAATGAATTTTGTTATTATTTTTTCTAATTTGGTAAAATATTTTTTGCTACTTTAATTGGAATGCATTGAATATATAAATTAGTTTAGGCTAAATTGTCATTTTTATTATATTGGCCCTGGCTACCATGAACAATTAATAGTTCTCCAATTATTTAAATCCTATTTTATTTGCACGAAAAGTTTTTTTTATAATTTTGTTTATATGGTTCCTGGGTTTTGTGACAATTAAAAAGACTCAAGAGATGTAGTTTCTGGGTAATTTAATCATTTTATTAATAAAGCCAGCAGGTTATTAATAAAAGAATGGTCATTTGGTTTTCTCTCTTAGACCAAAGACATATGGTGACAGGGTTTATATACCCTTCCCAAAGAGTAAATGTTGCTGCAAGTGACATCATGTCACCCATTGAACAAAGAAACTATTTCAGATCACTCCCAGCCCTAGGTCATCCAGGCAAAAAAATGTCTCCACCCAAGTTGGAGGTGTACCCTACCTAGGGTACAGTGTGCTTCCCCACTTTAGATTAAATTTAAATTCCTTGTACGATTGGGAGTTAACGCAATCTCGCTATCGGGTAATGTTCTTCAAAAGACTGTTTTTAAAATCAAGAATTTGGAAGAAGGGGACAACCTCTGAATCTCCCAAAAATATTGGTTACTAATAATCATTTCTCTCAGTTTGACAGTTGTATTCTCAGGTATTTTATACTGTATAGAGTTATTTTAAATAGGGGATCTTTTGCTACTTCTTGCACAGTTTTGTTTGTAACATGTAGGAATGCTCATGATTTATATGGACTTACTTCATATCCTGCTATTTTGCTAAAACTAGTAATTGTTTCAAGACTCTGGTACTCATAGACTGAACAAGTCCCCACTCACCTAGCACAGAGTGAACTTAATTACTGGAGTAATTGTTTGTCTTTTGTCCAGGAAACCAGAGGGTTTCCCCCTCCCAGTTTGATTTTTTTTTTTTATTAAAGGGGCCATCCCTTGAGTAACTTCTTAAAGAAGCCTATTCATTGAATGCTTGTTTCTCACTCAAAGTGAGAATGTGGTAACACCTTTAGCCTGAAAGAGCCAGGGTCTCACATTTTATCCTGAGCCATCTCCAGTCATTTTGATGAATATGGCTCAGGAAAAGAAAATGAGGTTGGTGACTTTGCACAGCCTCCTTCACTCAAATCAAAGTCAACTGCAAGTCATGCCATCATGTTGATGTCACGGTCCTCTTTGAGAATGAAGGACAAACAACTGTTTCAAGATAATATTTTGGTTGATTCTTTGGGATTTTCCAAGTATATCATCATATTGTCTGCAAAAAGAGAGTTTTTTTTAATTCATTCCCTATTCTTGTTCCTCTTATTTATTTTCCTTCTTTTATCGCTATTGGAAAGTTAAGTGGTGTTGTTTTTTTTGTTTGTTTGGGTTTTTTGGTATCATCTCAACAGCCCAAAAGTTGCTTCCAGAATAAAGTGCTTTTTACAGAGCGCATCAGGTTGCATGTGGGAGAATGACCAACACCATCATGGGCAGTCAAGTGGGAATACTTTGTGATAATAAGTCTGGTCAACGTTTTCAAAAAATTCCTATCTCCTTGGGTGAATATATATAGACAATGTATCCCTCAGGTGTTTGAGATGCCCCATGGAGAGCCAGAGAGATAAAGGCATGAGTGAGGCATGAGTGCCTTTTTGGAACCGGTTTTCTGGAAAATGACTCAAAAGACAGGTTCTGAAAAACCTAGGAAGATTTGCATGAAGGGAGCAGATCCAGTAGAAGCATTTAGACCATGACAATTACATTGTAAGGAAACACTATATTGAAAGACTCAGATTGGTGCAGCGGCCACCCACAATCACAGAGGACTAAAGATGAAGCAGGCCCCCACCAGCTGTCCGGATCACACCTGCTGAAGAAGATGTGGGCTTCCAGGTGGGGCCAATGTAGGAATTTGTTTTGCTGGACTATTTACATTTGTTATGAGGTTTGGGGTATTTTTCTTCCTTCCTTTTCAATTGCAAGGGGTGGGGAATGAGGAAAAGGAATAGAGTTGCCAAAAAAGGAAAGCAAGAGGGTCATTGGAGCCTTTTTTGTTTCAATACACAGAAAGAAGCTCATCAAGACAGCTTTGAAAGTCTCAGGTTAAGTTTATTGTAGACTTTTTTTTTTTAAAAAAGCAAACTGTACATAAGAGTTTCATGCACAATCCTTTTCCATTTGGCTGCATATGGAAGGACTCACTCTCTTCTTTTGTTTAAGTTCAGAATTAAAAGAACAGACCCAGCTTCTACCCTCCTGTTGGATGGCATCTTGAAAGCTTTGCGTCAGGCTGGTCCTTAGAGGACTTTGCCTTTACAGAATTTTGCTGGTTCTGGAGGTGGAGCCTTGGACCAGGAATCTGGGGATCTAGACTCTACCTCTATCTTGCTGTGTGACCTTGGGCATTTGCCCTCTCTGGCCTCACTTCTAACTGTAAAATGAAGGGGTTGAATGGGTGACCAGTAGGATCCTTTCAGCTCTTTTTTCTCCCTAGAAAAGTTGGCAAAAACTACCTTCAAGCAGGCTTCAGAAAGTGAGTCTGAATGAGGCAGGAGAAATCTCAGTTATGCTAACTAGCATTTGGAAAAGGAACAGGGGATGTCAAAGCTGGGAGGACCTTGGAATAGGATGTCAAAGCTTAGAGGGGCTTAGGACAGAAATTCTCAGATCTGAGGAGAATAGTTCCATTTTTACATATGGAAATTAGCCCTAACTTGTCCAAGGGGACACAAAGTACAAAGTAGAGATCAGTACCCAGGACTCCTATCTTCCCAAGTAATAGGGTCCATTCCTCTAGACAATAGCTTATGCCCCTTCTTGTATCCTAACCCTACTGAATGATTAAAGACTTCTGCTAAGAAAGCATTCCTTGCAATCCCTGCAGTTTGGGATCCCCAGTCCCCAGTCCAGCCCTGGCTCAGTATAGGTCTTCATTATTGCTGCTGTGCAGGATTGGGTAGGAAGAGCCAATATGGTGGCCATGGCGGCAGACCACAATCTGCAGCTCATATTCCTCAATGCGTACAAGCACCCGAGTGACCTTTTCCTGGGACTGCAGGAACACAATGGTGAAGAGGGCAAATTCAAACTCAGGGCTCACGCCCAGGAAAGTGCTGCCCACAGGTTTCACCAAACCCTTCCAGCTGAACTGAAGGTTCAACACCTGGTCCTCTTCATCAGGCTGTGGTCAGGAAGATAGAAAATGTTAGAAGTCCCTCCCCATTCTGTTATTCTATATCCTAAGATCACTCTCAATCCTAACAGTCCATGTTCTAAGATTCCTCCAACCTCAATTCACAAATAGGGAAACTGAGGCTTAGAGGGGTTATATGACTTACACAGCTGGCAAAGGGCTGAGGGAGGATCTGAACCCAGATCTTCTTGACTCCAGGTCCAGTGCCATATAAATGTTAGCTGCTTTGGCTTTGTTGCTATTGTCCCTCTCTACCCCCATCCTCCCCAGTAAAAGGTAGGCTCTTTGAGGACAGCGATGTTTGTTTGGGGCTTCTTTTAAATCCACAATGCCCAGATGCCAGAGAATGTTCCTTCAAGGCACAGCTCAGATACCACCTACTCCAGAAAACCTCCTCCTACTCATTGAACACCCTCGATTCTAGACTTTCTTATCATGTTCTCTGCTTCATGTCTGAACTCTGGGCACCCCCACATCCCTAGCACAGGACCTGGTACCCGGGTCACTGCACACATTTGGAATGACTAGCTTGCATCCTGGAGAACACATGATAAAACATACTTCCATCCTCTTGACAATGAGATGAGATGCCAAAGAAGCAGGATGCCCTGTCTGCCACCCAATGTGGTTACTGGATTTGCTACAAAGGAGTATTCAGTGGGGAATGTGTTAGGGAAATATTAATGTAAAAAACAAAGACTCCAACCAAACATTAAACAAATGGCGACTTACTGAATTCAGCTAAAATCTGTTTCCACCATGGGTTAGGTAAGTTGGCAATGTACCCCAAGCATCCTGGGCTGCTCCACTTTTGAGCAGTGTGACTTGGGGCAAATCCCTTTCTCTCTCCAAGCCTCAGTCAGCCCCATCTCAGAAATGGGGACAATTGCCCTCAAAGGGGTTCTGTGACCAACACATGTTACAATGCACCTGAAAGTACCTTGGGAGACAGAATAGTGACCTGGAGATAGACAGAGAGGCTATTTTACAACCCTCAGGTGAGTCTCAATTTCAGCCCCTTTCCTGGGGCCAGTGGGAGCTGGGAGCTGTCCAGGACACGGACAGCTGAGCTGGGAGAAAACTGGGTGAGAGGCGACCCCTAGAGGCCAAATACCACCTTGCATCAAAATTTCTAGACATCTGCCTGAACTGGCTGGATTTGGATTCTCAACATCTGTCTTGCTTAACATCTGTTTGAATCCTTCACTTCAATTCAGCCAGCATTTAGTAAGGACCTGCTGTGTGCCAGACATCAGGATTGCCCCAAGGAGTTTGTTCCTATTGGAGGTTACAGGATAATAGTAAAAATGATGGCAGGCTCTAACGTTGGTAAAGCAGCCTGTGTTTCATTACTGTTCCCTACAATTCTAGGAGAGGGGGGCACCTGACCTGAATTTGGAAAGAAGGTAAGTAAGCAACAAGGAGACTCAAGGGAGACCTTGTAGGGGCTGGGAGGTGGAAGGCTGAGTTTTGGGATAAATCAGCTTCGTATAACCTGTTCCTTCAAAGGAGAGGGAATACTGATGAAGAAGGGAAAGAGGGGGAAGAATAAGGGAGAGAGAGAAGAGGAAAAGAAAGAGAAGAGACAAGGAAAAGGGTAAGAAGCTGGAGAGAAAGGATAGGAGAGAGGAAAGAAGAAAGAAGGAGGAGGGAGAGGAGGAAAGAAAGATGTAGGAAGGAAGAGGAAAGAGGGAGGATGGGAGAGAGAAGGGAGGAAGAAACAAAAAAGAATAGAGAGAACAGAAAGGTGAAAAGGGAGAAGGGAAGAGACAGGACAGAACAGAAGGGAGGGCAGAGGCCAGCCCCCCCAGACAGAAAGGTGAAAAGGGAGAAGGGAAGAGACAGGACAGAACAGAAGGGAGGGCAGAGGGAAGGCAGAGGGCAGAGGCTAGCCCCCCCCAGAGTTCGTGGACCCCAGCCCAGCCTGTTCACCCGGCTCTTGTGTCGTCTGGCCACGTAGCCTTTGTAATCGATGTTTCCCCGCTTCTCCTGAAGGTAGAACTGGACCCAGTTATGGAAACCCAGAATGTCTTGTCCTCGTCGAGTTTCACCCACGAATACATGCTCAAAACCACAAGAATCAGGCCTATGGAATCAACATAGAACAAGTAAGGCTCCTGGGCTCCCCAGTCTGTACCCTGTGGCTTGAAGGGGTTAGATGGTGCAGTGGGTAGGGCACCGGACCTGGAGTCAGGAAGACTGAAGTTCAAATCTGGCCTCAGACACTTACAAGCTGGTAAGTCATTTAACTGCTCCCTGCCTCAGTTTCCTTCTTTGTAAAATGGGGATAATACTAGTACCTGTTTCCTAGGGTTGTAAGGATCAAATGAGATATTTGTAAAGTGCTCAGCACAGTTCCTGACACATAGTAGGTTCTTAATAAAGACTCTTTCTCCCTGGTCAGACTTAACATCACACCTGGGGGGGCAGCAATCTTCTCCATCCCTGCTGTGTTGGGGGCAGCACCTAAGGTGTGGTGGCTTGGAGTGAGAAGGGACTGGGGTCCAAACCCCACCTCTAATACTTATTGGTTGCATGCTGCAGGGTGGGGATGTCACTTGAACATTTCTGACCTGGGTTCCCCATCTGTAAAATCCAGGCAGTTACCCACTTCACAGGATGATTCTGAGAAAAGCACCAAGGAAAGGTTTGTTATGTGTGTTTTTATTACCATCATCCCATAGTGACCTTTGACCTGGGAGGGGGTCACCTTGGGGCTGGCCTTGTCAGGAACCAGGTCCTGGGATGCAGGGAAGCTCAGAGCCCTTATCTGGAAAGGTGACCTATTGTTCTCTTGCCAACATGCCTGCCCCTATCTCTCCACCCTTGCCAGATCATGGATTAGAACTGGAATGGACCTCAGAGGCCAGCTAGGCCAGCTCCCTTCATTTTACAGATGAGGAAACTGAGGCAGGCAGAGGTTAATTGCCTTGCCCAGGGTCATACACCTAGAATGTATCTGAGCTCTTCCCAACTCTGGGTCAGGCACTCTACTTGGCACTGAGTTAGGCAGAAGTCAGAGGATCCAGATTAGAATGGACCCCAGGAGCCATCTTGGCAAACCCACTCACTTGACAGATAAGAAAACTGAGGAACTGAGAAGGGAAGGAACAGCCTTCCCAAAGGAGTGGCAAACTTGGACTCCAGATCTCTCCTGACTCCTTTGGGGTCATCCAACTCCAGATGGTGAGGTCCTTGCTCAGTATTCCCTGGCTTCATACTGGTCTACATACCCTTGGTGGCCCTCCCGAGTATACAGCTGGAACCAGATTCTGTAGAGCTGAACCTTGAAATCCTTCAGGCTGGGCTTGGACCAATTTTTTCCCACCAGATACTGATGAGCCAGCTGGAAGAGAGAAAAGGTGTGAACAGTGCAGGCTGAGTTACTCATTTCACAATCAGAGTCCCATGGCATGAAAGCCCCCTTGAGGCAACTTGACAAAATAGAGAGAACAGAGGATCTCACAATGGATCTCAGCTCTGAGACTCAGTGCCTGTAACTTCTAGCAAGGGGTTCTGAGCCTCAGTTTCCTCATCTGTAAATACTGTAAGTACTCCTTTTAGCACCAACCTCACAGGGCTACTGTAAGGATGGCGCTTTGTAAGTCCTTCAGTATTTTAGAAATGGGAGCTATAATTTGAAGTAAGCAGAGGTGGTCTTATTGTACCATCACCCCCCAGCTCCAAGTCAACCTTAAAGCTGCCCCAAGCCCAAGGCCTCTGCTTTGAGTGTGTTCCTCAGGATTGCTCTCAGGATAAGAACATGTCCCAGCTGTAAGTAACCAGCAACCTCCTCTTTTGAAATAGGTGGAAACCCCATTCCAGAATTAGGGTCATCGATTTCGAGCTGGAGACACCTGAAGGCTCATCTAGGCAGGAGAAAACTGAGTTTAAGTGACATGCCCCAGATTAGACAGCTAGAAAATGTCTGAGGCAGGATTTGAAACCCACATCTTTTGGTTGCAAATCTAGAGCTCTTTCTACTATACTGTGCTGTCCTTCCCAATGTTTTGTCTGTCTCCTTCAGCCCTGACCTGCCCCTGGGCTCCCTCTCAGAGCCACACTCTCTGTTCATTGGCTGGACTCATTTCAGAGCTGCCACTGCCCTGACCTGCAGAACACCATTATAATCCTTCCAGGGACCACTAGTAGAGCTGAGCACTCAACTGGGCACCAAAGAGACCTCAGCGCAAATCATGCTTCTCACATTTAAGAGCTGGATGACCTTGAGCTAGTCACATCTGGAGAATGAGGCTATCAGAACCTCTGGTCTCTACAGCCCCTCCCAGCGCTGAGCAATTGGAACTCCTCAAAGGCAGGGAAGGACTCGGTCTCATCTCGCCTTCCCCGGTCCTCAGTGCTCAATGACAAAACTGAGCATGTGCAGAACATTTTATGGCTTGCAGGGCCCTCCTATAAATATTATTTCATTTGATTGTTACACAGCCCTATGAAGCAGGTGCTATCATTACCCCATTTATGTAATTTAATTATGAATTATAATAATTTGATAATGCTAGTTATCACCCCATTTAAATAATTTATAAGTTATAATAAATTGTAATGATTTCATAATTATTATGTGCTGATTATCCCCATTTAATTAATTTAATGATAAATTATAATATAACAAATAATAATTTAATAAATGCTTGTTATTATTATTCCTATTTAAATAATTTATACATTATAACACAACCAATTATAATAATTTGATAAGTGCTGGTTATTATCCCCATTTAAATAATTATAAGTTATTATGTAACAAATTGTAATAACTTTATAAGACATGTAGTTATTGTTATCCCCATTTTACAGACAAAGATATTGAGGCCAACGGGGGTTGGGAGGCTTGCCCTGTGATCACACAGCTAGGAAATATCTAAGGCAGGATTTGAATGAGTATCTTCTTGATTTGAATCGACCTTCTGTACAAGCTGGACATCTCAACTCTGAGCTCTGGAAACAGTAGGTGCTTAATATAAGTTTACTGATATTTGAATAAATGAATGAGACTTAAATCAAAGGGAAGAACTGGGAGGGGGGATAGGCCTCCGCTGCCCAGGCCAGGACTTGGTCTCACCTTCATCACCTCTGTCTCTAAAACAGCATCCAAGAATCGGTTGTTCTCTGCTTCCTCCTCTGGGGTCACGACTTCTGCTATGCCTGTTGATGCCTCATAGGGAGGTAAAAGCTGCCAACAGAAACCCAGAGACCCACCTCACTGGGGCAAAGAGGGCAAGGCAGGGAGCCCCTCCATAAGCCATGGAAAGAAATCCCAGAATCTAGTCTTGGCCCTGAGCTGAGCTGCTACTGCGTGGCGTTGGACAAATCTACCTTGCTGAGCCTTGGATTCCTCATCTGTGAACTGAGGACAAAAAAAACTTCCTTCCTGGGAGCACTGTGAGCAGAAAATGAAGGAACTTTTGAAAGAAAAATCAAAAGCATCTGACCAGTTACAGCCTGAACCAAACTCACATTTTTCCAGCCAAAAAAGGAGGACCATGATCCCTTTACTCATGGGGCTAAATGAAATAACAGATTGAAAGCATTTAAAAAACTTAACACGCTGTGCGCCAGGAAGCTGTGTGTGGGAATCCTCTTCAAGTCTGGTCATCATTTAGGAGACAAGTCAGTTGGCCAAGGTTAGATATGTTAAGCAGCATCAGAAGTAGTATATGTATATGCAATATATGTATGTATGTGTGTGTATGTAATATATAGATACTCCGATGGGGGCTCGTGAATATACTGCCAGCAAAGGGTAAGCCCTGACAGGGCCTGCCCAGGACAGAGACTGCAGACATAGGTCTGGTAATGTATCCAATACCCAAGGACCAGGATAGCTAAGCTGGAAGTGCAGCCCACTGAGTGGGGAGGTGACTCTTACCTGCAAAGGTCTTGGTGCTCTGTAACCGAGTCTCATTCACCCAGAGGAAGAGAGCCTGAGAAGCATGATCGACAGCTCTGTGGACACCTTGTGGGACAAAATCTGCCTTCCCCTAAGAGGGGAGGAAGGAAACAGAGAAGGGGCAATAAGGCCTTTGGTCTAGCAACTCCTGGCATTGGCCCAGCCCCAGGACCCTTTCTGTAGCAGAAAGTACTGGATGTTTTCATAGAGGGGCAGGGAGATGCTCAACCTGCAGGATCCCTCCATCTAAATATACCACCATTACAGCACCCATCCACTTCCCTGTTCCCCTTCCATCAGACCCCCCCAGGTCACTTTCATTCTCCATCTCATCTTCCTCTCCTTTGAATGCCTGGCCAAAGTGGAGTTTGGTTTTCCCCTCCAAAGCTGGCAGCTCTTTTTTACCCATGCCCAGATGCATAGGGCCTGGAGGAGGAGCTGGCAGGGGCTTCCAGGCTTGTCCTCTTCATCCACCATCTCTCCTCCTTTGAAGTTCAGGTCATCTGATTACAATGCCCTGTCCCTGTCCTGGTCCTACACACCTTCCTACCTTCTTTCTTCCCTGCAAACATTAAGCGGTAAGAAGAGATTATCTTGGACGTCCTTTCCATTTCTTAACAGTCTCTGATCCTGTGACCTGAAGGTTCTAGAGATGTGTCTTCTTCAAGAGAATGATAATTATGGGCATGAAGTCCTGGGCAGGGGACACCCACGTGGAGCTGCCAAAACTCTGCCCTTCGGCAGATTAGAGGACACTGACAACACCGTCTAGAGGCAATTCCTCCACCCAGTCTTTCTAATTACACTGTGGGTATTTGTAGGAGCATGTGCAGTAGGGCTATGGAAGGAGCAGTGCGTTACTTTTGTTAATTTCAGTAAATGCCTTTGCTTTGAGTTAACTGAATCAGTTGGCTGACTACTGAAAGTGAATGAACTAGTGGGGGCTCAGTGGGGGCTAGTTTGAAGCATTCTGACCCACACAACCCCCTGAACCTGCAGTAGTTGTTCTTGGGGGGAGGATTATCCCAGAGGGGAGGCTCACTCTGCTTAGACTCATCCACCATGTGTCTTTACTCCCTATCCAGGTCAACCTCTACAGGGAACCTGTGCATTTCCTTCTTCCTCCTGCTAACTGGCCTTATCTGCCACTGTTGTCTTCCTCTGGCCCATCTCCACCCTTCACAAGTACTTTCCTCTAGTCCAGGGAACCCCCTGGAAAGCATCCCAAATTGTACCTCCTTCCCCCAGGCCTCAAATGAGTACCTCCTCCCATTCCACTACTACTGTTTGCCTAGGAAATTATTTCTAGCTAAGACTTTACTACATACAACCAAGTATAGCTCAACTCAACAAGCATTAATTAAACACCTACTATGTTTGAGGCACTTTGCAAACATTATCTGACCTGAGCCTCACAACAACGTGGGTGTTCTTATTTTCTCTGTTTTACAATTGAGGAAACTGAGGCAGAGAGAGGTTAAGTAAAGCTAAGGGTCCCACAGCTAAGAAGTATCTGAGGCTGGATTTGAACTCAGGTCTTCCTAACTCTAAGCTTCAGTACTCTAACCACTGTGCTGGGGAGATAAAAAGGAAACAGTCCCTGACTTCAAGAAGCTTACATTGTCCTGAGTTGATACAAAGTACACACAGGTCAATGAGATACAAGGTAAGAGCTGGTGAAGATGTTTTCCAAGGTCTCCTCCAAACTCTGTAACTGGGCTCCCCAGCCTCTCTTTGTCCTCAGCCCTCAAGACCTCCATATTCACCCAGAGGAAGGTCTGACCTTCCAGGCAAGCTCTCAGGCTCCTTGCCTCAGTGTACCTGGGCCACCTCCATGACCTTGATCAGACTTTGACATTCCCTGCAGTTCCCTTCACTTCACTCACTCCTCCCTTTGCTCCAGTGAAACCCATTCTCTGCCCTTCTTGGCGCTTTCAGTCCCTGCAGATTTGGTATTCAAAGTTGAGGCAGGCTAGGCGGTCACCTAGACCTACCCCTTCCTGTCAAAGTGAGATAACAGGGCCTTCATGGAAGGGGAGTCCAGAACAAAGCTGAATTGAGGGTCAAAGGGGAGCAGGGCAATGTCCACTGTCCTGTCTCCTGGGGCCTAGGAGGACACCACCTTCCAGGCACCAGAATCCTCAGACAAGACCGAATGGCTCCTCCTCCAGCACTGACTAGGCCTGCCACTGATCGCTGGCAGCACTCACTTGCAGGGAGATGGCGTAATCTCTGCCAGGCCCAAAGCGGTTGATGTCAGCATCCCACAGCTGGTTGAAAAATTTGGAGAGTTCATGATTTAAAACCAGCCTGCAGGAAACACAGAAGCGGGTTTCTAGATCAAGCACTCAGAGGGTCTGGCAGGGTGTCTGTACTGGCTTAGAAGGTTGGGTTTGGAGTCAGAAGAACTGGGTTTGAATCTTGGCTCTGCCACTTACAATGATCTAGGAGTAGTTACTGAGCAGCTTCTCTGAGACCTGTCTGTAAAATGAAGTCAGACCAGACAGGGAGATAGTGAAGGTCGTCCTCTCACTAACACCAGAATCTTAGCACCCATTCCTCTCCGTAGCTTTCTCTGGGTTCCTCCTAGCCCTGACATTCTCTATCCTCAGGCACCTCCCAGCCCTGACATTCCCTGTTCTCAGTCACCTCCCGGCCCTGACATTCCCTGTTCTGAGGCACCTCCCAGGCATGACATCACCTGTTCTCAGATGCTGAGGCAAACAGATTCAAGGAGTAACCCTGAGAGATTTGTGGTGGTTTAGCAGAGGTGGGGGGCTGTTGGTAAGGAATGTTGGCATGGCCTAATGGCTTGTGTCCACCGTGGTGCAAGTTATAGGCTGGGGGATGATCTGGGGAGGCTGGCATCATTTAAAGCATCTGAAAGCGTCCAAGGGGGCGAGAGGTGGCCGGCTGCAGTTTCACTAGGGCATTTTTAGTGCATTTGGGTTCAGGCTATTAAAGGCCGGTACAGCTTATCCCTCATGTATACTTGATTATCTGTTCTTGCCATGGTTAGATATGCACTAAAGGGAATTTTTTATAACCCCCACAAGAGAGGCAGCCTGGCTCCTGGGTCAGGGGAGTTCCAGGAGGCCCAGGCTGTCTGGGCCTCGTGCCCAATGCCTGATCTTGAAGGCAGTGAGAAAAGGGCCCCAGCAGCATGTCAGAGCCAGAGTCCTGGCATGGAAGGCCCTGGGAGGGAGTCCTGGACCCCCCCTCATAACCTCCCTTCTTTCTATTCTTCAAGACTTCAAGACCCCAGAAGGGGTATTTGCCAAGGGGAGGACTATTTCCCCTCCCAGCCCAAAACCAGTTCAACAGAGCCCAGTCCAGAAATGGGCCCAGGTCCCAACCCTACAAAAACCCAAAGTCATGGTGGGGGGGGGGGTTCCCTGATGGCCCTGGCTTCCTTACTGCTAAGCCAAAGAGCTAACCACTGGCATTCCAGTCTTTGACAGAGCCCTGGGAAGGAGGGCACTAACATAGAGAACCAGGGACCCCAGAGCGACGCCCTCCACCACTCTCATTGGATTAAAAAGGAAACGGAGGCTCAAGAAGGTGAAATGACTTGCCCAAGAACCATACATTCAGAGTAGAAAGGGGACTCAGGCTATCTAGTCCAACACCCCCATTTTACAAATGAGAAAACAGAACCCAGGAAGGATAAATGATTTACCCAAGAGGGAGAAAACTAAATGACCATCTGCCTGAGATGCAATCCTGCTAGGACCCCTCCCCACCCTATGGGCTGGAGTAGAGAACATCCCTCCCACCTTTCAGGGCCCACCAAATGCCACCTTCTCCACTAAGGCCTCCTGGTTTCCCCATTGTCCCCATCCTACTTCCCTCCCACCTCTGTTTCATACAGGGACAGAGCATGGTATGCTAGAAATTTTGATTCTTGGAAAGGCCCTGGAACCGAATCATGTTTTAATCATTGCTCATTACCTGTGTGACTCCCATCTCAGGCCTACACTGGACTCCCCTAGGTATTATCTCTTGTTATTTCATATGTCTCTGCAATTTTCAGATTTACAAAGAGTTGCCCTCACAACTGTTGGGTCCATTTTACAGAGGGCGAAACTGAGACCCAAAGAGGAGAAGCAACTTGCTCAAGGTCACAAAGCGGTAGATGCCAGATCAAACCCAGCTCTTCAGGCCCCTCCAAAGCCTGAGTTCCGACACCAGGAACTATGGGCATCTTTGTATCAAAATGGGCGTCACAGCCCTCTGGGAGCTACTGAGAGAAAGTCTTTTCAAAGATTGATTGACTTACCTTTCAAAGCCTTCATGAGAGTCCCAAAAGGCAACTGGGGGAGGGGCTGGAGACGGTAAGGAGGAAATGAGAGGTGGCTTTGGGAGGAGTGAAGGAGGGATAGAGAGGTATGGGGAGGGAGCCTGGAGGCTGATTAGAAGGTTTTAGCCGGGTTTGACAAGGGTTTTGGGGGAAGCTGGGGGAGGAGATTAGCAAGGTGACCAGAGTAGGGTAGGGTCTCCACGTGGACTGTTTAGCTGGGTGGAGCCCTGGCTCTCTAGGAGAAACTGGACCAGAATCTTTCCCAGGAAGGTGAGCTGAGGCCCCGGCCTTGCCCTTGCCCCCGGCCCTGGCCCAAGCCTCTCTTACCCACTCGACATGGTGAGAGGAAAGGAAACCCGGTGGAACCCAAAAGAACCTCACCGGAGGGGAGGGTTACCAGAGGCTCAGGAGGCAGCTGGCCCGACCGCCCTCCAGGAGATCCAATCAGAAGCCACAGGACGGGAGCGAAGACCAATCCCTTAGTGCCTCGTCTGCCTGGCCGCCCCCCAACCCCCCAGCTCCACAGGTAGGTGGAACGCCCAGCCAGCTGTTGCTTCAGCGTTGGGGCGCCACACCTGGGCAAACTTGGAAACTCTGAGTGGGCACGAAATCTCCAGAAAGAAAAGAGAGGAACTTTGGACGCCCTTCACCTGGCCAGGTGGAGATCACGCTCCAGCCTGCACCTGGAAAGTGGGGGAGCTTGGGTAGGGGGGAGCTTCACCGAGCCGCATCCCTCACACCTCGACACTGTGGAGCAGCCCGGGTCCCGGGGCCGCTATGAAGAGACATGTCTGTGTCTGGCCGTGCCCTCCGCACGGAACCGTGGAGGGAATTCGCCTACTTTGCCACCCTGGGAACTGACCTCTCTAACCTTAAATGCGCTGTGGCGAGGATGCGCTGCCCAGGGACTTAAGGAGGCAGGGAGCAGGCGTGAGAAGGGACATCTGATGCTAGAGGAAAAAAGGGTTCTGGGGACTCACGGACTTCCTTTCCCCTCCCGCTTCCTCTGCCTTCCTTCCTGCTCCCATTTCTATCCATGACTATTGTCAATTACTGGTATTGACAGAGGGACCACTGCTCTGGATTTTCATTAGAGCTGGCATTTACATCGATCGCCCTTTTCATTCATTATCTTATTTGGTGCCCCAAAACTCCACTGAGACAGAGCTATCCCACACCCCACCCCTCGTCGGTCTGTAGAGTTTCTGTGAGCGACCAGTGTGGAAGAAAGGAAAGTCACGTGTGAAGAGATTGTTCCTTATAAAGATCAGTTTCTACGGAAACATCATCTAAAAAAAAGTGATGTAGTCATTGAACTTTAAATGTATTTATCAGTTAATCTAGCACTTGTCATCAGATAGTAGAAAAGTAAGTATTTTATTTGTTAACCAGCTATTATTGGTTAGATGGCCAAAAATTTAAAAAATGAATTTCTCTCAGCAAAAGTGATTGTAAAAGTTTGCCATTCTCCACCTAGCATTGTGCAAGGAAATGTTTTTCAGTTACTTTTTAAAATCAAAATGCAGAAATAAACTTGAATCCTAACTAGATGTGAGGCTGTTTGTCTGGTGAGGAGATGAGTATCACAAACCTTTCTCCAATAAAAAAGCCCAACATCGAAATAACATTTATATATGATGATTATACCTGCTAAACGTCCATTACTGCCAAGGTCTAACTTATTTCATTAAAAATGTTCATATTCAACACAATTTGTAAGCATGAATTTAATATGAAGTTAATAAGCATGAGGTCTCGCTGGACTGTTTCTTTTCATTCTTACAAAATGTCCTGTATAAAATGTTCACGATTATGTTATAATTACACCTATTTAAAGCTTTCATAATTACAGGTAGAATAAAATGTTATATTTTATCATTTTAATTATATATCATAAATTTTAATTTGGAGCTTAGCAGGGCAAAAATGATCACTGTAGTTATTATGAGGTCTTAAAGAATGTCCCAGCATTATGAGTAGTATCTTCCTGCTTCTGGGGCTTTACACTATATATTTTTTCTATTGAAAGGAGTTCACAGAACTACAAACTTTGGGAACCACTGGACTAGATGATCTCTCAGCTGCATCCCAGAGCTGAGCCAAAGATATTTATTAGCTTCTGATGTATTGCCCTTGTCTGTCTGCATGTGAGAAGCTCTGTGGTGACTGGTGGTGGTAATACAAAGATAGAACTAGACCTTAGACGCTACACTCTTCTGCCCTGAATTAATGTGGGAAACAAGAAAGTTCTGTTTTCCACAGTCCTAGGTGATAAGAGTTTCGACCTTGCATGGACAGGTTAGAGGCCAGAAACTAACGTGCAGGTTCAAGAAGGTATGTGAGGAAAAGCCTGTCAGAGAGAAATGAAGTCACATGGCCAGGGGACAGTATTGTGGGAGATCCAAAGTTCGGAAAATAGTATAAGAAGCCCCATCTTTCTGAACGTGTTGTCGTCATCCTGTAACCATACTGGGGAGGCTATGTAGAGATTAATAAAAGCTTCCCTGATTTCACAGCACGTACTGCTCTTTGTTTAAGGTAAGCATGTTTCTCACTATTGGGGGCTTGTTAGACAGGTTCACTTAACTCAATTAACAACCTAATAGCACCTATAAAAGTAACCTAAGAGATAGAATGGGTAGCTAGGTGGTGAAAGTGGATAGAGTGTTGGGCCTGGAATCAGGAAGACCTGAGTTCAGATTTGGCCTCAGATACTCTCACTAGCTGTGTGATCTTGCGCAAGTCACTTAACCCTGTTCATCTCACTTAAATCCAATTCACAGCCAAGTCATCACTCACTTATGATGTCATTGGTCTTCAAAAATGAAGGCAGAACAGACTCAGTTTCCTCATCTGTAAAATGAGCTGGAGAAGGAAAGTATCTTTGCCAAGAAAACCCCAGATGGGGTCATGAAGAGTCAGACAGGACTGAAAACGATTCTCTGACAGGCCAGGCAGCTCAGGTCAGGAGCAAACTGAAGGAGTCCCACTGCTTCCTCTCCCAATTAGGGCCTAAGGAGAAGGCACTGATGTAGGTCAGGACTGGGGATCTAGAAGATTCGAGCTTCCTTCCCCACACCCCACCCCCCATTACACCCAATCGAATGTAGAGCTTCTCAATCTGCTTTGCTTTTCCCATTTCTTTGACTTCTGGTTTCTAACACGGTGCAGGGCACCAAATGGTCACTTAAAAGTGCTGGTTGAAAGGAATTCCAAAGCATTCCTGACAAAAGAGTCTTCAGCTTCTGCTTGAACATCTTGAGATGGGGATCTCAGTCCCTTCTAAAGCAGCCTGTTCCCTCTATGGTAGGTCTAATTGTTAGGAAAACATTCCCTATGTTGAGTCACAATCAGCCTCCCTGAGTTTCAGGCTCACACAGCTGAAAACCAGAAAAATCTTGTGAAGCCCCTCCCTGGGGGTCCTGGGTCTGAGGGCTCAGTCAGTGAGCAGGTTTTCCAAGTGACCCTTGCTGGGCTGGGATCTAATGGCTAATTGGAGCTTTGGAGGACTACAGGGACAGGGCCCCTGCTCTGACCTGCTGTGGAGGCATCCAGGTGCCAGGGGATACTCAAGGATGTTGAGTGATCTCTGCCCCTCCCTCTTCTCCTGTCAACAAGTGGGCGGGAATCCCTCTAGGTCATAAAACTAACTCTCACTATGCATCTGGGGCCATACCTGGAAGGCAGAATATCAGGCGGAACTGAGTTATTCATATCTCTTGGATAGACTTTCATTGTAGAATTTTAGTCCCTGGGATGTTACTGATGTTTTCCCTGAACCCTTTGAAATCAGTTATTCTAACACCTAAGTGAATGTCAGACTATTTTCCTCTCTTCTATCTTAAATTCTAAGATTTAATGGTCACTGACCCCCTACACCCCAAAGTGCTGATCATTTCCAAGGCAGTACCTGGTTCTTCCTTATCAGTGAGAATCAGGAACAAAATAAAATCTTCCCTTGTTCGTTCCTCCACCTTATGAAGAATAAATTAATTATTGAGGCATGTGAAGAAAATATTAGCTGTTGTGCTTTTGGGAGGGAGGAAATGAGAGAGGGAGAGAGAGGAGACAGAGACATAGGAAAGGAGAGAAAGGGGAGAGAGGAGGGGAAGAGAGAGAGAAGAGGAAGAGAAAAGATGAAGAGAGGGGAGAAGAATAGAGAGGGAGAGATGGGGGAAGAGAGAAAGAGAGAGAGAGAGAAGGGGAAGGGAGGGGAGAGAGAGCTCCCAAAGATGTCAGCATAACTGAAGTGCTTCTCCACTTTAGTGTCAGACCTGTGATGTTTTCTCATCTATTTCCTCTTTCTGTCCAGGTTATCTGTAGTCTACTCTGATGAAATGATCATTCTTGCTCCTGTCTCTTCAGATGCTCTCCACCATGCTTCCTCTTTGTGGCTCCTGGATTTTTTCACTGGAATATATCTTCTTTATTTACAAGGCAACTCCATTCTTTTGCTTCTCCTTTTACCTTCCTTTTTTGCCCTTACTTCTATCTTTCTCTTTCTGCCTATACTTTCTTTTACCTTACCTAGATTTTTTTTGGGGGGGAGGTACCTATTTGAAGCATTCTTCATCTTTATTTTTAAAAAAGTATTGATCCCTTTAAAAAAACCAAACATCACTCTCATTTCTGGATATACGTGACACCACTGCCTGCAGCAGAAATGTCTGGAGCTCAGATCTATCCCCACCTACATTCAATGGGATAGATAGCCAAAGTCACACCAATCAAAAGGAAAAACAAGCAAAACTGGCCAAACACAGTGACTGATAGAGTATGCAACATTGTGTCTCCTTAGCCCACCACTTCTCCAATGGGAAGGTTTTAGCTAAATTTTTCAGAGATTTGACAGTTCGGTTTAATTCACTCTGCATTGTTATGTGTAAGACACTATGCTGTCCTTGACCTCAAAGAGCTTACCTTCTAACCTGTGCTGTTCCTGGGGAAGAGGGAAGATTGAAAATTCTGTGCTGGAATTTGGGAACTGGCTAGATGGTATAAATAATTCCAAGTCAACTTTGAGGGGGGGTCTCCAGTGGAGTGCCCTAGGGATCTGTACCTAGTTCACTTGGATGAAGGCATAGACAGCGTGCTCACCACCTCTGCAGATGGCACCAAAGTGGGAGGGAGAGCTACACCATCGCAGAGTCAAGATCCAGAGAGATCTTAGCACATTGGGACACTGGATGACTTAGATGAAATACAATGAGGCAGAAATTCAAAGCTTTATTTATGCTCGGGCTCAGTGAATCAGAGGCAGTACATGATGCTGGGGAAGGAGATCCCAGCTTCGCAGCCATCTTGCTTCTGTTTCCTAACACCTGGGTGACCTTAGGCCTCAGTTTCCTCCTTTGTAAAATCAGGGAATTGAACCAGATGGCCTGGGAGGAACCTCCCAGGGTCAGGTCCAGGAGTCACGGTTCTGATTTTTCTGACAATCTCTCCAGGAGATGGCACCCTTGCACTGCTGCTCAGGGTACCCCTTCTCTATAGCTCTGCCATGTGAGGTCCTGGGTCCTTCTTGCCTGACTCAGTTCCCATCTGCCCCTTCCACCAGAGTCCTCCCGGTGTGACTCCCTCTTTCACCTCCTCTCGGATGGGCTGCCTCGCTCTCTCCACTGGTGTTCCTATTTCCAACCATCCTCTGGAGAAGCTGGACTGGGCCATGCAGGTTAACCCGAGGATTGGAGGGAGCATCAGCCCTAAAGTCATGAGGACTTGAGTTCAAATCCAGCCTCAGACACTTATTAGTTTTGTGACCCTGGGCAAGTCACTTAACCCTGACTGCCTTAAAAAAAAAAAAAAAAGATACCATCAACCCTAGGAGGATTAGAAGAAGCCCAGGAAAAGTGGGGCAACTTGGAGACTCTGTCCAGAGCTAGGTGGGGGAAGAGGGTGGGGCTACCAAGGGAAAGGATTGGATTGAGGGGAGGTACCTATATTTTGTTCTGCCTGGCCCTAAAAGGCAGAATCGGGAGTATATGTGAGCTAGGAAAGGGAAGGGGAATTGTAGAGGCAGAGACAGAGGCAGATTTCAGGCCCCATAAGATAAAACTTCCTAACAATTAAGGGCTGTCCCAAAGTGGAACAGGCTGCCTTGAAAAGCAGTGAGCTCCCCATCAGAGGGACACTGGATGTCTACATACTGGAGAGTTAGAGAAGGGATTCTTAGTTGAAAGTATCATGGTCTTGGGAAAGAGGGATGAATCTCAGGTCCAAGGACTTGAGTTCAAATACTGGTTCTGCTATGGCTTCCCCCTCCTGGAGAAGGTCTCTCTCTGGAGAGTATTTTGAAGGTTTCTAAAGTCCCTCCTATGTTTTGTGTGTGTCTTGGATACCTTTGGCAACTCATGGAAGTTTCAGGGATGGGGAACCTTTGGTCTTGAGGCACATGTGACCCTCCAGGTCCTCAAGTGCAGCCCAAATGGATTCAGTTAAAAAGCTACACTTGAGGCACATGTGGCCTCAAGGTCTCAGGTGCCCCATCTAGGCTCTAGACTCTTCCCAAAAACATGTTTCTAAATATGTAGGATTACTGAGGGAGTGGATCCTATGGAATCACAATTGTCCAAATAGATTTTTGAAAAATTCATGGTTACTAATACTTGCTCTAGATCCATGAACTATGAATAATGTCTCTGCACATTTCTGGGCTTCAGTTTCCTTACCTCCCAGGTGCCTCTCTAACCTGGGAGGCCCCTCTGAGCTCAGAGAGTCTCTGAGCAGGAGTACCCCAGGGTTGGCATTAAAGCCCTATAGGCTCCTCCTTGTGAAACCATCTCTTTCCTTACAGTAAGGAACGGGACAGTCACCCAAACCACTAAATGAAAGCAGGGCTGGTGACTGGCAAGCAGGTTGTGGGCAATATAACCCTCGCCTGAACCCTGATTGACCGAAAGGGGAGAGCTTCAGCCTCTCTTAGAGAGAAAGGAGGTGGGAACCTACCTAGACTGGAGGGGGCGCTCATCACATCACACATTTAGCCCAACCTTCTCACTTCACAGAAGAGAAAAACGAGGTCCAAAGACTTGGCCAAGGCCTTGTAGGCTGTTCACACCTAAAGTTCAGAGTTCTTTATGATTCATCTCCTCTAATACCCTGAAGTTCCTCACCTGCTGGGAAAAACCTAGATCCCAATCCTGAGAGACATCTTGAGTCCCAAATACTTCCAGAAATGTTCTGATCATCAGGGCATATCTTAGTCTCCCCTATCCCCAAATCACACATTCCCTGGGCACTCCCAGAAACAACCTGGTGCTCATATCTGGAGGGATTCCAAAGGTACTTAACACATGCTAGGTACCTCCTGGGTTCTGCTCTTGGGGACCTTGCTCCCAAAGCATACCTACTCACTCTACCTTCCTCCTATGGACAACTATGCCTCTCACACCTTAAAACTAGAACTGTGTAATAGATTGTGGTTAAGTGGGTCCAGATGCAAAGAAAATCAATATTAATAAAGAGGCAAGGTCTCTAGTGGAGTGCCAAAGGGATCTGACTTTGATCCTGTACAAGATGTAATCAAATTGGCTGAAGGCAGAGATGACATGTGTTTTAGACCTGCAAAGGATACAAGGCTGGGAGGGATAGCTCACCCACTAGGTGACAGTCAGGCTCTAAAGTGATCTACAAAAAGGGAGGGAGACCAAGATGAGGCTTGCTAGCAGGTAAAAATAAATCCAAAGAGATATATGAAGTTCTGTCCCAGTACTTCAAGAAAGTAACTGTTCTTCCCCAATAGATAAGTGGTCAAAGAATATGAACAAATAGCTCTCAAAAGAAGAAATGCAAAATATTCACAACGATGTGAAAAAAAAGCTCTAAATCACTAACAATAAGAGTTAGTATATAAATATATATAATGATAAATATAAATATAAACAAACTTGAAGTTTCACCTCATACTCTGTAAATTGACAAAAATGACCCAAAATGGCAATAATTCATGTTGAAGGGATGGTGGAGAGATGGTCACACTGGTGCATTGTTGGTGGAGCTATGAAATACTACAACCATTTTAGAAAACATTTGGAATCAAGCCAATAAATGATTAAGCCATACGTACCCTTGGGACTAGAGATTCCCTTAGCGGCTTTTACCCCAAGGAAGCCACATATTCCAAAGTATATGGAGTCCCCACACACTCCAAAATATTTATATCAGCCTTTTTTTTTGTGATGGCTAGAGAGATGCCTATCAGTGGAGAATGGCTAAACAAGTTGTGGTACTGAATGAATGAAATATTTCTGTGTTGTAAGAAATGTGTGTGCAATGAATAAGGAAGCACGATCTGAGCTGATGCAGACAGTAAAGCAAGGTGAACTAAGGAAACAATGTATACAATAATGACAACAATGTAATGCAATGAAAAAAAGACATACCAAAATCAAAAGTAAATGTAACAAAATTATAAAGACCAAGCAGGACACAAACGAAGAGGGCTGAGAAGAGCCCCAACCTATGCCTTGGTGGAGGTGGCAGGTCTCCAGGGGTTATCATACCACATGGGGACATTGTGTGGATTTTTTTTCCTCTCTAAAAGATACTATTTGTCATATGGGATGACTCTCAAGGAGCAGGAGGTGGAAGGATACTGGAGATAACTATGATGATGTAAGAAACAGGGGCATCAATAAAAAACTTACTTTTAAAAAGCAGTTGTGCATGCTGAGAGACTGCTTGTAGAGGTGTAGTTTGAAAGAAGTTGTTATGAAGAAGACCTAGGGAGTATCAATATGAGTCAGCAGAAGAAGAAAGCAGATATAAACTGAGGATGCATTAAGAAAAGTAGGTGACCAGAACAGGGCTGTAGGGGGATAAGGGTTTCATGGGGTGATAGAAACTTGGTATAAGAGAAGCCATTTCAAAGCCTGCCTCAGATGCTTACTTACCAGTGTGACCCCCCCGGGTCTTAGCTTCATCTGTAGCATGAGGCACTTGGACCCTATGGCCCCAGTCAGAATACTTCTGAAATACTGGGCTTGATTCTGGGTGAAAAGCTGGAGAGTCTAGAGGAGGGTGTGGTGGCTGGTGAAAGGATTAGAGACTGACACCCCAACCACCCCAAAAAGTAAATGCACAGGCAGTAGGGGTGCTGAAACCTGCTCCACCTGCCTCAGGAAAGTTGATCGTTCAGTGTGAGCAAGAGTGCCTCAGAAATGAACAGATGCTACAAATCAGAGTTTGGTTCATTGTTTTGTTGATAAGAAAGTGATGGAGAAAATGCTAACAAAGCTGATTAAACTTAATTAAGTGAACTGGTTGTTAAATATTTACCAGCATACCTCTAGGCACTGGAGATATTGAGCCTGGAGAGAAGCAACATTTCCTGTGGATTCAGTCAGGGCAAAGGAGTGTCTAATGGACTCAGTTTTATGCACAGGAAACTACATCTCTGAAGCTCATGTTTCCTGATCTGTGAAATGGGCATAATAGTCCTCACGGACACTGAAGGAGGGTCTAAAACTGTAGGCACCAGGAAAACATCTAGTCCAGGCCTGATCTAATCTCACCTTCATTTTAGGAAACCAAGGCTCAAAAAGTGTAAGGGGACTTGCCTAAAGTCATGCAGCTAGGAAGTTGGAGACAGGATTCAAACCCACATCCTCCACTCCCAAGTCAGAACTCTCACTACTATAGCCCATCACCCTAAAAATTCATTGGACTGGAATCAGAAGGACCTGAGTTCAAATTTGACACTTAGTAGCTGTGCAAGGAAGAAAGAATTATTACATAACCCAAACACAGTCCTAGAGCAAAGACAGCAGTTTCCTGTTCTCACCTCTCTAAAGGAATGATTGGGATGAGACAATCTCTGAGTTTTTCCCAGCTCTAACTCCATGGTTCCCTCCCCTTTATTTCCCTTTCTCACTAGACACCACCTCCCTTCTAGTCACCCAAGCTCAGACCCTGGACTCTTGGGGTTCACCTCTGCCCTTTCCTTCACCACCCCCACCCAGGCAGATGCCAATCCTGCTTCTCCAGGCTCTCTCCCACCTTCCCCTGGTCTCTGTCTACACAACCAGAGCCCTCCATGGGCTCGGCCTAGACAATGGCAGGGGGCTCCTCATTTGTCCCGCTGCATTCAGCGTCTCTCCTTTCTCTAGTCATTTCTAACATGTCGAAGTGAGATTTGTAAAGCCATCTCTCTTCTACTGCCCAGCTCCAGATACTCCTGCGGCTCCCTACGTCTTCTAGGCTCAAACACAAAAAAATGCCGTGGGCATGGAAAGCCCTCCGTCTCAGGCTGCCCACCTCTTCTCCCTTTTACATTCTCTTCATCTGTAACCAAAAGACAGAGCGTCTGAAGCCTTGCTTCTTAGGATGCTTACCTTTGAACTGCCCGCTTTCCTTCCAAGCCCAGTGCAAGCTGGGCCGCCTCCTCCTGGGGCCTTTCCTCACTTCCCTGGTCCTTGGTGCCTCTGCCTACTCCCGTTGTTTACACCTTGAATTACTCGTTCTGTGTCTACATATCTGTGGACATGTGGCATAGCCCCCCACCCGGAGTGTGTCTTCATCTGTAGGTGTTGTCTCTCCCCTCCCCCTAATGAGACTGCGTGGAAACTGTGTTTTTGCCCTCCGTATCTCCAGTGGCCCAACACAGAGTAGGCGCTTCATAAACGCTTGTTGACTTAGTGGTCTGCCTAGCTGACATACATCCAAGGTACCCACCTTTGCTGGGCAGACTCTCCCATTCGTCAGCTGAGGCTGGGATGGGGTAACTCGACAAGCGGGACCGGTCGGTCGCCCCTTCCCGGGCCTCCCAGGGTCTCCAGGACCCCCGGCAGTCCTTTGCAGCTGTCTGGGCCCCGCCCTCCTTGAAGGCGGGGCCAGGGGCGGGAAGGGGTGCGACTTCCCAGGCTGTGGGGCGGCTCCGGCAGGCCTTAGGGTGTCTGGCCATCTGAACCGAGCAGAGTAGAGTGGTGGGCGACTCTTTCTGGGCGGCGCCATGGGGAGCCAGCTGAGCACGGTAGGGGAACCGGGAGGGAGGGGGGCTCAGGTTTGGGGGCTTGCTGTGGCCTTGAGGGCTCAGGGCTGGGGGCCCGGGAACAGCCCTCCCAGGACCCCAAAGTCGGGGGTTAGGGCTGGGGCGGGGCGACAGGAGCGGCAGGAGAACCTTCTAAGGGGTCCCCGGGTCCCACCTTGGGGAGCTGGGGCTGGCGGCTGGGGAGGATCCCCTTCGGCCGTGCCCTGCTTTTCCCTGGGCCCCGATCACTCTCAGTGACTCATCTCCCTCGCCCCCGCCCTCCCGTTCCCTGCTGCCCGGTCCGCATCTGCCTGGTCCTGGGTCGGGGACTGTGTCCCGGGGGGGAAGGAGAGGGAGTGCTGCTGTCTGTGCCAGATCCGCGCAGACTCCGTCATTGCCCCTCTGCCTGCCCGTCAGAGGTGGGGGATGGGCGAGGGGGTGGCTATCCTGCACCAGCGGAGGGGCGTGCTTCCTCCTTCCTCCCCCTTAACCCCAAAGCTGCCAGAGCTGGCTCGGAGGGTCCATGGCCCAGCCTGGCCCTCCGGGTCGTACTCTGGAAGGAGAAACTGAGTCCTGGAGACTCAGTCCGAGGTCCCGCCCAGACAATGGGGAAGCCCCCAACCTCGGGCGTGGTACCCACGTCCCGGGCCTCCATCCTGGGTTACCCTTGCTTGACCGCCCAGAGGCCTCTGCGCAGGGCAAGGCTTGGCCGGCTCACAGAGCTCACATGTCCCCTCTTCGGGGTCCCCAGCACCGCCACCACCACCCCCAGTCAGTGCCCGCCGACACCCTGTGCTTCCGGGGACAGCCACCTGTCACTTGGCTGCCAGCTCCGAACGTCAGTTATTCTTAGCTCTCCCCCTCGGAGGCGGAGGCCCAGTCTCATCTGGCCTCTTTTATAATTTCCTCTGGAGGCGTCTCTTGCTGTGCTCGGGGGCCAAGCCGAGCTAGACTAGTCCTGAAGCTGAGGGGGACCCTGGAGGCCATCTCATCCAGCCACCACCTCCTTCTACAGACGGGGAAACTGAGGCACTCGCCCGAAGCGCACGCAGCACTTGAGCCCAGGGCTCTGCTTCTAATCTGAGGCTTGTTTTTGTATCATCCACCATCCAAGTCTCTTCCATTTGACAGACCTTCCTATAATCCAAACGGAATCACGCCCCTGCCCTGCCCTCGCCACACACTCCTTAACACAATTCTCTCTAGACGAGGGGTGGGGCCGAGGGCGGGGCTGCCGTGCTGGGAGACTGGAACCCGGGTCTGTGTGCCTGGGCGTCGGCGTCATGCAGTGTCCTTCCTTCACTGTCCTGCTGAGCACACGACGTAGGACTCGAGAGACCTGGCTTCCCGCCTCCTAGCAGCACCCCGCCTCCCCCATTTTCTGTGCCTCTTAACCTCTTGGGATTTTAGTCTACTCTTCTGTAAAATGGAGATAACTAATTTCCCCTTTTTGTGACCCTCAAAGTAGATGGCAAAGCCGGCTTTTTAATGTACAGATGCTCCCTGTTTTGCGTCTCGGATTGTTCTGGGATCTCCTGGATGTGGGAATGCCCTTCCTGATGCCATCATACCCATCCTACCCGTATGACTCTTGGCTGTGTCATTCCCTGAGTTTTCTGGAGCGCTAGTTTTCCTCAGTTTCCCCAAACTGCAGAATACTCTCGAAGCAGGCGGGGAACTGTCCAGCTGATATATGCCTCCTCCCTCCTGTCCTGCGACCGGCTCATCTCCTCTTTCTGTTCTCTCTTTCCTTGATTTCTCTTAGTTCCTGCTTTTCCACCTTAGTCACTAAAGGTCCCATAGAAAAGGGCCTCCCCTCTACCCAGCTGCTGTTTTAATTGAGGGCCAGTCACGATAGGCTCGGTCTCTGGAGGGAGATCCAAGGGTGATTAAGACACAGCTCCTGCTGTCTAGGGACACATTCTGTGGTGGGGGCGCTGCACTGGCGTAGGGGGATGCTAGGTTCCAACACGCCTCTTCACTACCTGTGGATCCTCAGCAAGCCTTTTAATCAGCGGTGTGCTTTTAATGTTTAACAACCGGCTCTCCAGAAAATACCCATAATTCATAACCTTTAAGCTGAATCTGTTATTAGAACAAATCCCATACATCAAGGCGCACAAAGCTCACACTGAAAATGGAAGTCACTCCTTCCAAAGAACATCCCCTCTGCCCTTAACCCTCTCTGCACCTCAGTTCCTCCTGTGTAAAATGAGGGAGTTGACCTCTTCCAGTCATTATTCCAGGCACTGAATTACAAAAGAGACCATGAGCAATTTAAGAAGGAGATGCCCTCTACTGTCACATGAGACCCAAGGGTGGGAAGATCTTTGCCAAATGGCAAACAGGGAAAGTCTCATTTGCTAGAGTGATGGGCCTGGAGTCAGGAATACCTGAGTTCCCGATCAAGCCCCAGACACTTACTGGGCAAGTCACTTCACCCTGCCTCAGTTTCCTCATCTGTAAAATGAACTGGAAAAGGAAATGGCAAACCACTCTAGGATCTTTGCCAAGAAAACCCCAAATGGGGTCATGGAGAATCAGATACAACTGAAAATGACCTCAACAACACAACCCCCATTCTGCCTTTAGTTGGATGTGTGACTTCTCATGTCCCAACCTCAATTTCCCCATATGTCCAACAAGGAAGTGGTATATGTACATCTTATTTCTCTACTTTATTTTTTTGTTTGCTTGTGGATTGATTAACTAGGTGACTCTTCAGCTGTGGCCTTTTCTGTTTCACTGTGTGAGCCAGGCAGGGGCCCCAGGAAAGGGGTGAGCTCTGGTCCGGTGTGGTCAGCTTTTATTTCTGCAGAAGCTGCCCTGGCCTTGGGGAGAAGGTTAAGGGATCCGGTGAGAAGCCCTCCCTCTCTGCCTTTGCCTCCTGACTGGGCCTGGAGCCTGCCCTGCCCTCCTAAAGTCTCTGACCAAGTCCTCTGCAACCTCTCTGGTCTTTGGGTGACTCAGCTTAAAGTCCTCTTTTGGCCTATGGGGTTTCTCTCTTTCTCTCTCTCTGTCTCTCCCCACTTATTCCTGTAGCATTGAGACTTGTATTTATAGATATTTCTGTACACAACCCATCACTTCCCAGCCCATGCTCCATGTAGGCTCCATGAGGCCAGGGACTGTGGTTTTCCGCTACTATATCTGAGCACAGGCCTTTTGTGTAGTGTACAACTTAGTAATAAAGTATTCCATAGGGGGTTATTAGAATGACCAAGCCTGGCCCAAGAAGAATTCATTGTATGAGTGGGGTCTACAGGTATGAAAATAATGTGCCTAATTTCAGACTCTTTTATTGTGTTGCTTAGTTTCCCAGGATTCCCTCTATCCTGCCCCACCACCCCCACCCCCCGCCTTTTTTTAAAAGTTTCTTTTCCTCTGATTCTTTGTTGCAAGGGTTCAGGGAGGGCTATGTTCTGAAATAAAGGCTCTACTTTAAATGAATGAAATGTCCCTCTGCTCTTGAAGGAACCCTGGTGCAGTTTGTGTTCAGAAGGGCTTGGGCTTGGATTCTGGCTCTACGACTTTGGGCATTATCCTAATTCAATAAATGAGGAAACTGAGGCTCATTGGATCAGTCATTGGCACTATCTTCTGCCTCCCTGGGGCTGAATGTGGAAAAAGTGCTTTGTAGACTTCTATCTTTATATAAGGGTAAGATGTTGTGAGAAATAAATTGTAATCAATTATTCATGTGTTCATTTATTTTTTAGCTTTTACAAAGGGAGGCTTATTTCAAAGCTATAACAAGAGCAAATACAAATATCTTCCCCAACCCCTGGAAGATATTATTCTCCTCCCTCCCCCATTATACTGTCTCTGGGGAAGGGAAGGGGATTCAGTTCACAATTTAACTTGGTTCTTCTAGGATGGGCCTACCAAGTCCGTGGTCCCAGCAGTGTCTAGCCTAGAGCCCTGCCTCCAAAGTCTCTGTGGCTTGGCCCCTCAGGTCCAGAGGGTACTCCAGCACTCGGTCCTAGAACAGGAAAAGACAGACCAAAGCCAAATTCCCAGTTCTAGAGGACCTGAGGTACTAAGCAGGAGAATAGCCCTTTTGCCACACTTAGCTCACAGGGTGGTGCCTATGCTTTGGGTCAACCAGACCTTTACCCCCGGAAAGAGAGAGTCTGATTATCAGGGCAGTTGCAATGTAAAAGGAATCGATTGTAAAGGTCGTGGGCTAGAAGTGGCCCTGGTCCTGGATTGGGGTGGGGGACCTCTCTCCATCTTCTGACTATGGTCCAGGTCCTTTAGTTCTCAGGCTTCGGCATCTCTGTTGAGAAATGGAAGGAATAATATTCAGGCTCCCCTGGGAATGAGAATCACATTTGTGAACAGGAAGTACAGTGGAGGTAGGTCTGACCTATAGAAGAGGAAGAGGAAGAGGAGGAAATCATTGCGTGTAGTAGAGGGGCTCTGGCTTGGAAGCCAGGGAGCCCTAGGTTTGAATCTGGGCCCAGATACTTCCTGGCTATGTGACCCTGGCAGAGCCACCTCACTGCCTCAGTTTCCTCATCTATAAAAGGGGATAGGGGTCATAATAGCAACTGGTTCCAGGATAGCTGGGAGAATCAAATGTACATAAGAGATGTTGGCATCATGTCTTACATCCAGAACTGAAAAACACTTTAGGATTTGTCATCTCTAACTTCCTTATCTAAGAGAAGAGGAGACTGAGGTCATAGAGGACCTTAGATCTGGAGCTAGAAGGGACCTCAGAGGTCATCTAGCCCAACTTCCTCTTTTTACAGAGGAAGAAACTGAGGCCAGTGGGGAGAGGGGGACTGGCCTACCTAGGGCTGGCAGAAATCTTGAATTCCTCATTTAAGAGGGAAAACTGAGGCCCAGAGAGTAACGTTGTTAGAGCAGGCAACAGACCTGGGATAGTGGGTGGGCTGTTGATGTTTCTATCCACCCCTCCTCCTTCTCTCCCACTTTCCAGAGTTAGCAACGGCACCAAGCAGGGGAGCTAGGGGCCTCAGGGTGTGTGTGCCCCAGCCCAGACCTGTTCTTAGGGGCTGGGCTTTCCTTTATCAGGACGGGTGCAGCCACAGGAGCACAGTGAGTGCAGGGTCTTTTCCTGGCCTCTGGCTTAGAGTTGCTGATTCAGGCCTCTGTGGACAGAGCTGCCTGGGCTCCACTCTCCTCCTGGGGGATCAACCTTGCCCTGCCAGTCAGGGCCTGGTGGCACCTGGTTCAGGTACCAGCTCCCTGGGAGGCTGGGGCTGGGTGGGATGGGCCTCCCATGAATGGCTTGTGCTCATTCCACTAGACTTTTCCATGGCTCTCTGGTCTTATGGCCTGGCTGGCTTTGCTGGCTCAGCTTTGTGGGCCTAGGTCAGGGGCTGGGGCCACCACCAGGCTCCTGGGACTAGAGCTAACCTGCCTTTGGAAATAGCCACTGAGCATTGGTCAGTTGTGTCTGAGTTTGGGGGAGGAGTACCTACAGCATAAAACTTAGGACAGAATGTTAGAGCTGGGAAGAGACTTAGAACAGGGGATGGCAGGTCTAGGAGGAGCCTTTGACCATGTAGTCTAGCTCCTCATTATGAAGAAGAGAAAATTGAAGTTAGTAGAGGGGAGGAGAGGACTTGCTTCAGCTCCTGAGTGGGAAAATCAGGTCTAGGTTTCCTTGTTCTTAGTTGAGGGTTTTTCATTCTCAGTTTTGGGAGGTGGCGGGCTGGGGGGGAGATGTGGGGTGTTCTAGATTCCAGCTTCTGCTTCTAGAGCCCCCTAGCCTGGTGTTGATGATCTTACCAAGGGCGGGTTCACTTCCCGCCCCCACCCATCCCCTTCCATCTTCCCTGCTCCCCTCTCCCTCCCTGGTTTCCTCCCTGCTCCCCTCCCACTTCCCTTGAGCTGGGCCCAGAGGCAGACTGAGACGCAAGCAGGTAAGCCATCTGGGCCCCCAGCCCCCAGGGGTGCAGCCTTAGTCCCCAGGCCTGGCAGGGAGGAGACTGGGCGCTAGGCTGGGGATGGAATTCTGTGGGCTGAAGGGAATGGGAGCTGGAGGGTATGAGTCACTCTGGCCTGGCTGGGCCTGGAAGAGCCTGGACCAGCCACACCCAGGGCCAGGCTGCTGGATTCTGGAATTTCCATTTTAAATAGCCTGGAGTCTGGAGGAAGGTAGAGCGGAGACAAGCTGGGCCCAGATCCCCTTGTTGTGGCCTGAGGAGCATCCCATCCCCCAGCTCTGCTCACAGAGGAGACTTAGCACTATGTCTAGGATTGAACCTGACCATTAGTGGCATCCTGGCATTTATTTCTTGTGATTCAGGGAGGGGCAGACATTCTCTTTTTGATGGGAAGATGTCAAACTTGGAGGGGTGTATCTGATATAACCCCCTCATTATACAGATGGGGAAACTGAGGTACAGTAGAAGGGAAGCTCCGGAGGACAAGGTTTTGTTTGACCTTTGTATGTCAGTCACTTAGGGAAGTGTTGGACACATAGGAGGTGATGAATCAATGTTGGTTGATTCAGTGATTGGCTTGGGAAGGAGCAGATGGGGGAGGGCAATAGCTATGTAAAACCAGAGGAGTTGATGCTACCAGGAGGCAGATGTCTAGATGGGGCAAAGAGCTGAGGGTTTGGAGGCTGAGGGCCTGAGTTCAAAATCCACCCTATTGAGACTTCAGTCCTGTTCCTTCTCACAGAGTGTTTCTTCAGTCATAGAGTGAGAGATTGGACTAGAGGTGATTTCCAAGTTTCCTTCTCACTTTCCTGCCCCCCCTCCCTGGCTGCTTGATGGGGGCTAAAAGCAGGATGAGTCACCTTGGCGGGGGGGTGGGATGGGTGGGTGGGGGGTTTGGAGATTCTCCCCATTGTACAAAGAAGTAGTCTTGGTTGGTCCTCATCCAGCCACAGAAAACCCTGCCTGGCAAAATGAGATAACGCCTCTCTCTCTCTCCCTCCCAGCTGTGTGTGTGGTCACCAAGTCTGGAATTCTTTATTTATTGAATTAACTTGGTGACTTAAAAAAAAAATCTTATTGCTGGTAGGTCACTATTAATCATGAGTAAACAAGGCATCGGGCAAGATCCTGGGATTGTAGGTTAGAGGCCACGTACCAGATCCCTTCATCCTCTGCAGGATGAAATCGAGGCCCAGGAGGTTAGGTGATTTGTCTAAGGTCACAGGGGCATCAGAGGGCAGATTTGAAGCCAGGGCTTAAGAGTTCTTTCAATGGACCAGATCACCTCTGGAACTCTGCTAACTTTAAATTGGGCTGTTCATAATTCATTGGACACCAGCACGAGTTTCACAGGCTGAGCAACTTCTGATCCAATCTCAGAAAGCTGAAAAAAAAGGGGGCAAATGCAGGGTCTGAACCCAAGGCCTCTGAATCCAAACTATTTCTGTATTTTCTTGTTGGAAAAATGACAGGGAGTGTCAAGAACCATATGGAATAGGGGAAAGAAATTTGGGTTTGGAGCCCCAGATCTAAGTCTTGACTCCATCATCCCTTCCTTCTACCACCCTTCTGTGAATCTTGGTTTTCCCATTTGTAAAAGAGGAATAAGAATTCTCACTGCCCACTTTCTCCAATGATCACCCTAACTAAGGAGCACAGTGATTGCCTGTTTGCACCAGGCAGGAGATCACGTGCCCTGTGCTGGGGAGGAAGGACTCTGGAAGTCCAAAGGCAGGAAGAGAATTGGAGGAAGCGGAGCCTGGCTTGGGCTCAGAGCAGAATAATCTTATCTTCATGTTGGACATCTAGAAATTCTAATTTAATCATTTGATAGTAAATGTTCATTACAAGTATCCCATACTAAAGTTTTACTCAGAGATATCACTAAAGTAACATGTGCTCTAATGAGATAATGTAAATTAGGTTATTTTTCATCTTCAAAGTTTCAGATAAATGTAAGGTGACAGGATACTGTGTTGTGGATGGAAGCCACAGCTCCATATGACTTCTGCCCCAGAGCTCAGTCATCCCAACTAGCCTGGCAGAGGACGTGATCAGCCAAAAGCCCACTATACATGAAATACTTAGTATTCAACTGTTATCCTGGCTGAAGAATTTTTATAACCACAGCAGCTCAGTTAACTGTATACAGTGGGACACAGGGCTGGAGAGGCTGGCAGGAGAGGATGTCCCCACACCTATAAAATCAGTGGTCTATAATGCAGACATCCATATTACGTATATAGTCCCTCTACAGCAATTGGGCATTTTTATTCATTCCTTCCATTTGGAAAATCTTTTTGAATTCATTTACCTACAGTTGAAACTGGGATAAAAATAAGTGTGCACTTTTCTTAAGAGTAGTAAAGTGTTTTCATACTCATGGAACGTTCAGCTCTTCTGTGTTTGACACAATTAATCTGTTTGAATATATTCACCTCGAGAAATGTTGAAAATATTACCTTCATAGTCACTATTTTAAAATTGCAAATGGATGTGAGCTCATGGATAAGGGTGTGTGTACATATCTTCTGTGGTGCAGATAGCAGCCCATTCATACTTTCTCATCCTTTGTGATTTGTGTCCATGCCCTCCCATGAGAGACCTTTCTCTCTCATTATGTAACTGCCTCTTTCCTTCTTTTCTCATCATGCCTTATGCTACTTCTTTGAGTGAGGTCATTATTGGGAATCTTTACAAATGGAATTAGACCAGAATGAGTTTACTTTCCATGACCAGGTATATGCTAGGAAGAAGGGAGACAGAGAGGGGAAGGAGGATTCTTTCTCCCTGGATTCACTCTCTGCCTTAAACTAAGGACAAACAATAGAATCTATTTTTTTTTTTAATTTGGGGTCTTCTTCCTGATTATCCATTACTAGAGTTCTGGAAGACCTGAATTTAAATCCAGCCTCAGATACTTACTAGTTGTGTGATTGGGCAAGCCTCATCTGTAAAGTGGGGATAATAACAGCACTTACTTCTCAGGGTTATTGTTAGGATCAAAGGATGTAATATTGGTAAAGCACTATTTTAATATTATTCTTACTGTTACTATTACTGTCCTAAGTTGTAACCCAAGGATTTTCCTTTTGGGGACCGCCTCCTTAAAGAAGACTTTTCTTTTCTGGTCTCCTCCCATCTCATCCTCAGGCTTTGTCTCTCTAGGGCCCCTCCCATCCTTTCTCAAGTGTTTCTTACTATCTTTAAGGCTGTCTTAAGGTGGGGAGACTAGACTGGGTTCACTTCACTTCCCCCAGGCCAGAATTGGAACTAGGGAGGGATGTGTGTGTGTGTGCGCTCGCGCGAGTGTGTATGTATAAGTGCATATGGGGGTGTATGTAAGTGTAAGTATGGGATTATGTGACTTTATTGGGGGGAGGGGTTGTCTGACACCCTTCATCCAGAGTTACAGAGAAACATGTTATGATTCAGTGTAAAGAAGGATTCCCTTACTTTGTGAGCTCCTTGAGGGCAGGGACAGTCTTTTGCCCCTCTTTGCATCCCCAGTACTTAGCATGGTGCTTGCCACGTTGCCTATAGAGTGACTGGAACTCTTAAAATCTGAACCTCAACAAGCAGAGGCAATTCTCCTTGTTGGAGGTCTTAAGCAGAGTCCTGGGCTGGCCCCATTGGCCTGTGGAGGAGGGAGGGGATCCCTGATCAGAACCAGCCCAGACAGAGCAGCCTCTATGGCTCCCATGACTCTGGTCTTCTGTAGTTGGACCTGGGGAAAAGGGTGGAGGAAAGGAGATAGAAGCTGGTGAGTGTGGCTTAACAAGTCTACTGGGCCCCTGGGTGGCATCCTGGGAAGGCTTTTTGACACAATTGACTGGGAACACGGAGACAGAATCCCAAAATAGCCTTAGATTTGCCCCAAGGGCCTTTCCGGAAATTCCAGCCCTTGGGAGCCCCTCTGCCTCCCTTCTTTTTTTAGGCTTTCCTATCCATTCCAAGCACAGATATTCTGGAGTTCTTCTTGGGGAGTTTTCTTCTGGAAATCTCTTACCCTATAGCATTTCTTTTTTTTTTTAAGTGATAATTATTTTCAATGAACAAAAATTTACCTTTGTTTCTACCTATTTAAAAGAAGCAAAAACCTTTGTAACAAATATTTCTGTTAAGCAAAACCAATTCTTACATTCCCACCTGGAACTTTTAAGAAGTTGTTCTTCAGTCATGTGTCACTCTTCATGACCCCATTTGGGCTTTTCTTGGCAAAGATACTGGAGTAGTTTACCATTTCCTTCTCCAGCTCGTTTTATAGATAAGGAAACTGTGGCAAAGTTAAGTGACTTGCCCAGAGTCACACAGCTAGTAAGTGTCTGAGGTCAAATTTGAACTCAGGTCCTCCTGTCTCTCTCCACTGTGCCACCTATACAGATGTGTGTGTATGTATTTATGTATGTATGTATGTGTGATTATGTATATATTTTAAATAGTGATCCCTGAGTTAGTAAAAAGGAATATCTTCTAGAAGCCTCAAATGGAGATCTAACCCTTAGTGCTAGGTGACCTAGGTCTAGTTCCAGTGTTTCCCTTTTCTTATCAATGGTTGTTTTCTGAGAGTTTTATTGAAGTCTCACAATAGACCTGGGGAGTGTTTCTAGGCTTTTATTCCAGCCAATTTATGGATAAGGAAACTGAGGCTGAAATAGGTTCCGAGGGTTACACCACACCTGAAGTAACACATCTAAGTTTAAGAGGAAAAAAATCCATCCATAATGAGTTTGTACACTTCTTAGCTGAGTTACCCTGAGCAAATCCCTTAACCCTGTTTGCCTCAGTTTCCTCATCTATAAAATGAACTAGAATAGGAAATTGCACACCACTCCTGTGTCTTTGCCAAAAAAAAAAACAAACCCAAATTTTAAAAAACAAACATGTAAAGCAGAAATGAAAAAAGAGTCGGAGGGCTATTAAGGGTCAGGGGCCAGGTCTTCCTGACTGCATCTTGCATTCTCTCTTCTATCACCACATGGCTAACAGGAGCTTGAGAGGTTTAGAAACTCCCCTTTATAATTACAGTAATCTTTTACATTTTTCACATATATTTTCTTCACACATATGTTGATTGATCTCTTGTTTTTACATCATTGATCCTTCCCAATTGTACCCCTCCTTGCCCCCTCCCAGATATCTAGCCCTTATAACAAAACAATAAAAAAAAGGGGAGTGTGTGTGTGTGTGTGTGTGTGTGTGTGTGTGTGTGTGTGTGTGTGTAAGGGAGAGGAGAAGAATCCTTTACACTTATTTGAGGCTTGGGAAGGGCATAAGGTTTAGGGGCAGGGTGAGTCTGCTTGAGGAGGGCACATAGGATATGGACTGACCAGGGAGTGATTTAGGTGTGAGTTAGGTCAATTTGATTCTCTCCATGTTGCTGTGGGCCAGCCCTAAACTATCCTCACACAAGTCCTGGTCCTATTTGCATGACCTTGGATGAGTGCTTTCCTCTCTGGGTTCTCTCATCTGGAAAATGAAAGGGTTTCACAACAGCCTTCAAGGTTCCCCTCGGTGACCCTTTGAGGGCTGGGTGGATGGAGGAACTGGTGTCCCTGAAAAACACAGCCCATTAAAGATGCCAGGGAAGGGTCTCATTCAGACCAAGTTTTCCCACCAGCAAGAGTATCAGATGCCTCATTTTCTCTCCCCTTCCTGGGCCCTTGATGACTTTATTTCCCCATTTCTTTGCAGTTGGGTGGCTTTGTGCTATCCCCTGTCTGGTTCATCTACAGCCTTTTCATGAAGCTTTTTGGGAAGTCGGCTCCCCCCATCACCCTAGAGAACCCTGAGGTGAAGTACCCGTTGAGGCTGGTAGACAAAGAGGTAAGTGATAGGGTCCAGTCTGGGGTGGGGATGCCAAGACTCCTAGCCTTGGGGATATTCCTTCCAGGGGGGCCTCTAAGCAAGGCTACAGTGCTGGAAAATCAGAGGGATTGAGTGCCCTTAGAATCAGGCCCTTTCTGGTTGAAGTGGGTGGGGGACTGTGTCCCCTCTGCCTCTAGATCTCAGATCCCACGTCCCAGGTCCTATCACCAGGTACAGATCATGGAAATACACATCCATCCTATACACCTCTGGAGGGCTGAGCAGCAAGTACCCTGATCTACAGCCTGTGTGTTGGGCCTAGAGAGGCTTTGAAGAAAAGTCAGAAAAGCTGTTCAGTGCAGAAAGTAAGAGGATTCTTCAATACATTTAGTTTTTTTCACTTTTGTTTTACATTTTTTTTGGTTTTAAAAAAATTAATAAAAATCAATTTTCTTTCCCTACAAACTCTTTGCTCCTTCCCTCTCCATGTGCACTGAGAAAAAAAAATCAATAAGCTTTGTAACAAACACGCACAGTCACATTCCTGCCTTGGCCAAGATGTGTGTCTGAGTCTTCACCCTGAGGCCATCTTTTCTTTGTTAGGAAGCAGACAGCAGGCTTCATCATGAGTCCTGCATTAATCATTGCATGGATCAATAACCTTGAATTCAAACTTGCTTATTTCTACCATATTTTATTATATAAATTGTTCTCCAGGTTCTGCTCATCCTGCATCAGTTCAGATAAATCTTTCCAGGTTTCTCTGAAACATCACCTTCCTTATTTCTTACAACAGCACAATAGTGTCACATCAGCTCCATGTACCACAACTTGTTCAGCTATTCAACAGATGGGCATTGTCTCAGTTTCTAATTCTTTGCCACAACAAAAAGAGCTGTTGTCAATATCTTTGTACTTGTGGGGCATTTATTTTCTTTCTTTGATCTCTTTGGGGCATTTAGCATTGCTGGGTCAAAAGGTATGCACAGCTCAGTAGTTTGGGGATCCTAGTTCCAAAGTTCTTATAAGAAATTCCAGAGAAGGGACAAAGCAGAAAGGAGGGGCTCCTAGCTAGGAGGACATGACTAAGGGACAGACAGCGTGTGGAACTGAGGAAGCAGAGGCTGTTCCCAGACTTCAGCTGTAAGGCACGTCTAGTCCAGCCTGAGTCTTTAGAGGGCCTGTCATAAGAACAGTAGCTGAGATAGCAAAGAAGGATAAGCCTGTAGGACAGAATCTATGGACAGAAGGGAGTGAGGGGGAGAAGCTGGATCGGCCCCAGACTGAGGCCTAGCGAGAGAAGGGAGGAGGCAAGGATACACAGGCTGTAAGTGACAAGTACAGGACCCAGGGTCTGAGAGGCAGCCTGGTAGGGATTAGATTGAATTATGAGGTTTCAGAAGGAGAAATGAGGATTGGTGTGTGAGAGTACAAAAAGAAAGATTGCAGGTCTGTGTAAGGAATCCTCCCCAGAGCCTGGCACAAAGTACACACTTAATGCCTTCTTATGGGTTGATTGATTGAGAGAGGTAGAATTACTTGCACAAGGTCACATAGTTGGTTAGTAGCAGAACTGGGACCACAGCCCGGGTTCCTGGCTTAATTCAGAACTCTCTCATTGATCTGGAAAGAAACAGAGATGCACAGTGTGGGGCTGGATTAGCCAGCCAGCCACCTTGTGTGTGCCTAACTCCCCTGACAAATGTGGTAATTAAAGCTCCTGTTCCTATAGAGCTTTTAAGGTTTACAAAACACATTCTTTCCATGTTATTTCCTCCTAATGCTGGGGAGTAGATATTATTATCCTAATTTTTCAGATGAGGAAAATGAGGCAGGGAGCAGTCAAGTGACTCACCCAGGGGTTACATAGTTTAAGTGTCTGAGGCCAAATTTGAACTCTGGGCTTCCTGGTACCAAGGCCAATGCTCAATCCACTGGGCCACCCAGTCCAAGGTATTGTTCCATGTTCAAGACTTGCAAAGGACTCGGTCTGGGGAATTGGATTGACCTTTTTCTGGATCAGACTTGAATGTTCCACACAAACAGGAAGGACAGAAGCCAACCCACTCACCTATTAAAAATTCTCTTCCTCCCCTCCCCGTTTTAAACTAACCCAGCAAATTCTTCCTTTTTCCTGACTGGATGATTTCATGGCCAGGCTGGCTACCAAGGCCTGGGCAGGTAGAGGTCCTTGGTTACCCTTTCTCAACCTTCTTTCCTTTCACCAAAGCCTGACACACCCACCTTCCTCTTGGTCCTCATCTGCTAAGTAGGGCACCAGGCAGGCAGTGACTCTCAGAGCAGGAGGGGCCTCACTCTGTGACTCAAAAGAGTCTGCCCCACCAGGCCCTGGGCTAATGGCCAACCAGACTCTGCTTGAGCCCCCCTGGGGATGGGGGATTCACTGTTTCACTCCGGGACAGTTCTCTTCCCCAGCATGTTTTTCCTGATGCCAGATACAGTTTTCCACCAACGGACTCCAGTTAGACCTTAGGACCAAGGGAGTTCTCCTTCATGGGACAGTCCTTCAGATACTCAAAGATGGCTCCTGGCCCACCTGGCTTTCCTCTTCTCCTGGCTAAAACTCTTAGTTTCTTCAGCTTGGCTTATAAAATGGGGATGCGCATCTCCCATTTTGTACTGGAGGAGTCAATAACCCAAATAAGTGTGGCTTACATTTACCCCTAGGAGGCTCATTTTTCAGATAAGGAGACTGAGGCAGTCAGAGGTGAAGTGATTTATACCCATGGAAATATGCAGTACCCTGAGAGAAGTCTCTTCCAGCGGCTAGCCCTCTGACAATAAGTTGTTATCCAGCCTTTGCTTAACTGCCCCTGGGGCAGGGAGCCCACTGCCACTTATTTATCGTCCATTGGCAGCTCTGATGGTCAGGAAATTCTTCTAGTTTATTCAACCCAAGTCTGCTTCCTGGGACTCTCTGCCATCTTTGCTCTGACCTCTGGGACCAAGTGGGGCATGATAGCCTTCAGATATTTGAAGACAACCCACACGCTCTCCTGTCTCATCACCCTCAGCTCCTTCAGCCCCCCCTAAATGCTGGATACCCTGTCCTGATGACCCATTCTGCTTTGCTGCTTAGAGGCCATCAGGGGGCACCACGGAACACAGAATACAAGGTCTGGAATCTCAAGACCTGGGTTCAAATCCAGCCCCAGGCCCTGGGCAAGTCACTCCACTTCTGCCTGCCTCAGTTTCTTCATTTGTAAGATGATGATAATCATAGCACCTCTCTCCCAGGGTTGTGTAAGGATCCAGTGAGATGATCATCTCATCATGAAGCACTCATCATAGGACCCGGCACAGCCAAGACTTCATAAATATTTGTTTCACTCCCTTCCCTCCTCTTTTCCTCTCCTTCGGATTCTTTCTGGGATCTCATCTGCAGGTGCATAGTCCTTCCACCAGTGTAGATTGCAACCTGTCCTGGCCTGCTCAGCCTCTGGGCTTCTTGTCCATGTTCTTCCAGAAATTCCCCAAAGAAGGATTAACCAGCACAGCTCTGAGGCCTTGGCCTGCTTCTACAAAATTTGGGGGTTTCAAAATTGGCCTGACATCCCCTGTTCTCAGGCCCCTCCCAGCCCTGCCATTTCTTCTCAGTTCCAAGATGGGTAGGGCCCAGAGTAGCTCTTTTGACCTCCTCCCCAGGGCTAACAGGCCCCCTCCATACCATGTCTATGGTTTGAGCATCCTTCAGCCCCACCCTTTGCATCCAGACCCTTCCTAGGAGGGTTTGGCAGCTCACCAAACATCCTGAGTCATTTTGTCCTGGAATGAGAGTTGTTCAAGTAGGAAGATGTTGGAGCAAGAAGATGGTCAGTATGTCAAGGTTTGGGGTGCTAGGCACCCCAAAATACCCTGGGTCCTGCCAGAGTGAATTCGACTTGAGACTTCTTTCAGCCAAAGAAAACAAAGTTAATCTTTAAGATCTGCCATATTGGGCAGACTCTTAAGAAGCCTCCCCATTTGGGATGCTTGTATTGACAAATGGCCCAGGATAGTATCTGAGCACCTGTATGGAGACAAGAAGGAACAGGAAAGACTGGGAGCTCTCTAGGGTGGTTTTGGAGGAGGGGTCTGGGGAGGGGTGACTAGAAGTCAGAACCAAGGGAGGGGGATTTTGATGAGATCAAGGGTGGGAAACAGCTGGACTCAATCTGAGACAATGGAGGCTAGGCTAGGTTAAAGGTATTTTGATAGAATGAAGGATGGGAAGCAGCCCAAGGCCATTGGACCAGGCTGTAGTGATGGGCCATGGCCTCAGGTGAACGCTAGATCAAGTGGGAAGATCCAGTTCTGGATGTACCTGGAAGGCCTGGTACCTCTGAACTTGGGAATGAAGAGGGAGAGAGAAAGGTCAGGACGCCCTGGGAGGACCCAGACATAGGAACTCACCTCCTCGTGGGAGCTTATAGTGTTTCAGGTCATTTGAAGGGACTGAGAAGATCCATCCTGTTGAGGAGTTTTAGGGGGTAGGAGCCAGGTAGGCTAGCTGTCTTTGAGTTGTTCTTGTCCAGTCATGACCCTATGTAGGTTCTTCTTGGCAGAGATATTGGACTGACTTGAGGAAACTAAGGCAGATAGGATTAAGTGATTTGCCCAGGGTCATATAGCTAAGAAGCTTCTGAGGCTGGATTTGAACTCAGGTCTTCCTGACTCCTGGTGAAGGAAATGGCAAACCACTCCAGTGTCTTTGCCAAGAAAACCCCAGCTGAGGTCACAGAGAATCAGAAATGAAGAAACTTCTCAAGGGCTTCCTGAGTCTGGGGCCCCCTTACTGCCCTGTCTTCAAGGCTATCTTTGGATCAGGGATTAGCCTCATTCTGCTTGGCCTGGAGGGAAGAACCAGGAATGGGGGAGAAGTTATGGGATTCAATTCCAGCTCCATCGAAGGAAAAACAAACTTTCTAACAATTACAATGTCCAGAAATAGAGGAGGCTGCTACTGGGAGGTGAAGGTCCTATAGCCTCACAACCAGAGGACTTTCAGGCACATGGCATGGCATGAGGGATTCCTGGTCTGCCTCGGTTGGTGAGCTTCCCTCTCTGCCTCTCCTCAATAGCTTCCTGCCAGCTTTGAGATCACATTCTCAGTTTCTGGAGTTTCTGACTTGCTGGGAAGGGGAGGCAGAGATTAGGGTAAAGGGCAGGACTCTCATGGGGATGATGCTGGGAGGGCAAGGATGGATCAGAGGGTGATCCTATAACTGGAAAGGATCATAAGAAGAGGCTGAGACACGGGGAGGGAACTGGTCCAAGATTGTAGAGCTGGTAGATGTCTAAGGACAAGGAGGGTCTTGAGACCCAGCCCATTCCTCTGCCCGGCCTTCCTGGAAGAGCTAGTTTTGTGTGGGAGAGTGAGATGGACACATGGGGATTCCCATATGGATGATAAAGAGAGCAGAAGTCCTGGCACCAGGCTGCCCCCAAGTTCCTCTTCATACCTGGGATTTTCCCAGCATTTTTCTTGGAGGCAAAAGGTCTGGGTGTGAATGTTGCCCTGATGCTCATTAGCTGTGCAAACTTTAACCCTCTTAGCTTTGGTTTCTGTTTGTATATAATTTCCCTAGTGTGACTATCCCAAAGGGTTATTGTGAAGAAAGTGCCTTGGGAGGCTTCAGAAATGAGGAGGTGGAGATGGGACTAGTGAGGTCCCAAGTGACGACCTGCCACTCGGCATCTTTTCTGGGTTACCTGGGGCATGGAGAACTTATGTGACTTGTCCTAGGGTCCCACAACCAGTATATGTCTGAGGAGGAACTCGAACTCAGGTCTTCCTGATTTTAAGGCCAGTCAGTCCTGGAACCTTTGTACCTCAATAATCTCACTTCTGTGTTAATTTTTCCCCCTCTCAGAGTATCAGCCATGACACACGGAGGTTCCGGTTCGCCCTCCCATCTCCACGGCATGTGCTGGGCCTCCCCATCGGTGAGTCCTGCTCCTGGCCTTGGGGCTGTCATGGGAAGTCTGGCAGGAAGCCCTGCTCTCCTGGGTGATGCTTAGGCCCTGGAGATGGGGATGGGGGGAGTCTTCTGGGAGCTGGCAGGGCAAGGGTTTGAACTCAGCCACTTCCAGTCTCACTGTTTTCTGCCTTGTGCATGTTCTTTGTCCCTGGTCAGATTCTTTTGAATATTTAGCATCTTAATCATAGTTTATCAATGAGGCTGTGAACTCAAACACTCCTTTTATTTTAATTTTTATGGAGATCTTTTGGTTTTGCATTATCTCTCCTCCCCTCTGTGTGTGTGTGTGTGTGTGTGTGTGTGTACTGTATATGTTCTTGCCTATATGCATGTACATATATGTAGCTCCCATATATACATGTGGGTTGTGTTTGTCCTTTATTCTTGAAGAGAACTGTGACATCAAGATGATGACATAACTTGCAGTTGACTTTGATTTGAGTGAGGGAGGGCTGTGCCAGGTCACCAACCTTACTTTTTCCTCCTGGGCCATCTGGGTCCAGTGGCCTGATATTCATCAGGATGACTGGAAATGGCCCAGGATGCAATGGGAGACCCTGGCTGTTTTAGGCTAAGGTCTTATCGCATTCTCCCTTTGAGTGAGATACTACCCATTCAATGAATAGGCTTCTTTAAGTGACTCAAGAGATAGCCCCTTTAATAAAAAAAAGAAATCAAACTGGGAGGGGAAGACTGTCAAGGTTCCTGGGTAAAAGAGAAACAATTACTGTTTAGTTATACATATAGGAATGAATAGATGGATATATGTCTCTCACCTACCCCATCTAGAATTCTACCCTGTGTAATAAAAAATAAGAAAGAGAAATTAAAGACAATTTAACCAAACTAATTGCCCTATCCCTGGAGTAGGACTGGGTGGGCACCTTGCTTACCTGTCCTGGCCAAAGGGGCTCCTTTGGGGCTGGGAATTCATTTTTAGAAATGTAATTTATGTTTGAGCTGAATGTAAACACCAAATCAAACGGGCATTTTCATGTATATAATAAAAGGGAAAAAAGTGGGTGGTGCCATCTCCATGTAAACTCCTGGTGACTCAGCCTGAAGGCCCAGGATGAATGTCTGGCCTGGGGACTCCCATTTTGTACTGCAGAATTCAAGAGCGCTGATTACTGGGTGTGAACCACAGAGCCATGACCGCTGGGGGTGGGGTGAGCTCCTGCAGCCTTCTCCTCCTCCTCTTCCTCTTTTTCCTCCTCTCTCAAGGCTTCTTACTTTGATATCCTTGAGCTCATCTCACTCTCTGATTGCCATATTCCAGTATAATGGGTTTCCTTTGTGACCTGCAGGATTTGCTTTGATCCGTTTCACAACATGGCACACACACACACATAGTACCCCAGTATCTTTGCCCAGAATACCCCAAATGGGCTCCCAAGTCACATATGACTGAACAACAGAGGATCGCACCCCATGATTCTGAGGTGGGCCCTGCCACAAGCTTCCCCAGGCTGACTGAGGGAGGAATGCTTACCCTAGAGAGGGCCACTCTGAAGCCCCTGCCCCTGCTCCCTTCTCTCTCCAGGTCAGCACATTTACCTCTCCGCCCGGATCGATGGAAACCTGGTCATCCGTCCCTATACCCCCGTCTCCAGTGATGACGACAAAGGCTATGTGGATCTGGTCATTAAGGTGAGCCTGCCTCCCCCAAGGTGCCAGCCTTCCTGGTGGGTGGCTGCTGCCTGCTGGCATTCCTAAGGCGTGAGCATTTCCTTTGTGCCCTCAAACAGCTGTCCTTGGTAACTTTACTTTTTCCATCATGGGACTAGAGCCTGCTATTTCATTTCTAGCTAATGAGATCCAGCCATCCCCTTGTAAACAGCAGACCACATCCTTTGGAATCTGCTGAATTTCCATCTCCCTCCCCCACTCCTCACATGGCTCCCTTGGCCAGGGCTTACAGGTTCCTGTGGCCCATCAAAGCCTTTGGGAGGCTTCATGCTGGCCAATGCTGGCCAAGAGATATTGAAAGATATTACAAAGGTAAAATCTGGATCTGTGGGGTTTGAGGGAGACAACTCAGGCTGAAACGGAAGAAGGCTGGGAGCCTGGAAGGCTAGGAGGCTGGTGATGCACTTGATAGTGATAGGAAAACAGGAAGAGGGAAGGTCTGGAGGGAGAGGGAAGATAATGAATTCAGTTTTGGACACATTGAATTGGAGGTGTCCAGGAGACAGTTGGAGATGCAAGGCTAGCATTTGAGAGAGAGGTAAAGGCAGGAAGATAGAGGTGGTCATTAAGTCCATAGGAGCTGGTAAGGTTCACAGTGTCCTGAGGGTTCAGTGTATGTGAAGGTGGAGAGGGAGCTGAGGCTGACCCTTCTCTCCACATAGGGTGGCATCACCCCAAGGCATCAGGCAGTACAAGCACATTTTGTGGGGTGGAGTTGTAGGAGGCAGGAGAGGGTGTTGGGTGTACAATGGAATAGGTGGCCCAAGCAGGGACCCTTTCCTTCTGCCTGGGCAGGTGAGGCAACCAGAATATCCCCCATCCTTCACCTCCAAAGACCTTTTCCTAGCTGTGTGACTCAGGGCTGGAAGGGACCTTTGAGACCATCCAGGTCAGTGAGCCTTAGGTGAAATGACTGCCCATAGCATCACATGACTAGCAGAGTGGGGTTCGAACCCAGCTTCTCAGACTCTAAATTCTGGGCTTTCTTTCTTCTCTCTCTTCCTTATTCCCTAACCAGCCTGCCAAAGGGTCTGAAATTTCAACTTGAGGTATGCACTTCTTAGGGGGGTACTTGGAATTTTAGATACAAACATCCTTGGAAAACTTAATGTTGCTGTGACCATTGAGTAAGTGACCCTCTTCTCTAGACCTTAATGATGGGAAAAGCTCTGGCCCTGTAGCCAGAAGACCTGAGTTCAACTCTTACCTCTAAAGCTTACTGCCTAAGTGACTTTGGAAAGTTACTTGCCCCTCTCCATGCCTCAGTTTACCCATCTGTAAAACCTTGGCCCTAAATGACCTCTGAGATCTCTTCTATTTCTGTGTCTAGGATCTCATGATTCCTTACTCATAGAATGAAAGCGTTGATTTTATTGCTAAGGTCCCTCCCAGCTCTGACATTCAATGAACTGGAATCTATTAAACTGTTATCCATCATTTTTATGTTACTATTAAGTGGTCAGGTTGCTTTCCAATATGACTGCTCCTTGAGGTCAAACTCTGGGAAGAAGGACTCAAACTGGTGGGTGGTGGGGAGGGACAATGAGAGTTGGGGCTGATGCTTGAGAATGGGCTGTATTGGGAGGCCCAGGGCAGCCAGGAGATAGCTACAAGCCCCTGGTTTGGCAGGTGCCCCTAGGAGGAAGGGCTGACTCAGATCCCACGGGCTGTTGGCTTGGGGGTTTGACTTAAATGGGGGGGTATTTTCTAGATTTACTTCAAAGACACAAATCCCAAGTTTCCTGCTGGCGGGAAGATGTCCCAGTACCTGGAGAGTCTGAAAATCGGTGACACCATTGACTTCAGAGGCCCCAGTGGACTGCTGGTCTACCATGGTAAAGGTGAATTGGTTTCAGTTTTTGCCATCTTGTTTTTTTACATCACTTTGACTTCCAAAAAGCTCCTTCCCCCTTTACTTACTCAGTGAATAACAAAGAATGTAATAGAGAATGCAAAAAAAGGAAAAACAAGGGAGCTGATTAAAACTAACCAACATATGGATTGAGTCTGACACAACAGTATTCCACATCCACAATCCTTCACTTCTACAAAGAAAAAGGAAAGTGCATTTTCTTTTCCTCTTTTAAATATTTTTATTTTTTAAATGACACTCTACCTACTCTCTCTTGCAATTGAGAAAACAAGAAAAACAAAATTCCTTATTATAAATACGTACAGTTCAGCTAAAATAAATTTCCTCATTGGCCATATCCAAAAAAACATGCTTTCATCTGTACTCTGGGTCCATCTTTCATCATCAGTTCTGGAACCGTGGTTGGTCATTATATATTCATGAGAGTTATTAAGTCTTTCAAAGTCTTTGTTTATCTTTGCAATATTGCTGTTATTATATAAATTGTTCTCTCCTGGTTCTGCTCACTTCACTTTGCATCAGTTCAGACAGGTCTTCCCAGGTTTTTCTGAACCCCCTTCACCATTTCTTATAGCACAACAGTATTCCATCGCATTCATATATCATAAATTGCTCAGTATTCCCCAGTTGATGGGTACCCCCTTAGTTTCCAGTTCTTTCTCACTGCAGAGTTGCTATAAATATTTTTGTACATATGGGTCTTTTTCTCTTGCTTTGATTTCTTTGTGGTATGGACCTAATAGTGGTATCCTTCCTTCATCAAACACATTTTTAATCACTTTTGGAGTATAGTTCCAAATTGCTTTCCAGAATGACTTGACCGGTTCACAATTCCAACAACATTGCATTGATACACCTGTTTTCCTATAGCCCCTCATCATTTGTCCTTTTCCTTTTTTAATCATCTTTGACAATCTGATGTTTATGAGATGTAACCTCAGAGTTATGTTAATTTACATTTCTCTAATTAGTAGTGATTTAGATAATGTTTTCTTACATAGTAAGTGATAGTTTGGATTTCTTCCTATCCTTCCTTATCCTTTGACATCTTCCTGCTAGATTTTATTGGCAAGATATACAAATGCTGATGATTGAGGTGACTTTATTTTATGTCTTGCAATTTTGTTAAACTTGTTAATTATTTCAATTAGTTTTGCAGTTGACACTCTAGAATTCTTTAGGTAAATAGCTGGTATTCTGATAAGTTTGAATCAGTTCCCTATATATTTAAGGCATGATTTTTCATAAAAACTTGCTGTCAATATTTTTCCCATCTGCCTACTTATGTTCTCATGTTAGCTAAATTGATTTTGTTTGAAAAAAAAACTTGAATTTTGTGTAATCAAAATGCCCATTTCTCTTTGATCGGTAATGAACACTTCCCTTATCCATATATCTAGCAGGTTATTTCTTCCTTGCTCCTATAATTGGTTTATATCCAACTTGTGAATCTATTTGGCACTTATCTTGGCATACGGTATGAGCTTTAGGTCCAACCTAGTTTCTTCCAAACTACTTTCCACTTTTCTCAATAGTTTTTGAAGAATAGTGAACTTTTTCCCCAATAGCTGGGGTCTCTGGTTTTATTAAACACTTAGCTATTGGGCTAACTTGTTCTTTATGTTTTCCTGAACGTTTCATTAAGAAACACGTTTCTTACCTAATATTCTGCGGATCAGTCTCTTTATTTAAACACTACCTAATTGTTTTTGTAATCATTTATTGCTTTCTAGTACAGCTGGTACTGTTAGACCCCCTTCCTTCCCACTTTTTTTAATTCATTCCCTTGAGATTCTCGAACTTTTGTTCCTCCAGATGAATTTTGTTATATTTGTACCAGCTCCATAAAAGTAATCCCTTAGTAGTTTGATTGATATGAATAAGTTAAATAACTTAGGTAATGTCATTTTTATTCTATTGGCTTGAACCATGAACAGTTGATTTCTCTAATTACTTATCTCTTCATTTGTGTAGTCATGTGTGTCTATGGTTCCTGTGTTTGTCTTGGAAAGCAGAATTTCAGATATTTTATATTTTCTATGGTTATTTTAAATGGAATTTCTCATTCTCTCACTTCCTCCTGGATTTTATTGGTAATATACAGAAATGTAGATGACTTATGTGAGTTTGCTTTACACCCTACAACTTTTGCAAAGTTGTTCATGGTTTCAGTTAGTTCTGCAGGAAACACTTTGAAATCATCATATCATTGGCTAAAAGCAGTCATTTTATTTCTTCTTTGATTCTGCTTTTTCCCTCAATTTCTTTTTCATGTCTTATTGCCACACTTAGCTTTTCTGGCACTGTGGTGAATGGGGATGTTGACAATGGCCATCCTTGTTTATCTCTGATCTTATGGGACATTCTTTTGTTTATCCCCATGACAGATAAGACTGGCTCTTGCTATCAGATAGGTTCTACTTTGTATATTAAGGACATAACCACTTATTCCTATAGTTTCTAGGATTTTTCAATAGGAATGGGTGTTAGATATTGTTGAAAATTTTCTCTGCATCCATTGATAAAATTGGGCAGCTAGGTGGTGTCATAGTTCATAGAGTGCTGAATGAGAAAATGAGTCACAATGACTCATTTTCCTGAGTTCAAATCCCACCTCAGACACTTATTGCTGTATGACCCTGGGCAAGTCATGTGCCTGTTTGTCTCAGTTCCCTCATCTGTAAAATGAGCTGGAGAAGGAAATAGCAAACCACTCTAGTATCTTTACCCAAAAACCCCCAAATGGGATCACAAAGATTCAGACAGGCCTCAAACAACTGTACAACAAAATTGATAACATCACCTTGTTTTTGTTTTCTGTATGATCAAATCTGTTTCTTGTTTTCCTGCATTCTGGGTGTAAATCTCACTGGGCCAAAGTTTTTAATCTTTGTCATGTGCATCATTATAATGATACAGGCTTCAGTTTCACTTTATTTTTAAGTTCAGAAATGGTGAATTATTAATTAAAATGGGATCCTAGTTTTCTTGAAGATTTCTGTAGGAATCATCAAGTGCTTTCTGTCCATCCTTCACCTGCAAGATGGGTGAACAGGGCCTTACACAGACCTGACTTTCAGTCCTTTCTGGGCTCCCATCTGGGTGAATGAGCTGGGTCAATCCCATCCGCTCTCTGGATGTTAAATGTAGAAATTGGAGTGCATGATGGCCAACGTCCTGGCCCCAGCTCTGGTTTTCACGTGACTGCTTTGGTAGTTCTTGCCTCTGCCCCTTGAGTAGGAGGCACATTTTGGAAGCTTTCTTGGTCCCATTTTGTTTCATATGATGGTTCTGTCTTCCAGGGAAGTTTGCCATCCGTCCTGACAAGAAGTCGGAGCCTGTCGTGAAGGCAGTGAAATCAGTTGGCATGATTGCAGGAGGGACAGGTGGGTGAGGAGGGGTCTTTGTGCCTATGGGGTTCCACTCCCCTCACCACCTGCTTCAGCTTGGGACCTAGGCTCCCTGGGGGCCTGGTGAGACAAGGCCCCGCCAGGCTGCCATATTGATAGTTTAGATAAAAATGTCCAACAATCTTCCGGTAAAAGACAGGCTTCGAGGTCCTAAAAAAAAGAAATAAGAAGAGGCAAGGACATTCCCTGAACTCTCAGGGAATCTCCTGCTAAAGCTCCAGAACTGTTCCTATCCTACTCTCCCAATGTCCCCAAACCTGGGTCCTGGGGTGGATACAATGGTTTGGGGGGGTTCATTTATACCTATCCCCACCTACCTGCTCCAGCCCAAAGTGGGAGGGAGGGTTGAGGACAGTGCACTCCACACCCACACCCTGGTTTTCTTCCAGGCATTACCCCGATGCTGCAGTTAATCCGTGCCATCATGAAGGACCCTGAGGACCACACTGTCTGTCACCTGCTCTTTGCCAATCAGGTCAGTCCTGGCCCCCGGGTCTCCAGATAGGCCCTAGCCTGAGGGCATAGGAAGGTTCCTATTTAGGCAAACCTGAGACCAGATTCCTGAAACCAGAGTTGGCTAACACTCCTGGGCCTTAATCTCCAGCCTTCCCTCTAGTCTCAGCTCAGGTGCCTAGGGAAGCCTCCTGTGATCTCACACTGGCCTCTAAAACTGTCCTGCACTTTGCATGGCCCACAACATGGAAGCTGTTGAAGACACCATGGCCTCGGGACAGTCTTGGAATCCCTGGCCCCCATCCCAAGTCCTGATGCCTAATAGATGCTCATAGGATGGCCAAGGCCAGGCACAGTGCTAGCCTCTCTGACAGCTCCCAGAGCATCTCTAGGAACTTGGAACTTGGAAGTTCACCAAGTTCCCTTTGCCTTTCCCATAACTCAATGAACATCTTCTACAAGGCTTACGACAAATACAGAGGCCCTGCCCTGCTGGCCCCTCCCTTCCCCTCCCGTTGAGACTTATTACCTGCATTTTACAGATAAGGAAACTGGGGTTAAGGGACTTTTTGCCTGAAGGTTCCTTTTAGTTCTAGATCTCTGATCCTATCAGTGACCTTGGGCAAGTCACTTCTGCTCCCTGGGCCTCAGTTTTCCCCTTCTGTATGATGTTGTTCAGTTTCTGACTCTTCATGACCTCATTTGGGGTTTTCTTGGCAGAAATACCAGAGTGGTTTGCCATTTTCTTCTTCAGTTCAACTGAGGCAAACAGGGTAAAGTGACTTGCACAAGGTCACATAGCTAGGAAGTATCTGAAGCCGCATTTGAACTCGGATCCTCTTGCCTCTATCCATTGTGCCACCTACCTGCCCACTTTTAAAAAGTGGAGGGCACCCAGTTTAGTCTTCTGCCTCAGGAAGGCTCTACACTGGAGCTTTGGTTACAGAGCAGGGTGTGTGAGTATGTAAGGGCTCACACATTGAGCAGGGAGGTGGACAGAACATCAGAGTCTGAACAGACCGCAGAGGTTACCTAGACCCAGGAGGGGAGATGTAGTGGCAGAGACATTACTGGACTTCGGGCTTCACACTAGCTGGCTATGGGACCATGGCAAAGCACGGAACTGCTCTGGGCCTCAGTGTCCTCCTTCATAAAGTGAGTGGGCTATGCCAGAATGGCTCCCACGGCCTAACGTTGTGACTCCATGACCACTGGAACTAAAAGGAATTAAAAACCCACCTGGCTCTGGGACCCTCTGTGGGAAGGCCAGGTTAAGCCTCAGTTCCCCCACCTGCCCTCCCCACAAGCCATGATCTCAAAGGTTCCTGCTGGCCCTGACTCCTAGGGTAGCGGCTCCCTCAAGGAAAGACTTGTGTTCAGTTTCTGTTTAGTCTTCTTGGGGGTAACTCCACCCAGGCATCTGAAGAAAAACCTGTATTGTGCTGGGCTGACTTGTTCATTGGGAAACCACATTCCAGAATGTGGCAGCTGGACCCCCAGAGGCTGCCAGGGTGACCCCAACACTGAGGCTTGATTCTTTGTAAGAGGTGGAAACCGCACTCACACTAAGGTCCTGTTCTGTGATGTGATAAAATCCTTTCTCAATTCCTTCCTGCCTCTTCCTTCCTTCCCCTATCCCCCCTCCTTCCCTTCCTTCCTTCCCCCCTCCCTCCTTCTCTCCTTCCCTTCCTTTCTCCCTCTCCCCCTTCCTCCCCCACCTCCCTCCCTCCCTCACCTAGCTTCACCTGGGCCCTCATTGCATGTGGTCCTTTTGTTCCTGCCTGGGTGATCTCAACCCTTTTCTTCCTCCCTCGGCCTCCCACACTCCTCCCTCTCCTCTCTCCTGTCTCTTCTCAGGCAAACACCATGGATCACTATTTATACTCATTGCCTCCCCATCCTCTCCTTTTGCCTTCTCAGCCCCCTTCAATCTGGGTCCTGACCTTGTCCCTCCAACTGACACTTGTCCCTTCAGAGCTCCAGCTATGTGTGGGAGCTGTCCGATGGTAGAATGAGCTGCTTTGGGAGGCAGGGAGCTCGCCGTCACTGAGGTCTTCAGGCAAAGCCTGTTTGACCGCTTTTTGCTTGTGTTGTAGAGGAGATTTTCGTTTAGGTTTACACTGGAATAGATGCTTCATCCCTTGGGGTTCAAACCCATGGATGACGTCTGACCTTGGCCCCTTGCAGCCTGAGGCCTCAGGACAGTCCCAAACAAAGTCTTCTTTCAGCCCAAGGATAAAGCCTTCTCTTACCCACTCATGCTGCTGCACCATGGAGATATGGGAGCCTTATCACATGAGAATGCAGGGAACATGGGCCAGCTGCAACTGAGAACTCCCTCTGAGTACCTGAGCCCGGGATGTACCACAGGCCATATGGTGTCAGGAAAAGGCCCTAGACTGGGTCCCAGGGACCTTAGCTTCTTTCTCTGCTGCTGGAAGACCCTGGGCAGGTACCTGCTGCCTCTCCCCATCTGTAAAGTGAAGGCCCTGGACAATGTTGCATGGGGGACAGAATGCTGACTTTGAGTTGGGGAGACCTGGGGAGACATGTATCATCTGTGTCATCTTGAGCAAAGCTCTGTGCCTTTTTCCTCCTCTATAAAATGGGGGGGATAGTTTCATGACCTCTAGGGTCCCCTCTGGCTCTAAGTCTGAGTGTGTGATTCAGCCACCTTTCTGAAGGCTCATAGGTGGGCACAGGGTCATCAAAGGCCTGATGTGAGGAGCACATGGGGAGGGGTTGAGAGGGAGAAGGAGAGAGAAGAGTTCTAGGCTCTGGTTCCTTTCCCTGTCAAGGCTGTAGCCCTATCTGACCTCAGAAATGGGGTCCTGACCCAGAAGTACAGCCTGGTGTTCTAACTGATCAGTCAGTTTTGTGTGGGAGGGTTGCTGTTTAAGGACCCAATCACTGATGCCTCCAGGGGTTGGGCCGTGGGACTATGCAGGCCACAGGCTGAGGGCCTAGATGGCCAGAACCCAGGGCTCTTGGGGCCCCACACACCTGCCCCTCAGGTACCTGGGACCTTAGAGGTCATACAATCCAACCCGTAGTTTTACAGATGAGGAAATCAAGGCAGACAGTTTCTTGCCCAGGGTGAGCCCACTAATAGGTGTCTGAGGTGACCTGGGGGAACTGTCTACCAAAGCAGGTAGGGACCTTTTCTGTGCAACTGAGGGTCCAGAAAGGTGTCTGGAATCCTTGAGAGGTCACATAGCCAGAATGAGGCAGAGGCTAGACTTGAACTAGTCTTCCAGCTTGCCCTCCAGTTAAGGCCCTTTCCAGAGCCCCTCTTTGCTAAAGCCTTCAGAATGAAGCCTACATCTTCAGGGTCTACAAAGTGCTTTGTATCTATGAGAACATGTTACATGTGGGCTCAGGCACAGTGGGGGCGTGTCACAAGGGACAGCCCCCCCCCCCATTCATGGCTGAGCATCCCTTTTGGGGGTAAAGCTAGGTTGAAGTTCTGGCACCCATCGCTACCTCTGTCTGACTGTCTTTCCTGGGGGCCTCTGTCCTGCAGACAGAGAAGGACATCCTGCTCCGACCTGAGCTGGAGGAGCTGAGAAACCAGCACTCTGCCCGGTTTAAGCTCTGGTTCACTGTGGATAAAGCCCCTGAAGGTGAGGGGAAGGGTGGGGAATGTGCCAGAGGGAAGGGCTGTCCCCAAGGTGGGGGGGGGGCTATCTCAGAGACAGGGGCTTGTGTCAGCAATGGGGGGTTTCCCTTACCTTACCTGGAGATCTTCCAGCAGATGCTGGACAACCCCCTTGTTCTTCTGGGTATCTGGGGGAGGTCTTTGTACATGGCCTCAGAGGAGGGGTTCTAAGTAGAGTTGAGAGTCCAGTAGATGTCTCCAAGTCCAAGGCTCCGCCCTACCTCATTGGCTCCTTCACTTCTGCCTGGGTGGGAAATCAGGGAAGGCCTCATGGAGGAGGTGGTTCATTTGAGCTGGGCCTTGAGGGGCAGGCAAGATGTCAACAGGTGGGATTGGGGCAGCAAAGGGGAACTGAGGAAATTGTTCAATGGGCCAGCCTCAAAACAATCTCTGCTTCTCCCTCCTCCCTTGACCCTCCAGACTGGGACTACAGCCAAGGGTTTGTGAACGAGGACATGATCCGAGAGCATATGCCTCCCCCGGAAGTTGATCCCCTGATCCTGATGTGTGGGCCTCCTCCCATGATCCAGTATGCCTGCATCCCCAATCTGGACAAAGTGGGATACTCCAAAGACCAGCGCTTCTCCTTTTAGGGGGACAGTGACCTAGGACACTGCAGAAGGTTGGGGAGCTGGTTTATGATAACAAGGTCACACATATACATACATTTACCCATATACGTACATACACATAAACAAATGGGCCCATCAAGGGCTGGGAAGCAACACCCAACCACAGGTCTCTAGTAGCCCTTCCCCCCTAGTAATGCAGGCAGACCTACCTTCCCCTTCCATGCTGAGTAGGTGATTCACTTTGATTTTTCTGCCAGGGATCACAGTGTCCCAGATGGGTGGTCCTGCTTGTCACTCATCTGGAACATAGCCACTCCCAGACACCAAAACATCTTTTCACGGTTCATTTCTTTCAGTCACATGCTGCCTAAAAAGTCAGGAGTCTCTTCCTCTTTTTAAAAATTTTAAATTTAATTTTTTCTTCTCCAATAAATCCAGCTTCCATGCAAGAAGGGTTTCTCCAAAGGAGGCGGCTCCAGCCACGCTGGTCTGTGCTCCCTTGGGGCCATCATACATCCAGGGCCCCTCCATGGTATCTGGAGCCCTGTCTCTCTCATGAGCTTGAGAAGGGCCTGTATGCGGCACACCGGGGATTTCCCATGTCTGCTACCCTTTCCTCAGGCTGGGGCAGCTTTGAAGTCATGAAGGAGGCTTCTGAATCAGGCATGGCAAGAAGTGCCAAGCAGCAGGGCCCATGATCTCCTGGGAAGTCATGATGGAGGAAGGCATCAGTGGTCTCCAGAGAACAGGGAGGGCAGGCTCATTCCTGTGGTCCTCCTTAGCCGGTGGTGACTTGTCTGTTTGTTTGCTCCTCTGACTCAGCAGGGAAATGTAAAGAAAGCTGTTTGTTTTTTGGGAAAATGTACTTAAAGAGCTATGGAAGATTTATAAAGAACGGAACCTGAAACCTGGGGCCAACAGGAATAGTGTGAATGCAGAATGATTGGGCAAAAGGGTCCAGCTCCTTTGATGGGAAGCCATGGTGGTAGATGGGACCCCAAGTGGTCAAGGAGTGTGGTGTGTGTGTGTGTGTGTGTGTGTGTGTGTGTGTGTGTGTGTGAGAGAGAGAGAGAGAGAGAGAGAGAGAGAGAGAGAGAGAGAGAGAGAACCATAGAGGGACAGAGAAACAGGAGAGGGAGAGACAGAGATAGGAAGACAGAGAAACAGATTCCAAGGGCCTCGATTTTTTCCCCTTTGGCCCAGCCCCTTCCCCCTGCCCCTTCTGATGGTAGCTTGAAGAGAAAGCCGAGTTCCAAAGTGTTTTTCCCCCACTCCCCTCGAGAGGGCAGAGGCTGTCTTGGCTCAGAGCTGTGCCACTCCAGCCCAGGTGATCCCACCTCCTTGGTTCTTATGCCAAGAGGCCAGGCAGTCTAACACTGGCCTGCACCATGTGTGGCTTTTCTTTCCTTCCCTTTTTTGAGGGGTCTGCCTCCGCTCAGTGACTACTTTCCCCCTTCACACGTTGCTTTGCAAATAAATAATCATCATCCCTTGGCATCGGAGGAACAGGGTCATTTGACCAGGCTGGGTGGAGATGCAGGAAGGTAAGGAGTGTGTGTATGTGTGCCTGTGTATGCCCATGTGGAGGTGAGTGAACGTGTGCGTGTGTGTGCATGTGCGTGTGCGCATTATACGTGCATGCCAGTGATGGGGAGGTGAAAGTGTTGCCAAGAGGGAGGCAGAAGTAGGGGCTGCAGAGAGAGAAGGGGCTGGGCAGTGTGGAGGGTAGACATGAGGCCACTAGTGCCCCACGTTGTGGTGGCTCAGAGGGCACCGGTCATTCCCAATGGGGCAGAACCTCAGGCCAGTGGAGGGAAGACACAGTAGGTGCCGTCTGGGTTGGTTCCCCCAGCGGCGCCTCTCCACATCCTGATTCTGCCTGACTCCCTGGGCAGCAGGTGGGTCAAGCAGGGGTTGCTGCTGCCAATATCTTTGTCCCACTTCTGTCTCCAATAGTGGATTTCTTCCAGGCTACGGTTTTTCTTTTGTGCAGAAAATAGAATAAAACTTTGCTCAATGTTGCTTTGCTGTGACTGGGTTTCTTTGTCAGGGAATGAATCAGCTTTCCTCTAGGAAACAGGGGAGGAGGAGGTTGGCTGTCTGGGGCTCAGGAGGGCAGGGCTGGGGCTCCACACCAGGAGAGCTGCCTACACGGGGATAAAATTGTTGCAACCCTTATGGATGGATCCATTGATTAGGGCTGGAAGGGACTTTCTCCATCATTGAGTTCAAGGTCCTTAATTTTCAGATGAGAAAAGGAGGCGCGGGACTTGGGCGACTCGCCCTGGATCACACAGCGCTATAATGTCAGAGCTGGAATCCGAACCCAGATTTTCTGACTCCGTTCTCTTAGCCCTGCAGTGGAGGTGGCTGATAATGCTTTGAACCATGATGTTGGCCGCGCTGAGAGCTGGGACTGCCTCGATTTTTATCTGCACCTATGCATTCATTTATGATAAACGTACACATTAATGTATGTAGCACGTCGTGGTTTAAAGGTCCCAGGGAGGTCCAAAGTTGGAAGGATGAGGGAAGGGAGAGACAGACAGATAGACAGACACTGGGTGTCCGAGAGGCAAGAGAGGTCACACAAGTATCGATCAGGTGTTACAGGTACCTAAGGTACAACCAGCCTGGCCTGGGGGAGGGGGTCGGAGCTGGATTCTCATTCCGGGCCTGCCAAGGACTTCCCAGGTGTTGGTGCCAGAGGACAAGTTGATCCCCGGACTTGGGTTTCTAACACTGGGAGGTCGTTTTGCAAATGGAAAGGCTTAATAATTAATACGAATAACTAAGGACTACTCTCGATCACCACCGCCCCGTGCCTCTCAGGGCCGGGTCTCTGCGGTCCGGCAGTCCCCCTCCCGCAGCGCACCTCCTCCCCCTGGTGTCACGAGATCGTTAATGCCGGCTCCCCAAGATCTCCGCTCCCGAGTGGCGCCGGGTGTGGACAGGTTAACGTCATCCCACTCTCCGGGAGCCCCCCCGAATCCCAGCACGAGAAAGGAGCTCGGAGTGCCCCCAAACCAAGCTCCTCCTCCGCCTTTCCGACTTGCGAGGGAAAGTGTCCGGGCTTGGGGAGCTTACTACCTGCCGGCCGGGAACTCGCGGGGCAAGCTCTGCATTAAAATGCACATTTAAAGGCCCCGCCCCCTTCACCTGCCCCTACCCAGAGGCCCGGGTTCCTTCCAACTGCCGTCGCCTCCGCCCCCTGGTCTTGCCCAAGGTTTCGGGGAGGCTTCTTTCCGGTCTGTACCCCAGGGGCTGGCACTTAATGCGAATGCCTGTGGACTGCTGCCCCAGCTGCCTCCTACCCCATCAGCTTATCCTCTCTCCGTGTCTCTCTCTCCTTCCCCTCCCTCCAATCTCTCCCTCTCATCCTCATTCGTTCTCTCTCCTTCCACTCTCATACGCACACAAACACACACGACGTATATACTTTATACGTTTATACGCTTCAGTTTATACTCAGAGTTGCTAAACGTCGGAAACTAGACTGGAACACAGATTTTCTGCCCACCCTTCTCCACTCCCCTGACACTGAGTTTGTCGCCCCCCCCTCCTCCTTCCTTCCTTTCCTCCCGCCATAGAAACCGAAGTCCTTCCGCGGGGTGAGAGAGAGTTAGTGTCGTCCCTCCCTAACTCCTGGTATGACGCCTGGCAAAGAACACAACGTACCGCTGCCCCGCGGCTAAAGCATTTTTGTAGCGAACCACGAAACACGTGGGAACAAAAAGGAGCTGAAAACACCACACCCCATCGGCTAACTAGACAATCTGCTCTTCGAATTGTAGATAGGGGTACGGGCAGATCGCTACACCCAGGCATCCCGCTAAAGTAGGCGGGTCACCTTAGGGACAACCTGTACCCGCTCAAAAATTCTTCTCACATGCGTAGTGAGGATTCGGGCGTCACCCCGAATCGTTATTTTCCTTACTCATAAGTTTAAGGCATAACCAGATACGTAGCATAAGCGAGGCTGGGAGGTGTCCCCAGACCTATTACACTTAGGGTGAGTCCGGGAGCAGCTGATAACACTAAGCATGAACTGTACCGCTTACAAGTTAGCTCGATGAGCTTCCGTTACGTATTTTGAAGTTTTTATGAAGGGGAGAAAGAAGATCCTTTAACATTTCATTCTCTGTATGTAAATCGAAAGTCGGCATTGCAAGGGTTCATGGGATACGTAGCCCTCCAGCCTCGCGCGCTCCGCCCCCTCCCCGCTCCGGCATTGGCCGGATCGGAACGAGCCGCGGTGTCGCGAGATCTGGTGCGTTGGCGGAAGGACCGGGAGCTGGGCACCGGAAGTAGTTGCGTCCCTTCTCCGGCACCGATGGGCGGGGGAGCGCCGAGTGCGTGAGCGGCGCCTGTTCTCGTTTTCCGCGGCGCAAGATGGCGGACCTGTCCCTGGACGAGCTCATCCGGAAGCGCGGGGTGACGGTGAAGGGCCGGTGAGTGAGCCTCTCTCCTCGGCGCCGCCTCGGAGCTGGGGCCCGGGACCCGGGGCCCGGAGCCTATGGAGGCGCTGGCTGGGGGTCGGGTGGCCGGGCGCATCCCCGGGTTCCGGGCCCTCTGGTCCGCCCGGGGCAGGCCCTCCCTCCTTCCAGGGCCCGCCCTCTCTCGCCAGCGCAGACGCTCATTGGTCGGGGCGCCGCGGCCGCGCGCGCTCTTCGTCTGCCCATAGGCTGCGGGCGACGCCGCTCATTCCTGGGCCCCAGGGAGGGCGGGGCGGCGGGGCGGCGGGGCGCGAGCGTCCTCGGGGAAGGGTGCCGAGCCCGGGAAGGAGGCGGGCCCGCGTCTGGGCTAGGGCAGGGTGGCCGTAGCGCTCGCAACCTTCTGTGGCGGGGAGGGGTGCAGTAGCGCTCACGGCCCCCCGTTTCTGCAGAGTGGAGGGGTGCAGTAGCGCTCACGGCCCCCCATTTCTGGGAAGTGGAGGGGCGCAGTAGCGCTCACGGCCCCCCGTTTCTGGAGAGTGGAGGGGTGCAGTAGCGCTCACGGCCCCCCATTTCTGGGAAGTGGAGGGGTGCAGTAGCGCTCACGGCCCCCCATTTCTGGAGAGTGGAGGGGTGCAGTAGCGCTCACGGCCCCCCGTTTCTGGAGAGTGGAGGGGTGCAGTAGCGCTCACGGCCCCCCGTTTCTGGAGAGTGGAGGGGTGCAGTAGCGCTCACGGCCCCCCGTTTCTGCAGAGTGGAGGGGTGCAGTAGTGCTCACGGCCCCCCGTTTCTGCAGAGTGGAGGGGTGCAGTAGCGCTCACGGCCCCCGTTTCTGGGGAGTGGAGGGGTGCAGTAGTGCTCACGGCCCCCCGTTTCTGGGGAGTGCAGGGGTGCAGTAGTGCTCACGGCCCCCCGTTTCTGGAGAGTGGAGGGGTGCGGTAGCGCTCACGCCCCCCGTTTCTGGAGAGTGGAGGGGTGCAGTAGTGCTCACGGCCCCCCGTTTCTGGAGAGTGGAGGGGTGCGGTAGCGCTCACGCCCCCCGTTTCTGGAGAGTGGAGGGGTGCAGTAGTGCTCACGGCCCCCCGTTTCTGGGGAGTGGAGGGGTGCGGTAGTGCTCTCGTTTCTAGAGCATTTGGAGATTGCAGTAATGACTGAAAATGAGAAAATCAAAATGATTGCATTCTTAATTGATTCTATTTTTGTAATTGTCTGTAGTTTTATTCCATATTTTGTATAACTTCCCCAGTTCTTTCTTTGTGTCTGAGTTGTTCTAGTGTCAAAAGTTCGGCCTTCCTCTCCGAGCTAGGTTCTCCCATAAATCACCCTGAGTCAAAGAACTATTTTATCTCTACACATCTCAGTATTTAGTCATGTCTTTGGAGGTGCCATTTGGGTTTTTTTTGGCAGAAATCCTGGAGTGGGTTGCCATTTTCTTCTCCAGTTCATTTCCTCATTCATGAGGAACCTGAGGGAAACAAGATGAAGTGACTTGCCCAGGGTCACACAGCTGGTAAGTGTCTGAGGCCAAATTTGAACTCAGGAAGACTCATCTTCCTGACTCCAGGCCTGGCTCTTGTGCATGGTGGCACCCCCCAGCACCCTACACATCTTGCTTCCCAGTCACAATTTGGGAGGCTTGTTAACTTGTCAACTGTTAACCTGCAGGATGCAGGTGGGCTCCATAAGCCAGTCAGCATTGCTTAAGGACCAGGGTTTGTGCCAGTCCTGTCGTTTTCCCATGTATAATGCTGCCTTCTAGCTTTTCTCCCTAAAAGGGAGGCTTGTGGAGGAGCTAAAGACCCCTTTGTTGGTAGTTGCTAGCCTTATCAATAACTTGACCTTGCTCAGAACATTCACTCCCTCCCAGCAGACTTTTGAGCATGGGCCTGCATAACCCTGGGCTACTCACCCCCTGCTCTCTGGGCAAGAGAGACACCCTGTTATTCACAGCTCATACATTGACCTAGTTTCAGAATGTCATATTTTCTACGTTTTATTTCCTTTTTATTTATTTTGTTAAATGTTTCCCAGTCCCATTTTGGTCTGGTTCCTACCTCACTGAGAAGTGTTGTGGGCCTGTGTGCTTGATGGCAGCTCTCTGTACCCACTGCCTGCACTGGTTAGAGGAAGGGTCTTTATCTAGGAGTTGCGCAGGTCAGTGAAATCCTGGGTCCCTGCCCCTTGGAAGTCACAGGTTGAGACCGTTTTATAGATGAGGCTCTGAGTGATGGTGACTGTCCAGGGTCCTGTGCCCCTTTCAGGTTGAGGCATGGTTTGAACCAGTTCTTCCTAGAGAGTTTTGAGGGTGACAGGAATAACTGACTTTCGCCCTCCCCATTTCTAAAGGACTTCACTGCCTGTTCTAGTACAAACTCCTTTTCTGTTGAGAAAATCAAGTTGATTCTGATTCTATTTTGTAATTGATTAAAGTCTGTACCACCACCAACCTTTTGTGAAGCTGCCTAGTCACCTTCCCTTGTCTTCATGTTCACTTAGGAAATTCACAGGCTCAGAAGTTCTGTCCTCCACTCTAAATTGTTTTCAGGTTCAGTTTCCCAATTAAGGGCAGCCTGGTGGCTCAATGGATAGAACACTGGGCCTAGAGTCAGAAAGACCTGAGTTCCAAACTGGTCTCAGACACCAGTGGTGTGACCCTGGGCAAGTCACTTAACCTTTCTGCCTTAATGCACTGGAGAAGGAAATGGCAAACCATTCCAGTATTTTTGCGAAGAAAACCCCACAGACAGTAGGGGCCATGGAGTCATGAAAGGTCAGACATGACTGAACAATAACAAATTGAGTACTAAAACACTTTAGTTAAAAGAAGCTTAAGACTTCAGTTACCCTGGGGGCAAAGCCAGAATGGCTCAGTAGAAGGATGAACCTGCTCTAGCTCTCCCCATAGCCCATAAAATACCTGTAAAATGACTAAACAAATTCTAGAGCAGCAGAAGCCACAGAATGACGGTGAAACAGATTTCCAGCTCAAGACAGCCTGGAAGGCCAACAGGAAAGGTCTATTGCACCAGGCTCAAAGCAGATCTCAGCCCAGTACAGGTTGCACAGCAAGGATGGGACTGGAGCAGGCTTCAGGGCATGGAATCATGAGTAGCAGCTGCAGTTCCCAGATTTCTTAACTCACAAACACCAAAGACAACTCCAAAGGTCAGTAAGGAAGCTCTTTCACCTGGGTGAGAGGGGAGTGCTATCAGGCCCCAGCCCCTGAAGTGTACATTTTTGGAACCCTTAGCCTAACAACCCTGTGGGAATTGACCAGCTGATCTGGGTCTCAGTCCTGAGTGGCTGTCCTGGGATGGAGCTGGTGGTGGCTGTGGAGAAGGAATCCGACTTGCAGTTCCAGGGCAGAGAAGAGTGCTTGTGGTTGCTCACAGACCAGAGTGCAGGCCAGGAAAAGAGTAAATTCCTCTCTCTTTATTGTGCCATCTTGGAGGAACTGAGAACTTACAGGTCCCTAGAGATATCTCAGAAACAGGTGCACAAAACCTCTGAAGCCTAGGGTAGTATACCCTCCACTTGACAAAGGACTCAAAAGTCAAGTAACTGGCTAGGAAAATGCCCCAAAAGGGGAAAAAAATAAGACTACAGAAGGTGACGTTCTTGGTGAAAAGGTATTTTTCTTCTGTCCTTTTGGATGAGAAAGAGAAAAGCATACCATCAGAGGATAGCAAGGTCAAGGCCTGTACATCCAAAGCCTCCAAAAAAAAAATAATGCAATGGTCTAAGGCCATGGAAGAGCTCAAAAAGAATTTTGAAAATCAAGAGAAATAGAGGAAAAATTGGGAAGAGAAATGAGAACAATGCAAGAAAATCATGAAAAACAAATCAACAGCTTGCTAAAGGAGACCCAAAAAAATGCTGAAGAAAATTTAAAATTAGACTAATCCAAATGACAAAAGAGGTCCAAAAAGTCAATGAGGAGAAGACTGCTTTAAAAAGCAGAATTGGCCAAATGGAAAGCAAGGTTCAAAAAAGCTCACTGAAGAAAATAGTTCTTTAAAAATTAGAATGAAGAAGATGGAAGCTAATGACTTTATGAGAACCCAAGAAATTATCAAATAAAACCAAAGAATGAAAAAATAAAAGAAATAATCTCATTGGAAAAACAACTGACCTGGAAAATAGATCCAGGACAGATAATTTAAAAAAATTATTGGTCTACCTGAAAGCCATGATCAAAAAAAGAGCCTAGACATCATCTTTCAAGAAATTATCAGGGAAAACTTTCCTGATGTTCTAGAACCAGAGGGTAAAATAGAAATAATCCACCAATCACCTCCTGAAAGAGATCCCAAAAGGAAAACTAGGAATATTGTAACCAAATTCCAGAGTTTCTAGGTCAAGGAGAAAATATTACAAGCAGCCAGAAAGAAACAATTCAAGTATTGTGGAAATACAATCAAGGTAACACAGGATTTAGCAGTTTCTACACTAAGGTTCAGAGGGCTTGGAATATGATATTCCAGAGGTCAAAGAAGATAGGATTAAAGCCAAGAATCACCCACCCAGCACAACTGAGTATAATACTTCAGGGGAAGAAAAGGAATTTCAATGAAATAGAGGACTTCCAAGCATTCTTGTTGAAAAAGACCAGAGTTGAATAGAAAATATGACTTTCAAATACAAGACTCAAGAGAAACATGAAAAGGTAAACAGGAAAGAGAAGTCTTAAGGAACTCATTAAAGCTGAGCTGTTTACATTCCTACATGGAAATAGGTTATTTGTAACTCATGAGAACTTTTTCACCATTAGGGTGGTTAGAGGGAATGATATATATATATATATATATATATATATATATATATATATATATATGTAGGTGTGTATGGGTATGTATGTATGTGTATATATGTGTATGTTGTATATATATATATACATGGACAGGGGGCACAGGGTGAGCTGAATATGATGGGAGAATACCTAAAACATTAAATTTATTCGAGTAGAATGTACTAGGAGTAAGAAAGGGAGAGGTAGAAGGTAGCAAATCATCTCACATTAAAGAGGTAAATAGAGGGGAAGAGCGGGGAGATGAAAAGAAGTGAGCCTTGCTCTCATGGGATTTGCCTTAAGGAGGAAATAAAACACACTCCATTGGATACCCGGCAGGGGGGAAGGGGATAGGAGAGGGAAGATAATAGAAGCGACAGCAAATTGGGGAAAGGGGTAATCAGAAGCAAACACTATTGTGGGAGGATAGATCAAGGGAGAGAATGGAATAAATTAAAGGCAGGATAGAATAGAGGAAATGTGGTTAGTCTTTCACAACATAATTATTATGGAAGTATCTTGCATGGCTACACATGTGTGAACTATATTGAATTGCTTGTTTTCTCTGTGAGAATGGGTGGGGAAGGAGGGAGAGAATATGGAACTCAAAACTTTAATAATGAGTGCTAAAAATTGTTTTAGCATGCAACTGGAAAATAAGATATACAGGCCATGGAGTATAGAAATCTATTTTGCCCTACAGGAAAATAGAGAAAAGGGGGATAACAGAAGGAAGAGACAGACTGGAGGAAGTGGGGATGAGGTGCATGCTTTCTTGGGGTGGGGAGAGATGGGGAGAAAATTTTAAATTCAAATTCTTGTGGAACTGAATATCAAGAACTGAAAAATAAATTATATATTTAAAAAAATAAAAATTTAAGCCTTTAAAAAAAGTTCATTTTCCCTACAAATCACTTTTAATGGAAGGAAACCTGTTTTCTATGCACTGCTGTCCATCCTTGCAGGCGATGGCCACGTACTGTGTCTTAGGTTCAGCATTCTTGCTTCCCTGGGTGTCGGTGACCCCAAGGAAGTTTGTTACCTTTGTTCCACTGTCCAGAGTATGGACTCTTAGCACTAGACTTTCCCTGACCGCCAGGTGGAAGGAGGGCTTGTACCAGCAAGCCTTGGAGTTTTCCTCATTTTTGAAGGCTCCTCTTGTCTACAAAGAGAGGTTTTGTAGCTCAACGAGGAGCCGACAGACCTTGTTCATTGGTAATTGCTATAGCCTTACCAGTAAATGGTAGTGCCCAGAGCTTTGTATCTCAGTCTACCTTATTTTCATTCGGGACACTGTTACTTCGCTCTCTGCAGGGCTGACATCTCCTTGGCTTTGCAATAGTGATAACTCCTGTGGCTCTGATGAGGTTTAGATGTGCTGGGGACCCCAAAATACCAATATGCCAGGTCTTGCTCAAATGAATTCAACTCAAGCCTTCTTAAAGCTAAAGAAAACAAAGTTTATTAGATTCGCCACGTTGGGTTTGCTCTTAAGGAGCCTAAGCATTTGTAACACTTGTATTGCAAAGCGGGTCAGATAGAATCTCAACTAGACAAGAGTCTGTGCTGGGTTCCACCTGAGTGCCTTCATGGAGGCAAGATGGAACTTAAATACAGAAATGACTGTAGGGTAGTCCGGTAGTCTAGGGTGATGGGAGGAAGGTCTTGAGAAGTGCAAGGAGGGGGTGACTGGTCAAGTGTTGGAAACAACTGGAGGCAATCAGGAAATAGCAGAAAATGGAGGGCCTGGACCAGAAGCAGGTTTCTCTGGGTAGTCTGGGGTCCCAGTGATCATCTCCATAGATCAAACCGAGGGAGGATCCTGATGGGAGTGGCTGGTAATAGGATCAAAGGGAGGAATATCAAAAGAATGCTAAAATCGAAGTTGGGGAGGTCTGGGCTGGGAGAAATGGAAGGGGAATCCAAGGAGCTGCCCCCCACCAGAGGCCAGACTTTCCCAGGGGCCCTTCAGACTAATGGGACAAAAGCCCTCCTGATCCCAGGGGAAAAGATCTTGGCTTGGGCCTGTACCCCATCAGCTCCTCACGGCACCCTCGGAAGCACCTTGGAAGGATCAAAGACAACTGTAGTGGCAGTGCCCATTTCTACCCCTCTGACTTCCCTTGGCCCCCACACTTGCCCCTGGGGGCCACAATCAGGTCCATACTCTGAGGTCTAGAGAGCTACAGTTTACAAAGTGGTTAAGAATGTCAGGATTATTATCCTGAGAAAAACTGACTGACTAGTTAAGATCTGGCTTGAGGGCCAGGAAGATTTGGTTTCTAATCTCACCTCTGACCTCTGCCCCCGGGAATAATCTTGGAAGTCTCAGTGCCCCAGGAATCTTCCTCCTCCTCTTCTACTTTCCTCTCTCTTCCCCCTCCTCCCTCCTCCCTCCTCTGCTCTACCCTTCTCCCCCAGCTGCTGAGCATCTGTAAAAGGGCCTTTTCTGCTGAGCCTCACCCTGCCTTTGTCCTTTGGATCTTCCCCATATCTTGCAGGCAGGACATTTATCTCTCTAATGCCATCCCCCAGCAATGGGGCCACACTGCCCCATCACCATTTTGCCTGTGGAGGCTTTTAGTCTCTATAGGGTGGAGTTACTTGCACAAGGTCACCAGGACAAGTTTCCTGACTTCAGTCTGGCCCAGTCCAAAGTTCTCTTCCCTTCCGCCTTTATCTTTGACTTAACTAGCCCAATCTGCCCACCCCAGACTCAGTTTATTCACTTGTAAAATGAGGGTGATTATAATTGGCATTTCTTTTGAGCTTTGACACTTTTCTATCTCCAGTGATAGCAAGGTTCCATCTTAGTTACCACTTAGTTTAGTGCCTTCTTTGCACGTAGTAGGTATGTTAAATTGGATTGAACTTCTGACTAAGAGAGGAGGGGGAGCCTGGCTTCTGGAGGAGGTCCAGGGTTGGTTGGCTCTCTGGGTGTGGGTGGTAAGGGGCAGGCTTTCATGTGATTGAGAACCCCAGTGCTCTGTGTTACAAAGGTAACTTTTTAGAAGTGATGGCTCAGCCGGGTTTAGCACTGTCAGCCCAGTTTAAAAAATGATTTGACAAAAAGTTCTCCCCTTCTCAGGGGTCAGGAAAAGCTCTCCTCTTTACATCCTTGCCCAGATCTCTCCCTGCCAAGAATTGACTTCTAAGAGTGTCTTGAAGGAACAAATGGAAATCTGGAATGAAGATATGGAGCCATGGTCTTCTTCCCTTGGGCTGTCCCAGGACCTGGGAGCCCCTTGTTATGTGGCTGGCAAACCCCCACTTCCCTCTCCCCTTACCTGGATTCTGATGCTGTCCTTGCTCCCTCTCTTCCTTTGGTCTCAGCTTTCATTGGGCTCTTGCAGCCTGTCTTTCTCCTCCCCTTCCCCTTTCCATCCTCTGACCCTCATGGAAGGGGGCTCTTTCCAGAAGATGCTGTGTCCTGGGGGTTTTCTCCATGCTGGGTTGTTTCTTTTCTAGTGATCAAAGAAGGGTCCACAGTCTCCTCACCCTTCATCACACTCTACTTTCCACATCCTTGGGCCACAAGGTCTATGCCTGACCTTCTGTCACACCCAGGGCCTTCTCCTAGATGGACACCTCCAGGAACTCTCCTGGTGCCCCAGGGTCCCCCTCTTCTTGTCTCTTCCTCATGTGGGCCCACTTGTCTGCCCTTCATTACCTTTCTTGGTAATTTTCAGTATCTGTCTTTTAGCCTCTGTCAGGTGGCTGACCAATATGCAGAGCACCTACCCTACCACTCAGTCATCTGTCAGCTCCAGCCTTTAATTAATTATGACCTGCTCTCAGAGCACTACATGCCACCTTCAGGGAGGGTCATCATCCTCTCTGATCAGCCTGAAGCTTGTTTGGCTCACCCCTTTAGACCTCCATTTCTCCATAATTCTCCTTCATCTGTGATAGCAAAGTAGGATCTTTTGCTGTTTTTGTTTTAGTGTAATCTAGTGCCTCTGATTGAATCTTGCCTTTTATCAATCACGAGTCTTTACTAGGAGAGTAAAGTACAGAAACAAGAGTTTCTTTAACTAGAAACTAGTGTATGTATTTTTATTGTTAATTATTTTAATATGATTAAAGATCTTTCCCACCCACTGATGGGCTTGCCTTTTGTGATTGAAGCTTGTTTTGTAGAAGGGTCCCAAGTACCTTTTGCTCTCTCCTTTGACGCATTGGGTCTTGTAATGCCCTCTGGCTCTAAAAACGGTGTAAATACTCTGAGTTGAGGTTTTACTTTGGGGCTTAATTTTTAGTAAGAAGGTTTGAGTGCCAGATGAGGACTCTGGAAAGCCACTTTAAGGAGCCCCCCAGCTTTGAGAACCCAGATGTTGTGCTTTCCTCTCTGGTAATGATGGTCAGACAGTTGGAGTCCAGTTGTCGAATTCAAGCAGAGGAAGCCATGTTTGTTGATCTTTTGATTTCTCTGTATTTTCTTTGAAATTCAGGGTGCTGATTCCCCTGAATTAGGTGAATGATATATGTGCTTGGTTAAAGTGATTGTTAACCCCTCTAAAGTTGCCTTTCCTTTTATGAATGCAGATCTAAGAACCTGTGATAGCAAGTTCCCCTGTGTATGTTGGGGTGCTCACTAATACACTGTCTGACCACATTTTCAGTCTCCTCATCTCTGCAGCCTCTTCCCCACAGTCGCCCCTTAGGTGTGGTCTGGGGCTTTCTTCTCTTGCTTTCCCTTGAGCATGTCCTCGGCTTCCCCATATGTACACAGGCAGCCCAAAGGGCTTTCGGCCCCACCTGCAGTGCTATCATCCCCTCAGACAGCACTGCTCCTCTCCTCCAGCGTGGCCTCCTCCCACGTTTCTTTTCTCCCCACCGTCCCTTCCCCCACAAAATAATGGAAATGGAACCATACCACCTTCCTAGCATATCGGCCTGCCTCTGGATTCTTAGCTCTCTTCTGGGACTAGGGTCCCTCACCTTTGCCTTGAAACATTCCCTGTTCCCTCCCCCCTTTACTCCTTGAGTCACCTCATATTATTTGTGTCTGTTTTGTACCCTCCCCTCCCCCCAGTATAAGCTTCTGAGAGCAGACACAGTTGTCTCTTTATCCTCCGTGATTAGCCGCTTCTCAGCACACTGGGGGCACTTAATATATATTTATTGCATTGCATCCAGTATTTGCTGAATTGAATCCGTATTTTTCCATACAAGCTGCATCAGAATGTGTGTATGGGCCTCCTGAGTTTGGTGTTGGTGATAATGGTGGAGTGGAGCAGCCCAGACCCCAGGACAGTGAGCAGGGTGTTCTAAAGACCTCTGAGGTATCTGTGAGATCAAGGTGGTTTTCTGCTGGGCGTGGAGGAGTTCCAGGCCCAGAGTGTGCTGGCCTATAGCCAAGGTTGGATCAGAGTTAGGACACTTCTCCTGCCATCGCTGCTGGGGGCCCTCAGTGAGAGCCCAGGTGGGCTGCTGCAGCACTGGGAGGGGGCCTCTGGGATAATCCCTGATGAGCCAGCTGGAGTGGAGCATGTAGATGGGATTGCTTCCTGTCATCAGGAAAAGTGCCCAGAAATGAGAAGGCTTTGGGATGAAAGGAGAGAGGCCGGCGATTGCCCTGCATCATCCCTGGGCACTCTCGGGAGAGGTCATGGGGGAGGTGGGGTGCTAGCCAGCAGCCCCGGGCTTGTGAGGGAAGGAGCCTGTTCTTCCAGAAACCTTGGCCTGTCTTGCCTGACTGCTCACTGAATGCCCTTGGGCCTTAGGTGCCTCTGGGTGCTGGGAATCCATGCTTGGGGCTTTGCATGGGCTTACCTCCCTTGGCGCTCACAGCCACCTGTGAGGTTTGTGCTGTTACACTTTACAGAGGAGGAGGCACAAAGAAAGTGTGAGGTGAGATTCGAACCTGTGTCTCCCTGAACTGGAGCCCAGCACTCTCTCCACTTTGCCCCATGTGCCTGCTATCTCACAACCGAATGGATGGGTTTTTGGTGGTCCCTGTGTGCCCTGCTATTTCATGGGGAGCCTTAGCTTTGAGTGCTTTTTTGGAGGCACCCCAACCCGGCCGGTGGGAAGAAGACAGTGGGTCATCCTTTTCCTCTCCTCTAGAATCTCCCATGGCTCTCTGTGATTGCCGCCAAGTTCACACCCTTGTGTCTGGCATTCAGGCTGGCATCCTCGTTGGCAGTCCATCAGTAAACATTTATTAGGTGCCTGTGTGCGAGGTGCAACAAGCAAGGCATTGACCTGTCTTGCATAACAGGAAGGAGGCCAGCACTCTCTTGCTTCTCCAATATTCAACAAATCAACCCACTCTTGTCAGAAATGAAACTTTGATGCTATTAAAAATCACCTTGGTGGTTAGCACAGGTCAGCTTCCCGGGCTTTGGGCTGCGGAAAGCGCCTGGCCCAGCTGTATCCCATCCTGCCAACCTCCAGAGGCCTGGCCTACTGATTGGGCCCTGGTCTCTCCCTCCTCAGCCTGACCTTGGATGGGAGCCACCACTTGCCTGCCAGGAACCCCGCAGGCCACATGCTGGCTCTGCTTTCCTCTAGTTTTAGTTATTTTCTTGACTTTCCCAGCACATTTTAGCCTGGTTCTGGCCGACTGGGGAATGCTGTCTGTTGAACACCTAAGGTAGTACCACCCACTTTACAGGTGAGGAAGCTGAGGGTGGGATTGAAGGCTGCAGGAGCTGGCCTTGGCTGTTCCCTTGACATGTGACACTGGGCAGGTCACTACACCTCCGCTTGCCTCAGTTATCTCAGCTCTGAAATGGGGGTAATAACAGTCCCTGTCTTCCAGGGCTCTTGTGAGGATCAAAAGATCCTAATTGTAAAGGGCTTAGCCCACTGCCTGGCACAGAGTAGGCGCTCTGTGACTACGCTGCCCTCTGAAAGCCTGGCAGGACCACGAATATGGGGTCAGGGGAAGACTTTTAGCTTAGTCAGATTTTTTATTTGTAAGTTGAGGTTTTTCGTGGGGAGGGGCAGTGGGGCTCCTAGGATCATAGATTTAGAGTCAGGGGACCCTTGAGGGAGTGTGGTCTGGGTGCCCTTGTTTTTAAAAAAAAATTTATTTTTAATTTTCAACATTCACTTTTATAAGATTTTTAAATTCCAGATTTTTCTTTCTCCCTCCCCCCTTCCCAACCTGATATAGGTTATACATGCACAGTCACATTACAATGTTCCCATATTAGTAATGTTGTGAAAGAAGACTGAGAACAAAGGAAAAACCCAAATCAGGTGGAAGTAGTCTGCTTTCTCTGTCTGTGGCCAGCATTGTCCAGCGTGAATCCTTTCGAGTTGTCTTAGAAGATCCAGTGTCTGACAAAGCAGTCAACACACACTGTGGCTCTTAACGTATCCAGTGTTCTGGTTCTGTTCCCCTCACTCAGCATCAGTTCATGCAAGTCTCTTCAGGCTTTTCTGAAGCCCACTCAGGCACCCTTACTTTTATCTGGGGCTCAGATTGGTTCAAGGAATGTTCCAGAGTTGCATGAGTCGAGGCTGGATGTGGGTCCTTTAAAGGCCCCACTGGGGCTGTCACACTGAGAGCTCCCAGTCATCAAGGCTGTACTGGTCATACTGGTGAATCCAACTACATGGCCCTCTAACCCCAAGGGAGCATTTGCCAAGCACCTCCTGGGTGCAGAGAGAGTGTGCAGACAGACTGCAGTGTGGCACTGCTCCCCCAGTTCCACCCTCTAGGAGCCGTGCGGGGCTTTGAGCAGCCTGTGGGCTGCTGGGTCCCTCTGGACTCTTCCCTCTCCCCGCCAGAGCCCGTCAGTCATTTGCCTCTCTTCACCCACATGCCAGAGGGTGGCTCTGACCCTGCCAGCCCCTACTCAATAAACAGCAGAGGATCCTGCAGAGCGCCTCTTGGCAGCTGCTTAGCTACTTCCTTCCTTCAGTGTCTCCTCAACCCTCTGCTGTCCTGGCCTGTTTCCATGCTGGACCCTCTGTCTTGAGGGGCATCCCATCCTCAGTGTGGCCTCTTCCTTCAGGACTCTCCAGCTCTACCTTGGCTGGGTGGGCCTCCTTCCCAAATCTTCCCCTCGTGTCTCCTTTCTTTGTTTTCAGGTGAACATTAGACTGTAACCTCTTGGAGCGTGGGGATGTTTCACATGGTCTTTGTGGTTGATCTGGGTGCTGGACAGGAGAGGAGGGGAAAGTCCAGTACCCTTGGAGGGGCCTCGGAACATGGAATGCCAGGGCTAGGAGCAGGGGCATGCTGAGAGATGTTTGCAGGCTGGATCTCTGAAAGAAAAAATATATCACACTGAGTTTAACCTGCATTATTAACATTTCTCCATCCTTTCGTAAGTCTAGACAGCCCTGATCTGCAGACAGAAGTTCATTCTAAAAGCAATTTTAGCCCCACCAGGACCTCACTTAGCACTGAAAAAGGCCTTAGTCACCAGGCCAGCTCCGTCCTTATACAGAGAAGTAAACCAAGCATTTGGGGGTCACAGAAAAGTGGGCCCAGGCCTGTCACTGCTAGAGCAGAGTCCTTGGCAGTCTGGGAATGCAAGGGACTTTTCTCAGAATGTTTTTCAGTGCATGGGATTATAAAGGAAATCCCTTATTTTGAAATGGTTATAAAATATGATTTTTAAAGTTCCTGGACAGGAAGCCAGAGGTGGTGTAATCCCTTGTGTCCCACCACCAGTCTTTTGTACTATTTCATGAGAGATGCTTCATTTTGTCCAGAGGTGTGAGCCGATCCTTTGAAGAACAGGTTTTCCACATGTGTTATTTAAAGTGAGTCAGTTTTCACACAGCTTTTCCAGAACCCATCGCCCCAAATAAAGTCCCTCTTCATTGGCCAGTGTTTATCCATTACCTTGCAGAGGAATGCTGAGCTCATGAGGATGACTATGTAGCCATTAGGAACCTTACAGGGACAGGTGCTTCTGCATAGAAACTTGTATGTTTGTACAAAAGGGCAGCCAGGGGATGCCACAGTGCACAGAGCCACACCTGCCTGCTCCCAGTCCAGGAGAGTCAAGGTCAAGGTGTTGAGGTGGCCACTGGGCACAGTGTAGGTGTGGATCTACCCCTGTGGGCGAGGCCTTTGCTGAGAGTCGTGTGTGTGACATTACCGAATTGGGCGCACATCTTCTTTTTCCTGCCCTAATGCTGCTAGGTCTGTATCCTCCAGAGAGTGGAGAAAGGGGAAGCAGACACGTGTACACAATTCTTTGTAGCGGCTCTTTTTGTGATAGCAAAGAATTGAAGACTGAGGGGATGCCCAACCTTTGAGAAATGGCAGACCAAGCTGTGGCACATGGCTATGACAATACCGTGCCGTAAGGAATGATGTGGCGGTGGTCTCCGAGAAACCTGGGAAGACTTTGATGAACTGGCACAGGGGTGAGGTAAGGGGGAGCTGCAGTAGAGGAAGCAATGTGTCTGACGTGGGGAATTCTCTTTCTAGATTGAATGCTAGGCCAGGGATTGGAGGCATCCGGTCTCGCATTGGGCTTCCACAGACGCTCCTTAGTCGGCCAGCACCAACTCTGGGTTTCCAACAGACATTCGATGCTAGGCAAAAGATTGGCCTCACAGATGCCAGGCAGAAGTTGGGAGTCAAAGATGCCCGGGAGAAACTTGTGCAGAAAGATGCTCGCTTTCGGATCAAGGGGAAAGTGCAGGATGCCCGGGAGATGCTAAACTCTCGAAAACAGATTGTAGCACCAGAGAAGGGGACCAAAGTGGCTGATGCCCGGGAGAAGATCAGCTTGAAACGGAGCTCGCCTGCATCCTTGCTGAGGCCAGCCTCTGGCACGCTGCCTCCCACCATGAAGATCACCAAAACCATCCAGGTAGGGGGGGCCAACGGGTGGGGCCCTGCAGGGTTGTGATGGCCATGGGACTTTGGAATCTAGTGAGGGAAAGGAGAAGTGCCCTCACCTTTCTGGCCAGCAGACGCTGCCCCCTGCTCACGGGAAACAAGCTGAGGGCTTCAAGAACAAAACAGTCAGGTTGACTCCATAGTCAGAGGCATCCAGAGACGTAGCCAGTCAATTATCGAACCTTTCCAAAATAGACCTAGTGTAAGCCTTTACCCCCAGAGATCATGTCCTGCCTTGGGAAAGGGCAAGCAGAACCTGCCTGTGGTGCCCCCGACACCGTGTGGAGCCCCATGATTGGGGGGGGATGCTGTGGTTCTTTAGTGACATTCCAGTCTTTAGTTTAGGGGAATCTTGACAGGCTGGCTCCAGGGTACCCCCAGTGCAGGGGATGCTACTAGAACAGGAAGGTTCCATGGCCTGCAGGTTACATCTGTTGGATAAAAAGAAAGAAGCACCTTGGGAGCCAAGTAACCCTTCCTTCCTCCCTCCTTCTCCTATTTTAATAGTGACCAAGTATGATCATTATAATTATACAGAGCTCAGTAAAAAAAAAAAAACAAACTTCCCCCTGAAGTCCTCGGGTTATTATGAATTCAGCCCTTTTTAGACTGGAAAGAATCAGCAATTCTATGGTCTATTGTCTGTGCCACAGGCTACACAGGCTATATGGGCTGGACTTCTCTGACCCTCAGACCCTTCCTCTGTCAGGCATGGGGCTGACCTCTGCTTTTCCTCTGAGTAAGACCAGTTGGCTTAGAACGTACGTTTATGCCTTACTTACAAATGGTGGGGCTTCTTGGGGTCTATGCTAGTTTCTTCTTGAAATGGATTTCTCTGCCTCCTAAGCCTCCCCTGAAGGGGAGAGGGCAGATGGTTACTGCATGGGCCTTGGGCCTGTGGGTGGCAGATTCCCACTTTCTAGGAGGGAGGGTCACAGTCAGAGAGAGCTCGGAGGACTCCAGAGCAGGGGGCTCTGACTAGAGGGCCAAGAACAGATCTAAATTCCTCAAGCTGCTGCGGGGAGGTGGGTGAGAGTGCCTTGAGGATGGCACCAGATGGTACCAGCTGTGTGAAACCTTGATTCTAATGCTCCATCTCAGCTCACAAACATGGGCCATGGGCCTGGGTTTTAGTGTAGTCCATCTCCAGGGGAAGGGAACAGTCAGTGAGAGATACCCTGGCCAGGAGTTAGGTGACTGGCTGACCTCCCTGTGGTTCTCGATTCCACAGCAGAAGGCCGCCCTCCCAGCTCTTCCCCATCCAGCTGGAATGAGAATCAACGTGGTGAACAACCATCAACAGAAACAGGTGGGCATGCCCGGGTTAGTTAGGGGCCTCTAGTGGTATAGAAGGGTTGGACTCTCTGCCCAATGACTGAGAGGTTGGGGAATGGGCACAGCACTCCCTGAAGGTAGGACCCAGGTAGGGTAGTGCAGAATCTGGGTGGTCAGCGGGCCCATTTAGGAAGCACTTACATTGGGGGTGCAAAGGAAGGGGAGAACCAGTCCCTGGGGTTGGGGGCCAACCTGTCTTGTCTGGTGGCCCCAAGTGAGGTAGCAGGAGGGCCTGTTTGGAGGCCCTGCCATTGGAACAGCTGCTCATGGAGAGAGTCTGGGGTCAGTATTTTTGCCCCTCCTGCCTCAGCTCCCCCTTACGCTCTCAGCAAGGGATGCAGGGAAGTGAGTGAGGTTTGAGAAGTGCTGGCTGGCACACAAAACTGTTGGGTACCTGCTGTATACAGAAAAGACTGGGTGCTGAGATTGAGGAGAGTGGTGATAGGCTTCTCCCAGAACGTGAGGCTTGAGAGAGAATAGGCTGAGAGGCTGAAAATGCCTGGATCCGGGTGCTAGGATTTGAGGAACATGCAGACCCCAGGGTACCTGGGGCCAGTACCTTGAGTGGGGTATGAAGTGGCAGGAGCCAGGCAGGACTTTGAATGTCAAGCAGTGTCTGTGTTTGCGCCAGGAAGCCAGAAGGAGTCACTGGGGTTTATTGAAAAGGGGGGTGATGTGATCTGATCTGGGCTTTGGGAAAATCACCTTAGTGGCTGCATTGGAGTGGGGAGACCTGAGAAGGCAGACCCACCTGTAACTATTGCCATGGTCCAGGTATGAGGTGACCAGGGCCTGCCCCAAGGTGGGACAGTCTCAGGAGGACGACAAGCCTTCTCACCATGTTCGTCTGTCAACCTAGAGAAGGCTGGGGTCCTGCCCCAGATGGGGGCTTGAGGGAGCCCTATGTGGGTAGAGGGGCACAGCACACAGGGTAGAGGTGTGAGGAGTGGGAGGGACAGGAAGGCCTCAAATGCCAGGCACAGGTGAGAGAGAGAGAGAGAGGAGCAGCAGGTTTCCAGACTGGCTCGGTTCCCAGACATCACTGTGTGACTGTGACTGAGCCCCTAAGCCTTGGCTTCCTTACTTATAAAATGGGGGTAGAAAATTTGTACAACCTAATGGATGGCCTGCTGAGATGCAGAGTTCTGGCCTAAGAGTAGGAGGACCTTCAAATCCTGTGTGGGACCCTCTGTGATCCTCACTTGTGGAAAATGGGGATAAGGATAAATGTGCCTTCAGCGCTTGGCTGGCTTATTATTAGCATGAGGTTCGAGTCATTTCTTTAAGGCCTCTGGATACCAGTGCTGTGCGTGGTGCTGCTAGAGGGACTGAGGCACAGACCTCGTAGTCTCTGCCCTCAAGAAGCCGGCCTTGGGGAGAGGGAGCAGCCTGCCCCAGGAGGTGGCAAAATGCAGAGGACCTTGTGGAAGGCCAAGAAGCAAGAGCAGCTGGCACTGCTTTCTTGTCTGAGTGTGGTCATTTTGAGGGAAGTGCTCATTGTGTTCAGCCCCAGCATGCACTCAGTATTCAGTGTCATGGTTGTCGGGTGTCTCTGTGAGTGTGTGCGCGCTCCCTCCCCCGGCCTTGCCGCAGGCTGTCTGTCCCGTGGGGTGTGGGAAGCCTACCACGGCCCTGGCCAGCATCAGCCTCCAGTGTCTCGTCCTGCCCTCTGTCCCAGTGGGTGATTATTTGTGTTGTTCCCAGAGCCTGTATGATGTAGATGAGGATGATGAAGCTGCTTCACCCGTAGCCAGCAAACAGATGAAGGTCAGCGCTACTCCCAGCTTCCTGCAGCACGTGGTAAGGGCCCTGGGCAGGGGCTGCCCTTCATTGTCATTCCCCAGCCTGTAGCCTCCAGGGGATAGGAACTGAAATGTGGAAGCAGAGTATGGGATGGTGTGTGCATCTGCCTCAAGATCCTCAGTGCCCTGCTTGGGTTCATGTGCCCAACCCAGGACCCACTTTGTATCCTGGGCTGTTCCAGATGCCCCATCCTCCCGGCTGGGAGTTACGACTCTGGTTGCAAGTGTGTGCTCCAAAGCAAGATTCGTTTGGGAAGCAGGGTAGGGTGCCTTTGGAAGACTTGTAAGAACCTTACAGGTGTCCTGTGGTTTCCTGGCAAGTCCTGCACTGGAGCCCCAGGGCTTGAGCTTATGGGCACCTTTAGCGGGTCAGGGTCAGCTAAAGAAGACCTTCAGGGCTCTGTGTGAAAGGTAAAGGTAGCAGACCAGCAGGCTCCTGCCTTACCTTCCCTGTCTGGGCCCTGTATGTGACCTGGGACAGAACTCCCCAGTCAGGTCATTCCGCCACAAGGTAGTCTTTAATCCCATCACCTGACCAACCCTAGGCTAAGAAAGCCTCCTTGTGGTTGGAGCCTTGAGGGGCTTCCTGGGCAGGCAGCCTTTGTCCCCAGAGCAGGGAGTATTTGCAGAGTGTGTTGGGAAGGGGCAGAGGAAGGGTGCAGGACAGGGCGTCTCTGTCAGCCAGGCCTTGGTCCAGCCTCCCCTCCTCAAGATTGTACCTCCTCCAGTTTTAATAAGTAGAACTTTCAAAACCGCCTTCCTTTTTTCTTCCTCCATCTTGCCCAAGGGACCCTGGTCATGGCTACCACTTTCCCTGCAAGTGTTTCCCAACACAGCTTGTTTGAAGACGCTCGAACTTCCAGAGCCTGTTCTCCCGATGCCTGGCCTCATGATTAGGGATCAGGCTGAGATCAGCCTCTTCTGTGGTTCTGACCTTTGGCCCTGACCTGGGTGACCCCTCAGTGTGAACCTAATTAATCCCTTTGCCCATGCCTGCCAAGGGACCTTTCAGGATAGCTGTTAACCTTTTGCTCCCAAGGCCCACGGTCTCCAGCCCCCTTCCACACGATGCCCTTCAGCAGAGAGAAAGGAGGTAATTCTTGTCCAGCAGTAGTCAGTGGGCATTTAGGATTAGGTTCTTGGCCCCAGTGTTTCCTGAGATGAAAAGGCCTTAGAATTCAGCTTTCCATGGCTGAAATAGTGTCGAGACTCACAAAATCCAGAAGCAATGTATTTTCTCCCTCTAAAATCCAGGGGTGCCAGGTTGTGTGAGTCTGGCATGGTGACAGCTGCGTGGGCTCACCGTACCATCTTCTCTTTCCGTAGGCGGGGCTCAGCAGCTCCAAATTCTCCTTATCCAAGACCCTTCCTCTCACCAAAGTCGTCCAGAATGACACATATACAGCCCTTCCTGCCCCGCCTTCCCCTCTGCGGACAAAAGCCTTGACCAACATGTCCAGAACCCTGGTGAACAAGGACGAGCCCCCCAAAGAGATGCCCCCTGCCGAGGTGAGTGCCGGGAGGCAGCCTGGAAGGGTGCCGTCCACACCTCCAGGGCTCCAGGCCAGTGGCTTCCCCTGTGTCAAACAGGGCTCAGGACACTTGCCCCGCTCCCTCCCAGGGTTCTGTTGCCCAGTTAGCATCCTCCTGCCCCCCAGTCCCGACATGGAGAACAAGGGCTGTATGAGTGAGTGGCTAGGTGTGAGAGGAGGGCAAGATACGAAGGAAAAAGCAACTTTTACTGTTGCCCGCAGGCTGCTTCACCTTCCTCATCTAGGAGGATAGTATTGACCTCTTCTTTTTGTTAAGTTCTGTGACACCCCCAGATCTGGCTAGGAAGAGAGTCAGGGCCTACCCCCAGCCCCAGGCCTTCTGTTCGCTCCGATGGTTAAAATCACCAGGGAAAATAGAGGATCAAGTATATGTGCACTGGTCTTGTGGGGAAAGGACTTGGGATAGAGTTCTGACTTTGATATACCTCCTAGAGGCAAGCCATAAAATGAGACCCCCGGGAGCCCAAGATGCTTCTCTGTAAGATGGGCAGTTATTTTGGCCCTGTCTTCTTCTCTAAACTTTTGAGGGGGAAGTGTTTCCTAACTCTGAGACTGCTAGAGGATGTGGATTGTGACTGACCTCTGCCTCTGATCACTTATATTCTCCCCATGGGTTTGCTGTGTGCACACGCACCTGCTCCACCCTGCTATGATCCTGCTGTTGGTGTTGCAGCCCATCTTCAGTCCGCTGGAAGGTACCAAGATGACTGTGAACAACCTGCATCCTCGAGTCACCGAGGAGGATATTGTTGTGAGTACCCTTGTCTGCCAGAGCTGGAGGAGGGGCCTTGGGTGCAAAGCAAAAGGTGTTTCCTCTTCCACTACCAGGCTTACTCCCTCTGCCAGGAGCATCTCCATTTCTGTTGGTGGGGAGGGGTTTTTAAGCATCATTTTTAAAACAGAATGAATGGAGAGAGGATGCCAAGGGGGTTAGTCCTAAAAAGCCTGATTTTGCTCTTTCTCCCAAACAGACCAGCCAGGGCTCCTTCCTCTCTCTGGGCAGGGGCTCCATTCCTAGCATGCTCTCACCTGGCATCAGGGTGACCATCACCTTGGTACATGGCAATGGCATGGGAGGGTAGGAAGAATCATGCTGTTAACAGGCTGTTCTTGCTCAGTTTCCTTTAAACACTTATATGGAACCCCAGTGATTTTGCTGTATGTGTTAAATTCATTGTAGTCTGAGAAAAGCCAGGTCTGCAGAGTACAGATGCCCTCGGGCAACGAGTAAGGAGCTTGCATCAACCTGGATCTGAGGGGTGGCCTCAGCTCTTCTTTGTGTCTTTCCCAGGAGCTTTTCTGTGTATGTGGGGCTCTCAAGCGAGCCCGCCTGGTCCATCCTGGGGTGGCCGAGGTTGTGTTTGTGAAGAAAGAAGACGCCATCACTGCCTATAAGAAGTACAACAACAGATGTCTGGATGGTAAGCCTGAGCGTGAGAGAAGGTGTTGGGATGGCTCGACCCTTCCTCAGCTCCTGCTGCTGAGAGGTGGCTGTCCTTGTCTGGGAAGCCAAGTACTGGCCCAGAAGGAGATTGGGGTTGGTGGGCTTCCCCAGGCGCTTTTATTTTTCTGGTGGTCTGTATTTAATTTTTTTCAAATTACACCTCAAATTGATTTTTTACCTGTTTTTTCACAATTTTGAGTTCCAAATTCTCTCCCACCCTTCCCTGTTATTGAGAAGGCAAGCAAGTTTGATTAATACAAATATACATGTGTCATCATGCAGAACATATTTCCGCATTAGTTATGTTGTGAAAGAAAACACAAAACCCAAGAACAAAGAAAGTAAAAATGAGTCTTCAGTCTGCGTTCAGATCCCTCAGCCCTTTTCTCTGGAGGCAGAGAGCGTCTCTCTTCATGAGGCCTTCAGAGCTGTCTTGGATCTTGTGTTGCTGAGAAGAGCTGTTACTATGTACAGTCTTCTGGTTCTGCTCATATCACTTTGCATCAGTTTGTGTAATTCCAGATTTTTTCTGAGAGCATCCTGCTCTCATTTTTTATAGCACAAGAGTATTCCTTCACAATCACATACCACAACTTGTTAGCCATTTCCCAGTTGATGGGCATCCCCTTGATATCCAATTCTTTGCAGATGGTTTAAAAAAAAACAACTTACTGATACACTAAAAAAAGAAAATCAGTCACTTACCAACAAATGTTGGAATGTTTTTCTCCAGTGCCCCTCATCCTAAGAAGTGTGTCTGACATGTGCCTCATTGTGTACACTACCTGAGGAAAGAGATACATTTTACCATTTGGCCTCTGCAGGTGACGTTAGCTCATTGCATTTGATCCACTTTTCATCACTGTATTTTTGTAAAAGGAACTTAATCACCCCTATAGGTAGGCATTCAAATCCAGGGGAAGAGGAAAGTGCCTTCATCTGGAGGAGACACTTACTTCATCTGGGCCTCAGGATGGCTCACACACTCGTCACTTCCCAGAGGAGCCCAGCACAGAGCTCTGAACTGAGGAGGTCAAACGCCTCTTGGAGGAGGGCAGGGTGCCTAGGAGGGGGCCCCAGTCTTCTTCCATTAATCCCTGAGCCTGACTAAGAATGAAAGAGGGGAAGTTCTTCCGTTCAGCAAGCACTTAGTAAATACCTGCAGCATAGTGCCTAGCAGTGTTGAGGTGAGACACAGCCCTTACCTCATGGGTCTGACAAAAAGATAAATAGGAAGTCAGGGCCTTAGGGAGGCCCAGGAGGGAAGGTCATCGTGTCCTGGAGGAATCAGGTGACAAGTTTAATTTGGAGGAGATAGCTAGGAGCCTGGGGTGTGGAGGGAAGGTGGGCAGGGCCAGTACGGAGCAGAGTCTGTGTCAGGTTCTACAGGGTGAATGTGCTGAAGACTGAAAGAGGGAGACAGGGGTCCTTACTGGGCCCCCAGGAACACTGGGGCAGGTGGGGCAGTGGGGAGCCTCAAATGCTGATCACAGTGTACGGAAGATGGCTTTGAACATGATGTGAAAGAGAATGAGGAAAGAGAAGAGTCTGGGTGCCTGCAGGGTGTAGTGCTCCCTTTGGAGGGAAAGGACCTGGGTTCTATTTTGGACCCTGCTACTTTGTGACTTTGGGCCAGACCCTTTCCTTCAGACCCTGCTTCTTTATTTGTACTGTGAGGAAAATGCAGAACCAAATGTGAGCCGTTCCTGCACTTGTCACCTGATTGGCCATGGTTAGAACAGTGAGGAAGAGGGCGGAACCCCAGACCTGGTGGTGGTTCCCCATGGGTTTGATCAAAAGGTGTGGCTCTAGTGCAGGAATGAAGGGAAAAGGGGCCGGGATGAGCAGTTTGGAATATGGTGGGACCTCCAGACAGGTGTCCTGGTGATACTCGGAGCCCAGAAGGGCAGGCATGGGAGTTGTTTGCAGTGAGGTCATGGTTAAAGCCACTGGTTGAGATTGCCAAGGCAGGATCGCAGAGTAAGTGGAGCTGTGGGGCAGGCTTTTCCACCCCATCCTCCTCCCAGTAATCTAGAAAACACCAGAGGAGGTCCAAGACAAAGTCACTGTGAACCATTTTTCCAGCCCATGTTGGTATAGGGAGACAGACAGCCTCTGGACACTAGAACCAGGAGCATGGCTGAGCAGAGCACCTAGTGCCCAGGAAGAGGCTGCACCTCACAGGGCAGAGTGAGGATGGCACCTGCGCTAAAGAGTATCACAGGCACTAGACTGCGTACCGTACTGCAAGAGAAGCAAGTTCAGAAGGTGGTTCTGGCTCCCATTCTAGCTTCGAGCCCAGGTGACAAGCTGCAGAGGAATAACCTGGGCAGGAATCCCAAATCAAGGGGGAGCCTGCAGTTAGTGTCCCCCTGAATCCACAGGGCTTCCCAGCTGCCTCTTGGGCAGAGTCCAGCAGCATCTGCTCAGGCTCTGGGAGCACTGAGAGTTCACAGGTCCTTCGCCTGAGCTGTCCCTTAGATCCTGGAATAACAGCACTTAGTACCCTAAGAAAGCAGCAGCAGGACCAGCTAGACCTTCACCCAAGTCTCTGGGCTGGGAGAACGTACAAATAAAAGAATCCCACCCTAATGAGTAGGATTGATAATAATTACCATCATTAATAACATGACAGAGAATCTCAAGACACAAACCCAGAAGGAGAAAATGACTCCATGACATCTACAAGCAAAGCCCTGAGAAAAACACATTCTGGGCACAAACTCAACCAGAAATTTGGAAGAGACAAAGTAAGTGTTTTAAATTAAAGTTTTAAAATGTTCTTATAAATGAAAGAGATAGAGTAAGAAAGAGAATTATGGAAGCAAGAACTGGAAAGGTAATTAACACTGTGGCACCTTGTCCAAACAGACTGAAAATTAGAATGGACTAAACAAAAGCCAATGACAGCACAAGGCAATAAGAAATATTAAAATAAAGTCAAGAGACTGAAAACGAGAAAAATACAAGACATCTCAAAGTAAGAACTGACTGGGAAAACACTGAGGAGAACAAGAGTCACTGGATTAATCTCACCATGACCAAAAAAATAAAATCCAGATGTCCTCCTCTTTTAAGAAATCTGAAACCTGCCTAGAGAACAACCAGGGGACAAAGAGGAAGTGGGAAGAATCAGCCAGCCCATCATCTCCTGAAAACTCCCTGGAACTTCATAGCTGGAATACTGAGCTCCCAGGTTGAAGGAATTGCTGCCAAGAGCCAGAAAGAATTCCAGTAGGGAGCTGGAGTCAGGATCCCAGGTGATTCTACAGCCACCACGAGGAGGCAGCAGAGAGCTTGGAAGGCAAAGGCCGTGGGACTTGTTTGTAGCCCCGCAAAACTAGGGAAATGTCCCCCCACAGGGGTAGTCGTGGACCTTTAAGGACAACTTGGGCCTCCAAGCATTCCCATTGTGAAGGAACAGTCCCAAAGGAATCAGCAGGGATAAGTGATGTTCTAGTATGGGAAGGTATGAAGATAGCCTGTCGTCATTACCCGATTGTTGCCAGGACTCATCACTGAACCAGGAGGCCTGAACTGGTTCTGTTATGTCCTGATCTGGACAGGATTGGGGAAGGTCAGGAGAACTGTACCATAAGCAGATGTCTGTGCAAATGAGGAGGGAGAGGGGAGGAATGAAGAGCTGATTGTCATGTGGACTTGGCAAAGGTGGGAAGAATGAAAACACACACGCACACACACAGAGCTGTAGAAATACACTGCAGCCAGGGAAAGTGGGGGAGAAGAAAGAAAGGAGGAAGAATTAGAGGGAGGGGAGATGAAGGAAATAAACCTAAGCAAAACAACTTTAAGGATGTACAAAAATACTTACAACCCCTTGGAGGCGTCAAAGAATTGGAAACTGAGGGGAGGCCCATCCATGGGGGAATGACTGGTCTTGGAGGAACTTGAGAAGATTTAACCTGAACCCATGCAAAGTGAGGTGAGCAGAACCATAAGGGTCCACCCTATGCACTGTGGTAAAGACTTAGGAGCCCTTCTGAGGCTCCTGGTCATACCAGCTGGCCACCTCCTGATGGAGAAGTAAAGTGCCCGAGTACAGGAGGCAGTGTTGGATGTAGCCTGTGTGCTTGACTATATGTGTTTGTAATGTTTTTTTTTTCCCTTTTGTTCTCATGGGTGAGGGGAAAGAAGGTATGTTTTTGTTGACTGAAAAAAATACCTACTTTTAAAAAATGATATTGCCAACATGGCAAGAATATAGCAGAGAATATAACTTAAGCGTCAGGCTCCAGATTCCCATCGGAGCCTCACCTTCCTCATTTGGGAAATGGGCAGCTAATCCTTAGACTGCCTTCTTTTTGTGGGGAGACTTGGACTTTTTCTGTTCCCCACCCCAACTGAAACTGAGCCTGGTCTATTCTGTGGGTCAGAAGCAGCTGACTTCTCCAGTTGCGTTGGTGACCCGCCTGACCCAGCCTCCGCAGAGGTGCCAACGTTGTCTTCTGTCTGGTTTTCAGGGCAGCCAATGAAATGCAACCTCCACATGAACGGCAGCGTTATCACATCGGACCAGCCCATCCTGCTGTAAGTGTCCAGGGAGGGGCAGCATGGGTATGGCCTCCTGTTCCATGCTTGGCTGAGGATTCAGTCCAGTAGGGACCCCAAATGAAACTGAAAACTGGCTGCTTTTGCCCCTTCCCACAGTTCAGCTGAGAGTGGAGTCAGGCTCTTGAAGGGAGATCCCACTTGACAGAGTGTAAGGACCCTTGGAAGTGAATTCAGGTTCTGGCTTGGCCATTGTACTGCCCAGTGTGCCCCAGGACAAGTCCCTTCACTCCTTTGAGACTCGGAAGTGCTGTATATAGGGCTGTTGTGGGGCAGTGATTTGTAAGGTCATGACACACAATTAGTTTCATTCCTCCCTTGCTGATGGTTGAATCTCCAGTCACAGTGTTTGAGTCACTTTGAAAGAGGCCTTCCTAAGAGGGGCCTCTGGGTGTTCACTGATGCACTGGACAGGGACTGAGCCAAAGGCTTCCAGAGTTCTGCCATGGCAGTAGGTCAGGGTCGGTCAGTGAGTGGTACATTAGGCTTTGCATTAATGCCCTTACTTGAAAGCCTTTATTTTAAATGACATTTCTACATGAGCAGCTGCGTGGTGCAGTGGATGGGGCACCAGGCCTAGAACCAGGAAAACTTGAGTTCGCATCTGGCCTCAGACACTGCCTGGCTGTGTGACTTCACCCTGTTTCCCTCAGTTTCCTTATCTGTCAGAGGAGCTGGAGAAGGACTTGGCAAACCACTCCAGTATGTTTGCCAAGGAAACCCCAAATGGGGTCATGACTGCATGACCAACAAAAGCTGTCTGTGAAGTACTTTGCATTACCCCTTGGATCTTCACAGTTGTGCTGGGAGGTGGAAACAAAGCTTATTGCGACCTTTATTTTACAGCTGAGGAAACTGAGACTCAGCTTAAGGGACTGGCCCACCCCACTCACAGACAAGAGTTAGCCAGTGTCCTGGTTTAAAGCTCAGGACTGTCTCCATTCTGCCACCTTTGATAAATCTTTTCAGGAATCATCCCAAGGAGGGGCCTGGTTACAGTTCCCATTGGTGTCAGCCTGTGGTCATTTTTCTGTCCCCTGCCCTGCAGAAGCAGCCCCAAGAGGCCACCCTCTTAGGCCCTTGTTGTTCCTGCCAGGAACAGCCTCTGGCTACTTGAGCCCCTCAACTGAGAATCTCAGCCCTGGAAGGGCCCTCAGAGAGCTTTCTTGCATGCAACCCAGTCAGAGCTGTGGCTCTGGCTTTGCCTCTCTTCCTGTGTACTCCAGTGCAAGGCGGGCAGACTCCTCACTGTTAGATCTGGCCCAGCCTGTTCTTCAGTCTCTGTTTCTCCTTCTTCCTTTGAGTCTTTGACCACAGAGAGCCAGGCTGAAGAGGCAGAGGCCTAGTGTGCCTCCTAGCTGGGACTGCTGCCCTGTCTCGGGCCCTCTGGTTCTCCTTCCCTACCTAGTCAGAGTCAGAGCTTCAGAGTGGGACATTGGATAAGTGAATCCCCCGCCATGAAATGGGGACCTTTTTAGTGGAATTTTCCAGTGACCTGAAGTACAGGGGCAGCTTTTGCTGTTTTGGGGTCACATCTTTAACTTGGTATCTGTGAGCTCCGTGTCTTTGCCCTCCTGAAATGCCCTGATCCTTTCTCTGGAACCCTTTCGCCTCCTTAGGGGTGACAATTTCCCACTCTTGCTAACCAGGATCCATTAGTCATGGAGCTGTAATGCCATCTGTCCTGCAGAAGCCTCCCCCTAGCTCAGCCCAATCCACAGAACCAGGGCCAGCTGTTCAGCCAGGGTCAGACTGGGGACCAGAAGGTTGGTGTTTGAGTCCATGAGCAAGTCCTCTCATCCCTCAGGGATGGGACCCGAGAGTATGGTGGGCAGATAGCCCTCCTGGCTGACCAGGGCCGGCCTCTTCCTCTGTCCCCTCTAGGCGGCTCAGTGACAGCCCATCAGTGAAGAAGGAGGGTGAGCCACGACGGTTGAGTTCTGGTGCCTCATCTCACCCACCTGCGGAAGTGGACCCTGACACCATCCTGAAAGCTCTCTTCAAGTCTTCGGGGGCCTCAGTCTCGGTGCAGCCCACGGAATTTAAGATTAAACTTTGAAAAGGGAAACTGGGCCTCCGGAAGGCTGGCTGGCCGCCTGCCCTGGCGCTCTCTCAAACACAGGCCTGTGGTGGCCTTGGGCTGTGGCCTGCAGGCCACCACATAGGCAGAGTCCACGGGAGCCCACGCCTTTCTCATGGGACCGCGCTGGCACTGACTGGCTATGGGTGGCGTTTTCTTTCTGCATTCACGCCCTTCCCTGTACCATAGTGTTTTCTTTAGGGTGTGTTTTCCCTTTTTTCCTCTATTCTCTTCCTCTTAGTTGGGGTTTTCACTTTGTTTTTGTCAAGTCTCTCCCCCTTTCTTATCTCCAAGTCAGAGGATGCCCTGGGATCCGACCCTTGCTCTTGGCTCTCCAAGAGCCCCCACCCTGTAGGGATGAGCCAGGCAGATGGAGAAGAGGCTTCTTCTCCACGCCTCAGGCTTGCCCCCTTCCTACTCTGGGAAAGAGGTCACCTGGGGCTCCTGCTGCTATTGGGAGCCACAGATTGTGGGTGGGGCTGGAAGGAGCCCCATCCCATTCCCACCTCCCTGTGGCTCAGATGATCTAGAGCTCAGCCTTAGTGCTGGGAGGGCCCTGCCTTGGAGTGTAGGGGCTTACTGCGGGCCTATCTTATGAACCAGATGTGGCCCTACCATCTCCCTTTCCAGCCTCTACAGAAGCCACACATGCTGGACCTTCAAGCTAGAGTTGGGTCATCTGTGGCCTGGGCCCAAGCCTGAGAATGTGGCTTGAGGAATGGGATGTCCTATTGGCCACTGGCCTTCCATGTGCCCCTCTAGCCCACTGTGCTAAGAGCTCCATTTCCTTGGCCTTGAGGAATAGGGTTGTCAAGGGGAGATTGAGAATGCTTGCGAGGTGAAGCTGCCTAAGGTGGGCCTTCCAAGAAGAGCCCCAGCACCTTGAAGCCAGCCAGGCATCTGAGGGAAGACACACCCCCCAGAGGGGCCCAGGAAAAGGAGGTGGCCACAGACTCATTTTTCTCTCTGTAGCTTTCAAATTCCCTTAGGGAAAATTTGAAAAGGGACCTCATCGGTTGACTCAGCGTAGCAGGGGTCTGTGTCACCCCTGGCCAACGTCTTTCCTCGGGTGTGACAGCAGCAGTGTTCCTCTTTCCCTTTCCAAATCGAAGGACCTGCTTCCCAGGAAGGGACTGGGGTTTCATTTGAATTGGGAAGCCTGGGACGGAGGAAAGTGGGCAGCCTCAGTCTCGTCTCCGTCCCTATCCCCTTACCCCCCTTTTGGTCACCATCTGTGTCTCATTTTGTTTGGAGGGAGAGGGAGGGGCATTGAGTCAGAAAAGGCTATGTATTCACCTGTTTCTGAATAAACGTTTGTTATAGCTAGAGTGGCCCCAGGTGCTTGTCTGAAGGCCCCTGGCTGCCCCTTCAGAGCCCGGGCCAGGAGTGAAGCCCCCTCCCCCCAGTCTCAGTTTCCTCTGTCAAATGAGGGGGTTGGGACAGCTGTAGGTCTGGGAAGTCGTGGAAGCAGAGGTGTGCCAGGAAAGTGTGGTTCCTACACGGAACTCTGCACATCTGAGAACCTGGCCACAAGGCCACCCAGACTTTTATCTGGTCCTTGGGACTGTCCATCTGCAGACATCTATCTGCTCGTTAGTCCTGGGAGCGTGTTGGAAATGAGCTGCCAGCTCCTCCAAGGGGGCCGGATGGGACAGCTCCTCTGGGGGTGATGGGGCAGCCGGCATGTCTCTGTCCCTTCCTGAAGAGACATTTCCAGAACAGGTGGAGCCTTGGCACGTGGGAGGTGCCCTGGAAATGCTAGCAGCCACTGTGGCTAACCCTGGCCCTGACCTCATTCTTCTAAAATCTCCGGAATCTGTTTCAAATCTCATTCACCAAGGGCTTGTGGTATCCTGTCCTCTCCGAGCACTGAGCTTACATCCCCCAAACGGCTGCCTACCGGCGGCCCGAGGGCTGCCAAGGGGGCGTCTTGCCTTAGGTGGGGGTGTAGCCCAGATCTGAAGGGAGCCTACGAGAGCATGGTGACAAGCGAGGAGCGGGGGACGGGAGTAGGTCCGGAGGCGGCCCCGGGGTCCTGAGGGTGGGGGCATGGAGGTGATAGGGAGCCTCGCAGGCCCAGCTGCTGTTCAGAAGACGCGCCCAAGGGGAGGCTGGGCGCCGGGAGGGGCAGCCTGGGAAGAGGCTTCCGTGGAGTCCCGGGGCTGGGGGCCCGCCTTCTCGACCCCTCCACTTGTGGTCACCCCTAGCTCTCGGGGCCTGCGTCCCCTCCCCGGTACTCGTGGGAGCCACTCGAGGTCAGGGGCTGGCCTTCACCTGTGTCCCCGGCGCTTAGCACACAGTAGGTGCTTATCGACTGGATGGACTGAGTTGGAGGTACCTGCGCAAGGTGCGGCCGGGGAAGTCCGGCGGGTGGGTGGCGACCGAGCGCGGTCAGGGCTGGAACCCCGCCCCACCAGCACGGCTCTTTCCCAGAGTGTATTTATTCGTTCCTGCTTTCAAACGAGCCCCGAGGGCGGCAGGCTGCGCGCACACATTCGTACGAAGCCTGCTTCCACACAGTCCTGACGTAAGAGGGCTGCGGACCCGCGCGGGGCACGAGGAAGAGAGCGCACGGCCTCGCAGGGTCGTTGCCGGCCAGGACCGCGCTCACGCGCTCGCGGGTCGCCGCGCCCTCAAGCAGAGCTCGCCCCAGACCAGTGCTCTGCGCTCACGTGGCTGGGGCGGGAAATCGGCGCCTGCGTCTTTAAGAGCTCCCCGGCCCGCGGAGCCACGTGACTGCTCCGGGAGCTGCAGCACCGCCTCCCGCTCCTTGCGTCACTTCCGAGGCGCCGTCCCGCCCACTTTTGCCTCGCCCATTTTCGCCGGCCGACGATGAACTACCGCTCCCAGCAGCTCCCGCGCTCTCTCCCATCATGGCGGCGGACGAGAAAACGCGTGTGAAGGAAAAGACACCGGAGGTGGCTCCGAGTCCGCCCGGGTACCGAGGTGAGGCCTGAGCGGGGGTCCGGGCCGCGCCCCCTCCCTTCTCGCACCGCAGCCCTGCCCCGAGAGAAGGCGCTTCGGGGAGGGGGAGGGGCAGGAGGGCATGTCAGGCATGAGGGACGGTGCCGGGCAAAGGCTTGGAGACGAGAGGTGCCGCTGCCTGCGTGTATGTGTGTCTGGTGGGGGGTTTCGCGGAGGAGGGGGGACTTCGCGGAGGAGGCGGGACTTGAACCGGGCTCTGAAGGCAACCTGGGGGGAGAAGGAAGGCGACCCACGTTCCTGCCCCTCCTTAGTGCGCGCTTCTCGCGTGAGAAGGAATGGAAGGCGCGGGGCTGGGCTGGGGCAAAGGCGAGGAGGTGGGAGCGGGGCTGATGGGCCGGTGCTCCCCGTCAGCCATCCCCATCAAGTTCCGCCGGGAGCAGGCGTCTTGTCACCTCCTCTACGTGCGAGAGCACCGGGTTCGAGGGGGCGCCGGGTCCAGCTGGCCCCCGGAGCGCACGCTCTTTGTCCTCAACGTGCCCCCGTACTGCTCCGAGGTGGGTGAGCCCCCGGGGGTCGGGGCTCGGGAGGCCTGTGCGCCCTGGGAGGCACCCGGGCCGCCCTCGCGCTGACCCGGTCCCTCCCCTCGCACCCACGTGGGCAGGCCTGCCTGGCCCGGCTCTTCTCCGCCTGCGGCCCCGTCCAGTCCGCACGCCTGCAGGACAAGCCAGCCCTGGCCGAGGCCCCGGGGGCCGCCGAGGACGCTCGGTCCGCCTTTTTCCGCCCCAGGCCTGTTCCGGTGAGTGTCCTGGGGGCGGCGGGACCTTCCCGGTGGGGGCCTCCCCTGGCACAGCTCGGAGCCCCCGTGGTGGCCCCCGCACCCCCAGGCTTGGCGAGGAAGCGGGAGCTGGGCATGGGCTGGCAGACAGCCCTTTCTCTGTTCCGCTTTCAGTAGGAAGATGCTTTTTTGGGGGGTGGGGGGCATTAATTTCGGACTGAAGGGCAAACCCCAGGACAGCCGGGCCTGGGGTCTCCCAGCAGGGGAAGAGATTGCAGCCGGAGGACACCGGCTCCGAGCTCAGGCTGCCACCCTTTTCTTCAACACCAAGAGGCGGCTCGGAGCCAAGGCGTGGGGCAGAGGCTGCTGCTTCCGCGCGCCGTCCCTCCCTCAGCCCCAAGAGCAGCCGTTTGGGTGCCTGCAGCCTGAGGCCCAGCTGGGGTCTCCGGGCATGTCCTCACCCGACTCTGTCCCCCAGGGGTTCCAGGTGGCTTACGTGGTGTTCAGGAGGCCGACGTCAGTGCCCAAGGCTGTGGCTTTGCAGGGACCCCTGATCATCTCCACGGACAGTCACCCGGTGAAAACTGGCATCGAGAGTCAGTGTGCTAGGGGCAGTGGGAGCGGGGTCGGGGGTGGAGGCCTCGCGTCATGGGGCCTGCCCCTCACTGTTACCTGTTTACCAGAGTGGATAGCGGACTATGCAGACTCTCTGGCTGACCCGGAGGCCCTTAAGCTGGAGGTGGACAAGTTCATGGAGGATTACGACAAGAAGACAGCCGAGGTAGGGCTGTAGCAGCACCCGTTCCCACTGAGGCAGGGGTGGGGGGCTTTTCTGGGCATGACTGGGGGCACAGTCCAAGAGACAGCTCCAGGCTTGGGTTAGTGGCCTGAGGCTCCCCCAAGAGGCCCAGCCCACCACCACACAGGGAAACCATTCCTGGGGGCACAGAGGACTGCTGGCACTCCACGGAACCTTCAGGGACCTCACAGCAGCAGATTTCCACCCCTGGCTCAATGACTAGGGGATGGGGTCTGCAAAGAGGAAAGATCCTAGGATGACATCAGTGAGGATGGGAACTCATATCCCAGCACTTCCCTAGCCCTGGGAGATAGAACAAAGCTCTACGGGCTCAGCCTGGTTGACCCTGGGTCCCAGACAGCGTTTGAGGTTTGACCTTTCTCCTGCAGGAAGATGCCAAGGCAGAAGCGGAGGAGGGGGTCCCGGATGAGGAAGGCTGGGTGAAGGTGACCCGCAGAGGCCGGCGGCCCGGCCTGCCCCGCTCTGAGGCTGCCAGCCTGCGTGTCCTGGAGAAGGAAAAGCGCAAGAAGGCCCGCAAGGAGCTGCTCAATTTCTATGCATGGCAGCATCGCGAGACCAAGATGGAGCGTGAGTTGAGGACCCTGCCCAGCTACCCTAGAGGCGTCTGCAGTGGGGCGAGTCCCCAAAAGGCTCACTCACTGCCTGCGATCGTTAGTAGAGGATGCCCTGGGGGGCCTGGCAGATCTGGGGCGGGGGCTTCACTCTTCTGCTGAGCGGGACCCTCCCTCCTCCCTCCTTTCCTGGGAGTTTAGGGAGAAAAGGGTGGACAGGGCATCTCTGGGCTCCGATCACCTCCATGAAGAGCACCTTGGTTAGTTCTGGGCCCCTCTGCCCAGGAGGAGCTCCACCCTCTGCAGGGTTGCCCCACCCCTCCCCCTCTCTCTCTCCACCCCAGACCTGGCCCAGCTGCGGAAGAAGTTTCAGGAGGACAAGCAGAGGATCGCCCTGCTGCGGGCGCAGCGCAAGTTCCGCCCGTACTGAGTTGGGCTGGGGCACCAGGCCCCCTGTAGAGGGGGACCCGGGGCCATGGTCCGTGTTTGGGCTGCAGGGACGAGGAAGGAAGCCGGCCAGTCCAGAAGAGGAGAGAGCAGAGCTCCTAGCACGTGACTTGGGACCGCAGCTTTCTGGGGGTGCTCTGACTTTTGGGGGGCACCCTGTCTCCACAAAGCTGCAGCCATTCTCCGGCAGATGTAAATAAAGGACAGACAGCCCTTCTGCCCAGTTGCCTGTGTGGTCTATCCACATGGGTTTGGGGGTGTGGCAAGGCCTGCCTCTTAGAGACCCCTCCCCTGAGATTCCTGCCACCTCCCAAGCCCCCATCCCCACACAGGCCCCAGACAGTGCAAGGAGTAAGACTTTATTTGTCCAGCACCCCGGAGTGGTCCCAGAAGGGCTTGGCCCTTGCCCCTCTGCCATCGTCACCGCCCACACCTCCTCTACCGTGCCTGTCCCTGCTGTTGCTGCTGGGGAAGGGGAGGGAGGTGGCAATGCTGGTAGCTGGGGTGAGCCCATATGAAGGGGTGGGGGGCTACAAGTGGGTCTGGAGGTCCAGTTTGCTTTCCAAGAAGTTGCCAATGATTCCAGCCAAGCGCTCGGGCTCCTGCATGTGCACGTAGTGGTTGCCTGGGATCTCCACATGCTGACAGCGCTGGAGTGGAGACCGGGAGTGATTCACCATCCATTGGGAGAGGGCAACCTCCCTGCCCCGCCCAATGCCCCAGGTCATCTCACCTCCTTGAGAGTTGACTTTAAAACTTGGAGCACGATGGCCATCGACTCTTTGATTTCTTCCTCTTTGACTGGTCTATAGTAACTGTACCCTTGCGTGGCCCTAGAAGGAGAGAGATGCTGGTCCCCTTGGGGGAGGAGGGGCCCCAGGCAGTGCTGAAAGGCTGGGTCTCCAGGTCTACTAGTGCAGGAGCCTTTGTGTCCCTGGGATGTTGGGGCCACCCACCTCTGGGCTGAGGGACTGGGTCATGTGGGATTCAATCTTTGACCTTGGCTCATTTGGGGCAGAGGAGACTTCCCCACCGGGGCTCTGGACCGAGTCCAAGAAAGGTGTATTGGGGCGCTCCCAGGGCCCAAGGCTGTTCTTGGACTGGGGGGAAAGGGGAGATGCCAGGCCTGGAGGGGGGAGAGGGTGCTGATCGTACTTACCTCACCATAAGGATCCTGGCCTGGATTTTCTTGCAAAAATAGACCAGCTGGTCCTTGCTAACGACCTCAAAGAGATTCTCTGGCTAGGGAAGAGAGCACATGGAGGTGAGTGCAGCCCCCCCCCCCGTGTGCCCCGAGGGAGCTGGGATGATTGGCTCTCCCAATAGAAAGTAGCATCTGTACTGAATGTTGGGGTTTGCTGAGCACTTCCTGGGACCTCCCAACAGTGGGGGGAGGCAAGATTGACCCTCTTTTACAGTTGGGGTAATTGAGGCAGGTAGAGGTTTCCTGGTGCCCAGAAGCATGCACTTCTAGTTAAAAGTGCTTGAGACAGGATTCAAGCCCAGGTCTTTGTGATTCCAGCCTTCTACCTCCTGGGCTTCTCAGCCCGTATCCCAGGAGGGCTTGCTGTCTTCTCAGGACACTTGTTCGGAGTTTGGAGTGTCCCTTTGTGATCTAAGCCCTTCTAGGAGGCTGGAGTCCTGGGTCTGAATCCTGATGGCCCCTCCCTGGAGATATAACCAAGGCTGGGGTTCAGTATCCCCTAGGAAATGTAGGAGACAACGAAGGCAGCTGATACCAGAGACCTGAGTTCAAACTCAGCCTCAAATGTACTTCCCTACTTGCCACATGGCCCCTGTTTGCCTCAGTCGCCTCATCCATAAAACGGGGAGCGTAATAGTGCCCAGGACCAATAAGATGGTTCAGACAGGTGCCCTGCAGAGTGCTGCGGTCCACGATCACTAGGGCCAGGGAGCCCAGATTCATTAAGCTCTGGTATCAGACTAGGGGAGGGGCGGGGTCGTGATGGCTTTTCCCAGCAATACTCCCCACAGCCACAAGATGGGGCTGTTATGTGCGTGGGCAGGGGGCTCAGATATGGCCCCTTCTGGGCCCTGCTTTCAGGGGCAGTCCCTTCATCCCTTTGTAAACTAGGTCAGAGAGCGCATTACATTTAGAATCAGGATCGTATCAGAGGCGAAGCCTGGGGGAGACTGTTGTCTCAGGGAGTGGCTGCTGGAGCTGGGGTTCGCCCCTGGCTCTCCCCTCCTGTGGCTCTTCCCCCACCTCCGTGCCCAAGCCTTCTCTATAGCTCATCTGTCCTTCACAGACTCCTGCCTAGTGCTGGAAAGGTACCCGGCCCCCTGACCTTGGGAGAGTGCACAAACACCCCCTTGAGGGTAGATTGAAGCCCCTCTCCCTACATTTCCACTGACTGTCCCAGGCCTCCCAGCATGTGGTGGTAGTGGATTGTGAGCCTTGGTCCTAAGGCCCTTAACGGATGGACCTGGAACAGAACCGTTCACTTATTAGGTACAAAAGGGAGATTAATGCTGTGACCCAATTCTCAGGGTGGATAAGGAGAAATCAGCATGGAGTGGAAGTCTCTGCCCATCTTCCAGCCTTCCTGGGCTTCGCTCATTGTCATCACTCTTCTGCCCTAGAACAGTCCGTGGCTCCCTGTGTCCATGCTTCTGTGCCTGGCATTGAAGGCTCTGTGATCTAAGAAGTGGCCAGCCTTATCTTGACATGTGCCGGTTAAATTAGATGAGCCACTCTGGTGGCTGCCAGTTCATAGGGAAGGGGCCTCAGGGAATGAGATGGCCAGGTCAGGAGCAGAACAAGGGGCTGCCATCGAAACTGATGATGTAGCCACACTTCTTCCATTGCTTCTAGATTCTAGGGGAAAAGTTCCTCCCCTGCCTGCCAGCCAAGGTTTCTTCTTACATCTGTCTCTGCCTTCAGACTCAAAGGCTCCCTTGAATGATGCCAGCATCACAGACTTGATGCCTTGGACTCTGGCACTGTTCTGCTGGGAGTCTGAGCCTATGAGGGTGTGGCCATAGCTGGTGTCAGCAAATTGGATGAGGGAGTGGGTGGGAAAGGGATTTAGACGCTGAGAAGGCCAGAGTGCTAGGAGCAGAGGTCTGGGATATCCCTTTTCATAGATGGGGAAACTGAGGCCCAGCGATGGGGGGGTGTCCTGCCTTCCGTGTGATCTTTCCCCCACAATAGGAAGGGATCTATTAGAAAGGGGGGCTGAGAAAATTAAAGTTATGCTTTCCCTGGGGAAGATAAAAGGAGGTCTCTGCCACCCTGGGGCCCCCTGAAAGTGCCTGAAAGCTGCTGGTCCTGCCCCTGACCCTCAGACACTCCTTCTATCCAGAGTAGTTCCTGGAGTAAGGAAACTCATCCACTCCTGGGGTGCCCATTGGGAGGACACTACTGTGGCTTGGCCTTCTCAACTCAGGCCTCTGGACCCCAGCGTCAGAAACAGACCTGCCTTTAGTACAGTGTTGGCCCCAGGCCTTTCCATCTGCACTGCTGCTGGGCCCTCCCCTCTTAGGATGACCAAAAGGATGGAGGTCCAGGGAGGAAGCTGACGCCTTCCTCTCAAGGAGCTCATAATCCAGTGGGGGAGATGATGTGGGGAAGGGGGTTCAGCTGGGAAGCAGGCGCTCTCTGTATGCCCAGGCTTGACCGGTCCGGGGCAGCTGAGGGGCACAACGGAGACAGCATGAGCCCTGGGTCAGGAGGACCTGAGTTCAAATGTGATCCCAGTGATTATTAGCTGGTGGCCAGTCCAGATTCGCCAGTTTCAGGTTCTGGAATCTCTCTCAAGATCGGCTCAGTGTCTTGCCAACCTAGAAGACCCTTGGGCATTTGGCCTCACCATATTTCTCCTTTTCATCTACCTTGGCCCTGCAAACCTCTGATGGCCTTCCCTAATCACCCACAAATACAGACTGAGCTCCCCCTTCTCCAGCTTCCTGGAATTCTCAGTACCACACAGTTCAGCTCTGAATTCAAGCATAGAGGTAATCAAGGTTAAGTGACTTGCCCAGGGTCACACAGCTAGTAAGCCTCTGAGGCCAGATTTGAACTCAGGTCCCCCTGACTCCAGGGCTCATCCTCTATCCATCTATATGCCCCTAATTGAAGCATTTATTAAGCACCTGCTGTGTGCCAGCTAGGCACTGGGGACACAGACCTGACCTTGAGGTGCTGACAATGCATGGGGGCAGTCACTAGTCCCCACGTAGAAATAGGGCAGTGGCTTCCCCATGGCTGCCAGAGCAGTCGCCCCAACAAGGCACAATCAATTCCAGTGGCTCCTTATTAACTCTGGGATCCAATAGAGACTGTGTCCCTTAACAGCCAGCACAGTCCAGCTCCAAAGACCCATCCAGTTGGCTGACTACATGTGACCATAAACAGCTGCAGGCCATTTCTCATGCCTGACATCAGCCTGGCCCCTTTCCCACTTTTTCTGGAAGCTCCATTTAAACACAGCCTACTACAAGAGGAAGAGGGTCAGGCCTGGAGTCAGGAGGACCTGAGTTCAAATCCAGCTTCAGACACTTCCAAGCTGTGTAACCCTGGGCAAGTCACTTCACCCTGTCTGCCTCAATTTCCTCATCTGTAAAATGAGCTGGAGAAGGACGTGGCAAACCACTGCAAGAGAACCACAAATGGGGCCACAGAGAGTCGGATATGACTGAATAACAGCAGCATCTACCTGTACTGGACAGGCTCCCCTCCAGGAGACTACAAACTCTGTGACATCATGGACACACGCGCGCGCACACAGACACGTGCACACACAGACGTGCGCACACACACAGACACGTGCACACACAGACGTGCGCACACACGCACACAGACGTGCGCACGCACACAGACACGTGCACACACACACACAGACGTGCGCACACACGCACACACATGTATTTCAAGTTTGAGAAGGAGGCGTAGATGAGGACTCACCACGCCCAGCCTTCGGTCTCGGTTCAACACCAAACCTACAACATTCAGAACAAAGATGGCCAGCTCAGTGGGAGGGCAGAGAACATCCATTCTGGACAGTTCTGAAAGACTCCGGGTCTTACATGGCATTTTCTGGATGTTATTAACTCATTTGAGTCTAACAAGCTTCTTTGGGGACCTCCCCCATGTGCCTCCCCAGGAGTAAAGGCTTCTTCCAGATTCTCCTATTTGGAGGTCCGAAGGCAGCTGCTACAGCCTCCGGATCGGCCTGTAAGCCACATTCTACAGAGGACGGAACAGAGGCAGGGTGGTGGGAAAGGACTTGGCCAAGGTCACACAGCTGGGAAACAGCTTCATTCCATAACCCTTAGGACCAGACCTAAAGGTGGCTGTCCCCTTTCTGAAGCAAGTTTGGATTCCACAGATGCCCCCTCCCCCTTTCTTGCCCAGGTTGTGGCTAGCAAGGGGACTCTCTGACCTTCCGGCACCTTGGTGGTTCCTCTCTCCAGCAAGAGCTTCCCACATTCCTCGCCCACGTGCAGGTTGTTCTTTAGAAAGCTGGGGAAGGCACAGGAGGCATTGGGGAAATGGGGGCCAAGGGGGAAAGGCATAATTAACACACTAAGAGGAGGGGGAGGAGGCATTTCTGGGAGAAAAGGAGAGAAACGCTATTGGCTGTCAGACCACATGAACCAGAAATAAAGAGCTGATGCTATGAGCCTAGTTACTGACAAGGGGAGACTGGCCTCGGAGGAGGACCTTTCTGCACTGGGACTGACCCACAGGTGGAATCACAGCTCCCCCGCCCCGTGTGTGTGTGTGTGTGTGTGTGTGTGTGTGTGTGTGTGTGTGTGTGTGTGTGTGTGTGTGTGTGTGTGTAACAGTTGATGTGTATCCCACAGGTGGGGGAAACAGCACCTGACACAAAGTGCTTGCTGAATGATTGAATGACTGACTTGTGGTTATTCTGGGCAACACCTAAAGATCCAGAGAGATGGGGAGAGAACATGCCCTACCCAGCAAGGGTATCCAAGAGTTCCGGGATCTGGGAGAGGGAAGCCCTACCCCGCCTGTCCCTCCCTCCCTACCTCTGCAGCATCTCCTCAGGTCTGACCACCTTGGGGGGCTTTCCCTGCATGGCTTCTACCTGAAACACATGCTCGATGCTACGCCGTCGGTAAGTCAGCAGGTTGTGGATCTCCTGGGGGTGGAGATGGGCAGGTCTGAGGGTGTGGCTCATTTGAGCTCAGATTCCCTTCCTTGCTCCTGCCCAGCCCTGCAGTGGGCACCGACAGCACCAACAGCACCTGCCCTCCAGAGGCCTCTCTTTCATTCATTCCCATAGGGTGGTAGCAGTCGTCAGGGGCTGCTGCCCTCCCTGCTCTTCACTCCCAAGGGCAGATGTGGTCTGGGAGGAAAGGAGAGCTGGCCTGGCTCCTGCAGGAGGCCAGTTCCAGCTTCAGAGCATGTGACCAGTAGTAGCCAGCCTCCTGGAGCATGAGACTTAGCTCCTGCCCTGGAGCCCAGCCAGACCTTCCCTGGCCACTGCCTCTGACATCCCCCATTGCTTCTTTGGGTGTCCCCCAAAAGCCTTCTGCACCAGCCCACATGCCCCAGCTGGATGCCTCCCCTGGGCACCACTAGGGTTCAGGCACAGCTTGGGGAGGGGGCACAGTTCAGGAAGGAAGCACAGCTGGGGAGTGGGCACCACTCTCCCCATCACTGCTCTGGCACAGGGAGACGATTCCTTCAACGTTCCAGCTCAGATGGTCCATCAGGTACTCCCCAACCCTAGCAGCCCTGGCAATACCATGGGGAGGGGCAGGCTGGACTCAAGGCCAAAGGCCACACGTTCCAGGGTTCAAAATACTGCTCAGGAACTGATCCTTTACATAAGAAACCCAGGGCAGTGACCCTGCCAGCCTCAACAGAGTCTAGCTGAGAGGAACCCTGCTGTCTTTCCCTCTGCTACCCTTAATGTCACCAGGCCGGGGCTGACTGAACAGGCATTCTTCAGAGGCCAGGCTGTGTTTCCAAGTGTGATAAAGGGTACTGGCACCCTGCTCACCTGTTACAATCTAACCTTGACTCCTGGTAAGGACATAGCAACAATTTTTGGCCAGATAGGGTCCAAGTGACAAACGCTTGAGACTCATGGAGTGTGGGTTCAGTTCCCTTCTCAGTTCCACAGGGCTCTGCTAGCTCTCAGTCCTTTGAGGGTGGCTGCTACCCTCTCTCCTCGGGAAGGGAGAAGTTGTAATTCCAGAGAGGCAAGGTGAGACAACGTAAGCCAGTGGGCAGACTAGAAGTCAAGAAAACTTGCAGGGTGTGGCTCTGGACTAAGTTATCTCATCTGAAGAATGGGAATGATAACTGCCACTGATCTCACCAGACCAGATGAGTCAGATTTGTCAAGGTGTGGCATGCCTAGATAAGGCGCTTCATACCCTTCTGGTTTACCTGGGCAAACCTCATGCCTGTGAAAGGGGATTGCTTTTTCTTGACCTCTGGCCTCCCCCTCCCAGGCCTTGCTATAGCTGCGGTGATGAGGAAGGGGTCTCTGGTTCCAGGATCTGATCCCCTGGGGGGCTCAGCTCCAAGCACGCTGGGGTCCTCTGAGTCACACCCCTCCTCCCATGACCTCCCAGCCTCCATCCAGGGCCTCACCGGAGAGTCCAAGAAGAAGGGGAAGGTATCGAGCAGTATTAGTTTATCCACCATCTCCGGGAAGGTGCAAGTAAACTGGAGGAGGATGAGAGAAAGACCAGGGGTAGATGAAGAGGAAGGAAATGCCCTGCATCCACTGCCCACCATTCCACCATTCCCAAGGCTTTGGAGAGGAAGCTTCCCTTTGTGAGCTGGCTCCCAGGAGGTTGGAAGCGCCTCCAGGGTAGGGACTTTCTTTTCCATGTAGTTGTATCCCCAGTGCCTGGCACAGCAGGACCTTACTAAATGTTTAGTGATTGACTGTGGCTCCAGAAGGTTCAGCTAGAGTTGACCCTAAATGCACACTGGCTTTGAGTACTAACTCTGGGCATGGCCTTTTGGGTCTGACTCTCTAGGAGCCGGTGGCCTGCCTCAGAGGGTTCAAGTCCCAAGATGGCAAATCCCCCTTTCCCCAAAGCCTCTACAATGGGGATGAAACTGCCCTGCTCCCAGGAAGGTTGTGGGGACTGGAGATCATGGGCAGTGCCACCTGGGAAGCTGGACACCATGCCCACATCTGCCAGAGAGTGACTTCAGACAAGGTCCTCCATGACTCTGGGGCCCCTGACCTCCTTGGCTTTTGTGGAGAATGAGCAGAAGATCTTTGCTATTATTAGGCAGCCAATGGGGGAAGGGGAGGCCAGCTGGTTGTGATACCTCCCCATCCCAAGGGTAGCCGCTGTGTTCATAGGCTGGCTAGTTCCCAGGGGCTCCTCTGGCTCAGTGCTGCCTGACCCTGGGCTGCCCAGAGCTGGTGAGTAGCCCAGGGTTCTGGCTCTCAGCATGTGGGCTCTCCTTCTGAGCTGCCACCCCTCATTCTCCCCATTCAGACCCAGCTAGGCTGCAGCAGGCACAGGGACTTACCATGCCACCAATGATACCACCTGCAGGACAGAAAAGGAGTCTGTGATTCCCCCCCTCCCCAGTCTGCCCCTCCCTTCCAGAGCCGGCACCTGGGGAGCATGGATGCACATCCTTCCCCTGTGGTGTCAGGGCCCCCAGTGTGCCAGCTCTAGGAGGATGGGGGCTGTTGTCCTCACCAGCCCTGGTATCCTCCCTCTCTAAAGGGATCTCCATTCCCTGCTACATCTACGACCAGATGCTGGAGGTCTTGGGACTTCATTTTTCTGACCAGGACTCTGCCAAGTGGACTGACTGCTAGATGCCACCCATCTGTCCTGTGAATGACGCAGAACCCAGCTGCACCCCCAAATCCCCTTCTGTTTCTCACCCCCACTCTCCCTCAGGGGACCTGGTTCTTTGGCCTCTTGTACTTACCAAAACTGTGGGCCATGAGGGAAAAGCGTTTCCATTTCAGGGCTGGAAACACAAACACACACATCAGTACCATCTCCCAGCCATGCAACAAGTGACTGACATCACCACTCAGGTCTCCCTTGCAGTATTTAGGTTCAAGGACCTTCCCTTGGGCAGAATCATCCAAGGGCCTGCAACCTTCTGGCTGTAGACCCTCCTCTCCAGCCAAGGGAGCCATCACCAGTTCACCATTAGAGGGATGGTCCGGCTGCCTCTTTTTACCATACAGGGATGGAGGCCCAGAGAGGGAGGGGGTCTCCTGGCCTTGATTCCCACAGCCACTCGGTATCTGAGCAGAGGGCTGCCATCCTTACTTTTAAAAACAGCTTGGATGGAGGATACTTTGTCTTTTCAGTCTGGGGCTTCTCCCTGTCTCACCTGGAGGTAGAAGACCTCTCAGGTCTCAGGTGCTACAGGAAAGGTGGGCTTCTCCTAAGGGACATCCCTCCATCCCCACTCTCCCTCCTTTTACCTGTTACCACTCGGCACACCTCATTCACAAAGTCCTGTTGGTAGTATGGGAAACCGGGGTGATGATGGGAGGAAAGGCCGTGGCCCCCAAAGTCCATGGCCACATAGTAGAACTCTGCAGGAGAGGGGCCCAGGTTAGCTCAGGGCCTCGACATACTCTCCAGTGACCCCCTCCCTTCCCTGGCCTCCCCAAAGCCCCGCCCCACTTTGAGGGAGAAGCGGGATGAGTCTGTCGAATGAGTTGGCATTGTCTAGCCATCCGTGAAGGCAGAGCACAGGGGGCCCCTGAAGGGAGCCCCAGGTCTTGGCAGCGATGTGGCCCCAGGGCACGGAGAGCTTCAGTTCTGAGAGGACACCTGCAAGACAGGGAGAGCAGAGCCACTTTTAAGGAGCTAGGGGGTCACAGTGGAGGAAAATCTGAGTTCAAATCCAGCCTCCAATGCTTCTAGCTGTGTGACCCTGGGCAAATCAAGTCACCTCTGTTTACCTCAGTTTCCTAGTCTACAAAATGGGGATAATGACAACACCTACTGTGCAGTGTTGTTTGTGAGGGTCATATAATATAATATTTGTAAAGGGCTTGGCACATAGTAGGTGTTTATTTTGTTTGGTTTTTTAAAATGTATTTATTCTGCGTTCTCAACTTTCATAGGTGAGTAATAAATGTGCATTCCCTTCCCCCATTCCTCTGCCCTTTTCATTACGGAGCGCTGGTGCCAAACACCTCTAGGGGCAGGGGGAAGGTGGTGGTGATAGCTGTCCTCTTCTTACAGATAAGGACAATTTCCACTGACTCCTCTCAGCCCAGGACCAGGCTTCTCTCAATGGTCCTAATTCTTTATATCATGACCAATGTGAGAATGGGTTTAATATGAAGGTCCAAGGGCTGCCTGTGTGGGAACGCACCCTGTCTTGGGGTCGGGGGAGGAGAGGAAGGGGAAGAAAAGCAGGAACTAAAAATCTTAGGGAAGTGAAGGTTGAAAACTAAAAATAAACATTTTTTTAAAAAAATGTCCTTCCTCCATTTCCAGACTCCAGACATTTCCCCTGGCTGTGCCCCCCTCCTCATGGCCACCTCTTGCCCGGGGTTGCTGCGCCCGCCCCCCTGCTCCTCGGAGAGAGAACCAAGCCCTCCCCGGCTCCCATCAGCGCAGTCCAGAGGGCACAGCTTCGCTCTGGGAGTCAAGGAAGGGGTCTGCCCCCACCATCTGTGTGACCTTAACCTTGCTGGGGCAGTCAGGCCGGGCAAACGTGCCTCAGTTTCCTCGTCTGTAAAATGGGGATAAGGCACTGCACCTCCTCTCGCCGCCCGGCCCCCTCCCTCCTCCCTGAGCCCAGCAGGGGCCGGCCGCGCCGCCCTCCGCGGCCCTCCCGTGCAGCCCCAGACCCTTCCCCGCAGCCGGCGCTCACCCATGGGGCCGGCCCGGCGCTCGCCGGCAGATCGCCGCTCCGCGCACTCGAGGCCTCGCCGGAGATCCGTGTGAGCGCAGAAACCCAACGTGGGCGCAGCGGCCGCGGGAGCTCCTGGTTCTGGAGGCCGCAGTCTCCGCCCGGCTCCCCGCCTCCGCGAGGTCCGTCCCCGGGCCCCGCCCCGCCAGCCCCTGGGCGGCCCCGCAGCCCTCCGCCTTGCTGGGGCACGGGCCCCAGGGGCGCCTCCGGCCTTTGCCAACCCCCCGCGTCCGGACGGTGCCCCAGAGGGTCCCCTGGCGGGGACTGGGGCGGCTGCTTCCTCTGGGCATCCCCCAAGGGCACCTGGCAGTGCAGCGGGGAGATCCCAGAAAGGGAGAGCTGGGAGGGGGCTTAGCAAAGTTCTCACAGGAGGAAACCCGGGCCCAGAACGGCCCGTTGCTGGCTGCAGGAAGGTGCCAGGGTCCACTGCCCTTTTCAAGCCATCCCACAGACAGTTCTTGGTTACCTGGTCCCCCATTAGGGTGTGAGCCCTTCCTTAGGGCGGTGCCTGGCACACAGTAGGCACTTCATAGACACATGTTTGATGATGACTGTTCTAAGGGCTAGAGGACAGTCGAGAGCACAGCTAAGACTGACAGTGAGCACCCCCGGCTGTGTGGACCTCGGGGCTGCAGGGGGGACCAGAGTCCTCCTGAGGAGGAGGACGATACGACCCAGCTGAAACCTCAGAGTCCAAGGAGGCTTTAAGCCTAGCAAGAACCCCACTATGGGAACCTGAGAGGCAGTCAGGTGGGAAGCAGGCGGTCTGGATCGGCTGGAGATGCCGGTCTGGACAGAAGTGATACTTGGAGTCTGAGAAGCTGCCTTTGAATCTGACCTTGGGCCTACTTCCTGTCAAGGTACCATGCTAAGGGTACAGAGAAAGGAAAACTCAGTCCTGGCCTCAAGGAGCTCACAGGCTAATGGGGGAGACACATGCAAACAACTCCATCCATGAGAGATACATGCCAGGTTATATGTGTAACAGTGCCTAGCACACAGTAGATGCTACATAAATACTTTCCTAATGTAAATGGGAAGTAATCTCAGAGGGAATTTGAGCTGAATTTTGAAGGAAGCAGAGGAAATCTCATTTCTGAAGGGCTCTCAGCCCGGAGGGAGCCCTCCCGGCAGAGGCCAAAGCCCCTGCTTGGCTCTGGATTACTGGCCCTGATTTGAACAGAGGTGGAGATGCTACTTGTGACAATGTTGGGGGAATCATTAAGCCTCTGATGGATGACAGGATGGATGACTCCCAGTGCCAGGCAGAATCTAATAAAATGACACTGAATGTACATAAGTGAAAAGTTTCAGATGCATCCAAAGTTCATCAGGGATGGAGGTGTGCCTAGACAGGGACTCTTCATGAAAAAAGACTCAAGACATGCTAGTGGCCTTGGAAGCTCTGTAGGAGTCCGCAGAGGGGGATTCGCTAATTAATTAATAATCGCAGGCTGCTGGGTGACAGACCTGTGTTCAGAGCAGGGCAAGTCTGACAGTGAATTCTGGCCTCAGTTGCACCATACCTGGAGTACCATATCTAAGATTAGGAGAAAAAATCCATCCATAATGAGTTGGTATACTTCCTAGCTGTGTGACCCTGGGCAAGTCACTTAACCCTGTTTGCCTCAGTTTCCTCATCTGTAAAATGAACTGGAGAAGGAAATGGCAGATGATTCCAGTATGTCTGACTGAAATGACTGAATAGCAAACATCTAAAGTGTTATGTGTTGGAGGCAGGAATGGGGGCCTCTATGAATGTCCCTTGAGTGCAGATAGATTCCAGAGGCTGCCTTAGTGCCCATGTCAGCCCTCTTCCATGAGAGCATGGACTATGGTTGCTGTCCTCTGTCGACAAACAGCTAAAATGACATCATTATGTTAGGGTGAAGGCACAGGGTGCCCCACTGTGGCTCATTGGACCATTGGACCATTACAAATAGTCTGTATGAACATTTGGAGTGGTGATGTTTCTAAATATGCACACCTCACATTTCTTTTGCATTACTATAATTCTGCATTGCATATAGAGCACAGCATCTACTCTGATGTGGGCGGTCCTGGGCCAGCATCTCCCACACCATAAAATCAACTCCAAAGGTCTTCAAAGAGACCTTGGGAGTGTCCTTATATGGCTTCATATGAGCACTTGCCTTGTATGAGTTCTGGGTAAAATAGTCTTTTAGGCAAGTATTTATTTGTCATTTGAACGAGGTGGCCAGCCCGTTGGAGTTGGTGTCTCTGAAGCAGAGTTTGAACACTTGGCAGTTCTGCTTGAGAAAGGACCTCAGCCTTTCCAGGTGATCTTTAGAATTGTCCTAAGGCAATTCAAATTGAGCTTCTGGTTTTTGGCACCGACTAGAGCAGAGGTCAGCACAAAGGCTCTGTAGACCTTCAGTTTGGTAGGCAACCTAATATCTCTTCTTTCCCACACTGAGCTAACTCTGGCAATGCGTGGGTCATCCTCATTATCCATGTGTATGTGTGGGATGACAAGATTCCCTACTTAAATTAATTACTCAGAGGCCTCTCAAAGTGAAGACAGAAAGTTTATTTATTCGGTTCTCAAGAAGCAGAGCAATTCCTTCTACAAGGTGACCTGGAGCAGAAAAAGCCGAAGACAAAGGAAAAGTAGTGATATATATAGACCCTAAGGCAAGTCCCTCCCTTCCCACTGACCATTATCCTCATTAGCTGAGAATATGATCTTACATTCTAGACAGCAAAATCTAGCCAATCCCTTTTGAAATGAAGGCATCAAAAAGTTATGTGTGTTTTATCCAATCATTGAGACCCTAATACACTACATAATTTATATCCTTATATGGGAAATATTCCACTCTGAAGGCATGCAAACACCATATTGATTATTCTTTGGCCCTCTCCAAAGCCACACTGGTTCTCGGATAGATGACTGACTATCTTCTAGGTAAAGGATCAGCCTACTAAGGAGGAATCTGGCAAGAATCTTTGCAGTAATGACTAGGAGAGAGATCCTACTGTACTTGTCACAGGACAACCTGTTTCCTTTACCTTTACAGAGATGGGCAGTGGACTTGAACGCCTCAGGGTGACCTCCTCTTTCCATTTAACTCAGAACATTTCAGTCAGCTTTTGCATGAGCCATGGAACCCTCTACCTTGGAAATCTCAGCTGGAATAGAAACAGCAGCTGGAGCTTTGTTGCAAGAGAGGAACCTGATGACAAACAATAACTCTTCTTCTTATTGGTCAGAGAGTTGGAAGGTTTTGTGGGACATCTGGCTAACCTTCTCCCCAGGAGGCACTAGCCTGTGGGAATGGGTGGCTCAGGAGGCCCCAGGGTTCAAGGAGGGGATGACACACTGTCAAGGGAGATTGGGGAGGACATTTTTCATTCCCCTTGTGGGCGTGTCTTTAAGCAAATTCATTGGAGAATGCAAGGACTCTTGGTCACTTACTGAAAGCCTGGAGAGTTGGTCCCTTCCAACTCTGAGAGTCTATTAATTGGGTTAGGAATTCTTGTGCAGTTGTCCTTTTCACTAGTATATTTGAATTGCACATTTTCTAACAATATTGACCTGCTCGAAGGAAAAGGTAAACAAATGAGGAGCACACACAGATGAGCAAGGCTCCTCATGTGCTCTGGCCTAGGATGTCTGGAGGTTCAGGAACAGCCCTAAACTCTTCCTCCTGCTTTGGAAAACTTTCATTATTCTTAGTGTGGGGGCCTTTTTCCTGTCACATTTTCTTTTTCCTTTTTCCAGAAGGCAGCTGAGAGTGGAACTGAGTCACTTGTGAAGAGGAGGAGAAGGCTGGAGGTCACATCGGTCACTTCCTGGCTTCTGAGGGAGCCACTCCTTGGCTCTGACCCTTCACCCACCCCTGGATGGTGGGGCCATGCTTGACTCACCTGGTGAGGGGCCCACTGCCTATTGTGACCATTACTGTGCCCCCAACACAGGAAAAGGCAGGGCCTGGCCCAGCAGAGTGGGAAGTGCCCAGATCCCCTTTGGGTTGGAAGGAACCTAATGAAGCCAAGTTCTGACTCAGACCAGACAATCAGTTCATTTTTAACCTGGTCTTTAATCCATCGTAGCAGGTATTTATAAATTGCTTTAATTAGATTATAAAAAAAAAATGAAAAGGAAATGGCAAACCAGTCCAAGAAAGTCAGCCACTGAATAAATAGGTTTTGAGCGCCCACCAAGGGCCCAGCCCTCAGGAGGCAGGGATCGATTGGGTTGGAATATGAGAGAAGTGAAGAAGACCCGGTCTTCTGGCAGGAAATGCCCAGCCTCAGGCTCCCCTCTGAGCATTTCCCCTCTGAGCATTTCCCCTCTAAGCTTCCCTTGGCAGCCTTTCCTCTCCATTCACCTCCAGGTCTGGACCTGACCTGAAGGAAGCCCTGCCTCTGTTCCTGGCTGGAGTCTGTGGGCACACGATGAGCATCTCACTCACCCCTCTCTTTCGGAAGCATGCAGATGAAGCCTTTGGACTCCCCTGCTCAGCTTTCCAGAGTCCAGGCCCCGTGTTCTAACCATTCAGCTTCCCACCTGCCCCTGCATCCATGCACATATAAAAATAAAACATCTTTAAAAAATTTAGCAGCGAGGTGGCCAGATTTGGGGTCCTGGAGCCCCTTGGCCCTTCTCTCCCATCCTCACTCCTCTTCCTGTCTCCAATAAACGTGACAGACTGGCGGCTTCCTGCCTGGGCCCCCCCATCAACATCCCTCATTTTTCTGCATTAGTGATGCCTGGAGGTGGCAGCAGAGTGGTAGGGTGGCCTTCATCTGCTGTTCTCTGCTGCCCCCGCCCGGACTGTCTCTGCCATAGGCACCTCCTTCTCCGGACCCTGTCCAGTCCTGAGATTCCATCACAGTGCAGCTCCAACTGCAGGCCTTTCTTGACTTTCCCAAGCTGCTGGAACGCTTCTTTCATCCCAAATTTCCTTGTATTGACTCTGTATCATGTATATGTATGATTCCCTTAGTAGAACGTGGGTCCCTAAAGGGCATGGACTGCTTAATGTTTGTCTCTGTGCCCCCAGGACAATGCCTGTCCCATAGTAGGTGCTTAATTATTTGATAGACTGTTGATTGGTGGTGAAAATGACCTTTTAAGAAAGACTCATCTGCCTGGCTGAGACTTTCTTGGAGTAGCAGACTCCCCGAAGTTTGCCCAAAGGGGATGGAGAGCCACAGAGGAGGCTACAGTATGTCACCCATGAAGAGCAATGCTGGGGAGATAGAATAAAGGAGGTCAAAAGAGGGGAATGAGCTGGGGTCATCCAGGGAGCAACCCCACATCCACAGAAGCCTGGAGGGAGCCACTTTGAAGAATGGGGGCAGGATCACGTGGCCCCCCTGGTTCCATCAAAGGACAGGAGCCGTAGAATGACCAGGGCATTTCTGCCCCCTGTCCCCACCTCAGCCCCACCTGGAGCCCTCTGGATCAATGACTTCTTCCCTCTCGCAAAACAACCATTTTGGAAGCCAATCCCAGACAATTCCACTCCAGACAAACAAGAAAACATCGTTTCTGGGCATATTCCTCCCTCACTTTTCACCTTCATGCCTTTGCTTGTGCTATTTCCTATACCTGGTATGCCCTTTTCTCCATGCTCCCTGCTGAAATGCTGTCCCTGCTTCGAGGCCCGCACCCCCTCCTCCATGGTGCCAGCCCTGATTTCTCCACAATAACTTTCCCTTCCTGGAACCTCTCACAGCTTTCTTGTGCACACCTCTAGGTTGGTATCATGTGCTGGTAAACTCCATGAGGGGAAGATATATGTCTCTACCTCACCCACCCCCACCATGTCTCTGCATCCTAAGTATTTACTGTATTGACTTGAATGTGGAGGTCTTCAGGATGCATCCAGTGTGTTCCACAGAGATGCCAGGGCACTCACAAGGCAGCTGGGTCTTGGCTCCTCTTTCCATCCAGGGCTTCCTGAGGCCAGGCACCAGGAAGGAGCTGCTGCCACTTCAAGCCACCCTTGCTGGCCCTCAACCTCAGACCCTCCAAGGAGGGGAAGTGGTTTCCTTGAGGAAACATGTGGGGACCTTACAAAGAGCAGACAAGACTGCAAATTACCCAGAAACAGAGGACCCTGGGGTGGGGGATTTCCAAGTCTTGGCTCGGTGTCTAGCATTTTTTCTGAGTAGGGGGCAGGAATTCTGGTTTGGCAGCTGCTAGGATTCTTCCTTTGGGTCTCAGGACCTTGAAAGGTGGTATCAGTCTTGTCTCCCGTCAGTCCCCATGAAAGGCAGGCAGATGAGCTTTTCTTAAAAGGTCACCTTCACCATCAACCAGCAATCTATCAGCTAATTAAGCACCTACTGGGGGACAGGCCCTGTCCTGGGGCTACAGAGACAGACATTAAGCAGTCCATGCCCTTTAGGGGTCCATGTTCTATTAAGGGAGTCATGCATGCATCACACCTGATACAGAATAAGTGCTAAGATATCTAGCAGCTTGGGAAAGTCAGGAAAGACCTCTAGTTTGAGCCACTCTGTGACCTAAGTTCAGGATTAGAAGAGGTACTAGTGAGAAAGGCAGCATTGCTGGTATGAGGATGTCATGTATGAGAATCAGGGTTTATTGAGCCAGGAAGTGGCCTGGGCTTCAGATTAGAGCTTTGTAGATCTGGACTGGAGAGGGAGAGGCCAATTAAATGAAGCTGATAGCTATGGTGGTGGCCATGTGAGTACATAGGAAAGGACTGATTTCTTAGAGGAGATTAATAAGAGCTGGAAACTGATAAGATGGCATTTCCTGGTTTAAGAATCTACCATGGGGGCAGCAAGGTGGTGCAGTGGATAAGTGGTCCTGAGTTCAAATCTGGCCTCAGACACTTATTAGCTGGGTAGCCCTGGACGAGTCACTTAACCCCAATTGCTTCCCTAAAAAGAACCTACTGTGGCTCTCATTTTCCTGTAAGATAAAATGTAAACTTCTCTGTTTCATTTTTACCCAGTCTGACGCCAACCTTCTTGTCTTGCCGCACTGCCTTCCTCTGGGATCAAGTCAAATCAGCCTGCTCCCTGACCTGCCATGGAATTCTACGATTCTGTACACACTCAGAATTAGATGCAGATGTATGTGACCCTGGCTTCTTTCTCTTACTTTTTAGTGAGGAGCTTGTCTGATTGTTACATTTGAACTGCTTCCATCTTGCTATAGCAAGGCCTCTGCGTTATCCCCCTTCTGGATGCCCCTTGCACATATGACTTCGTGTCTTCCTTTCCCATGGTAAGTGGCCCCTGGCCAAAGTCCTCCTTCAAGGCCTCCTCAGAGCATGGAGGGAACCTGGGGCCCTGGTGACATAAGTTTTGGCAGCTTGTGTCTGAGTACTGCCTGACAAGCTGGTAAGTGTGTGGTCCAAAGATCAGTCTAGCTCCATTGAGAGATGCTCATGCTGAAGTCAGCAATGACCCAACTCATTAAGCCTCCAATGAGGCATGAAGGGCTCCTAGGCTGCCCTGGCAGAAGGAAGCCCTAAGATGTGTGCCCTGTCTTGCTAGGAGACTCTACACCTGGTTACTCCATCAACCAGTACTAATAAGCACCTTCCAGAGGTCAGGCAGGGGCTATGTTAGGTACCCAGGAAACACATGAAAAAGAAATAGACCCTACCCTCAGGGATCTTCCATCCTACAGAAGCATTGAATGGCACAGATAAGTGAGAATGGCAGTGTGGTTGGCAAATGAGGAAAGAAGTTTTAAGTGAGATAATCTAGGGTCATATTCCTGCTCTGCTAATTAGGAACTCACTTCAACTCTCTGGGGGCTCAGTTTCCCCCGCTGTAAAATAGTGATTTTTACATTACCACTGAAGCCCCTCCCAGATCTACAGGGAGGATCCTGAATCACTTTTCTTCCCTTGGCCTCAGTTTCCTTATCTGTAAAATGATAGGGGTTGGTCTCATGGCCTCTGAGGTCTTTCCCAGCTCTACACAGAGGAGCCTGTGAATGTCTAATGTGAAATCTGCCCAGGAGGGAAAGTTGTAGCTGGACTGATATGGGCAGAAGCCTCAGAATGAGGCAGTGTTTGGAAACTGAAATTGGCCATGGTGCCCTTTGGTAGATGGATGTGTGCGGTCCTCTTAAGGAGAGACTGCCTCCACAGGTGGGAGGCACAGGCACTCTGTTCTGTGAACATGCCAGGGACCTTCTAATCTCCACCTTTTGATTGCCTTGTTTCCAATACCTGGAATTTCTTCCCTTCTCCTCTTTGCTCATTAACTGTACCTTTTAAAATCTACACGTCCAGGTAGCCTAGCCTGGTAACCAACATTCCTCCTTCCTGTCATGGCACTTTGGCCCCTTTCTCATGAGCTTATAAAACATTATTATATATGCAGGGGGGCTGAGGTTCTTCACTGACATCAAAGCATTCATAAAGACCAGAATGGGTTTGGGGAGGTGGAGGCCAATGACCTTAACTCCTTGGCCTTTCTTTGGCTCTAGCTCCATTTCATTTCTAGCTAGGCCAGAGAAGATTTGGGAAGTGTGTCAGATTGTCAGAACTCAAAGCTCCATAGCTATAGGTAAGAGAAGGTTTTGATTGCTAGCTCAATGTAGGGGGTTGATAAGGACAGATATAATTGTAGATGGGGATGGACATTCTGCCCAGTTTCTGTTAGCTGGATTAATGAGCTGTCAACTTAGTCTTAAACAGAGAGGAATTTTAGCCACTGTACCCTAGCAGGATAAAATCCAAATGGTTCAGTTGGCCATATCATATTGTATTTGTATTTATTTGGATAAACATTTCTCAATTACATTTTAATTTGGTTCAGATTGCACTTGGGAATTTTGAGGACCTATGAGTTTGACCCTTCCTGCTGTAGAGTCAGATGTGTGAGCTGCCTCCCCAATGTGTGGGCCTTCGTGAAGAATCTTTATACATACTCATTTTCTCCAATGGAATCCATGATCCATGACAGAGTTTATGAGGGGGATGTTTCATGGCAAATCTTACTGTATTATTTCATTCAATCAATACCTTTGTTTTGGACTGTTTGTGTGCTTTGGTTAAGAGAGAAGGTAAACACTGTTGAGGGCTCATGAGCTCTCAGGTTGAGTAGCTACAGTGTCACACAGTGTCTTGAACCTGGACCCTACATGTTAGAGGGTAGATGCCATAGGCAATTCACGTATCTTAGGATCTGAGTATGTGTCCTTATAATGATAACAGAAGAAGAATTCACACTTTTATCATGCTTGAAGGTTTACAAAGAACTTTCCTGCCAACAAATCTCGCATGAGGTTTGGTGGTGCAGTACTATGATTTCTACTTTGCAGATGGGGAAATGGAGACAGAGAAGTGAAAGATTTGGTCCTGATCAGACATGGTCCTATTCACCATAGAATACCGGTCCCATAGTGGAAGCTTGTTCTACCCAAACTCCCTCTGTGGGAGTCCTGCTCAACTGGCAGTCACTGGCAAAAACACTAGCCTTGCCAATGGTCTTATTAGCTACTTCATTGTAACAATCTCTCTCTCTCTCTCTCTCTCTCTCTCTCTCTCTCTCTCTCTCTCTCTCTCTCTCTCTCTCTCCCTGTCTCTGTTTCTTTTTGTCTCTGTCACTTTCTTTCTGTCACTGTCTGTCTTTTTTTCTCTCTCTGTCACTACTTTTCTCTGTCTCTATCTCTCTCCCCAAGAGCAACCCAGGGGTGTGTGTGTGTGTGTGTGTGTGTGTGTGTGTGTGTGTGTGTGTGTGTGTGTGTGTGTGTGTGGAATAGGTGTGAACCTTTCTGGTCACCTCTTTGTGGGTGGCCTGTGGGTTTCACTTTCCTGGAAAGAAGCTCAGCTTCATTACTCAGAAGTGACCTGCTCTAGGAGGGAGGGCAGGGGGAGTGGAAGGGGAGGAAGAACCCGATTGCCATCTTGGCTGCCTGCCTTCCTTTCCCTTCTCGAAGCCTCGTCTTCTCTCTGTAAAATGGGGTTTGAGAGTGGAACCAGGCCACTTGTAAGACCCTGCTCCAAGCTCCTCTCTGGTTTTCCGCTATGCATCACAGGGGCTGAGGGGCTGAGTGATTTTGCAAATGAAGCTGGGGTTTGAGGAGAAAGAGGCCTGAGTTGAAATGAAATCTGGGGTTAGAGAAGCCTAGGGAAAAGTGAATTTTAGAGCTTTTTTAGAAAAATGAATTCAGAAAACTGATTTGAGTGGCCCTCCCTGCTCCCTCTCCAGCCCGAGTAGGAGCCTAGGAAAATGGTTTGCAAATTTACCTTTTGAAAAGAAAGCTGTGTTTTGAATGCACCCATCTGTAGGCACCCTTCTCATTTTGTGGGGAGCAGCCACCGCCCAGGCTAGCAGGGTTTGCAGGCTGGGGCCTCTCCTGCTGGTCTCCTGGATAAAAGGCGGGAGACCTTGCGCTGTCCAGGGTCCTTTCCCTCCCCCTGCGCTTGGAGTCCTGCCTGCAGTAGAGACCAGAAAAGGTCTTTCTAGGAAAGCGAAGTTTACTTTCAGTTCTACTGAAGATCGCACCATCTCCTTCCCACTGCCTGGGTTCAGTTCTCTCCCTTGCTCTCAGCTCTGTGAGGTGAACAGAGAGAGTTGGAACACGTAGGATCGAGGCTGGCCTCTGAGACGTGTGGGCTGTGTGACCTTGGGCAAGTCATCTCTAAAGTTATACAAGCTGCAGATAAAGGTGGTGACCTGTGATGGTAGAAAGAATTGCCTCACCTTGGGAGTACCTTAGACCACTGAAATCAAATCAAATGTCCAGTCCTTCTCCCCAAACTCAGGAACGCTGGTGGTGCCCTGTCATCCCAGGAGCAGAGAGGAGAAAGGCCTTCCCCACTCCCCCATTCCCCCTTTGCTTAAAACTTTCTGCTCCCCACAGGGCCTTCTTTATCCTAGACTTTGCCATCTTTCACACCGTCCAATTCCAATTTTTCCAATGCATCATACATGTATTAAATGTAGGCCCTGTGCCAAGAGGAAAAACAGCATCATTGTTTCTCATGAGGTGTTTACAGGGTGGTGGGGAGGAAGGAGACAGATCCAGATAACCATAATACAAGTTAGAACATGATTAAGCCTCAAGAGAAGGCTTACATGAGAGGCAGGGCAGTTAGGTGGTGCAGTGGATAGAGCAGCAATGCAGGTGTCAGGAGGGCCTGAGTTCAAATCTCACCTCAGACACTTGACATTCACTAGCTGTGTGACCTTGGGCAAGTCACTTAACCCCAATTGGACTGGTCATCTCCAGTCATCCTGATGAATATCTGGTCACTGGATTCAGATGGCTCTGCAGGAGAAGTGAGACTGGTGACCTGCACAGCCCTCCCTCACTCAAAACAAAGTCAAAGGCAAGTCATGTCATTATTTTTCTGAGGACATGATCTTCTTCAGCAGCGAAGGATGAACACACCTGAGAGGCTCAAGGGATAGGGGAGGCTGCATGGAGCAGTTAGGGGTTTACTAGAACATTCCTGGGAGAGGGGATGAGGGTCTGAGCTAGCCTGAGGGTTCTGAGAGTGAACTTAGGGTCTAGGAGGCCCCCAAGAATAGAATGTGAAACTAAACCCACAAAGCTAAGTACTTCACTATATGTGTGTTTAGACTTGTTTTTTCACCATTTCCACATAGATTTTATTTCTGTATTTTGATTTAAAACAAGAATAAAGTGAAAATGTTTGCTCATACAAGTAAGTGGTGGGAAATAATATGAGAATTTTTTAGCTCTCTTGATGAATGATTGATATTCATTTTTCATTTGTAGCTGAAAATATATAAGGCCATTATTTGTGAAAATCCAAAATCTGTTGATATGCAAATTAAGTTTTGTTTCTCATCCAAACAAATCAGTTTTAAGATATACTATGCAGACCCAGGAAGTATCTGCTAAGCTCCTGCACCATCTTTCTGGAGGGTCTGGGAATTCCCTAGCTAGGGCAGAGACTTCCCTTGTGCCTTTTTAATGAGGCCTTCCTCAACATTCTAACTAGTTCACATACCTGACCTCCAACTCTGGGCTGAACCTTTAAACCTAGATTCCTGGGGAATGGAAGAATCTTAGACAGATGCCTATGCCTTCCTCCAGCGAAGAACTCAACATAATTGTTGCCCTTCCCCTCACCCCAGAAAAGGAGGAAGGGGATACTGGGTGAGGAGGATGAGACACAGACTGACTTGGGGGAACAGACCAATGGGGTCTGTTACAGAAGGGGAGAAGGAGCCGTCAACAGACAGAAATTTGAAGGGGAAGAATGATTAGTACATGAGGGAGCCAAGATGGGTAGGGCTTGGTCCCTGGGGTCCTGTGGGTCCCACCTAGGGCAGTATAGTAAGTCTTAGAGTCTGTTCAAGTCCCTGGGGAGAGCCAGCCTGTTGGAAGGAGGTGGATATTACTTAGTTTTTCCTTTTAGGATGTCCTGCCTAGAAGAACATATAAGCCCCTGGAGAAGCAGGAGTCCACCTGAAAGGAAAAGGGAAGTGCTCCTGTTTGGGGGCTTGGGTGGGGTCCTTCCTGCTTTTTGTGGAGTTAATGAGACTTGTTCTGTATTTGCATTTAATTAGCACAAATGTGTGCAAGGGAGCTAAGGGGCCTTTGAGAGACGCAAGTCCAATGCTAAGGTTCCAAGACAAATTATAAGCCAAAGGGTGTGCTTTCTGACTAAACCCAGCCTGCGAGCCTAGTGACTCAGAAATGGACCACGGATTACATTTACATGCAATATTTCTTCCCAGTGCTTCCCAAGTAATGCCTCTTTGGGTAACTAAAGTGATAGATTTTAATATCAGTCCTGGATTCTGTGGTTCGCCCATTTGCTGGAAGGTGGGAAGGGAGAAACTAACTCTACTCTAGTCCCAGCTCACCTCAGGCCCCACAGATAACTCTTCTCTTCTGATACAGGATTGCCTCACTTGGCTGTACCTGGAGGGTGTTAAACCCATCCTCCTCCTCCCACTGCTTCCACCGCACATGGAAGGTGAAAGCAAGCAGTAGAATTAAATAGGGGAGAGTAACTGCTTGGGGGAATGGTGCTCTTCTGGTCACCCCAGTTTAGAATCCAGGCTGGAGAGAGCCTCTGGGCCTCCCACAGTATGATAGTTTTTTGTGATGTTCGAGGTGCTTATGAATCGCATCCAGTCCATTGTTTCAGCCTGAGGGATATCTGGGATACTGATTTGGACATCTAATATGTGGGCCATCCTTTCCAGGATCCCCAAAATGGATGTGGATTTGTCATCCGAGTCATGGATAAAGATGTTGATGGGCAGGTGCCTGGAGCAGAGATGACCCTTGCTTGATGCAGGGATGTGGGTGCTCCAAGGCCCGAGGTGGCTGTGGATTTGGCGTTGGTACGTGCCCATACTGAATATATGTCATCTCAAGGAAACAGTCTCTTATGGAGAGAATCACCTGTCTGTGGGAAGTTATATCATCAAGGTCAAAGACAGCCTCACATTGGAGTCCCAGTATGGGAGTCAGAGACCCTGAGGCCAAGGAGCCCAAAAGTTGGATGGGCCAGGACTTGGAAGACCCGGTGAAAGGGAGGACCCTCCCTGGGATGGGAGGGGCAGGAAAGTCTATGTTGGGACAGCTCAGACATCTGGCCCCTCACTGCATGTGGTCCTGCCTGCTGGGGCCCATGAACTGTCTCCCACCTTCCCTGGAGAGTTCCCTGGCCTGGGTCCCATATATTCATCCCCAGGCTCTCCGTGAGTGGGGGATGGTGGAAAGTCAAACTGTGCTGAGGATGGAGGGTCCTCTCCTGGACGGGTGTGCCATTCCTCTTGGGGCAGAAGCCAAACAGCAGAGACTGTGGAGGCCGGCCCCTTCAGAGGGGAAACTGAGGCCCGGAAAGGGAAAGTGACTTTGAGTGTTTCAACAAGAACTCAGGGACCTCCTCCTCTGTTCTGCTCATGTTACAGAGGAGGAAACTGAGGCTTGTGAAGGACCAGCAGCCCTCAGCCCTGATAGAGGAGGGGCCTTTCATCTCACAGATGAGAAAACTCGAGGCCCAGGGGGCTTCTCCGCTGGGGCCACTAAATGCCCCCTGCCTGCTGGGGCGGGCATGCCAGCGCCTTGGGCTAGAGCAGCCAGGGAGGGCGGGGTTCTATTTTAATTTCGGGGGGCGTCCACCCCTGCCCCTGCACCCCCAGCACGATCCTCCGAGCTGCGGCTGCGGGGGTCTCAAAGCGCCCCGCCCCTCGCAGCCAGGGGCGGCTTGTCCCCATTGCCCAGACCAGGAAACTGAGGCCCGGAGAGCCGAGACTCGCCCAGGGTCAGGGTCCCAGCGCGCAGAAGGGGAGCCGGGTGTAACTGTCATTACGTAAGGACAATAACATTCTTGATACACAATAACAATGCACCTCCGGCTTTTCCGGGGATGGGCTCTAGAGCGCGTGCCCGGGAGATGGTGGACGTACGCCTAGCGGCCGCGCGCCCACCCCACCCCCTGCCGCTCCGCGAGAGCGCGTGCGCGTGGAGAAGGGAGAGGCGTCGGAGGAAGGGTGGGCGGGGGTGCTTGAGGGGGGGCGGGGCGAGGAGAGCGCGGGAGGAGGAGGCGGAGTCCCAGCGACTGCTTAAAGTTAGCGGCGCTCACCCCGCGCTGCTTGGCCTCGATTGGTCGTTGGGATCAGGGGGCGGAGCTCCGGTCTTGCGCGTGCGCGCGGCTGAGATCGACTCCACTTTCTCCGGCAGCCCTGACCTTCCGTGGGCAAAGGATGAGGCTACCTGCAAAATGCTTCAGGAGGGAAAAGCGCGCTGCAAACGGCCACTGTTGTTTTAGGTCCTGACCCTGAAGGCAGAGGATCTGAGTTCAAATCCCGCCTCTGCTGCTCATTCCCTGTGGTGGACCTCGGGCTGTCAATGCAGCATTTAATAAGCTTCCACTATTTTCCAGGATCCCTTTCAGCCTGATGATGCTCCGACCTTCCCGGACCTCAGTTTCCCCCTACGTAACCTGAGGGGTCCCCTCCAGCGCTATAGCGCTCCCTTATGGGTTATCTCCCTCATTGGAACCAAGCTCCTTGAACCCCCAGCCTCAGCACTACTGTGCACACAGAAGGCACTTAATACGTGCTTCTCTCATTCATTCATCCGAAGTCGTTTCTCTGGGGGGGCCTCAGTTTCCCCATTTGTAGAATGACAGTTGGCCTAGATGGCATCTGCAGCTGGCCCGTCACCGACTCCTTGCCCTCTGGTCAGTGATGGCAGATGGTGGGCAGCGTTCTCTCTCCCTCCCAGGGCTGGTGGTCCCACATTGCATCCTGGGCCATCTCCAGCCGTCCTGATCAACATCTGGTCGCTGGACCCCCATGGCTCAGGAGGAGAAAGTGAGGCTGGTGACCTTGCACGGACCTCTCTCACTCAAAGTCAGCTGCGAGCCATGTTATCATCCTGATGTCAAGGTCCTCTTGGAGAACGCAGGGCAAACACAACGAACACAGTCCTGGGTTGGTGGGAGGCTCTGAAGAGATAATGGGCACAAAGAGCCCGTTAAAGGACCCTCCTCCCTCCACACCCAGGGATCCGGGAGCGAGGTGGGCTCCGCACGAGGAGCTGTGGCGTGATTGGGGCAAGTGGCTGAAACTCTCCAGGCCTCAGTTTCCTCCTCTGTCAAGGGGGGACTCTCCTGCTCGAGGTCTAAGGTCCTATTTTCCTTTCTCACCCGCCTCCATGCCTTGCTCAGGTACCTCATGCCCAGTCCACCCTCTCTCTACCTCTTGGCATCGAGGGCTTCCAGTAAGGTTTGGCCCGTCTGACCATTTGAACCCTCAACAGAGCAGGTGCCTGGCCGTCCTCACTGCAGCCCATTGGGAGAGGCGCCGAGAGGATCGCTGTCTACACTGGAAAGGCTCCGGGGGACTAGAGGCTGGAGGCGCTTTTCACCGCCTTTCTGTCGGTGCTCCAGGATGCTCTGCAAGCTCGAAAAGGGGTGGGGAAGGTGGCTGTGGGCACTGGCGAAGGCCAGTCCTTAGGCCCGGGGAGCCACCCAGGTACAGTTCTTACTCCTGTCCGGAGCTGTGATGCCCAGCAGACGGGCAAGCGCGCACCTACTGACCCGCGGGGGAAAGGCAGCAGGAAGGAGGATGGAGAGAGGGGTGACCAGGCGGGGAGATGAAAACAGGTGTTTGTGCAGGAAAGAAAAGAGCCGCCCTCAGTCAAGCGTCCTCCCCCTCCTCCTCCCCTTGAACCCCCTCTCCCCGCTCCTATTCCCCCTCTTGTCCTCGCTTTCACCCCCCTCTCACCCCTCCTCCTTCTCTCACAGACCTCGGGGTTTCCGTTCTGTGAAGCTGGCTCATCCTCGTCGGGGGCGTCATCTTTATTTTTCTACATCAGACCCCCTGCAAGCCTTCCCAGCCTCTCTCAAGTTCCTGGGGGCTCAGACTCCTTGTGGGGTCAAGATCCCAGGGGCGCCAGTCGACTGACCTGGACCAGGGAGCGGGGCGCAGTCAAGTAGCTGGGCGGCAGTCCGGGGAACCGAGAAGGGTAGACAAAGCAGGGACTGAACCTCCAAGCCCCACTCACTCTCCAGAAAGTCTACATCTGGCTTTGATTCACTTGTTCGCAAGCTCCCTGGTCTAGGACACACACACACACACACACACACACACACACACACACACACACACACACACACTCTCACACACACACACACACACACACACACACACACACACACACACACACACACACTCTCACACGTACACCTTATAGAAAATCTCCAAACCTCCTCCCATGAGACGAGACTGCAGGCTCCCGACCCTGCCTGGAACCAGCTGAGGGGCTAGGATTTCAGTCAAGGCAATCTTCAGTCGAGATTGGTCAAGCTTCAGGGTTCCAAGACAGGCGAGGAGAACCAGGCATCAGGAATGTTGGTCCTCGTGAGTAGTGAGCAGTTTGGTTTGGTGGGAGACGCGGGGTAGGGGGGGTGGGTGGGAGGGACGTCAGTGTGATCCACCGGGAAGGAGCCCAGCCTTTGCTTGACACCAAGCCTCCACTTCTCAGCCCTAACAAAGCTCCCTCAAACTCAGTTTTCTTCTCTCTAAAATGGAGCCACTGTACTCGAAGCCACCACCAGCCTTAAGAGATGGTTGTGAAAATGATGTTTTGTCAACTTAAAATGCCATGTAACAGTCAACCATTGCTTTCTGTAACTGGTGTAATTTGAAATGAAAAAGAAAGAAATTATATTCTGTGGGGATTGGAAACTTTGATGTTACCCTTTCAAGATGATGTCCCAGCACCAGCTAAGATGCTGGCTGCCAGCTGGCCAGGAGTTTCCAGGTGTCTAGGATGCTGGTCCTCAAAGTTTTTGGTTCATAGAGCATCTTGGTGAGTCCTAAGGCCCTAAGGATCATCTGCCCCTTCCACATTTCCTTTATTCCATGTAGAAAAAAAAAAACTCATGGCATTTTAATTTGGCAAATAACACCGATTATGGATAAATATTCTTTCAAAAATATATTTCAGTAGAGATTTAAACCCTGCAATTGGAAGTAGTCTATAAAATAGTTCCCCCACACACACACACCCTTAGCTTGCATTTTATAGCAGTTCATAAATTCATAAAGCAGCAAGGTGGAATGGGGAAGAGAAATGTCCTTGGAGGTGGCTGAATGGGGCTCTCTCCTGACTTAGCCTGACCTGCAAGCTGCATGACCATGGTCAAGTTGTTTCCTTTTTCTGAGTTCTCATCATGGGTAAAATGGAGTTGAAGAAGAGGACCCCCTAAGGACCTTCTGGCTCTAAATTCTACTGACCACCTGAGACCCCCTCATAAGGCCCCTCCAGCTGACCAGGTTGAGGCTACAAGGATAGTTCATACTCTTGGAGGGCTTTTTATGATCACCCCAAAACCAGTGGCTCTTCCCTTGGAAGTTGACAGAGGCTACGTCATTGTGTGTCTTTAAGGGGCACATATGCCAGGCAGACAGATGGGCATTCTGGCAAAGGTATAGAGACTGGATAGAAGGAGAGCCTGTGCTTACCACTGTGCCTGTAACTCATTCAACCTGAACTGTTCCTGCTACAGTGAAGAGAGTGCTTCTGTCATTTGTGAAAAGGGAGACTGGTTTCTCACCATCTCCTGCCATTTGGACCTTGGGGCTTCTTAAAGAGTTGACTGAGCGTGCTGCCCTACTCCACCTGGATGGATGATTCTAGAAACTTTACCCTGGCTTTGGAAGAACTGTGTGATAGCTTCCCTTTTTTTGGGGGGGGGGAAGGCACTCTGCTTTCTGTTTTCAAGTTCCTCTCAGTCCCCTTCAGTTCCAGAACCCAGAACCTAGGTCTAGTGACCTTCACGCAGGAAGAACAGTTGTCTTTGTCTCCTAAATGCAATCTGAATAAACTCGCTGTTCCCATAACCCTGGGGTCAGAGGGGGCAGCTCTCACTGGTTTGGGGGAAGCAAGTTTTATCCAAGCTGATGTACCCCCAATAATAACGGAAATAGACTGGCTATTGTTTAAAATTCTGCTTCCCAGAATCCTTCGCAGGCTAGCCAATATCTTCAGTGTGAAACAAATCTTGAATTTCCTTGAGAATTTGGCTGGGATAATGAGCTGAGCATCATTAGCCTTCTGGAAAGAGCTGTGGGCTTTGTTGAAAGGAAGCAGTGGGTCAGAAACTTGGGTTTGTTTCACTCTCCCCCGTCCCACCCCCCATCATTCCCTTGTCAGCTTAGCCCGACTTGATGGCTCAACACTTATTCATAAGAAAACCTACCACCTCCACTATCCACAGACTTGCTTCCTTCAGCTCTTTTCCTTTTCCTTTGGGTTTGTCTGGTGTAGTGGGTTGTGTGGCATCTCCAGGTCCAAGAGTCTCATCTTTCACTGTGCTCCCCTGGGCTGAGTTCCACAATTCTGGAAATGAGAAAGTCAAAAGACAAGGAAGGTATTTAAGCTAGTTAATGTGGTGGCCCTATTACTGCAGGTTCTCAGGAAAGTCTAGGATTCTGGGGTTGTCAACCCCCTTAGAATTCATCTGACCCACCCACCTGGCCATTGGATGGATCCCTTTTGTAGAAACCTCTGCTTGAACACTTCCAGTTACAGGAAACTCACTCCTTATAAGGTAACCCTCCTTATTTTGGGACCTTACTTGTTTTGTTTTGTTTTTGAATTTCATTCTGTAAGTCACATTTTGAGGTAACATTTCTAATGTGCTTTCATTTTCTCAAGTCGTACCAGACAGGAATTTCTTTTCTTTGAAAAAGTCAATTTATTTGTGATTGTAGTAAGGAAAAGTCCAAAGCAGGCAATGAGAGAAAATACCCCCTTTAAAGCCATTTTTACAATTATGGCTGCCAATTACTTCAAGAAAGTTGAGCCCTGATCGTTTTAAAACTGAAAATGTTGAAACCCAGAAAACAACATAGGTGAGCCTCTACTAAGTGCCTCCAAGTCCGGAGGGTGACCTGAGGGGGCAGGAATTCTCTGTCTTTCTTTGCTTTGGCTGTGCATTGAGTCTGCCCTTAATGATCTCCTTCAAGCCTCTGTGAAGATATGAGACAGTTTCCTGTGTCTGCTCCCTACCACCATCACTGGCTGCTTAGGCTGCTGTCCTGGGAATATGGGGTGGGCCACATGATGACAATTCTCTCGTGGAAGCCAGGAACCCAAGTTAGATTGTTTCTGCCATCGATGGCTATTTTCAATTTGTAAGCATGAAATGCTTGTCCAGAACTGGCCTGGAAATCTAGTGCCAGGAAGGTGGAAAGATACCGCGCAGATCTGAGAAAATTAGGCATGATGAGAATCAATTGCCCAGGGTTTCTTCAGCGTGCTGGAGACTCTGCCTGGCTGAATGCCTGGTGGACTGGTTCAATCCCAAATAGAAACCTTTGCACTAGATAAGGAGGGAGGGTGCCTGGATTCTGTCACTGCTTGTCACTGATTTACTCTGTAACTTGCGGCAAGTTTCAACCCCAATGCCGATTTCCTCTTCACCTTTAAAATGAGAGGACTGGACCCTGGCAGGGGTTCATCACCTTCTGAGTGTATGAGGGTCCCTCTTTGCAATCTGGTGAAAACTATTGTCTCCTCAGAGTAATGTTTTTAAATGCATAAAATAAAATACATAGGGAACCAAAAAAAAGTTAGTGCACTTGCCAGCTGGTAAATCTTTATTATTATTAAATATTACTTAATATCCAAGTTTTCATAGTATGGAACCTCACTAAAACTTTTGGGACACCCTGTACTGAAATAAAAGATGGGATTTTTGTCCCACCCAAGTTCACTGACTGGAATCTATCCCCAGACTGCTGGACCCCAGAAGTAGGTACTTCTAAGTTCTCTTTCATGGATAATTTTGGTAACATAGAAGTCCCTCTTGGTGCCATAATTTCACACATAGAAATCTCAGAGATGGTAGTTGTGTTTTTTTTTTCTAATCAGAGCAGTGATTTAATTGATATAGGGAAGCGACAGTGACGTAATTCTCTCCACTGATGCAAATTGACACCTCCTTTGCACCATAGCCTTTTTTTAGAGAGAGACCTGGGACAATGAGAAGTAGTCACTCGCCCAAGGTCACCCAATCAGAATAGGTTGGGACTTGAATCCAGATCATCCCAGGAGTCAGACCAACTCTAACTACTGGGCAACATTGCCTCTCACAAAGGCAGTAGAGAGCTTAGATTTCAGAAGCAGACAAGTTCCTCTTATAAACCATTTAGAGCGGTGAGGTGCTATTATGGGTCTACTATGTGCCCAGGCAGGCATCACTGTGTAAGCACAAATATTATCAAGTAGCACAAATATTTACAAATATTTTCTCATTGGCCATTTAATTTTGAAATCTTGACATTGTGGAGTTTTTATTTAAATAATACATAAAGAAATGGAGAGGAATGAAAATAGATGAAAATCTTATTGGGTGTTTTGCAGATACAGGAGCATTAGAAAGAGCATTGTATTGGAGAGGAAGTCAAGATGTGGGTCTTTGGTCTGACCTTGGGTGACTTGTTGAATCTCTCTTGCCTCAAATTTCCTCATCTATTAAATGAGGGAAGGGGATGATAGAGGATTTGAGGCCCCATCAAGCACTGAAATTCCAAACTGTTTCTAAAGCACCTTAGCCATGAGAGCCCTGCAAAGGTTGGCCAAAACACCTTTGCCCTGCCACCCAGGGCAAATGTGCTCATTTCAAACTAGCCTTTAATGACTCTGGGCCAGCAGCTTCCTGAGTTGTGAGCTTCACTTCCAGGGTACTTGCTATCATATGAGGGGACGTTCTGGATGAAGAGAGGTACCTAGTGAATTTCTTTGTGGATGATGATGGCCGCTCCATCGACTGCCAACCTAGCTCATGCCCCTCAGTCTGAGAAATCCCATGCCCACCATTTGCTCTGCTACTTTGTTCTTTGATCCTCATTAAAATGTGAGCTCAGAAATACCTACAAATTATTTCTTATCCAGATGCCAAATTGCAGGGTTTTAACAGGCCTTGAAGGCAAAGGTCATACAGCTATGTTTGTCTATCTACTTCTGGAGACACCCATACTTGTATGAAGATGGATTGGCTGTTGTTTGAATGGAGGGCAGGGACTATCTGCCCATGTGTGCCCACTCTGGGCTTGTCCTGGCACACAGTAGGTGCTGGTTGTTTTAATTTAGTCAGTATGTTTTTCCCAAGCTTTTTTTCAGGTCAGTCAGTTTTTGCACTAGCAAAGAAGCTTGAAATTTAGACAGGACAATTAGACCTCACTAGACTATGTCTTAGATTATAAAATGTATGGGTGTCTAGATAGATATACAGCTCACCTTGGGAGACTTGAATAATTATTCTCCAACAGGTTCATTAATTAATTTTGCTCTCCTGTTAAGATGCCTAGAGCCAAAAGCAGGAGTCAGGGATCTCTGTTCCCAGGCGAGGGGGCTTGAGTTGTTTGCATTTTCCTTTCTTTTGGTGGAAAGATGAAAATGTCTCCGTGTACTTCACAGGAAGTGAGTGCTTGATAGAGCTGAGCAGGCTGGCTGCATGTTTCCAAGAACTGGTCTCAAGATATTTTGGTAACACACATTCTCTCTCACCTCCCCCTTTCACTCGTCCCTGGTGCTACGCTTTCTTCCTCTCTCACGGACACATACACAAATACCAGTCAATACAAACAGAAGCAGATGAGGCCTGCTGGCTTCTTCTTCAGCAGGGTAAGGGAAGCAGGTGCTCACATCCAAATACCCTCTTCTCAGTCCAGGATGGGAGGCCTGTGACTCTGGGCAAGGTAGGTCAAAGCTAGGGGCATTGGCAGCCGCTGATCCCTAAGTCAGAACGGCTCATGCACCAACTGATCTCACTAAGTGGAAGGAGCATCTTCTCTAAGTCTCAGGCAGCTCATTTTTAAATCACCCTCCTTCCCTGGGGGCCAGAGACTAAGGTCAGAAGGGCTTTGCCTACACTTCCTTTCCTCCCTTGGCAAAGGAAGGGTTTTTGTATGTGTGTGAAGCTCTCCTAGTAACAGGTCCTCCTTGGGCTGCCCCATTCCAGGCACTTGGGGAGATGCGGAAAGGAGCTGAGGCCAGGGTCTTAATGGATTAATCTTCTCTCCAAAAGAGACAGACAGCATCCTCTGGCTGGTGTGCTATGGATCAATGAATTCATCTTGAGCCTTGGAATTTCTAATTGGAAAGGGCTTTCAGAAATCATTTTCTACACCTGAATGAATCTCTTCTCTTGTCTTTAACCTGCAGGAATGAAGTCTGCTAGGATGGAGATGGAGGATACTCAAGCTCCTCGGGAAGGAAATGCCAGCCAGGTCTGAAACTAGGCTTTCATCGGTGGAGACTTTGCCTGAAGGTAATTCCCACTGGGAGGATGTCCTCTGGGACCGTCTCTGCTTGGGAGGGGAGGAGCAGCATGACAGCTGGAGAGGAGACTTGAGCTTGTGGTCCCTCTTTTGAGGGAGGGGGGGTTGCCTCTGGCCTTTTTCTCTTAGGAGGAGACAGCCTGAAGTTGCGGCAAAATTTCCATGGTCTTGGCTACTTGCCTGTAGGCACTGAAGGCTGCCTAGTAGAGAGTAGCTGAAACAACATAACCTTGATTTACCCGTTTCTAAGGCTATATTTTTATTTGTTTGGGTTTTGATGGTTTCTGTTCACAAAATGAAGACTGTGTAGCTAGGTAGTGTGTCCAGTGCTGGCCTTGGAGCTCAAATCTGGTCTCAGACCTTTACTAATCATTTGACCCCTGGCAAGTTATTGCACCTCTGTCTGCCTCAGATTCTGTAAAATGGGCATAATGTGAGGACAAAATGAGATGATTGTATAGGACTTGGCAAACCTTAAGACTCTGTATGAATGCCAGCTATTATTATAATCATATACAAAAGTTATTTGGCAACAGGTAGGGAGAATGGGTGTGCAGACAGGTCAGGATGTTCCCTATGTAACATTCTTTCCCCTTGGCCTTCTTTAATGGACTCATCATAGCTTCTGAATTGGTGTCTTTTAGACCTTATTAGATGGAAGGGTCTATGAGGCCTTGTCACCACTTTGTATCACCCCCCGGCCCAGACAGAAGCTTTGTGCACACAGTTCTTTTGGCATTGTGTAACATTTCACATGTAAGTCATTGCGTAAAAAATGCTGCTGAGTACTTGATGTATGCACAGAGTCTTCTGAGGATTTACCCGGATGAAAGAGAAGTCAGAGGGGGAGGGCTGGGGGACTTGCTTGAGGCTTCATGTTAAGAACAGAAGCTTGTGGTTCTATGTAATGAGAAGAGGATACTGGGTCAGGAGTCAGGAGATCTGCATCCGAGGTCCAGCTTGAAAGATTGACTTGTGCTTAGACAAATCACTGACCTCTCTAAATTGGATTTCCTCCTCTATAAGGTGGACACATGGTCACTCAGCCAGCGTGTGTCAGAGACTGGCTGGGAGGCTGTCTTCGCCTCTACTAGGACACACTGCCTCTCAAGCTCAGCTTAAGAAGTATGTATTTACTGAATTATTGATCTGTTCCTACCACTGTCCTAGGCACTTTGGGGGGGACAGAAAAGCATAGGACAAAATCGTGGTGGTACATTGGTATCTACAGGGAGAGTCAGAAGTGATTCCCCCACTTATAGGACCCATGGTAGCTCGGTAGACAGAGCACTCACTGGCAGTCAGGAAACCCTGAGTTCAAATGCAGTCTCAGACACTTACTAGCTGGCTAACCTTGGGCAAGTCACTTAACCGCTGCTGGCCTCGTTTCCTCATTTATAAAATGGGGATAATAACAGCACCTACCTCTTACAGTTGTTTCGAGAATCAAATGAGATAACACTTGTAGAAAGCACTTAGCAACCTTAAAGCTGTCTATACCTGCCAGCTATTGTTAGGACAGATTCAAAATTAAACATGTCTGCTCATCTTCCTTTTTCCCATTAATGCCTGGTGAGATGCTGGGAGGCATTTCTGGACTTTCAGACAAAGGCAACATGTGATGAAAAGCCAAGGAGAAGGGTCTGTTGGACTGGGGAGTTCTAGCTGCTTGTAGGGCTGTGCAGCAGACTTAAAACCTTCTTTTCTGCTGATGTGTTTGGGAATCACACGATACTCCAAGGTGGATACAAACACCCATCTCCTGGATGCCTGGGAATGTGAGGGGTTGGTCCTTAACTGTGGAGATGGGGCTGGATGCTCTCCAAGGTCTTTTCCAGGAAATCCTAGGATCCTGGGATCTATGGCTTGAGCCTTTCATTTTTACCATATCACTTTTCTAGAGAATCATGACTTTATTCTGGAGTTGACTGCACTGGGCCTGTTTGTGGTGGGTCCTTTGTGGCTCTGGGTGGAGAAGAAGTCTCACTAGGGGTTACAATCATATTGGAAGAGGAAATTTCTCTCCCCATCTTATGATATGGTTGGACTGGAGGAGTTCTGAGGTTGTTTCCAGTTCTAAGATTATCTCATTGTTTGAGGCCACTTTTGTCAAGACCTGCTCACATCACCATCATCCCTGTCTGACAGTTTTGTTTTTAGTGGTAGTAGCATGAAAGCAAAAGCGAACAGGTTTCTGTAGCTTGCCCCTGCCTCCCTCCCTCACCAGCCATGGCTGGGCTTCCCCATACTTTAGGGTTGAGGCACACATTAGCAGAGGGGGTGGGAAAGAAAGCTGGTACTTCCCCAGGGTTTCCTCTCCAGTGGCTGTACAGAAGGTTTCAGATTCCAGAGAACATCAAATTCTCCCCTTTCATGCATAAGAAATTGAGAACCAAATAACTTTAGGTGAAATGCACATTAAGAAGACCGTCACCATTATCAGGACGTTGATGCATATATTGTACTATCTGTGGTTACAAGTGGTACTTGAGTTTATACTGTGATCATCCAAATTATCATCCAAATCCAAAGGATCATCCAAAGCCTTGCCAAATTAAAATATAACTGAAGGAGCACTGGACTTGGAGTCAGAAATCCTGGGTTCAAATCCTGGCCATGGCACTTATTAACCAGAGTCAATTCTATCATCGCTATTGTTATTAATTATCACTATCATCCTTTGTATTTGGGGCAGGGCCTCTGAAGCCAGAGAACTTTGGTTTGAATGCCAGCTCTGGCACTTACTCCCCATGTTTTTTTGGATGAGTCTCTTCTAAACCTTGTCTGTGAAATGAGGGGTCTCCCCACTGAGGTCCCAGCCCTATATCTAGGGTTCTAAGTATTTTCACCCCCATGCCTTAGTTTCTTCACCTGTGGACCAGATGGCCTGAGATCTCCCCCTACTCTTTATCCTATGACCCTGGAACATTAAGCCAGAGTTTTACTGAAGTCAAGAACCCAGAACCTCCATGAGTTCTCTCTCTGCATAAGGTTGACATCCCTTCTCCCCTTTCCTCTCATCATTTCACCATCAGAAGAGCTTGTGATTCATTTGAAGTCCTGGAAGGGGGCCATTGAGATCACAGGTAGAATCTAAAATGTTAAACATCTGGGGGAGAAAATGGAGTCCAGAGGAACATGTGATGTGATGCCTAAGAAGGCAGGAGTTTGAAAATTCATGGTTTTGTGGATGGGGTGATAGGGCAGACTGGTTGGCAGAAGGTGGTCTGCTGGGCAGGTGAGGTGGGGCAGCCATGGTTTCCCCATGCCAGTTTCATGTAATGCCAGCTCACAGAGAACATTCTTTATTACCAATTCTGCAGACTGATTTCTTTGGTCAAATTTCATGTTTTCTAAGATAATCGTTTATGTTAATTTTGTCTAATGATTAGGAGCTTAGTGTGTAGACAGAGTTGTCGATTTGGAGTTAGGAGACCTGAGTTCAAATCCCAGCTCTGACATTGGTAAGCTCCACAATGCTGGGCAAATCGTCTCAATGCTGAACCTCAGTTTTCCCATCTGTTAAACAAGGGGCATACGTTCTAGTTGACCCTCCTGCCATATAGAATTGCTATGGATAAAGTGAAGTACCTATATAAATGTGAGATGTCAATAATCATCATGTTTCTGCATTCCTTGTGTCTCGAGAGTCCTCTGATTCAGGGCACCCCCACTTTCTGCATCAGTTTCACTGGATCCCCAGGTACTCACCTCAGCTTTTTGCCGTCCTTTCATACATCTTCTTGGTTTCTCCCTTCTCCCACAAAAAAGGAAGACACATTTCCAGATCTACTAGTCATGGAGTTTCACATAGTATTCTGAAGGTGGGGAATCTGAGGCCTTGAGGCCATATGTGACCCTTTAGGTCCTCAAGTGCAGTCCTTTGACTGAATAAGACCACACTTGAGGACCTAGAGGGCCACTTGTGGCCTTGAGGCCACAGATTCCACACCCCCATAAGACTGTTCAGTCACTGGCACCATTAGCTCTGCTGCTCTCACACAAAGTGCCTAGGCTTTTCAGGGAGTTTTCAGTGGTGTTTTGTCCTCAGTTGCTTGGGGAAATAGTATTATCCTAAGCTCTAGGCTTTGAGAGTTGATTGGCCCAGTGCCCAAGCCCTGAACATTCCAGGTACTCTGTGTGTGGCCTTCATCTTGGGGCTGGTTCCAAACTGGGCAGTGTTGGAGCTACACCTTATTCTCAGCCTGTTCTGACTTTGTATGAGCTTGGGGGCTATGGTTCCTTTTCCTGTCCCCTGGTTCACCAAATGTTTACATAGTCCTTGTGGTCTTCAGCACACAATTGATTAGGGGTCTAGAGCAAGAAGAGACACACTCCCTGGGTGGTGACTGTTTCCAGTCTGGTTAGGACAGAGATAGATCGAGAGGCAAGCATGATGCTGTTAGACCAGGTGGGATCTGGCTCCTCTCCGCATTAAGCACAGGTCTCCTCTGGCTGTTTCACACTCAGCAGCTCCCAGAGCTTGGAACGGGTTGTGTTCCTAGTATGTGTGCTGTCACGTGTGTATGTGTGTGTGTGTGTTAAAAAGCTGCTAATCATCCCAGCAGGCAGGATTCCATGTCGCCTGCGACAATAGGCAATGATTCTGCTCCATGATGCCAAATGAAAAGAGCTCTTAATTAACCCTCTGAGCATCTCTGCCCCTTGCCTTGGTACTTCTGGGCAGGCTTCTCTTCTACCGGCTCAGTCCAGGTCCAGCACGAGCTTATCTCTGAGAATCAGAAGGTAGATAGAGAGTTGATCAAGTGCAGAACCCACAGAACTCCCAGCATTTCAAGACTCGAACCTTAGAAATCACCTGCTCCTACTCCCTCATTTTACACCTGTGGAAATAGAGGCTCACAAAGACTTCTCCAGGGTCACAGCTCATCAATGTCCAAGGCATTCCAAGCCTTGCCGACTTAAGTCTGACTGTACTCTACACCAAGCTAGAGCGAGGGAGACCTGAGCCAAGCTGCTCTTAGGGTAGCCACCACCCCCCAAATCATCCAAGTTCACTGAGTAAGTGGCAAGTGTATTACCCTACGCTGACATGCATTTTGATTGTTGAGATTAGGAAGCCAGACAAATCCTGAGACAAATAAAATACATAGCTCCATTCCAATGCCAGGAAGATACAGCTTTTCAAAAATTGATCTAATAAGCCCTTTATGACTCAGAAAGACAAATGTAAGAAACTTGGTATCTAAGAATTAGGTATCCCACCCGTCAGCAGCATTCTATTGTAAACATCTATAGAGAAATGGGTTTATATTATATCAGTGTCTCTATAAAGTCGTAAACACATTTCTGCGCTTCTCTTTGATAAGAATAATTAACATCTCATAAGAACTAGAAAATTCTACATTGTCAGCAGCCTTTCTTTCAGAGGCTGCAAATGGGTGCAGTAGAAGGGGAGCTGGGCCTAGAGTCAGGAGGACCTGAATTCAAATCTAATCTCAGACATTTACGAGCTGGTCACCCTGGCAAGTTACTTAACTGCTGTTTGCCACAGTTTCCTTATCTGCACTTGTGGAATGATAGTAATAGCACCTATCTCACAAGATGGTTGAGATAATATATAACATAACATAACATAATATTTATATAATATATTATATAATATATAATAATATAAATATAATATAATACCTTCAAGTATTCTATCAATGATAGATTTTCACAGTGTAAAGTACTATGAGGTTATTGAAAAAGTCAGCATAGGTCCTAGCAGTGCCAAAATCCCCCTTGGGGAGAGCCAGTCTCAAAGGCCCTGACGCTCTTGGTTCAGATACACTGGTCATTGGCCCAATTCTCTTAAATTTGTCCCTGTGGGCAGTAGGTATTGACTATCCTTGAAGACAGCTAGAAAACATCCACTTCTGAGCAGGAGAAGTGCTCATGCACCATTTCAGCTGGATCCATACTTGGCAAAGAGTTGTTGCCAGTAGCAGGTGGAAGAAATGACTTTAAAATTCACAAAAAAGGGCATTCCCTTATTTCCTTTTCCAGTATTTTTTTTAATTTTTGCATAGACACTTTCAATAACTAAATCCCGATTAGCAGGTAAAAAAGGAATTCAAGACATCCCCAAAGTGGACGGGAAGGGTCATAGCTTTTACTAAAGTCACCAAATGTCTCTGACCTCGGGGGTCTGCCTGTAACCTTTGGGAAGCTTCATTGGCAAATGTGGAACTTAAAAGTGAATCTCGATTATAAGCTAGCACTACCACAGTTTGTTTAGAATTCTTTTTTCCTGGCCAGTGGTTTCCACTAGAAAGTCCTATCCTTGAACCAAAGCAGGGCTTCTTCTCCCTCCTAGTGCCAGGGACCCCTCAGGCTGTCTGATGAAGCCAAGAGACCCCTTCTAACAATGATGGTTCTGAGTAATTGAAGGAAATACTGTATTCCAGGTAGAGGTTAGTGAAAATAAAGATGTTGTTTCTTTTCCCATCCAAGTTCAGAGAGCCCAGACAACTTCTGGACCCCTTGAAGGTTAAGAGTTTCTGAACTAAACCTTACACACATAAAACTGACCTACTCAGCAGGTTACTGGGTTGTAGGTGGCATTTGGGAGAACAGGAAGAGAAAGGGAAAGGAGAATGCCTGTTTTATAGACAACCATGCTAGGTAAAGGAGTCCAGGTTTGCTGCAGGGACCTAGAACCAAGGCTGCTTCTCCCCACATACTAACAACATGTGGACTTCCCATTGAGGTCTTCCTGATTCCCACTATGAACATCAGTGGGATGCTGCTTCTGGTGTGCTCTAGAAGAGTAAGAATGGGGAGGGGAGGGCAGGCAGGCCCCAAAAGCCCCCACAGGATGCAGGTGACAAGTCCACCCATAAGTGTCTCATTCCTGAGGTGTTCTACTGGACCTTGGTAAGGTCTTAGTGTGTTTGAATAGAGATCGCTTGGGAAGGCTGGGGCTGGCCTTGGCTTCCCCACCCTAGTTCTCCATTTCTTCACCTTCATGCAATGTTGATCTGCTATGTCCTTCCCTCAGTACCTACTTCCTTGCTTCAGTGTCTATCATTTCACTGACCTGGGTGTTCCTTTAGCTGATATAGATTGTGCTCCCTCTATAACATGGTAGATCATGGATTCTTAGGCTTTTGGGGGGTCATGGATCCCTTGGGCAGGATGGTGAAGCTCATGGACCCCTTCTCAGAATAATGGTTTTAAATTTATAAAGTAAAATACAAAAAGAAAACCAATTATATTGAAATATGGTCATCAAAATATTTTTTTAAAAAAGTTCATGAACCCCAGATATATGATCTTTATGATTTGTTTCTGAAGAAACATTTACACCCTGGTGATGAGCCTGTCCAAATCTGGCTAGGCTGGGCCTCTGATACCAGGTCTACTGTTCATCACTGGACAATCCAGAAAATTGTCTCAGCTTGATAAGACTTCCTAGAGATTGCCATCTATTGGTACGGTCCTCATGAGCCCAGGGTCATCATGCCCATGTTCCAAGGAGGCATCCGAATGTGAGCATGTGCTATCAACTCCCCATTGTCACCAAAAGAACATTGAAATGAACCCAAAGACAGAATCAGAGGGCAGAACAACACCAAAAGCCAGGGTGGGGGAGATGTTGGAAGAGAGGGTAAACCAGGCAATAGCTCTACCAGCCACCCAAGTTCCAACAGTCCTACATTGGGTTGGACCTATCATTCAGATTTTGAGGGCTGACTAGGAATGACTTCCAGGAGAGACTGGGAGGAAATGAAAAGATAAGAATGGGGAGAAAGGGGAGGTGGGCAGCTACCTGGGCCTGCTGGTGGGGAAATGTGTGTGGGATGGGAAAGGGAGGAGAGCAATCATTTGTCTTTGCTTGGGTGGGGGCTGATCTGTGGATCAGTCACAGCCTCTCCTCAGGAATCTGTGATCGCAGGTGGGTTTTTCTCAAAATTCCAGCTCAGTTCATGTGTTGGAAGAGATGTGGAGAACAGAATGACACAGTCCAAGAATGTGACCACACTGCATTTGGAAGAGTGGGGGTTAGTTTTCCCTTATAAGTGAAATCTTGCCTAGGGAGGGCTGAACACCAGAGCACTCTATGCCATAGAAGATTATCCAGGGCAAGAGTGTTTGACCCCCATGGGCTGCTGGTCTATCTTCTGTGGATTGGGAAGAGATTTCAGTGGGTCCATGAACTTCCTTATTTTCACTAACCTCTCACTGAGATTTAGCATTTTCTTCGGTTATTTGAGATTATGATTTTGAGTAATCCCTGAGCTTTACCAGTTTTACCGGGGTCTGTGGTACAAAGCTGGGTTTAAAAGCTTCAGCTCTAGGCTAAAGTAAATCGAATTAATGCTATCAATTCACTTTATGGCTTGTGTACAAGTCACAATGAACCAAGCACTTTCCTTGGTTTCTTGACCTGTAAAATGGAGCAATAGTACTTTTAAGTCATTGAATTTCACACTGCAACCTTAAGGGTCTTCCACTTCAGCCATCTCATTTTGAAAATGAGAAAGCTAAGAATTCCGAGCATTGACCTCAAGATAAAGCTGGGACAACAGCCTACATCCAAGGTCACCCAGCTGTCTCCTGTGTATCTCTTTCTCTTCCATGGCCTCCCACACCCTGTTATGAAAACCTAGGCACCTTTCTGGGCGTTTTGGGAGTAACAGAGTGGCTCTTGGACCATCTATCTGTTATCACATGAACATCCATTGTCCAATGAACTAACAAATGTGTTCCAAAGGAACGATCCAGTTTCTTTGCTCCAGAGTAAGTGAATCTATGTCACATATTTCTTGACAACAGCTGGAGAAAAATCCCCCAATTAAGAGCCTTTGTTTTCTCTCCTTTCTGTTACTACTTTCTTCCTCTGAAATTAGAAAAGGTGACCCCATGGTAATTCCTGGTCCAAAAGGGCTTCATGCCTGAGCACAAAAGGCCTAGGCAAAAACTGGTGAAGTGCTGCCATATTATGGCCATGTTTTGTTGGCCATGAACCTCTTTGTCATTCAGTGGCTGACAAAATTATTTTGAGTCATGGGGAAAACTCTTACTTCAGAGTACCCCCGAATCACTGAAATAGCCCAACTTATAGAGACGGCAAAAAGTCATTGCCATAATTAGAATATGTAAATGTTTACAAATTTTGTCTGTTGGTGAGATTTTTCTTTAGTCAATATCAAAGGGAGCTTTTTTTGGCCCAGAGGGCCATTGGAACTTCCGAAGGAAAGGCATACTTAGAATGACCCCACAGGATGAGTTATGACATGGTGTTAGATAGTGGGGAAAGGGACAAGCTGTATGACTGTCAGAGTCGTTCCTGTTAATATCACACAGACATAATTGTTTTCAGATAGCATGCTTTGGTTCTCCTGGGTTACTGAACCCATACTAGAGGGGTCCTAGACCTGGCATCTGAAAGAATTTATAGCTTTCATTTGTCAAATGAGCAAAGAAAATCAAATTGTTTTCAAGAACTATAATTGTATAACGGTGGGGATGGGGGAGCTACTAAGAAATAGAAATGCCTACCTATTCACTGCCTTGATTTTATTTTATTTTAATTAGAAGTGGTTTGGTTTTCTTTTTTTCCCTAACGCCAGCCTTGGTGGGTTTCACTAATGTAACGCCTAGGGAAACCTAGGCTTTTGTATCTTTCTGGGGAATAAATACATTACTTTAAAAACAATTTGCTGGAAGCTTTCCCCTCCAATTCACCATTAAATTCCAGAGGCTGTCAGTCACTGTGAGTGCCGCTTTGAGGCTCCTGAGCCGGTGATTTTGTTAGAAGGGCTTTGTGCATTAGCTTGACATGTAATTGAAGACTGCAGTGACGGTAGCGAATGAGGTCCTGGGTACAATCTCATCCTGAACTACTGAGGAATAAAAACAGGTGGGCAGTATTTGTAGCCAGTTTACTCTGGTAGGGCACTTGATTCTGTATGCTGTTAAAAATACTGTATTTTTTGCAGATTTTTCACTCATTCAGCCTGGTATACAAGTAGCTCTAATTAGAGTGGCTTCATCACTGGGTCATCTGTGTATTGCACATGAGAATATTTCGGGGGAGCAGAGACTTCTTCACTTGAAATTTTGATGGCCTGTTTTTCACCAGCTCTGTACTTCATGGCTCCAAGGATCCATGATTAATTTCCTCAGGGTGGCCACACCCTCCACCAAGAAACATTGAAATCCTTTCATGCCTTAGGAGAAGGCCATCTTGAGTTTATGGGATGGGAGTGGTGGTCAGTGAGTCAGTCAATAAACATTCATTAAGCACTCATTTCATGCCAGGCATGTTGGAGATGCAAAGAAAGACAAAAACCTGGTCAACCCCATCCTTCAGGAATCTTACGTTCTGGGTTCAACCTTCTGGTGACAGACAAGTCTGTGGTCTCATTGAGGAGAAGGGGCAGCCTCTTAACAGCTGCACTTATCCATGTGTCCCCATAAGTAAAATATAAGGGGTGACCATAGAAGGAAGAGCCTTGCCACTTCTTTCAGAATAAACTTGGTAGCGCTCCTAATTTAGGCAAGGGGCATAAAAGAGGTGAACACCACCCACCCCCCGTGACAGAGGAAGACTCCCTTCATGAATACAGGCTTGTGGGAGGACAGGGAAGAGAAGGGAAAGGAATAAAAAGACAGGTGACTGCGATCTGCATCAGCGGAGGGAAGGTTCACACCGAGGTCCTTATTGATCCAGCTCGTTACGGAGTAACTCAGCTGGGCAGCTCTCTGACTCTTCTGGTGATGTTTCCATGGCTGACCGTATTTCTTAGCTTTTGCTGCTTCCAGAGCCATTTTGTGAATCACCCCATAAAGCTAACATCATTACAGTACGCTTCCCCTTCCCTTGTTGTGTCTGGCAGCGGCTTCATTGGCCCTCGGAAGGGAATGAAAGTCATTTGGACCTCGGTTTGGTGGACATCGGTATTTCGTTAAGTAGGTCCATTACTCATGGATCCCTCGAGTTTCCGCGTTGGGGGCTGGTTCTGTGTGCTTGCCTCAGTCCGTGCCCCCTCCCGCTCCTGGGAGCCTGCCACACGTTGGGTGTCCCTCCTGAGTCGTGTCTCTCCTTCGTTTCTTCCCCAGATCTGACGTAAGGAAGCTAAGGATGCGTCATTGTTGGACTCATGGGCCATGTGGGAGACGTCCGGAGGGGGGGCCGGTGGAGCAGATCTTCGAGGACCTGAGAGACCCTCTCCCCCTCCCCGACAGAGGCAGCCGGCGCCTCCCTTCATCGCATCTCAGTCCAACCTGCCCACTCACTATCGGGCCTTTCGGAACCACGAATGGGATGTGGTAAAGCGCTCTCTCCGCATTCTGCAAGACACTGACTTCTACTGGGGGCCTCTGTCGGTGGGCGAGGCCCACGCCCGGCTGGAGACGGAGCCCGTGGGCACCTACCTGCTGAGGGACAGTGCCCAGGGGGACTGCCTGTTCAGCGTGAGCGTCAAGGTACCACTCGGCCCAGTCAGCCTGCGCATCGCCTTCCAGAAGGGCCGCTTCTGGCTCAAACATTTGTTTTCCGACTGTGTCGTGAGGTTGCTCGAGATGGCGGTGAAGGCATCTCAGAGCAGTGCCCTTTATTGTAAAGAAGGCTGCCCCTTGGTCTTTTCCAGCCCGCTAAGAAGGAGCCGGAGCTTGTCCCAGGGACGGGACTCCTACCAACGAAGCCTGGACGTTTTGGGGGCAGCTGCTCCCAGGACAGAGCCCTGGGCAAAGGCTTCGGAGGAGGACACCACGGGCCTCTCCCAGCCTTGGCAGGAGCGGGGCCAGCTGCCCCCCAGGATTCACTCTCCTCCCCACCACCAACCAAAGTAGGCTTCTGAGTCAACTTGTGGAGGGAGTCAGCTGCTGCCTTCAGGACCCCACCCTGCACAATTGTACTAGGTCCTCTGAGAAGACAGACTGTTTCAGGGGCAAGGGTAGGGGGAATCTCTTGAATAAACCATTCCAAGGCTACGCTGCATGGGGCTGGGTGGGGCTGTTGTCCCATCCTCCCTCATCAACCAATCCCCTTTCATCCTCCAAGCTTTCCAGGACGGGATTCAAGCATAGTCTTCTATTACAGTGGAGGCAGGGGACAAGAAATGGGGACCCATCCTTGGGGATGATTCTCTCCCCCGTTAAAGGCAGCCTCCTATGTACCTCCTTCCTCCTGTGGAGACATTTTTCTCCATCCCAGTAGCAAGCCGAGGTTATGGCCATATCCCAAGTAGTGGGGCATAGGCTGAGACTGTTGTATTCCTAATGATCCTAATGTGGGGTGAGTACTGCAGCCTCTCAGGGTGAGAGGAATTTTCATCCCTATATTGAAGATGAAACAGGCCAGACAAATTAAATAACCCTCACACAGATCCATGCGCTGATGGCCTGGGGCCTAGGTCACATCCAGGATTTTTTCAATAACCTTGTGCAGCCGCCATATTGCTTTTTCTGGCCTCAGACTCTTGTTCTTGTCTAGAGAGGAGTAGGAGCAGAAAGTTCAGCAGGGTGTAAGCTATGGGAGGATGACTGGGGGTCAAGCTGAATGATCCTCTCCCCATCAGGAATTCCTGCTTAGGTAGGCACTGGCCCAGTTAACCTCTGGGGTCCCTTCCAACAAGGAGATTTCTGATGGTGTGGCACCAGCCAGCCAACCTGGATGAGTGGGAGAAATCACAAAAGAGAAAGGTCTGGCTAAAAAGCAAAAAATGAGAGGGTCTTTGTGGGTAAGTGAAATGAATAGGTGTATCTCACTCAAAGTGAGAATCTGATAAGACCTTAGCCCAAAATGGTCAAGGTGTCCCATTGCGTCCTGGACCATCTCTAGTCATTCTAATGAATATCAGGATGGACCTGGATGGCTCTGGAGGAGAAAGTGATGCTGGTGACCTTGCACAGCCCTTCTTCACTCAAATCCAAGTCCACTGCAAGTCATGCCATCATCTTGGTGTCATGGCCCTCTTCAAAAATTAAGGACAAGCACAATGCAACAAGTGAAATGTACCAAACAGTTCCAGAGCAGAGAAATCCCAGACTTGTAGAACCCTCAAGCCAAAAGGATCAGGGAGGCTATCTAGTTCAACACCCTCATGTTACAGACCAAGGGGAAGAGACCAGCAAGTGAAGTGACTTCTCCAGGGTCACACACCTGGTTAGGTGTAGAATCCCAGGCCTCTGGTTCCCAGCTCATGGCCCTTTCAACTAAACAGGACTAGTCTCCTTTTATTGAATCTTTTGACATTTTTTAACACTTCCTTTTCCATTTTGTGTCCTAAAAATGTATTTTAAATGGAGGGTCACTAGCGGAAAATAGTTAATATTATGGTACTTCATTTATCCATGCACGGCCACGATTCCTCATAGACATGAGAGATCAGAGACTGTGTTATCCCTTGTCGGGAATGTCTTGGAAACTTAACACAACACCTGGTTAATAGTAGGCACTTAGTAACTGTTGATTGATAGGGAAAAGTTCATGCTTCAAACAGGGAAAAAGTTTAATTAGATGACCTATGAGGACCTGTCCTACTTACTGGAGGACATATACACTCATCACTCACTTTATATTTCTTGGGACATTTTGGCTTTTGAGATCTGAAAACCGTCACAGATTTGCCCAGAGTCTCTCTCTGTGATCAAAGCTAAAACAAGATCTGACCTGTTCTCTGCCATTACAGAGTTGTTAGGCAATCGCACCCTGGAAATGGGGGTTTTGGGGTATTGCTTGAAAAAATGTGCCAACTCTATATTGGTCATGACTCAGGGTGCCTGCAGATTTGGGGTTTTCCCCTCACAGTGATGAGTGAATATATTTTGCATTATAATTTGACAGAAAGGGCCTCCTCAAGTGTTAGAGTTCTTAGAGATGAAAAAACGAAGGCTCAGAGTGGTCTGTGATCACTTACCTCTGTAGAGGACCAGGCATCTGTAGGAAGCTGGTTGGCAGAGCTCCTGAATAACACAAAGAAAGTCAGAAAAACCTTAAGATTGACCAAGAGACAGTCAGATAAGGAAAGACTCAACGTTTCTGGTCTTGGACAACTTCTTGGGATTTCAAATAATTGTTTCTTACTGTGTCCTTTTTTGTCCTTGGAAGTGGAGAGAGTTCTAGGGAGAGGAGTTAGGAAGACCCCAGTTTGAATCTAGTCTCAGACACTAGCTGTATAATTTGGGCAAGTCACTTAACCTTTGTTTGTCTCAGTTTCCTCAAATATAAAATGAAAATAATAATAGCACTTACCTTTCAGGATTATTGTAAGGATTAAAAAAGATCCTATCTGGAAAGCACTTAGTACAGTGCCTGAAATATAGTAGGCATTTAATTAATGCGTGTTCCCTTCCTCTCATTTTGGCACCACTTTACCTATTAGCTATGGTGGGGAGAGTCATTTCATTTTCAGATTCTTCAGTTCTCCAACCTCCCATCTCAAAGACTCTCCATTCTTTACGCCTTTATCTGCTAATGGTGGAGGAAGACTCTGCTGCTAATGGACCAGTCCTGAACCCAGAAGATGCTGTGGCTGTCATCACCTTCTGGAAGATGACTTCCCAGGTTGCCCCATCTGAATACCTACAACTAACAGCTGTCATTCACCAATGTTATTGGGTCCACATACTAGACTAATTAAATACTATTTCTTAGATTATTCCATTTGATACCTAACCAATTTTTTAAAGTTTAAAATTATTTAAATCTATCTAATTAGCTATCACTTTATACCAGATTCAGTACCTTAATTCTTGTGTTAAAGGAGAAAATGAAATTATATACTCAGACTTCTTGACCTTTGGGGCTAGGGACAATTATAAAGCTCATTAATGACAACTCTGGATGGAACTGTCTTGATGTATATAGCACCTTAAAAGCCCTTTCTTTATAGTATGAATTAACAGCATAATAAAATTACAAGCAGGTTGTTGAATATTTTTCATTAGTAGGTATTTCATCTCTGGAGAGCCAAGGGACCTCAGAAGTTCTTATAGGGAAGGGATTCTTTACCTTGCTTGTGTCCTAGATACAACTAATAGAAACACTGCAGCCTTTTGGGAAGCTATGCCACACGTGCATCAGAGAAACTGCCAGACTGGGGGCTGAAGAAGGGTGACACCTGGTGGACAATGAAGATATTATACTCCTTTGCTGGATAATTGATACAGTGACACACTACCTTCCTGTAGGCTTTAGCTGCTTCCTGAGCTGCTTTAGACTGATATTATTTCAGTGCCCTAGGTATCTCATGGTGTACACACAAAGCAGCATGTGTAGTCCACAAGTATAACATTTTGTATTTCCTTCTTACTATATCATAAAAATTCATACTTGTCACTAATTTAAGATTGTCATTTTCTCCATTTCAAATTATTATTTAAAAAATATTGTTAAATCATTTGTATTCTGGACATGAGACTGTAGCTTATGATTCCCCATTCCAACTGGTTCATAAATCATTAATTACAATAAAAATCAAACTATTCAATTGAATTCAGCAAGGTTTTATTTTATACCTACTATGTCTTAGGCACGATGCTGGTTGCTGGAGCTACAAAAACAAAGACAAAACAGTCTCTGCTCATAAGGACATAATATTCCAAAGTAGAGGTAGGGGTAGAGGGGGAGAAACAGCACATAGACCTGACAGAAATTCCAAATAAATATGAAGTTGTTTCTGAGGGGTTGGGATGGGAAGGAGGTGACTGGAACTGAGCCTTGAAAGGAGTTTGGGTTTCTAGTAAGTGGAAGTGAGGAACAGCAAGGGACTCAAATAGCTTGTGCAAAAGATGGCCTGTTGTGCACAGGAACAGTCAGTAGGCTTAGCTGAAACATGGAGTTCGTGATGGGAAGTAATGTGTAATTACCCTGGAAAGGCGGGCTGGAGCCAGTCTAGGAGGAGCTGATTTAGCAGTCAAGTTCACAGAGTGTTATTTACAACCTGTCAACACATCGATTGTGCTGAGCCATTTTTTTTTTCTGGCACCGGTTCAGGGGAAAAAAGAACATCTAAACGGTCCCTCCTCTGAAGCAGTTTATAATCCTAGAGTATCAGGGTGGGGTGAGGCGGCAGGATTATGCTCCTGGGGTCTGCTGAGTCCCTGCACACTTAACATTAACCGAGGTGCTCAAAGCATGGAAGGAGAAGAGAAGCAATTCCAGGGGAGAAGGAGAGTCTGTGAAAATACTTCCAACTCTGCCAGACCCAGCTGTCCAAGCTCACACTCTTTGTCTCTGTCTGTCTGTCTGTCTCTGTCTTTCTCTCTGTTTTACTCTGTCTCTGACTATCTTGGCTGTCTGTCTCTGTCTTTGTCTCTGTCTTTTTTGTCTCTCTGTGTCTCTGACTCTTGCTTTGTCTGCTCTGTCTCTTCCACCTGCCTTTCTCTCTGTATTTCTGTCTCTCTGTCTCTGATTCATTGCCTTTGTCTCTCTCTGTCTCTGACTCTGTGTGTGTGTGTGTGTGTGTGTGTGTGTGTGTGTGTGTCTGTCTCTCTGCTTGAGCAATGAAGAAACTTGGTGCAATCGAGGAGGAGAGATGGGCTTAAGCAGTAGAATGAGGTTTGGTAGGGGAACTAGAGGCATTGTTTGATTTTCTTTCTTCAATTTATCAATCAACATTATTAAGCACCTACTGTGTGCCAAGCACCATGTTAAGCACTGGGGATACAAAAAGAGGCAAAAGACAGTCCCTGCCCTCAAGGAGCTTATAATCTAATTGGAGAGACAAGAAGAAAATAAATATGTGCAGATAAAATAATACGTACAGAGACAGGAAGTACAGGACGAATTCAAAGAAGGCATTAGAATTAAGGGATTGGGGAAGGATTCTTGCAGAAAATGGGATTTTATCTGGAACTTAAAGGAGCCAAGGAAGCTTGGTGGAGACCAGGAGAGAAGGTGTTCCAGACGTGGGAGAAGACCAGAGAAAATACCCAGAAGTAACAACAGAGGGAGGGTCTTGTTCATGGACCAGCTGCGAGGCCAGTGCCCTGGAGTGGAGAGTTCTTGTTGGGGTATGATAAGGGGTAAGAAGACTGAGAGGGAGGAGGGGGCTACACTAGGAAGGGCTTTGAATACTGAACATTTGATCCTGGAGGGGATAGGGAATCACTGGAGTTTATTAAGTACTGGGTGACATGATTGGACCTGTGCTTTATGTGGCTTTTAGTGACTGAGTGGAACATTGACTGGAGTTGGGAGAGATCTGAGGCAGCCAGAGTCCCAGTAGTTATGGCCATGGTCCAGATGTGAGGTGATGAGGGTCTGCACCAGGGTGGGGGTAGGGTCAGAGGGGAGAAGGGAAGGTTTTGGAGAGATGTTAAGAGGTGAATGACAGGTGTTGGAAATAGATTGGACATGGGGGCTGGGAGATAAGGAGGAGTCTGGGATGACTCCTAGGGTCTTACTCTGGACGGTAATAGGGAAGGTAGGAAGGGGGACAGTTTAGGAGGAAAGATCATGAGTTCCATTTTGGACATGTTGGGTTGGGAATGTCAACTGGACCTCCAGTTCAAGGTGTCTGAAAGGCAATTGGAGATGAGAGATTGGAGATGAGCGGAGAGTTCAGGGCAAGCTAAGTAGATTTGAGAATAGTCAGTATAGATATAGTAATTAAATTCATGGGAGGTGATGAGATCACCAAGGGAAGACATCGAGAGGAAGAAAAGAGGGTCCAGGATAGAGCCTTGAGAAACACCCTTAGGGGGCATTATCTGGAGGAGGATCCAGCAAAGAAGACAGAGGAGCCAAGGAGACAGTGAGTCCCAGGCGTGGAAGTTGGTCATTTCAAAGGCCCAGAGATGGTGTGTTGTGGGCTATCAGGAAGACTGAGCTACAGAGTAGGGGGAAGACAGGACTGGCTAGGAAGACTGAGGAGGTAGCTCAGGACCTTGCCTGAGCTACTTGGGACAGAGGGTTGGTCAGCATGCAACTTAATTCAGGAGCCTGGAAATTCTGGTTGAGGGGAGGGGTCACTTTCCTCATCACTAGTTCTGCCCTTAATAGGGGTGAAGTCATGGCTGATTCATTTCCCACTGCCCTCAGCCATAGCTTATTAAGCTCAATGGTGACCTTGCCCATTTGGGGATCATTCATTTGTTCCGTTATTCCAACAACAAGCAATCTACTATGCCCTGGGTCCTGTGCATACTGTACAGTAAGGGGCTACCTGCCTTCAAGCAGCTTATATTCTAAGGGGGGGTGGGGTGGGACATACATAAGACACATGAATAAATACAAGAAGTGAATCCAAGCTCATCTGGGGAGGAAGCATCATTTTGCAATGTGTGACTTCCCCTGTTCTAAAGAGCCTGCCTGAAAATTAGCTTGAGAATAGAGCCTAGGTGCCTTCTGGCTCCTGAGGCCTACCTAGAAATTACTTATGCCATGGCATTCTCCACAGAGTCAGAGGGGCAGAATATCAGAAAAACTATGACATTCAGGAACAGGAGACTGAGTTTCTAATGCCACTTCCTACCATTTACTAGTGATGTGGCCCTGGGCCTTAACTTTTTGGGCCTGGGCCTCAGCCTCCTTGTCTGGAGGTCCAACAATGATGTTGTACCTGCCTAAGACAGGAAGCTGGAGCAGCTGATCACTTGAGGTCTTCTCCACCTCAAAGATTTTGATTTAGATAATGAGCTAATCTTCACTGAGAGTGGACAGGGAAATGAAGTGGTGAATGAAAATGATGGGGCCTATGAAGGCCATATAAAATGTCATTTTGTGTCCTCTTTCCCCAAAACACCTTTGCAAATGGCATTTTGGGATGGGGAAAGTCTCAGGTTTGTAACATGTCCTGCAGTTTTCTGTGTGAGTAAATAGACTTACTGTTAATATATAGGTTTGAATAGAGAACCTATTAATTCCCAAATCTGAAATCAAACTCAGTTTTTGAGACTAGGCTCCAGCGTGAGGGAAAATGGATCCAGGGAATTCAGACTGATTCTTCAGCCCTGTTTTAAAATGATATTTGATGTAATTCTTCTTTACAACATGACTAAAGTGGAAATACGTTTAATATAATTGTATGTGTATAGCCTATATCAGATTGCTTGCCAGCTTAGCAATGGGGGAGAGGGCAAGGAAGGGGAGAAAATTTAGAAGTCAAAATTTTATAGAAGTGAATGTTGAAAAAAAACCCAGGCTTGAATTGTTTTTTTTTTTTTTTTAATGAAATTTGAACAAGAAAGCTTTATTAAAGAGAGTGGGGACCTATCCGTTAGGAACGGCTAGATAGGCTGGGTACATGATTATAATGGATGAATAGAATATAATGACATTACTGAACTGTAAGAAATGACAACCACAGAGAGATATGGAAAGACTTACATGAACTGATGCACACTGAAGTCAGCAGTACCAGGAAAGTCATAGGAATGGATCACTGTCCTCTTTACAGCTTCTCCAGGAGTCGCTGAGGAGCTCAGGATCCTAGAAACAGGTGTGACAACAGTTGATTATAAGCAAGTTATGCCTGAAGGCGTCAATCTCCAGTATTCTCCTCCTCACCCCTAGGGAATTTTGCCTTGGCTTTGGATGTGACTCACGCCTCAGAATGATGGGCAGAAGGGACGCAGAAAGAATGTGTGGAGCCTAGAGGGGAGAAACTGAGGAGGGATGGCCACCTTGGAAGGTACAGAGGGATTGCACCCATGAGATGTGTCAGTGCTGCGCTCCGGCTCTAGGGCAGTGTGAGCCCAAGTCAGATTTTCTGTTTCTAAGTCCCCTTTGTACTGTATACCCGAGTTGGGGGTTCCTCACTCCCCTTCTCATTTCTTCCATTTCTCTCTGTGGAGAAGATGGGAGACTGATCTTTTCTCCTCAGTACCCCATCCCCAATCCCAGAGGCTTATGTTTGCTTCTTAAAAGTCTATTTACCTTTCTGTTTAAACATTCACTTTGTCTCTTAAACCAGCAATCAAGCTGGCACCCATATTGCTAGACAGTTTCTCTGTTCAGTATAGTGTTCAGAGTAGGCACTTGGGGGCAATACCTGGCAAAGGAGAGAGATTTTAAACGGTGATCTTTTTCCAGAATGTGATCTAGGTCTGGAGGCTTAGAGATAAGGAAGATTTGAGTTTTTACACCTTCCAAGGTGTGATGAGACCACTATCTACCGGGGTTCCCCCCTACCCCTGTCATCTGGATTAATCTAGTTCTTTCTCTAAAAGGCAAGGAGAAGATACCTCACTCACTACTTATGTGGTCTGGGGGCTAAGAATCAACCTCCATCTCCGCGAACTCGAACCCTAACTCCTGGAAACCTACAACCATGTTGATGGTGCATCCTGGTCACCTAAGGGCATAAAAAGGTTACCCGTGTGGCATCAGGGTCCTGCATACTTGTTGACATATGTTCTCTGCCCTGATGACCTGATATATTTCTGTATGAAAGGGAAGGGGGCTTTGGCCCCCTTCTAAGGTTTCTTATACCCTTTCTATGCTGTTACTAAGTACCATTCCAATACTGAACCTAAACTCACAGGGCAATGGCCTGAGTCAGGCCCACCCAGGCCAGGGAGAGTACATTTACCAGGATTCTCCTGGACAAGTGAGTACAAAGCAGTAGCTATGTCTAGCTAGCCAACTAAGCTGATATCTGCCCTATTTTTGTTTTAAAAGGAAAACCACTCCTCCATAGGGAGAAAGGAGTAGCTAAAAAGTCATTCTCAAAAGGGGAGGAGAAGCCTGCCCACACAAAGTGGGGTGGGGGGCAGAGGTGGGGGCACAGAAGGACTGACAATCCTGCTCAGTTCAGAGTTCAAAGCCACCAAATGTTAGATATAACGTGACAGCCATATGTGTGTGTGTGTGTGTGTGTGTGTGTGTACACAACAGTGTGAAAATAATAGAAATTGAGCACTGCCAAATTATAACGACCAAGCTTGACTCTGAAGAATAGGTGTGGGAAAGCCCTTCCCCTTCTGCCCTTCTCTGCAGAGGTGGGAGACTTCAGGGAGTGGAATACCACATATAACATCGGATCTCTGGGGCATATTGGTTTTCCTGAATTCTTTTTTTCCCCTGTTTTTTAATCTTTGTTATAAGAGATGGCTCTCTGGGAAGGAAACTAGGAAGAATCTATCGGGAAATGTAGGTCATGTAAAAAGCAAAGCGATCAATAAAATTTTATTTTAAAAAAAATAAAAGGGGCTAAAAGCTTAGAGAGTGAGGCTGGTACACAGATTCCCAGGTGTGAGGAAAGTATATGCTAGAACAGGCTGAAAGAGCTTGGGGGTGGCGATTAAACAGCGTTAGCCAAGGCAGGAGCACGTGCAACTTTGCTTTAGGGCATATCACCAAAGTACAGGGTGTTGACAGCCTATCTACCCCAGCAGAATGAATTCTTCCTTCCTTCCTTCCTTCCTTCCTTCCTTCCTTCCTTCCTTCCTTCCTTCCTTCCTTCCTTCCTTCCTTCCTTCCTTTCTTCTTTCCCTCCATCTTCTCTCCTTTCCCTCTTCTTCTCCATTCTCTCCTTCTGTCCACATAGGAAATTATACCCTTACCTGAGAGTGCTCTGCCCAAAGGAATAGGAAATTTCATTGCTGAAACCTCCAAACTCTACTACCAAATTACTGAGTGACCATTGCCTACTTAGCATCCATCCTCTGGGAAGAGAAGGAAGGCAACATGGCCCAGTGGAAAGGGCCAGTAGGGATTGGAGTTCATGGGTTAGATTTATTTTTTTAATGGACCATGCCTGAAACCCAAATCCCTCTGGCTCTCATTGATTGAACAATAAAGGTTCCAGCCCAAGCCTCACTTAGGCTTCCTCACTCATTTTGGGGGCCATGATTGGCTCAGAGTGAATGTAAATAGCAACTGTTTCTGTTTTGGCCAAAAATCCTAAAGGTCTTCTCCCAGGTAGATTTTTTTTTTTTTTACTAGATAAGAGAGGCTATTCTCTGCCTCATTTCTTACCTAGCCTTAATCGCTGCATGGGCGTTGCCTCAGACAAACTGAGACTTGGAAGACCTCAGCTTGAAAAGGCCAAGGACTCCCACTGTATGGGGCCATCTCCAGTCTTCCTGATCATGTCTGACCAGAAGAGAGAGTGAGGCTGGTGCCTTCGCACAGCCCTGCCTCACTCAAATCTAATTCACTTGTGAGTGTTGGTGTCACCTCCCTGATGTCAAGGTCCTCTTCCAGAATGAAGAACAAATAACAAGGCTGGCAGAAGGCAGAAAGTAGTAAGCTTGTCTGAAGGGCTCCTTCCTGGCCCCCATCCTCCTCCATTCCTTTGCCCTATGGCAGCTTTCCCAGGAGTAGCCAGTGTCTGGATGTTGTCTTTTGGGACATGGAGTCCCAGGGCCTCTCCACCTTCAGCTGAATTTGACCTCGAAAGTTGACTTTGAGAGTACCTTTCCTGTTGTTTGTCCCCTGCTGGAGAAAGCAGTGCTCACTTGGCCCACATAAAAGAACAACCACTTATGACTTTGGGGTCGCTGTTGTCAGGGGAGGAAGCCTCCAGCAGGGTTTTGAGGCACCCCGGGGCATCTGGGGCCGCCCTCTGGCTTCAATTCTGACACAGGAAAATTTCCTTCTCTTCTCTTTCTAAGAATCTCTCTTGACCAACCAGCTCCATCTAGAACCAGAGCACAGCTCAGTGACCCTGGAAGGCCCTGGGCACCCTCTTCTCACCCTCCTTATCAGACTAGTGATTCCTAGCAAAAGACAAAAATAATCTCTGAGGAAGGAGATCATTTAAAGCAAAGAACCTGAAAGTGTTTTTAAACGTTGACTTGGTTCTGTTGTGGTGGTTTAGTTGTGTCTGACTCTTTCTGATCCCATTTGGAGTTTCTTGGCAGAGATACTGGACTGGTTTGCCATTTTACAGATGAGGAAACTGAGTCAAGCAGGGTTAAATGACTTACCCAGAGTCACACAGCTAATAAGTGTCTAAGGCCAGATTTGAACTCAGGAAGATCAGTCTTCCTGACTCCAGGCCCAGCACTCTGCTTACTGTGCTACCTTGGCTTGGTTGGAACCTGATAAGAAGTCACTCAATGATAAGTTTGGGAGTGTTAGCACCATTTATGAGATTTAGTGAAGATTTTGTATAAACTGCCTTAAGGGGGAGGGCGTAGTTTTTAACTGTGTAACTAAATAATAAACTTTTCTTTGTAAAGTTGGGTCTTCCTATTTTATCCAGGCTAGAAGTGCTGGGACCACTCAGGTCACAGATCAGCAGAGAAGTTTGGACCTCCTCCCATGGCTCTGGGTCAGGGATCACCATGCTGATGCCAGACTCAGTGCAGGTGCTCAGGTGATCCACCAACCTCGACCTTCCCTGTAGGAGGGACTATATCATGCCTGGTTATAACAAACATTTGATCCCCAAATCTTGCCTCTTTGGCTTCCCAGTACCTCCTACATGAAAGTAGAGTGCAAGCTAAAAAACCCTCTTTGACAGGGAAGAAATTGGTCCAAACTCTACTACCAAATTATTGAATGACCATTGTCTACTTAGCATCCATCCCCTGGAAAAGAAGGAAAACAACATGATCCAGTAGACATGGGTTCAGATCTCGGTGTTGGTTCTTTCTGCCTGTGTGACTTTGTGCATGTTGGTTATCCTTTCTGGGTCTCAGTTTTCTTGCCTGAAAAAGAAGGGGATGGGACTGGATGTCCTCAGTTTCCTTCCAGCCCAAGAGCTAGGGCAGTAAAATGCTGAAACCTTCTGAGATGAGATCCCTAAAGATGGTGTTCATATCCGGGAGGAGACAATCATCTCTAAACTAAGAGACTCCACCTCTCTTCCTGCCCAGCCTAGACTAGGAAGAGCTGACAAAGGTGATGATAGGGCCCAAGACAATGATCCCAAATGGAAACTAAAATCACGAGACAGTAGGGCCAGAGTTGTCGGGGACCTGGGGAGTCATCTAATTCAACTTCCTCATGGGAACAGATGAGAGGACTGAGACCCACAGAGATTAAGTGACTTGCCCAAGGTCACACAGGCAGGAAATAAAAAGGTTGGGAGTATAACTCCAAATTCAGCACATTTTCATCCTGCCATGGGGCACCTTCATGACTCTATCCCTGTGCCTGGGAACCTCTGGGGAAAAACAAGATGCTACAATCTTCCCCAATCCATCTCTGTAGAACTGACTCCGAAACAATACTCTTCCAGCAGAGGCCAGTATCTAGAAAATTCCCACCTAGCAGGAAGTAGGAATTAACTTCAAGTTTTGCCTCAAGGGAAAGAAATGAGAGAGGCCAAAGACTTGTGAGCACCAAGTAATCTCACAAAGAATAAAATTGACTATGTTTTGACAGACAAGAAAAGACTTATCACAGATGTGGGAGTTAACCCTGAGTCAGCTCTCTGTGCACAATCAGACCATCAACTTGTCAGAGGTAAGAGCAGAATTATAACAAACAAGAAGAAAGCATAATAATGAGAAAAAGATATTGCATATAACTAAGAAAAGAATTAACCCTGAATTATTTAGACATGACGCTGAAATTTTTAAAATGGGAAATGGATAATAGAAATGACAACCAACACTGACCAGAATAATTTTATCCAAAAGTTAAATCAACACATTAAATGGTACAACAGGGAGACCAAAAGAACCCAGAAAGCAAACATTTGACTTCCTGAATTGAGAGAGGCGATGCCAATGGCGACACTGGGTTAGAATATAAACTTGTCTGTAAATCTTACAAAGGACCATGATGGATCAGTGTTATCTCGTAAAGCAGAGAGAAGTAGAGGGTAAAGTCAATCTACAGAAAGCTTGGCAAACTATCCAGTTAAGCAAAGTAATCTTAAGGGTATTCAAAGATGAAGCAGGAAAGAAGAAAAATGGAAAAGATCTGCAGAAATCATTACAGCAAGCTCTTTTCTCCTGAAAAACAGTGCACCCCATACTTGGATTTTAAATTATAGTCTCTGAGGTACTTACATAGGAAGCAGGAATAGCATTAAAGAGAATGAAGGCAGGAAAAATGACCAGATGCATCAAATGTGGAGAAAAAAGATCAGGCTTGAGCTGGTACAGCTAGAAAGGAGCTGATTTACAAGGTATCTAAGAAAGAAAGACAAGTGAAAGAAAATTCTCTGACCTTATTAATTTATAATTTATAAATTCATTTTAAAAATTCACCAAGAAAATTTTAACAACTTCCAACCTCTATGCCTACTCTCCTATCTATACAATCTTTGTGAAAGTCACCTATATATGAAATGAGGGTATCCTTGATGAGGGTATCAGTACAGAACAAGCAGAGTTTGCAAACACTATTGACCAATGGAGCATATCTTTATTTTCTCACAATTGACTGAAATATATGAGGATAAGATCCTATTGTGCCTATGGTAATGGCAAACCACTCCAGTATCTTTGCCAAGAAAACCCTAAATAGGGTCGCAAAGAGTCAGACATGGCTGATGGCATCATAATATGACATCATGCCTACTGTTTGTTGATGACCAAAAAGCATTCACCTCAGCAGAATCTAAGATCATTCTAGCATTCCTGGAAGATGAAACAGCAGAAACAATGCTGTTCTATGACTGTCCGGTCATAAACATCCATCAAAGCACAAAAGAGGGAGATAAAGGCCAGTCAGCAAGCATTTATAAAGGGCTTCATTAATTTATTTGTTTGTTTTATTTATGTGTCACTTGCTGCTTGTCAAAAATATTTGCACCTATTGTAGAAGAGATACCAGCAGTTAGTTGTTGTAGTAGAGTTCAGGACCTAGAAGCAGGAAGACTCCTCTTCCTGAGTTCAAATCTGGCTTCGGAAACTTAATAGCTGTGTGACCCCTGGGCGAGTCACTTAGCCCGGTTTCCCTCAGTTTCCTCATCTGTAAAATGAGCTGGAGAAGGAAAATGCAGACCATTCCAGTACCTTTGCCAAGGAAATTCCAAAAAGGGTCATGAAGAATCTGACACAAGTGAAACAATTCAAAAACAACAATGAATTCAAGTCAGGAGAGGGAGTCCCTGTGAATGATGGTCTTCCAAATATTCCTATTTGTGGATGATTGTTATGTTGTGTGGATTGCATCAAGCTTCAAGATGCTGCAGAGCCATCTGGAAGGTATTTGGAACCACTCAATGGAGTTTGATCTATCCATCTACAAGGGAGAGACCAAGTGGATGAAGTAAATCTATTGCCCAGATTTCTACATGCATCTGAATGGGCACCCTACAGGACTCATCTCAGCTGCTGTGTATTAGGGACAGATAGGACAGATGGACAAGAAGTTGGGTCCAGATTTGAAAAGGAGGAGGAGAGCACACTGTATGGACTTTGGGAAATTGCAAAGATCTTTCACTGACCTCAAACTTCCCATGATCATCAATACAAATATACCGTTGGTGTCATTGGACATCATTGCTCCTGACAAGCTAAAAATAAGTGACTATGCACATTGATCACAGTGGGTTTTTTTTACTTTCCAATGTGGGGAGGTGGGGGGCAAAGGGGAACAGATAAGAACCAGAGAAAATAAATGCTTGTTAACTGAAAAAAATTGTATAGAAAAATGAACAACTAAAGATGAGTATCATGAAAAAGGTAATGGGAAAGTATATGGTGAATATGAACAGGCTATAGCGTGTAACTAATTGGAAACTCCAGTGAAGAACAGGAAAGGGAATGTATGGGAAGGAAGATGGTCTGGTCATGTGCTAAGAGTGAAGGACAAAAGGTAGATGGCCAATGGGCTCCCCAGATACCCTGGGAATATTGGGAGAAATAGAGGAAAGTATGTTGGGTGGACTCCTTTTGGTGAAATTTTGGATGGACATGAACAAGAGTCACACAGAAGGGACAGACAAAGATGTGTTTCTGGATGGAACTCCTAAATGGATGAAATCATAGATCCACTTGAACGTTTGGCATCAGTTGCTTTTGAGAATCATACAAATGAGAACTTTCCTCTAAACTATCTAGGTAATTGGTTCACTTTGAGTTCCTTTTAGCTGGAGATGTGTGACCTGAAAAAATCTTTTGACCACACCTCTCTGAGTCTTGGAAGTTGGAGTATAAACTGGGGAGTTGGGGGGGATTCCTTCTAACCTCACTCTTCATGGGATCATAGCCCTAGATTTGGGGGGGGCATTCATTTCACAATTTGGGGGAACTGATGTTCAAGGATCATAGATCTGGAACCTCAGAGACTGTTTTATTCAATTCCTTCATTTTACAGTTGAGGAAATTGAGGTCCAGATATGTTCAGTAACTTGCCCAAGGTTATATGACTAATAAGTGGCAGAGTCAGGATTTGAACTCAGATCTTCTGACTCCTCACCTAGCTCTCTTCCCACTGCATCACAGTCCCGTCTCTTTATTGGCCATGGATATAGACTTGGTTCTCTCAATTCATCTGTGTTCTGATCCCTTTCTTCCCCATTTTTGGATGATTCATGCTGTGAAATCAAATCTTTATGGATTCTGAGTTTCCTCCCTACTATATTAACCTGCAATATGGTTGAGAGCAGCTAGGTGGATAGAGTGCTAGGCCTGCAGTAAAGAACTCAGGTTCACATCTGACCTCTGACACTTGCTAGCGGTGTGACTCTGGGCAAGTCACTTAACCCTGCCTGCCTCAGTTTCCTCATCTGTAAAATGAACTAGAGAAGGAAATGACAAAACATTCTGGTGTCTCTGCCAAGAAAACCTCAAGTGAGGTCACAGAGAATCAGAGACTCAACCACAGCAAACAGGACATTATCTTAGCTATTCTCCCTGTTTGGCAGGAAAGCCAACCCAAAGGAGCCTGGGAAAAAAGGCAGAGATTTCTAAGAATAAAATGCTAGAGGGGGAGATGCTGGGAGATCCAGAATGTATTCTCCATTTTCCCTCTGGCTTCTTGTAACCAGGGGCAAGTCATTTCTTTGTGTTGCTAATGTCTTCTGGGTACAATAGAGATGATAATAGCTTCTTACACAAGTGTTGTTTGGATGAATGACACTTAATATTTATGTCGTGTTGAGGCACCAGACAGTCAGCTGGGCTTGGAACTGAATAGGAGGAGAGGAGTGGGCTGAACACATAGGACACAAGGAGGAATGTGTGGGACTTCCAGGCATCCCAAGCTGTTCCCTGCACAAAAGCCCATTGTCCAAGCATCCCTCTCCTTGGGGCTGATGCTCTTTAATATAAATCAGGGTATGCCACCATCTCCAAAGAGACACACCAGCCAATGGCAGTGTGTAGACAAATGGTCAGTGTCAGTGGCTGCAGGAGGGGAGCTGCGAAGTCTCATGGGCATGAAGTGGGGGAAAAGTTGTCATAGATGCGATGGTGTGGAAGCCCCTTGAGGTTCCATCTTTGTTTCTACACCCTCATTGCCTGGAGCAGTGCCTAGCCCAAAGTTGGCATCTAACAAAGGGATTATTGAGCACAGATTCAGAGCCTGAAGGGAACTCTACCTTCTCATTTTACAGAGAAGAAAACTGAGGCCTAGAGACTTGATCAAGTCTCCCAAGTAAGCGTCAGGGGTAGAATTAGAGAGATCTCAGATGATGAGGGTGCTGGTACACTGTATACATGTGCATGTGCATGTGTTTAAGCTTACTTCAAAATGGGAAGGATATGTGTATAAGGAATGTGCATATTCCTCAGGTTGGCTATACCTTCCACTGATACACATAGCAGCTCCTCTGTGTCTTAGATCAAATGAGAGGAATAAGAAAGGATTTTGCAGACCTTAAAGCTTGATATAAATGCTAACATTGCCAGTCTTTGTGAGTTTGTTGGCGTGAAAAATTCCACCACTTGATAACCAACCTAATCATAAGATCATAGAGTGCAGGGCCTGAAGTCAGAAGGGTCTGAGTTCAAATCCAGCCTCAAATAATTACTAGCTGTGTGATGCTGGTCAAGTCACTTAACCTCATCTTGACTCAGTTTCCTAATCTGTAATATGGAGATAATAATAGCACTTACCTCCCAGGATCATTCTAAAGATCAAATGAGATAAGATTTTTAAAGCACTAGCTATGTTATTGAGAGCAGAAATGGTTTCACAATTATCTTTGTGTCTCTGGCATCTGGCAGATTGGAGGGCATATAGTTGGTGCTTAATAAAAACTGGTTAATGTATTGATTAGGAGGGCCCAGGCCTGCCTCCACACCATGAAGAGACATTTGGAGAAGATGGGAGCAGGGCTTGTGATGTTCTAATCGCCCTTTGGAGAGCCTTGGAGACATATAGTTATAAATTATTGTTAGAAAACATTAATGTTCACTGTGCAGATGGCCCAGATTTGGATTCTAGGGTTTTCTGGTACAAACGGGGTCAGATTAGGGCCCCATCTCCTCAAGCTGCCTCAGATGTACCTGCTAAGCCACTCTACCAAAAATGTCACTTCCCAATTTGCATAGATTTTTTTCTTTAATGCATCATGAAAAATCCCACTGCAGACCAAGAACAGGCAGAGTTCCTTCAGAAGGAGGGCTGCTGCCCATGTCTGAGGCCTCCTCTTTGCTTCCCCTACTTTCATCTTGAGTCAATGAAATTAGGACAGACCCTAACCACATTTCATTTGGTGCTTGAGATCGCAGATTCTGGGTAACTGAGATCCTTATCATTTCCTAGAAAGGACTTCAACCGCGTTCCAGCCTAGCTGGGCAGCACCCACCCAAGGCTCCAGGAGAGACAGGCCTAGGAGGGACCTTGATGGAGCTCAGATAGCCCAGGAGGGAGGAGGTGAGATTGTATTTTCCATGAAGTAAGGTAGGAATTAATCAGCCATGCAAATTAGCTTGAAAAAAATTAACCCAGAGAAATCAGACAATGAGTGAGTGCAAAAGGGTTTTTTATGTTCAACTTTAAAACACACCTTATGACTTTTAGGCCAGTAGAATGCAAACTGATGTCCTATCTGATATGAACCAAATATAGCTGAAAGGGGTGCCAAGGGCATACTTATCATTCTCTTGGCTAGGGATCCTTGGGTTCTGGAGCTCGGGAGTCCTCTCCTCTGCCTAACTCTGGGCTCTCCCATCAGCTGGTTAAGGTGGGCAGGAGCTGGGAGGAGGGATGGGGGGCAAGACATGTCTGGGCCTCAGTTTCCTCATCTGTTGAATTAGAGGACCTGAGTCCACTTTCATCTCTAGGTCTGAGACTCTGTGAGCCTCACTCCTTATCCTCAGTCAAGGAAGGCTAAATAAGTTAGTCTCTCTCTCTCTCTCTCTCTCTCTCTCTCTCTCTCTCTCTCTCTCTCACACACACACACACACACACACACACACACACACACACACACACCCCTCAACTTGTTACCCTGACTTTACCCTTCTAGGAGTCATGCAGAGAGGCTGCCTTGGAACGAATGAAGTTCACTTCCAGAGAAATGTGACCCTGCTGTGGCATTGCTAAGTGCCCATGCTGGCGTCCAGGCATTTTTCAAATTGCAGCTTGGATTTTATACTCAGAAAATTTCTGGGATGGCCCACTCAGGCTGAGGGTCTAGTCCCCATGTAGGCAGCAAATAATTATTCCCACCCTTCTCCTTTCCCTCCCTCTTCTTTGAAATATCGGATGGAGAAAGCTTGGCTGCCCACTAAACTATAAATTTGATCATTGTATATTGAGGCCAAAACTTTTCCCTAAGAACACATCTCCAATTAAAAAAAAAAATGTAAATCAGCAGGGACCAGCAATTCCCCAACATTTCCCATAGTACACCTGTTCCACAAAGCAAGGCACATATTGAGAAATGACAGCATTAGCTGGGTAATCTCTGATGGGTAGCTGACTACTTAAATAACACAGGGAAATACAAAGCTGATTTTGAGCCCACCAAAATACTATTCTTGGGCAGTTAGGGGGCTCAGTAGATGTAGAATGCTGGCCCCAGAGTCAGGAGACCTGAGTTCAAATTCAGCCTCAGACACTTACTACCTGTGTGACCCTAGACAAGCTACTTAACCTCAGGCTGCCTCAGTTTCTTTAACTGTAAAATGAGGATAATAAGGGTACCTACCTAGAGAGTTGTTGTGAGTTTTGAATGAACACATAAAGAGCTTTGCAAACCTCAAAATGCTATATATAAATGTTAGCTATAATTATTATAACTAGGCTGTAAGCTACTTCTTGTGGTGGTGCAGTTATTTTCTGTCTTGTTCCACTCTCTATGACACCATTTGGAGTTTTCTTGGCAAAGATCCTGGGATCCTTTGCCATGTCCTTCTCCAACTCATTTTACAGTTGGGGAAACTGAGGCAAACAGAGTGAAGTGACTTGCCCAGGATCACACAGCTGGTAAGTGTCTGAGGCTGGATTTGAACTCAGGTTCTCCTGACTCCAGTGCTAACATTCTATCCACTGTACCACCTAGCCACCTGCATAACCTACTCAATGCTGGCTTATTCTCTGTAGTAATAGCTACTGTAGTAATATCTGTTGAATGAATGAATAAGTGAATCAACTCTAGGCACAACCAAAAAAACGATGTGGTAGAATGACCATTTAATAACATGTTCTGCTTATTTGAGGGGCGTACCAGATATAGTCTCTAGTCTCCAAACATGGTGTGTTTTCAGAAAGACAATTGCAGAGTAGTAGGCTTGGTGCCAGGAGATCTGGGTTCGAGTGCCAGGCACATGCTGTTGGCAAGTCTTCGAACCTCACTGGCCTCTGTTTTTTCATTTGTAACATAGGATTGACAGTCCTGGCTTTCCCTCCTTCATACCCCTGAAGAAAGTACTTTACAAACCTCAAAATGCTATATTAACACGCTCTTGTTATTATTATTTTAAAAACCCACCACATTTAAGAAAAAATTCTTTCAATTTTAAAAACTATCCAATATATTTCACTCTTTTATTCATCCATGTGGGTTTACCCTCTGCTGATGCAGAGAGCAGCCCTTTCAGGCCCTCACATCCTCAGTGCCTTGGTTTATATTTTTATTTTGTTTTCTTATCTTTCCATACTGCTCTGTTCTTACGGACTTCCTGGGTTTTTCTGGCCCAGGGCAGCAGCAGGGCTCTCCACTGGCTCTATCTCACTCTGGGGCAGCCCTGAGGCTGACCACTGGCTCTTTCTCTGGACCAGATGGGAGGACAGGGACCCTCAGTCACCTCCAAGTTCCATTCTGTAACTGTCATTCAGGGCCTTGTTGGCTCATCACCAGGCTGACTGCCTACGGGGAAGATTGCCCTTCTCAATCATGGCCACTGCTGACTCAGGTAGCCTCACCCAAGAGCCTCTGGTATGTTAGAAATGCTCACACTTGGGAAATCCTGAGTCCCTGAAGTACTTGGAGTTAGGAAGTCCTGGGTTCAAATTCGGACCTACACTTGCTAAGTAGGTGACCCTGGGCAATTATTTAAACTCCTTGGGTCTCAGGTTCCTGGCCTGTGATACATCATAATACTCAATGCCCAGGGTTGGATCATAATGAGAGAGGATATCTGTCTCAACTGGGCTGAGTTATCTCACTGCCTGTTACTATCTGGTGTAGACCCTCCTGTGTCTAACTTTCATTTTGCTACTGCTTGGGATCAAACAAATATTCTTTGCCTTTCTTTATGGGTGTTCATGGTGGACCTGGTATTTGATAGCAAAGAGTCTAGCCTTGGATATAGAGCTTCTCACACCTTTCTCTGTAATGTAGGGTCTCCTTTAGGTCCAATACAATTGCCCAGAAAAAGATTAAAGAGCATGGAGCCCAATTTCTTTGGCCTGAAGTCACAGGTTTTCTCTGGCTGAGACTGGCAGCAATAGTCTGGTGATGGGGAAATTGTAATTCCTTCCTTCTTTCTTTCTTTCCCTAGAAAATGGAAATAATGATTAATTCCCACCACCCTAATTTGCCAGGCCATTTTTAGGATTCTAAGAATATGCCTGTAAAGCATGTTGGAACTGCTCAAATGAAGGAAGCAGCTTCAATTTGGTCCGGACTCAAAGTTTTCAGATTCTTTGCACAACACTTTCGAGGTTGGGGTGAGCAGTGAGGACTCAAGTCTGAACTTAGGAAAGGGATATGTCAGGTTAATTCAAAATTCAGTTCACCTTGACAAACATTTATGAAATACCTCATGACATAATGGACTCTGAAGGGAGATACAGAGTTTGAGAAGCAGAAGAAATGAGGAAGGTTTGCATTTTATATATGGGGGACCCATCAATGCAAAAGCGTGGAGGCTGGACATGAGATGTCACATAGGACAAGAATCCACAGGCCAGTTTGCAGTTTTGGTGTGTAATATAGTTTTGGTGTATAAATACCCATCCACCTGAACTGCGGCCTGCCCCGTCAACCTTGAGCTACCAGATGAAAAAGCTGGGCATGCTTGAAAAGCCGGCTCCCAACTAAACATGCTCAGACCAAACCCATCCCTCAGTAAGGGGTATGAATGATCACACAGCTTTATCCCCATTCCCTCTACAAGGTCAGTGGGACCTTAAAAGGACTGCTCACCCACATAACTTAAGTGGGCTTCACTTGAAATAGAAAATGAATCCACTTAAAATAAAAGCCCCTTGTGGAGGTGCCAGGCCCTTGTGGGAGCCTGAATCTTTCAGTCCCTGACTCCTCTTCTAAGCTTGGCCATGGACCTACTGGCAGGAGAATCACCCCTCCCTGCCTCTCTGCCCAAGGTCGCCCCTCCTAGCTCACCTACCCTCTCTCCCTGGGGCAGTCCCTCCCCTCAGGCAAGGCCTTCACCACGGGACCAGGGGGTCACCTTGGAGAGGTCCCCCAGGAGTCGCTAGCCCAGAACGTACCTCCCAAAGCCAGAAGAAGTCTCTAAGAGAACGTCCTCCGGCAATTCCATTTACATAAAATGCCCAGAGGCCACTCAGCTCTGCATTTTCTCTTCTTTCTGGGACCTACAAAAGCCAGAAAACTGGGGTGGTGGCAGGTGGAGACACCTAAGCTGCTCCTGCTGTGTGCGGAGAACAGCTGGGCAGACAGGGTGGGACGGGGAGTAACCCAAATCCTTGAGCCTCCTATTGACAGGGGAGGCAGGGGGCCAGACCTGGAAGGTGTTAAACACCAGGCTAAGGACTGGATCTTCAAGGCCCCAGGCAGCTGCCACAGAAGAGTTTGGAGGGGAGCAACAACAGGATAAAGCCTAATGGGGGACTTAAGGTGCCCAGGGACAGAAAATTAGAGCTCTTCAGGCTTTAATGGGACTTTAGAAGTCATTTACTCCAGTCTCTTCTCCTTTCAGGAATTCCTTCCACAGCCTCCCAGATGCCTGATAAATCTACTGCTTGCAGACTTTCTATGATGGGAGCACAGCTTGGGCAAAGGCCTGGCAAGGGATATGAAGTGCTGAATTCAGGGAACAGAAAATAGACCAGTTTGGCTGGAACAGACAATCAGCAATTCATTGGATATGTTGGGGGAAGTAGAAAGGAGAGTTTCCCAGAGTCCCCTTCAGAGGAGGCTATTTATTGAAGATAAGACACAGGCGCTGCCTTAATGGAATGTATATGTCCGTATGCATATGTGTATGTATGTGTGTATACGTTTGCCTCAGTTTCCTCATCTATAAAATGAGGTGGAGAAGGTAAAGGAAAAGGCAAACCCTCAGGATTTTTGCCAAAAAAACCCCAAAGGAGGTCACAGAAAGTCAGACACAACCAATCAGAATAACATAATACACACACATATATATATATATATATATATATATATATATATATATATATATATATATAGATACAGAAATATTCCATAGATGTAGAGATAGATTGGTGGAGTATGTATATAATAGATAAATAATAGATGACATACACACATCTATTCACACATATGTAATGTGCCCATATACCTATGAAGGCAGATATAGACATGCACACATACACATACACACACACACACACACACATACACACCCCTAACTCTGCCTCCCCACTCCCCTGGACCTCTCTAATTGGAAGGTGGAACCATAAATTCTTTTTTTTTTTTTGTATTTAAACTGTTTCATTATTGAAATATTTTCATCCTATCCCTTTCAAAAAAACCCAACTCATTTTCCTCCCCATCCTGTCCCTCAACAACTTCTCTTGCCCTTCTGTACTTTATTTCAAAATTTTGTGCTCAGTGACCATCTTAAAATGTGTTCATTGGGCAGCCTTATCAAGCCATTTGTGAAAGAAGTAGTGGGGTAAAGGAGGAAAGCAGCTCTGTCCATGGCTACTGTAGGACTTTGGCTACTAGCTCATGGGTCACCTCTACCTCCTCAGCATCTGGACAGGTAGAAGTGAATTCCTCTCTGGCATAAGCATTACACAGGTATCTTTGCACCCCTTGAAACTCCTCTGGGACAGAAAATTCCCGATATTTCTTACATACAACCTATACAATGTGGAGCTTGGACAGTAGATTGCTATCAGTCAACATAAGCTCATCACCAACCAGAAACTTTCGGGGAGACATCTTCATCTTCTGCACTTGTCTTGACAATCTCCTTGGTAAGTGGTGATGTCAGATAGTTATCAAGAACCTTCAGGGCTTTCAACAGCCCCTTCTCCAAGTTGGCATTGAGTGCAGGGTTTGAATTCTTTGATGTAGGCAGAGAATTTGGTGAGCTGTAAAATCTTGGCCAGCTGTATTGGATTCTGGGTTCTCAGCTGCCAACTTGGGGTACCTAGGGGGACTCAGCTCCTCCAAAAACTTTTCAGTCTTGTTAGTGTCTGTGTGTACTTCAGTGCTGTACAGTAAAAATGGGAGCTGACCTCCGGACATAGCTTCGATATTGTCTCTGTTCTCCTCTTGGTGTCTACAGTGGTGACATTGAAAAGCCAGAGCCCCATGAAAGTCTTTGAAAGAAGGGGCAGTTCCGCATCTTGGCACCATCACTTCAGGCCTTGATGAACAACTCGACCTGTGCTTGCTTTTCAGTCATGGGTGCAACTGGGACCAGGAAGCAGCAGGCACTGGGGGAACAACCAACCCTGCCCAGGAGAAGAAAAGATTCCGGAATCCCGGAAACGGGGAGTCTGGGCATTCTAGCTCCCAGAGAGGGTTGTGGTTGGGGGAAGGAGAGAGTGGAACTAGGTACTTGGAGCCCCTTTACTTCTCTGATCTCAACCCTAAACCCCTTCCTTCTTGCCTCATTCTGCAATTGCAACCATAAATTCTAAACCTCCCTTTAAGGAGAGTGCTTGGGCACAGAAATCTTGCGACCCCCTCCACTCTGGGACTTCTCTGCCTGCCCTCCCCACCAGGCCCCTTCTCCTCCCTCATCCATCTTTTTTCAGCTTCCTCTTCTATTTTATCACCATCTAGGAGATCGTAAGCTCCTTGAGAGCAGGGACTTTATTTTTTCTTATTTATAGTCTCAGTGCCTGGTATGTAGTAGGTACATAATAAATGTTTACTGACAATATCTACATCTACATCTGTACCTAGATCTCTCTCTCTGTCCAGACATTTGTCCATTCATTTATCTGTCTGTCCATCTATCTGCCTACCTGCTTGTCCATCTCTCTATGCATCCATCTACCTATTTGTCATTTTTAAGCCTGTCCATTCATCCATCCATGTGTCCATCCGTCCGTCTGCCCTTGCCTGCCTATCTATCCATCTATCATCTATCTATCTATCTATCTATCTATCTATCTATCTATCTATCTATCTATCTATCTATCTATCTATCTATCTATCTACTTGCCTGTCTGCTTGTCTATCTGTCTATGTGTCCATCCACCTATTTGTCTGACTGTCCATCCATCCACCCATCTATGTGTCCATCCATCTGTCTCTCTGTTTGTCTGTGTGTCCATTCATCTGCCCATCTGTCTGACTGTCTGTCTGTCTGTTTGGGATACGTAATAAGCTTGGCTTGGCCTTGAACAGGAGCAGGAGAACAGGCTGTTTTGCCTTTGGGAATTAACAACATTTTTTCAGGACCTGGGACTTCTCCCTGAAAGGAAAGCTTCTCATTTTAATAGTAATGTTCTGTCCACTTCACTATGGGCTCTTGGAGAGCTCATGGAATCCTGCTGTCTTTCAGAGGGAAGGGGAGAGGTAGGGGAGGAGTGGGAAGGAGGCTGGTGCTGGTTACAGGCAAGGAATGATTAAGGAAGAGTAGGTTAGCTGAGAATCCTGGCTTCCTCCCAATCTCAGCTCAGAGGAGACCTTCTGCCACAGGTCTTTCTTGGCCTTCTCCCCCTGGAGCTTACCTCTGGTCTTTTGGCCCCATCTCTCCTCCCATTGGAGAGGGGCTCTTCAGGCCTCTGCTAGGGGTATCCTGCAGCCCCCTGCCCACTGTTCTTCTAGCTCTAGCCTTAGCCACTGTTCCCTGCTGAGTATTGCCCTCTACCAGCCTCTCCCCAGCCCAGTCTGCCCAAGCACTTCTTGAGGAGTGAGGATGACATGCCTGGGCACTCAGCCATCAGTCTAAGTGGCCTTTGGAGGTCCTTTTCAATGCTATTTTGACTCATTGAGAGAGTAAAGGGGTTTACAGGAAGGTTGAATAACACAGAGAATCAAACCACTTCATCTTCTGTGAAGACTTCTACTGGATGTATATTGATTTAGAAAATCACATATGAACATTATCTATGCTTTGCTACATATTACATTTTCTCCTGTTCAGGCTGCCCTGGGGAGTGTTTGGCTCACAGGCCGACTGTCAGACTTCTCTGGCTTAAACAACCTGTTTAAACTGTGAGATCTCCTCCAGGTTTAAGTATCAGACACCCAGAAATGATGATCATTCTAAATTCTGTGTTTATCCTAGTATTGTGGGGTGACCGCTCAGCCTTAGCCTGCCTCCAGCATTATCTTGTGGGCCTTGGCCGCCTCCTCTGATGTATTAGTCTGGTGAACCGGATTATCTCTAAGGCACCTCCCAGTTCTAATAATTGATGATTTATTGCTGTCATTAACAATAATAATAGTAGCTAACATTGAAATACCATCGACACTGTGCCAGGCAGGCACTGTGCTAGGTGTTTAACAATTATTATATCATTTGAACCTTACAGCAACCCTGGGAGGGAGGTGCTGTTATTATCCCCATTTTACAGATGAGGAAACTGAGCTTAAGTGACTTGGCTAGGGTCACACAGAGGCCAAATTGGAATTCAGGTCTTCCTGCCTCTTTCCATTACTAATTAGTCAGTCAATATGGTCCAAGTGACTTTTCTCTCCCCTTGTCAAAGGAAGGGAATTAAGGTGTTATGGGACAGTGGGAAGTCTACTGAGTTTCCAGGACTTGAGTTTGAATTTTGATTTTGTCCCTTAATAGCTGTATGATTTTGGATAAGTTGTTTTCCTTCTTGGGGCCTCAGTTTTCTAATCTGTACAAGGATAAGGATGCTTGAGTGACTTTAAAGGTCTCTTCCAGGCTTTGAGTATCAGATCCTCTATCTAGCCAGGGGTGGGAACCTGCAGCCTCAAGGCCACTAATTTGTATCCCCTCAAAGGGCTACACTTAAGGACCTAGAGGGCCACATGTTGCCTTGAGGCTGCAGGTCCCCCATCCCTGATCTAGGCTGAAATAAAAGGTCTTTCAGTCACTCCAGCATCCCTCATAGCCCTCGTAAGTAGCTTTAATTAGCCTAGTATAAATTTCATATTTATGTCTCCATCCCTGGTGCTCTCACATAATTTCCCAGGTGTCTCCTGCATTGATTTAGAAGCTTTCATGAACCTTCAAGGACAGAGCTCAGTACGCAGGGAGGGCTCGAGGTGTGTTGTGGCCGTGGAAGGGGTAGTAGAGACACAGGCTTGAAAACACAGGGCCCTGCCTTAAGGAAGTCAACTAACATTAGTAAAGCACCTACTATGCCACATGCACTCCAGTGAAATCCACTGAATGAATGTGTGTCAAGGGCCCCAAATGTCTGGAGTGTCAAGGTTTACACAGGAGGTTCCCTGCCTTCATAGACCTTAGCTGTCACACAAAATAAACTCTCTAAAACCTCACTTGCCCTAGAATGAGCCCTACCTCATAGAAATGCTGTGAATATCCAAGGAGACCACGTGGTGTCCCTCCAGTTCTGCCTTCCTTTCTCTGTGCTTCCACTCCTGTCCCTGTCCTCGGAGAAACTGGACGAGAGGAGGGGAGGCAGCCAGAGGGAGGGGTCCTGGAGTGAAGGTCTCAAGGACAGGGAGATGCCAGGGCAGCATGGTGGGTGTCAAGCTGAAGCCACTGGGAATTGGGCTCATATCCTTGGCTTCTTTCAAGGCTCAGCTGGGATCCCTCTTCTACAAAAGACATTCCTTCTGAGGGATTCTCTTTAATATACCCGGTTTAGATCTTGTTTGTACAGAGTTGTTTGCATACTGTCTTTCCATTAGACTGTGAGCTTCTTAAGTATCTTTCTTCCCTTCCTTCCTTCCTTCCTTCCTTCCTTCCTTCCTTCCTTCCTTCCTTCCTTCCTTCCTTCCTTCCTTCTTTCCTTCCTTCCCTCCCTCCTCCCTTTCCTCACTCTTCCCCCCTCCTGTTCCTGGTATATAGTAGATGCTTAATAAATGCTCATTGAGTACTGATTGACTTCCAGTAACAGAGCACCAGAGGGGTGAAAGCCCTGGTCATGGGACCTTTTTTCTTTTCCCAAGCCCTTCCCCTTTACTGAGAGAGTTCTGGTCCCTAGGTCAGAGTTCCTGAGTCTCCACCCTATGAACAGTCCTGCTGGATGCTGATCATACATCAGCTGTGGACTGTGTAGCACTGCCTACACTCCTTCTGGCTCTAAGAGGAATAACTATGAGGAACCGAACAAGCCAGGCTGTGTCTTTCCTAGAACTTCCAAGTTCTGAGCACCCTGGGTGCCGTTTAGGAGAGGCTATGAGCCCTTCTCCAGCTGCAGGGAAGATAGTCTTTGAATTTTTTCTTGTATCTAATTGATTCCTTGCCAACACTAAAATGTGCTAAAGTGCATGTAAGCAGGCTTGGCCATCCCTAAGGGCATCCATCAGGCTCCGTGAAATACAGCCCAATCAAGGGAGATGATGAAGATTCTTCTAGGGTGGAGGCTTACGGGCTGCTTCTAGTTGGATAAATGTGCACTAACCACACTCCCTAGACCTAGGCTGAGAGAGAAAAGCTGAGCCAGGATGTCAGAAGGTCAAGTTCCTGTGTGAGATCCATAGAAAGTTGGACATTTCCCCCAACACACATTTTGACTCAGTGGAGTAAGACCCTATTGCTATCAAGATGAGTATCAAGGTGAGTCTAGTTACTGAGGTGTCAATGAATCATTCACTCAGGCAAGAAGCACCTACTATGTGCTGAATATTGTGCTAGGCAATAGGAATGCAAAGACAAAACTGAGACAGTTCCTGCCCTTGAGAGCTTCTATTCTGCTGATGGACATGGCATATGGTATATAAGATATATACAAAATAAAAACAAGGTCATTTGGTGGAAAGAAGGCACTAGAAGTTGGAGATATAATTAGTATAGCCCTTGGACTAAGCTAGCTTTGAAGGAGACAAAGGTGAGGAAGGAGTTTATTCCAGGCCTAGGGGACAGGCGATACAATGACCGGAAATAGGAGTGTTATGTGTGGAAACCACAAACAGGACCAGCATAGTGGCTATCAGCGCCACCTGGTGGCTGATTTAACAATTCCCATTTATATATTGCTTCAAGTTTCAGTAGCGTTAGTAATAATAGACATTTATATATTTCTTTATGGTATGCGAAGTGCTTTACATATATTAGCTCGTTCTACTCTTTAGTTTGCAAAGCATTTTCCTCACAATAACTGTGAGTTAAACAATCCAAGGATCATTATCCTCAAAGGAGACTGAGGCCCCATGAGGTGACCTAGCTTGGCCAAGGTCTCATAGTTACTTGTAGAAAGCCACAAAGCCAAGATCTGAACTCATGTCTTCTGACCTGAAATGTTTGTTCCATTATACCTCAGCTCCAAATTGTTGTCCTGGAAGCAGACACTATTATTATGGAAATGTTCCAGGAAGATATTTTCTTTCTTCTCACTCTAGTTTCTGTTGACCTTTGATTTTTTGCCCTCTACTACCCCCCAGGACTCCTTCGCTGCCTGTGAATGTTTTCATACTAATGTACATTTCCTGTAGGAGGAAGAAACAGCCCAGGGAATCAAGTTAAAGCTGAATTTAAAAAGAAAAGGGGAAAAAAAACCCCCAGATCTCAATTAGCATTCAGCTAAGAGAGAAAATGATGTCTCCTCCCAACAGTAAGTCAGGAATGACAGCTCTATCTGAAGATGAGCTGAGGGGTCAGAGGTGATAGGTTTGGGAGGAAGGAGGAAGGCAGCAGATGGCCAGAGACAATTGTTGAAGAGAGGGAGAGAGAGAGAGAGAGAGAAAGAGAGAGTCAGGGAATCATCCTCATCATCTGTCTATAGAGTCCCCTGCCCTCTGGTCCCCTTCAGACTGGGGAGGAGAGATGGGCAGGGCAAGGTTGGAGCTAGAATCCTGCGAAGGGCCTTCCTGACTGGACCTCTGCTGCCAATGTGTCTGCATTCATCCCTTCTGACCTTAGTGTGAAAGGGAACCCTGCTATCTGTTTATGGTCTGGGGAGAGAAGGTAGATAATGCACACACGTACACACACATTCACACATGGGCACACACACAGCCAGACTGGGGACAAAATACCTCCAGCTTTTCAGAGGAAAGATCTTATTTTTTGGTGATCTGAGTGAAACCTAATGTGACTTCTTGAAGGTTACATAAGTCACAGCCTGTCATGAGGCCCATCAGGCTTGGGCCACTCCACAAATGGCAGAGTGGAGTAAGAGAGCAGAGGATCCCACAGTTGGAAGGTACCTGTTCCTTGAATGAATCCCCATAACATAATCTCCAGCAAATGGTCTTCTAACCTTCACTTGGATAATTCTAATAACAGAGAACTCATAAGGCAAACAGAATAGAGTGGGAAAAGCCACAGATTTGGAATCAAGGAACTTGTGTCGCTTACTAGCTGTGTGACCTTGGGTAAGTCATCTGATCTCTGGAGTCTTCATTTTCTCATCTGTAAATTGGGGAGGTTGGACTAGCAGACCTTCAGAATGCTCGTCTTAGAGTCAGAAAGACTTAGATCTGAAGCTGGACAGTATGACACTGAGCAAGTAAGTCACTTCATCTCTGCCTCAGTTTCCTCATCTACAAAAGAGTGATAATAAAATATCAGCCCTAATTCCCAAGATAAAATAACACGTGTGAAGTGCTTTCCAACCCTTCAAGGGCTTTAATTAATACCAGTTATTTAAGGAGTCTTCTACACTGTATTCCACATAGGCACCAAGTGGGGTGTTTGTTTTAAACAGTCGCCTGCAGAGGAGAGAAGGAGAGAACGAGTGATCTGGGGGGGAACCGCTCCAAGAGGGAGAAAGACAAAGGCTTCAAAGGCAGCTCAGCTTCAGATCCAGGGCTCTTTCTCAGCCAGCAGAGGCTGATTGATCCACAGCTCAGCCTAAATCTGGATGTCAGCCCGAGGGAAAGAAAGCGCACCGGAAATGGAGGAGATGCTGGGGAGAGAGGAGCGGGGAATCATCTTATAATTATAAATAAAAATAGAGAGGCTCAAAAAGATTTGTCACAGTCACGTGGCTGGGGCCTCGCCCCACCTCCTGCTGATCTGGGGCTCAAGTGCCCTTAAAGGGAGAGAGAAATGCTAGTTATTATTCTGTATCATGTATATTACCTTGGACTCTCCCCAGTAGGTTTCACTCCTCAAAATACATGAGATTTAGAAAAGAGAGAGAGATGACAGAAAGGTAGGGATGGATGGATTAGTAGCTAGAAAGATAGAGATAAATACATAGATAGATGGATGAAGGGGTAGATCAATGGATAGGGAGATCGATAGGAAGTAGGTAGGTAGGTAGATGGCTAAGTGGATAGAGATAGATAAAGATATAGACGGATGAAAGGATGGATAGACAGATGGTAGGTAGAGATAAATAAATAAATATAGAGATCCAGATAGATCAGTGGATAGATAGATAGATGTTAGGTAGGTAGGTAGATAGAGGAAGAGGAAGACAGAGAAAAATAAATGTAGAGATCTAGATGGATTGGTGGATAGAGAGAACAGGAGGGATAGAGAGAGAGATGATAGACAGTCAGAAATAGGTAGGTAGGAAAAGATGACTACATATAGGTAAATACATGGAAATAAATGACAGGCAGATAGACAGAGGTGAGTAAACAGATGAATGCGCAGAAATACGCTTTTCTCCAGTTTATCCTGCACACATTTCCTTTGTACAGAGTTGTTTGCAAGACTTTGGACAAGCCCTTCACCCATTCCAGGCCTCAGTATGCTCATCCATAGAATGAGGGGCCTCTGAGGCCCTGTCTAGCTCTAGTTCCCCCATCCTGACATGGGACCTCTCTCTAGATAGGGAGGTGGGGCCCCAAGGTGCTGAGTGGGGCATCCATTGTTAGTCTAACTAAGACTCAGAAAGCAGCTTTCTTTTTTGAAAACCTCCCAGTGAAGGGAGGAGAGGGAGGGAGGAGAAGGAAAAAGACAAGGAGAGAGACAAGAGAAGATGGGGGGAGAAGAACAGGGAGGAATAGTCCTGCCCAAATCCCTGCACTCCAGGAGAGTCCTGGGAGGACATACAGACAAGGGATAACAGAATATAAGCTTTCTGAGGGCAGGGCTGGCTGGGGCAGTGGACAGTTAGGGGGAAGAGCTTTGGACATGCAACCAGGAGAGGGCCTGACACTTACTGCCTGTGTGACCTTGACTAAGTCCCTTAACCTGTCTGACCCTCAGTTTCCTCCTGTGTAAAATGAAGGGAGATAAGGCTAGTTGGCCCCTGAGGGTACTTCCAGCCCATGACTGTTACAGGCCCAGAGAATGCCAGCTATTGCTCTCACCCCCAGATTCAAACCCGGGGCATTGATGGTAGTAGATGCTCTAGAAAGGTTTGTTAAATTGAATTGGACGAAGAAGGAAGAGGACAAAAGAGAAACAGCTTTCCGGTTGTGAGGTCTTGGTTGTGCCTGGATGGTTGGCATGCATCTCCGGGCAAAGCTGGCCTGCCAAGCCAAGCCAAGCCAGGAAAGATTGGCTCTGGGCGCCTTGCTGGCAACTGAAGGCCAGTGAGGAGGGCCTGGCCCTGGGCCTTAGCGGCACTCCTCCCACCCATGTTCAGGCTGATGGGCAAGCTCCCTCAACACTCCCATTGGTTATGCCCTCCAAGCCCCTGGCACCAAGAAGAAGAAGCATTTGGGGTCCTGGGACCAGAGCTGCCTGCTTAGACTAAGCTCCTGCTGCCAAGACATGAAGAGAGAACAGTCTGGCTGCTGAATTCAATTTTTGGTTCCTGTTCCCTGGACTTGTGTGACTCTGGGGAAGCCGAGCAATGGGTCCCTAGAGTCTGCTGCCATCCTGGCTTATCTTCTGGTGTGTTGCCCAAGCCACCAAGATGTTGGCATCCACACAGAGGACTCCTCATCGATTGACTGGTGGTCATCCTTGGGAACGTGGCCCGGGAGCCTGCTGAAGACTGTGGCTCCCACCCCAGCTCTCCTCGGCCCGTTTCTAAGTGTACCAGGGGCTAGTGGTGCAAAGCCCAGGAAGTTTGGGTAGTCTCCATCCCAGGGTCCCACAAAAATGCCCTGGGACAGAGAGGATCATTTAAAGATGGAAGCAAAATGTTAGGGGGCTTCCTTTAGGATGGAGCAATCCCAGAATGCAGAGTTGCCTGTCCCCCAACCTCTTGGCTTTTAGCAAGCTTTCCCACACCCCACTCATCTGGGAAGAAAAAAATTCTAGAGCTTGCCATGAATATGCAATAAGAAATAAAATAAGGCAATGAATTCATTTCAATAGGGTGGTTGTTCAGTTGTTTCAATCATGGCTGACTCTCTGTGACTCCATTTGGGGTTTTCTTGGCAAAGGTCCTGGAGTGGTTTACTGTTTCCTTCTCCAGAGTATTTTACAGAGGAGGAAACGGAGGCAAACAGGGTGAAGTTATTTGCCCAGGGTCACACAGCTAGTAAGTGTCTGAGGCTGGATTTGAACTCAGGTCTTCCTGACTCCAGGACTATATTGTCAATAGGATAAAAATCATCAATTATCCATACCCTGTTGGCAGCTTCTCTTATCCCTTTGGAGGTATGGGTATGTACCAGGTTCGTAACCCCTGCCATGATGGAGTGAGCTACTTGGAGAGGTAGTGAGTTCCCGATCACTGTGCGTCTTGAAGAAAAGCCTAGATGCCCACATGTCAGGCCTGTTGTGGTTGGGATTTCCATTCATAGTTAGACTAGCTGCCTCTGAGGTCCCTTCTCTGTGAGCCTCAGTCTTCTCCTCTGTACAACAGGCATAATAACATGGAGGTAATGATTCTAACAGGCAGGCCCTTCCAGGCTAGCGCCTGCCCTCCTTGAGTGTGCCTGGTGGTTTACACTTTGTCTCCCCATCAGATGATGAGTTCTCTGAGGACAGGGATGGTCTTTTGCCCTTCTTTGTGCCTCCAGTGCTTAGCCCAGGGCCTGGCACATCTTGAGCATTTAATATATGTTTGTTGACTGACTGACTGGATGGATGGATGGATGGTCTCTGAGAGTTCTTCCAATATACAAGGGGAGAAACCTCTCAGCACCTGCAATGGCCCCTTCTGCACATATTAAGCACCTTCCATGTTCTTTCCCTGAGTGGACTAGAGTAGTCTGGCTGAGTTTCACTGAAGAGTTTCAAGACCAAGGAAAGAAAGGCGACTGATTTCCCCTCTCAGAGGCTGGACAGGACAGGAATCCATCCAAGCCCAGAGGGGAGAGCCGGGACCCAGCAGCTCCAGTGGGGCTGAGAGTCCCACCTGTCCATCACCAGTGATTCTGCACCGTGGAGGAAGGGGGCTGGGAGCTGCGTCTCCTGTGTCTCCAAAGACCTGGAGCAGGCAGCTGGGTGGGGACTATAACGGGAAAGATTCCGCTGATGAGCCCCAGAGAGAGTGGTCTGCCTTGTCACGGCCTCGCCAGCACCTGGTGTCCTCTGCCACCCTCCCGTCATGCATCCCCCTCACTCCTGGCTGTCAAGCCATCAAACAGTAGGAGGCCAGACTGGAGAGCTTTACAAATATTATGTCATCTGATCATGACAACAACCCTGGAAAGTAAATGCTGCTATTACCCTCATTTTACAAAGGAGGAAACCTAGGTAGAGAGAGGTGAAGGGACTTGCCCAGGGTCACACAGCTAGGAAGTTTCAGAGTCACATTTGAACTCCAGACTTCCTGACTCCAGGCTCATCTCTGTCAATGGATCTGAACTGATTATTTCACTTACTGCCTGTGTAACTTTGGACAAAACCCTTTATTTCTCTGAGCCTCAGTTCCCTCATCTGTAAAATAGGAGTGAAAATACTTGAGGCATTTACTTGGTGGGGTTACTGGGAGGGTCAAATGAGAAAATGTGTATAGAGGTCTTTACACTTTAGCTATATGAGGCAGTGTGACTTAGTGGAGATTTCACTGGCCTCGGAGTCAGGAAGCCATGGGTTCAAATCCTGCCTCAGATGCTTAATTTTTGTGTGTCCTTTGTGTGAGTTTCACCATCTGTAAAATGGGACTGAAACAGCACCTAGACAGTTCAAATAACGTGAGCTAGCCTCCAATCCTCACAACCATATGTGAGGCAGGTACTTTTAGTATCTTCATTTTACAGATTAGGAAACTGAGGCAGGGACAGGTGAGGTGATTTTCCCAGGTTCACACAGCTAGTGAGTACCCGAAACAGGATTTGATCCTGGTCTTCCTGCCTCCAGGCCCAAAACTCTCTCAGTGGTGGCACCCCTATAACCTTGCCTCTGGAATCATGGGGTTCCCTTTGCCTTTGTTGAGGACTCTCTGGGTGTCTTTGAGCAAGTTGCTGGGAGAAACCATATCTCCCTGACTCCAAGTCACAAGAGGCAGTAACTGGAGGGAAGCATTTTGCCAACCTCAGAGTGCTCTATTGATGTCAGCTATTCTTATCAACAGTAATTAGAATTACAGTGTGGGCACCCACAACAAGGACAGCACCACCTGGGATTTCCAGGTGACTTTGCATGTCCATTTTAAGGAGTGGCCCAGTCCAGCCATGACCACTTCTTTGCTCCTCTCTGGAATCCACCTTGAGGATGCATGTGCTTATGTTCCCAGCACTTACATCCTCCCAGTTGTGATATTGTTCATTGAAGGGTCCTCCCGGCTCTGACCTTCTCTGTTCTCTGTCCTAAGGACCCTCCCAGGCAAGGCAGCTGAGGTTCAGGTCCCATGAAGTTCACATCAAGGATGCAGGCAGGAAGTTTTCCAGGGTTTCAGAGCAGGGAGAACTTAGCTTGTGTTCCCAAAATCCAGGAAGGCTTCCCAGAGGGGATGGCTTGGGCCCACGCCAAGGAAGACAGTAGTCTGGTCTATGAGTCTGTCTCCCATGACTCCATCTCCTGTGGCTCATCTGGCTTCCTGCCAAGAGGCTGTGTCTCCAGTCAGCACACAGCTACCTTCCCCGCCCCGCCCATCCCCTGAGCTGAGCTCGGCTGAGCTGGATGACTCAGAGGAGCTGGGTGATGTGGGGGCTGCCCCCCACCTCTGTCACCCCAGGGACAGATGAAGCCAGGCAGAGACTTTCCCGCAATGCCAGCTGGGCTGTCGGGGCTTCCCCTGCTAGAAGAGAGGGGGTGGGAACTCCAAAAGAAGAAGGCCCTCAGCGATACTCCCAGATGGCTCTGTCTGCCCAAAACCCTCTGAGATGCATACGGCCTGAATGCATGAGTGGATGACAACCCACAGACTCTCCTTCCCACAAGAGCCTGTCTGGAAACACACTCCACCTCCTGGACTCCCACACCAGGATTCAGGGTCAGTCTCACAGGCAGCCTGGGCCTCTTCTTCAATGACCCAAGAAGGGGACTCAGAGATGAAAGGGCTCTGGATCTGGAGTCTGAGGTTATGGATTCAAGTCCTCTTTCCATGACTTTGCTTCTTGGTATACTGGATAAAGGGCTCAATTTGGAGTCAGGAAGATCTGGTTCAAATCTTATCTGTGTGACCTTGAGCAAGTTGAGTCAAGGAGTCCACGAGACTATTGTGGGTGCTGGGGGCAGGGATGAAAGCTTGGTCTAGGAAGACAGGCAAAGGCCCAGGAAGACTTGGGGTTAGGGGGTTGAGAACAGAAGACCATGTAAATACACAGGGATGTAGACAGGGCCCAAGATACAGAAGTGACCATAGCCTCCCCTGCTCGTCACTGGGCCATGGGGGCTGGGCTCAGGGGTCTTCCAAGGCTCTAGAGCTGGAAGAGGCCAGCACCATGGTGGGTGCAGGACCGAAGCCTGGGGGTGACCACAGAAGGATGAGGCCTTGTCTCCAGGCCCTGGTGCTTGCTTGGAGGGGGCTCCTCTCAGTCACGCTTCTCAGACCTTACCTGGTCACAGGGGTTGGATGAGATGATCTCTCTAAGCCCCGGGAGCATCCAGGAGCAGGCTCTGACTGGAATGCAGGAAGGGAGTGTGAACACTGTGGGCTCCAGTACAGATGGTTTTAAAAAGCATTTGGCTAATTCTAGTCACAAAGGAGGCCTTCCTTTGTCCATGCTACTGTTGTGTGACCACGGGCACCAGGGGGCGCCATAGTGCACAGAGCAAACCACCTCAGACACTAGCGGTGTGACCATGATCAAGTCATGTAGTCCTGTCTGCCTCAGTTTCCTCATCGGGAAAATGAGCTGGAGAAGGAAATGGCAAACCACTCCAGTATGTCTGCCAAGAAAACCTCCAATGGGTTACGAAGAGTCAGGACCGAAACACTGAACTACAAATTGTCTGGCTGACACTTCACACGGGCACTGATGTCAGAGCGGGGAGGGACCAGCGAGGCCACGTGGTAAAGGGAGGGGGCTGCGAGGCTTAGCTTCTCTGACCCCCAGTCCAGGGCTCTTTCCACAATATGAGGCTGAAAATATCAGGGGAAAGAGGTCTGTTGTTGAGTCAATCAAATGAGAACTTTAAAAAGAGGAGGAAGAATTGGATTACAGGGGAGTGTGTGTGAGTGTGTGTGTGTGAGTGTGAGTGAGTGTGTGTGTGTGTGAGTGTGAGAGAGGGGTTGTGTGCGAGTATGTATGTGTATGTATGAGTGTGTAGATGAGGGTGTGAGTGTGATTGTGTGTGAATGTAGGTGACAGTGTGTGTGTGAGTGTGAGAGTGTGTGTGTGTGAGTGTGTATGTGTGTGAGTATGTATGTGTGTGAGTATATGTGTGTGTGAGTATGTGTGTGAGTGTAGGTGATGGCGTGTGGGAGTGTAAGTGAATGTGTGTATGAGTGTGTGTGTGAGTGTAGGTGAGAGTGTGTGTATAGGTGAGTACGTGTGTGAGTGTAGGTAAGTGTGTTTGTGTGAGTGTAGGTGAGGGTGTGTGTGTGAGTGTGAGGGTGTGTGTGTGAGTGTAGGTGACAGTGTGTGTGAGTGTAGGTGAGAGTGTGTGTATAGGTGAGTACGTGTGTGAGTGTAGGTAAGTGTGTTTGTGTGAGTGTAGGTGAGGGTGTGTGTGTGAGTGTGAGGGTGTGTGTGTGAATGTAGGTGACAGTGTGTGTGTGAGTGTGAGAGTGTGTGTGTGTGAGTGTGTATGTGTGTGTGAGTATGTATGTGTGTGAGTATATGTGTGTGTGAGTATGTGTGTGAGTGTAGGTGAGGGTGTGTGTGTATGAGTGTGTGCTGTCCATCAGGAGCCTCCTCTTGCCCTTCCCCCAGTTTCTGGGCAGACCCAGGCCCACGCACCTGCTGGGGCCATCTAACAACAGATGAGTCACTCTCTCTCCCCATCCCTGACACTTGTCATCTTCAGGTGAGGAGAGGTCTTTCATTCAGACAGAAGTCACACTACCACCTGTCCCATGGGCCAGGTCTCACCCAGTCCCATTAGTGCTGCCTCCAGTCAGGCCCTGTCAGGATGACACCAAACAGCCAGGCCCCAAAAGGATCACAGACTGTAGGACCTGCATCCTCTGAGACAGAGCAGAGACACCCCCTGCTAGACCCATGGGACAGGGACCCAGTCCTACAAAAACATTCTCATAATTCTCTCTGTTGCCTCTCTGGAGACAGCCCTTGTCTCCCAGAGGTGATGACATATCAAGAGGCTGGACTCTACAGCCTTGGTCTTCAACACTATTAAAATGGGCCCACACCTCGGGAGGCTGAGCCTAGTCCTGGAGTAGGAAGGCAGCAGCTGTGGCCAGTAGCCCTAATGAGGGCTTCCTCCATCAGGAGGCAGGGAGAAGAGTCCAGAGAGCCAACATCATGGCTTGGAGATCTTCACACCTCCTCCAAACTGTAGTGGGTATCGAAAGGAGAGAGAATGAGAGACCAAGGTAAGTCCTGTCCCTAGTAGAGTAGAGACCAAGCTTTCAGGAAGTCAGGGGTCTTGGGCACTGAGAATACTGAAAGGTTACATGATGGCTTGTTGATGATGCATAGTCATCTGTGTCACTGATGACACCTCCCTATTCTCTTGAAGAACTCTGTGGCAGAGGTCACAGGACTCTTCTCCTGAAAAGGACCCTCCTGCCATGCCCAGAGAAACCCCACAGAGTTGCTTCCCTCATGGGGAGCCCCACATGGGGACAGGACCTTTTCACTCCTGGTCCCACATCAGTCAGAGGGAGACATAGTTGGAGAAGGGATGATTCCCTCTTTGGGGTGAGCTTCTGCAGAAGTGTTGTGACTCTGTTCCAGATCTGTGATAATTTTTCCCAAAGAAGCTGAAACAAGGACAGTGGAAGTTCGGAGATGGTGGCCACAGGTTCCCCAGTATCAGAGTTCCCCAAGGGAGCCCTAGACTAGCTACTCTGGCCTCCGGTGGGGAGAATGCTATCCAGAGTGTTCTGTGTAAGAATTTCCCTTCCCTCTTTCGCGCTGTGATGTCTGTGCTTGATGTCAGTCGCTTGGGGTCGGCAGAGGGTTTGCTGGGCTCCAGCCAAGGGTAGGCACGACTCTTTATTGGGCACCTGGATTCTCTAGAGGTGTTTCCTTGTCCTTTCTTGGAAGTTTTTTAGACACAGACAGGTAGAAAGATCTGACTTCTGAGGAAGATGGGACTTAACACCAAATAAAATGGACATTTCCATATAAAAGACGACTGCCCATGAAACTGTTACTTATAACTTTTAAGTATAAAGATTTTTAAAGGATTTATACTTTTTAAAAGTATAAATAAGAAATTCAGTCCCAAGCTTGCCAAGCCATCCTGTCTGGCCGTCTTTCCTTCAGTTCTCATCTATGCACTACAAATGACCTCAATGATTTTTTCTTTCTTTCCCTTTTTGAGAGGATGGCAGCTCTGTTGCTTCCCCTTCTCTCCCTCCCAACTTCCTTCTCCCCAACTGTACAAAGCTTCCTGGTCCAAGAAGAGGAATTTATGATCCAAGAAGGATTGTCAAAGCTAGTGAAAGAGTGGGGTTGATATTCTGTGCTTTAGGAAGATCACTTGAACTGGTTGATGGGGTAGACCTATGGATAGATGGAACAAGAGAGAGATGAAGGGTGGGGAAAGAAATGATAATGGACTGGCCCCAGGTGGATCCGATGAACACACCCTCCAGCAAGTGCCAAGTTTCCTCATCACCATCCTTAACTTAACAAGCAGTCAATGGGTTCATCTTCCATCCTCTTTCTGAAGCTGTCCAGTGAGGATTTCTCAATCATGGCCAACTCCACTTTGAGACTAATCTAATTGTTAGGACTCCATCTGTTCCTTTAGAGTTGGGGTTTAGCTGAGCAAGGTGAATGGCCCTTCTCCTGGGATAGTCCTTCAAAGGCCTGGACAGCTTCTCTTGCCTGGAGGAAACCTGTCAACTCTTTCTGACTCCTTCCATGACTTGGTGTCCAGATTCTTCTCCATCCTGACCTCTTTCCCTCCATGGTCACCATGCCTATTACCAAGATTTTTTGAACCCATGGTGCCCTGGGAGGTATATCAAGGGACTTTCCTGTGTAGGTCCCAGACAGGACTTCCATTAGTACTGGTCTTTTGGTCAGGCTAGCCCAGACCCTTGACTCATTGTGAACTTGTGGCCAGCTCAGCCCTTCAGCTCTTTTTCATTAGAACTGCCATCAAATCAGGTTTCCCCAATCTGGCATTTCTGCTTGTTCTCTTAAAGATAAATCTTGGTGGTTCTTTTAAGTTCTGAGCAGCTTGGTGGCACAGTAGCTAGAACTCTGAAATTGGAATCAAGAAGACCTGAGCTTGAATCCTGCTTCATGGATGAGGTACCATCTGAATATTTCCAACACTTCCTAGCAGTGTGACCATGGGTTACCCCAAGTGACTTAACTTTTCCTTGCCTCAGTTTCCTCAACTGTAAAATGGGCACAATGATAGCACCTCCCTCTCAGGATAACACCAATTATCCAGGTACTCTCCAAATTCAGCTTTTGGTCTTCACCATACCCTTAGGCACTTTCCAAAGTGCTCACAAGCCATCAGATTAATTCTCCATCCCTGTGTTTGGGTCTCCAATTAGTTTTACACATTTTTCCTTCTAAGAAAATGATAATTTCCACTTACTTCCAGTTTCTTGGCATTTCCTTCATTGCCTAGGATTTCACTTCCTTCTTTTTTTATTTGGTGGCAATCAAGGATAAATGACTTGATCAAGGCACACACACACAGCTAGTATCAGAGGTCAAAATTGAACTCAGGTCCTCTCAACTCCAGAACTGGCACTCTATCTGCTGCACCACCTACCCTGCCCCACTTAGGAATTCTCAAGAGTTCTATGAAGTGACTCCATGATCCATCTCCAGATTTCTAGACCCTTGGTACCTGGAGCCTGATTCACTTCAAGTGCCAATGTCTCTCTTACCCGTCTCATATATTTGGAGATTTCTATTGTTTATGATCTAATACCTTCATGCCTTCTCTCTCACAAAGGTGCAGTGGTTCCCTCTTGCCACAGGATCATAAGTAAATCACTTGTTTGATCTCAGAAGTTCCTTCCCCGCTCTGGTTCTCAGTTTCCTCTTCTGTAAGATGAAGGGGTGGAACTAGATTGGATACTCTCTAGGCTTTTTCCAGCTCTGACATCCCCTATCAGATCCTTACTACAGAGGGGACAACACTCCTTAAGGTTTAAAAATTTCCTTCAGAACTGAGGGGAGGGGAGAAGGTCAGGTAAGGGAAGAAAGAAGGGAGAAAGACTCTTCTTGGCTCCTTCCAAACCCACCCAGCCCACCTCAAATACACCACCTATGAAAGGTCACTGGTTTCCTCCATGAAGTCTGCCAAGGTCTCTCCCATTCTCCCTACAATTCCTCTTCAAGCTGGTCCCAATCCTTTGCTTACCCCTCACACAGACTCAACTCAGTAACATTATCTGCGCAAATGCCTCCTATGTCTCCCCTCCCAGGTTAGTGATACCTCAAGGACTGGGTCCGGGAAAACTTTCTCCTCCAGAAGCCCCTGTTGTTTCTTTGTCCTGCAAATGAGGGGTTTTGAATGGTTAACAGCTGAAGGCTCTTCTAGATTGGGCCTTCTTGAGTTCTATTCATGTTATATTATAAATCTTCAAGACCTACATAAATGTGTGTTGTTGCTTATGTATCATAGGCTTCCTTCAAATAGGCTTCTGAGAGCTACTCCTGGAGCAGGGGTGGGGAAGGCTTTGGATCAGCCGAGGTCTTGAGCCCCTATCCAGGGCTTTCTTTGTTTTTAACCAAACCAAATAGAAATGCAGCATATTATAACCTGAAACAAAAGTCTTTAATTAAACAAGGGAAAAATGCTGGATTTGAGAGCCAGTGTTTAAATCTTACCTCTCCTTATTATCAGCTGTGCCACTGGAAAAGTCACTTCCTATTTCTGTGTCTCAGTGTACTTTTAAAATTAGAGGATTGGATTTAATGCTTGGATTTAACTCTACATCTGTGAGTTGGATAGCCTGGATTGCAATGACCACATCAGAAGCCACTATGACCTTTCGAGGTTCCTTTTGCCTTTAAATTAATGATTTAGAGTCTGATTGATCCTTGGAGCTCTCTTGGTGCCCAGCATGGGGCACTGTCCACAGCCAGGGTTCAGAAAATGGGAATCTGAGAACTCTGAGGTTCACGAGGAAGCAAAGGCTCAAAGAGGAGACATCCCCTGCCTGGTCAGGCCAGCACTGGCCTTTGCTCTCCCTCTTGCCTTCAGCCATTTACTTACAAGACAAGACTCAGGGTTTCAGATTCAGGGTGTCTAGTATGGAGTAAAAGAAACAAAGACCCCCTCCGAAGAGGCTCTCCAGGCTCTGCGGCCTCCCAGGGCCTCTCCCAGGCTCATTAAGCAGCCCCGGAGAGAAGGCTGAGGAAGAATGAGATCAAAGAAAACTCAGCTGCTTTCGGGGGGCGGGGGGGGGGCTGGGGTGAAGAACGTGGGTTCTCCATAAGGGAAATGGACCTTTTGATGATAGAACTGGGAAGGATCTGAGGTCAGCCTGGAGAACCTTCATAGTCCAGAACACTGTATACTTTCATAGGGTGTCAGGGCATCTTACAACAGGGACAGAGAGAGCTAGGAGAGAGCCCTAGAACAGGAACTGTGAGATCTGGGAGGGGGCCCTAGATCAGGGACTGTGAGAGCTGGGAGGGGGCCCTAGATCAGGGACAGAGAGAGCTGGGAGGGGGCCCTAGATCAGGGAGGGGGCCTTTGTTGTCATGCCCCCTCTCCTAAGAGAATCTTCATTTCAAGACCAGTCTCTGATTTTGGCTGAAAAGGTTCTGTCTGTGATTCAGGGTGTTTCAGACCCCAGGGAAAAGCCATCAGGTAAACATGGGTGTCTGTGTGTGTGTTTGGGGGGCTCGGGGTTAGTCTGCCGGGTATTTCTGGAAAAGGGGCAATCTGACTGTGTTGCTGAGAGCATCCTCTGCTGGAGGAGGCTGTCCCTGAGGCCCAAGGGCTTCTGTAAACAGCTCAACAGAATGTATTTCAGGCACAGAAAGATGGGAGAGTGACAAGCCCCACCCACAGGACCTGTCCCTGAAGCCTCATCAATGCTCAGATAAAGCCCAGGTGCCAGGGATGCCCACATCCCTCCAGAGCTGAGGCAGCCCTCAGGATGCCAGAGAGGCAAGAAAACTGCCCTTGGGCCTTCAGAGGGGGCCAGCTGGCCTAACCCCAGTGCCCTGTGGTGGTCTTGTTTCCAATCAAGGGGCTGGGTGGGGGCGGGGCTCCTCTTGCTCTTGGGGCTCAGGCCCCCTTTATACTCAAACTAGGAAGGACCCCAGAGAGCTTTGGTTTGGAGTTATTTCAATTAAAATTTATTGAATTAGAAATTAAAACTGAAAACATTTAAAATATGTATTTATTTCATAAACCAACAACACTAAACCTATTGCCTGTTAACATAAATAACATTTTTATAAGAAAAAAAAGACTTATCCAAAACAAAAAATCAGGGAGAAGCATGGCATTGTTTTTTGTATTTTTGCGAATCTCCTTAATGTGTGGCTTAATAGGGGACATCTGCATGTTCTCTCTGTTTCTGCACTCAATCTGTTGCGTTGTGTTGTTTTGGTTGAAATACGGGAAGAAAATCTGGCCTTATACAGAAATGTGGTTGGAAAAGGGCAGAGTGTGTTGGCAAGCCTTAATGTGATTATGAAAATGGTTTGGACCTTGAAGATCCTCGGAAATGGGGGTAGAGATGGGGGGCTGGGGTCCTCAGGCCATACTTGGAGAACTACTGGAGGATTCTTTACTAGGCGATTCTTTCTTTATTGTTGGATTTCCCCCCCTTGGCTTGGCACAATACTTAGCAGACAGTAGACGCTTAATAAATGTTGGCTATGTCCTAAGAGCTCTCCCAGCCCTGACATTTTCTGTTCTGTGGTTCCCTCCCACCTCTGATCTTCCAGGTTCTAAGATGCTTCCCAGCTGGATTTCCCAGAAATTCAGCAAAAGTGTCTTTGTTGGACTGTGTGGAGCCTCCATCACTGAGAGTTTGAAGGATTCTAAGGCAAGCTGAGGTTAGAGCTCTTCCCCACGCCCACCCCGTTATTCTTGGTTGTACCTTCTGGGATCAGGCAACCCAAGGCTACTCCCTCTCCCTGAAGGGCAGCAGCCTTTCAAATGCTTGAAGAGTGTTGTCCCGTGTTCATGTGTTTTGCCTCCTTGCCGCCTCGGCATCCCCAGTGGGATGCTGGCCAGCTCTCTCCCACGCCTGGGTCCCCATCTCTCACCTTCCTGGTCATTCCCCGCTGGCTCTTTTCCAGCTCATCGTGCCTTATCTGAGTCTGCTCATCCGCTCTGACAGGAAGGACCCTCAAGAGCCTCCCAGACAGGCAGAGCTAGGCTGGGCGATCCCCCCTCCCTACTTCAGGCATGTGTTCCTCCGATGTCTATCACCATGGCATCGAGGCAGTGAGACAGATGGCCCCCCGGAGGATTGCAGGAACAGCATGAAACAGATTATCCATATCTCCCCGAGACATGTGCCGTCATCTATCATTGTGAGGGAGCAACGATAAATATCCCTCTGGCTCCCTCCACCCCTCCCCTTCAGCCCCAAAGGGAGCCAGAAAAAAAATCCTTTCTTCATTGATCATCCCTTACTTATGGTGCCCCGCATCCCACCCAGCCAGGCTTTCCTTCCACTTGGAGCTGGAGAGCCTGGGGACTGGAAAGTGGCCAGACCCTTATCGTCACCCTTCTGCGGAGGGCGAGGATGAGTGAGGAATTGACCTGCTCTCGAATAATGAGGAGAGACAGTCGTTGACTAGAGGGTTCAGCGGCTGGCCAGTCACTAACAAAACAGCCCAGGGAGAGAGGGGCCACGGGCATCATCATCGCCTCTTCTACACATGGAGAAACTGAGGCTTGGAGAGGACAGCTCACTTGGAGAGGACAGGCTGCAAACTAGTTAGTGCCCAACATGGTTTTGGTTTGGTTGATTTCACGTCAAAATTTTTATTAACATTTTCTGTTTTCATATCACCTACATTTCCAGATAGATCCCTCTCCTTACTCCCACCAAGAGAAAGGGAAAAAATAAAATCCAGCAAAGCTAATCAACATATCAATTGTCTGACAAATATGTGTGATATTCCACACTCATAGACCCCCACTTTTGCCAAATGGAAAGGAGGTATATTTTCTCATCTTTTTTTTTTAGGACTAAGCTTGATCATTATAATTAAATTGATCGCGTATTATATCATCTGATCCTTACAACATTCCTGTGAGGGAGGTCCTATTATAATCCCCATTTTACAGATGAGGAAGCTGAGGCTGAGGTTTAAAGCTGAAAGAGGTCTCAAGTCTAATCTCATTTTACAGACAAGGAAACTGAGACTTAGGAATTTTAAGTGACTTATCAAAGGTCACACATAGATTATATCTCTAGAGCTGGAAGGAACCTCAGAGACCATTTTGTCCAACCACCTCAATTTACAGATGGGGAAGCCGAGGCATGAAGGGGTTAAATGACTTATCCAGGGTCATACAGCTATTTCTCAGACTGGAGGAGTAAATCCATCCAAATATTGAGTCAGTCATGAGGTAAGGGGCAAACAGGAGCAGGAACAAGGCTGAGCAGCACACCAACTTCTTAACATTGCCATACTGTCTTTGACCTCCTCAGGTGATATGCATAGCAGTGAGATCTGAGATGGGAACTAAAGTTAGGTCTTCCTAATGCCACCTTCACTGAGCCACATTGCCTTACCCTTTCAAAATCTGAAGAGGAAGTAAGGAACTGACTTGTAGCAAATGCCCATGAGTATTGGATGGACAGCGGCACCCCTGTTTGAGACTGGGGTTTTAGCACCAAGTCTCTGATAAGTTGTGCTTCATTCCTAAGAGGTAGGTCTCTGACTATCCTACATCATTCCTCACCTATTCCTGTTGTCACTGTCTGAAATCTCTCCCAATCAAGGACTTGATAATTACACATTGGCCAAGTCCCCTGGTCTTGAGCCCCTGGACAGAAAACAAATTCTCCTCATGTTGCACTGTGGAACTTGGACCCTAGTCCTAGTACGAAGCAACATAACTGTTACTCTAAGAGTCAGCATCAAAAACCTGCCATGCCAGTGATTCTAATCAGCTCCTTTTCCAGTTTTATTGACAAGTTCTCACAAATACAGGGGCTTCATGTTTGTGACCAGCAAGAAAACAGCCAAGGAGACCCAGCCCAACTGAGCCCTGTGAAGAACTCTTCTCTTCTCTCATGGGGTCTAGCTGTCAGCCCAGCCTTGCTGTGGTATGCAAGCAAGTGTAACTCCCCTCTGAGTCACCTTCTGATCCTCATACTAGGTGGCCAAGGCCACTGCAGGAAATCAGTTATCCAACATAGGAAGCATCAATTAGGTCTGTGAGGAGCTGCCATGTCTGCAAGTCAGACAGAGCTGTCCATGCTGAAGTTCAGGTAGAATCATGGAATCCGAGTTGTAAAGGACTTTCTTTAGAAGTCATCCAGTCTAGGTTCCTCACTTTATATATTAAGACACTGAAGCCCAGGAAAGTGAAGTGACTGACCCAGGGCCACACAACTTGGACTTGAGCTCATCTCCCCTGACTCCATATTCATGATCTTCCCACAATACTTTGGTCTCATACAACCCTTTGGCTGTTTCTAGCCCCTTACCCTGGATTCCTAGCCCCGAGGCTGCATAAAGGCTCAGACACAGCCCCAGGAAGCCCCTCCCTCTCCCTCTTTACCTGTGGGATTCCTCCCCCTCCCTTTATAGCCCAACTCACATGCTAAACTTCCCTATTCATTTCTTTCCAGGCAGTAATGTCTTCCCTCTCAGTCCTCCTGGGGAGCTTGTGTTTGCCTTCGTTCTAATCCACTTATCATGTCAATCCAAGAAGCATTCATCAAACACTCACTACACCCCAAATCTAGCAAATAGTTCCTGCCCTCAGGAGCTTCACTATAGGCACAATGCTACTTGTGCCTATATCATGATATACAGTTACCAAACCCCTAGAGAGCTTATGGTTTATTTGTATGTAAAGGTATCTACACAATGGTCTCATATTATATTTGTATATAAAGGTATATTCAAAATAATAATAGCTAATAATTTAGGGGCAGCTAGGTGGTGCAGTGGATAGAGCACCAGTGCAGGAGTCAGGAGGACCTGAGTTCAAATCTCACCTCAGACACTTGACACTCACTAGCTGTGTGACCTTGGGCAAGTCACTTAACCACAATTGCCACATCCTGGGTCATCTCCAGCCATCCTGATGAATATCTGATCACTGAATTCAGGTGGCTCTGGAGGACAAGTGAGGCTGGTGACCTGCACAACCCTCCCTCACTCAAAACAAAGTCAAGTACAAGTCATGTCATTATTTCTCTGATGGCATGGTCTTCTTTGGCAATGAAGGATGAATTCAAACTTGAGCTAATAATATGATGATATTATTATTATCTAGAATAGTTTTCTCTGTTCCTTTCTTATTTCTCTACTAATTGTAAACTCCATGAGGACAGGGACTAAGTCTAATATAAATGTTCCATTTCTCTCCCTTCCTCCCAAGCACAATGCTTCCCACATAGTAGATGCTGAGTGAGTGAATGTTTGTTGAATGAATAAATGACTAATGGTCCTGAAACTAGGAGGATCATTTCAGGGGAGGGAGGTCTTGCCTGCTTTACATCCAAGAGAGCAGAAATCACTAGTGGGGTGCCTACTGGTCTGGATGTGTAGGGAGACAAGAAGGATTTGGGACAAATTAAAACAACTCTGAGGTAACACATCACACCTATCAGATTGGCTAACATGACAAAACAGGAAAATTATAAATGTTGGAGAAGATGTGGGAAAATTGGAACACTAATGCATTGTTGGTGGAGTTGTGAATTGATCCAACCATTCTGGAGAACAATTTGGAACTATGACCAAAGGGTTATAAAACTGTGCATACTCTTTGATCCAGCAATACCACTGCCAGGTGTGTGTCTGTATCCCAAAGAGATCATAAAAAATGGGGAGAGGACCTACATGTACAAAACTATTTATAGCACCTCTTTTTGTGGTGGCAAAGATTGAAAACTGAGGGGATGCCCATCCATTAGGGTATGGCTGAACAAGTTGTGGTATATGAATGTAATGAAATACTATTGTTCTATAAGAAATGATGAGCAGGAAGATGTCAGAAGAATCTGGATTTACATAAACTGATGTTGAATGAACTGAGCAGAACGAGGAAAACATTGTATACAATAATAGACACACTGTGTGATGACCAGCTTTGGTAGACTTAACTCTTCTCAGCAATGCAAGGATCTAAGACAATTCCAAAAGACTCATGATAGAAAATGCCATCCACATCCTGAGATAGGACTATGGGGGCTGAGTTGAGAGCAAAGCAGACTGTTTTCCCTTTTTTTTTCTTGTTTTTTGATTTTCCTTTTCATGATTTTTCTCTTTTGTTCTGGTTCTTCTTTCATAACATGACTAATGTGGAAATATGTTTAATATGATGGTACATGTACAACCTATATCAGATTGCATGCTGTCTTGGGGTGGGGGCAGGGAGGGAAGGGAAGGAGAAAAATTTGGAAATCAAAATCTTATAAACGTGAATGTTGAAAGCTATTTTTGTATGCAATTGGGAAAAAATAAAATACTATTAAGTAGAAGGAGCAGGGAAGATGGATTTGGAACCTCCTTAGGCCATTTCTTATATCTGAAAAAGCAGCTCTGAACCATCCTCTTTATTACCACCAAGTGAAAGCCCAGAAAGAGTCCACTCCTTCACCCCCAGGCCTTAGAGGTCATCCCAATATTCCACTATTCCCATTCACCTTTCCTGAAAAGTCCACAAGATCTCCTTGAATATGGACTTTATATGACAGCATCACTAGTGGATTTCGAGTGGATAAGGAGAAGTTTTTACTGAAAAGGGGAAATCATCAAGGCAGCAAGGCAGAGCTCAGAAGGAACTGGGACCTGGCCTGTTCCTTTGATAAGACAAACAACTCCAAGTAACCTTTTTTAAGAATCTGGATTGATTCGAGAAGGACCTTGGGCAAGTGACTTCCCCTCACAGGGCTCCAGTTCCCTCATCTGTCAGACAAGGGGGTTGGGTGAGAGACCATGTATGTGCCTGGTTCCTCCCAGCTCTGACAAGTGATGTAAGGATGGACTCTCATGTAATCCAAGGTCAGGGTCATGCGGTTCTTCTCTCCCTCCCTCCTCTACAACTGGGGCTGCAGGATTCTGAACAATCACCCCCCTCCCTCTCCTTGGACCTCTTCCTTGCCCTCTATACAACAAGGAAGTTGGACTTAATGATCTCTAAGGCTCCTTTCATGCTTTTAGGGGAACTCTTTGACTGTCATCACTAATAAAGCGCTTCTGAATCCCTCTAATTTTATCTTTGGAGCTTTCCCCACAGTTTGAGTCACAGAATCTTTAAGGTCAGCCAGTGCCACTTGATGGTGACCTATGCTCAAGAAGAGCCATGAGATGTCTCATCAACCAGAAAATGAGAGAGCAGATACTGTCATTTGAGTGGAGGATGGTCCAAGGGTTTCACTGGTCCTCATGAAAGAGTAAAAGGCCAAGAAACATTTGTTATGCACTCACGCTTTGCTGGGCTTGTTTCTAGGTATGAAATATACAAAGACAAGAATGAAACACTCAAGGGGAACAGAATACTAGGTATTGTGCTAGGTATAAGCCAGGCACAGTGCTAGGTGTGGGGTGTGCAATTACAAAAATACCACAGTCCTTGTTATGAAGGATGAATCAGTGGTGAAGGATTTCCAGCAGAATGGGAGGAAGGAAAAGACATGAGTCTCACAGGATAAGGAGAGGTGGATGGGATTATCACCTGTACTGGTGGAATGAGCCCCCATGGGTGAGATCCCAGATCTGTTGACTGACAATGGATTGTTAGTCCTCTGGACAAGTCCTCTTCGTAAGTATGAGCAGCAAGGAGGAAGGAGACTAGCTGGGAGCTAAGGGGAACTCTGGTTCCCTGAAACAGGCAATCTGTGGGGCCTCTCTATCCTGTAATACCCAAAGAGGAAGGAAAGAAACTTGACTAAACCACAAAGACACTGACTGCCTCAGACCAGCCTCCTTTGGGAAAGAGAGGTCCTCCTCCTCCTCCTTCTTCTCCTCCTCCTCCAACTCAGCATGGCCTTCATATTCCTTGGTCTCATCCTACTCCCATGGACCCTTCAGCTGGGAGGTGAGTGTCACACCTTGTCTTCTCTTGTTCTATCACATCAAAGTCGTTTTCATCTAGCTTCCCCACCACTTCCCTCCCCTTCTGGGGCTTTGTTCACCTTAGGATCGTGGGATTAGCTCAGAAGCCTTCTCCTACAACCCTTTCACTTGACAGATGAGAAACTTGAGACCCCGGGAAGGTTTAATAATTTGCCCAAGGTGACAGAGGCAGTGACATCAAAGGTGATACTGGAACCCAGTTTCTCTGACTACAGAACCCAGGAGTTTGTGTGATCTAGCAAAAGGAGCCCCTGCAGGTCCCTGAGTGACACATTCAGACCTATGGAAACACCAGCCCAGCTTTAGGGAATCAGAGTCTCTCTGGGACATAACATTTAGTGTATATTTTTTGCCTGGAATGTGATTCTAAGCTCACGTTACTTAGTATCGGCATGTTTCCCATTAGCACTTTCTTGGGGCTGTCCCGGTACAGATGATAACAGTGCTTAGAGTTTCTGGCTTTGCTCTCCTCCACCAGCCCCCATTCTGAACAAAGGATTTCATAACCGTCACCTACTGTAAATAAAAGCAGACTGCCATTTCCTCCATTGCACCAAGAGTTAATGCAATTGGAGAAATTCCTCATGTACAAGGTCTGGAAACAAAGCATGGTCATAGAGAACCCCTAAAGGGGGCTGTGCCCTCAGAAACCACTCCAGGATCACAGACCTAAGCTCAAGAACTGGACTTCATCTTTCTCACATCCCTGTAGTCTGGGTCCAGATATTTGCCAGAAGAAGATACAGCCTGGCCCCTGTTTGGTATCTCTCCACCCAGCCTGACCTGTGACCCCATTTTGATTTCTTCTGGTGTCAGTTTTCCCTTGCTTGCCACCACCTTCACCCCTGATCTTACATAACATCTTTTCTTTTTTCTTTTTTAAAATTTATTCTTTTTTCAAAATTAAATCTTTTTTGTAATTGATGAAAGTTCACTTTTATCCCTCCTAACTCCCTCCAACTCCCACGGAAAAAGAAACGAAAGCAAAACTCCTGTTACAAACATATATAATTAAGTAAAGTAAATTCCCAGATTGGTTGCTTCAAAAAAACCCCAAAAGACCTAAAAGGTCTCAGTCTGCCCCTGAGTCCTTCACATCTCTATCGGCTCTCTCAGGAGGTGGGCTGTATGCATTATCATAAGTTTTCTAGGATCCTGGCTGGTCATAAGACTGACCAGAGCTCCCAAGTCTTTCAGAATTGTTAGTCTGTGTGTGTGTGTGTGTGTGTGTGTGTGTGTGCGTGCGTGTGTGTGTGTGTGTGTGTGTGTGTAATGGTTCTGCAACCTTCACTCCGCATTCATCCATACAAGTCTTCCCAGGTTTCTTAAAACCACTCCCTTCTTCATTTCTTTTTTTACATTTTTATATTTTATTTTTTCAATTACATGTGGAAGCAATTTTAACGTTGCTTTAAAATGGTTTTAGTTCAAAATTCTCTCTCTCCCTCCCTCCTTCCCCTCTTCCCTTTTTAAGAAAGCAAGCAATTTGATATAGATTATACATGTGCAGTCATGTAAAACAAATTTCCATATTAGTCATGTCAGGAAAGAAAACACAGACAAAACAAACCCAAGAAAAATAAAGAAAGTTTGAAAAAGTCTGCTTCAATTTGCATTCAGATCTCCTCAACTCTTTCTCTGGAGGTAGACAGCATTTTTCATCATGAGTCCTTTGGAATGGTCTTTGACCCCTTACAGCTGATCGTTGTACGATACTGCTGTTTCTGCTTCTTCTTACTCCACTTTGCATCAGTTCATGTAAGTCTTTCCAGGATTTTCTGAGAGCACCCTGCTCATCATTCCTTATGGTAATATTCCATCAAAGTTATATACCACGATTTGTTCAGCCATTCCCTGATTGATGGACATCCCCTCTATTTCCAATTTTCTACCACAAAAGAGCTGTTAGTAATATTTTTGTACATCTTTAGAGTTTTTTTGCTTAAGGTGGATCCCTCCCATATTCTATACTCCTTATTCCCTATCTCCCTTCTCTCCTTTGCCTCATAGTTCCATGTTTAGGAAAATGTATTTTTGTACCCAACTCTGTGTGTGTGTGTGTGTGTGTGTGTGTCCCTTTGGTGGGATAAAAAACTCCAAGTAACCATTTTCAAGAACCTGTATTGATTCAAGATTTGTATCTGATCCGCATGCAGGCTCTATCAGTTCTTTCTTTGGAAGTGTGTGTGTGTGTGTGTGTGTGTGTGTGTGTGTGTATGCGTGTGCGCACATGCAGGCATGCCCATATATTCTTCCTTCTTTTGACAAATTCAAACAAAAGCAAGGTTCCAGGGTCAGCCATTCCCCCTGACTCCTCCATCTTGTTGGTATGGATTTCTATGTTGACACCTGGATTATGTGAGGCAATTTCCTCCATTCTCTCTCTTCTTTCCCCTCCCTTTACATCCCTCTTTTAAGATCATCAGAACATAATCTCCTGATTAGAACTAGGTACTGAAAGGACAGATGTACCATCTCACCATGTTAGGGTGATATAAAGTTTATCTTCATTTGATTTGATCCCTTATGAGTGCTCCCTCATATTCACCTTTTTGTGTTTCTCTTGATGCCTGTATTTGTACTTCAAAGTTTCTATAAGCCCTGTTCTTTTTAATCAGGAATGCTTGGAAGTACTCTATTTTTATTAAAGATCCACTTATTTATTCCCTTGTAGGATTTTACTCAGTTTTGCAGAGTATGTTATTCTTAGTTATAAGCCTATATAACCTTTGTCTTCTGGAAGATAATATTCCAAGCCTTTATAGCAGTGGCAGTTAAATCTTGTCACACAGCACTTTGTCTTGGAATCAGGAGACCTGAGTTCAAATTCAGAGTCTGACACTTTTAAATTATTAGCTTCTCAATTAGTAATAATAATAGCTAATATTTATATAGCACTTACTATGTAAAACAATTATTATCTCACTCAACCTGCACAATAATCCTGGGAGGTGGGTGCTTTTGTATTATCCCCATTTTGGAGATGAGGAAACTGAGGTAGAGGTTGTGACTTGCTCAGGGTCATATAGCCCAGTGCCTGGCACATAGTAGACACTTAATGCATACTGTTGACACAGAGAAGGAATGCAAAATGAATCATGCTTCTAAGTCATTTACTGGTTTTCTTGGGACTAGAAAGAGAGTTGGACTAGCCCCAGCTCCCTTTCAGCCCTAGATCTATGATCTGAGACATGACAGTCTCACTTTCCTCATCTGTAGAATGGGATGATGCTCTCCTCTGCATTGTCAACTCCCCAGCACTGTTGCCAGGAAGGAATGTTGCCAACCCCCAAAGTCAAGGGAGCAAACAAGTATTTAGTAAGCTCTTAATGTATGTATGCCAGGTCTGTGCTAAATAGTATCTTAGTTGGAGTTGATAGAATGAGTGCATTTATATGGTGCATTTTTCTACACTGTAGTTTTCTGGGCATGTTTCTTATCTTAATAGGAAAAGCTGAGTTTTGTTAGGGTCACTCTCCAACCTGCCCCCCGCTTCTCTTCATCCATGGTTCCTTCCCTGCTGCTCATAGACACACATAGCCCTTCCTTGTCCTTAAAATCCTTTCCCTTGATCCTCCAGCCATCTTCTGCTCTGGTCTCTATGTCCTTATGAGTCTCCCTTTTCCCCTTCCTTCACAGCCAAAACCCTAGAAAGAGGCATCTCCCTACGCAGGTGCACATCTTCACCTCCCACTCACTTTTGCCTCCCCTGAGGCCACCCTCTCCCCAGCTATCTCAGGGCTCTTACCTGTCCAGTGGGTTCTCCTTGACCTCTCTCTCCAGGGGGTGGGCTGACTACCCTCCAGGATATCCTCCAGGATATTTTCTTCTCTTTGGGCTGGGTTGGTGTTTTTTAAAGCTACCGCTCTCTCCTGGTTCTCCTCCTGCCTGTCTACTGCTCCTTCTTGGACTATTTTAGAGGTCAGCTTTCTGCCCCTCCCTTCCCAGAGAGGCTCTGACCCAGGCCTTTTAGTCTTTTCTCCTTCATGTTCAAGTCATGTTCTGGCTTCTTCCCAGTAAAATGCAATTATGTTTATGTGTCCTAGGTGCCTAGCTCAGTGCCTGGCATGTAGGTGGAGCTTAATAAATACTTATTGAATGAATGAATCTCATTTTCTCTCATGAGATTCAGTTGTCATCTCTATGGGGAGGGAATGAATGAAGTGTTTATTAAGTTCTTACTGTATATAGAGCACTGACAGCGAGCGGCAACAAAGAGAAAAGTTAAGCTAACCCCTGCTCTCAGGGAACTCCCATTCTAATGGCAGAGGCAAGACTTGTGGAAGGTTTCGACTGCAAATCATATGAAAAAGCCCCTGGTCCCCAGGAGGCAGCTGTATAGCACATGGATAGGCCTGTCTCATCTCTAAGGATGTTATTTCTTTCATGCTGTTATTCTCACAACACTTCCCCTGCCCTGGTCCAGGGGCTGAAGCGAGCTGGAGGGGGCAGTTTAGGCTGACTTGCCTGTTCCATGCTGCCCTATGGGGGACAGGTAGGGTACTCTGGCTCAGAATCCAGAAGACCTGGGTTCAAGTCTTGCCCCTAAAATTTACTCCCTCTGGGAAACTTATGTAACTTTCCTGAACCTGTTTCTTCCCATAAAGTGAAAGAACTAGACCTGAGGGCCCCGAGGTCCCTTTGCAGCTTCAGATCTGGGCCTTGATAATTCCCAAGCTGGCATCTGCAGCTCTGAGTTCCAGTCCAGGGTCATTAGATGCTCACTGTTTATCTTTACCTAGAGAGCCCACGAGCATCTCACATTCAACATACCTACAACATTATCCCCTACCCCTACCCCATCACACCACTAAGCCCCTCCCTCAGGGCCCTGTCACCCAGGTTAGATCCTTACACTCATCCTTCATTCTGTTTCTCCATTATTGTCCATATCTGATCATTGTTTATGCTGGGAGCGTTCAAAGAGAAGTCACATGTGCATTTGGAGCTTATCTGGTTGTGTGGTGTGAGATACTGGTGTCTACCTAACTTCCACCAGACTGCTTTACACTTCGCCCAGCTGTTTGGATCAAATAATAAGTCCTTACCCGGAGAGTTTATTCATTTCGAGCCTACATAGACATACACATATGTCTCCTCTGGTGAAATGGGAGCTTCTTGAGGGTAGAGATTGTTTCACTTTTGTCTTTGGATCTCTCCTCCAGTGCCAGACACTTGGTAAACGTTCCTCAATTCCTGTTTAGTGATTGTTAGCCTAAAAGTCAGAAGAGGTGAGTTTGGATGTTGGCTTTTCTTCCCCCTAGTATGTCTGTGACTTTGGCCAACCCTTTTCCCCTTTCTGGGCTGCAGAAATGAAAACGATGAACTGGATGATCTAAGGTGACTCTTAGCTCTAAATTCTATCATTTCTAGTCAATCAATCAGCAAGATTTCATCAAGGTTTTGGAGGCTATCCTTTCTCGAGGAGTCTACATTGGACTAGGGAGAGACAGCATATGAAAGGAGTGATGGCTAAGGAGAGGAGTCACAAAGATTGAGAGTTAAGCTGCAGGCAGTAGATAAACCCATTACTTCCACATCCATCAATCCAGGCCTCTTATTATATGGAGGAGGAAACTGAGGCACAGAGAGAAAAAGTAATTTGCTCCCAGCTATGGGGATAAGAAGGCATGGGACCAGGATTTGGAACCAGGATTTGAACCCAGGTCAAAGGATCACAGATGTAGAGCTGGAAGGCAACATAGAAGTCACTGAATCCAACTCCTTGTTTTTTTTGGACAAGGAAACTGAGGCCCAGAAAAGTTAAGTGACTAGATCTAGATTGACTAGATCTAAATGACCAGGAAGTGGTAGAGCTGGGACTTTAACCCAGTTCCTTACAATCTTGCTCCTCTAATATCCTAGTATCTTAGTACTCAGTACCCCAGTGCCAAATACTCCAATACCCCTGTGCTCTAGTATCCCAGTACCCAGCATTCTAACACCCTAGTATCCCAGCACCCTAGTACTCCAGTGTCCAAGTACCCCAGTATTCCAGTACCCCAGTACTCTAGTACCCCAGTAGCCTTCATCCAGGTGGGTCTTTGTGAAACCTAACTGTGGTCAGCTCTAACAGTCCCCTATACAATCTCAGCCCCCACACACCAGTATCATAAATGGAGAACTTTTTAAAAAAATGATTTAGGGGCTGACTTCCCTAGATTGACTGTCAGTATTGATTGAATCCATCAGATAACATCTCATCTCTTGACATTTTGGAGCCCTTGCCGATGCATCAAAGAGCCAAGGTCATCTCTGCCCTAGCATTCCAAGCAGCAGGAGCCCTGAGCCCAGATCATGAATTTACATGCTTCTGACCCAATGGCCTTAAAATAATGACTTCAGGAAGGATCTGGGGATAGGAGAAGCTGATTTTTTTAAAAATATATTTCCCCCAAATCTTAAAGGCCAGATTAATTACAGTGGCTGATCTCATCCACTTCTGCAGGACACCTCAGGGTCTCATGGGTTCAGGTCCCAGGAAGGGGAGTTGTAGCTTCTTTGGCAAGGCAGAATGAGCAGGGGGCTGGGCCAAGTCCCAAAAAGATCTGCTGTTGTTCATCTGCTAGTGAGCAGACCTCACTCATCCCATCATTTCCTTGGAAGGACTGCATGAAAAGAAATTTGAAAACATTGAAAGCATCCTCTAAGTTAGAATTCATAGCAGAGGTTCAGATGATCCTATTTCAAAAAAAGAGGTCACAGAGCCCAATCCCCTCACTTTATAGATGGGGAAACCGAGGCCCATAGGGTGAAGTGGTTCGCCAAAGTGGCACCATGGGATCATAGGATTTAGAACTAGGGTGGACTTTGAAGTCAGTTAGTCCAAGGCCTTAATTGTATAGGTCAGGAAACTGAGGCACCAGGGATTTTTTGCAGTCTGATTAATTTATCTATTTTGAAAACCCTTTTTTATGGATACATTTTGTTTTTATATCACTACATTTCTCACTGCATCCCTCTCTTCTTCTTAGAGACCTGTGCTTTATAACAAAGAATAAAAAAGAGGAGGGAAAGCTATTCAGAAAAACTAAGCACCATGTTGAAAGTCTGACGCCGCGTACAGTGTGGCCCAGCTCTGCAAAGAAGCAGAAAGAGATACTGCCTTGCAGCCATGTTTAAGGACCAAGCTTGGCCATTATAATTGTACTTTGAAAGTTTGGGTGGTAATTCTTCTAATTTACACTGTTGTAGGCCTCAGACACTTACTAGCTATGTGACTGTGGGCAAGTCACTTCATTCTGTTTGCCTCAGTTTCCTCTTCTGTAAAAATTAGCCGGAGAAGGAAAAGTGCAAACCACTCCAAAATCTCAGCCAAGAAGACCCCAAATGGGGTCATGAAGAATCAGTCATGAGTGAAATTGCTGAACAACAATGACATGAACAGACATAGGTATGCTTTGGGTATGGAGGGGTTGCCATCTGCAATGCTGAAGGGTCTTTGCACACCAGGAGCTCTGCATTGCAATGGTGTCAGAGTCATTGTTCATCTTTGTTGATGAGAAGCTTCATTCTTCAGCATGGTGGGGGAACTTCTAGTGTGCCAGCTCACTTCAGCAGTACAGATTGACCATTCCTCAGTAGCTTAAGTCTTGAGTCTGCATCAGGTAGCTAGGAGAAGAGAGGGCTCACCTTCTCTACCCGCAGTGTTGCAGCAGAGGCAGAATTCCAGACCTCAGGGCTGTCTAGACTCGGGAACATCCCCCCACCTCCCCAACAGCTCTTTCCTTCTCTCCTCCCCCCTCCCACAGGAGGCCAACAATTGAAACAGCTTGGAGCACCAATCCTGGTAACCTTGGCTCACCATCACATTCCGTTGACGTGTGAGGTCCACTACCCTTATAACTCGACCTTCAAGACGTACAGGTTCTATTACTATCACATCAACCTCCAGGGCAAGCAGAGTGCCCCCAACTTGGTTAACTGCCCTACGGCCCCGGGAGTCGAGAACAAGACCCACACTGATAACTGTTCCTTCATCCTGACATCTCTGCACAATGCTTCGGCTACGGGCACCTATTACTGCCAGGTGAAGTGGCCTTTCCACGTAGCGAAGGGGAGGGGGACCTTTATCTTGGTCCGAGGTAAGTTGTTGTGGCTAGACTACAGCTTCTCCTGGGGTGGAGAGAGCAGAGACCAAAGGGACAGTATATTCAGGGCTGTGGGAGGGACCTTAAAGCTCATCTAGTTCACCACCCTCCCTTTACAGAAGGGGAAACTGAGATTCAAGGTGGTCTGGGGCTGAGCTAGGACTTGAACCCAGAGCCATTGACTCCAAACCAGGGCCTGGGCACAAGTTGGTGTTATATGAACTTGGAGGTGCCAAAGAAATTGTAGCTGTGATGATTTTGCTCAGAGGTGGTATCCCAGAGGGGCCTGAGTGAACTATCTTTCCTCCCCCACCCCTACCTCTCTACCTGGGACTCCAAAAGCATCAAAGGAAGACCCGAGTTCTGGGTGTGTGACTTCCTAGCTGTGTGACCATCAGTAAGTCACATAGATAAGTTGTTAGATGGAACTGAACACCTTTCTCTTCCATAGATGGGATTCATAACCCCCATTACCAAGCCCCCCACCCCCAGCTCCTTCCTTGGAGGATTGTGGAAGGTGCCAGATGAGACATAGGGTCTGCAGACTCTTAGGTATTCAGATGTTAGCTGCTCTTTTGTAGAGCATACCTGGAGCACCTGGTCAAGGAGCAGGGCTCTCCTGAAGGGCAGCCTTCCCCAGTCACATGCACCAGAGCACAGGGATATCTGGTGACCTACCCAGGGTCACCCATCAATGTTGGCGAGGGAGGGGAGTAGGATTTGAACTTCTGGTCTCCAACTGTAATAAGCTTCATCTGGAAACCTTGACCTTGGAAGACTGTCATGGAGAAGGCAGGAGGCAGGGGTCTAGAACCCTGGACTTCACTCTGGACAGAGCCCAGCTAGCCTCTAGCCCAGTCCCCACTCTTCATTGCTGGTCACAGAGCTAGTTTCAAGCCCATACCCCCTGATTCCCCTTCTCCATCTGTTGTCTACCTGGGCTGGAGGCCCAGCAGAACCCAACTAGCTGGATGACTTTGGCCTCTCCAAGGCCCGTCTTGAGCTCCAAATCAAGGATCTAGATTTCTCACCACAAAACAGCACTGAAAGACAGGCTCCCCTCCTCCCTCCCTTGGCCAGTCGTGAGGCCTGAGGCCACCAGGACAGGGCCTGCGTAGGCACACCAGTGTTGCACAGCCCTGTCTCCTGCTCATCTTGTCTTCACAGACGCTGGGTATAAAGAACCCCCTGAGGGCTTCAAGAAGCTTCTCCTCTACACTTTCACCAGCCTCCTGGCCATACTGAGCATCCTGGGAACAGGCCTGTTGCTCTGGAAGGCAAAGGTATGTCTTAACCTGTGGGGATGAGGGCCAGGATCCTTGCCCTCTCTCCATGCCCATGGGCATCCCAGAGACTACCAGAAGGCTACTAGCTCCTAGACCCTGGGCCTTCTCCCCATTGCCAGGAGAGGGGAGCACAGTCGGGGCATCAGGAGAGAGTCTGTCCTTCCTCAGTTATCCAAGTTTGCAACTATGGGAGCCATTTAGGGAACCACCCTAAATGTGGTGGTTCTTTCCTCACGATCTTGTCATAGGATTGGCAATCTAGAAGTAGAAAGGACCTGAGAGTTCCTCTGGTCTAACTCCCTTAGAGTAGGGAATGTCAGGGCTGGGAGGGAGCCTCAGAACAGGGGATGTCTCACATTCTTCCAGGAGATGAACAGATACTGGAAACCTCTCCTCACACCCTAGACTCCCAAAGGGCCTGCCCTGGTCCAGGCTTTGCTCTATCTGTATCTGGTCCTGCTCTAAACACACAACTCTGACCATACGTGGGATGTCCATAACAGATCCGCCCACTCTACAACATTCCATATCCACACTGTCTTCCCTCATGCCCCCTTAGAATCCTGCTCAGGCACCCTTCAAGTCTCAGCTTGGAGGTGGGCTGATGTTCTATGTTCTTTCCAGCCCCAGAATTCCTTTGATCACATTTTGCACTTATTTCTCAGTGTGCTGCTTGCTTTCTCCAATGGAACGTCCCGTCTTTGTCCTCACAACCCCAGCAGACAGCTCAGCACCTGCCCCAAGTAGACACTCAACAAAGGCTTGAAGGAATGAAAGAAAGAGTGACTGGCTCTCGGTGGGGCTTCCCGGCAGCTGCAGCTTTCTCTCCTGAGGGCCAGGTGTGCACGGACCACACAGGATGCCCCCATAGGGGAAGGCTCACCAGGCTCTCTCTCTCACTCACAGGGGTGGCTCCCAGGTCTTACCTGCCCTGTTCTTCTGTCCCCACAAAAAAGGAGGAGGTCTGCCAAGAAGATCCCACATCAGAAAGACCCAGACCCAGCTGGAAGCTCAGCAGAACCCAAGCCTGATCAGTCAGGATCCATATACACTGTGAGTTGATCACTTCTGTTCTGGCCTGACTCAGCCTCCCTTTAGTCAGGCCCATTGGGAAATTTGTTCAACAGCCTTGAAGCAGGGGGCCAGAGGAGATGAGGGTGAGCTTATGGGGGGTGCTCTGCAGATAGTCGTGGGAATCTGTTCTGTTCCTTCACTTACCTGCTGTAGGATGCCATTACACAGTTAGTTATGAACAGAAAGAGGCAAGGGGAAGAACCCCAGACTGGAAAACAGAGGAGCTTAGAACAGGGAATGTCAGAGCTGGGAGGGGCCTTACAGCAAGAGATAGCAGAGCTGGGAGGGCCTTAGAATAGGGAAGGTGAGAGTTGGGCGGGGCCTTACGACAGGGGATGGCAGAGATGGGAGGAGCCTTGGGGATCATAGGCTAAGCAGGATATTCCTTGTGTGGCCTCTGTCTCCTGGGTAATGAGGCTGATCTCATTCCAAGTACAACCCATTATTTGTGGTTCATAGGTGAATAATAATTGGTGACCTTTATCCAGTAAGTACTTGCAGATTTTGGAAGCACTTTAAGGTCATGGGCCATAGTGGTTAGAGCCCTAGGCTCAGTCAGAAAGTCCTGGGTTTGAATCCTGCCTCAAGCACACTTTGTATGAGCTCCTTCAAAGCCAGACAAATTGGCCCTGGTCTTTGAGAGGATGTGTGCCTGCAGGAGAATGGAGGGACAAAGCCTGAGAAACTCAGAAGAGACACATGGCCTACAAGCTCCCTGAAGGCAAGCCTCAGCCCACTCTAGCCCTTAGCAGAGGACCTGGTGCATAGTAGGTGCGTAACCAGTGTTTACGGACTGATGATCTGAGCTAAGCCCCTTAGTTCCCCCAGTTCAGAGCCCAGGGATCTGCACACAGTAGGCCCTGAATAAGTTTTGGGGGTGGATTTCATTTCTAAGAAGGTGACAGCATGGTGCAGTGCTTCCACTCTGGTTTTAAGGTCACAGGTCCTGAGTTCAAATCCTGACTCAAACATGTTGTTTTGGCACCTTGGGCAAGGCCCTTTGCTACCCTGGGCCACAGTTTTCGGTAAACTTCTCCAGAATGAGGAGGCCATACTAGATGACCTCTGAGGTCCCTTGCAGCTCCATTTCCTCATCTGTAAAATGAGTCCACTAACTGGCTTCTAAGCTTCCTTCCTGCTCTAAATCCCATGGAGTCATCAAGGGTGGGACAAGGGGCAGTCCCCCTACCCCTCAGCTCCTCAGGGGCAGGGGAAGGGGGAGGACAGTTGGCATCACAAGAGCTAGTTCTGGACTGGCTGCTCTGCACATAATACTGAGTGCTTCCTGAGCATGTGGAAGATTCATAATGTACTCACTGGATCCCTTGAGTCAGACAGAGTAAATGTTGTCATGACCATTTTACAGGTGAGGAATTGAAAGCCTAGCTTGGAGCAGTGACCTGCCCAGGGTGACACAGTCATCACGTCCAGCAGGTCAGAGGCAGCATTCTAACCCAGGCTCTCTGATAAGGTGTTCCTAGCAAGTGAGTGAGTGAACCAGGGCACTGTTTGCTTTGGTGGCCTGGGTAGGGCATGTTTCTGACTCATCTTGTGTCTCTGAGCCTCAGAATTTTCTTATCCCAGGGTCCTAGCTCAAGAGCTGGAAGGGACCTCAGAGGTCACTTAGTTCAAGGCCCTCATTTTACAGAAAAAGAAACTGAGGCTCAGAGAGGTTAAATCACTTAGATCTTGAGACAGTCAGTAACCCCAAGGGACCAATCCAAGCTCCAGCCACTCTTCTCAGTCGTTTAGGCTTGGGTTCAAAGGCTGCTTCAGATACTCTCCAGCTTGGTCACTCTGGCTAAGTCAAACTCAACCTCTGTCTTCTAGAAAATGAAGGAAAGATAGCAACTCCCTCCCAGGACTGTCCTGAGAATAAAAGGAGATGATATTTGGCTTGGTAAAACTTAGATATTATTATATATTATTTAGCCTTATTGACAGTCCCCTCACTCAGCAAGAGGCTTTTCTGAGACCCCTCAAACTCACCCTCATGGAAGGGGGCATTGCCCTGGAGCCTCCAGCTCTACTGATTACCTTTCCTGGATAATAAAATGGGAGAGAGGAGAGGCCCCACTTTGCCTTCCTCCTAGAGACTTCCTTAGGGAACCTGGCATCAGGATTGGCCCTTTTTCATAGTCCTGGAGTCTGACAACTTGAGAAGACCAGGCGTTGCCATCCATAAGCGTTGGGGAGCTGCGGGTTTCAGACATATGAAGAGCCCTGTTCAGTCATTTCCTGGGAGAGGAGAGACCCACATCCTGCAGACTATCAACTCAACCCAGGCAGCTTGAAATTTTCTTCATAAAAATTCAGGTCAAAACCTGAATAAAAACGCAGGTCCCAGAGGTCACCCCTGGTCCAACCTCTTCTCTCCAAGCTGTTAATTGGCCCCTTGCTCATCAGACCATTAGTAGTTTCTTCATTCCATCAGGACCCAGAGAATAGTCTCTGGCTGCTATCCCACCCCCTCTTCAACTCTGAGAAAATCAGCAACCGTTAGGGGATAATCCTAGCCCAGAGTTGAGGAAGGCGGACAAGCCAGGGAGGGGCAAGAGCTTTGTAGGGTATAGATATAGGGCATCATAGATTTAGAGCCAGAAGAGACCCCAGACTCATCTTGAGGAAACTGAGGCCCAGAAAAGACTCAAGGAAAGGGTCTTGCTGTGTGCTGTGTACCCCTTGCCTCCCAATGGCTCGATGGTGATCAACTCTGTTCCTAGGGGCTTTTAAAACTTACCTAACACATGGCGTACAATTGCCAGTGAGGCAGGTTATTATTATGGCCTTGTGTTATAGAGGGGCAAATCGAGGTTCAGAAAGGACACTTGCCAGGGCAGATGGCCAGCGGAATTCAAGCCCAGATCCAGGTTTTGCCCCCAGGATGATGCTGCCCTTCGAGGCTCCCTTGCTCTGAAGGTTATTGGAGGGAGGGAGAGCCTCCCTTTAGCCTCATTCTCATACTCAGCTGGGTTTTCTAGCTCTCACCTCCCCTGCCACCCAGAGTGTTGGGGACAAACCTTAGAGCACAATAGAGGCAAGAGTTGGTTCAAATTGTCTTTCCCTACAGCTGCCTCCCTTTGTAACCCCTCAGCCAATGTGGCCCTTTCCCTGTGATCTTATGTATTGAGGGTTTTAGAGCAAAATCCCCCTTCCCCAGAGTGCCCTGGACGGAAGGGCTGCTGACTGACATCATGCTTCCGCATTCAGACCCCACATCCATTCAGCAGCTTCCAGTTTCTGTTTGTCTGGACCCACCACCCTGCTCCTGCAGCTGTCTTCCTCTCCTCCTCTCCTCCTCTTCCTCCTTCCTCCCCTCCCCCTTTCCTTCCTCCTCCCCCTCCCCCTCCTCCTCCTCCTCCTCCTCAAATCCTGCCTGCATGTTACCAAAGAAACCACCTCCTTGGCAACCCACTCTTCTCCATGTGACTGAGGCACAGGGAGAAGTCCCCATCTCCCCCTCAAATTCCTCCCAGAACACTGGTTCCATCCAGACTGAGGACCACTGGACTGGACTGAGCTCTCCTCAGCTCCCCCTAGTTCTAGGGGCTGTAATTCTAGGATGCTGTGAGTCCATAATGGTGGTGAAGGCAGCCTCAGGCGGTGGAGAAATCACTGAAATTACAGTCAAGGACCTGACCTAGAGTCCCTGCCCACCATTGATTTGCTATGTGGCCTTGGGCCAGTCAAGCCCCTTCTCTGGTCATCTGTTTCCTCTTCTGTAAAACATAGGAGTTGGACGAGATGACCTCCAAGCTCCTGTCTGTCCCTAATTAGCTGTGATTCACTCATCCTGTTTGCAGATTCCCATGTCTGAGACCCGGGCACTACCAAGCAGAATATACACACCTCCCCCCCACCACATCCACATGCCAAGCAGTGGAGGAGTCTCTGGCCCATTAGAGCTCCTCGGGGCATAAGTAGTGGCACCTGACTGGCCTGACTGGGGGCACTCAGCCACTAGAAATGGATGGATTCTTCAGCTGGTGGTCTAGAATATTCGTGTCCTGCCACCCAATGCCCAGTGGCTGACAGAGAGGGAGGCAAGGCACCACTCATCAGCAGACTGGTTATTACCATGATTATCATTGCTTTCTCTCAGACAAGCCAGGACCACATGGGACCCAGAGGGCAACAGGAGACATGAGGAGGGTGTTAATAGACTGCCAACCATAAGCCAAGTTGATTTATCCATGGGAAGAAACAACAAGTCTTCAAGGATATGGGACCAGGAAGGGAGTTGGGCTGGTCACTTAGCAAAAGGGAGGGAGGCTTAGGACTGCCCTTCAGTCATTCCCATCGACCACTGACAGAGATATGTGGATAACCCAGGGGTCATAAAGGAGGAGACGGGTGGTGACTTGCACGAGAGAAAGGATTGCCCCAAGGAAGGGTCCATGGGCCCAGCAAAGCATGGATTTATCATTATACTGGGGATGCTATTGGGTTCAGGGGATACCATGACCAAAAATTCACTGACTAAGGGCCAGTGTCTGGGGAGGAAGCTCTCTGCAGCTAGCTGGGGCCTTCCTTGGATAATCCATCACCAGACCATTATTTAGGCCCTTTAAAGCTATTTCCACCTTCTCATTGTACAAGAATGACCTTCAGGAAGCCAGGGTGCTCCAGAGCCGTGAAGAAGCACACCCAAAGTCAGGACTTGTGTCTGTCACGTCTAGGCAAGCAGTGTGAGACATGTAAATATACCCTCAAATCAACTTTTAAGGCCAAATTCAGTCAAGAGGAGAAATGGGGATACCAGTCCTTCTGGGAAGATCCCAGGGCACAGTAAGCCCTTTCTGAAGTGGGTTGACCCTGGGATGAAGACAGATTAGGAGTTCACCTAGGACAGGCCAGCTGGAAGGGAGAAGTAATTATGTATGATCACCAGTAATTATCAATTATCAGTAATTAAGTAATTATCAATAATTTCTATGACACGGAAACAGCATGAGGGGCAGCTGGGGGTGCCATGGTGCACAGAGCACTGGGCTTGGAATCAGGAAGACTCTTCTTCCTGAGTTCAAATCCCACCTCAGACACTTACAAGCTGTGTGACCCTGGGCCAGTCACTTAACTCTGTTGTCTCAGTTTTCTTATCTGTAGGATAAGCTGGAGAAGGCAATGGCAAACCACTCTAGCATCTTTGCCAAGAAAACCCCAAATAGGGTCACAGAATCAAATGAACAACAAAATGCATTAGTATAATCAGAACCCTCTTAATTTATTGCCCTTGGACAAATTCCCGATTACCCCCCGCTCCCGGGTTATGGCTCTGGGGATCAGCACCCTCTGGTTTACCCATATTCTCCAGTCTAATAATCTGCTCCAAGTTCAAGGTACTCTGTGGGTCTGCTACATGCCTCAAGCCCCTACCAAGCAGACACTGTCAGTGCGCAAAGAGAACTTTGTTTCATGTAGAGGCATACAGTGAATTAGTAGGCTAGGAAAAGCAGTCATGGGACATTTCTCCCACAGACAGAAATTCTCCCTCAGTGGGAAGGAGGGGCACATTCCTAGGAGACAGTACTTGCTGTGCATTAACTCTTCGGCTCCTCAGTCAAAATCCTGGAAGGTAAATGCTAAGATAATCCCCATTTTTCAGGTGGGAAAACTGAGACCCATTTTAAATGACTTGCCTTCAAGTATCACAAAATTGTAAAACATCCAAGGCAGAATTTGAACCCAGGCTTCCTGACACCATATTCTTTCTGGGCCTCAATTTTCTTCCCTGTCAAAACAGAGAACCTAAAGTCTCTTCCAGAATGAAATCCTATTGTTCTAAGAGCCGTTAGCCACCAGTGAAGAGTAGATTGACGTGCTGGGAAAGCCTGGGTGGGATCTTCAGCTTGCACCCTTGGCCTGGAAACAGGGCTACCTGCTGGGAATGCCGAGCACCATTCTGTACTTCACTGGTTTCTGCCTGGGCTGGGGCCCAGGATCAGCCTGCACCCGGATATCTGGACGTGAGACGAATGGATTCAGGAGAAAGTCTTGGGTTCCATTACAACCCTTCCCTTGCCTTTGTCTCCCCTACAGGCTCTTCAGTTCTACCAGCCTGAGGTCTATGACTGTCTTCAGAATGACATCAGCATCCCTCCATCTGAAGGGAGCCCGCCAACCCAGGTACCATCTTTGTATGAAGCTGAGGCTATTGCCAGAGCTGGGGGTGGGGCTAGGGTGCAGAGGAAGAGGGCAGCAGCTGTGGCCAGTGACCCTGAGGAGGGCACCAGCCTTTACTGGGCCTCCCCCTTGCCTTCCCCTAGTCTAGGCTGCTGGACTGGTCTTTTTAAATTGTCCTTTTCACTTAAAGTGCCAGGAGGCCTAGAGCCAGGAGGACCTGAGTTCAAACGTGACCTCAGACACTAGTTGTGTGACCCTGTACAAGTCACTTAACCACTCTCTGTCTCAGTTTCTTACCTGTAAAATGGGGTGGTGATAGCACTTACTTCCCAGAGTTGTTATGAAGATCCAGTGACATAATAATTGTAAAGCCCTTAACACAGTGCTTAATAGAGGCCTGTTCCTCTCCTTTCTCCCCTTATCACTTAAATGCCGGTGGCTAGGACAAGAAAGTTCATCTAATGAGTAGTTATTAAATGCCTCCTTGGACCAGACTAACCACCTGGGAGGTGTGGGACCTCACACAGTTCACTTGTCTCCTGTGAGCCCTTTCTCAGCTATAAAATGGGGTGAGAGGAGAAACACCACCTATCCCACTCAGGTATGATGAGACCCAGGTGAGACCAGTAGACCCTGGCCCAAGAGCTTTTCCCCAAAGGCTGCTGGATCACGCAGACCCCCTTGGCTTCCAGGCACTAGGACCAGAGGCATCTCTGGCTGCATGAGAAGCTCAAAGAGAATTGGAGCAGACTTGATTCTTGCTTCAGTTCTAGCCACACTACAAAGCCCAGCCTCCGGCACTCTATTCAGCATCTTCTGTGGCAATTCCTAATTATTCTCAAAAGATTCCCCTCTTGGAAAGGACGATTTCCCCATTTCTAGGATGTGCAATGTCAGAGCTGGGAGGGGCCTTAAAATAGAATTTCAGAGCTGGGAGGAGCCTTAGGACCGGGGAAGTCAGGGCTGGGAGTGGAAAGAACCCTGACTCTGGAGTCAGAGAATCTGGGTTCAAATCCCATCTCTGCCACTTCCCACCTATGTGACTTTGATCAGTCATTTAATCTCCCTGAGCCTCAGTTTCCCCCTTTATCTAATGAGGGGATTGGCTTCTGAGGTCTGCCATCCATGATCCATGAACATAGACTGTCCAAGCTGAAATGGCCTTCTCTAGCTCCATTCTCCAGCCACACAGTGAGTTCAGGCCAGGGCTAGGATTTAAATCTAGCTCTCTGGGCTCTTGGTCTCAGGCTCATTTCACTAGCCCCTTCACTCTTCCAAGCAGGACTGGGTCATTTCTGTGGCTGCTGTCACAGCCCTGCAGACTCTAGACTGCATGTATGAGGGCAGGGACCAGCTCTTGCCAAAATGTTGTCTTCTCCATCTTTTCACTCAGTAGGAGTAGGTACTGAGTACATGTTTGTTGATTAAATGAATGACTATTTGTAAACGACAGTAACTCACCATCTTGTCAATGCCTATTCTATATTCAGTCCTAGAGGGTCCAAGACAATAGAGACCAGCCTCGTCCTCAAGGGGCTTCTACTACTGATGCGGAAATGAAGACAGATACAAATGCATCTTTGTGGGAAACAATGTAGCACAGAATACACATGTAAGAGGAGTCAGAGAGACCTGGGAGATTGTTAGGATGGAGGGAGGATGTCCTGATGAGGAAATCCAAGAAGGCTTCTTGGAGAAGGTGTCTGGATTGGACATCTATTCCAACCCTCTAACTTTAGTGATGAAACAATGGAGGCCCAGAGAGTGAGTGACAAAATGGGATCAGATCCAGGACTAGGGACAATATGGTATCCTCAATAGGATGGAGGGTCACGTTCAGGAATTAAGTTGGGACATTGGATCCCCCTGGTGTAGATGTCCATCACAGCTGAAAACTGTCTGGAATTAGAGCTCTAATTTCATTGGGCCTGGAGTCAGGAAGATCTGAATTCAATCTGGCCTCAGACAATCACCAGCTGTGTGACTCTAGGCAGGCCCCTTAACCTCTGTTTGCCTCAGTTTCCTCATCTATAAAATGGAGATAATAATACCTTCCAGGGTGGTTGTGAGGATTGATTGAGATCCTATTTGTTCAGTCCTTAGCCCAATACCTGACACATAGTAGGTACTATAAAAATGTTAGATATTATTATTGTTAACACTGAGACTATACCCATTTTACAGATGAGGTCCCAGAAAGACCCAGTCACTTGCTCAGGGTTACAGTGTCACTTGACTCCAAGGCTGGCAGTTTTTCCCCTCAGCTCCTTCAGTCATGTGGAGTTGCCCCCCTCCACTTACTATATGTGCTCCAATTTCAAAACCTCCCAGAATCACTCCTTAGGAGAGCTCCTAAAGTCATTCCATTTGGCAAATTAGTATCTCTCCAAATTTTTGTCATTATTGTTGTTGCTGCTATTTTAAAGGGACAGCACCACATGGGAGAAGAAGAGCTTAATACCATCTACGAGAATTTCTAGAGAAGGTCTCACCAGAGAAGGTGGGTTCCTTCTCCTTTTGCCCACACTCAAGGATGGGATATGGCGTCAGTGCCCTGGGACTCTGCTGCTGCCACTGCTGTATTGGGGATGCAGACTGCTGTGTGCATCCTGGTGTGCACCGGGACATAGCCCCGATGCACTTTGAGTTTCCCGACAGCGTGCATCTTCCTCTCCCTCCTCCCTTCTCCTTTCCCCTCCTCAGCATCCCCAACCCTCTGAGGAATTCCATGCCTTCTCCAACACTGAGATCAGAAGGCATCTACATGGACCATCTCTTATCATCTCATGCACATGCAGTACTCTCCACCTCCTCCACCAACGACAGAGGAGTCAGGAGAATTCTCTGTTACTTACTGTGTGACCATGAGCAACTCACTTAAATTCTCTGATCCCTGGCTTCCTCAACTGTAGAATGGGAATCGTGACCCCTGTCACGCTTCTCTCATGGGCTTTGTTTTCAGAGGCAGCCCAGTGGAATGGTTCAAGTCTGGAAGACCCGTGCCTCTGACGCTTACCACGTGATCACGGACAGGTCACTAAGTCTCTTTAATTCTCATCTGTAAAAAGAGGAATTTGGATGAGCCAGCATCCGGGCTCTCTTTGGGCCCTAAATCTATTATCTAGGACCAAATAAGATAATGAATGCACAGCTACCCTATAAACATAGAAAATATTATTAATAATGCCATTAATCCATTTGTGAATCACCAAGAGCTGAATCACATTGTTGATATAAGGGTCATAAATTCCATTTTATGGCTATTCCCATCACAAATTCCATTTTTCCCCCTTGGGAACAATGATGTCCAGGTTGCACTAATGGTGTCATGTGAGGAGTCTCCAAGAAGTAGCAGGTTTTGAAAAGTGTTGGGGACAATCCCCTGAAGGATAGAACACTGGCTTGAAGGAGACACATGAGCTGGAGGCTGAGAGCAGTTAGCTGAGAAGAAACAGGAAGGAAATTCCTGCTGTGTCCTGAGTGCCTGGAGGCAGCTAGGTGGTGCAGTGGGTAGTGCACTGGGCCTGAATTCAAATCCAGTCTCAGACACTCATTAACTCTGTGACCCTGGGAAAGTCACTTCACTCTATTTGCCTTAATTTCTTCATTTGTAAAATGAGCTGGAGAAAGAAATGGTAAACCTCTCCAGCATATTTGTCAAGAAATTCCAAATGGGGTTACAGAGAATCAGACATGGCTGAAAGTGACTGAGCAACAAATACCTGAATGCCAGCATTCCCGCTGAGCCTAGGTATAAGTGACAGCCTGTGATTCATTGATCACCCAGTTCCTGAGCTGAACTGAGCCTACAGTTCAGTACTGGGTTTAGTTCCCGAGAGTGACATTGAGTTTCCATAGCACTCCTTGATGAGTGACTGATATATCCCCTTCCTGCTGAGTTGGTGATATAGTATGATTAATCAGACACTGAGATTAGTGCTCCCTGGGAGACAAATGTGGGGGCAACAGAAATTTGGAAATGGGTGCCAAGAGTATTTACTCTCTGATTTAATTCCCTGTTATTGTTAAGTTATTCAGTTCCATTAAATGCTTTTGCTTTAAATTCATTGTTATCTGGTCTGGTCATCCAAAAGAAGCACCAGCGGGGGCTCGTGAACTATGAATTTGAATCCGTGGTTACCCCAACAGTACCACAGTCCTAAGTGTTGGTGAGGAGAGGCTATCCTCAGGGGACCTCACGGCTATATTATTACCACCCCCTTCTTGCGTTATCTCAGCTACACTACTGTAATCTCTGAACTTCCACTGATAATGTCGCTTCTCTCTAATGATGCTTGGGACGATTTTGTGGAGAGAAGGTTCATGCTTCAGATAGATACAGGATTAGGAGACCTCTGAGCTCCTTTCCAACGCTGTGTTTTATGATCTCCCTTCTTAAGGCTCTGCTGGGGTCTGGCTAGGGGCAAGCTTCCCATTAATCAAACCAAAAATCCTTTCTCCCTGCTTCAAGCTCCTTTCCCAAGAAGATCTGGTGTTTCCACTCTCCTTCTTCCACTCCCATGGTCCTGTCCACTCTCCTCAGTCACATTGCCCAAAGGTCTGTTCATCCACTTGTCCACTGTCCCACACATAAAACCAAGAGCTATCTTCTTCCCATCACAAATTTCTACCACTGTGTTTCCTGGGATGAATTGGAGGGAGAAGTGCCACATATACTGAAATATCCAAAACAGCATTGTTGTGGTAAGAAAATATTAGAAACAAAGTGAGTGCTCATCCGTTGGGGAATGATGGAACAAGTTGGGGGTATCTCACTAGGATCAAATACAATTATGGAATATGGAACGATAGGTACAAGGAATCCTGAAAGACCTTTGTTTGAATGGACACAGAACAAAACAAGCAGACACAGGGAAGGAACACACAAGATGACCACCGGATGGCAAAAGGAAACAATTCTAAACGATGCCATGGCCCGTCTGGACCGGAGAGGGCTGACGATGAAGCACACTTCCTTCCTCTTGGTGGAGAGGCGGTGGTCCACAAGTGCGGAATGAGGTATATATGCCTGCTGTGGTCAATATGTTGATACATTTTACCTGAATGATTATCTTTTACAGCTAGAGGCTACCTGGGTGGTAAATGTTAGATAAGTTAAAGCACATCACTTCAACATAGTAAGAGCACTAGGTTTGGTGTGAGAGGAGCTGGATTCCAATCTTGCCTTTTCAAATGATTAGCTGTGGGACCTTGGGCAAGTCACTTCTTGGGTCTGGGCTTGTATAAAATAAGAGAGTTGGGGTCCAGTCCTAAGATCCTAAGTGAATCTCACTAAGGAAACCCTGCAGCATGCAGGCTTGAGACCTCGAGATGGGCCATGACTTGTTCCAGGTCACTCAGCATGTTAGTGTCTTGGTCCAGAAAGAGGGATCTTGGCAGAATGGAAAGCCTGCTGGACTTTTAAATCAGAAGGAGGATCTGATTTCAAATCTCATCTCTGCTGCTTACTACCTCTGTGACCTTCTCTGGGACTCAGTTTCCTCATCTATCAGACGGGGAGGGGGTGTTGTATTAGATGACCTCTGGGATCTCTTATGGTTCTCAATCTATGATCCTAAGTGACTTAACCTTGCTGGGCCTCAGTTTCCTCCTCTGTAAAATCAGAAGTTAGGATTGGGTGGCCCCTGAGGGCCTCCCTTTTAGCTATACATCAATGACCTTGAGCCACTTAACCTCTGGCCTCAATGCTCAGTTCTAAATCTAGGATTCTATGGATCCAATCGCCTGGCCCAGTTCATGCTTAGCCACTGTGGTCACTGGGACCTGCCTCCTGAACTTGGCTGGAGATGCAATAGGGCAGGGCATCAGGGTTGCCCTTAGCCCAGGCTGTGATGGAATGCAGGAAAGCACTTTGGTCTAGCTGATAATGCCCAGATTGGCTCCCAAGGGTCACCAGGTGTTGTCCTGGGGCCTTGGTCATAGCCTCCTGGCTAGGCTCCAAGGCAGGGGCCCTGGAGCTGGAGTTCTCACCCCTGATGTCTCACAAGGAACAGTTTCCTCCCAGTTCAGATCCAACAAACATCTCAGAGTCATATTAAGATCAAAAGATTTAGGGCTGAAAAGGGACCTGGGGCATCATCCAAGTCAACTCCCTGAACCTGGGTTCAAATTCTCCCCCTGCCCTTTAATGAATGCTGGATGACCCTGAGTCAGCCCCTGAACCCTTTTGAACCCCAGAAAGGCCTGCAAGGGAAAAGATTAGACCCCAAGAGCCCTTCCGTGGGATTGATGATTCCCTGAATCTAAAACCAACTATCTTTGCACTGGGAGATGGGGATAGAAGGAGCAGTTCTTTGGAGGACAGAGGGAAGTCCAGGGTCCTGAGTACAGAGCCAGGCGAGGAGAGCAGGAAGGCTGGGGGGCCTCCTGGCCTTTCTGGGCAAGGCCCTCAGTCAGGAGGGTGGAGTTCGAAGAAGGCTGAGACATCACCCTCTGGTGGGAGGAAATGGGTCCCAAGAGAGCAGAGGTGAGTGGACCCAGGCCCCTTCAGGTGAGTGGACTCAGTTCCTCTGATTCCAAACATCATCCTCATTTCATGAATGAGGGAGAGAAGGCACTTTTTTGAGCTTGAATGGCTAGCTCAAGGGTAGCCTTTCCTGGCTCAAATCTACCAGACACTGGAGTGGGTTTCCAGTTCTGTCTTATGACTCCTCTCAGAGCCTCAATTTCCTCCTCTGTTCCATGAGGGGTTTGGCCACGTACTGCAAACCTGTCTAATTTTAGTGAGTTGTCTCTCAAACAAAGGCCAACATGGTGCCAGGGGCTCTCCTTTCCCATGGAGTCATTGTGTCAGGTGAGGGGTCAAGGCCAAGGGTCCAGGAACTGATGAGAGGAGGAGGAAGTTTCATTGGCAGCAGCAGGAAAGGCAGCCTGCACCTGAAGAGGAAGGCCAGGTTGTGGATGAGGTTGGACAGCAGCAGGAGCATCTGGCAGAGGCTGGCAAGAGCATCAGGCAAAGGCTGGTGGGAGCATCAGGAAGAGGCTGGAGGGTTGGGGAGAGGAAGGCAGCCAACTGAGAGGGAGGAGAGCATCTTGGCAGGGCTAGCATGGGATAGCAGCCACCGTGACAAGTTTCTGATTTAGCTCAAATCTCCCCAGGATCAATAGGGCTGAGTTTGGCTCAGAGGGAAGTGGCTGCTGGGATCAGGGCAGGCTGGATGACACACCCAAGTTCATAGCTCATTATTATTGTTGCCATCAGTAATGGAGTGTCAGTGGTTGGGGAGACAGTGACCAGGATGAGGTGGGTGGTCTCTTCATCTCCAGGGCAGAAAAGTCCTTCCCCTTCAGCCACCCTGATAGGTGATAGGCCTCTCCACACCTGGCTGGTTCTTGAAGTCAGATGCCAACCTGAAAATTTTCCAGCTTTTCCAGGGCCTTGAAGAGCTTGTGGGAACAGTGGGCAGGGAGACCCACTGTGCCCATTTGTCAGATGGGGAAACTATGTTTCAGAGAAGCCAGGAGAGTCGCCCCAGCTGGCATAGAGATTCAATGGCAGAGCTGGGCACTAGTCTGGAAACTTTCAAAGTCCATGTGGGGTATTCTTTCCATGACACAAGCTGTCTTGAGGGAAAGGTGATGGGCCAAAGCTGAGCAGTCCCAAGACTATTCAGGCATCATTGGAGCACCTCTTAGGTAATAATACAGTAACCAGGGCCAAGGGACTGGAGTGTTGAAGGCGCCAAGGGGTCATGAAGAGATCACTGGCTCAGAAAATGTGACTTCTCATCCTCTCCTGTCCAGTCATGAGCTGAGGAAAGGTGACCTCACTGCCCCCATCTAAACCTGTCTCCTGGCATGGAAAATTAGGGGACTGGACTAGAAGTCACTAACATTCCTTTGAACTCTGACCTTCCCTGTTCTACGTAAGGCCCCTCCCAGCCCTGACTGTTAGGAATGCAGGTATCCCTCATTCTATATAAACTCAGTCTAGTTGTAACTCACAGAATGACTAACTCAAGGCAATACTTTATTTTAAAGAATTTAAAACTTTAAATTTCCAGCCTCAAATCCCTAGAGCATCAAAGGAGATGCTCAGAGACTGACTAGTCAGAGGGAAAAGTGAATTCAGCCCCTTGGATGTCTTCACTAGTAAGCATGAATGCCCAGTGTGTCCCTGGGCTGGCCTTCAGACACTGGCCACCAAATACTTATTGTACTCAGCAATGTCCAAGTGCTATGGTGAGTAAAAGACAGAATTACTAAATGTCAGAGCTGGGAGGGGCCTGAGAATAGGTGATGGCAGGGCTAGAAGGGGCCTGAGAACAGGAGGTGTCAGGGCTGGCAGGGAGCTTAGATCTCAGAGATAGAGGGGAAAAGAACCTTAGGACATGGGTTGTTAGTGCTACAAAGGGCCTTCAAACACATTAGGAACATCAGGTTCCAATCCTGTCTCTGACCATACCTTTATGACCTTGGGCAAGTCACTAGATCTCTTGGGCCTCAGTTTCCTCCTTTCTAAACGAGGGGCTTGGACCAGATGACCTCTGCTTCTAGCCCTAGATCAGTGATTCAGACTGATGCCAGATCCCTTCTCCAGCTGAGGAGCAATGGGCAGGCCTGCCTCTCATTATGGAATTGTAACACTTCTACAAAGTTGTGGATAAATGGAATTTTTGGAAATGGAATCCTGTTTTAATATTGTTGGACAATTCCAGCCCAAGGTAAATACATCCTTTTTATGAAATGCTGAATCACCTTTTTAGTGTGCTTTGTGCTCCTGGATTTCTCCAGTGCTGCTTTGTTAGAACAAAGGTCCAGTCTCACAGTGTGAAGCTGTTCAACTATTTCTGGGCACAGCAGTCTTGGATTCACAAGTGAGAACTGAGAGCATCCCTTTAAACTGCAGAAGGGAGTTTTCTCTGAGGAAAATGTGATTACAACTGGAGTTTGTCAGAGTGGTTCCAGTGAGAAAGTACCTGAAGCCAAGCACAAGGTGCCCAGGAGATCCTCTCAGATGCTCTAAGGACCAAAGACTGAGCTGGTATCCCTGCTGACAGGCAAGACATGAGAGGGATCAGGGTGCTTTTCCAAGCTCTGTGGCCCAGTCACCAGTGATAAGGTCATGGCAGCACTTTAAGAAAATCACTTTGGCTATTTGGGAGTGGGATAGACAGGAGTAGGGAGACACTCAAATCAGAGAAACTGATCAGAAGGCCATCGCAATGATGGAGGTGAGAGATGATGAGGGATTGGATGTGGATGGTGGCTGGGAGCAGATCTTGGGCTGGGAGGCAGGAGAAATGGCAAGAGGTGATGACTGACTGGAGATGTGAGTTGAGAACAAGGAAGGAGGCCAGGGTGACACCACAGCTATGTATCCAAGATACTGGGAGAGGGTGGTGCCATTGGAAAGAGGGAAGTTTGGGAGACAGGAAGAGAAGGAATCCAGTTCTGGACATGATGAGATGTCTCTGGGACATCCAGTTTGATATGGCCAACAGGCATTTGGTGAAATGGGATGAAGCCTGGGGGAGAGATGGAGATTTAGAAATGGACATTGAGGTCTGTGACTCATTTACATAGAGATAATCATTAAAAGAGAAGGTGGGAGGGAGAGAAAAAGAGAGGAAGAAGAGAGAGGAGAGAGAGAAGGAGAGGGGGAGAGAGGGAAGGAGAAAGAGAGAGAGAGAGAGAAACACACAGAGAGAGAGAGAGAGAGAGAGAGAGAGAGCGAGAGAGAGCCAGAAGAGAACCCTGGGAAACACTCACAGTTTGGGGGCATGATGTGAATGATGAGCCAGCAAAGGCAGCCAGATTGGAAGGAAGTGAGCCAGGAGGGAGCAGTCATGAAAACACAGAGAAGGGAATGCTCAGGAGTGTCCAAGGCTACCGAGAGGTCCAGCAGGCTGAGGGCTAAGGAAAGCTGGTCAGCTTTGGTCATAAAGCAGTCCCTAGTAACCACAGTGGGCACTTCAGGGGATAGAGGAGGCCAGAAGTAGACTGTCAGGGGATGGGCAGAGCGAGAGGAAAGGCAGACAAGGGCACCAGGATGGGGCTTTTGGGAGGTTAGCTGAGAAAAGGAGACATAACTTGGGATGGTCATAGGACCTAGTGAAGATGTTTTAAGGGTTAGGGAGATTTGGGGGTGTTTTCAGGCAGCAGAGAAGGAGCCAGCTAAGAGGACGAGGTTGGAGATTGGAGAGATGAGGAAGGATGGAGAGAGGATCTGCTGGAGCAGGCAGGAAGGAAAGGATCATGGGCCAAGTGGAGAAGCTGCCCTCAGGAAAAAAAAGAGCCTCTTCTTTGCCAGAGACAAAGGAAGAAAGGGGTAGGTTGAGGGGCTCTCAATGAACAGAGTCCATGGTGGACAGTCTCAGTTGAGTAAACTTCAGCCCAGAGAGAGTTGGGGGAGCCTTCAGGAGGGCGAGCCCTCTCTCCCAAGTCAGCTGCCTCCACCATGTGCCAGTCACTTCGAGGGCCCTAGGCTGCAAGTGTGGGCACACCCTCCCTCAGCCTCCCCCTGGCTCAGGAGGGCAGAGCAGAGGGCCAAGATGCCCAGCAGAAGCCAGAGCTCACAAAGTTTCCCCCTGGCAGTGAGTCCCAGGAACAGATCCTTCCTGCCTGTATGACACTGGGTGAGACACCAAACTGCTCTGGCCCTCAGTCTCCTCTTTTGTTCTGAAGTCTTGGCATCTCTAAATGTGGCAAAGATCAAATGAAATCAGAGGGGCTCCTCAGGGATCATCAGCCTAGCCCCCTCTATTTTACAGATAGGGAAACAGAGGCTCAGAGTGCTTATCAAAAACAGTCTCTGTCCCCACAGAGCTGCATGAGATGACATGGCCATAGAGAGGTAGGATAAGGTAGCTGGAGGCGGGGGAGGGAAGTGAAATCTGTCTTGCATTGACCTAGACAGAAGAGATGCTAGTGTTTTGGGGAGAAGGCCCGGGCTGACTTGGGGAATCAGGAGAAAGTGGAACTTGAGATGAACCGTGAAGGAGAGGAGTCATTCTGAGAGATGGAAGTGAGGGAGGAGTGCCTTCCAGGCATTGGGCAAAGGCAGGCAGGCCAGAAATGGGAATGCTCTCTAGTTTTTGCCAGTTTATGCCTGCTGCATTTGTTGTCAAAGTAACTGGATGAATATTTGTCGAGAAGGGCCTCTGCTCAGGGATGGGTACACACAAATAAGAAGCACATCATTTCGGCCCTCAAAGTGCTTCCTTTTTACTGGGTGGATACACATAGTATACAGATGAGTGGGATCACAGGTGGAATGGGAGGGAGGGAGGGAGGAAGGCATAAGTGGTCAACCTTCCTGGTAAGGCTGTTTTCTGAGGACTACAGAAGCTGAGACCTCTGGCCTCTGGCCTCTCCTCAGCTTTCTCAGGCACCCAGAGGTCTCCCTTGAGCATTTCACATCCCCAGGCTCCTCAGGTAAAAATGGGGCACCCGAGCTGTTGGAGACAATGAACAGTCCTCCTGCTGTTTGGCCAGCCCCTGAAGGCCTTCAGGCTGGCCCCTGAGCCCTCAGGACTTTCTGCTGGGGCATTTGCAGTCCCCTCCTTTGGAAGACGGCGGGATGGCCCAGCGAACACAATCTTTTCGATGCTGAACGTCAAGGTCCTGAGAGCAGGTCCAAGGTTCCTGAGTTTGGGTTCAAGGTCTCCTGTTGGGTCCTCCAGGAAAGCCTGTACCCACTTCCCTCAGCTAGTACCCCCTTTTTAGTGGTGCTACTTCTCCCTTTTCAGAGCGATTTTACATCATAATCTCACCAGAACTTCAGAGCACTCTGAGGGGAGGGAGGCACTGCCCCCATTCAGTCAGCCTATCAATCAGCTGACAAGCATTATTAAGAGCCCACTCCTGCAGCAGGCTCTGTGCTAGGGGCTGGGGATACGGATAGAAAGCAAGGGAAGTAGCCCCTGCCCTCATTCCCAGCAAGGCCTTAGCCTGTAAAGTCAGGCCATGGGACTAGATGGCTTTAAAGGTCAGCTCCCAGTACCCTTCCTGGCTCATCTGTGCACCCCAGGGTTGGGAAAACTACAAGAATCCTCCTTCCCTTTCATGGCTGCCCACCAGTAATTCAGCCCTTCAACAGTATCCTTAAAAATATAGGGATGTGATTTAATTAACTCCCCTCCCCGTGGGTATCAGCACTGAGGCCCTAAGCTCAGTCTTGGCCCTGGGAGGGTGACTGGCACAGGGTCACACAGCCAGGACAGGCAAGGACAAGACTGAAACCTAGGCTTTCCTGGATCCAGATTCATGCTTTGCCCTGGGCCTCCATCAATCCCTTAGCTGGGTGGCCCTGGCTGGACAAGTCACAGCCCCTTTCTGCCTCAGTATCCTAATTTGTAAAGTGGCCCTCCCGGAGGGGCCCACCTGAAGGCCCGAAATTAACAACGGTCACTATGATGAGTCTCGGCGACGTTGTACCGGGAGGTCGGTTAGGGCAGAACGCAGTGCTCAGCACACAGCAGGTGCTTACTCAGTGCTTACTGCCTCTCCGTGGGAGAAGCCCCATGGTCTGCCCTCCAGCCGTGGGGATCCCTGAGGCCTCCCCGATCTTTTCTCCAGGGTTACTTCCTCTTTCCATCTGGACCCAGGCAGGTCAAAGAGCAGGAGCAAGGCGGCGCCCCTCCCCCTCCCGCGATCTGCCGACCTGGGCACACAAGCCCCTCTACATTTGCACGCGCGCGCACACTCACACATATGCACACATAGGCACACACACGCACGCACACCCCCAAGCGCGCACACACCCTTGTCCTCCTCCTCCAATCAGGAGCCCCTCTCGGCCCGCCGAGCTCCAATCAGCGGCGCGGACGGCGGGCGCGGAGCAGCCGCCGCCGCCGCCGCCGGTCCCCGAGGCCCCGCCCTTTCTGCCCTGGGCCCGTGTGTGGCCCGAGCCGAGCCCGCCGCCCCGGCAGCCCCCGCAGTCCCCGCAGCCCCGAGTCCGGGGCCGGCCCGGGGCCTGAGGCTGAGGGGAGGGCGCGCGCGAAGGAGCGCCGAGTCACGTGACAACAAAGGATTGGCAACATTGTTGCTACCTAGAATTCGGAAGCATGTGCGTGCGAGGCCCCCGAGCTTGCGCCGGCCCAGGCTAGGGCCCCCTGCGGAGCCCGAGCGAGCGATCTAGCGAGCCCAGGAGGGGCCGCGGGTCCGGCCCTGCCCGAGCCCGACCCGAGCGAAGCGAGAGCGCCCAGAGAGCCCGGACTGCCCCGAGGTAAGGAGCCCTGCCCTCCTGCACACGCGCGCGCGCACACGGACACACACACTCACACACACAAGTTCTCTCCCAGGTGTACACCGACTCACAGCCACGCAGATTCACGACCCAGATGCACAACCGCGACGGACTGCGCACAACTTGGCACGCTCCAGGCATGCACACGCAGACACTCGCACACTTCTCACAACCGCACACCTCAGCAGGACACACCGCTCACACAACTGTGTACAGCCCCCGACACAGAGACGCATACTGCGCAGCCACACACACGGGCACAGTGCTGGGGTCCCCGGATCGATCCCTTGCGTGTGTTCCTCACTCGGTGGTCCAGAGCACCGGAGGGACCCCGGGCTGGGGCAAGGGTGGGGAGGTAGGGTGGGTGTGAGGATAGAACTTTTCCCCTCTTTGGCCTCTTGGACCATTTCTCTGCTTATCGAGCCCCCCGCCCCCACCTTCACCCCGAGGGTAACTTGAGCTCTGGATTCACAGAAAGGGATCTGTGGGCAGTAATAGATTTCTGAAACAGGGAGTCTGGGTGACTGGGTGCCTGTTTTGCCTTCTTCTGAGACCTCCTAGGCTCCCTCCCCAGAGCCCCGCATCCCCTTGCACACTCCCAGGTGAGTGTGTGAGCCGGTGTACCTCCCCCACCAGCCTCAGAAACTCATTTTTCCTTCTGTGTAACTTCAGACTTCCCCTCCCCCACCCCCTTCATGAAGCCAGTTAAGCCAGGGAGAGGATAAGGGGTGGGGGTTGTGGGAGGCCCCGAAAGCTGCTGCAGCCCCGAGATATCTGCAGATCTGGCAGGGAGTTTGCTTTCCTCCTCTGTGATTCTTTCCATATGTCCACACCTCCCCTGATCTGGGTTCTTCTTTGCAGGCCAGCCCTCCCCTGCCCCTTTTGCCCCCCTTCCTCTCCAGTGTGCTGGGGCTCCCCTTCCTTTGGGTGATGAGCCCCCCCTCTCCCAAGATCCCAAGATCAGACCTGCACAGGAGGTTAGAATGAGGACCGCTAAATCTGATGTTCCCTGTTTTAAGTCCCCTCTCAGCCCTGCCATCCCCTGTTCTAAGCTCCTTCTCAGCCCTGCCATCCCCTGTTCTAAGGTCTCACCTCTGATATTTCCTGTTCTAAGGAGCCCAGTCCTGGCAGCCTCTGTTCTAAGGCCCCCTCCCAGGCCTGACAGTCTTTAGTAACTGGGCTAGATTGGGTGACCAACAAGGTCCTTTCCAGCCTTCAGTTTCTGTGCTGTTCTGGGTGCTAAGGCCTTTCCCAGCTCTGATCTTCTCTGGGCTTCTCTAATGCCCCTGGCCTCTTGGTGATAGGGGAAAACTGGTTCTTGAGTAAAAGAATGAGTGAGAGGTGCTTTTATGAGGCCTTGCTTAGGATAGACTGCATCATGGGAGGCAGTAGTAAAGGTGTGGAGGTGGTAAAGTGCCAGGCAGGTTCAGGGGAAGACATGGTGTTCAGAGATGGGAGGGACCTTGGGGACCCTCCAGTCCAGGCGTTCAGAACCTGGGGCCCTGACTTAGTTTTTAAAAAATACAACAGGACTGCTGTATTTCCTTATGATTGGGCTCCTTTGGAATCCTCAGTATTTTATTTTGTTCTCTAAAAACCATGAATCTGTGAAGGGGCCCATGACCTAAAAGGTGACAACCCCTCCTGTAGTCTGACCCCTCTGGGAGAGATGGAGGGACTCCCTCAGGCAGTGGCAAAGCCAGGATTCCAACCTAGGCCTTCTGACTCCCAATCTCATGTCTCCTGATGGTGGGCCATGGCTCGGAATGATGGATGTTGAAAGGTAGGGGTGTGTGTGTGTGTGTGTGTGTGTGTGTGTGTGTGCGCGTGCGTGCGTGCGTGCGTGCGTGTCAAAGGAATTTCCAGACTTATGTGGGGGCGTAGATCAGCTCTTATTTCCTGGGTACATTTGGACAAGGCACCTGCCTTTCTTTGCCACCAGGAACCAGGGTTCCTCCCCAGAAAAATGAAGGACTGGGCTGGTCCCTTATACTTCCTCCTCTGTTAAATCAGGGACTGGACTGTGTGACCTCTGAGGGAGGCCACTTGTGACACCCCCCCCCCCCATCCCCACAGAGAGCAGGCAGGCCAGCTTCTCACTGTCCTTAAATGGCTTGTCTCAGGAAACTCATTGAAAGCCTGAAGTTACCACCTTCCTGCTGAATTGCATCTGAGGGTGTGTTCACCTAGAATGCCAGACCTCTTGGGCCCCACCCTATGGGAGCTGCCCCTTATGGAAGCCTCTTTCCTGCCTCCCTCTCTCCCTGCTTCCCTTCTTTCCTCCCTCCCTCTCTCGTTTGCTCCTTCCTTCCCTCCTTCCTTCCTTCTTTGCTCCCTCCCTCCCTCCCCACCCTCCCTCCTTGCCTTCCCTTTCTGCACATCCTGCAGGAACTGGGACCCAGGAGAGTTTCCTTCCCTTTGGTTGAAGAGGTCCATAGAAGGGCCATCAGAGGCCCTCTGACCCACTTTCTTCCTTTGACAGAAGAGGAAACTGAGGGGCCAAGCAGCTTGCTCCAAGTTGCATGGGCCATAGCTCTTGGACTTGGTACTCAGGCACCAGATCCGTCGCTTTTTCTACCACGCCACCCTGCCCATCAAAGACTAGCCTAAAATGAGGGCCGAGCCATCCAGGCACTGTGGTCCCTTCTTCATCTATTAGAATAACTCAGAGTAATAAAATATTTTTCCCATGACAAAACAGTTGATTCATGATGCCCCTGTGACCCGGAAAAAAGGAATCTCTTTTCATTCAAGTAGCTGCCAATAGGAAACCAGAGTGGGGGCCTCCAGCCAGCCTCCTTCCCTTCACCCTCTCCACTTGCAGGCTCCAGGAGGAGGGTGGGCAGGTGCCTAGGGGCCCACCTCCTCCACAATGTCATTGTTTAGTAAACTGGACCCTCCTGGGGATGATTTGGGGAGGATGAGCGGGGGAGGGAGAAGTGGAGGCCCCTGGAGTTCATGTTCCCTGTCCAAGGTCCCATTCCTGGGGAGAGCTGGATTTTGAATCCAAATCTATTCCTGTTTTCATTCTACTGCCTCACATCTTTGGAATGCCAGGAACCCACCTGGTGTGCTCTTGGCTTGGATTTCCCAGTCAGTCAGCCAGTCAACAAGCCCTTATGAAGCTCATGCTTATGTGCCCAGCACTGTGCCAAGAGCTAAAACTACAAATATGGAGCACAAGTGATCCCTGCCCTCAGGAAGCTTGTCTGGTGGTCCAGACATGCCTGTTGATTGACAGGAAGTAATGGAATTGGTGTCTGAGATTTTGGGTCTGATGCAGCACTGCCCTTTGACTTGCCATGGCTCTACATTAATATGATCCATCTCCACCATGATCTTGACCAAGTCCACTTTCCTCTGTGGACCTCAGCTTCCTTCTCAGTAAGATGAAGGGGCCAAAGGTGCTGGCCTCTTTGCCTGTTCCCGCCTAAGAAGACTGATTCTGTCCAGGCTCAAACTATTGGAGGGAGTAGGAAGCACTGTGGGGGATTGTACCAGGGGTGAAGAGCACCCAGTCAGTCTCCATGGTGCTGTCCAACCCGTGTCTGTCCCCAGGCTAGGCCTCTGTCCTGTGGAGCAGGTCCCATCCCCTGGACTCCAGACAGCCCCAGGATTTGTTAAAGAGCAGGTCTTGCTAGTGGAGCTCCCAGGGGAGAGCTCTCCCCTCCCCCTCCCTGCTTTCCCCTGTTTCATCTCTGTTCCTAGAAGGCTTTTCTAGAGGAAGCTGATGACAGGTTGCCAGGTGTGGTAGCTCTCTGGGGATGGGGACTGGCTGCCATTTACACCAATGGGGCCCCATTGGGGCTTTAGGCAAGTCCTGAGCTGGTCATCTGCCTGGTGGCTGGACTTATAGGCTCATGGTGCATGTGCTGGAAAGGACGGTGGAGCTCCCCCAGTGGACCCCCTGCTACTGTTGTACATACACTGGAGGAAGCTGAGGGCTTGAGGAAGGAAGAGAATGGCTCAGGGGACCTGGGGCTATTTCCTTTTCAGAACCTGACTCTCCCAGGGTCACCCAGCCAGGCATGCAGAGACAGGTATAGGCCTCTCCCCGAGGCTGATGACATTTGGGAGCTGGAAGGGACCCTGGATGACATGCTCAGGGTCCAGATCCAAGCCTATCTGGTACCTCAAGAGGATGGGGTGCCTCAGTGGACCGCGAGGAGACCAGGCGGGAGCTGCGATGGCCACTCGTGGTCCGAGGAGGCACTGTGGGTGTAGTGACTGGATTGAGGGCTGGTTTGTTTTCTAAGTGCCCAGTGAGCACTGCTTTCTAAGATGCCCATGCAAGTCAGCACCACCCTGGGTAGGATCAGACACCGAATGCCACTGTCAGACAAGAATTCCAGCCCCTGATACAGGGCTTGGAAAGTAAAAAACAACTACACATAGATTTCTTCTCTGCTTGGAAGGAATTTTTAAAACGAATCTGCCATGATTTACTCTTTCCTTGCTGAGGAGATTGGCAGCGTTTTAAAGATCCTGCCCTTCCTCCTATGAACAGTAAGGGCTAGGGTGGAGGTACAGCTGAGTTCTAAGGCCCCTTCCAGCTCTGACATCCCCTTTTCTGTGTTCCAGGATGCCTTTCCAACCTTCCCAGTCCCCTCTGCCCAGTGTCCTCCCTCGTCAGTTACCTCTTATTCATCTTGTCTAGAGCTTGTGTGTGTGGTGTGTGTGTGTGTATGTGTGGTGTGTGGTGTGTGTGTGTGTGGTGTGTGTGTGTTGTGTGTGTATGTGTGTTTGGTGTCTGTGCTTATTCCTGGGCTTGGCATAGGTCTGTGGATGGATGGATGGATGTATCTATTTGAATGATGTTGCATCCCCTTTAGGAAACCCCTCTCTGCCTTCGCTCCCATCTGTACCCCTCCCCCACCTTCTTGCTCTCTGATGTGAGGCTGCCAGTGTAGACACTCTCTCAGGTCTCTTCCAACCCTGAGCTCCCCTCCTCACCCCCCTACCCCTGTCTTCCACTTTAATAAATTCTCTTTGCCACCATTTTGCTAATGATCTGGGAACTCTGTTTTAATTAATTAGGGCTGTTTTTTCCATCCCATCTGCCTCTCCTGCTTGATCTCCTGCTGAGAGCCCCAAGGTCGCCTCTGGAGGGCTTGGTGCCTGGGGGTGGGCCCTGGTGTTTATCCTGGGATGTCATAGCTCCCACCCCATGACCTCTGTCACCTGCTGAGGGAAGGGCAGGATCGAGGGAGGGCCGCCTGGATCCGGGAGAGCTCATCTAGGGAGTGTATTTTATGTCTGGAAAGGGCTTCAGAGGTCTGCTTGTCCAACCTCATCATGTTACAGAGGAGGTGAACTGAGGCCCAGGGCAGGGAAGAGGGACCTTACTTAGGTCATGTAGCCCTTCTGCCCAATGCAGAAACCCCTAACTAGAGAGCCCCTGGCTTTTCTGGGATACTTCTAATGACAGGGAGTTCATTTCCTGCAGACCATTTCCGAATCGAATTCTTCTCTTCCTCCTGTACACAGCCCATGTTGGCTGTTTCAGCCGTTGCAGGATACCTCGGTCCCATCACGGACAGTGTGCCGCAGGACTTAAGAACTCTGGTGAAGGTGGTGGTCAGAGAGACTTCCGAATGCTCGAGAACAGATCAGGTCACCTACCTGGCCGGTGGGGAGGCTGCAGGGGCAGAAGGAAGTGTGCATTTTCTGACAGGACTCGTGGGTTGATTTGTTTTGCTTGATTTGAATGGTTTGTTATGATTCGTTCCTGCCATCTTCAGTTTTCCCATCTCTAAAATGGGCATAGTAAGAATGCCTGCCTCACAGGGCTGTGTATGTGGGGATCAAATGAGATAAGGTATGGAAAGAGTGCTTTGAAAACTTTCTAGGGCCCTAGAAATTTTTTTCTAGAAAAAATGTTTTTTCTTTGGAAATCTGCCTCTTCTCAGAAGTGGTCCCTGATACTGTGGCTATTGAGACCCTGTCTGACCTAGGGCAGAGCCTGTGCCTCAGTTTCCCTTGGTGGTCTTAAGTCTAGAAGCCAGGGGCCAGGTGGGGCAAGGGGCCCAGAGCTGTGTTGGGTCTGCCTTGTACCTCGGTCCGATCTCAGACTTGCTCGGCCCTGGGAGAATAGACAGGCCCCTTTTGAGAAATGAAAGCTAGGAGGAAATGAGATGCGAGTGCTGCTTAGGGGCCTTGAATTTTTCATTGAGTTTTTTGTGTGTCCAGATTCACTAATAAAGAGGGGAGAGGAAGACCAGAGATGTGCTTGGACTCCCAGCCTTCCTAACGTCAGAAAGAACAGACTTTTTTTTTCCACCAATAAAACTCTTAGGGTGAATGACTAGCTTATATTTTCCAGAAAATCCATTTTAATGGCATACCCTTGGTCCTGACCCACTTGGCAGCACTGTCTTTTCCTCTGGGTGTTTCCAGCTATTAAGAGGCCCGCATGTGTGTATGGGGTGAAGCCTCTTCTGGATGGGGAGTCTCTGTAGGTAGAGGGTGAGCAGGGTGGGGGGGCCTGTTGGAGGGAGAAGGCTCAGGCTGGAGAGGGATGTTGGAATCCAAAGCCCTGCTTGTGGTGAGGGGTCTCCCCTCCCTGTGGCTCTGCTCTGTCCCATGCCTGGAGTGCGCCCCTGCTTCCCTCCCTCCGCCTTCCCCTCTGCCTTGGGGGCCTCAGCTGCATCATCACCTCTTGGTATATTTTTGTGCATGTTGTCTCTTTCAGCAGAATGGAATCCCCTTGAGGGGGAAACTGTTTCTTTTTTTGTGTTTGTCTCCCCAGTGAGGGAGATTAATCTACATAGTAGATGATTAATAAGTGCTTGCTTTCTTAATTCGACCAGCATTTATTAGACACTTAGTTTGTACAGAGAATACAGCCCCACTTACCACCATCTGACCACACATTCCTCTCTTAATGTGCTCCACATATTTTCTGTCATGAATTTCAAAGTCTGATTGTGAGAAAGGGTCCATAGGCTTCCCCAGCTTGAGGGCTAGAGGGGTTCTGGGCACAAAAGGGTAGAGAAACCTCTGCCAGGGGCTGGGGGATCCCAGGCCGACTGTGGTGAGGAGGGTCCCTCTGGACTGAAGGGGCGTTGGTTGATTATTTTCATTAGTGTTTTGTGTCCTTCTCACTTATGTCTCCAGTACTTTCCCTGCCCCTGGACCCTTCCCTCTAAACAAAGCTTAGCCAAACTTGTCAGATGACAGCACATGCCCCATTCTGTACCCCTGGCTCCCCGCTTGTCTGAGAAGAGCTGACATTCCCCTGTCCTCCTGAGGCTGTGCTGGGTCACACTGAGTTTTCTTCAGTTTATGTGCCCTGGTACTTTTCAGTCATTTCTCAAGTGACACATGTCACATCCACTTTTCCTTTTAGTTGTTTTCAGTCTGGACCTGTGATGTCATTAGCATAGGGAACCCCCTTTACTGAAGTACCATGACTCCTCTCTGAGTCTTGCAGAGTGTCCTGGGGCACTGACGTGCAAAGGCTTGGAGGTGGGAGATGGAATGTCCTGTAGGAGGAACAGTAAGAAGACCAGGCAGGGTTGTGAAGGAATGGAGAACAGCCAAGGCAAAGGTTTGGAGATGGGAAATGGAATGTGCATTGGCTCATAGAAGGAAACTGAGGCCCAGGGCTGGTTTTTTTTTTTCCTTTTAGGAGCTAAGATCCAGAGCTGGAAGGGAATCTCAAAAGTCATCTAGTCCAAACCTAACAGAGGAGGAAATCAAGGCCCAGAGAAGGGACTGACTTACTCATTAAGTGATAGAACTAGAATTTGAACTCAGGTCCAGAGCCCTTTCCAAACATCTTATGGCCTCCTCGGGGGAGGGGCTGATGCCAGGACCAGTATCCTGATGTCTCCAGCTGCCCTCATTTGCTTGTACTCAGGGTGCCTAGGAGGCAGGTGGGAGGTGGACAGTGCTCTCCCCTGGATGGAAGTCAGACAGCCTGGGAGGCCCAGCCCCCACCCCTGCCTTCCACAAGGGTTTCCATGCTCTTTCTGGGACAGGTTACCTCCCTCTAGGAGGAGGGACCAGCTGCTTGGGGAGGGCCTTTCAAAGGAGGGAAGTCCAGTGTTCTGGCATTCTCTGTTCCAAGCTCTTTCTCACATTTGTCATCCCATGCTCTAACCCCACTCCCAGACCTTCCCTGTTCTAAGGCCCATCCCCACTCTGATACCCCCTGTTCTAATGCCCCTCCCAGCTCTTATCTCCCCTATTCTAAGGCCCCTCCCAGCCCTGCTGTTTGCTGACTCCCTGATTCCTCTGATTCCTATGCCAAGGCCAAGCAGAGTGAGCAGAGGTCTGTCTTTTCCGTGGGTTTGGCTTGACAGTTCCTAGTTGCCCAGCACTCAATAGGCGTCTCCTGGGTGCCAGACCCAGTGCTTCAAGGGGGCTGGGGGATGCAGAGACAAAAGAGAGACAGCTGCAGCTCCCACGCTGCCCTTAATCGAGTCAAGTTTCCCTCCGGGGAGGCTGAAGCCCTCTGCACTCCATCAGATGATGGGGCTGGGCGCCAGGCACTGAGAGGGGTGGGTCTGGGGCAGCCGCCTGCGGGGAAGGCCTTGGTCCCCTGACCCTGCCGCCTGCCTCTATGGTGGGGCAGCAGGAGCGGCTCTGCCTCAGCCTGGGCTGGGGCTCGTCAGTGTCACGCTGATCAGTTACTGTAATGTTACAAAATGGCTGTTTGCAAAGAATGACTTTGATAGGCTGGCAGAGGCCCCTGGTTGGGGGTGGGGGAAGGGGAGGGGAGGGGAGGCGCTGCCGGAGGAGCCTCTCCCTGCAGAGTCTCATCGGCTCATTACCGACCCTTCTAGCCTCCCTGCTGCTGGCCTGGGGCCCTTTCCCTGGAGCGGCTGCAGGGTGGGCTGTGTGGGGGAGAATGCAGCGTCCCCAGGAAGAAGCAGGATCCATCAGCCACTTAACCAATGTTTGTAGCCTGTGTGTGGGCAGATGCTGGGCAGAGCAGTCCTCTTCCTTCTTGCTGCATGTATGCCGGCCCCTTCATGCCCCAGCAAGCCTCAGTTTCCTCATCTGTACTTACCCTCAGAGTTGGTGTGAGGCTTAAATGAGAGGATGTCACGTAACAGGCTTTGAGAACTGTCAGTTATTATTATGATGGGAACTAGAGAGGGATTACAAAGCAGAGGTCAGCTAGTCTAACATTTATTTTACTGATGGGGAAACTGAGGCCTGAGAAGTGACCTGCCCAAAGAAGTGTGTGGGGAGCAAGAAATGTTGCTGGAGCTGGAATCCACAGCTCTCTCCTCCAAACTCAGGTCTCTTCTCCCTCAAGCACATGGTCTGGGGGCATCACAGGGGACAGAATTCTTGGTACTCTATCCAAAGTGCCACCTTACTACCCCACAGAGAAGGGAGGGCTGAGTTCAAATCGTGCCCTGGTTACTTCCTAGCTGTGTGACTCTGGGCAAGTGATTTCACTTCTCAGTCAAATCAAATCATCAAGCACTTAGTAAGCACCTACTGTATGTCAGGCATACAGGACTACGAAAAGAGATGGAAGACTGTTCCTTCACTACGCAGACAGCCCTGTACATAGCTAGATATGTACTGGATAAATGGAGCTAAACCTGGCTTCCTTGCTTGTACAGTGAGGGGAATCACAGTGCCCACTTCCCAGAGTGGTAAGGATGACATGAATTGCTCTTTGCCAAGCCCTCTGTCCACTTTAAGGTGTTGGGTCAGTGCTTGCTTGAACCCCTTCTATGAAAGTGGGCCATCCCCTGGCCCTCCTCCTTCCTGGAGTCTGTGAGATGGGGCATTGGTGAGATGGGGCGATGGTGAGGCTTCTTGGATACACACTTCCCTGGGCCTGGTGCTACTGATCCTAGAGCTTCCCTCCAAGCTCCGTTTCACCTTTATCAAAAGGAGAGCCCTCTAGGAGAGCCTCCTTCAAGTGTGGGGCATGGAGGTGGGATGAGGGAGTGGGGAGGGTGGGTCAGAAAAAACCCAAGTCCAAGATCCCTTTTGGGAATCCCCCCCAAAGGCCTTTAGCTGTTGACCCCCTGCATCTTCTTTCTCTTCTAAAGAGAAAAGGAGAAAACTGAGACACCTTTGAACTCATGGGGGGCTGAGGAGTGTTGGGGAGGTAGCCTAGAGACCAGACATGGGAGGCCTGGAATGCCAAGACAGGGAGCTTGTGCTATGTACAGCAGGCAGTAGATACTGTTTTCATAGAATTTTATCATTTAGAGCCACACAAAGCCTTAGAGACTATCTCAACACTTTGCAGAGGAGGAAACTGAGGCCTAGAGAAGGGAAGGGCCTAGTCCAGAGTCAGCCAGCAAGCCAGTGGCCAGTGGGGGCCGAGCCTCCAGTAGTTGGACTCTTCACCTGCCCAGACACAGCACAAAGTAGGCACTTGGTCACTGCTCTTTGACTGAGTGCTTGGCCCAACATGAGAATCCCAGAAGCAGCTGGGGGTGGCCCTGGAGGTGAGACACCCCCGCCCCCAGTCTGCCTGTTTTCTTCCACTGACTGGGGAACCTTAGGGGAAAGGTTCAGGGACAGCAGCGAGGCTGCAGAGTAGAGGGGAGGATGTCTGGGAGTCTGGGGGCCTGCGCTTAGACCCTGGCTCACTGTTGGCCCTGCATCATAGGGCTTCCCCTCCTTGGGTCTCGGCTCCCTCATCCATAAAATGGGCCCATTAGGCAAACTTGGTTGACTGCTCAGGCTCCTCAGGGACCTCACTCACACCCACACAGCCCAGGAGTGGTGGGGGCTCCCTGGGAGTCTGCTCTGCCGAGCCAGGCCATGGCTAGGCCTGTCCTAGATTCTGCATGTTTGTATTTAAAAATGTAAAAAATTTTATTGGTTTTTGTTGCCTTGTGCACCCTTGTTCTGCAGTATTATGGCTCCTATTGGGCTGAGGTGGGACCTCCTCTGCCAGCTTATGCTGTGTTCTGGCCCTGAAGCCCCTGCTGCCACAAAGGAGCCAGGTCTCTTGACGTCCTGGAGCTCTACAGCTTGGTGGCCCATTTGCTTTTACTTTATTCAAAGTCCTCTGTCTCCTAGTCCTTGGCCTCCCCCTCCTTTGCCCCTCTCCCCCTTCTCCAGCTGGGCCCTGATAACCCACTCTGTGTCCCCCTGACACAGTTGGGCTTTCTGCCAGGGCCTTCTCTACATCTGGACTTGATTTGGCTCCTTGTGAGCCAGCCCCGGCTTCTGCCCCCAGAGACCGAGTGGAACAAGTCACAGACTCATGGGTCAAGAACTGAAGACTTCAGAGGCCCAGTCTTGTTACAGATAAGGAAAATGAGGCTGAAGGAGGGCAGGTGACCCACCTGAAGTCAGGATTGAAACCCAGAGCTAGGCCTTCTTTTGCTGTCCCATGGCATCTCTCACCTCCAACTCCCCAGAGTTGTCCCTCTGGTGGAGAACAGCCCCGGCAGCCCCTCTCCCCCTTCTCCCATCAGGGAGCCCTGGAATCCTGTCCCCTCTGCTCAGGTCACCCTGGAGGGGTCATCAGAGACAGCACCTTGAGCTCCTGGGACTGCTGCCACAGGAATCATGAATTTCCACGACTAAGCCATGAGCTGGAGAGTTGTCAAGGGGTCCCTGCCCCATGCCTGCTCCAGGTGTGCAGGGGAAAGGGGGCCAGTCCCACTGTATGGGGAGGTGGGAAGGACAGGGGTATGCAACACGCGGGCTGGAGATGCCTCCTTGTCTGCTCAGTGAGGGGGGTGGGAGCAGGGGGGCTTCTCAGGTTCAGCCCACTGGCTCCTAGATGGTAATGGAAAGTTCTTGATCAGTGTGTAGAAGACTCTGAGAGAGCCTGGGTTCTGGACTCAAGGAAGATTTGAGTTCAAATCCAACTCAGTGACCCTGGGCAAGTCACTTAACTCCTGTTAGCCTCAGTTTTCTCATCTGTAAAACCGTTATAGCACCTCCCTTACTTTACAGGGCCTGGCACATTAAAAAATACACCTTTTTTCCCATCAGTTTTCGTTTTTATATCCTTTTTATCTGCCAGTAAATCAATTCCTCTCTCCCCTGCCCCCCGCCCCACCACAGAGCCACTCCTTTTAACAGAGAGTTTTAAAAAATCAGTTTAACAAAACCAGAACCTCACTTAAGACTGAAGAATATGCTGTGTTTCACAACCATAGCCCCTCACCTCCACAAAGAGCAGTTGAATTCTCTTGTCTGGTTGGGATCACACTTGCTCATTATAACTGCAGCATAACTATCATCGTAATAAATACTTGTTGATGGATGAATTGGGGCATATCACATGCTCCTAAGAGTAGGAAATGCTGAGAATTAGGAATTTAGAAAATGCTAAAGAATCTCTGCCTTCAGGGAATTTTTATACAAATATGGGAGCCAGTCAGTAAGAGGGAGGGAAAGACACAGAGAATGGTTATATAGAAAACTGCAAGGCAGTTTGGGAGGGAGGGCACTTGGCTATTTATTGCATCAGGCACAGGCAGCTTCCTGTAGAAGATAGCACCTTACCTCCTTGAAGGGAGGGAGGAATTCTGAGAGATGGAGTAGAGAAGGGGCAGCTACTGCAAAAGCCCTGAGGTGGGAGATGGGGGTCTTGTCTGAGAAGCAGAGAGAAGGCTGGTTTGTCTGGATGTTACCTACAGTTTTCACCCCTGTGGTCCTCCCCAAGAAGTGAGACCATCCTTGGTCTGTACCATCCCACAGCTTCTGGTTTGAATCATTTCCCATGATGCATGTTGTTTTCTGCTGACTTCACTTTGAATCAGTTCAGTTGAGTCTTCCTATGCTTCTCTCACTGGCAGATTGGAGGACTGTGTCTGATAGAATATTCCTCCATGTTTGACCATGTATAAGTTTTCGAATTGTGAGCCAGATGAGAGTAAAAGGTGAATTTCAGACTATCTGAATGACCGGAGACAAAAATAGTTGAATTGAGAGATCATTGCATTTGCTTGGAAGGAATTCTCTAGTAGACAACCACAGGGATCTGTCCCTAGCCCTGTACAGTTTGTCATTAGCACTCAGAGGAATGAAATGTACAGGTGATATAAAGCTGGAAGGGACAGCTAACTTAGTGGATGATCATCAGACTCCACAAAGGTCTGAATGGGTTAGAACCAGGCATAAACACTGCAACACTTTGATGGGGAGAAACACAATGTCCTGTTATACTGGAGTTCAGAAAGATTGAACCCAATCCATGTTGACAGGGTGGAAGACTTAATTGGTCTGAAAAGGAGCTGGGGGTCTGGGTGACCTGTAAACTCCATAGAAATCTGTAACGAGAGTCAAAGCAGGAAAAGTCTCATGAGTGGTGTTATGATAAAGGCATTGAAATGTCCAGCACCAGTGGGCTTGCTCAGCCTGTGTCTGCAGTACTGACTTCAGTTCTGGGGCCTCAGGTTAATAGTCAGCCAGGGAACACCATTTAAAGCAAAAGCATTTATTGAATCAGTAAGAAAAGTCGCAAACAAACTTTTTCTGCATATATGTTTCACAAATACGTATGCACTCTCATATGGGAAGTGGACACAGATGGGGAGCATGCACAGAAGGACACATGCATGGAGAACATGAAGACGATGCATACTTTCAGCTGTGGGGCTCTCTCTTCCTCAGAAGGAGTGGGCTGTGCCATGTTCTTTGGTTCAGAGCCAAAACCTTTTTAGGAGTAGATTTTTATCTACTAATTTTTTCTACTAGTAGAGTTTATCTGCTGTTTTTTCTGTTAGTACTATTAGCCACGCTAATCATGAACATGCAGAAGCCTTCCCTGGGGAGAACACTACAGTATGACCTGCATTGGTCTCTTCAGGCATGGGGGTGTGTGTGTATGTGTGTGTGTGTGTGTGTGTATGTGTGTGTGTATGTGGCCTCATCTCTGACAGGTGTTTCCTAGCTCTGGGTGCCAAGTTCTTTAGAACCAAGAGGCACTCCTAACTCTCCAGCATTCCTTCAGGTCGTAGTGTGACATCAGGTTTGAGCTGTATCACCTGGCTGACTATTAAAAGTAAACACACTGATGGGGGCTTGTGAGCCGAGGTTTTTGAACCTAACACCCTGGTGGCTGACTTGTGATCTACTCTGGCTTTTGTTGAAGATTCCATCCATCTTTCTCTTGCATCATCAGTTGCCCAGTGTTCTGAGGTTCCTGGATCCCCCAGTTTCTCAACTTCAAGTCCATTCTAGTCTCCAGTACAAATGAAAGAATGAGAAGATACTTGTCAAATACTTACTATGGGCTAAATACTGTGCCAGGTGCTAAGGGTGCAGAGTTTGAACCCAAGTTCCTTGAGGACATATTGGGGGAAGGGTGAAAGTTAGAGGCACTGTGACTGGGGTTTGGCCCCACACCCCTTCTAGGCACAGCAGCGATCCATGGCTCCAGAACTTTAGGTCATCAACCCACAAGCATTAGTTTGTTATGCACCTACTGTGTGCCAGGCCCTGGGGAGACAAGAACAAAAGAGAGTGGCCATTGTTCCAGATACAGGGCAGGGCTTAGGAGGAAGGCCTAAGGACCCCAGGGTTCCTGAGTCTGGTCCTTAGATTTTGTTCTTGTACCTGGCCTGCCCTGTCCCTGGCCAGTCAAAGCCCTTCTGTGCCTCTGGACTTCGGCATTGCTGGCTGCCTACTGAATGATCCTGGAGAGTACGCCTGGGGAGAGATTCTGAGAGGGGAGATCCTTCTGATGGGAGAGATCAGGGAAGGAAGGGAGGGAGGAAGGAAGAAGGGTTTTCCAAGGAGGGGAGGGTCTCAGCAAGAAGGGGCCCCATTTAAGGGGAGGGCAGGGGCTCCCTTCTCTGTAGCACTCCATCCATGACTGAGGTAGAGTGAGAGATTTGTGATCCTAGTTTTACAAGTGAGGAAATTAAGGCTTGGAGAGTCAACTTGATGGGAATGTAAGGACTTGAACTCAGGTCCTCTCCCTCCAGGCCCAGGGCCATTCCCTTTTGCCCCATCCAAAGGAGGGCTTGAGTCTCCTCCCAGTGTGAACATGAGTGCTATGGAGCTGGAGTCACGAGATCTGGATTCAAATCCCCATTCTGACATGTCAGGTGCAGCCACGCCTCAGTGTCCTCCTCTATAAAATGGGTCTAGATTAGAAGAGGTGACCTCCAGGTCCACTTCCAGCCCTATCTACATTCCTGTGAGCAGAGGATGCCATCTGGCTGGTTTGGAGTCATATAGGGGAGGGAGGGCTGGAGGTCCTACTGGATCCCAGACTGAGAGCTGGACTCTTCCCTTCCTTTAGCAATCAAGGCCCAGAATAGGGGGAGGGCCTTGCTCAAGTTAGCAGAGAGAGCAGGTGGCAGCCATTTGAACCCAGGCCCTCAGTCTCCAGCTCTCACATCTCTTTTACCCCTCACACAACCTCAAAGGCCAGGCTGCAGGGTCTGTTGCTGGTGCCAGGGAGATGGTGGGAGGTCGTGGGGGGGAGATCAGGGGCCTGTGAAGGGACTAAGCGCTAGCTCATCCGGGCTTTTCCCTGCGGCCGCCTCCCCCTCCTCCCCCCACTCTTCCATTATCCCTTCTGCCTCTCTCTGTCTCTCTTAAGTGCTATCGAGGGGCGCAGGGAATTGCAGTCTGTAAATCGCATCCAGCCACTCATGGGCTGCCTTTCTGGCGAGGTGTCTTGGTGCTGGCGGCTGCTGCTAATTCATCCAGCTGAGCCCTGGCCCCCTCCCAGCTCCCCAGCCTGGCCTTTGCAGTTTTTAAAGGCACTCCGCTGAGATCACTACATTGGGCTTCCCCTCCCTCCTGGAGCCCTGGTCCCCCTAAGCCCCCTAGCTCAGCTGCCGCTGGCTTCCTCAGCCCCGGCTCCAGCTTCAGCTCCGGCTTCTTGAGCCTTGGCCTTTCATGGTAATTGAAGTAAATGACTCTCCTGGCAGAGCCCTCAGCTCAGGCACCCCTCGACTCTCTGAGGTCTGGAGGTTTGGTTTGGGGCTGCCTGACTTTGTCAGTAGGATGGATGCAGCCCTGCCAGGGGCCCAGGTAAGGGATCTTGGGGCCTGGGGAGTTAGCAGGGGCTCCCTGGACATGCCCACCCTCGGAGGTGCCTGGGAGATGATGGGGCCAGTGATGTGGCACGTGGGCCACTGGTCACACAGGACAGGAAATCCCCTGTGGGCTCCTCCCTGACCCTCCCCCATCCCAGCAGGGCTCAACCTGGCTCCTTCCTTTCTCTTATTGGATCCTAGGCAGTGGGGGGGCCCCACTGGGGACCCTCAGGGCAGCCCTATTTACCAGTCAGCCAGCATTGGTAGCCCTTCTGGGAGGTCCCTAGCCCCTAGGCCAGTAGGCAGAGAGTTTCAAACCAGCCTGGGTTCAGGTCACTGGGGGGCTCTTCTCTACAGCTCAGGGTGCTCCGGGGGCTCTCAGGCTCACAGCAGGGGAGGAAGCCAGCCCTACCATTGGGTCTCAGGGACATGGTGCTCCATCATTCCTGTTCTGCCCAGAGCAGGGAAGCATTGAGGTGTGGTGGGAGGAGGGCAGCACTTAGGAACTCTGTGCCAAGAAGGCCAGACAGGGTTGGATGGAGAAGGGAACCCCCGGCCCTTCCCAGAGGGCATGGGTAGGTTCAGTGAGCCTTGACTACTTTCTGAATGTAAAAAGTGATCTGATGGACTTTGAGATCACAGAGCAAGCAATCCATGGTGTCTCCATGACAGAGGAGCAGCTGGTGCTGAAGAACACCTCTGCCTAGTACAGAGGACCCCCCTAATCCTACAGGACTCCACTCCCCAGTATAAAAGGACCTCTGTCTAGTACAAGGGACTCCTCCATACTGAAGGATCCCCCCTAATCTTGGAGGACATCCTCCAGTGTGGAAGGACCCTCCTAGTACTGAAAGACTTCACCCACCAGTACTGAGTACAAAAGGACTCCTCCCCAATGGAGAAAGACCCCCTCAGTACTGAAGGATTCCACCCCCCAGTTTAGAAGGTCCCCCTCCCCAATATAGAAGGCCCCTCCTATATAGAAGAACCCCACAGTACAAAGAATTCTACCTCCCCAGTCCTGAAGAATTCCCCCAGTACAGAAGGACCCCTCCCTACCCCCACAGTCTACCATGTAAGTGGGTGGCAGGCTTTGGGCACTTCAGAGCCCCCTTGTGCAGGCAACTGAGCACCTTTCCAGAATCTGGATCCCAGAGCGGGTCTTTCTGGGCTCAACTCCCCCCCCCCCCCCCTTGCCTCTGTGAGGCTGGGGGAGCTGGCCAGAGCCTGGGCCAGACCAGGCTTCCTGCATTTGCCTCAGACTACCCTGGCGGCCCTGGCTGTGGAGCTGATTGGCAGGACGATGGATGGGTTGGTGTCAGGCAGGCCCCCGTCTGGGCAGGCACTACTTCCTGCCCACCCTCAGGGGGCCAGCGGCTTCTTCCCGCCTCTGCTTGGCTGGGCCCTCACCCTCCTCTCCTCCCCGGGAAGAGCAGGGAGAGTTATGTCAAACCCTCTGGCCGGGAGCCAGGGCTCCCCACGGAACTATAAATTGACCTGTCGGGAGAGGGAAGAGATTAATGGTGACCATCTTCATTAGCGAGCCTCGCGAGGGAAGTGAGGCTGCCGTGAGCTGTGAATGAGCCAGGCTGATTAGAGAAGGACATGTGTGCCCCGGTAGGGGTGGGGGGCCTTAGGGTAGGGGGCTGGGCCTGAGGGTGGGAGGCCCAGGCCTTCAGGCAGGAGAGTTGATGGTCAAGAAAGGAGTAGCTGACCCATGGGAGGGACAGAGGTCTTGGGGTGCTAACTGGGAGCCCACATACTCATGGAAGTGGAAGTCTACTGGGCCCAGGGAACGTTCATGGTGGAAGGGTTTGTCCCTAGATCCACAACCCCCTCCTGCCCCATCTCTGGGGGATTTCCCTCTCAGCCTCTTCCCTGCCATGCCTGGGTTGTTCAGGGCCCAGATCTGGTCTCTCTCCCTTAGACCTAGGGTGGGCTGAGGCAGCACATGATTGGGGTCATCCCAAATTGATGGTTATTGTCGGAGGATCTAGGTTCAAACCCTACCTCTCTCTACTACTGGCTGGGTGATTTTGGGAGGACTCACTTTCTTCCCCTGTGAAGGAAGGCACTGATCCCTAAGGGCCCTGTCTGACCAATCTGATGAGCCTGGGATCCCGCTCACCTCTGGAGGAAGCCTGCAAGGAGACCTTTAAAAGGTGTCCGTGGATTGACTGCCCAATGGCTCGTGGAGATATCCCATCCTGCATTTGGGTTCAGAAAGGCTCCTCCACCAGTAAGCGAAAGACACCCTCTCGGATGAAGACGAAGGTAGGGGTGGGGTTAGGCCAGGGCTGCTCACAAGTGCTCCATCCACGGAGCCACACTGCCTTTGGAAAGATCTGCCTTGGGGCTAGCTCTCTTGGGGCTGCCGTGGGTGAGAGTCCTAGGAGCCTCACCCAGCCCTGCTTGGAGGCCAGGGGAGAGAAGTGGCTTTGGCAGGTCTGTGGAAGAACCGGTGCCATCTTGAAGCATTGGCCAAACGGAGCTGGGCTCTGGCAGAGGGAGGCAGTTTGGCCCTGTGCCTGGGCGGGCAGCCAGCCCACTGGTTTGTGTGCTGTTAAGGCAGGCTCGTGTGAGGGAGGGAGGCAGGGGGAGGGGGCCGCACACAGGATCTCTGTTCCTTCACAAGGTCCTACTTGTGTCCACACAGCCCAGCTGGCTGCCCAGTTCAGCCCATCGACTCAGTCAGTATTTATTAAGTGTTGACTGTGTGTAGAGCTCCCCCATGGGGTAGACACAGATCTGACCTGGTTCCTGCTCTCAGGGTGCTCCTAGTCATAGAACTACATCTACAGCAGAGACCCAAAGAGATACTCTGGGAGCATCCCCAGGAGTGGAGCTGCTTGAGGGCAGGGTGGGTTCCTCTCTTTGCATCCCTAGGGTCTGGTCATAGTAAGGGGAAGGGACTGTTATTATGGCCTAGTCTGCTAATGGTTATGAGGGCCCACACCCTAGCACCCAGGGCACCTGACTCCCAGAGGAGCCACTACGTCCAAAGTGTCCATGAACAGGAAGCCACCTTTGCAGTATGGAAGCAGCCAAGGGGCTTCCTTCAGCGATGGGTCCTGCCTGTGGTCACACCCTTAGGGAGCTGTCCTTGGTGTTGAACCCAAGGTGAGTCTCTTCTTTTTAAGAAGAGTGGTAGAGGGAGGCTGATGTGTGGAATGGGGCAGCCACAGGCCTGCCTCTGCTCCCCCTTGGGAGATGACCTCCTATCACTCTGGTTCAGTTTTCTATCCAACTGACTGTGTACACGTGCCCTCCAGTGGAATATAAGCTCCTTATGGGCAGGCAGAGCTTTGGCTTTTGTTCATTTCCCCAGTGACTGGGGCACAAGTTGGGGCATAAGTGGAACCTCAGCACCTACCACATCCTGGGTACCAGGTGCAAGGGAGTCCCTAGGAGAGCCTCTTCTTCTGTAAAATGGACATCAGATGAGGTCGGAATGGGAGGGGCTCTGCAGACTGAGCTAGAGAAAAGCATTCTCAGGATGCCCACCTTGAATAGGAAGAGAGAAGAGGGGTGTTTTAGCTAGACCACAAACACCCCCTCTCTGTGCCACACCTTGGGCAAGGCATGGGGATCAATCTCATCTCCACCCTCTCTCCCTTAGACCAACTGAGCCCACTCCTGATTTCCCACGTCTGCTTGGCAGCAGGCAATAGTCATGAATCGAGTGCAGCACCAGACTAGATTCACTCCCGGTGCCTAATGGGGGTGTCGGCCATCTGTTCCCCATCTCTTGGTTAGCTGATGACTCCTGGACATCAGCCAACGACTGGGCAGCTCTGTGTCCTTGGAGGCCCTGACCTGAGTCTCTACTGCCAAGTCTTCTGAGCCTGAGAGATGCCCAGCCAGCCAAAGCCTCCATCTTTGTACTTGGTTGGACAGACGGCCCCCGACCACAGCTGGGACCATGGGCATTTCTCCGTTGTGCCTTCAAGGGGGATGCTGTCTGTCTGTCTGTCTGTTTGTGTTCACTCTTGGCATGAGATGTGGGCATCATGCAAAGTGCTATCACTTCCTTTTTAAAAACAGGATTTTAAAAGGTTTGCTCAAGGGTGAGATTGTTCCATAAATATATTGCCTTTATATATAGCATTAAAATTTATGACAGTGCATTGAGGTGCATTCTGGAGAGCAAAATCAGAGCCTATTAGAACTGGAAGAGACCTCTGTTTAAGCTTCCCACTTAATAGAGGGGGAAACTGAGGCCTTAACAGCTGGCACAGTGGAAAGAGCCCCTGGCCTGGAATCAGGAGGACCTGAGTTCAAGTGTGGACTTAGACACTTTCTAACTGTGTGACCCTGAACAAGTCACTTCCCCCTGTTTGCCTCGGTTTCCTCATCTGTAAAGTGAGCTGGAGAAGGAATGGTAAATCACTACATTATCTTTGCCAAGAAAATTCCCAAGTGGGGTCACGAAGAGCCAGACACAACAGCAAAAACAGACAAGTCTGGAGAGAAGGTCATAGCAGGGGAGAGATGGACCTGGGCTTTGAATTTAATTAAGTTATCTGACCTCTAGTTCTACGACAAGCTGATGACTTCTTAAAATCTGCTGTCTAGCGTTTTATGGAGAGGCAGGAGGCTTGAGATAGACTGGACGCCCCTGGAGGGTAGGGATAGTTTGGGCTTTGTCTCTGTCCACCAGCGCTGACCTCCAGTTCTGCTGCTTGTTCCCTGGTGACCTTGGCCAGGTTCTTGTCCCTTCCCTGGGTCACCTGTTCCTTCTCTGTGCAGTGGTGGCCTCTCAGGCCCCTTCGCTCAAATTCTGTGACAATTATGTCTGAAATGCCTTCTCCCAAAGCACAGAGGACAGTGAGGGAAAGGTCACTGTGTGTGTGATTTATGGCACATCAGGCAAAGAGCATTTATTAAACTCCTACTGTGTGCCAGGCACCAGGAATCCCACAATAACCCTTGAGAAGATTCTGATTTTTGTCTCCAGGAGGGGCTGCAGATCCCCCCTCCCCCAAGTATTTCCAGCAAACTGCTTCTCTGAGAGCCAGCTGCCGAGCTCAGTGGGTTGAAACCTGGAGATAAAGAGACCCAGGGCACAGCCCTAGACCGCCCCAGTCAGTTAGCCTCGCTCCACTGAAGAATGCCCATATTAGTCTCACAGATGGCCTTCCCCACTCGCCATCTCTGAGGGCACTGGAGAGAGGGTATCCTGGCCCAGAGAAGGCAGGCAGCAAGTGGGCATTTGTTACATTCTGGCCTGTGGTGGGGAGACAGTGGCTCACATGGAACAGACCTGAACTGAGAGCTGGAATGACCCTTTGAGAACATTCAGCCTGACCCGGGAGGACCTGGGGAAGGAAAGTCTCTGCCCAGGACCCCACCAGCAGGTCCCTGTCAGGCCTGTGCATTAGAACGGACACTTCCTGAGGGCCCGGACTGTCCCCTTTGTGCCTTTATTTGGTCCCTGATACCTAGTAGGTGCTTAATAAAGGTTTATGCGAGGCTAGCTAGAATGATGGGGTTCATAGGCCCCTTTGTGGATGGGACTGTAAGAGACACTGTAGATTCCAAGTGTCTTGGCCAAGGTCATTCAGCTAAGTTCAATAGGTATGACGACTGTATGCCAGCGCAGGCATTAAGCATCAACTGTATGCCTGCCGCTGTGCTAAGCTCAGATGATGGTCTTTCTCTCCTACTGGAAGTCACTGCCCCTCCCCAAGACTCAGTTTCCTTATTTTTAAAATGGAAGAAGTTGGCTTATGTGATCTTTAATCTCTAAATTTATGATCTCACTAAAATCCCTTGCTTGCTGCCTCAGTTTCCTCTTTTTAAAAATGGATTGGAGTCAGTGACCTCCCCAAGGTCCTTTTTAATTCTGAGCCTCATGATACTGAGACAGGAAAGTTGCTGCTGATCTCTGAGACTTTGTTCCCTCATCTTTAAAATCCGGGGTTGGACTGAATGGCTTGTGAGGGCTCTTTTAGCTCCTGAGGGAGGATTTGCACCCAGGACTGTGCTGTGGGTCTCAGCCTGTGCAGTGTCCTGCCTGAAGCCAAGAAGTGGGGATGCTGGAGAGGGCTCTGGAGCCCCCAGGATCCTGGGCAGCATCTCCCCCCCTTCCCGCCGCCCCAGTGGTGTGCCAAGCTCCGGGGCCAGCCGGGATCCGGCTCTCCAGCTCCGCAGCAGCTGTTTGGATGACAAATCGAATTCAAGCTTCATTAGAGTAATCACAGCTTCCCCTCCCCTGCATCCTGGCCAAATGTGACTGTCAGCTCAAACTAATCAAATCCCTTCCCCAGCCCTCCAGACGCCTCCTCTGCTGCCCAGGCAGCGCCTGCAACTCCAACCCCAGCACCTCTGTGTGTGGCCCTTGGGGCCCAGAACAGGTGAGCACCAGCAGATGAGGTCTGTGAGGGGCTGGAGGGGCCACAGGGATGGGGAGGGGAATGTGTCAGGCCTTCCTGAGCCCAACACCCACCAAAGCTTGAGGGCAGGTAGGGGCAGCCCTCGTGTGACAGCAGGGAAACTGAGGCTGGAGCTGAGGGTTATGAGGCTCTGCCAATTTTACAGCCAGGCAGAATGAAGCCAGCAGAAGCTTCCCAAAGTTCTTCTGACTGAGATTTGGGGACTTTGGCATTTAGATGTGGCCTCTAGCTTCAGCGGCGCTTCTGAGCCAAAGTTCCTGGCTCCCTTGCTCCAGTGGGAGATGGGGTGTGGGGCTCCTGAGGGGCTTTTGGCTTCCCCTAGGGTAGCTGCTGCTACCTGACATTTCATAAGACCCTAAGATCCAGAGCTGGAGTCATCCAGTGATGACAACTGATACTCAGTGTGTGACAGCTCGCCAACTGGGCCTTGTGTCAATGCTGTTACTGGATTTTCGTGACAGCCCTGGGAAGGGAGTCTTTGAGGTCCTGGTATCTTTAGGGAGCTCATGTCCACCCCCATCCCCCATTTTACAGATGAGGAAACTGAGGCATGCCATAGAGGAGAGAAGAGACCTACCTGAGCACTCATAGATGTATATAGGGAGCAAAATTGTGTTGGAAGCTCACTCCTTGGACTGGTCCAAATCCAGGGCTGCTTCCCGAACACTTGTTCTGGCTGCTTAGCCCTGTTGAAAAACAAGGGGGTGGGATCAAATGGTTGTGGAAGTCCAATATTCTCTGTTCCCAGCCCTGACACTCCCTGTTCTCAGGCCCCTCCCAGCCCTGCCAGCCCCTGTTCTCAGGCCCCTCCCAGCCCTGACACCCCCTGTTCTCAGGCCCCCTCCCAGCCTTGCCAGCCCCTGTTCTCAGGCCCCTCCCAGCCCTGACACCCCCTGTTCTAAGGCCCCTCCAAGCTCCTACATTCCTGGGTTCCCTTTGTAGCCCCCAGCAATGAGAATTCCCATCATTAACTCATGGGAGGTGAATCATTGGGAAGAAACAAAACTAAGTCCTTATTTCAGGACTAATCTCGATAGAACTTGGAGGCTCGCCCTGATGCTCTCCTGGTCTCCCTTTCTGAATCCCCAAAGACCACCTTGCTGGACCTCACTCATTCTGAGCTGGGTGCAGTGCACTACAGTGCAGAGAGCCTGGGCCCTCTAGGCAGAGGGCAGCTGGGTCCCTACTCCTCTGACCTTCTGTGTGACTTTGGGTTCAAATAAGCGGGTTGGGCTTGATGGCCTCGAAGAGCCTTTTGTTCTCTCACTCTGCTCTCCTGCAGCTGACCTGTCACCCTAGATGTGGGTGGCCTCTGGCGCTCTGGTTTCTCCTGTGGCACAGCCTCATCTCCCACCTCTCTGCCTTTGCACAGGTAGTGCCCCGGGGCTGGAAGATGCTCCTTCCTCTTTTTCCCTTGAGTGCCTGCTGCTTTCCTGATTCAGCCCTGCCCAGTGTCCCCTCGTCCTCTCCGAGACTGCCTGCTCTCTGGCTTGGAGGTGTTCTGCCTTTGTGTCATTCTTCTGGCTCAGTCTCCTGGGGGCCAAGGCCATTTTTTACCTTTCCGTATTTCTCTCATGCTTAGCTCACAGGCCTCCCCAAGACAGGCGTTCTCATTCATCCCTTCATTTATCATCATCATCATCATAAAGTCATTTGGCTTGGTGGCCAGAGAGCTAACCTTGGGGGAAGGGAAGGAGACAAGCATGTATTAAGCTCCTGCTGTGTGCCAGGCACCTTAAAAATTTGATTCTGACAACAACCCCAGCAGGTATTGTACAACTGAGGAAACTGCCCAGGGTCACATAGCAACTACCTATTGGAGTCAGGATTTGAACCCAGACCTTCCTGGCTCCAAGTTCAGGGCCTTTGAGTCAGAGGATCTCCTGAGACGTTTGACGCTGAGGGGCATTGGTGAGCAGTGGGACCTTTGGGCCCCTGAGGTGAGTAGCGAGAGGTCACGGCAGGCCCGGGAGAGCCCAGCCCAACATGGGGCAGCTGGAGCACGTCAGTCTCCTCTGAGGTGCCGAGAGGCCAGGGAGGCTGGGGGCACAGGCCGATTCTGCCAGATGCCACTGCTGTACAAGGCCTTGATGACCCCCATTACACTGGGGTTCCTTGAAGCCCGGGGCTAGCTTCTCTTTAGGAAGCTCTGCCTGGCTGCTATAGGCAGGATGGCTTAGCTTCGGGGTGCCCAGTGCTCCATGCTCTTGCCTTCTGGATGGGACAGACTGGCACTGTAGCCTCAGCTGCACCGGTGGGCAGGGGTTGCCAGCCAGGGTCTCACTGTCATTTCCTGTGCTGGCTACTTTGGCACCCAGACCCTGGGGTTCACTGTCCAGCCCTGGCCAGGATCCTCCCCTCCTATGCCCTGGTGGGAGGCAGAGGGGCTGAGCTGGCCTGTAAAGCATCCCTTCTGCCATCCTGTGTTTGTACTTTGTATTTCCTTAGTGATTTTCTTCATCCTCATCCTCTGAACCTTTACCTGGGAAGACCTGACACCTTCCTGGAAAGCGGAATGGGGGGGGCCTGGGATGGTGAGATTGGCCACCAGCTGATGTCCCAGGACCCCAGGTGCTCTGGTGTCAGGCGGTGTGGGGGCCTTTCCCCCTAATGCACTACCTTGTCTATTGGTACATCAAAGGGGTGTTCACTTGGGCCCCATTTTCACCTTAGTTAGAGGAAGATTGATATGTTATTTGTAATACCCCAAATGAGAACTCAGCCCCTAAAGTTGACAGGATTGAAATGGAAGAAGGAAGGAGCCCCTGAGCCTGCTCTAGGGATCCTGGTAAAGGAGACAAGTCAGGGGCTAGAAGTGAGCCGCCAGGCACCAGGCTCTGCTGTGCCCTTAATCAGGTGGTGATTTATTGCCCCAGTAATTCACTTATAAAGCATCTAACCTGTGCCTGGCACTCCCTGGTATGGGGGACAGAGACATTGAGCCAGGGTCTGCCCTGGAGGAGCACACACTCCTTAAGGGGGTAGGAGGGGGAAACAAGAAGAGTGAGAGGTCACTGGCAGGTGGGGAATGGAGCCGTGCAGAGGCATCGGGATGTGGGTCCATTTGCCCAGGATGTGGAGGTTGGGCTGAAGAGGTGGGGCATGGTGCCACAGAAGCCTCCATGCCCATGAGGGGATCAGGGTTGTACCCTGGACAGAGGACTCTGTTGGCCCTATGCAGAGCATAGAGGGGAGAGGGTCCGGCCTGCAGGCAGCAGGGGGACCCTAGAAGGTCTGTGCTGGTGCAGAGGTGACCAGGGTCCAAGGTGGGGGAGACTGGAAGGATGGTGGTGTCCTGGACTGTTCAGAAGAAGGGAGGGTGGAGGGGCCGAGACAACTGGATCCCTCCGGAGATTCAGATGGGTTATCCGGTGGGGCCTGGCCTGGCATCACAGTCTGCCCCACAGGAATTCTCCAGGCCTCTCCTGCCTTGTGGAAAGTGGGGGTCTAAGGGGAGAGGGGAACCAGGTCCCCAAACCTGCAGTGCTACTGACTCCAAATGTACCGTCCTGTGGTCCCATGAGAACTCACGTCCCCTTCTCAGAGTAAGAATACTACTCTCCCAAAGTCTCCCAGTTTGGAGAAGGCCAAGCCAGTATTAGAGCTCACAGCTTCAGACACCATGGCCTGTTCTCTTCTACTGATCCTTCCTCTGCCTCACCTTCCTCGCTAAATGAGCCAGGTTGGCTTGTAACCCTTTGGTTATTGGTCACTGGTCACAAATGGTTTGCCAGCAGCCAGCCCCGGCCCCCTGCATGCCTCTCCCTTGGCCTGGTAAGCAGCAGGAGCCCCCACCCCATGCTTTTGGGATGATGGAATTACTGACTTGCCCACAGGACACAGGCATCGAGGCAGAATCTAGACTGTCAGATCTTGCCAGGGGCTCCCAGCAGCCCCTGTTTTCATTACCAGCATCCTGCTTACCCGAGAATCCTTGCAAAGCCTGGGAGCTTTCCTCCAACATCGACGGTTTATCAGATCAGGTTGCATGCAGGTTGGGACCCTCAGCTCACACCCTCCACCCCCTCAGGGCCTCCCCCTAAGCGCTCAGGGGGACACATCCCTCCACCAGAGCAAGGCCCCTGCTTGCTTCTAATCTGACTCAGAGGAAAGACTCAGGCCTCATCCCTCAGGGCAAGGCTATTACCACTGCAAAAGACCCCTGTGCTTGCTCTCTGGGAGTGAGAGGCACTCTGGAAATACTCAAGCATTTAAAAGGACTTTTACAGGGAAACCCTAGACATTCTGGAGGGCAAGGAGGGAGGAAGGGAGGCATTCATTCACTCAGCAAATATTGCCGGTTGCCCACGTGTGCCAATCCCTGGGTTATCCCTGGATGCCAGGGGTCAAAGATGCCCCTAAAAAGGGGGATCCAGGGAAGCTGGAATACACAGTGGGGGTATTTTTTCTGACATGAAAACAGCAGCGTGGGTAATGGTGCAGTTAACGCTGGCTCATACCCTGTATTCTCTCGATGGAGTCCTTGGTACATTTACTCACTCATATGTTAATGTTTTTTTTTTTTGCTTCATTATTTTAATAGAATTCAAATTTCTGAGTTTGAATACCCCCCTCCCTTCGCCCCTCCCCTCCTGCGGCAGGCACATTTTCCTTTCTTGTCTGGGCTGTGGGATTAAGGGCCTTCCGTGGTGGGCTGGGAGGAGGCAGTAATTAAGGTTGAATCCTGGGCTTCTGGGGTTTCAAAATTTGGGGGTTCAGTGGTTGGTTGATTATTAGACTCACCAGCACAGACCTTAATTAAGTGCCTACTGTGTTCCAGGCACTTAGATGGCATCTCATTGGATCCTTACAAAAACTTGGGAGGTAGGTGCTCTTATTATCCCCATTTTATATTTGGAGAAACAGAGGCAGGCACTGACTTGCCCAGGGTCACGCAGGTAGTGAGTGTCTGGGGCTGAATTTGAGCTCAATTTAAGTTGAACTTCCCAACTTCAGGCCCAGCACCCTGTGCCCTGTGCCCTGTGCCCCCTGGCTGCAGGACCGATTCCTTTCCTGAGGGAATTTGTGATTCTGGTGGATTTTCCCTGGGTTTTCAAGAACAGTAGGGGTGTGTGATTTGGAACTTGGGAGTCTGAGATCACACAGTTCTAAGAGTCCTTGACTCAGAGTTATAGGGGGCTCAGATTTCCTGATCCCAGAAAGGATTCCCAGATTCGGAGATACTGAGATCGCGTGCCTTTTACCCTTCCTCCGGTAAGCCAGGGCTCGGTGATTCCATGCGTCCAGAACTCCCCACCAAGGCCAGAGCAGCCCCCACAACTGGATAGGAAGGTTTCTCCGGTTTCTAGGGGCACATGCCTGTGTAGAGGGAGGCAACCTGGGTCTGCGCCATGTGCGGCAAATGCTGAGAACCACAAACAGCCCATCCCAAATGGCCAGGGTTTCCTGTACTCGGTTTGACCTCATTAGGATGGCCCGTCCTGCTGGGAGGGAGTCCTCTGGCTCTTCCATCTGTGACTGGTTAGCACTGGCCTCTCCCGCCCGGGTCAGGAGCTAGATTCCCACGTGGGTGGGTCGGTTCCTCTCTGTTCCCGGGCCAGTAGACTGCACCCGAACTAAGCCTGGCCAGCTGTCTCGCAGATGTGTGGGGGACTCTGGGAGAGAGTGGGAAGGCATCCTGCTCATGGCAGGAGCCGCCCCAGATAGAGGCCCAGCAGCTGCGGCGTGTGGCTTTCTTTGGCAGGCGGCTTCCCTTCGGAGCCTCAGTTTCCTCATCTGTCAACACGTGCTGTCTGTACGCTGGGAACATTCCTGTCTGCCAGGGAGCAGCAGGCCCCGTCCCAGGCAGTCAGCCCACTCTCCTGAGGACTGCAAGAGCACTGACCTGGAGAGACCCCAAAGCTCCTCCAAGAAAACCACCCATTTTACCGATGGGGAAACTGAAGCATGATGATGTGAAAGGGCCACATGTGTGGTCACATTTGAACCCAGCCCCTCTAATTCCAAATTCATGCCACTTGCTCCTTGGGATTTGGTCACTGGTGGTTCGTTTCACAAATGTTTGTGTAAGTGTGTAAATCCATACACAGGAGCAGCCTGGCTCGGTGGGAGAAGGTCTGGCTCAGGAGTCAGTGGGCCAGATTCAAATCCCACCTTTGGCACTCACTTTAGAGAGCGCTCAGTTTGGGGCTTTTCTGTTTCTTACTCTTTGGTTGGCACTGTGCTCTGGGCTCAGGGGCCCCCTGAACCTCTCTATCTCCAGAGGCCAAGCTGGCCAGGTACCCTCCGACATGCCTGCGCCCAACAGGCCTTCTTCACTTGTTCCTTGTCCCTGTGGGCCAAATTTAGTGCCCCTTCTGCCCTTCCTTGCCCTGCCTTGTCCCCCAGACCAGAAACCCATCTATAGGGGACTTAGTCCTTCTCTGGAGCTCCTGCCTGATCAGAGGGTACTTCAAGGGTGGCCTGGCAAGTCCAACCATGTTTTACTCTGTGCTCCCACCATTTCGTGGCAGCAGGGTCTGAGACCATGCTCTAGGCCTTCATTTACTATCCCTTTCACTTTCAAAACTAGCTATATGACTTAGGGCAAGTCACTTCACCCTGTTTGCCTCAGTTTCCCCATCTATAAAATGAGCCGGAGATGACAAGCACTCCTGTATCTCTGCCAACAAATCCCCAAATGAATGAAACTAAACAACCACAAGTTTTCTAAATACCTGCTTTCTCCAAATTAGCACAAAATCTCCCCCCAGAACAGGGCCTGCTTTACTTTGTTTTTGCATCTCCATGAACAAAAATGAAGTGATCTCCTCCCTTCCTTCCCGCTAAGCCACCTAGAGCCAGACAAGGGGATTCCTTAGGTCTGGGCTCTGAGGACCTGGGTTCCAGTCCTAGACATGCTGCTGTCATTCATGTTATCCCTTAAGGAGGCTCTCTGTACCTCAGTTCCCCTTCTGTTACATGAGAGGATCAGACTCCATGGCCTCTGAATCCCCTCTCTGCCCTTTCTCTGTGGGAATATTAAAAATGCCGGTAGCTTGTCCCACCAGTGCCTTCCCTGGTATTACTCTCAGGCCCAGGGAGGGACAGATGGGTGGAGTTAGGACAAACCAGCAGGACCTATTCCTGGCATCTCCAGAGTTACCCAGCACAGGGGCCTGACCCAGGGATTCCTGTGACTGTCCTGGAATGGAAGGAAGCCTGGGGGATATCTGAGAGGGGTCTTCAGGGCCATAAGGGGGTCTTCCTTCTTCCTTGGAAAAGTTGGATGAGCTTTAAGCCACAAGAAAGATCCTGGGGAATTCGGAAAAGGCAGAAGTCTTGTGTGGTGGGGAGGGGACTGCTGAGTCTCCCGAGGGCCTTGTGCAGGGAAGTCAGGAAGACCCCACCAGGGAGAGTGGTGCACACAGGGAAGGGTTGGATCTGGAAGGGGAACCCATCAACACCCCCTCCAGTGGGGCCTCTGATGGGGTCTGTGTGAGGGGCCTGACAGGGCATTGCAGCTGCCCTGAGAGGGCTGCAGGCCAGCCTCTCATCCTCTGGCTCTGGCTCCAAGAGAGAAGATGGAAGAGTCAGACTAGGTTGGGCAGGAGAAGTGGGGCTTCAGCTGCTGCGGCAGGCACACAGGCATTATTTCAGACCTGGGAAGATCCCCTCCTTTTATAGGGGAGGAAACTGAGGCTCTGAGAAATTAAGAGAGTGGCCTGAGGTCGCAGAGGTGGTGGGATTTGAACCCAGGCTCTCTGACTCTTATGTCTTCCCTCTCTTTGTGTCCCAGACCCCTCTGGCAGCCCACTCTGGAACACACGATAGAACAGGCTCTGCCTGGACCCTGTCGCATTATTCCATAGCTCACGAGTCCTCAATAGGACTTAGTTGCCTGTTGAGTTCCTCATTTTGCCTGGCATTTGAGGCGCTGCTCGTGGGTCCCTGGACATTCTGCCAGTTGTCTTCCCAGGACATCACCATAGGCACCCTGCCTTGGGGTGCCCAGGAGCGTGACTGCCTCTGGTCACATGGGAGCTGGCACATCCTTCTGTCCCACGTCTCATAATCCACTATCTTCTCTCCCTCCTTGTCCTCTACCAGGAGAATGACCCACAGGGGAGGGCCAGAGTGGGGGTGGTGCACTCACCTCCCTGGCTTGCTTATTTTAGCTTGGCTGTTGCTCTGGATGATCAGGCCCTGGGGTGACGGGTGCCCCAGAAATGGAGGGAGCTGGCTTGGTAGGTTTGTAGGCCAGTCCTAATGATTCTTACTCTGGAGATCCCATTATGGGAAGACTGGATAGTATGATTCACCATCATGGAAGGTGGGACCTGAGAAAGTGCTTAGAATGGGAAAAGCAGGAAGAGAACTTAGAACAGGGGAGGTCAGGGCTGGGAAGGGTCTCAGGACAGGGGATGTCAGAGCTGGGAAGGGCCTCAGAGGCATCTGTTCTGATCTCCAGGCTTTACATCTGAGGACATAGTGTCCCAGAGAGGGGCACCCAGGGTGGATCTCAGATTGCTCTCAGCTCCTGCTCTCTGTACACTTTCCTGCTTGGGGCACAGCGAGTCACATTACCTTCCTTGCCTCCTAGGGGGCTCTCATCACACCAGTGATGGACAGCTGGAAGCCCAAGGTCAGCGGCTCTGGCCCTGGAGCTCCCTGGCCCCGTGTGCTGATCAGGAATGAGCAGAAGGCAACCCCTAATCCCTCTCCCCACCCGCTCTCCTGAATCACTTGTGCAGCTTTTACGGTTACTTGGGGACCTGTAAGTCTGAGCTGCTTGACTCCTGTGTATTTAAATTTCCAGCCATAATGTTATATTAGCTCATTCCTGCTGTTTTCTCGGTGGCCCTGCTTGCATTCAAGGGGAGCAGAGGGGACATGTGGACTTCAGCGTTCCCTGGACGTGCTGGCTTGTTGAGCCCAGGCTGTCAAGGTGCATTCTGGGGTTCCCTGAGTTGCTGAAGGTCTGGCAGTGGCTTCTCCTTTCCAGGGTACCTACACAGGGTGGTAGAGAGTGACCCTAGGGCAGAGCCTTGAATACCATCTCTTCTGTTCCTGGCTCAGAGTAGGTGCCCAATCCAGGCTCCATCATCCTGAGCATCTTCCTGCTCATGGCCTCATTTGATGTGACCCTGGAGCATTGCAGGGGGGTAGCCTTCCTCTAAATCTCTTAGTGGCAGCAAGGGGGTGGCACACTGCACAGAACTTCACTCTGAGTCAGGAAGACCTGAGTTCAAATACTGCCTCAGCTGCTTATTAACTCACCGAACCCATCAGTACCTCAGTTTCCTCCTCTATAAAATGAGGGCATTGGACTAGGCCTCTCTGGTCACTTCCAGCTCTAGATTGATGATGCCAATGTCTGGGGTGGGGGTGGGGGCCTCAGGAACTGTCCTTTTGTTCCTCCCACTCCCCGACATGACTATCCCCTTTCTCTCTCATATTAGGCATCTCTTACATGTCGCCATGAAATTCTCCCTTGTACAACATCTGTAGCCTACCGCCATCAGCCTCCTGCATTGGGTAACCTGCAGTTATGATTCCTTGGAGACCGTAGCATCCCATAATCCTTAGATATACATCAGAATCATATTGATATAAAAAAATGGGTCTTTGTTTTGTGGAGAAGCCATTGAAGGACCAGCTCAGCGTCATCCTGCGGCATCTTTGCAAGAAGGATGCATGGTCTGAATGATTGGCACTCTTCATCCACTTGGGTTTTATTTTGTGAATGGTAGGGCAGAATTGCGTTACGTGACAGATTTCACGTCATTAATGATGCCTGTGTGCCAGGCCTGGTACTTTGCACTGGAGATCCGGCTGAGAAGGAAGTCTGCCTGTGTGTGTCTGAGTAAGTCATGACTGTTACCTGTGTGTATGGTGTCCTGTCTGACCCTCTGTGACCCCATTTGGGGTTTTCTTGGCAAAGCTTCCAGAGTGGTTTGCCATTTCCTTCTTCAGCTCATATTACAGGTGAGGAAACTAAGGCAAGCAGGGTGGAATGACTTCTCTAGGGTCATATGGCTAGTGAGTGTCTGCAGCTTGATTTGGACTTAGGTCTTTCCGTGTCCAGACCTGGCACCATCTGGCCACATGCATGCCATGAGGGAACACCTGGCAGGGCATTTAGGGAGGGTGGGGGCTCCTGGAGGCCGGCTTTGATGGAAGCCAGGGATCCCACAGGGCATGAATTTCCATTTGTCCTTGGTGCTGGCCCTTCTCCATGGTGCTGTCAGGTGCCTTTGGCTAGCATCCCACTCCCTGCTTTCTGCCTGGCTTGGCATTAATAATGGGGGAGTGGGGATGCACTCTCAGGGAATGTTGGGTGGTTTTCTCCTGTTTTTGAGAGGAGGATCTATCCCTGCCAGGCTGTGAAGATGCAGACCCACACAACCAGAAGCCTGTCCCCCCCAAGTCAGCTTCCCAGGACTGGGGAGGAGGGATGCTAGGGAGCCAGAGGTCAGGGCCTCAGGTATAGGGGAGGAGAAATGGGTAAATGTTTGCTAAGTGGTTTCTGTCCTTGGACACATTGGCAGAGGTTACTGCCTGTGGGACAGAGCCATCCAGCTCTGGCCCCACTCCCTGGGCACTGCCAACTCTTTGGAGAGGAAGGGCACTTTGCCTGTGGAGTCAGGAAGGCCTGGGGTCAGATGCTGTTGCTCACATATGCTATCTGGGTGATCCTGGGCAAGCCCTGGAAATTCTCTGGATTTGGGCTTCTTCATCTGTGAAATGGGGATAATAGGAGCAGCTCCTCACTCTTAGCATCGTTAGAACGAAGATCTTGGGAGGGTCCTAGAACTTAGATTGTGCCAAGTGGGGCGGGCCCTTGGAATAGGGAGTGTCAGCTGGGGGAGGAGCTTAGAACAAGAGATGTCAAAGCTGGGGGGGAGCTTAGAACAGGGGATGTCAGAGCTGGGAGGGGCCTGAGAACAGGGGAGGTCAGAGCTTGGAGGAAGCTTAGAACATGGAATGTCAGAAGTGGGAGGGGTCTTAGGACAGGGAATGGACAGAGTAAATATTATGTAATAGAAAAAGTCTGTTGGGTTTGGAGTTAGAAGACCTGCCTGGGCCTTTCAGTCCTGGCCTCAGGTCATTAACTCCACATGTTTGTGCCTCAGTGTTCCCATTTGTAGAAGGGGGTGTGTGGGGAGCTCTGCAGCCTCTGGGCCCTCCCCACCCATTGCAACCCCTGGGGGGGCGGGGGCTTCAGCAGGAGGGTGTGAGGAGGGTGCAGCCACCCTGTTCCAGAGGTTGTCATACCAGCCTGTCCATGACTGCTCTGAAGCTGTCTTCACATGTCTGCCTCTTTCCTTTCCCTTAATGGGCTGGCTCTGCACTCCCCCTGCTTCAGAAATGGATTTACCATTATCCTCGACTGCTTTACTTCTCCCTCCCTTTCTCCTCCCTCCTCCCTGTGTTCGTGCCACTCTCCAAAGCCCAGGCCTGGGAGGGCCGGGCAAGGATGGTCTGTTTCAGCCCTGGCTTTAGGAGCCCCGATTGCTTTGGGGTGAAGGGAGGGATTTAGGATGGGGGGGAAGGGAAGTAAGTAAATTATATATTGAACTCCTAACTGATGCTGAGGCCTTGTGGTTTCCATGGCAACGAGCCTGGAAATAGCTCGGTGTGACATCAGCCTGGTACAGGTATAGTCAGATCCAGCCCCGCTCCCCCTAAATGAGGGAGCACAGAGGGGAGGAAGGATGTTCTCGTAATTAGCATATGCAAATATCCATCCAGAGGAGAAAGCAGGGCGGGGCCCAGGACCAGCATCCTCCAGTACCGGTATCATGGGTCCGGCCCTGCCGGGGGCCTCCTGCAGGTAAGGAAAGCGGGGGTGGGATGTGGAGGGAGGACCAGGATGAGGTGGGCAGTGCCAGTGCCGAGGGTTCCCAGTGCTATCCACTGGCTCCCGTCAGCTTGAGGACCAAGGGTCTGGTGTCAGGCCAAGGGGAGATGGTCACTGAACCAGAAGAGGGATCTGGCCACCCAGCTGGCCTTGGTGTCTCCTGGGACTCTCTGGCCTGGGGGCTCGTCCCTGGAGTTCCCAGGGTTTCTTAGTGACTCAGTTGAGTCTGGAGAACTCTATCTGGCACAAGGCTTCCTGCAACTAACTTTGTGCTATACCTCCCTAGGCCTGCCCTGGCCTGCCCTGGAGTCTTGCTAAGCCCAAGAATGTTCAGCTGGAGTGGGGCAATGATGCTGCACATCAGACTCAGGCCTGGCAGCTGAACCCAGTGCTAGCTAGAGGTGAAGGGGACTCTGGGCTGGGGGTAGGCCTGACCTCTTGAGAGGAGCCAAGCAGCTCCTGAGCTGAGCCCAGCCCCAGGGGCAGTGAAGTAGGCCTCCTGCCATCTGTGTGGCCTTTTCTGCCTCAGCTCCAGGGACCACCCACCCAGAATGCCCGCCTGCCTGCTTCCCTGCTCATTCAGACTTCAGTCTTCCCTCCACGTGTGTCCTCTTCTCCCTCTGCCCACCCGGCCTGCCACCCAGCTGGGCCACAGCAACAAGACAGTCTTGATTGCTGGCCTTTGTCCAGAGCTTGGCTTAAGTGGGCTTCTGTGTCACTGGACTCCTTGTTGCCTAGATCCCTTACTGGCTCTGCCATACAGGACTTGATGGTGAGCTCACTGCCTTCCTTAGCACGGGCCTGGCGCATAGTCAGTGCTATATTAGTGGTCCCCATCCTCTTCCTCATCATCATTATCATCCTAGTCAGCTTGGATGGATTTCATTCCCCTGGCCTGGCCTCCTGGTGAGGTATTTCCTTCCCACATCTTCCCTTTTTTCTGACATGATGGCCCAGAAGAGACAGCATCCTTGTGTAAGTCACTCTGCCTAGCCTGCACACAGTAGGCACTTCATAAACACTTGTTTTTTCCTTTTTCTCATATACCTTCTCAGGCTTCTCTGGATACCTCCTGTGGGCTCTGTGAGTCTGCCCATTTCACAGATAAGGACACTGTCCTCCACAGCTGGAGTCAGCTCCCTGAGCTGACTTACACAATTTGTAATCTTTGCATCCTGAGTACACAGTGGGTGGTAACACAGTAGGTGATTTATAGATCTTTGTCTCATCCAGTTGGACCAGTCAGTGGTTGCCTCCTTTAAAGTTTTGTTCTGGTATGGTGTTGGCTCTGAAGCCTTGAGGGCTTTGCCAGTGGACCTTGGCCTCTACTGGGTCCTGCCAAACTGAAAGGGTTTGTGAGGAGGAGCACAAAGGGGTTGTGATCAGCCCAGGTGAAGCGTTGTGTGTGTGCCAGTAGGGGAGGGACTCAATCAAAGACATCACTCCTTCTCAAAAGTGTAAAAACAAATTAGTCTCAGTGCTCTTGACTCCACTACCTGACCCCATCCCCTGAGCACTCCCTGCATGTTTTCCCCATTCGCTGCAGAGAAGCGAGAGTGAGGGGGTCGATTGCAGGGTCCCTCCAGACAGGGAGCATCTCTGCCTTCCCCTTGGAACGCGGTGGGCACGTGGGCACTGTTTATGAACTTGGCCAGCTGGACGCAGCTTTGCTAGCTCTGCAGACCCAGTAGTGAATGCTCAGCGTGAAGTGGGGTTGAGCTTGGGGGAGACCAGGAGATGGGAGCTCACTTCCTAATCACTGAGGCCCCACGCAGGCATCTTTGGGTGTGTTTGGGCTTCAGTGCACTGAGCTCTGCTATTGAAGGGAAGGGGGAGGGGAAGAAAAGCCTGTTAATGTCGCATGTACATTCTGAGTAGGACATGTGTGTGTGTGTACCTCTGTGTGTGTGTGTGCCTCTGTACCCCTGTATGTGTGTGTGTGTAGGTGAGTGGGTGGGCGGGTGGTAGATGAGGAGGCCAAGCCCGTTCTCTGAAAATTAGATTAATGATAATTAATCACAGTAATTATGATAGCAATAATCTGAGAATGAGAATTAAAATCTAAGAGGAGTGAAGGTATTTTCCCATCATCCTGCCCTTGTGGCTGCTTATCTCTTGTTCAGCAAGCTCAGGAAATCTTTAAAGTAGGGCAGAGAGAGAGAAGGGGGAGAGAGAGAGATGCTAGGACTGGGGATGGTATGAGGACAGAGCTGGCCCAGGCTCCTGAAGGCTGGGTGGTGCAGGTAGGGGCAGGGGAGGTTTCCCAAGGTCACCATAGGGGGCTTTCATAGAATCAGGAGCTGTTAGTGTACCTGAGAGGGCCTCAAACAGCATCTTAGAGAGGTCTTTGTCAGAGGAGCTGAGAGTTTGGAGACAGACAGTTGGAATCTAAAACTCTGCTATTTGGTCCATACACTGCTGTGGCCAAATCTGGGCCTCAGTTTCCTCTCCTGTAGAGTGGAGGAGCTCCTAAATTTCCTCCCAGCTCTGAATCTTTACCTCCTAGTAATCTAAGGAATTCACCCTGGGTCACACAGTTGGTAAAGGGGAACCAGGGTTCCTTCCAATACTGTCCTTGGATGGCCACCTTTGGGATGGGCATGTTGAGTAGGAATCCCCTTCATCGCTCCTGCTCCTGACAACAAAGTCCCCAAGAAATAGATTTCGTTTTTTAAAACAAAAGGACATCCGCTTCCAGTGGCCACAGCTCTGAGGGATGAGTGTGGTTCCAGTGGGTTGGATTCTGAGCAAAGCTGACTGACTACCTGGGAGATTCCTGAGTGCCGTAGCAGCAGAAGTCAGAGTTCCTGGGGAGGACTCAGCTTCTCTGTGGGAGCTAGGAAAAGGAACTAGGAGACCCTCCCTCTCCTTTTAATTCAGTTTATAGTGTAGCTGGGGTCTCACATGACCTTGGGAGCCTTTGCTGCATCCCAAACTCAGGGAGGGAGGTTTTGAGTAATTGTAGTTGCCTGTGGTAACTCGAGCCCTCATTGGGTGCGATGTCTTTCTATCAACAGAATAAAAGTAACTCAGGAAACCCCTTGCCTCCCCTAGCCTGTCACAGATTCCTGCCTCCCTCATAGCTCATGCTGCTCGGGTTGGGTCCCAGCACTATCTGCCACACATCCAGTCCACCCTGCCCCTGAAAGTGCTGCTTGCTGCTGCCAGAGTTGGGCAGGCTGTTCTCTGTGGCTGGTTTCTTCTCCCTCAAAAGGAAGGTTATCTCCCTTGTGTGAGACCATCCTGCCAGTGTACCTCAGGCTGATCAACATCAGTGCCTTCCTCTCATGCCTAGTATAAAAGGACCCTTCAGGTGCCACCATGCACCTGTACACACCCCTCCCCACCAGACTTCACCCGGGCTCCCTTGATATTTAGCCTGGGGAGCAAATTTCTTTCATTTTCTTTAAGTCCTTGGTGCTTACCTCCAGGGCCATGTCAATTAACTTGAAACTTCAACAAATCTCAAGAAGACTCTTAACAATCCTAAAAAGGGTTGGAGTTGGTAACCTGTGCTCTGCATTTCTAAGCCCACTGCCCTTTCCAGTAGGATCATGGGATGTCAAAGCTGGAAGGACCCTCACTTAATAGATGTGGAAAACCCAGGGCCTGGGAAGTAAAGTCAGTTACTGGAGGTAACACAGCCAATCCCAGATTTGGCTCCAAATTTAGTCCTTTTTCCATGGTACCACATGATAAGGATATAGGCAGGTACCGGGATAAATGAATTAAACATCGAATCAGGCATGATGGCACCATCAGTGGAGTTCTGAGCTGCTGCGGGCTATGCTGAGGGGTGTTTGTGCTGGCATCAAAGGAACATATCGGTTCAGACTGGAAACGGAACAGGTGGGGTTGGGCCTGTGAGTGGTCATTGCATTTCTAGCCTGGGTGTGAGAGGAAAAAACTTGAGATCAGAAGTCTGTTATACACATGAGATGGTGAGAGCAAATCAGAGAGTCAGATTGGGCATGAGAGTGGGAGAGGTGTACAGATTCAGGGAAGGCTGCACGGCATGAGAGGGTCGTCCGGGTGCCAGGGTTAGGGATCCAAACCCTCCAGGTGTGTCTTGTCCTGGGTAAACCCAGGATCTCCAAGGTTCACAACAGCTCTGATGAAGTCTGTGAAGGAGAGTATAAACTTTCTCTCCACGGTGATTACCTGAGTCCTCCAAGTGATGAATTTTTCAGGGCCCTCCCACTGGCAAGAGCCTTGACCCAGAGCTCAGTCTGATGTAGGGCCAGCTAAAAATAGCCGGTGGGAGCAGTCAGGGTGAACTCCCTAAGTACTAGGGAAGTTGAAACATCTTTTTTTCTACTTTTAAGGAGACAGTCTCTCCAGAGGCTCCCCCTGATATCAGACTGCTTGTGGGGGACTTCAGCTCCCAGCAGGCCTAGCCCTGCAGGATCGTTCCCTTACCCAACACCATAGGCCAGCACCTAGCCTAATTTTCCTCATATTCCAGAATTTCAACTCTGCTCATTAAAGGGGTTTTCCCACCCTAACAGATATGAACACTTGCTTGACATTAATTTGCCCGCAATAATAACTTACATTTATTTAATGCCTTATGTGTCCTTGGGTTACCATGGCTGAAACATTCCTCTCTTGTTGGACAAGCTGGAGCCTAGCATTTACTTAGCTGGTCTGCTGGTTGGCCAGCAGCCCCCAGGGTGTGCCCCCGCAGGACTCTAAGCCTTCCTAATTTGGCAGAACCTGCCAGAGATTGTATTTCACTGGTCTAGCTTTTGAGAGCCCAGGTGTTGCCTTCAGCCCATGATGAGCTTCAGAATAACCTTGTACTGTATGTTGTGTCAGGGTCCTACAGCCTCTGACTGTCAGCATTCTACCACCATTGGCATAGGTCTGTCTGAGAGAATTGGGATGAGCTCTAAAAGGATCCTAGCAGCCTCTCCTGGCTCTCCTGCCTACCCTGCTCTTTGGTCTGAAGGCCACCCCAGAAGCCTGGGCTGTCTTTGCTTTCCTAGGCTGGGTACAGGTCTCCTCCTTGGCACTGGTGCCCTTGTCAGCTGCTGCCTTCCTGTTCCATAGATCGGTTTCCCCACTCTCCCTGTCATAAAAGCAACGAGGAAACAGAGGCCAGGTACCATAAGTGAAGAGAACATAGAGCCAACTTCATGGCACACCACCAGGAAAGCCGAGGCCTGCAGAGATCTTGAGTTTGGGAGCTCTGAGCTGTAGTGGGTTGTGCTAATGGAGTGCACTGTCCCAGATCACATATATGCGGACCATTTCCAGTTGCTGCTTGACTGATATATGACGAGTGTCAGAGCTGGGACTTGAACCTGGGTCTCCTAACTCAAGGCCTCACCATGGGGTAAAGAGAACTGTCTAAGGGATCTAGGTGCCCAAGAAAGGTTAAGAGTCCCTGGTCTAGTACATTGCACTAACTTTTATTCATGGGACAAAATTCTTTAAAAATGGGACAGATGAAGTTGATGTAAAATGTGTTTATGCGTATATATTCATATATTTTGCTGCTGACTCACGCCCACTCTCGGGTATTCCATTGCCCTGTAGGGCACCCACAGTATGAATTCTTGGGCAATTGTGGTATTGACCATAACTTACGTACAAGAGAGTGGAAGGGTGCCATCCTAAAGTCACCAGACTTAAACTCTTAGTCTTTCTGGCACATAGTAGGTTCTTAATAAATGCTGACTGATTGCTTCTCCATGAAAAGACTTCTGACAATGAATTAGAGTGGGCTCTGTGATTAGCCCAGAATCTGACTCTAGGGAGATGAGTCTGCTGTCTCTCCCTGCCTCCTAACACCCTCAGCTCAGATTGTCTGAGATTGAGCTCCAGAGGGGACCCCTCAGAGTCATTAGTTGAACTTCCCCGTTTTATAGGTGAATAAACTGAGGGGAAGTGATTTGCTCTTGAGCAAGTGAGGCTCTGTGACCTTCCTCCCTGGTTCTCATTCTGCTCTCAGGGGCAGACCAAAGCCAGTTCAAATCTCACTTCGGATCTTTTCTGCCTGTGTGGATTTGCACATATCATGTTGTCCCCCTTCCCTGGGCCTCAGTTTCTCTCTCTGTAAAATGAGGCCCTTCCAACTCGATCCATATACCTGTAGTACTAAGGCAGTTCTCCGGGAGTCTCAGTTTCCTTCTGTGTAAAAGGGGTAGGGGTTGGGCTGGATCGCCTCTGAGACCCCTTCCTCAGCTGGAGCTTCAGATGTCTGTTTGCTTAGGCCTGGAGGCTTTTTTTCCCTTTGTCTGGTCATTAGCAACCTAGTGACATGAAACAATTCCCATTCAGCGCCTTGGGAAGCCCCCCTGGTCTGTCTGCCAGATGCAGCCGCCCAGCGCCAGCCTGGCCGCTCTGCCCCCAAACAAAGCAGCCACCCGTCACTGCTTGACCTGAGTTTATCTCCTTGTTAGTGCAGCAGAGGAGAGACGCAGGTTGATGGGCTCTGGGAGATGCTTGGGCTTCTTTGGTTCCTGGGGAATGCAGTTATCCTGACCATGCTGGGCTGGTGAGTCAGCAGCCCTGCTGTGCCAGCCAGCCCTGATGGCAGAACCCACCCCTCCCCCTTTTGTGGGAAGTGGGGTGGGGGATTCCCTAAAGCTTTAGTGGTGATGGAGGGGATAAAGACAGCTTCTTGCCTGAGGGCTTCACAAAGTCACAGAACTCTTCTGCCCTTAGAACAGAGAATGTCAGAGAGGGGAGGGGCCTTGGGATCTGATTCCCTCATCTTACAAAGGGGGAAGCTGAGACCAGGTCTTACGGTGGATTAGTGTCCTCCCCACCACCATCAAGGGTACATTCAGGCTCTCCTGGAAGACACAGTCTCCCCTTTCCAAGGCAGACCAGACCCCTTCTGGGGAAATTTTCCCTTACATAGACCTGAACATAGAACCTAGGACTTGGGGCCCCTGAGCCACAGGCCACCCTCCCTCCCTACCTTTTCCCCCATCCCCTGCCCTTCATGACCTTTAGAGGTCAGAGATGAGCCATCTCCTTCGAAAGGAGAGGGATGAAGCAGAAAAACATAACTATGTAAAGATGGGGTGACAGCCCCAGGCGTGATGCTGAATGGGGGCACGGAGGTGGGAGAAAATTACCTTCAGCACTCCAGCAGAAAGGTCTTGTGCTCCAGGAGGCAGTTTGGGGATGTGGGCTTGGAGTCAAAAAGCCCCAGATTCAAATTCAACTTCTGCTGTGTGACCCTGGACAAGTCACCTTTCTCAGTCTGTTTCCTCATCTCTAAAATGAGGGGTATGGGTCCTAAGTTCCCTTCTAACTGTAGGTCTATCAGCCCAGACAGCTCACCTGATGCCATGTGGATCAGGGAGGGAGAGCAAAGTCTTTGGTCACTGAACTTTGGGCATCAGTTTCCTCATCGGTGCAATGAAGGGGATGGGAGGTGTCTTGACCCACCTTGAGCAGTTGGGTGGAACCTGTGGAGCCCTCCTCTGAGCCAAGATGTGAAGTGCTGAAAACACTGTATTATAAAGAAATCGGTCGTATCAAAATGCGTGATCAAAATAGTTTTTAAAAAAGGAAAGAAAAGAAAGAAAGACCCAGGGGAAGGGGTGTGATCTGTAAGCTCCCCTCCCCCCAGCTCTAGAAAGGCACCAGCTCCATTGAAAGAGGTGAGGACCTGACTTGGAAACCGCTCTCTGAGCCTGTCCTTTCCCCAAGAGTTTGGATTAGGGGGAGGTCTGAGCCCCACTTCAGCTCTGTCTGTAGTCTGGCATCATGACCCTCATCTGGGATGGGAAGGAGGACTCAGAGCCTGATCCAGGGCAGTGGGTCAACCTAGCCTGTGGGCACCGGGCACTTTGGCCAGCCAGGGGAGGGACTGAAAAGATGGGACTGGATGGGGAAGGAGGAAGAGGCAGAAACCGGCCTTGGCCCCTTCTCCTGTTGGGCTTTGGAAGGCCTGAAAGTCATCAACTGGCATCATCCACTACCAGGAACCTGGGGTGAACCTGAAAATGTGTATATGTGCTCTGGGCACCCCTTCCACCTTCTGCCAGGTGTCCAGGGACCCCATTCTGCTCGAATTCACAGCTAGCACGGGATGGAGGCAGGCCCTCTGCCCTGGAGGGAGTCCCCCATGTCCACTGTCCTAGGAAGCTGCTTCCCTGAAGGATGGAGGGTTCCAGCTTGGAATCCCCTCCTGGCGGAGCTCATTGCCAGGCTATTGCTCAGCTTCTCAGAGGTTCTGAACAGCCAGCTGGCCAATCTGCTCCTACCTGCTGGGGCCCGCTGACTCTGCCTGTGTCCAGCAGCCTGCTGGGCCTTTATTGGAGGGGAAGGCCTATAGCAGGTGCAGGCACCAGGAAACACTGCCTTCATCCATCAGATGTCAGGTGCTACCTTCATCCATCAGATGTAATGCATTCTAGCCCTTCCATCTTGGTGGGGGGGGGGGGAACGACGAGTCTCCCTAGGTCTGGAAGGAGGGAGCACCAGCAGCACCAGGGAACAGCCTGTAGCCCTTGAGGATGGACCACTGCTAGGACAGGACGCATGGCTGTCCCTTGGCCAGGGAGAGGAGGAAGAGGAAAAGTAGCTGCCTAAGTAACCACTCTTTCCTTTATCACAACTCTGGGAGGCAGGCAGGGTTATCCCCATTTTACAGGTAAGGAGACTGCGACTCAGAGAGAAGCGATTTGCTTGAGGACATTCACCCAAGAAGTGGCCGACCCAGGATCCAAACTCGGGTCCTCTGACTTTTCAGCCACTCCCCTTGGTCTGCTTGCCATGGTCCTGCCCCCAGGCTGTAGGTGGTGCTCTCATCCTATCTGGCCAGTACCCCCGGGGCTTCTGGCTTCTTTGCTGTATCCTTGCCCCCCACCTCCAACATCTCCTCATTCCCCTATTCTGCACCTGCTTGAGGATTGTCTCATTTCATAATTTTTCAATTTCTCATTTCAATAATTTCAGAAGATGAGAGAAAGGAAACAGTCCTGGCTTTTAAATGGGAACGTGTTGGCTTCTGGGAAGGACAGTTCAGTAAACTTAGCATTCAAGTTCTATGAGAAGCAATGAATTGGCTGGTTTGTAAGGCTCCAGGAAAAAAAAGTGGTGATCACCAGAAGCCAGTGGGGGTTCACTACTAGGCCAGGCCATGGATCTGAGGTAGTAGGTTGAAACCCTACCTTAGATGCTTACTAGCTAGATATTCCTGCATAATTTACTTAACTGCTCTCAGCCTTGGTTTCCTCATTTGTAAAATGGGGATAATTGTAATAGTACTTGCCTTCCAGGGTCATTGTAAGGGTCCTACATATAACAAAACCTTAAGATCTTATTGCCCCTAGTAAATGGGGGATCATGCTCTCAACAGAGCTTCTTGTGGTATTGTGAATAGTACGGGGAAATGTCAGGGATGTTGTGACTTGAACTCTTGACAGTATTTTAGCAGTTAAGTCAGTGGCTCTGTTTAGGTGAATTCTGAGCTGCTCGACCAGCTCTGCCAGCTTTGCATTAATGAACAGATTTGTGATGTGCTCAGAGGAGGACTAGAAGCCACCTCAGATGTGGAGTTTTGGGGGTGTTAGGCTCAGTGAACACTTGGGAGCCAACAGGATCATCACCTTCAGTGACATGGGCTGTCCCTGAGCTATCTGAGCTCCTGTTGTGGGAAGGAAGGATGTGATTGATTGGTTCCCTGCCTAGGGGGAACTAGGACCAATGGGTAAAGGGTATATGGCGATGAGGACTGTGATGGAAGAGCAGACATCTTCACCTGACCCGGCCACAGGATTGGCTGTTTCCTTAAGGAGGGAGATCCTTGGCGAAGCCAGTGTGCAAGCAGAGATTCAGTGGCTGTGAGTCTGAAGGGTTGAGGAGAGATTCTACTAGAGGACTGAGTGACTTTGGCAAAGTCACAGAGGGAGGGAGTAGAGGCTAAAGCCAGGATTTGAACCTGGGTCCTGGCTTCTAGCTGGTCTTCTTCCCATGGACAGTCTTGATCATGCCTTTGTCTTTGATACTTCAAATGAATTGTCCCACTCATGGACTGTGGGCATATGCATGTGTGTACATCCATACACACACACACACACACGGTCCAGGGACACTGGGGACCACATGTGGGTGGCTGGGCTGGTAAGAGAGCTCCTATCCCTGCTGGGGCTGGCCAGCCCAGCTGTCCTGTCTCAGACCACAGTCTGGCTCTCAATAGCAGTCCCTGGCCAATGAACACCAGGGCTGACATCTGCTGCCAGCCATGGCTACTCCTGCTTGGAGGGTAGAATTTCTCTTCATTGGGTCCCTTTGAGCCTCCCTCTTTCCCGCTTCCAACATCCCTCTTCCCTTCCTTCCTACACTCCCAGCATCCTCCTCAGCTGGGAGGAGCAGATGTCCCCATTCCCAAACCCTGGCCATCAGTTGCCCAGCCAGCCGCCATGAAGTCAGGCCCTAACCCTGCTTCTCTCCTCTTGTAGTGTCTCCCGAGGTTGACAGTGATCCATCAGCAAACACTCCCTGGGCACAAACCTCAAGACAGTTGCTCATCCGCCTAATCATTAGACCCTCTGGGCCATATTTTCCTGTTTATTGATGAGCACAGGCTGTAGGAGATGGGACAAGAGCCTGGCGGAAGTCAAGACAAATTGCAGCCAGGGCTCATCATCCTGCCAGGCTGCCTCAGGCTTTGGTAGGGATTCGATACCCTGACTTGAAGGAGAGAAGTCTTGACTCACGACAGGATCAGCATGGTCTGGTGGCTAGAGGCCTGGGCTTGGGACCAGGAGAGGCCTGTCTTTGACCCTGAGTGTCTGCTTCCTTTTCTATAAAAAGGGGGTCAGCAAGCATCATCTGAGATCATGTTTGTGGAATACACGTGTGTACGCTGGAGTGCCTCTGTGGGCCCATCAGGCTGAGAGCTCCCCTACTGTGGTGTCTGACCCTGCTCAGTTCTGTAACCACTTTAATACCTGCTTGGTGCAGAGCTCTGGTGATGATGGTGAGCCTCTATAGAGTGCCTTAAGGTTTAGCAAACAGGCCTTCCCAGTCCTTGGGCTTGGATCCCACCCTACAGGATAGACCAGGGTCTCAGGGAGTACCTTAAAAGCAGGTGGAGGTGGTACTGAAAGGGAGGGGAATTTGGGACTGTCTCTTGGAGGAGCCAGCACCAAGCTCAGAAGGAAGTAGGGTGTTCTCTGAGGCCCCTGAGGGGAGAAGGGGGGCAGCTTATGCCAAGTTCAAGGTGAGAGATGGAAGGGCCTGTGTGGCACACAGATGGGTAAAGAGGGTGTCCATGTGGGCACCAAGGTTGTTGCGATTGTAATGACCAGTCTTGGCCCACAAAAGAGCTGACCAGTTAAAGCTCTCTCCTTTCTCTGGAGAGGTAGGGAACTATGGGTGCAGCATGGTGCATATACTATCAGATGTGGCCACCACATAGGTGGGCTTTCCTCAGTTATGAGGAAAGGCTGGGGGCGGAGTTTGGGAGGGTGGGCAGGCAATGTACAGAAATGGCCATGATGGCAAAGGCACCAATAAACCTTTGGGACTTTTTTCTTTTAACAAGTCTTTGTTTCTCATCATTAGAGCACACTTTTAAGGCAGTATTGGACCCGATGCCTGAGGAGAGCCCCGTTGCATGCCTGGTTCCCTTTTCCAGTGGTTCTTTGGAAGGTTGGGCAGGGAGGGCCCCAGCAGCCCAGAGCTGGCCAGTTTGGCAAGACTGCCTGCTGCCTTCATCAGATAACAGTGCAGTATGCCTGCTAAGAGAAGAGATGACAGGGGACCTCTGGGTTTCCCTGGAGTCTTTCTTCTTCCTTGCAAAATGCCAGCAGCCCCATGAGCTGGGCTTAGTGCCACATTACCCTGGCAAGGCGGAGAGCGAGGAGGCCGAGGGCAGGGCTAGTGGTGGGTGGGAGCCGAGGCTGCTTGGCTCAGCACCTGCAGGCCTGGGGGATTATTGGACCCTGTAGTGAGGGTCTCAGCATCTCCTTCTGGGGTCTGAGTATTTACCCTGTAGCAGCCCTGGAAGGCCAGGAGTGGTAGGATCATTATCCCCATTTTATAGATGAGAAAACTGAAGTCTTGGGTAGTAAGAGACGTTGCTCATGGAACCTTTCCTATTGAGGGCCAGAGCTGAATTCACATGCAGGCCTGGAGTCTTCAGGTCCAGCTCTTTGCACAGTCTCAAATGTGAGAATATGCACAGTACCTACGACGTAGTAGGTACTGCATAAATGCTTATTCCTGTAGCTAGCCTGAGGTCTTGTCCCCATAGCGTTTTCCTCCCAAGCCCCCACATGCCAAGTCTGGACAGGCTGCCTTCTTGCTGGGCCTTTCCCTGCACCTCCCACCTGCGTTCTTATGTCCAGACTTCCATATGCTCCTTTCCTTTGCCTATTTTTAGAAGCTTGAGCTCCTTTGGGAGGCCTTTCCTGGTTCCTCCCCTCCCCCGGAGGAGTGGGGGGTGGGCTTCCTTTCCACACCTCTCCCATTTTTTCATGTTTACTTAGTGGCCTATGTCTGGTTTTCCCTTTGGAGTGTAAGCTCCTCCAGGCCAGGAATTGCTCTTCTCTAGCACGGGGTCTGTCATATAGGGATAGAGTGCCCTGTGCCAAGCTCCAGAGAAAAGCCAAAGACAGTGCCTGGGCTTGGGGAGCTCCCAATCTGACGGGGAGAGGCCCTGCAAACACTCATGTGTGAGCAAGATGCAGAAGGCGTGATTGAAAATAGTCACCGAGGGAAGGCGTTAGGGAAACCCAGAAAGGGGGGATCTCAGCTGGGTCTGGAAGCAGGAGAGGACAATGAGGAGGGGTGTCATTCCAGGTCGGGGGTGAAAGATTGAGGGGCTTGTTCATGGACTAGCCAGGCAGGGGCGATCGGGGTCACCAGGCTCAAGAGAACAGAAGCCTGGGAAGGGAAGAGGGGCTGCGTCAGGAAGGGCTTTGGAGGCAACAGGGGGGCGGGAGGGGGTGTGTGACTTAGTCAGACCACTGATCTCACTGGAGAGTGAACTCCCAGTAGGGGAAGCTCCTTATACCAGTGCAAGTAGCATCCTCTGATTCTGGGTTCCACTCCTTATCCACGCTGGTCTTGTCCTGATAGAATTTTCTTCCTCATTGGGCATTTAGCCTGATAAAGACTTTAGCCAAAGATATGAAAAACAGTGCACGTAGTCTGGAAGCCTGGAGACCATTCATTTTTTTTAAAAAGACTGTTGATAACTCCTTCGGTGTATTAATATTTTTAAAATAATAGTAACTGCCAACTTTTATGTTGCTCCGCTGTTTCAGTCTTCGTGACCCCATTGGGCTTTTCTTGGCAGAGATACTGGAGTGGTTGGCCATTTCCTTCTCCAGTTCATTTTACAGATGAGGAAACTGATGCAAATAGAGCGAAGTGACTTGCCCAGGGTCACACAGCCAGTAAGTGTCTGAGGCTGGATTTGAACTCAGATCCTTCTGACTCCAGGTCCTTCCTTCTGTTGTCCTGCATCATTTGGGTACCAGGCTTTGGATATTATACAGGTTTTAGTTAAAGGTATGGAAAATAACCTCCACCAAACATTTTCTAAGCCAGTGCCATGTCCAGAGGAAGGGCTGGGCTCTCAGAGTCAGTCCCCATGCCACTCCTGTCTGGGATCTGTCCATATCCAGGGCTGCATAGTCACCAGAGGCTTGTCAGACAGCTTAGAGAGCACTGGCCCACTTCCTCACTTGAGCAGGAGAAGATGGAGACCCAGGAGAGGAGATGGGCCAGCCCAAAGTCACACAGCTGGTGAGGGGCAGGCCGGGGCTCAAACCCAGATCTATGGACTCCAGATCCCACTTTTGACACTCCCACTTTCATACAGATGAGTTAGCCAGCCCCCAGTTACGGCCCTGGAGAGATGGGCATCCAGCGTCAGGACATAAGAGTTCCAGTATACTCATGGGCCAAGGTGGGGATGTGGACGTCAGCTGTGCAGGTAAGGGCAGGCCTGGTGGGGACCTCGGCTATTTTCGGCAACTGCCTTTTACCACTTTTTTTTCCTGTCTTGAAGGGCTCCCCTTTGAGTGAGGCAGGAAATCTAGATTGTGGAGAGTAATATAGAAACAAAGGATTCATACAAATCTTAAAAGGTTCAAGATAATCGTAAAAAATGTTCAAGCTGGGATGGCTTTTAGAACAGGGCATGTCAGGACTGGGAGGGGCCTGAGAACAGGGGATGTTGGGGCTGGGAGGGCCTAGCTTAACTTGGCATCTAGGAAGCCTGTGCTGTTAGACCGCGCTGAGAGGCACATTCTCGGACGGAGATGTGCTAGGCCATGCTCCCACCCCTTGCTCCCCTGCTCTGATCCCATCTGGTGCCACTGTGTTCACCTCTGGAATATTTTAGGAAGGACAACATGGCCAGAGCGCATGCAGGGATGAGTTATCAGAACAACGCTGGCTTTTAGGCCTCATGAGGTGCAGTTGATGGAATGGGTACATGTAGCCCGGATAGAGGCCCCGCTGTGGTCACCTATTCAGTATCTGAGCCTTGTGGGCCTGGACACTGCAGCGGGTGGGGGGAGGTTATGAGTGATCCCTCTGTGGGCTTCCTCTCCCTGGGAGGCTTCTTTCCTGGCTGGGCATACTGTGGAAGTGGCACTTGTTCAGACATGGGTCTTTGGGGCCCTGTGACCCCATGGGCTTCCAGCCCCGCCCCCCCTCCCCCCATCCTCCACTTCCCTAGCAGCCTGCAGGCCCAGACGAGCCAGTGCTATGTCAGGTCAGGAGTCTGATATCTCAAGCCCCCAGACACTAGGTGTTTATGAAATCTCCATAAGTGAATAAAAACCTGGCTTTGAGCTTTCCCTGGGAGGGGGTGCTGAGGCTCACAGATGGAAGAGGGGATTAAGGAGACACTGGATTCTGGTCTCAGTGAGGGGTGTGATGGGACCCTGGCTGATGCCTCCCTGCAAGGAGCTGCCCATGCCCCCATGGTGCCCATGTTGGGGATTGTCCTTCACACCCACCTGGCGCTTCTGGGGAGACAATTCTGGATTTAAGGACTTTACGTCCTTAAAGGTCACTGTGTGACCTTGGACAAGTCACTGCCCATCTGGTCCCTGGGACTTAGTGCCTGTTGTCCACACGGAGTGACAGGGTTGGACTGAGTCCCCTCCCAGGGCTTATCCTGGCCTGGTCACAGAATCTGAGTGTCTGCCTGGCCAGTCAGGAAGCATTTATGAAGTTCCTACTATGTGCTTTGCCCTAGGGATGCAAAAAGAGGCCAGAGGCAGCCCCTGCTCTCAAGAACCTTAGGATCTAATGGGGAAACTGGAGCAAAGCCAGAAGGGAGTTGAGGCTGGGAGAGTCAGGGGATGCGGAGGGCTTTAAGATGGGTTTCAGTGGGGCCTTGGAGAAAGGCCCTGTGGTGGGAGACGGAGGGTCTTGTCATTAGGCAGCAGGGAGGCCAGCGTCTGGAAGATGGGGCTTCCTGGGCCAGGTGGGGAGGTGATGCCCAAGGATCCGGCCTCAGTTTTCTGCCCTGTAAAATGGGGGGTTGGGCTCCCTGCTGTTCCACGTTTGGGGAGGGCATCAAGGGGGAAGGACTGAGTTGAGTGGGGGGTGGGGAGCTGGGTCAGCGGCCCAGGGGCAGGAAGGCCCTGGCACCGAGCCGAGGAGGGGGGACGGGGCCAGGTCTGAGTGCGAGAAGGGCCGTGTGGGAAGGGATGCAGGCCTGGCGGAGGGCCGGGCCTTCCGAGCCCCCAGGGCCCCGGCCCCCCCACCCAGGAGGTGGTCACCCAGAGTAGGCGGGCTCCAGGGCCCCGGCTTCTCCTCAGCTGCCTTCGCTTTCTCTCCAGTGTCAGACCGTCTGGGAGGCGCCCCTCCCCGCTTCCCCTGCTTCCCCCCCTCCCCAGCCTCTCCCCCTTCCTAATTGCTGTGTTTAGGAGTGCTGGCAGAGCGCCCCTCCCCCCTTCTGCTGGCTAGCCCGCCTGGCTCGGGGCTCCGGGGGAGGGAGCGGGAGAGTCCCGGGAGCCCCCCCAGCCACAGCCCCAGAGCCCGGGAGCACTCCCAAGACTGGCACGGAGGCGGGCGGTGTGCCAGGGGGTCTCGGCCCCGAGGAAGGACGGGCGCCGGCTCCAGTGGGCTTCCCCCGAGGCCGAGGCCCGGGTCCGAGGAGGCCGAGACCCAGAGCCTTAGCGCCGTGAGGTCTCCGTGCCCCAGAGAGACCCCAGATTAAGACCCAGATATTATGACTCCAGACCCCCCCCAGGACCCGGGGTCGCACGAGTGAGAACCGAGCGGGGAAACTGAGGCCCGGAGCCGAGGGCACGGGCAAGTCCTGGGTGGGTGGGGCGGGCTACCTGTGAGCCTGCGTGAGCATGGGGGAGGGCGGGTCTGGGCGGATCCCCTCCCCCTAGCCCACTCTTTGGGGGAGCGGGAGCCGGGCTCCCCCTCCCCCTCTCCCACCTATCCTCCAAACCCGGGTGACCTTGGCCGAGTCCCTTTCCCTTTCCCAGAGTGTGGGCGTGACGGCCCCAGCATCTCCTCAGGGGCCCCCCTCCCTCCCCCCTCTTTCCTCCTCTACCCCCCCTTCATTCTTCCATCTCCTCCCTCCCTTTTAATCCTCCCCCTCCGCCCTCCTTCCTCCCGCTGCCGCCCATCCCCCTCCTAATTACGGCTCCTGCTCAGTCCTGGAAGCCAGAGCTCCCCAGGGAGGGGGCGGGGTGCCCGGGCGCCCCTCCCCCCTCCGCGCAGCGCCCCCCAACCCCCACTCCCCCGGTCCTTCAAAGAGGAAGCTGGAGGAGAGCCGGGTTTGATCGCCAATATTTTAAGCATTCTCTGCGATCTCTTATTAATTACGCCCTGGGGAGCCTGCAACAGGCCTCGCAGCCCCTCTCCCCTTCTTTCCTCCGCGGCTCCCCCTCCCCCGTCCCCAGCAGCAGCAGCAGCCGCACGGATCCCGGCCCTCCCCCGCTGCCTTCCCTCAGCCTCAGTTTCCCCGTCTGTCACACGAGGGACTCGAGCTCCGTGACCTTCCAACCTCCTTCCTACTGGAGAGGCCCCTGGGGAGCGGAGGCCCCTCTGAGGGGGCCAGGGGCTGTGCAGGACAGAGCTGGGGGTCCCCGCCTTGAGGTCATCCCTCCCCCCAGTCTGCTCCCTCCCGTCCCAGGGATCCAGGGTAGGCAGGCCGGCCGGGGGCTCCTGGGGAGGGAACCTGGCCTGCGTGGCCCTGTTTTGGAGGGCTGATGTTGGTAGTCATGAGACTGGAAGGGACCAGGGTCAGATCTCTCCCGGCTCCCTCACTGAGTCGTTGAACAAGTTCCTACTCTGTGCAGAGACACCAATAAAGCAGTCCTTGCCCTCGGGAAGGCTTCCATTTTAGGGGGTGGAGGGTGGAAACACCATCATAAAGCTGTGTATGAAGTAATTGCAGGGAGGGCAACTTAGAGAAGTATTTTGGGGGGGCCTCTTTCCTCTTCCTTGAGGAATATTCTCCACCTTGGCGCAGTCTTCAGCTCTGCGTCCCCAGGGCATGTGTACTTGGGAGCCCTCTTCACCCCTCTCCAAACCTTTTCCCATCCAGCCATCCCTGGGCACCGCTGGCACCAGTGCCACAGCATCCCTGCACTGACCTTGAAGTCAGGATCCCAGAACTAGAACAGAAGATCCTCAGAGGCCCTCTATGTTACAAAGGTCCAGGGAGGGAGGGAAGTGACCAAGTTAGAGGACTTAGGTTCAGGTGCTGCTTGTGGGTCTGAGCCCACCTGTGCCCCTTGCTTGGGCAGGGTAACCGGCTCTGCTGGGCCTTGGCCAGAGCCTGGAGAGTTAGGCCGCTCAGTCCCCTCCCCCATACTCCCACTGTAAGGGAAAGGAAACTCCTGGGTCTGGTTCTTGGAAGGCGGTCTACAGCCAGTCTTGCTGGCTTGTTTCCCCACTTCTCCCCAACCCCCTGCTTTGAGCTGGGCCCAAAGTTATAGGAATCATAGAAAGGCCTGCATCCCGTGCCCAGGAAAGGGGAGGCCTGGAAGCTTCCTGGCCAGTCCCCTCACTGAGCCTTCACTGCCTCCTCAGTAAAATAGGCCTGGGCATCCTAGAGTGGGGAGGGCGGGGCGGGGCATCTCTGTGCCTGAGAAATCTTGGGACACATGTAGGCAGTACTGATGGTGCCCATGGAGGAGGGGCAGGCCCCAACCCTGGCTAGGGCAGGGAATAGAGTGCTTGACTGGGAGCCAGGAAGGCCCAAGTTCAGATCTAGCCTCAGACACTTAGTAACAGTGTCATCTAACTGCTCTTTGCCCGTTTTCTCTGTGGTGAAATGGAGATAATGGTATCCCCTACCTTGAATGATCAGATGAGCTAAGATTTGTAAGCACTTAACCACAGTGCCTGGCACATAGTAGGTACTTTCTAAGTGCTTATTGTCTCCCCATGAAGAGGTCATTGCTAGAAGCAGGCTTGTTCTGGGTCCTTGTCTCTCTCCTCTCTCCTCCCCTCCATTTCTTTCCCCCTCTCCATCCCTGGCCCATCCTCTCCCAGCCTTCAGACTTCCACAGTCTGGTAATTAAAAACCTTGAAGGGGGATTTTATTGAGTTAGCATTACTGATCTTGTCGGGCTGGGAGCAGGGAGTGATCCTTCCTCAGGGAGTGGGGCTATGGAGCGTGGGTAGAGGGGGCCCAGATTGGCAGGTGCCAGCCTGCTGCAAGCAGCAGTCCCCCCTTGCTTGCCCCCCCATCACAGCCTGCATTGCAGGGACCAGGTGAATGGGAGCTGGGTGGAGGTGGCCAACAAGGATGGGAGAAGGGCACCTCCTGCCCACCAGGAGAGAGGGGAGGGAGGATCCAATTCTAGGCAGTCAACTTCCATTGGGTATTTTTTATGAGTATAGGAATTTGTGGGGGAAGCTTCTCTACTATCCCTCAAACAACTTGAAGTTTGGAAATGGCAGAGTTGTGTGCTTTTATTTTGATGTATAGGTTTTGGAGGGTGAGAGGGGAAGACATCAACTGTAATGTCTGATCTTGGCAGATGGTGAGTTCCTCATCACCAGAGGTATATACAAGCAGAATTAGATGAAGAGTGGGGAACGAACAGGAAGTGTGGTGGGTCCTAGGTCCTGGGTTCTGGTGCTGGCATAGATCTGGGGCAAGCCCCCGCCTACTCTCTGCTGTCTCTTCCTCTGTGAAATGTTTGGGGCAGGGACTGGGGGGAGTTCTCCCCCTAGATCCCATGTCATGATGTTCTTAAGAGAATTCCCTGACAGCCCCTTCCCATCAGAGATTCCTGAGACCTTGGGCCATAGTCTGGATCTGAAAAGGTTGAGTGTCCTTACCTCCTCCTCAGTGACCCTGTCTCTCTCCCCCACTCATTATTTAAAAACAATTATCTTTACAACTAGAATGGAAGTGACTTGAAGGCAGGAGCCATTTTAGTTTTGTGTTTGTATGGTGCTTGTGTCAAATGGCCTGTGGAATGGGAGCTGAATTGAACACAACTTGGATGATGCTAGCCCTTGGTACCTATGGGACTACACAGTGAGCAGTCAGTTCCGCTAGTGTTCACCAAGCCACTCCATACCAGGGTGGTGGGGGAGCAGAGCCCCCAACCCAGGATTTCCAGTCACTTGCCCTGGGAATGACTAAGATATTCCTAGAAACTGTTGGTGTTGTGGGATAAGTAACAGATTTGGAGTCTGAGAGCCTTCTTCATTCATTATCCCTCCATCCAGTAGCCATCTCGTTAACCAAAGACCATGAACTTCAGCTGCTGTGACCTGTGCCTGGTGGCCCCATGAGGCCTGGTGGCTGTTGCTGTTTCCTTTTCTGAGTGATGATGAACTATCCTTTAAATGGTCCTTTTGAAAGTGCCTTTTAGTCTTCCAGCTTCTGCATTGGGGCAGACAGCCGAGACCATACGTGTTCTTGCGCTATCTTCCCAGATTGGGTTCTGGGCCTTTCCGGCTCCATCCCACCGCCCTCCCCCCATCCTCCTGTGTCGTAGCTGCTCCTTCAGGGAGGACTTGCCGGTGATTCAGAGGATTGTTGCGTCTTGTCTAGACCTGTGAGATTTCACTGGTGGAGGCAGCTGAGGAAATGCCCTCCTCCAGGGACGATCAGTAACACTTCTGTCTTACAGAATTGTCTGGGGGGATCAAGGTGGAAAGTGACCTACTCTGAGGCTCCTCCATGTCAGAGGCAGGACTCAGACCCAGATCTTTCCTGCTTTCTTTGCAGAGCTCTAAGTTGCCTCTCTGTCTTCTCAGGTGTAAATGGGCAATTTTCTCCCTCTTCCTTCCCATGCCTTTTCATTTTAAAATCCTCCTGATCTCCAGGCAAGGGCAAAGGGAGGTGTGGCATGGCTCCATAGGGACAAGGGTCCCCTAGGTCCCAAATAAATACACTCTCCCTGGTGACACCATCAGGAAGCTCAGTAAGCTGACAACCTCACTTATCCAGAATGTGTGCGGGTAAGCAATGTAGTATCTTCCGCGTGTTTATGATCTGTGCGTTTGGGAGATGAGCAGCCTAAGCTCGTTTACTACTCGAGGCCCCCAGTTAAGCCGTTGCTGAATTCCTTCCTCCATGAGCACCTCCTCTAGGCACCACCAGGGGCCCCAAGGGGCTCAGCCCCTGTCTGACAGTTTGTCTCCCGTGTTTAGAGCATGAGTGCCTTGAGAACATGGCCTGTCTCCCCAGGATGGGACCCAGGACAGGGTTTTTCATTCATTTGCGTTTTAAAATGATGTAAGAACTTTTAAAAAGTTGTTTTGTTGATGACCTGTTGATTTTTTTATACCACAGTCCTTTGTCAGTGAGCCCTTCCCACACAGCATTGCAGCATGCTGCTGACCTGGTGACCCCCCCCAGCTCTCATCCCAAGAGGAGGGAGTTCCAATTCCTGTTCCTCATTAGAAGTCAGCACCCAGAGTACTTGTGGGTGGCCTCCTTGTCAGCAGTGAGAAGGAGCCTTGAACCCCAAGGAGTGGCAGAAAAACTGAAAGGGGCCTTAGAGGTCAGCTAGTCTGACCATCTCATTTTCTCAGTGGGGAACCAAGGCCCAGAGATCCTAAGGGTCACATGAGTTCTAAGTAACAAAGCTGGAATTCAAACCCAAGATCTAAGGGACCCTCAGAGTTCACTCAAAAAGCAGAGATAAGAACTCAGCCTTTATCTGTTGTATCAGTTAGTGCAAGGGTTGATTTATGATGTAGAAGTGTTGATCTATGACTCCAGTAATAGCATAGTAGCAGAGCCCACCAGAGTAAAGCATATTCCCAGTCTAAGTCACCAAGAAAATGTTAATTGGGTAGACTTGGCATTTCTCAAACCAAGCTCATTAACCTAGCACCCTCTAAGTTTGTGGACTCCTCTGCCACCGTCAATGGTGGCCATCATGCCTGGGCATGGGGGAGCTCCCTGTATTCTACCCTCTCTAGGTAGAAAGTTCTAGTCCGGGAAATCTCTCAGCCTGAAGTCACCTCTCTCTCCCTGGGGTCATCACCCTAACCCACATTCCTTATTACCTCATTACCTCTCCTCTGGACTATGGCCTTCAGCTTCCTAATAGCTCTTGCCCTTGACATCCCTAGTTCCCAATGGTCCTGCACAAGCAGCTAGAATCAGCTTTGTTATGCAGAGATCTGATCATGTCCTTCCTCTGCCCAGTGATCTTCATTGGCTCCTGATTGCTCCCTGTCTTAAGTGGACTGACATTGTCTGACATTTAGGACCCTTGCCCAAGTCTAGCACAACTGGACCTTTCCAATTGTATTTAGGAGAAGTGGATCAGAGCAACGTTTAGTCACTAATCTGTCTCTGAATTTATTGCTCTTTGAAATGAGGGATTTGGGCTGCTCTCAAGGCCAGCTCTACCACCCCCTGTTCTCAGGCCCCTCACAGCCCTACCATCCCCTGTTCTGTGGTCTCTCACAGCCCTGCCATCCCAGGATCCTATGGGATCACTCTCCTCTACACTCCCAGTTCTCTAGCTTACTTGTCCATTATTGGACATACACTACCAGTTCTGTTAATAAACCCATAGAGTCATGAGATGTCAGGACCAGGACGGGCCATTTTAGATTATCCCCCTCTCCCTGAGCATTGCCCAGTGTGGCATGTGGGGGCAGCGTGGTGACCCTGGAGCCCAGATCCTCTCACCCAGATCCTGTGCATTTTCTGTCATACACCAGGCTTCTGCCAAACCGGTGGCACCTTTTCACTGTACAGATGGGAAAACTAAGGCTGCCAGGACAAGGGGAGGTGGCCCACTTCAGGTCATCCCAGCAGGCTGGTTTGGCAAGAGCACCTGGCTTTCTTGGCGCCATGTTGGCCTGCCCTCTGTTGGGGAGTGGACTTCAGCCAAGGGTCATTCATTGAGTTCCTCCTTGGCCTGGGGCCATGGAAGCCTGGTTGTTGGTGATGCTTGCAACTGGAGGAGGGGCAAGGTGCCTGGCCAGGATAATGCTTTATATTTCCGATGGGTCCAGTCCAGGCAATGCCACAGGGCAAGGAAGACCAGACCTCAAGGCCAGAAAGGCTAGGAGTTTAAGAACAAGGACCAGGGAACCAGGCTGTAAAGGTAGAGAAGACCAGCAGGGCTGTGCTTCCTAGCTGGGGGGAACCTTTCTACCTCAGTTTCCCCAGCTGTAAAAGGAGGGGCTGCTGTGGATGATCCTTTAGGACCCCTCTGGCTCTAAATATCTTTGGGGATTCCTCAGGATATGAGTGCTCCAGGCTGTGCCTCATCTCATTCACACTGGGTGCCCCTCTCTCTGACTTCTCACAGTCCTCAGGTGTTCCCCTCAGTTTCCCTGGTGATCCCCATCATTCCCACAGCTGCAGTCCTGAGCCGGTGATGAAAGCATCTCCCAGCTCTGTGGAGCTTCAGGATCTGGACTGGGGTGAGATCTCACCTCTCTTCCTTCCCACTCGTGTGACCCCGGGCATGTTGTTTAGTTTCTCGGCCTCAGTTTCCCCATTTGTAAAATGAGGATTGTAATCACACGTCTCACCCAGGGCTGTGTGAAAAACAAATGAGATAATATGTTTACAGGCCTCAAAGTGTTCTAGAAACAGCGGATGTTATTATTAGAATTTTGTCTACAACAGTCCTGTTAGACAGGTAGTGGAGAGAAGGGAGGGAGGGAGGGGCATTTATTCCACACTTCCTACATGCCACATACCCTGGTAAGTGCTGGAGATGAAACTAGAAAAGGCAGACCCCCCCCCGCCCTCAAGGGGCTTCTCCTCCAAAGAAAAGAGTCACTCCTTGGTCCTGCTCACCTCCCATACTGGTTCTAAGAGCCCAGTACTGCCCCAGTTATGACTTGAGGGTATTGGAAGGGACAGATCTGTCACTTTTGTCATGCAGGGAAATTGCTGGGATGTCAAAAGTCTTGGTATTTGCCAACTGTGTGACCTTGGTATTTGCCAACTGTGTGACCTCAAGGCAAGAAGTCTCTTGCACTGTCTGGGCCTCAGTTTCCTCCTGTGTAAAACGAGAGTGTTGGCCCTCCTGACAACAGGATCCCCTTCAAGTGTCCGAGCTTCCTTAGGTAACTTACCTACATAGTCTCACTCCAGGCTCCCAGAAGCCCTGAGAGGTGGGCACATGGGCCTTGTTATCTACGTTTTACCGAGGAGCAGGCTGAGGCTGGGATGGGACAGCAGGAGGGACTCTTGCCTTCGAAGTCACTAAGTGAATATGAATTAGAGTCAGAGGAAGACATGGCCTTTAGTCTCCAAACCCTTGCCCGGGTCTGCAGCTCTTTGCCCCACACAATCTGCCCTCCCCTACACCCAGTGTCTGTCAGACTGGCATGCCATGAATGCTGTCTTTCCCTCTGTCCAGAGACCAGGGCAGGTCTAAAGGAACTCTGGCCAGTTCTCTCCCGGCTTTTTATCTTGTGATATTGGAAAAATGCCACCCGAGTTTCTCGGGAGAATTAATGCGATGACCTCCTGAATCACTGAGCGGCTCACAGTTGGAGATGATGCCTGGGGAGGCCTGGGCTCCACTGGGGAACCACTGTCAGTCCAAACTGCTGTGTGCACAGCCCTGGGGCCAATCCTTGGACAAGAGGATACACTGGAGACATCATGCCTGCCCTCAGCAGACTTACCCTCTGATTGGAGAATAAGGTGCCCGCCCCAGAGCCCCTACACCCGGTGTTTCTCAGAATGTGCCTCTGCGAGAAGTCAGCTCGCTTTGGATCCTGAGACGTCCCAAGGGGAGGTTGTTAGAGGTGGTGGCCCTGTTTTTGTTGTGGAGGTCTGAAGAGGGATTCTTATAAATGTTAGCATTGTGGTTGTTATTACTATGGTAGCTCAAGGAAGTTTTCTGGAGCAAGTGGCATTCAAGAATGGACAAAAGAAGGAGGAAAGTGGTCCAGATAGAGGGAACAGCCTGAGCAAAGGCATGGCGGTGGGAAAGCACAATTCCTGTTCCAGATCATAGCATCATTGCTTTGGAGCTAGAAGAAAACTTGGAGGCCATCGAGTGCAACCCCTCATTTTACAGGGGAGGGAACTGAGGCCCAAAGAGAAGGGAGTGATCCAAGGCCATGCAGATACGAAAGGAACTGACTTTCAACACTGTTAAGTCAAACTCCTTCATATTATAGAAGAGAAACTAGGATAAGAAGGAATTAATTGGTGTGTCCAAGACGTGTAAGTAGAAAGGGAAAAACTAAGATTCGAACTCAGATCCTTTGAGGCCAGATTCAGCTCTCTCAATAAAATTCACCAAGGGAAGGAGCATGAGAAGAGATGGGGAGGGGGGCTGGGGGCCTTGAGTGCCAGGACTTGGGTCACTTGGTCAGCAGGAAGGAGCCACAGAAGATGTGGGAGGTGAGGAGGGCCAGAGGCAGCTCTGGCAACCTTGGGGTGTCTGTGATTTAGACCAGAGGAACAAACCTTGAATGTGGAGTCTTTGGGCCTGGGTTCTGTCATCCAGAACCGAGGGGCTTGGATTGGGTGGCCTTGGAGGCCTCTTCCAGATCTTTTTCTGTGTTCCTCTGAGCTGGGTTCAAGTCTAAGCCAGGTGTCTGTGGAGGCAACAAGAATTTATAAAGCGCCTACTGTATGCCAGGCATTGAGTTTAAGCACTGAAGGTACAAAGAGGGGTGGTCCTTGCCTCAGAGAGCTCCCTTTCTCTTGTGGGGAGACAATGTGCAGATGGCTGTGTGGCAGTCTCAGAGGGCAGGCAGTTGCTGCGAGGAAGCCCCCTCTGTAAAAGAGGGTGATGAAGCATCTGATTGGTGCCTTGACTAGTAGGAGGTCCGCCTGTGCCCCAAATACGGTGCTGCTGTGTGACTTTTCTGTGCCGTGGTGCTTTTGGAAGTGAGAAAGGGCAGCCTCTGGGGTCCCTTCCATTCCTCAGTTGGAGTGACGTTTCCCGATGGTGTGACCATTGTATGCCTCAGTTTCCCAATCTGTAGAATGAAAGTTTTGACCTCTGGGGTCCCCTCCACCCCTCAGTCGGGGTGACAGATTCCACCTCTGACATTTCCTAATGGTGTGACTGTTCTGTGCCTCAGTTTCCCCTCTGTAGAATGAAAGCCTTGGCCTCTGCCAAGGACATGCCTGGCATTCCTTGAGGTCCCCTGCAGTTCTAGAACTTTGTGCCTAGGCCCTGGGCTGTCTGAGGCCTCCTCATAAGGATGCAGGTGTGTGGTAATGAGGGACCCGCTTAGGGGAGTATCCAGGGGAATTAAGAGGAAGGAAGGGCCGGTCTGAAGATCGGCCGGGACAAAGATGCTGCTTCTCTCAGCAGCCTCTGCCTCCCTGTGGACCATTTTCTGTTTGGAAGAGATGAAAGCCAGTTTTTTTGGTGAGGTTTAGTTGGTCCCTAATTGGCTGTTCCTTCAAAGATCACTTGTGTTGAAAGGAATTAATGCCTGTCTTATTTGGATCACTTCAAAGAACACCCGGATGGACGTTCTTCTGGCCCGCGGGCTTGTCTGTCTGTCCTTGAGGAAGCCGGTTGCTCTGGGGCCTAGGCTAGAACATGGGGTCAGAGGCTGGGAGGTCAGGCTAGGCAGGGGGGCCAGGGCCCCTTCTGTTTGAGCCTATCCTTACTAGCCCACCTGGCATTGCCCGTGGGCTGCCAGCCCCCACAGAGGATGCTCAGATGCACCCATCTCCCGGGTCCAGCCGACCTCTGCATGAGCTTCTGGGCCTCCCTTTCCCTCAGGTGTCTCAGGTGGTCCCCAGGCTGGGCGCAGGCGCATGCGTGAGCCAGCGGTAGAGCATTAGCATTCCTGGCGCATCGCCCCAGCATCCTGCACACGCTGAGGAGAATATTACCGCTATTAGCCGTGGGAGCTCGGCCGGCGTGCTGGATCTGGATGGAGAATTCACTGTGATTAATCTGCCTCTAAGTAGCGGCCTCCGGGGTCCCGCGATTCTGTGGCATGTTTGGAATGGGAGAAAGGCTTGGGAAAAGGAAGGATCCTGGGGGCGGGGGCGGGTCCCAGGCTTGGGCCAGAGTGATTGGGGAGAGGGCTGGGGGGCCTGGCCTTTCTGCTTCTCCTGCTGATGGACTTGGATTGCTGACCCCTGGGGATCATAGGGTCCTAATTCTTACCTCCTCCTTGTACGCACGAGTCAGCTGAGACCCAGGGTCAGACAGGTAGTGAGCTCTCCAGCTGGCAGGAAGACCCTCCGAGGGCATCAATCCAACCCCCTCATTTTACAGATGAGCCCAGATTGCACAGTCAGTCTGTGGGCAGAGCCTGGACCTCTGACTTCAAACTCTTTATTTCCAGCAAACCTTGCTGCCTCCTTCCTTCATTGCTAAAGTGCTTGCTGTCTGTAGCATCAGATGTTGATTGAGTGCCTGTTGTTTGCAGAGGGACTGAGGGAGATGCAGAGACCCGGAGGCCTGGTCCCCACAACAGGAGCTGCTGTGCCCAGGGCTGTGGGAGGTCCGGATGGGAAGGTCATTCCCATGAGCTCTCAGGAAGCAAGGAAGGCTTCCTGAAAGAGGTGGCACTTCTGGAGAATGGAAGCCCCTTGGGGGCAGGGACACTTGGGGCCTTGTAGCACAGTGTTAGGCACAGATTACAAGACTGAATTTTCTTCATTCCAAGATGGGCAAGAATTCACCTTGGGCAGAGGAGGGGAGGGGAGGGCAAACACTGGCATCCTCACCCGAGCCCAGGCTGCAGAGATGGGCTGGCACCATGCTGTACCGAGCTGTCGGGTAAGAGGATTGAGAACTGACACCCAGGGTCATTGTAGGACCTTGGTCTATTCCCTTTCCCTCCTCTGTAAAGGGAGGGTAGGAACAATCTATCCCTGGGCTTAGCCTGGGGTCTGGCACACTGTAAGTGCTCAGGACCTGCTAGGTGACTGTGGTGTGTAGCTGAAACAAGGAGGGGAAAACAGAGAGAGTTCGAGGGCTAGGGGAGGAGGGAGTGAGGTTCCTAGGCTTAGACCAGGGGGGTTCTCAGAGACTCTGCACAAGCCCAACGAGGGGCAGGGTTCCATGTAGGGCCTTGGAGTCAGGACACTTCCTGGAGACACTTCCGAGTTCCTGTCATCCAGCCACCTCCTTGGATGCAGGAAGAAACCGGGGCCCAGAGAACCAAAGTTTAGGGCCTGGCCTGGCTTTTTGGGGAAGGGGCCAGAGGCATGGGAAGGCCTGGTGTCTCTATACCAGCCCTGGGCTAACTGAAACCTTTTACCACGGGCAGCTTTGGGTTTTTTTAGTCTTTCCCTTTGTGGTTTTAGCTCCCCTTGATTTTTTTTCTTTTAAGCCGGAAAGACTGTTTAAAATTTTTGTGCTCAGGAATCCTTGCAAGCCCCTGAGCCTCTGATTTACTCAGCCCATTCCCTGCACTTAGAAATGGAAATGAGCTCACTCTTTTTCCAGCCTGGCTCCTAGGTTAGTGAGAAGAGCTCTATCCATAGGGTCTGGGCTGGCCTGGCCTCCACCCTCGCCCTCTCTTGCTCCCCTTGCTCCCCCTCCTCCTCACCCCCAAACAGTTGAAACAATGGCCGCTCAGTCCTTCACCAAGGCCATGCCACTCACTTTACTTCAATTTGACAAGCTTTCATTCAGACCTACTATGTGCCAGGCTGCCGTGTGCTAGATGCTAAGGATACAGAGGCAGACCGTGCCTTCAGAGAGCTCACAGTTCGTCAGGCAAGTTGTAAGGTCATTTCCAGCAAGGGGTGGTGGGAGAGCTCTTGGGCAGAGGCAAAGAGAGAAGGGAAGAAATCCTTATGCAAAGGCATGGAGGTGGGAGATGGGGCATCATGGTGGTGACCATGGTCAGGGCCACTAGGACACGGTGAAAAGAGGCTGCAGTGCTGAGTGGTCAGAGCCTGGCTAGGAGTCATCATCATGGATAGTATGAACCCCATGGATGCTGATGCTGTCAGAGAGAAAGAGAGGGGAGAGAGAGGAGGAAAGAGGGTGAGGGAGAGAGAGAGACAGAGAGAGAGAGTGTGTGTGCACACATGTGTGTGCCGGGTAACCTGGAAAGGCCTCCTGGGGTCTGGCCTTGCTGACATCCACAGTGCTGCCACTATAACAGTGAGTCAAGGTATAGACCTTGAGTCCGGTCCCCACCCGCCGGGCCCTCCAGGAGTTACCAGAAAGCAGCACACGGTCCTTGCCCTCAGGGAGGCTTCCAGTCTAGCCTGAGAGCCCTGTAATTAGGAGATTCTAGGTCCCGCAGGAGTCTAGGAGAGGGCGATGGGGACAGTTTCCTAGAGGGGCCTCCATGGCACAGCTTGAGGACCTAGGCCATCTCTCCGTTCCAAGGGGTTGGAGAGGCAGGTGGTGTGTGGCAGCCGATGGTGCTGTGGGGACTGGAGTCTAAAAGAGTTAGATTCAAATCCCGCTGGGCAAAAATCCACTTCTCTCAGAACCTTAGTTTGCTCATCTGTAAAATGGAGTGATGAGGGACTTCTTAATGGGGATCAAATGAGAGAATGTACATAACCCCTTTGGGAACGGAAGCTTTCCTTGTGAGGGTCTCAGGATCTGATAGCATCTGGGGCAATGGATAGAAGGGTTGGATTTGGAATCAGGAAGACCTGAATTTGAATTCTGTCTCAGAAACTTATTTGCTATGTGACTCTGGGCAAGTCATTCCCCTTCCTTAACCTCAGTTTCCCCATCTGTAAAATGAGCAGCTCCCCCATGGGAGTCATCAAAGGAGATTTGCACCAGCCTCTGGAGATCCGGAAGCTGTGGTTCTGATGATTCTCCCTGCCGCTGTAGAGGGTCCCCACTTCCTGGCAGAGGCCAACTCCCCAGGTCTCCCAAGCCAGCTGGGTCAGTTGATGAGGTCTTTCAGAGGCCTTGGGGAGCCCCGGGCCAGGGTCCTGCGACTAGCATCTCCATTACATTTCCTCCCACACACCCCTGGAAGGGCCCTGGTGCCCCAGGACCAGGGGCAGCCCAGAGGACAGAAGGCTGGCCGTGGGCCCCACCCCTTGAGCTCACCAATGCTCAGCTCCTGGCCTTGGTTTTCTAATAGGCAGGTGGGAATAATAATTTTTATACACTTGACCTCATATCGTGCCTGGGAGGAAAGGGCTTTGTGGGCCTTAAAGTGCTCCAACCGTGGAAAGGGATTAGGACTTGTCTCCAAGCCAGTTGGACATTTGCATGAGAGGCTGGGGGACACGCAGGAGGCCTGCCCAGCTCTTTCATTCTATGTTCTAAGGCCTCGCCCAGCCGACATCCCCTGCTCTAAGCTTTCTTCCACCTTTGACATCCTCTGTGCTCAGGACCCTCCCAGCTCTGACATTGTGTATCTTGATGAATGTCTTTAATCAGTTTTTAAGCTACTTGAGGGCAGGGACTATGAAGTCTTATTAAGTTTTCTATTTCCCATAGGGCCTGCTAGCAGATATCTTACTAATGAGAGGAGGGGTGGAGAGAAAGAGTGGGTGCATCCCAGGAGCTCATGTGTACTGAGGGGCCAGGTCTCCTGCTCCTCCACATGCTCTGGAGACAAGGATAATCCCCGGCCCAGGAGCCCCTGGGTCACCTGTGTCCTCCATGGCTCTTCTCTGGGCCACCCTGCCTCTCTCCCGGACTGTCCATGGCACCATGGAACACAGCTCATTTGAAAGGACCTTTAATGGTCCAGTACAGAGGCCCCGAGAGTCACTGTAACCTAATGACCACACCTGATGTTTCTACGACACCTTAAGGTTGGCCATCCTTAGAATAGCCTTGTAGGTTAAGGCTTTATCTCCATTTCACAGAGGAGGAAACTGAGGCATGCAGAGGTTCAGTGACTTGGCCAGGGTCACACAGCTAGGAAGTATCTGAGGCTGGGTTGGAACCTGGTCTCCCCTAACCCCAGGTCCTGTGTGTACCATAGTACCACAAACCCTCCTGTTGTGGGCAGAGGTGGAGTAGCAGGGCTTAGTGGGCAGAGTTCTGGACATGGCACTGCAGGATCTGGCTTCGCAGATGTGTGTGTAGTCCTGAATCAGACTTTAGAAGGCACCTCAGCTGTGGTGGTCAAGTGAGTCCCAGGTGGCTGTGCTGTGCACTGACTGCAGAGCAAGAGAGAACCTTGAAGGCCCCTTTTTATAGAGGAAGAAACTGAGGCCTGGGGAGGGCAGCCCACCAGGCGGAAGTTACTCAGCAAAGGAGGAGGTGGTCAAAGGCAGAATTCAGTCCAGGGGCAGCTTTGACAACCATGACTTGACCAGGGGGCCAGAGGGTGGGCCCCCAGAGGGGCTGGATGTGACCTGGGTCAGCACCTTGCCCCCCTCCCAGCGCTGCTCCCTGCCCCAGGGCTCCTCAGAAGCTCCCTGGACAGGGAGCGGTTCTGCGGAGATGCCAACCACTTGTTCTCCATTCTCCCCCCCTCCCCTTAGCATGTTCACACAGGGCTCACACACGTCCACACGCGCACACACACACACACACACGCACACGCACACGTTCCTCTTCCTCCCCAGCAGCTTCCTAAGCCTGCCATTCCCCATGTTCCGCTTCCCACCGCGTGCTCGCTGGCAGTCGGGGCCCGCACTGGAGCTTCCCGCATCTCTCAGCCGGTCCTCCGGCTGCTCCAGCCTGTGACCGGGTCCGGCTGGGCAGCCAGGTGTGATGTCATGGATGGGGCCTTGTGACTTCGCTTGCAGACTCGGGCAGGAGGAGCAGAGAGTAGGCTGAGAGAGGAGGCCCCCCTCCCCCACAGCACTAGATTGAGATCCGGAGGGGCCCGGGCCAGAGGGGCTGGGCAGGATGCTGCCAGCAAGGTAAACGGCTTGTTTTGTGGATACTGTCTTTGCTCAAAGTTTTCTCTTGTGTAAAAAACAATCCTCCCAGTAGCTGCTGGCGGGAGGGCACAGATGGCCCCCTGGGCCGCTGCCACTGGGCAGCCCCCTGGGCCAGGTTGGGGGCAGGGGCCAGGGACACAGCTGGCTCTGGGCCGGGCTGGTGGTGCTGACTCTTCTCTCCCCTCTGTCCCCTTCTTTCTTGTCCCTTTTCAGAGGCCCCAGCTGCCGCCTGGCTCATGGATATAAAGGGGGGCAGTGCCAGGAAGGCGGGCACAGGCAGGGGCATGGACACGGGCGGGCTCAGGTTCACAGTAGTGCCCAGGAGAGGAGGAGAGATGGGCTGGGGTCTTGGCTTTGGAGTCCCACCATCCTGCCCTTCTATGTTTCAGGAGTACCAAGGGCAGGGCCTGGGGTCAGGTTCCCAGGCAGTGGAGGTGGTGGTGGTGGCCGTAGCTAGGCTCTCCTTTTAATTTTTTCCGTCAGAAGACAGTACAATACAGTGTGGTTTCAGGCAGATACAAAATTGCTAAGTGTGTGGAGGGAGGGGAAGGAGGGTCTGCATCTTTCTCTCTTGCTTCCCCTTCCAGCAGCCTTTTCTGCCCCTGTGTTGGTGAGGGGTATTTAGCAGGGGCGATTTGGGACCAAGAAGGGGCTGGGGGTGGGATGCTGAGAGTTTCCTGATCTGTGATCCCAATGGAGTGAGGAAGGGAAGGCTGCCAACCATTAAGGCTTAGACCGAGGGCTGTGTTCATTCAGCCTGTGGAGAGAGCCTTCATTTTGCATTAGACTGTGTGTGTGTCTGTAGGTGGGAGGAGGGAAGGAGAGGAGAGAATGACAAGGAAGGATGGATGACATTGTGTTGTCTCTGTTTGCGCTCAGTGCAAATTGGGGAGGGGGAGCCAACCGGGCCATGGAACAATCGGGGGGACCTGGGACACCCCCCCCCCCGGCTGCGCTTCCCGGGGGGGTGGGTGGGGAGGTGGCCGGTGGGAGAAGGTGCTGGGGCTGTCCTCCCTCCTCAGTCTGGTTTGGGCTTTTATCCTTTATTTTTACAGTGAAATGCTGGAGATAGGCAGGCAGGCAGGCGGGCAGGCAGGCTTGGGTGGTGGATTCCTCCTCCCCTCTTGCTCTGCCACAGGCCCTCAGCCCTGACCTGCCCATCCCCTCTCTTTCCAGCCCAGGCAGCTCACCTTTTACCCGATCAGGACCCAAGGAGGTCCTGGGGGCGGCCAACCCCAGCCTGCACCTCGGCAGTAGTCCTGTTCCAATGGTGATTCACAGAACCCTTGGCAAGTCTGGTCCTGGGGGGCCCCAGCTGCTACCCCCCAGCCCCCTCCTCCAGGTCACCCTCTCTGTAGCCCTGAACCTCCTCAAATGCTCCCCCCAGCTCTGATTCTGGGATTCTGTAATGGTTGATGATGCCTGGTGGTAACAAAGACAGATCCCCCACCCCTCCACCCCAGCCCCACTCATCTCCTCTTCCTGAAGAGTCAGGGTTAGAATTGCTGGTTCACAGCCAAAGTCTCCATGCAGAACAAGCCCAGATACCTTGAACTTGTCCGGCCTGGCTGGAGGGGAGCCCCCCTTATACCAGGTACCCTCTCAGCCCACCTCCCAGAGAAAGCGCCTCCTGCTCTGAGTGTTTACATCCTTTGGCGGCTCCACCGCCTTCTTCCCTCACCCCGGAATCCCCATCTGGCCGACCCCTCCATGGAGAGGCTCCAAGCTCAGGAAACCCTGCATCTTACTCATTCGCGTCGCTCCTTTCTGGATTCCCTGGCATGTGGCACTTGTCTGGAGTGTGGCTCACAAGTGCCTGGGGGGGACTCCTGCCCCCAGAGCCCAGCAGGAGCAGGGCTGATGACTGCCAGCAAGGTGGCAGCCAGGCTGGGACGGTCCCTGGCTCCTGCTACCCTGGAGAACAGAGCGGTGGTTAGACCCAGCGCTGGGAGCCGGGCACATGGGCCCTTTTTACAGAGCTCAGCCTCTACTCTCCCCCAAGAGCCTGCCTGGGTCCCTTTCATTTTTGTGCCTTGGAGGGCAAAGGAGGCAGGCCCAGGAGCCAGCATACACACACACACATACACACACACACATTAACACTCTCACACATAACATTTACGCACATTAACATATACACATATTAGCACACATTCACACACATATTATACACAGCACAGACATACACAATATACACATTAACACACATTCCCCATGTACGCACACACATTCATTCTCACATGCACATGCCATACACACACAATACAATGCATAACACACATAACATATACACATATTAACACATACATTCACACTCACATAATACACACATTAGCACAGATTCACACACACATTACTTGCAATACATACATATACAATATACGTATTATTCACACATGATTCACAGAACCCTTGGCGAGTCTGGTCCTGGGGGGCCCCTGCTGCTACCCCCCTAGCCCCCTCCTCCAGGTCACCCTCTCTGTAGCTTTGAACCTCCTCAAATGCCCCTCCCCAACCCTGATTCTGGGATTCACACATTCACACATGCATGCATATTAACCCACATCCCCTCACATTCACATTCTCACACACACACATACACATGATACATACACACATAATATACACACAATAACACACATAACATCTGCATACATTAACAATACACATTAACACTCATATGGAATACACACATTCACACACATATTAACACACATCCACACACATTCACTCATGCATCCTATACATACACATTAACATTCACATACAGCACATATGTGCACATCAACACACATAACACACATTAGCTTGCATTTACACACTTACTACACACAACACATGCATACAAAACACATTAACATACACACACACACATGCACATCTCTCAGTCCTAGGCACCTGGAACCATTAAGGCAGCCTCCAATTTAATGTTGCTGAAGAGATTTCCTCCAACCAGTGGTGGATAGCAAATGGAGCAGAGCTTAGTTGTCCAGTTTTTCAGAGGGAGAGACTGAGGCCCAGGGTGGGGAAGGGATCCAGCTCAGCTCAATAGTCCCAGATGGAGCTTGCTAGGCTGAGGTGAGATTGGATTTCAGGGGGATTTTTTTGCCCCCTCCCACCCAGATTCAGTTACCCCACAAAAATTGGCCCAGGAGCCTTATGGGGGGTCAGAGCCCCCCTCCGGGATAATAGATTTAGATGCCAAAGGCACCTTAAATGTCAGTGAGTTCATACCACATCCTCATTTTACAGATGAGGAAACTGAGGCCCACAGAGACTTGGGACCTTGCCTCAGGTCCCATAAAACATCAAATCTAACTTCCTCTTGTTACAAAAAAACTTGGGCCTCAGACATGGGTTTGGCCCAAGGTCATACTCCAAGACTTGAACCAGGTCTTTTGGGCTTTCTTGTCACTCCTCCCTCGCCAGTCTGATCAGGTAGCCCCTACAACTCCCAACATTGCCTCAATCTGCCTCTGAGAATTCCACTCTTTTTTCTCCAGCTGTGTCCTCCCTCAGGGACCAGGGGCTAAGGATTATGGGGCTTCCAAGGTGTCTTAGGGTACACCGAAAGACCTCGGCCTCAAGGCTTGACCTCTCCTGTGGGCTTTTTCTCTATCAGATGTGAGCCCTTGTGGGCAGGCGCTGACTTTGCTTTGGCTTGTATTCCTACTCTAGCACTTGGCAGACAGAGTTCCTGGTACACAGTTAGGGATTAATATATGTTTTTTGGTTTGAGCATGAGTCAGCAGTGTAATAGGAGAAGCCAATAGTAATTTCCAGTCAACTCATTATAAGAGTAAGGAGAGGACAGTTGGGGTACCAAGTTGGAAGTGACATGCCCCATCCCATTTTGGGATGGGCTCTGATTAGTTGGGGGCTTATTTAGATGGTAGTGGGCCTCAAGGAAGTGAGGAAGGAAAGACTGGGAGCGCTGGGCAGGGGGGTACCTGATAGCGGTCCACAGGCCCTGGAGATGGAGGCAGGGGTCTGCATAGCCCCAGAGGACAGACGAAGGACTGAGGCTGGCCAAGACTCCTCATAGTGAGGGGCATGGGGGAGTGGGGTACCCCCTTCTGCGAGGCCTGCTTGTAGGTGGGCTGGTTGATGGGATTCTAGTTCAGGAAGCCCCCCTCCTCCATCTGGGGGCAGCTATGCAGGGGCAAAGGAGGGTGCCGTCATCCTCAGCTCTCTTGAGCGGCCTGATAGTCGTCTGGCCCCGTCAGTCAGAACCTGTCTGCGGTCCCTTCTGGGCTGGGCCGCCCAGTTTCAGTTATTGTAATTGTTTTTGCCTCCTGGGACTCTGTCCAGCTGTCCAATTCTGTGACTTTACAGAGAAGGAAACAGGCCCAAGGAAGGAAATGAGTCCCACACTGGGAAGGGGCAGCACAGGCTTCTTCTGTGCCAAGAACACACTGGCCTGTGCCAAGGTCCGGCCATCCCGGATGAGACCAGGAAGAGGAATGGAGGCCAGTGGGTTATATGAATGGAGGACTGATGGGCAGGTCTGGAACAAGTGGCTTAGCCCTTAGAACCCCCCAGACCTGGCTCCATGGCAGCTCCAGCCATATTTTTATCACTGCGTAGGTCTGGAGAGTCAGTCTTTGGTGTGGGAGGCGACTGACCAGGGGCAGAGAGCACATTCAGATAGGGAGCCCTCCTTGACTCTTGGCATGAGGACATCTCTAGCTGCGTAAACTAGGGCCTCCTTCTCCTCCCCTGTAGGGGTTTGGATGAGCTATCTTGGAGTCCTCACCAGGCTGATGACCAGGCTGTGTGAAGCCCCGGGGAAGGAACTGGGGCGTGAGAGAGAAGAAGGTGGGATCCCTTAGTGACTGAGGAGCCAGCTGGGAAGGGAGAGCAGCCTCTTTGTGCCTGGCCCCAGAGGCAGTGAACTGGGGAGAGTGGTCCAGAAGGCAGATTTCAGCTCATTGTTACCACAGGTCAGAGGGGTAGAGGACTTCCAGGACCATCAGAACTAACGCTCTTGTTTTACAGATGGGGAAACTGAGACCCAGGGACAGAAAGTGACCAACCTAAGGACCTCTGCGAGGTGGAAGAGATTTCAAAGGCTTCTAGTCTAACCTTCCCATCTTAGAGACAGGGAAGTGAGGCCCAGCTAGCAAGCATCAGGGATGGGATTTAAACCCATCCCTTTCTGTCTCCCAGTCTTAAGTCAGGTCTTTGGAAGTCACTTGGGGATGTTGGAACCCCTTCTTTGAGGGAAAACTGTTCTGGGGAAGAAGAGGTATCAGAATTCTACCTTGGAGGGAACTGCAAGAGTTAACAAAAGTCATGAGCTGGCGTTTGCCTCCTGAGCTGTGACTGAAATACCCCAGGGCTTCCTGGAGGAGGATCCATCTTAAGAACCTGCATGCTGGTTGCCACTTTTGACAAAGGATGTTGGCCTACCATTCCCTGTTCTAAGAGCCCTCCCATCTGGGAGGGTGTCAGAGGGTGGGGATTGGTGACTTGAACAAGTCCCTTGACCCCCCCCCGAGCCTCAGTTTCCCCATCTGTAAAGTGAAGAGAGGACCCTGAGGTCTTCTCTTGCTCTAGACCAATGATCCTATGTGTTGTCTCAAGGTCACCTTGCTCCTTGGGGGTCTTAGTTTCTCCCTCTGTAGAATGGGCAGGATGAATAGATCTGATTGTGTGATCTGAAACTCAGAGCCCAGCTTTGACTCTGCATAAGGACAGCCCAAAGAAACAGAATCTAGACTCCTTCGTCTAAGAACCCCTCCCCTTCACGCCAGCCCCAGTCAGGAAGTTCCAGAGGCTTGGCCTTCCTTCCTTCCTTGCTGGCAGCATGTCCTGTTTCAGGGGTGAGCATGGCCATTGATGGACAGCAGAGCAAAACCAAGGCCTTTCACTTTTGGCCCCGAGTTTATTCATCTGTAAAATGGGGGTGCTTCTAGGAGAAGCAGAGCTACAAGGGGTTTCTGGCACCACCCAGCCCAGACCGTTCATTTTACAGAGGGGAAATTGAGGCAGAGAGAGGGAAGTGACCCTTACAAGGCCCCAGGCTAGTGAGACTTGAGTCTGGACCTTCTAGTGCCAACTCCTAACCCTTGCCCTCCTGATTGTATGGGACACTGGTAAGCCTGAAGCAGCCTGGGACCTGCAAAGTACCCTATGGGGAAAGGCTGTTTCTGAGGTTATCAGACTTCAAGGGAGGCAGTGTGGCATGGTGGGAGGGACAGCAGAGCTGGGGGGCCACTGGACACTTGCTGATGTGTGTCCTTGGAAAAGCTGCTGCCTTTCTCCCAGCCTTACTCTCATCTGTCATGCTTGCCCAAACGTCCAGGGGCAGTATTAGGGGGGCTGTATGTGGAGAGTGGCATGTGAATTGATCGGTAAACAGCACTAAAGAGGCTGGCAGCTGGAGGGTTGAGGGGGGAGGGCTCCCAGGAGTCCCTGATGCCTCTGAAGGGGCCACAATATGTCTCCTTAGAAATCCTTGTTTTTTAATTTTCACATTTGAAACCATGGTTCTGAGAAGGGCTTTACCAGAGGGAGGGGGATTGGGGTAGGGGGAGGGTATCCATGACACACAAAAATTAAGAAGCCCTTGTCCTAGAGGTCTCATTGGACCAGATGGGGAAGGGGAGGCCCCTGGAACAGGGGACAGACAGAGAGAACATTGACCGCTGAGTGAGATGGAAGGGGGGCAGTGGGAGGGGTAGGTGTGAGACAGAGAGAGACAGAGAGGAGAGAGGAGCAGGGAGCCTGAGCCCCTGTACTGCTGAGACAGTAGTACCCTCACCCACTGCACATCTTCCAAGTAGGGCCAGGGCAGGCCATCCATCAGTATGACAGCTGGAAGTATCGGCAGTGACCTGAAGGTAAAAAAGTCTCCATGTCTAATCCCCATTTTGCCCTGGTTCCCAGAAGGGGACAGAGGCATTTGTAGTGAAAGGAGAACTGGGCTGTTCCGCAGCACCCTGGGAAGGGAATGCAATTTTACCAAGCTGGAGGCTCCTGTGAGCGGAGCTGGGCCAACCTGGTCCTTCCAGAATCCCCTGCACCAGAGGCCCTCCAAGGGCTGCAGAGGTGGCCCATTCCTCCGATCCTGGTCACAGGCCTCAGTACAACTCCTTGTTTCTCTCCTGGTTCTGCCCTGTGCGTCCCAGCAGCCTGGGGCATCCCTTCACGTACTGCAGGGCAGCTGTCAGGGCTCCCCTCCTTCCTCTGCCCCACGCCGACCTCTGCAGTCCAGGAAAGCCTGAGCCCTGCTTTTGGGACATCACATGACTGGCAAATCTCTTTGCTTCTGCCTTCATTTCCTCATCTGTAAAATGGGGAGAAGAGTCGTTGATGCCTCAAGCCTTAAGGACACGTTTACGAGCTTTCACTCTTCAATTTTCCTCCTTTGAAATACTCTGGGTTCAAAAAGGGAGGCCAGCCCTGGTCCAGTGCAAGCTAGCAAACGGAAGCCTTGTGCTCCCTGCTCTTTGAGGCCTGGGGTAGAGAACAGAATGTTAGGAAGATTGCCTTGAACCATGCCTGGCTGGGACGTGTACTCGCCGTGGGACCCTGGGCAAGTCACTCGCCTCCTCTGTAACAGGAGGGCTTCCCGATGGGTGGCCTTCTCGTTCTATTCTAAACCAGCTTCAGTAAATGGTGTTGTTCAGTCATTTCACTTTTTGTTTGTTTTTTTCCACTTAATTTCTGTGACCCCCTTTGGGGTTTTCTTGTCAGAGATACTGCAGTGATTTGCCATTTCCTTCTCCAGCTCATTTTACAAGTGAGGAAACTGAGGCAAACAGGGTGAAGTGACTTTTCCAGGGTCACACAGCTAGTGAATGCCCAAGGCTGGATTTGAACTTGGAGATTTGAGTCGTCCTGACTACAGGCCTGGCGCCCCCTAGCAGCTACCCTCAGGGCATACTGAGCATTTAAGAACTGTTTCTGCATGACTTCCTTATGCCCATGCTGAGGATGTCCATGGTGCCTTCCACTCCTCAGCAGTGGCATGTGTAGGGGAAGACTAGAGCTGCCCGGTGTGGGGTAGCCTCTCTAGGGTGTACTCAGCACCGTTGCAGGGGGAAAAAGAGACACCCGAAGCTTTTGGTGTCTCCTGTGTGCCTAGTACAGATCCAGGAAGACCAGCCTGTCTGTGCAAAGGGAGGCCAGAAAGCTGAGCGGGGGAGGGGCTAAAAGTGGGCTTTGCCCTTGGAGGGTCCAAGAGGGTGAGCTCAGGACATTGCCCTGGCCACTGTTGGGGTTTTTGGAAGAGACAAAGAGCATGGAATTGTAGGCGAAAATCTGTGCCCTCGGGGACCTTACATTTCTTTATATTCCCATGATCTATATCTGATCAAAAACTCTACCTTTCACCACTTACTTACTTACCTTTCTGTGGCTACCCCCACCCCCACCACAACAATTCATTGAGTTGAGATGCAGAGTGTTGGACCTGAATTCAGGAGACCCAGGTTCACATCCTGAATCCTTAAAAGCTCCCAGGACTGTGGAGGACCCCAGGACCTCCATTTCCTAAGCCTTCATTTTGAAATCTCTTATGAAGGTGGGTCCTGTAACATTATCCCCCCTAGACAGCTGGGGAAACTGAGGCTCAGAGAGATTGTGCTCACAGCTAAGGAGGTCCTCCCCTTTGAGGCTCTTCTGCTGACTTTGAAAACCCCACCAGGTCTCTCTTTTCCTGGGGCTGACTTGGACGCTTGGGAATCTGCAAATGAAATTCCCTCCCGGAGCTGGTGCCCCAGCCAAGTCTCCTGTCAGTTTGCTTTGGGGAGAGGGAGAGGAGCCTGGGATAGGATTCCCTACACAGCCAAGCTCTCCCAGCATTCCTGGGGAATTCACTAGGTGGGTGTGTACTTTCCCTCCTCAGATCTCTAATTGTGCTGTGCTCCCTGGCCTAACCTGCCTCCTCCTCCTTTCCCCTTGGGCAAAGGCCTGGGGGTAGGGAGGGGTGGCACTTGAGCTGACTCTCCCTGGAAGCCCTGGGGCATCTGTAGGGAATGGATTTCTTTTGTAGAGGAAGAGAGGGGCAGGTCCATCTCTAGAAACCAAATGCCTCTAGCCTTCCCCCCTCCCCTTCTCCATCAGCCCCCTCCCCCGCCTCTTGCAAAAGAGAGAATTTTAATATTTTCATTTCAACAACCATGTCATGGAATTTTCATTTAAAAAAAAAAATCATCAGAAAAGGAGGAATGTGTTTCTTTCTGATCTAATCCCTGCAGGAGCAGAGGGCCCAGCTAGCTGAACCCCCTTGGTTTCCGTTACTGATGGGGAAATTGAGGCCCCAGGGACACCAGGCGTTACCGCCCAAGGGCACAGAGCTAAAGCCTGAGCTTCCATCTCTTAGCCTGGGACAGTGACAGCAGTCTGGGGAGGGGGTCCCTCGGTGCCCTGGGGTCTTGGCCCAGTTACTCAGAATCAAGTTTTTAAATGCGTATAGTAAATTATGGAGGATTAGAAAGGCAGCCCTTCTGTTGAACTAGGTACCAGAATTGTTAAGAACCCTGCGGTGCAGGCCTCCTGCCCCACGTTAAGAACCGGACTGGGGATCTCTAAGGGCCCTTTCAGGCCCAGTCGACATTGCTGGGATCTGTCCCAGGAGCACAGATGCGCCGTGAGCCATCGGCGTCGATTTATCAGATCAGTTGCCTGGAGCTTGGAAGAGACCATTTGTCTACTGCTCAGGAGTCATCTCCAGGCCCCTCACTTTACAGGGGGGAAACTGAGGCATGGCCAGGCCCCAGACAAGGGGGGCTGGGGGCTCCCCGCTCCTGGGCCGTCCGGGCCCCCGGGACAGGGTTTGTGGAGGCTGGATTGCTGCATTTTCACACCTAGGGCAGAGGAAAGTTTCAGGGGGGGCTCTGGGGGCCCAAGGGCGATGGAGCTGGAGGGGCCCAGGGCTTGGGAGAGCCCGCTCCTCACTCTTCCTGCCAGCCTTGGTCCCTCTGCCCTCCTTCTGGGCGGCCCGGCCCCAGGGGCAGCCCCCACGTGGACAAGCCCCCCTGCCTCCTGGCGCCCCCCAGGGAGAGGGGCCTTCTCGTTCGCGGGGGTCTGGACCCTGCCCTTGCTGTTTCCGCCCCTCCCCCATCTCCTCCTCCTCCTCCTCCCCCCTCCCCTCACGCTCCCCCCCCGCCTCCCGCGCGCCCGCGCGCCGCTGCCCGGGCGGCCCCTGATTGGCGGGGCGGCGTCACGTGCCCCTCTGTTATTTCCTGTGTGTTTGGGAGAATGGAGAGAAGCAGCCCCGAGCGGAGCCGCGCCGGGGCCGAGGAGCGCGGCGGCCTCAGCCCCTGCCCCTGCGGCCGGGGGGCCCCGCGCTGAGCCCCGGCCCGGGGAGGGGAGCCGGGCCCGAGCCCGCCGGCCTGCGAGCCAGGAGCGAGTCGCGAGCGAGCCCGTGAGGGAGGGAGCGAGTGAGTGAGGGGGAGGGGAGGGGGCCGGACGGACAGGCGGGGGGAGGGGAGCGGGGGGGAAGGGGAGGGGGCGGGGGCGCGAGCCCGGAGCCAGCGCCCAGGTAACCGCGGCCCCGCCCTGCCCCGCCCGGCCCGCCCCGCGCGCCCCCGCGGCCCCCGCCGGAGCGGGTCGGGGGATGGGGGAGGCCCGAACCATGTGCGGCGGGCCGGGCCCTGCCCCCGGCCGGGCCGCTCACTTCCTGGGCTGGGCAGCCCCGAGCCCCTCCCCCGGGGGAGGGGGCCGAGCGTACTCGCGGAGCACGTGGCTGCCTCGGGGCCCCGGGGCCGTGTTTACACGGGCCGGCTGGAGGCCCCCCGAGACCCTGCTCACGCCCCGAAGCGCCTACTGTGTGCGGGCCCGGGGCCCCCGAGCACGTGCGCTCGTTTGTGCGGTCCCGGGATCGATCTGGTTCTCCTTTGCCCCTCGGACCCCCCCATAGAGGAGCTAAGTGACTTTGCCAAGGTCACGGGGCAGGGCTGGGGGGGGCCAGTCCTGGTTCACGCCTTTGCGCCTCCAGCCAGGGCAGCGCTGGGGGGGTCGGTGGGGGTCGTTGAGGAGCTCCCCTCGGTAACTGGGAAGGAGGGGAGAGGTCTAAAGCTGGGTTGTAGGTGAGCCTCCGGGGGCAAGGCCGGCCCCACACTGGGCACCTCTGCCCAGCTGGCCCCCTTGGGAATCCAGGTTGGACACTGTAGAGTCACCGGTGGCCCTTTGGGCTTCGTGTTGGGAAGCTCTTAGAGGCAGGCAACGCAACATTTCTGGAGTCCAGGTGACATTTCTGTACCGCCTACTGTGTGCTAGGCACCATGCTAAGCGATTTGCAGTTATTATCTCTTGATTTTTACAACAAAGGTAGGGGGGTTATTTTTATTCCACATTTTACAGCCTAGGAAACTGAGGCAAATGGAAGGGAAGTGACTCCAGTTGGTGTTTGAGGCAGGATTTGAACACTGGTGAAACTCAATGTCTTGAGTAAGTCAGGCTCTGCTCCTTCTCCTTACCTGTAAACACCCTATGAGCTCCGATTTGTTTAGGCTGCTCCCCCCTAACTCATGTTCTTTGGTGTATCTGCTTAAACACCAGCTAGGCAGCTTGGGCAACAAGTCAGCGTTGCCTTACCTGGAGTTGGAAAAGCTGTTTGCTGGTGTCTGGTGTGGACAGTCCTGGGGGAAAGGGTCCTCCATCCCATGTCCTTGTGATTGCCTGCCTTCTGCCTTCTACACCTTCCGAAGGAGCTGGCAGGGTTTGGCTGTGTTAGGCTGGGCCCAGTAGCAAGTGCCAAAAGCCGTCTGTATTCCATGTGCACTTTCTGCCCTGACTTTTGGAAGGTGAATTTGATATGAGATTTGAAAGAATGCAGTCAGCCTGCTAGGGAACGGAGCCAACTGAGATGCTTAAGAGCCCTTTCTCTGTCCCAGAGACTGGGATGGGAGAAATTTGGGGGGGGGTTGATTTTTTTTTTTAAACTAGGTCATCATTTCCCATTTTAGCTCTCTCCTTAGCCATCATCATCTGGGCAACGTCTGTAGCGTGATGTGCCCATCCATGCCCCTAGAAAGCAGTAGGGGCCCAGTCTTCTGGGAGATAGATGCTCCCACAGAGTCTTGGTTATCTGCAGCTTCTCTTACGGAGGGTAAAGTTGGTGGGATTACTCACCCAAGGGTGCTTTAGTACTCAGTACATCTGATTTATCCCTTTAGAGGGGGCCTGAGTCGTCGTACTTTGGGAGATACCTGAAGGAAACCAATTAGTTTCACTGTTTTGCTTTTGAAAGCTTGTAAGCTCCTGAGGCTTTACTTTGAGGAGGGAGTAGACTGGGGATACAGGCTTTCAGTGCAACCTCAGAATTAAGTGTTGGGCACATATTGGTCATGGAGCGAGGATCACCTTTATTCAAAGCAAAACCGACCGCAGCTCTGGATAGGCTTCCATTGCTGAAGCAGACACGAAGTTTGATGCATGTGATGTTTGGAATTGAAAGCACTGAGGTGTGACCACCAGTTCTAGGGTTTGTCTGACCAGAGAAGGCAGAAGGGCATCATTGTACTGTGTGAAGGAAGACTGGGGCTCCAAACCTACCTTGGGCACATTCTGACTGTTTGATTCCCCATCCGTGAAAGGGAATACTCTCTGCTCTGCTCCTCTCTTCATCAGTTCCTAAGTACTCCTGTGTTTCTGTGAGGGCTCCTCTGTTCAGGAGCCAGCCATCCTTCCCATAGTTCCTCTTCCCTTTCAGGCACTGAGATTTTCCACCTTCAGGGAATTTCCATTCCGTGTGCTTCCAAGGACAGAACCTGCACAAAGTCATGATGGGGGAGGGCTCAGGAGAGGTCTCTAACATGAAGTGACACTTGTGGTCTGGAGAGATGTGTGTGGAGGGCTAGGGGAAAGCTGGAGGCTGGAATTTGGGAGTTCCACACTTGAGTAGACTAGTTTATCTATTGGGAAAGTAATATGATCTGCCTGGAAGCAGCCTGAGAAGGGTTGTAAAAGCCCCCAGGAGTTTGCATTTGAGCCTAAAAGTAGTTGGGAGCCAGTTGCTTTTTGAACTGGAGAGGGACGTGGTTAGACCATAAAGATCTACCGAACATCTGCCATGTGGAGAATGGATTGGAGAGGGGCAGAATCTCAAGGCATTGCAGCCCCTCAGACCTTCAGTAATGAACCTTGAGGCAGGCGGCTGTGTTGGGATTTAAAAGAAAGAGCTGCTACAGACTTGATGAGTGATTGGTAGGGACAGGACAGCCATGGAGACCTGAGAAATGGAGCAATGGCAGTGCCCTCACAACCAAAACAAGGGCAGTCGGGCAGCAGCCTTAAGGGGAAGGCCCGAGTTTTAGAGACGATGAATTTGAGGTGCCTGGAGTTGTAGGACAAGAACTGGCCTCGGTGAGGAAAGAAGAGGATAGGACATGTCTTGAGGATAGGACATGTCTTGTGGGATGTGGTGGAGAGCCCAAAGGCAGAGATAGGGCAGAGTGTGAGAATGAAGCTAGTGTCTGCCGTCATCTAGTCAGTAAACATTTGGTGAGTACCTACTGTGTGCCAGGCACTTGCAAACACCTGCCCTTGCCCCCAGGGAGCTTACTGAGAAGACAAACAAGGCGGCAACCTTTCCTCTTCTTTCTTGTGCCCAATCCCCTCCCACTACAGCTGCTGAGTTCAGGCCCTCATGGCCCTCTAACTGATATTCTTGCCTCTGGTCCCATTAGCCTCCTTGAGAAGCTTCCCTGGCTCCCACTTGTGTGTAGGATAAAATGCAGCTCTCCTCTGTTCAACTGGAGCCAGATTGTAAGGGGCTTTAGATGCCAATCCTCCTGGGCTGATGACTCATTCCTCAGTCCCATGGGCTGCCCCTCCCCCCAGCATGCTGCAACATTCTCCCTCTGGTGCCATTTGGGACTTGTAGCCTCCTCTAAGGCTTTGAGGGCCTCCAGGAGACCTTGCAGATTCCTCTCCTCCCAACCCCCCCAATCACTTTGTCTTTCTCCCTCTGGGAGCTCTGGCTTCTTGGGTTTCTAACATGAACCAGGGCCTGGTACATAGTAGGCCTGTCATGAAGTGTTGGTTGGTTCCACTGGATGATAATTAGCTCCAATGGCACTTGCTTCTTGCACTTGCTGGAAGGATCCAGCACTTGGCCAGGCTTGCCCATTGGGTCTCTCCTGTGGACATTTGGACCAGTGCAGAGGTTTTCTTTGGGAAGCACCCCCTTGGCCATTGTTGCTGATTCTCCTTTGAAGTCACTTTCCCAGGCTCCACAACTGAATTATGAAGTGATGTCCGTGGTGGTTTTTCTGGGTTATTTCTGGTTGTTTAAGCTGTCTGTGCTTGGCTGTATCGGCAATCCCGGAGAGATATTTACAATTGGGCCAACACTTTTATGGCTGGGTGTAAAAGATTGCAGAATTTCCAGAAACTGTGTGTGTGTTTTTAAAACTCTTCTAAAGTAATTAGTTTAAGTTTGTTTGTATCCGTGGGAAGGGTGCTAGATGGTGGGGGAGGGGGGACTTTGTCCCCAGCTTTGTTACTAACTAAGTGCTGTCATTTAGGGGCCAGTCACCTACCTTCTTCTGTTTCCTCATCTCTACAGCAAGGGCTTGGACTGGGTGATCCCCAGAGTCTCTTCCAGCTGTAATGTTCTAGGAGATTGGACAGTTGCCTTTTTTTTCAGAGTAGATGCTGCCCTAGAAGCAGAGAAGTCTCCAGTGACAGGATTCCTGCCTCAGTCCCTTTCTTCTGACCTGAAGACCTCTGGGTGTAAGGGCACTTTGTCTGGAGCCTGGCTAGTCTTTGGTGACCCAGGTTTGGGCTGGGGAATCCCACATCCAGCTGCCAGCCAGGGCAGCTTTTCTTACAAGTGATAGGTTGGTTTTTTTTTTAAGTTCTCTTTAAGTGCTTTGGACGCTTCTAAGAGGCTAAAGTTTTGAATCTTAAATTTGGAGGGAAATGTCCATCTGGTGAGCTGATTGAACAGGGAGACTTGGAAACAAAGAGCAGGCTATCAGAAAGCAGGGCCCATGGGAGAGGTCAGTGAGTCAGTCACCTTTGGACTAATGCAGGCTCTTGGTGTAAAGCATTGTTATCTCACTTTCTAATTAGAGCTCTGTTTTAAATAATTATAGTATCTCATTTGAATAATTTCTAATTTTCATAGTCCTTTGCCTGCTCCTTAGAGAAGGAATGTACTGCTGCCTTCAGGGTACCTGAGTGGGTCGGGAAGAGGGCCTTGGGCATTCAGGCTCCAGAGGGACTTGGGTGCTTGTGTTGCTCAGTCAGCTTGTATCCTGAAAGCAAGAGGATTGGACCAGCTCAGACATTAACCTGGACCCTGAATAGACAATAGAGGGTCATGTCTGTGAACTTGGATGGGGGGAGTACATCCTTATTGTAAGCATGACAGGTTTCTCTTTGTAATCCCTTTGGGCCCAAGGAAACCAGGTTACAAACAAGGCTCAGAGCCCTAGAACTGGACCGTCTTTCCCATGTTCTTCCTGCCCCTGCCTCTCTTAGGTGGCCTTTCAGAACCCTTGAAGGCGGTGACAGCTTTCAGTTGATGCAGTTAGAAGGAGACTCAGCTGCTGTTGTCCAAACTGGCTCGTTGAGCCCCAGCTGTGACATGTCCATTTGTTGCTTTGTTCAGCCCGCGGAGCAAAGGTTCAGGCCAGGGCTAGCCCAGAGACTGGGTTAGAGGGACTTGAACCTTGATCTTAACCTCTCAGATTCCCTTTTCTTTCAGCTACACTCTGTAGATCTATCTCAAATTGAAAAAGTTTCTTGTCCTTACATTGGCCCAGAGAGTTAACATTCCTTCTCATTTCCCTGGTTTTATTCTCCTTGTTGGGCTGGTGCTACCTAAGGCTGATAAACATCCATCTGTGTAGATCCACTTAAAAAGACATGTTTCTGGATGTTGATCCTTTTTTGACTATGTCCTTGGAACCCTGTGTTGGCTTTGGAGATGTTTGTATGTAGGGCAGAGATGGGGAGATTAAGACCCAGGGCAGATCTCTCACTAGGTCCACATGACACCTCAGTAGGGAGGGGATATTATCCTCATTTTACAGATGAGGAAATTGAGGCAGGCACGGAGGGTAAGTGACTTGCCATGTCTGAGCCAAGACTTGAACTCAGATCTTCCCAAGTCCAGAGTTGTGTCTACTGTATTACCTAGTGGCCTAGAAAAGAAGCCTCGCTTTGAGTTTCTGGTTCTCTTCTACTTTTTACTTCTGGTTAAAAGTCAGACTTAGAAAAGTCACCTCTCTAGATGCCATTCTCACATATAGAGAAAGGAGCTTGCTGCTCTCAATATCAGGAAGCATTTTTTCAACATTTCTTAGGTGCCTGGCTCTGGGAGGGGCCCACTGATCCCCGATGTCTGGACCTGTGGGAACCTCTTGACTTCTCTATACCTTGGTGCCAATATTGATGAATCCGCCAGCCTCTGAGAGCGTCAGGATAGGAGCGCATGTGTCACTAGCGAATTGCATACTTTGCATGTACTTGGAGTTTCTGGGAACAGGATGACATTAGTAGATCTCGTTTTTCTCTTCTCCTCCCAAAATGTTGTGGGTTTTTTTTTTAAACATTTGGGAGAAGAATATATTCGAGTTGTACATTTAAAATGGGAGCTGTAGAAGAGAAGGTTCTCATGGCAACGTTTGACTTGCCCATTTTGCCCATAGAGTAGGTAGTATTTTTGATTACGAGTGAGGCTGTTTAAAGCCCTTCAGGATATACAGTATGTGCAGTGTGGGCGAGAGAAAGTTCTCATAGCAACGCTCACTTTCTAGAGTTCCTAAATTTAAAAATTAAAATTAGCTTTAAGCACCAAAACAAAGGAACAGTTTGAAACATTTGATTGAATTGGTAGAATTTTTGCTGTACCCTTTATGGAAGAAACCTAATTCTTGCAAGATCTGAGTAGGGTATGGACTCTTTGCTTTGGAGATGAGGCCAGACTGTGACATATGATGCATATGCTGGTGGTGCATGTGACTTGGGTGGTCTTCATTTTTGGAGATGGTTGAGATCTGTCTTTATTTCAGAGATAGCTGGCCTTAGAGTCAGCTAGGGTGAGTTCAAGACCAGGCACAGTTAAACTGGAGTGTTAAATCCTGGCTCATTCATGAGCTGGGGGCGATGTAGAGACACTTCCCATCCCTATCACACCTTACCTTGATGGAGCTTAATGAACTGAGTCCCTAACCCAGCCTCTATTTTTGTTTGTTTGTTTGGAATCTTCCTTTTTCCCTAGGTGAAACAGAAGGCCTTGTCCATGGTAGGGACTAACAAGTGTTTGTTTGGATTGTTTCCTTTTCTTCCCCAGATTTCTTTTGGCTTTTTCCATTAAAATTCTTAAAAAGGTTACACTATTCTAAATTCTGCCTTTTGTTCTTATATCACATGCATTTCCAGATAGAGCCCACCTTCTCCTGCTATATGAGTGGGAGCTTGTAATAGACTGTAAAAACGTGGAAAAGGATGGGAGCAGTCCAGTCCATCCATCACCTGTGCCCTGCGGCTCTGGGCAGGAAAGGGATCCAGGGAGGAGTTCTTTTACCTCTTTCCCAGGGCCCAGCTTAGACATTGTCACTGAAGTGTTCCTTTGGGATTTCTTTTCCCTCTGTAGTACTCAAGTCATTATGGGTATTGTCTTCTTGGCTCTGCTGCCTTTGCTTGCCATCATTTATAGAAATCTTCTAGTGTTTTTCTGGTGTAGAGGGCATCATGAGGTCCTAACTTTGGGAATGGCAGGAACCTGTGAGGGGGTCTGGGTAGATGAGATTCTGTAGATGAGGCCATGCAAGGCTGTAGCCATAAAGTGACTTGTCCGAGATGACAAGTCAGTGGAAGAGCTAGGAGGTAAGCCAAGGTTCCTGACTAAATCATTCACTGGCTTTGTAAAAGTTTTTTTCAACTAACAAGCATTTATCTGGCCTCCCTTTGTCTCCCATTGAGGAAAAAAAGAAAACCTCTGTAGCAGATCTGCATGTTCAAGCAAAACCAGTGCCCACAGGAGCCACATCCAGGAGCCATGCCTTCTCATGCATCTTGAATCCATCAGCTCTCTGTCAGGACTCCTGGACACATGGCAGGTCAGGGTATTATCAGGGATCTTCAGACTTTCTCAGTTGTTTGTCTTTAGAATGTGCTGGCACTGTATAAATTGTTTCTACTCACTGCACTCTGCATCAGTCCATCTATACAAATATTCCAGATTTCTCAGAAGCTCTCCTTTTCATAAATTCTGGTGCCACAGTTGTATTCCATTATGTTCATATGCCGTAATGTGTTCAGCTCTTCCCCATTTGATGGTCATCGTCTCAGTTTCCTATTCTCTGCCACTCCAAAAAGAGCTGCTGTAACTATTTTTGTACACATGGTTCCTTTCCCTCTTGTTTTCATCATCTCTTTGGGGTATGGAACTAATAGTGTTACCATTGGGTCAAAGGGTACGCACAGTTTGGTTTCCAGACTGGCTGAATCAATTCACAGCTTCATCAACAATGTTTTAATGTGCCAACATTTGTCCTTTTTCCTCCCTTCTATCCATCTGCCTATCTATCCATTTATCTTTGACAATCTGGGAGTAGGCTAGAACTTCAGGTGTCTTCCATTTGTATTTCTCTTAATAACTGTGGGTAGTTTGGATGTCTTCCTTTGAAAACCACCTGTTCTTACCCTTGGACCATTTAGTAATTGCAGAATGGCTCTTATACATTTAAATCATTTTATTTTATATCTTGGAAAATGAAACTTTTATCAAAGAAACTTTGTGCTGAGATTTTTTTCTCACTTAATTATTTCCCAGTTTTAGCTGCATTGGTTTTGTTTGTGCAAATCTTCGTTCATTTTTTAAAATCAAAATTATTCATTTTTATCTTCTGATCCTCCTTGTTTGGCCATGGACTCTTGCCTATCCCAAAATCCAAAAGGATATTTCTTTCCTGTTCCTCTAACTTGTTTTATATCTAAGGCACGTGTCCATTTGGAACATACCTTGGTATGGGATGTGAGGTGTGAGCCTCAACCTAATTTCCCTCCAGCTGCTTTCAGTTTTTCCAGTTGTATTTGTTGAGACTGCTGTAGCTAGGATCCACCAGAGTTTGGCAGAATAAACCAACATGTCGGTCAGATCCAACCATGGACAGTTTTACCCTTTTGGCACCCCTCTACCCTTCAAAGAAGTGAAAGAGGTGATTCTCGGGGTATTGTATTCTGCAGTAATATTTCCTTATATTCAGGAACCACTGTTTGCTTAGCCATTCCTCAGAGGTCCCCCATATTTCCATTTCTTTGCTACCACAGAAAGTGCAGCTGTGACCATTTGGGTGTATGTGGACCATTCTTTCTCAGATCTCCTGGGGTTATATGCCCAGCTGAGGGCTCTGCAAGTTGAAAGGGCCTGAAAATCTTAGGGGGTTTTTAACACATTTCCAAAATGCTCTCTAGAGTGGAGGGACCGATCTGTTATTTCACCTAGGATCTGCTGTCCTAGGATCCCACTTCCCCACTGGGGAATGGCCTTTGGTCTTCGTGATTGTGGCTCCTTGAGGTCATGGGCCATCTTGCTTCCTTCTGTATGCCCTGCATTTAGCACAGTGCTTAGCATGTAGTAGGTGCTTAATAAATACTCACTGACTGAAATATTTGTGTTCACTTCCTCCATATCTTGGATACAGAATCCTTAGAGATATTCGATGCAAGGCTTTTTTTCTCCCATCAAGTTTCCCTTATCCTACCTACTTAGATTGCTTTTGTTTATACAAGAGCCTTTCAGTTTCATGAATTGAAATGATGTATTTTATCTTTTGTGATCTATATCCCTTGTGTGCTTAGGATTTGTCCCCCTAGCCATAGGTAAGAAAGATGCCTAATCTGATCTTCTTAAAATTTTCTTTATGATTTGACCTTGACTTGAATTCTTTGAGATTGACAAGGTACATAATTTGCTTAATTCTGTTGAAAACATTCCCAAGCTGTTCAGCGGAGTGATGTGCACACATCCTAGCCTACAGACCCACACCACACCAGTGACTCATGCTCAGGAGCCAGCAGATTTTGCAGGTGTGGTGATTCTCGTTTTATAGAAGAAACTGAGGCTAGGGGACGAGCGGTAAGTCCATGCCAGAGCTGATTCTTACCGTTGGAGATTTTTGTGACTCCAGGCCTGTCTTTCCACTCTACCTTGTTTGCGTTGGTTATAGGAAGAAGATAAGGAGAATTCAAACAATCAGACAGAAAAATCTGTTTCTCCTCTTCTCTCCCTCCCTCCACCTGAATAATTTAATCAAATGCAGGTTGTGTTTCCCTGAAATACCTAGACCTTGTCTTCCCTCCTGTGCTTAATGGAGCCTTGGCTGAAGGGTGAAACACAGGGGATGGTTGCAGGTCTCTTGCCTGCTGGCATGTTGAGCCAGAGGGCTGAGGGTCTGATTCTGAAGGAATGACTCTGCTGTTTGGATATGAATTAGCTGGTGGTGCTGGGGGTTGGGTCCATTCTGGTTGTGGGAGTAGAGATGGAGCTGACATGCATTCAAACCATTGATACTGACCTTGATCCAGGCATTGGAGAGATCTTTCCCAAGGCACCTCTCTGTAAGACACGCTGTCCTAATGGGTTTTTCCTTTATTGAATAAGAAGGTCTAACTTTTTGTTTGTTTTTCTCCCCTCCAACCCCAAAACAACAAAGATCTTACAGGTTTTTCTTCTCTGAAATCGCAGCCATTGAATTGGGTTGGCCTGAAGCCAATATATAATAATACAGCCACCAATGAAATTGGTCTGCTTCAGGAAGTCACCTTTTTATTGAGTCTTTTCTGTGTGCCAGGCCCTGTCCAAGTCAAAGTAGGAAATCAGGAACCTTCCAACTCAGGGTAGGATTTTGTGGAAGAGAGGGAAGGCATCAAGAGAGGAAAATATTCAGATGGGGACACCCCTGCCCCCCATAGACCTTCTTTCCTTTAAAAACAGTTGTTTCTGCCTTTTGTTTTTAACCACATTCATTTCCCAACACATCTCTCTTCCCTCCTGTCCCCCCCCATCACTTAGAACAAAGAAAAACAAAGAGGAGGAAGGTATGGTCCAGTCAAACTTCCCAAAAGAAGGTATGGTCCAGTCAAACTTCCCAAAAGGGTGAGTCCAACTCGAAAACCTGGGGGGAGGAGGTAGGGGTTGCCTTTGGCCAAGATGTCGCAGCATAATTACACTAACAAGCAGTTTTGTTTTGTTTTTCTTCACCAAAATGGGCATGGTCACTGGGAAGGTGTTCATCATTTTCCAGGTTCTGCTCACTTCCCTTTGCCTCCGTTGACAAACGTTCTCTGCCTCCGTCTTTCACATCCATCATTTCTTATTGACCACTGACATCTTATCACATTCACAATTGGATGAGCCATTCCCTAATCAATGGGAATCTTTGTTTCCAATTTTTTTACTACTACAAAGTCATGCTTGAAATATTTTGGTATATGTGGAGCCTTCCTCTCATTGACTTCCTTGGGTTATGCGTCTGGCAGTGAGATTTCTTGCTAAGAGGATATGGATGTCTGAGCTACTTTCTTAGCAGAATTCAGAGCTCTTTTCCAGAAGGCTAGACCAGGCGACAACCCCAGGAGTGCTTTAGTGCTTCCCCATCCCCATCCAATACTCTTTCTATTTGGGTTTGCTTGGCCAATTTTCTGAAAGGAAGGCAAAATCTCAGTTGGTTTTCTTTCCCATAGCATCTTTCTCATGATCAGTAATTGTTTGAAACTCTTCTTCGGGGAGTGTTTGTTTATGGGGGGAGGATGCCTTTTCTTGAAGGCTCTTTTCCTTTTGGCCAGCATTTTCTCCATTACCTTATTATTTAATAAATAGACTGTTGGAAGCAAAGATGAGATGCATAAGCAGAACTGACCCTAGACTCATTTCCCTTGTGTGGGCCCTCTATTCCTTTCTGCAGGTGAGGAAATGATAGTTGTGATACAGGAAATAATTTGTCCCTTGTCTCCCAGGAGTGAGTGGTGGAGCTAGTCAAAAAGCCATCCTGCTTTCTTGTCACCCTCCAGCCTTGTCATCAGGAGGACCAGAGGCTAGATCACATGGACAGTCGTGAATCCACATCGATTATCGAACTATTGAACAGGGCAGTGTTCATGTGTAAGTGAATTAGAAGGGCAGCCGAGAGACCAGGAGATCAGGTGTGGCCCGGCAGAAAGACTGCTGCTCCAGTCCCATCTCTTTGTGTGGTCCACCTTGGTGGCCCTGCACCTCAGCTTCCTCCTCTGCATAATGATGGGGAGGGTCTAGGAATACAGCTACTTGAAAGATGTAGGCCAAGACCTCATTTACAGATGAGCAGGGAATGAATTTGGCCTGGTGGCCCACATGTTATCAGCCTTGGGATTGGCAAGTCCCTAGATTCCAAATGGATCATTCTTCCACACTTCCTCAGGTTGGGTTCACTTGATCCAAGCCTTGAGTGTTGCAGTAGTCTTGAACTTCTCATCTCTCTCCAGCAACCTTGTACATAGGCCTGTGGCAGTCCTGCTCAGTGATGCCATCGGCTTTTTGTCGCCTTTAGGAACCATGGGAAACTCCTGTTTGACTTTAGAGCTTCTTGTGGCCTGTTTCTACCTGATTTTCCCAGCATTACTCCCCTTCACACACTTTGCCGGATGATGAAAATGGCCTTCTTGCTGTGTCTCACACATGCTCTTTGATCTCAGTCTTTGTGCCTCAAAGGCCCTCTGTCCTCACCCCTCCTTTCCTTGGCTGCTCTGCTCCTATAAGAGGCCTTCTCTGACCCTCACCTCCCCATTACCTTGATGAAATTTCCTCTATGTATAGGATATTTGAGGGGCCTGAAGACAATCTAGCTCACTTACTGGATCCAGTAGATCTTTTTTCTGTGAATGGTTATCAGACCTTTTGGAGTGGATCACAGCCTCCAGGAGACCCGCAGTTGTCCTTGGCTTGTTTCCCCCAGCCCTGTGTCATGTGCAAGCAGAAGCATCTGGAGGACCTGCTCACTCACCAGGAATCCTTTTCCACTTGGACTTAGCCCTGTACCACTGCTAGCACAGTGGAACCGCCATCACAGTGGGCAGTACCTGGCCAGGGGTTTGTAACCCTATTGTTATTTCTGTTCTCTCTCACAAGGAAGCTTAAAGGATTTTGATGCACGGTTAGAGATACCTTGTTAAGAGTCATGGTGGCAGCATTTTGCTCTACGGTGTCAAATGTTTTTCCATAATGGACAAACATAGTGAAATCTCCATGTACCACATCTTTGAGGCCATAACTTGATGGTCCAGATGCCATCAGTTGTACGGTCTGACTTAAATTAAACAGCTTGCCCCTTTATGAACAATACCCTACGGATGTGGGCATGAGTGTGCCATCATTTCATTTAGATGACCCCAAACTTCTCCAAGAAGCAAAGACCCATCTTTTTAATGCCAGTGTTTTCTGCCAGGACTGTGTGACTACAAGACATTGAATCCCAAAGTCTATGAAGGATCAAAAATAAGTTTCTATAGAAGGTAATGGAGAGAGGCATGATGGATGTGAGAAGGCTGCAGCATCTCATGATCCACAAAGAAGGACTTTGAAGATGATCCGTGTGAAAGGTGCCAAGGAAATGTGTGGTAGAAAAAGATGAAGAAAGGAGAAGTGAACAAGTCAGAGCTCAGCACGTTTCCTAGAAGCATTCACCGTGTTGAAGGAGGCCTCCAACTGGTTGAGTGCATGCTCTGTGACCTAAGTCTTGTGGGACTGGAACACTCAGACTGGAGGCCTTCCAGAACCATTGTAATGTTATGTGTCTGGATAGAGTAAAGAGTTGAGGCCAGAAAGACTCTGGTTCGAGTTATCCCACTGGCACATACTAGCTAAGTCACCCTTCTCAGTTGCTCAATCTTGCCATTGTGGCTGCTTCAGAAACGTTGACTGATGAGAGTAGAAGAGGAGATGCCAACCTGTACTAGTAGAGGGACATCTGCCTCCCAAAACCTTTCTAGGTCAGTGAAGTCGTAGGTCCAGTCTCTTTGCCCTTCTTTGAATATGTTTTACAGATAGTCTAGGTTAAATTCATTGTTTTCCCTGAGAAGATGTGAGGCCCCTTGAGAACTAAGACTTTTTTTCATTTTTGATCGTGTTCCCAGGGCCTGGCACATAGTTGGTGCTTCTTGCGGGTTGTTTCAGTCATGAGAATGGGGTCTGTGACCCCATTTGAGGTTTTCTTGGCAAAGCTACTGGAGCAGTTTGCCATTTCCTTCTTCAGCTCATTTGACAGATGAGGAAACTGAGGCAAACAGGGTGAAGTGACTTTCCCAGGGTCACACAGCTAGTATGTGTCTGAGGCCAGATTTGAACTCAGGGTTTACCCGGCTGCCCATCATAGCAGGTCCTCAGACAGTGCTTGAACCACACTTGGAAGCCTTTCCAGGGCCTCAGAAGACCAGCTAGAAGTTGTGCTCCCCACACCAGACAGCTTTCCAGAGGCCCAGCCGCCTCCCGCTGATTTTTCACCAGGCAGGTGGTACAGTCTCTTGGAGTTGGTGACATAAGGCTTCTGTTGAGTAAAGTCCCCCTTGAGGCTGCAGTGGCATCTGATGCTTAGCTGAGCTTCAGCCCCTCCCTTGGGTTCAGAGGCCTAGCCTCTCTTCCCTTTTCCCTTCAGATTCCATTTTACATCCCTTCCTAGGCATCCTGAGCAATTTCAATTGCGAGTTTCTGGAGAAATGGGAGGCAGTGGTGAATGAAGGAGATGGTCAGAGGGTTTCCCCATGTCTCCAGACCTACAGGGTTCGAGAGCTAATCTAACTGGTGCTGAAACCTCCCCTTGCTCTGCTTGGCCCCCAGGCACCTGGCACAGGCCAGAAGCTTAGGCAAGGTTGTGTTGGGAGAGTGTTTACTGATGATAGAATCTATAGGGGAGAGTAGACAGCTGCCTCCAACTCTAAGAGCGGGACTTGAGCACTGAGTGTTTTCTAGGGTTCTTGGGTACAGGGTGAGATGAAATGGTGTGACCTTATTAGCTGAGTGGCCTTGGGGAATCCTTGCTAGCTACTCTCAGTCTTAGATTCCCCATTTGTAAAATAGGAGGAATTGGAACACCTAGCTTCCAGGGTTTACAGGAGGCTCAGGTGGCATCACAACAAGGATTATGCAAACCTTAAAAGGCCCTGCAAATGTTAGTTGCCATCATCATCATGTACATGTTTTAATGCAGATAATTGCTTGTGGAAAGTTCATGGCAGGTTGCAGAGAAGAGAATTTAGACCTTAGTCAAGGAGGGGATGAGTGTCCTCATGGGTAGCCTCTCTGCCAGCCTGGCTCTTCCTAGTTAGCGGCCATTTCCACTTTCAAGGAGCACTCTTGGTAGACTGAGGCTGCTGGTTTGTCTTTCTTGGTGTCCTCTGCAAGGAGGAAGCTGACTCAGGCACCCTCTGTTGTCCCCTGCTCTTGTGACGTGCTTGTAAAACCCCATGGCACCGACAGAGACATCACCCTAACAGAGAGGACCGAGGCTTCCCTACTTGTGGAAGCCATATTGCTCAACACACCCGCCTTAGAGTATCCTCTGTTCACTTTAGAAAATGAATGGTCCACATTCTTTCCTCACTTCATGGAGGCAAAGGATAGGCATTGTGGAAAGGGTTTTTATCCAATCTGGCCCCCTCTTCCCAGGAGGTGCTCACGCTCCTGGCGAATGGTTGAGATCTACTCCATGACTGGAGAGGGTCCCTAGCAGGGCTTGGCTATCTGCAGGCGCTTCTTGCTGCTTTTTCTTGGAGAGATCATCAGTCAGTTGCCATGTACTGATGGCACACCTGGGTCCTAGGCATGCCAGCACTGACAGGGAGGCAGCCCCTGGTCTCCAAGAGTTTCCATTCTAGTGGGGGAGATGAGAAGTCCCAATAGCCCTGCTGTGAATGAACAGATGCACCACAGCTTACTGGCTGGTTTGGGAGGAAGGGTCCTTAGTAGTTCAGGGCATCAGGAAAGGGAGAGTTCTGCAGCTGGACCAGGTGAAAACTGAAGCTCAGGTTGGTAAAGTCACACACAGCACTCTGGCCTTTGGATTTCAAATGCCTCTACTTTGGTTCACCCTCATTTCATTCTGGGAAAGCCCTGAGGGGCAAAAGAGAAGCTTGGTTGGAAGATTCCAGGCTTTCTGGAAAGGAGTCAGCAGAAGATCAATGGGCAAGGCTTTTTAGGCTTCAGTATTATGTACCTATCTTCTGGTGGGGCTGGGGGAAAGGTGCTGGGCATGGGAGGCCAGGGTTCTCCAGGGAGGCTGCCTGGGGTGGGAGAGGGGAGTGGTCCCTAGCAGGACCTGGAAGCTGAGAGCTGGAGAGAAGAAGGGACTGGTGTGGATTAGCTGAAACACCTTCCAGGACAATCGAGCATTTGGAGGAACGGCTATAGAGGGAGAAGAGGTTCATGCAGCAGGCAGTTTACATCAGAAGATGACTTTGTGGTTGGGAAGCCCCTAGCATCAGCTCCCAGAAGGTGCCCACTGGGGAAGGTGGCAGGGCCGGGGGAAGCTAGGCCCAAAGACTGTTGGACAGGACCCTGATCTCTGTTCCCTATCCTTGCATTACTGGGTTTGAATTTCCTCTCTGACCTTGAGTAGGCCACGGAACGGTGGGAGTTCTGTATCCTAAGACTTGTAATCTCTTTACCTGACAGTCAGGGAAGAGTTGGAACTTCAGTGGTAAGCAATGAGGAGACATCCTGCAGATGTGGGGGCAGGGGAGAGCTGTGAAGAGAAGGGGGTGGAGGTGGAAAGATAGCTTGGAGTGGGGAGGGCCTGATGGACCTGGGCTGGTGGAGGGGAGTGCTTGGGCTGGGCCTGGAATGAGGGCCTGGGGACCATTTGGGATCCAAGGGCCCAGAAGCCAGCCCCTTCGAGGCACAGGAAAAGGAGGGCAGCTTGCCTTTCACTTAGGTTTAAGGAACACTTAAAATAGAGGCTTGTTTGGGTTAAACAAAGACAGTTTTGGTTGTTAGCTGTCAGCGTATGGCGTGGAGAAGGTGCTGCTTCTAAAGCAAGAAATAAATGCCTGCCCCAACCCCCAGAGAGCTCCCATGGCAGGAAATCATGCTACTGGTAGCATCATAGGCATCACTCCAATGAGCCTTAGGCAAATGGATCCACATCCTGGTGAGGAAGGCTCCAGAGCAAGGGATCTTTCATGGCAGTTCATCTCAGTCCATCAGCTTCGTTAGGCTGGAAGAGCCCATGGCAGGTGAGCAGAGCATCCTCTGCCAGTGCCCCAGGCAAGGGCCTCCAGGATCCTGCTCACTTTAAGTCACTGCCACCCCTCCTGTGCATTTAGACACCTTTCCCAAAGGTGCTGGAGGCTTTGCTCCAGTTTTTGTTGAGAGTGTTGAAAGGAAAAGGGAAGCACAGGTCGGCATGAACAAAGGTGTTGGTCCAAGGAAGCCACCCCCTCTGTCTGGTCTCTGTCTAGGCCCAGCCTTGAGGCCCATGCTCTGCACACACCAGATGCTGCTTAATGCATGCTTAGAGGTAATGTTAGAATATCACAGCTTCCCCCACACATTGGGCAGTGTCCCCTCTAAAACAGATCTTGGAAGGAAAGTCCTTCACTCTCCTTGCTTTATTGCTCTGGCCCAAAGAAGACCGACCCCATGTGCAGAAGTGCTAGTTATTGTTGTCACGAAAAGGGAAGAGTCTGGTAGGCCAGGGAACGTGGCAGGGCCAGGGCATTTGGCTGTATGACTTTTTGACTTTTTTAAATCTGAGAATGCTGAGGGTTCCTATGTCAAATCGCTGTCCTAAGCCTTCCTGTAAGACAGATTTCTTCACCCTTCTAGGCATCCTGAGCCCCTTTTCCCAGTGCTGTGTTTTTAAATGCGAAAGAAATAATGGATTGATATAAAGCTCTCATTGTTTTACTGTCCAGGTTCACAGAAATCTCTCCATGGGCCCCCAGATTAGGACTCTGCTGCAGCACCCTGGACTGTTGGGGGCTTTGAGCAAAGTCTTCTCATGGCTCCCTCTTTGTATTGGGTCTTCCTGGCCTCCCAGTTTGAACTTAGTAGAGGACAAGCATCTTCACGCTATTGACCAGATTGATTTCCATAGAACCAGGGGGTCGCTCTCAAGTGTTCATCTGTGCAGCCACTGAGAAATGCCTCTCAGTGCATCCCTCAGTCTTCTTACTCTGATCCAGGGGCCTAGTTTGGGAAAGTTGTGACTGGATCACAGCTGAACTGATGGAAGCAATCCCTTGTACTTTCTGTTTCCTAATGGAGGGAGGAAGAGTAAGACTGTTTATTGACCATCTTTGCTTCCTGGTGACAAGATGGAATCTGCCTCATGGTTTACAGGATGCATGGAGCAATGTGGCTCACACTTGTAGTGGTCCTCCCTGCCAGGCACAGTCCAGGGCACAGCTCTTGGGCCCTCCTTAGCTGTATTCATTCATTCTGCAAATGCTGAAATAAAGAAGTAACCTCAGTCACTATCACACCAGCAAGTTATAATGTAATCTGCCTCTCATTCTGTGGATGGACTGTGGGCTTAGAACCTTCCTCTTGGGAGTTGGTTACCTTTATCGCGCACAGCGGCCCCATTGTCTTCTCGGGGAGATCTGTGTGTTCTCTTGCTCTCTGGCCAGACGTCTGGAGGTCACCGGTTTGTGCTGTGGAGTGGGCCAGCATATGGGAAATAGGGATGCCAGGGAACTGGGCAACCCATTCTCAAAGGGTGGGCTGGATTTGTGGGAAATTTTTTCCCTGTTCTTTGAGATTTGGGTTGTTGTAGTCACTGTTTCACATCATTTCTGGACAGGATCTCTGCTCACTGTTCTAGCTAGAAGGGCTTCTGTTCTGTTTTTCCTCACCCCCATCCTTCCTCTTCCTACAGTGCTGTGGGAGCAGAATCCTCCTGAGGCCAAGTTTCCAAAGCCACACTGCAGATCAGCTCATTCATCCTCTTTGAGGCTTACATCATAGTGGGCAGTGGAGAGAGGTTTGCATTTTGCTTAGTCTCTGCCCACATGCAGGTATTTCCAGGAATTTAATATGCACATCAAGAACCTGGAAATAAGCATACTTCATTCAGCACGCACTTTGGAGACCCGTTCTCTGAAAATGTGTCTCTGATGCCATTAGGCTATTAGGCAGCTCTGGAGTAGATGAGGGAGTTACGGGGAGCTGGGCTCCTCCTGGGATGTTGGGGGTAGGGGGAATGGGGTTCTAGGGACTTGGGAACCCATCCCTCCTTCACTTGTCATGTTTTGTTTTCTGGTACAGTTAGTCATGTGTACCCTTTCTCCACCATCATAAAAAGGATGCCAGAATCCAACTGGGCCATTCCCCCATTTATAAAGGTGGGCACTGGAACCCAAAGAAGAGAAGAAATCAGGCTTGTGAGTGTGGCTGAGATCAGTGGGACACACTTTGCTACTCCATGTCTTTATGGGGTCTCCTTTTTCTTCTCTTATATAGAAAAGATCAGAACTGAAGGATGAATGGGGAAGGTGTGCCTTTGGCCAGAGTAAAGGTATTTACTCTCCAGAAATAGAAGATAAGACATCTTTTAGATTTCCACCTCTTTTGGCAGTCCAGTGTCAGCCAACAGAAGAGCCCCATGCTCCTCTGGGAGCCGGAGTATTCCCCGTCTTTCCCTGCTAGTCTCCCTAATGCATTCAGTTGAATTGGGCTCAGTATGAAGGAGGGTTTTATGGTTATTGCTTCTTTTAAATCTCTTGGGAAAGACAGCAAACGGCCAGTAGGTAATGTTTGGCCTTGCCCTTTTGTTGCCATACATTTTAGGTTTTTTATTAATGTCCTGGCTTGGTGGATTTGAGGAGGATCTGCCCCTGTGTATGTGGAGGTGTGCTAGGCCAGCCAGTCGTGTGGAGGCCTCCCAACCCTCCCTTGGCTGAATTCTACCCCAAAGAGTTTCTTTTTGAAAGTTGTTCTCCTTTGCCACAAGACGTCTGTTCACGTGGTTTCTCCCTCGATGCTGGCTTCTCATTTCTCAGAAATTAATCATCCCAACAATATTCTTTCCTGCCTGCATAGCCAGCCATACGGAGAGAACCCCATAAACTGTAAAAAGGTCCATTGGCTTTTATCTGGAGTGGACGAGACCCGCAGAATCGGAGCTCGGTTTTTTGCTTCTTTTGACAGCTTGACCTATGATGTCGGTAGCTCCAATAAAATCGAGTCCAAGGGGCTCGGCTGACTGCATTTCTCATTGCCTTTTCCTCACAGGCCAAGGACAGGTTAAAAATCTGTTTGTCTGAGGCACAGTGGCCTCCCGAGCTTTCCTGTCTGGAGGTGAATGGGGTAACCATAGATACTTTTACCAACTGTGGTTGATTTGGACTTCACCTCCATCTGGACCTTGGAGGCTTCAGAGGACTTGGCATGAGAGGGCATTTAGGTAGAGCCTGTCAGGCCTAGTGCTAACCACTAAAGAGATTTGTAATCCTCATGACAACCCTTTGGGTCGGGATATGGGCAGTGCTATTATTGCTTCCATTTTACAGCTGTGGACACAGAGGCAGAGACTTGCCCAGGGTTACCCAGGTAGCAGATGAGTGAGGTTGGATTTGAACTTGGGTCTTCTAGATGTCAGACCTTCACTCCTCCTGGGTTCCTGAACTCTTTACCCACTTTCAGGTAGGCTTGGGCTACAGATAGCTTCATTTCTGTGGTGGATACTTAGAACCTGAAAAGTCTTGTATCCTAAAAACCTCGCTCAGCTTGTGCTTTGAAGAATATAGATCTTTTAGAAAAGAAGTTGTAAGAGCACAGACTGACCAGGAAAGAGCTCCTAAGGTAACATATGCTCCAGACCTGCTCTTGGCCCCCTCCCCCCTTCCTCATTCATTTTAGTGGTGGAGGAACCTGAGGCTGGAGAGGCCAAGTGGCCTGAAGTCATATGGGTGGTCAGGATTCGAACCCAGGCCCTCTTGATTGTAAAGTCAGTGCTCTTCCACTCTCCCCCCTCCCCAAACTGCTTTCTCTTACCTGTATGCCTGCTGTGTCCTCCTCCCTGCTGTAGTAGGTAAACTCCCTGAGGGCAGGGTCATACCCAGCCCAGCCTGCAGATTGCTCATTCTCCCCCAAAGTCATAAGCAAGCAAAGGAGAGTTTTTAAAATATTGGGTTGGGCTGGTTTGATTGGTTTGTTTTGCTTCAGTCAGACATCTACCAGTGTGAATGAAGGAGTGAAGACCGGTCATTTCTAATGTCCCTTATCTGAAAAAGGCCCCAAATGAGCTGAGGTGTTGCAGGCTGAAGCCCCCTGCCCAGGGGGAGAGCAGGTAGGTGCCATGCACATTGTGGGTCTGATCTGTTTCTGGATTTGGCCAAAGGTGGATGTGAGTTAGATAGCTGGCAGAAGTGAGAAGGCCACCTTGCCTTTGGCTGTTGGCTAGCCTGTGGGGGGCCCCCCTTCCACTCTGAATCCATGCCATTTCCCTTGGAGGCCCCTGCTCTGTCTCCCCTGTTGCAGGTGACTCTCTCTTAGTTAGCCCCAGGGAGGGAGGGCAGGACCTGGACTGGGGCCTCTCTAGTGGGCTGACTGACCTTGGACTTGGTGTCTTAGAGTAGGGTTTCTGGTTGGTAAGGTACTGCCTGTGTCTCGGCAGTGTCTCCTCAGAGCATAAGCTAAGTGTGTATCCTCCAATCATTGTTTGTTTTTGCCCTGGCTTTGCAAAAATGGCATGGTTGGCATTGGAAGCGGGGCCAAGCAGGAGGAACAGGGCGAGATACCCTTCAGTGCTGGCTTTACCTCTTGCTGGTAGGACCAGTTTGGCTCTGTTGGCCTAGGTCTCCAGAGTCACTTTGACCTGCAAGGAGGATGTATTCATACAGTGGCCATATTTGAACCCTTGTTGAAGGCCTACTGTGCGAAGACCCTGGAGAGGTGAGAGAAGCAGCCCCCTAACAAAGCAGAGAGATGCCTCTCTGCTCTCTGTTTTCATCCCTTATCTCTCATCTGAGTTCTGTGGGTAGTGGTCTGTTGAAGGCCCCACCATTGGCATCCCAGGTTCCCTGGAGTGTTCTATTCCTCTTCTCACTTCCTCACCACCACTGTCCTTTCATGCACTAGGATCTACCAAGTGTGAGCCTTTCTAGTCCCCAGACCTGTCTCACTCTGCTCACAAGCCTTTATCACATACTTAAACCGATGATTCTCCCTTCACCAGCCTGGTGTCTCCCACTTCCTGTTGGATACTTAAAACCGGATGATTCCAAGATGTCCAAAACTCAGCCCAAGCCTCCCCTCCCCAAAACTTCCCCATTGCCATTCATGGGGAACCACCATCCTCCCAATCAGTCACTGAGGCACACAGCCTGTCACCCCCAACTCTTCACTCATCCCCGCTCCCTCCAGTGTCCAGCCTGCTGCCGAGCATGTCACCCTCACCTTAGCAATAAACAGCTTGTCTACAACGTGGCCTGCTCGTGGTGTGCAGGGCTAGGCTTCCCAGCACCCTCCACCTTCCAGGCTTCTTAGCCCTTTTATCCTTTTTACCTCCTCACCTTCCCTTGACTCTGCAGTCTGTAAGATCTTCACTACCGTAGCCCCTCGGAGGGCAATGACGCCCCTCCGGCCAGGGCTCCCACCCACCCCTACCTGGGCTTCCTCCTCCTTATGCCCAGGCTCTGTCTCCTGGGCTTGGAATGTCTTCTCTTCTCCACCTCTTGGAATCCCTCCTGGATTCCTTTGAAGCCTTGGTCAGGTGCTGCTGCCTGCATGCCTCCTTCTCTGGCTTCTCCATTCTCATGCTCTTTCCCTCTTGGGACAGCTCCACAATGACTTGACTTGCCTGTAACCCCCCCATCCCAAGGCAGCAGCAAGTCCCTTTCTTAATCCTCCTTTTTGAAGTCCACATCACCTGTTGACTCACTGAGCATGCAGGCCACGAAGAATCCTTGGTCTTTTACAGATAAAATTGTCAATTGGTCATGACTGCAGGTGCCAGCTAGGGATGTGCTTGTCCAGGGTTGGCAAGGCCTTAGCATTCTTAGACAGTAGACCAGGGCTTGAGTGGGGGACCTCTTGGATTTTTACAGCCATTTTTGTTTTCATACTTTAGAAAGAGCCTGGGGAGTTTCTAGGTGATAACTTTAACCGGACTTTGTGGGAAGGGGTGGGGAACTTGTGGGCTCAGGGCTATATGTGGTCCTCAAGTGCAGCTCTTTGACTGAATCCAAACTTAACAGAACAAATCCCCTTCATACAAGAATTTGGTCTGTAAAACTTGGGCTCAGCCAGAGGGCCGCACCTAAGGCCCTAGAAGGCCACTTGTGTCCTCAAGCCTGCAACTTCCCCACCCCTACTCTTACTGTGAGGATTTGGCAGTTGAAGCCAATGTGGAAGTGGAGTGGGTCGTTCTGTTGTTTTTCAGTTGTGTCAGATGCTTTGTGACCCTGTTTGGGGATTTTTTAGCAGAGATTCTGGAATGGTTTGTCATTTCCATTCTGGCAAGTTTTATAGTGAGGAAACTGAGGCAAACAGGTTTAAGTGATTTGCCTAGGGTTACACGACAAGTAAGTGTCTGAGGCTGGATTTAGCTCAGGTCATCCTGACTGCAGGCCTGGTGCTCTATGCACTGCACCACTCAGTTTCCTTTGGAAATATCGTACATAACCAGGTTCCTCAATTAAAACTGTGACCCTAGATGAACTTAGAACCAGATCACTTCCCAGATGAATAGGTGCTTGTTCATCCCTCCTTCCTTCTTGAAGAGGATCGATAACATCATCAGGGGATGTCTTGACTTGCAAGTGAAATTGAATTCAAGTGAGGCAGAGCTGTGCAGAGCCATCAGGGTGCATTGGGAGACCTGGAGACAACACCCATTCAGTGGTTAAAGGCTAGGTAAGGACTGAGGCAAAGATGGCCTGGTTCACCTTCACAGAAAAATCATTCTGGGAGGGGAGAGCCCTCAGAGTTTCTGGCCAGAACAAATGAGTAAACTGAGGCCCAGAGGGGTGAAGGGATTTCCCCAAGGTCACACAGGAAGTAGCCGGTGGTTCAGCCAAGATTCAAACCCAGGACTTTTCTCTTGCCTCTGACCTAGCAGTCTTTCCAACACACTCCGTTCCTCTCATTGTTCAGGGATCTGTGAGCAGTCTGGTTTGGCTGGGATGTCATGCACATATAGAAGAAGCACCAAGTGGGTGGTTTGGGCCAAGTTTCTGTGATCACTGAGTGTGGAGGGCTGGAAGGTGTTTCTGGCTAGGAATCCTAGAAGTTGAAGCTGGAGGGGACCTTAGAAACCATCCACTCTAGCCCCTTTATTTTACAGATGTGGAAACAGAGGTCATACAGGTGATGGACCTCGGAGTCCTCAGAAGGCCATTGTTCTTGTGGGGAATGTGCTGCTAAGAGGTTTGCTTTAAGCCCTTTCACAGGAGTTTGGCTCGGGGTCTGGGGAGAGGCTGTGCACTGTGTGCTGAAGGGAAGGTCCTGATGTGTACGTTGCCTGCCCTCACCGGGCGCTCTCTTTGAGAGAGTTATGGGCTTCTTGGATTCTTCCCCTCAGGAAACAGGAAAGAGATGAGAGTAGTCATCAGGCTCCTGTGGCTGAGCAGGCTGCCAGTTGGCTAGGGGGACCATGCCCTGATGAGGCTGGAGCCTCCTGGGGAGCCCGTCCCTTGTCTTTCTAGATGTGTGCCCCTCTCAGATTCCTTAGCATTTAATTTCTGCTCAGCTGCATTTTTTTCTTCAAGGAACTTGTTTCTTTCCTAGCTGAAGGGAAGGTGATGGTAATGATTTTAATCGTTTCTCTGTGAAGCTCCCTCAGTGGCCTGGGGGGGCAGGGAGGATCAGATGCTTGTGCTGCTTACCCTTCTTGCCCTTTCCTAGGTGCCTCCCCCACCTGTGAATCCACCAAGCTGGAGGTCTGCTGGAGGCTTCCATTGTTACCCTGGACGTGGCAGGAAAGGGATGGGGAGGAAGTGGGGGGTGGAGAGGGAAGTGGTTTTGTTTGGAAAGCCCTCTTGTCCTTGGTTAGTGTACGTGGAAGTTCAGCACAGATCCAGATTCTGTGCTGAGAAACAAGGCATTCTTCACAGCTCCTGTCCAGCCTCTGGCTGGGGAATGGGAGTCAAGTGATCGCCCTGTCGGGGTTTCCTGCAGAGTCCTCAGGGAGCCCCAGGGATTGGTATACGTCTCCTCATCAGCAGACTTTTATTATTTTTGTCTTGATAGTAAGAGCTGTCATTTATCAATCACTTTACGGACTGTCCTTGACAGATGTTCTCTCATTTAGTGCTCTTGGGTGCCACTATTCACCCCACTTTGCAGATGAGGAAGCTGAAGCTAAAGGACTATGAAGTCACCCAGCTAGAAAGACCAAGTTCATCCACTTTTTGGGTTTTTTAGGCTTGCCTTGCCTTTTACTGCTTATTCTTCTAGGCCCATTCAAATCAAACTCCAGATGAGCCTTCTGGGCTCTCACAACTGCTCAGGAGGCTTGTGGCCCGGAGATTATCAGTGGCCATGGAGTCATGGTGTGCCTGGGTCTGCTTTGGGACCCGATCGACATCATCCATGCATTGTGGGTCATACTTGACTTCCTTCTGTCAGAAAAGGGAAAATCATTTCAAGCATCAGTGTAATAAGAAAATTATTTACAGGGACCTACATTTTCTAAGGGTGGTGTTTTTAAATTTTGTAGTTTAATCCACTTTACAGTAAGAGAACACAGACATTCACAACTTCTCAGTTACTAACAGTGCAGTGTTTCAAGACCTTGAATGAGTGGCCAGTGTGTAGAGTATTTCTGAAGTACAGTGGTACATAGGGGAATCAATGGCTGCATGACAGATCTTCCATACAGATCTGTATTCATTCGGGGTCCAGTGTTCCTGATCGTTGATGACACACTTGTTTGCTGGACATTGTCCCCTATATCTGTCCCCCAAGCCTGGGCCGGCTAGGTGGTCTCCACTTTTTTCCTTCTCTATATGTTACAGCAAGGAGAACCTTGGAATTGGAACTTAATTGGAATTAATGATGGTACAGCCGTGAAGAGAAGCCTCCTGAGAAGCCACCTGAGTGCTTCCTGTGGCTGATAATATCTTTCTGAGCAGAACCATATGGTTGGGGGTGGGCCCCCCACATTTCAGAAATAGAAATGAGAAATAGTCCTTGAGGGTCACCCAGTCGGTGCCATTCCCAAACATTCCTATCTCTGCCCAGACACAAGCTGATGAGTAGGCAGTCAGTCATTCAGCCTTGGCCAACCCCATTCCCCTTTGATGCCCACACAAGCCCCCATTGAGGGGTTGTTTTTCAGTGCCTAAATCAGCCATTGTTCCTCGTTCTACCCCCTGGGGCCAGTCATCAGTCAGCAGGGATTTGGGGCTGCTGTGGTCCAGGCACTGCTAGGCCCAGACAACCCTAAATGGGCCCTGCCCTCTGGGAGCTGGGTCGGGGAGGAGAACCCCAAACAAACAAATATATACAAATAAGCTATAAATAGGAGATAATTAACCAAGAGGGGGAAGGCACTCTAATTAAGAGGGCTTTGGAAAGGCTTCCTACAGAAAGTGGGATTTTAGTCGGTGGAGGGAGGAAAGTGTTGCAGGAAAAGGAATGGGGGATAGTCAGAAAATATCTGGGTCCCAGAGGTGGAGGGTCTTCTTGTTCATGGAAACTAGCATTACTGGATTGAAGAGAACAGGGGAAGGAGATGTAAAGAGACTAGGAAGGGAGGAGGAGGCTTGGCTTTGGCTCCCAGGCATTCTGTATTTAATCTTGCAAATGACTGGGAACCACTGGAATTGATTGAGTAGGAGGTGACATGGTCAGACCTGTGCTTTTAAGAAAATCATTTTGGTGGCTGAATGAAAGCTGAACCAGAGCACAGAGAGATGTGTGGAAGAGACACCAACCTGCAGGCAACTGCAGTAATCTAGGCATGGGGTGTTGAGGGTCTGCAGCAGGGAGGATGGCAGCCCAGAGAAGAAGATGGGCAGGCCTTGGCACTGGATTAGATATAGAAGGTGAAGGGAAGAGGAGTCCTAGGCTCTAGGGCCAGAAGGGCCAAGCTGCTGAGGAGAGTCCTCAAAAACCCTGCTCATTTTCTTGTCTGTGCTGAATACCCTTACTTCGTGTTGCTCTCTTCAGGTTGGGATTCCAAGTGGAGTCCCCTAGAAACTAAGGGGAAAGCTCAGGCCTTCAGAAATCATCATACAAACCCCTGGCCCGCCTTTGGGGACTGCTGGCCGGAAACCCTGAGGGCCTTCCCTATCTGGATCTTTTTTTTTTTAAGGGGATATTCTTTGCCTTAATCACTGAATGGCCACCATCAGACTGAGACCTGTGAAGGAACTCACCTTGAAAAGACCAAGGTCCCCCACTGCATCCTGGGCCACCTCTAGTCGTCCTGGTCCATATCTGGCTCCGGAGGAGAGGGTGAGGCTGCTGATTTGGCCCAGCCCTCCCAGTCCAGTTCACTTGCATGTTATGGTGTCCTTTCTCTGATGTCAGGGTCCCCTTTGAAGAAGGACAAAATGGACGAAGCCCTGGGCCCAGAGAGGAAGACCTGAGTTCAGATCTGACCCCACATATATTAGCTGTGTGGTGCCAGGCAAATCACTTAACCAACTGCTTCAGTTTCCTCATCTGTAAAATGGGGTGTGATCATAGTAGGACATACCTCCCGATGTTGGTGTGAGGGGTGCTCTTGAAATGCCGGCTCTTCCCTATTGTGGAGTGTTCAGTGAGGAGGTGTGGGGGTGCGGAGGGGGGCAGGCAAGGCCCTGGGACCCATCTCTGGCTCTGCTGTTGGATCTGTGACTTGGAAGAAACTATGGTGTTGTGTGCTTGTTTCTACAAATCCAGGCCTCTGGAAGGAGCAGCTGGGCAGAGGATCTCCAGCGAGTCTGATGAGGTGGAATTGAATGGAGATCAATGTGGAGTTTGAGGTTTTCTATAAAGAGACCAAAGAAGAGCCTTTGCATATTGGAGGCAGAGTGGGTTAGGATGGTGCACAGTCTGCAGGTCTTCCTGTTCCCTATTGACCCCCTTTCTTTTCTCACTGGCACAGTCTTCGAAATGCTTTGGTGATCTCTCACTAGCCCACCTGTCCCCCCCATCCTGCACCATGCTCGTAGACAGTCAAGCTAAGGAGATGGCCAGGTGGGTCTTGTCCCCTGTCTGACCATCACCCAGGAGGCGGTGGGGGAGTGTCCCACCCCAACCATCCCCCCTTCGCCCCACTGTCTCCCCATCCTCCTGTCCTCTGGCATTCTGGTGTAAAGATCAGAGTTTCAAGTTTTCAGTTGTCTTTCTTTACTTTCATTGGTATTGTACAAAATATTCTCTGGATTCTTTCTGTTCACTTTTGCTCTACAGCAGGTCATAAAGTGTTCTTGGAGTCTTCAGAAAGTGTTGTTTTGTCATGGATGACGATGAGCCTAGTACATGCACACCCATGGTTTGTTTAATCATTCCCCAAGTGATGGACACCTCCTTGGTTTCCAGTTTTTTGACACCACAAAAATTGCCGCTAGGAATGTGGATGTCCATATGGGCTCTTTCTCTGATGTCTTAGGTATGGACCTAGCAGGGCAACTCAGGCTCGCGCAATTGGGTGACTAGTTACAGAGTGACTGGACTAGCTCAGCTGACAGCATGGTAGTGCACCTGCTGTGCCTCAGGCTTTCCTTCATTATTGGTCCTAAGATTATGTTCACAATTATGGCAGAAAGGACTTGTGATGATGAGACAGTGGTGTCAGCAGTCCCACACCGTAGTCAAAAGACTGGGCCATCTTTGCCCCAGGCAACACATTTTAGTAAGATTACCACAAGCTGGGATGTGCTGGACGTCCTCAGCGAAGTCAAGAGAAAGCTCAGCAGTGAGGAGGCCAGAAGCTTTGAGTGTGGGTTAGTGTAGGCTGGCACTGGAGGTATCAGGCTGGGGGATTCCTGAGAGGTGGTAGGGAGCCACAGAAGGCTTGGGAGCAGGCGAGGGCATTGGGATTCATCATGGAAGATAAATGAGAGACCAGAGTCAAGATAATTAGCCCAATCTGGGTCAGGCATGGGCCTGAACTTGACCCAGTGGGAGGAGAGAGGTGTCAGGAGGGAGAATTGATGGCACCCACTGGCCCCTAATTGGTCTCAGGCTGTCCCACACACTGCTGCCTAATTAATTTTCTGATCATATGACTTCCCTCTTGAGTCAACTCCCAGGGCTCCCTAGGCCCTCCAGGATCTGGGAATTTCTCGAGTTTTGTTGTTAAAGCCTCTGTCCAGCACCTTTGGCCTTGATACCCCCTGAGCCCAACTGGCTTCTCTGTTCTGCCTCTCAGCAGCTGCTTGTTGATCTGGTCTCCCCCTCACATAAACCTCAGGTGCACTCCTCCTGTTCCTCTTGTCCAGACTTCTCTCCCCGGTGACCTTGTCATTTGACTCTAACTGACTTAATCCTCTGTAGTTTTACATGTTGTCACCCCTGTACCCCTCCCCCTTTGGAATGTATGACCTAGTGAGTTCAAATTGATTATATATGGATAATAAGTTGTTGAAACTGATGTTGGAGAAGTTTCACTTTGCAAACCTATTGATAACAAGATACTTCAATTGTCAGCCTCATTGTTAATGGCAGTTATATAAGGTAGAATTGTACTGGACTGTGCATGCGCCTTCAGGTGGACCATGTGTAGAGGCTCATGGTCAGATTCCCCAGTCCGTTGGTGCCCACTGCATATTCACAGCCTGTTCCACAACAAGAAATTAGTGAGGATCTACAGAGAGTTTGACATGATGGCTAAAGTCATCACTTTTATAAAAGCCAATTGAATGATGATGCTTATTGCAAGACCTCCTGGCTTCCTCATTCCTATGTACTTTGAGGGGTATTGGAGCTAAAAGTAGAAATTGCTGTTTTTTGTTAGTGACCATAAAGATGAAGCAAATTCCTTTTGTGAGAAAAATTTCCTCTTGAAAATTGTGTATTTAGTGGATAGTTTTGAAAAACTAAATAGGAACAAATGAAAGAAACAGGTTTAGTAAGCACTTTCCATGCTTGATTATGCCACGTTTCTGCCTTGAAGGACCTTCCATACTAGGTGACAGTTTTAGCCAAGGGAGTCTTTGAGGATGATGAGTATGGAGTGATTGGCAGATCTACTTTCCAAGAACGAAAGTGAGAGCTAATGTTCATGGAGCTCCTTAAAGTTTGCAAAGCACTTTACAGATATTATCTCATTTGAACCTCACTACAGCCATGTTAAGTGGGTACTGTGATTATTCCTGTTACACAGCTGTGAAAACTGGGGAAAGGGATGACTTTCCTAGGGTCACACAGCTAGTGTCTGAGACAGTCTTCAAACCACTTCTCAGATCTGATGATGATTCCTAGAAACAAAAGTATACAGAATTGGAAGGGGCTTCGAGGAGGAGGATGGAGAAATGGGTTTGGGTAGGGTATGACTTAGGCTCAGGAACCAGAAGTTCAACGCCCTGCAACAAGCTCAGAGGGGAGGAGTACATGAAAGACATCAGTGCAAATCTTTACACTCCTGCAGTGATGCAGAGTGCTGGAATTGGCTGCATTGTGAAAAGGTTAGCTACAGATAATTTACAAAATAATTTCTTTGATATTTCCCCATTTGTAAAAAAAAAAAATGAAATTTAGATATTCTTAAATGTGAGTAGGTAAGAAGGCCATCAGCAGATGTGATGTGATCATTTTGTCTCATTCCTTCCCACCAAGATCGGTGAATGGACTTGTTAGGGTGAGACCTAGAAATGGTGCAAAAGGCTCGGGCTTTGGCCTTGGTGTGTGGGGAGTCTGGCAGCTGCCCTGGAGGAGGGCCCTGCTTGTGGAGGGCTGTGTTGTCTGTGGTACTGTTAGGATACCAGATGTGGGCTTCTCGACAGAATAGTGACTTCTCAGGGCAGGGCTGCCCCAGTGGCGATTCCTAGTGTCACTAGTTGTCTGCTGAGGTCCTTCCAACCTGGACATTGTGGGAACCCATCATCTCAACCAGTAGCTGAAAAAGTCTTAGGAAATGGAATAGGAAAGGGAATGACTGCCCCCCATCACAGGATAAATATGGTGCTTAATAGTTGCATACGTTCTAAACAGGAAAATTGTAAAAGATTTTGTCCACAAATACCTGTGTTTGACTTATCTATATTTTAAAGGTGGTAATGTAGTTTCAATTTTATTGAAATAAAATACAAGCCAAGAAAACTGTTGGTGTATATTATTTTGTGTAGAGGAGTATTTCTTTTTGTTTTGTTAAAAAAAAAAAAGGCGGGGTAGGGGGGAGAGGATGGGACCCCTGACCCTGAGGAAACCCTGTCGGTCTCCACATCTCTGATTCTATTGGAAACCAAAGCCACTGTTTAGAAGAAAACCAGAGGCTGACCAAAGGGGTGGAGTGTTAAAAGTGCTGAGCCTCAATTGACTGGATGCCATTTCTATAAAGAAATGCCAGTGGGATGGTGTTGGGGGAGAGAGATATGAGCCCTGGGTTTTGCCTGAGCCTAGAGGAGGACAGCAGGTGATGGACCTTTGAGGAACATGGATAAATGGCCATCATCCGTAGGGGGTGGGAGTGGGACGGGTGAGCCTGGAAGAGGGGGTGCTGCTTCTTGCTGGGGCCCAGTTCCCTCCTCAGTAAAACGAGAGTTGGAATGGCTACCTAAGTAAGGGCCCTTCCTGTGCTACCGTTTTTAGGAAGAGTCGGCATCACGTGGCCCTCCCCAGTCTGCTCTCGGGTCTCAGGTGGTAGCCCCCAGTGGGCAGAGCCTGGCTTTCACAGCTTGCTTCATTGCCCAGAGCTCCCCAGTCCCTCATTCCCTGCCCATCTGCCAGCCTTTATTTGACCAGGTTCCAGAGACCCTTTCTGAAGGTTCAAGTTGAGAGCTCAGTTGCATCACAATGAAAGAATAGGGCTGTCTTGAATGAGCTGCTATAAAGAATGGAAAGTTCAGCTGTCTTCCACTAACCCTCCTTTACTTGGATTTCACTCTTTATTCTTGGGTCATTTGGGTGGAGCATCAGCCAAGCTAAATGGAGCTGCTGGGAAGCTGGGGCCACTTCTTACTTAGCATGGGATCTGGTTCAAGGAAAAAAGCCGTTCCCTTCTCACCAGCCTCCTTCGTGTCGACCTGCCCCCGTTCTCCTCAGCTTACGCCAAATAAAGGCCAAACCTCCTCCCTGCCATTCCCACATCCTTGCCCAGCTCTGGACTCCTCACTGCTAAAGTGCAGGTGATATCCCTGCCCCACTGACCTCCCAGGGCTGTGTAGGAATGCAAGCTATGACTTTATTACTCCAGCTGAAACATTCTGGAAAGGATTCAGGGCGAGAGAAGGCTGTGTCTGGGCTGGGCCTTACAGGAAGAGGAGAGAGACATATTTCCTGTGAATTTTCAACCTTATCACACAGGATGAGTGGGAGCTTGTCTCTTTCTCCTCTGTGTTCTGGCCTTTGCTCTCTGGCCCCCTCAACAGACTCTAGAGAAACTGGAAGCAGCCAGTAATTTTAGGTGATGGCTTATCTGTCAGTGTCTTAGAACTTGGAACTCTGGTCTTTTAACTGGATTATGAACTCCCAGAGGATGGAGACGGTCGGGCTGTGTCCAATCAGACTCTCGCTTAAGTGTTTAGTCAGACTGAAGCCAACGCTCCATCACCAACCCAACCAACAGCTGTTTATTTTTTACCCAGATGTAGGGTCTCCAACAAATCTTAAATGTCCAGTAGGCCTTCCCTGCTACCAGAACCAGCCTGAGGCACATGTCTTCCCCAGCATTGAGCCACAAGGGACCCAGGATTCCATTTAATACAGCCCCTTTGCTCTACAGTGGGAGAAACTGAGGACCCAGGAACTTTTCTAAATTTCTAGATTCAGGCACTTTCTCTTAGACCTCATGCTTTCTATTTTATTTGTCTAAAAGGCCAGTAGTGTTTTGTTTTGTTTTTTTCAGCAAGCCTGTTTTATAGCAAGTGAGCCATATTAAGGGAGAGTGTCTGAAATAACTATTAGAAAACCATAGAATTGTAAAGTTGGATGAGACCTCCCAGATTGTCGAAGCTAGCTCATAAGTGAAGTCCTGAGATGGAAGGGATGGGGTTGCTTGCTAAGTACTTGTCAGTTCCTGGACTCCAGGAGCTCACAGTCTGGTTGGAGAGATGGAAACGTGAAAAAATTCAGGAACATCGAGATGCCCCCAGAGTTGGGGGGAGGGGGGCGCCTGCTGAAGAGCTGCTTTCTATGATCTGTCCCACGCTGTAATTCTAGAGAAGGCCTAGTGCAGTGCTTGGGAGGTGAGGCTAAAGTTCTCAGACTGCTGGGAGTCACTGGGAATGGGGGGAAGACTTTCTGGAGGAGCTGTAGTCAGGAGGTAAGGCATTTAGGGGCCAGCCCCCAAACCAGGCTGGGAATCATGGGTGCTTGGGGGTGAGGGGCAGAGTGTGCAGTAGTCTAATTTGGGATGCCTGGTATGAAGGGGATGATGACAGATAGCAGGAAGGATGGTTTGGCATCTGATGGAGAAAGCCTTGAGTGATTGGCAGAGGAATTTGGAGGGTAGGTCATTGTGGGGCTGCTGAAGAGTTGGAGCCCAACAAACAGTGACCTCCTGGTGTCCTGATCTTGGTGTTAGGGGGCTCAGGTTCAGATCCTGGTTCTGAAACTAGTTTTTAGACCTGGGCTTCTCTGAACCCCAATTTCTTCATCTCTAAATTGGAAATAACTTTTACTTATCTTGGTATTACAGGGTTGTGAGGGAAGTTCTTCAAATGGAATGAGAGTTACAAATGTGTGTGGACAGTGGGAGAACAAACCTTTATGAAACTTACTGTATTTTGCTGAGACACTGAGAGAACACAATGGGACAGTGACTGAGCCCAAGAGAAGGCTAGTCGGCAGACAGTAGGCCCCTGCTGGGTCCTGCATGCTGTGCTTTGTACATGAGAGAGAGAGAGAGAGAGGCCATGATGCTGTGGACATTTGTCCCCTATGACCTAAGGGCACCTACCCCAAGGATATTTCCAGGCCCCCTGACATCAAAACCCTGCTAGTCTTCTGAGAGTTAGGAGCACAGGCTTCAGACAGTGTGAAGTAGAGAGGAAGCCAAGGTAGGGTGCTCCAGGGGGAGGACACTCAGAGAAGGCCAGCTTGTCAGAGGGGCTGCCTTTGGAAGTGTAGCTAGGATGTCTCTCTACCCTTCTGTCTGTCTGTCTCTCTCACATGCACATGGGGTTGGGCCATTGAAGGTGTTTGGGTTTGGGAATCATTCACTTGTGGCTGTTGGGTTTGTTGGAAAACTGAGGATCTTAAACCAAAAAGGGCCCTTCTGAGTGGGTAATGAAACTTCCATAGCTCTGAACAAACTCTTCTGATCACACTGTGGTTGTGCCTGGGGTGTGGGACTTGTCTCCCAGCCAAGTCTAAGCTTGTTGGCATATACCTTCTGGCTTGCAGGGGCTCTTCATCAGGAAGGATTTCTGTGTCTGCTTTTGTGTTTTGATTAACTGTATTTAGTTAAATTCCTTTGTAAATCCTTTGTATTTGCTGTATTTAACAAGCACCTACTATGTGTCAGCTGTGCTGCCCAGGCCCTGCTTTTAAGGAGCTCACCACGCGATAAGGCAGACAAATGCATGTCTCCAAAAACTGTAGACAAGACAAATTGGAGATCCTCACCAAAGTGAAGGTACCAGCTTCTAGGGACTCAGGAAAGACTTCCTGTAGGTGGAGGGAAGGTCTGAGCTGGGCCTTGAAGGAGGCCCGAAGTGGACACAAGGAGAGAGAGTGTTCCAGTAAAAATTCCTGGGGTTGAGCAGGGGAGAACTTTGTGGAATTGCAGGGAGGCTTTCATCACTGGATTGAGGCCCAAGATACTACACGGGGGAGGGGTGGGAGGTGGGAGGAGGGTACAAGTTATGAAGGAGTTTGAATGCTGCATAGGAGATTTTCTATTTGATCCTGGAGATGCTAAGGATCCACTGGAGCTGAAAGAAACAAAGTGGAGGGTGGACATGGTTGGCCCTGTGCTTTTAGGAAAGTGGACTTCGACAGCCAGATGGAGGATGGATTGGAGTCAGGCAGACCTTTCCTTTCCCTTGTGCCCTCCCCCACTCCCAAAGCAAGCTGTTGCCGTACATAGTCCAGGTGAGAGGGAATGAGGGCCTGCCCCAGGCTAGGCATCTTATGCAAGAGATGATCTGAAGGTGAACCCAACAGGCCTTGGGTATTAGGGGAAGAAATGATGAGGTGACCAGGAGAGCCTGAGAGACTGGGTGGGGGGTGCCCTTGACAGCCAGAGGGCAAGTGGAACAGAGGAAGTATTTGTGGGAAAAGGTAATGAGTTCTATTTTGGACATGGGAGTTTAAGGCATTCAGGAGGCAGTTGGTGATGGAGTCTGGAGGTCAGTAGAAGATCAGGGCAGGATATGTAGATTAGAGAACCAGCAGCATAGAGATGATCACTGGATCTGTGGAAGCTCAAGAGGTCACAGGGAAGCATTCTGAGAAGAGAGTCCATAGAAAGGGCTCTGTGACATAGAGTAATTCAGAGCCATGTGCCAGACTGGCATTGCAATCCCTGACTTCAGAGGCCTCCTGACCTGATTCATTTCCCTGGTGCCTCTTCACTGCCGAAGGCACGGAATCGTTAGCGGCGTGGGCCTGACTAGTGACCAGGGAGAGAGGCCCAATCTCTGTTATCTCTGGGTGACTGCAGCATGGGTGCATTTGTATGAGAAACACTGACCGTAGCTAGGCAGAGGTTAGGTCATGAGGCTCAGTTGGTGTCTGGGGGACTCTTGGGTGGGTAGGAGAGGAATGAGGCCTGGGCTAGAGTAGACATGCCCAGGCCTTGGCCCTCAAATTGACATGAGTGTGTTTTTTCAGGATTTGTTTAAGCTTTGGGAGATAGATGTGCCCAATTGAATGCTTTGGTAAGCAGAGGGGATGTATTGGAATGTGATGGGCCTTATCTAAAAGTAGTAGTTTCTCAATTTCTCTATAATAGATTCTGGCCAAAGATAAGTTTTTAGGGGATAGGGGGTGAGAGGAATAAATACTGAATTGAGTGAATGTGAGTGATAGGTCAGCAGACTCAAGAGAAGGTTTGTTGACTCTGTGGGGGCAGAGGATGTGGCACAAAGGCCACAGGCAGGGTTTGCAGACAGGTTAAATGTGGCTTCAGAGATAGGAAGGTGAGAAGGTCCATGAAGCAGCCACTGGCAAGTAGTTGCCCTTTGGGGACTGGGAAGCCCAGGAGATTTGGAACTGCCCTCCAGTGGAAGGGAAAGCTGTCCCTAGGGCAGTGTAGGAATGGCCCTTGCATATGGAGTTAGGTGGTCTAGGTCTGGAGTTGGGATCACAGGATACAGTTCTGTCAGGGCCAGGTCTCTCAAAGCATCCCAAAAGGGAGCTCTGACATGCTTTGGAGAGAATTGTTTTCATGGGATGGATTGGACATGGGTATCTGTCATCAGATTTGGGGACTAGAGTTGCCCCTGGAGACTATCCCAAAGCAGCTGATCTGTTGGCCAGCACTTGGATGTGGGCAGTCTGGGGAGATGAGGTTCCCACACCTCTCCTTCCCATTCCCCTGCCTCCGGGTATAGCATTGAAGCCTCAGTTGAGGTGATCTGCTGGCAGAAAATGAGATAGATGCCAAATTGAGCCATATTTAGCTGTGAACTGCTGAGCCAACCTGTTTGAACACTGGCACACAGTAATGGATTAATAAGTGCTTGTGGACTGGCTGTCATTTTGCCCAGTAGACCCTGGGGTCCGTTAAAGGTCTTTGGACGGAAGAGTCAGATGGAGAAAAATTAAACTGGCTTGTAGGGGGCGGTGAAAGGAGGGAATAGATTGGAGGGCACAGGGTCACTGATAGTGTGGAGGCCCCAGACACTGACTGAGGACTTGACCGAGCTGGCCTGAGAAAGCAAATGAGGATGGATGTCTGGGGGGGAGAGTGGGGGGGGTTTGGCTGTGGGAGTGCAAGTGTGGGGCTTTGTTTGGAAGGTGAGGGCTGGGGGCAGGGTGTCAGCTGAGCCCTCTGCCGGATAACCATTGCCTGGCCTCCATGTGCGCTAATGGAGAAGGAGCCCTGGCTTTCTTCTAAGGCCTTCTGAATATCCAGCTGGAGATCTGTTAAACTTTGGGCATCACAGTTAGTCATTTATTTTTAAATCTCAGTTTGTACTTTTGGGGATTGAGAAAAAATGGCAGAGGACCTTTCCTAACGAAAGAACTACAAATAGAAAGAAAGGGAAAAAAGGAATTAGATACTTACTACACTTCACAGTTGATATGGAGGGGTGATGGATGCTTAGTTTGGGAGCAGAAGCCGTGAACTTCTCTGCCAGGAGCCTTCAGTGTCCCTACCATCCCTCTGAGAGAATGAGTAATTCCTTCTAGGTTTCCTTCTAGTTGTCAAGCTAGTGGCTGAGGCTCCCTGGTCTCCAAGCCCTCTGAATTGGAAGGTGGAGGCACAGTTCACAGCCTAGACCTCTCTGAGGCAACAGACCTTTTTTCTGGTCACATAAAGAAATAAGCCTAGACCTGCGTGGTGATGACTCATTCATGAGGCAGCCTGGGGACAGGGCACCATCAAGGCTGCCTTAATCAGAATGGGCACAGGCTTCACAGTGAATTTGGAAGGGACAGAGGAGTTTGGACTCAAGAAAGGGAGGAGGAAAGCTGACTTGGGGAAGATTAATCTAACATTCTTGTACAGGATTACTGAATGGGTGGGAAAGAGACCAGTTGAAGGGTTTTGTAGTAATCTAGGCACAAAGTATGGAGGGAGACCATTGGATTATGAGGGCTTGGCCACTCTCAGAGCTCATATTAGATTCTTGCTCCCTATCACAGAGTGTTGGGAAAAAAGTTCCAACTCTTATTGGGTGTAAATGTTAGGGTGAATGTCTGGATGCGGTGGTGATGGACAAGTGAATCCTAGGCCTGCTTCGGAGGAAGGAAACCAGCTGTAGCCTTCATTGGGGGGGGAGGGAAAGAGTCCATGCCAACTGCTCAGTGTGTCCAGCCTAGCATAGTGGCAGCTCCTGGGACCGCAGTTGGGAAGGGGCACTTGGGGGAAGCCAGACTTGTTTCTTTGATGTAATTACTTTAGCTTTGGACCACCCAGATTACTTTTCATGTTCTTTTAGAGAGGGAACCTGATCACCTATAATTATTAGTTCCTTTTCATCCATCCCATTTTCCTCTCATTCTGAAGGCCTTTTTAATGTTGACACCTTTCATGTTTCTAGCGCAGTTATTTCCCAGCTCCCTGCCACAGGTTGGACCCCTCCTGGGGAGAGGGTTATTTTACTCTAACTCTAAAGAAAAGCCATTTAATAAAAACATCTGACAATGTTTATAGGATTTCAGTCCAGTGGGTGTCCACCTCTCTGTCCTGAGGGAGTATGTATGTTAGCTGTTCTTCAGAATCTTCATTTTTTTTAAAGTTCATTTTCTTTTTTATTCTTTATTTAACAAACACCAAGAAATAACGAACATTTCGTCATACAAAAAATAGAAAAAGGGGATTCTCCGTGAAACTGAGATCTTGTACTTCAGCATGTTTTTAATCGTATGCTAAATTTAACAGAGTAGTGGCAGAGCTGACCTGCTCCTCTCTGACCCCTCCTCAACTTTGTTCTTGTTCGGCTTCCCCCTTTCTTCTTCATCACCATCGACATCTGTCTGCCCCTTACTCCTTCAGCTAGAAGCCTTTCCTTGTAACAAGCCCACCTCAGCCTCTCGTTGGCCATCAGTGTCTCCCTCTGTCCCCGAACCCATCTGCTCCCGCTCCCCATCAGCCTGCTGCAGTCACTGAGGGTCATTGTTTTGACCAGAATTGGGTCTTCAAAGTTACCCTTCTTATGGACTTCCTAGTAAGTTGTCTCTGAGTAGCATTAAGAAGGTGAGCATTAGATTCAAAATAGGGATTAAACTTGAAAGTATGTATACCCGTTGGCAGTTAGTTGGAGAAATGTTCACCTTCCTCTTGAGATGACCCCAGAACAAGGGTGAAGGAAAGTTCTAATTTGCTCTCATTCACTGGAAGCACATTGTGTCTCGGACTCTCTAGGGTCCTGTGACTTTTTTCATCTTCATACCTTCTGAGGAGTGCCCAGGACCCTCTGCTTTCCCAACATCCAGCATCCTCAGTAGAGCCGGCTTTCAGCAGGTGGCAGAGGGAACAAGGGTCTATCAACTGGAGTTGCCAGTTGTGCTGATCTTCGAATCCAAGAATGGGAACATGCAAAAAGCAGGTCACTCTTTTCCGGTGAATTTATCTTGTAAACTGGGACTGTGTGTGTCTGTGTGTGTGGGAGGGTGACTTCTGGCTCCTCTAAATCAGCCTTTTGCCTGTCTGTGGACCCTTCTTGGGAAAACTGAGCATCTTAGAAAAGACTCATACACACAAAACTTGGTTTCATTTGTAAAAGGAATAAAAAACAGAAAAATCAACTGAGCTGTGAACAGTGCTGGGTGTTATGTTAGGCAGACACTATTGTCACAGATAGAAAGAAATACTCCTTCCTCTCTGGAACCTTACATCCTGACAGGGCCAATGAGTACATGTCTAAGTACATGCCAAGAACATTTTGCATAACACAAGGTCTAGTTATTTATCTGGTAGCTGGGGAAGGAGAGGGCATCAGCAAGTGAGGAACTCAAGACACTGGTCAGGGATGAGTGAGCCGCTACCTGAAGGCAGAGAATCATTCTGACCCACAAGGGAAAGGCAGCCTCCTGTAGAGCCACAGGGAGGTATGGAAGAGAGGACCATCATGGGGTTGTAGACAGTGAGGCTGGAGAGCTGGGCTAGGGTCAGGAAAGGCTTTCAAAATTAAACAGAGATTGATCATTTTCTCTAGATCTGTGGAGCAGAGGGGCTGACCCCAGAGTGAGGAGAGTCTTGAAGTAAGGAGCAGTTAGGGGCCCCGTGGGAGCCTGAGTTAAGATGTTGGCTTTATTTGCAGAGAGGTTACATTTTAAAAGTGTTGGCTACTATCCAAAGACCTTTATTTCCATTGATTTTTTTTCTTTCTTTTTTTCGAACAATTTCTCTAATTTTCCTGAAGGCTGAACTTTGAGCCAGACTATCCTGTTCCTGAAATCAGACTTTTTTTTTTTTAAGAGGAGGGCAACCTTTAGAAGACTAGTGTAGCAGGAGTGCAGCATGAGACTAGGCCATGGCACGAGAGGAACTTTCAGTTCCTTCTCAAGATCTGGTTATCTGCTTGCTCACATTTTAGCCCATTCTCATCCCAAAGTAAGGGTGTGTTAGTGTTGACTGGTTACTTAACTTGAACATATATTAACTACTACTCTGTGACAAGGCAGGTGCTGAGTACTCTTAGGAAAACGAAATTAATTCTGAACTCAGATTAGGACAGTGGGAACAAATGAACATAGACTTTTGTGCCCTGCTCTAACGAGACCCTTCCAACTTCAGGCAGTGAGGTCTTGTGGAGATCCTTTTAAATAGAAGAAAAGGTGAATTGTTTCAAAAGAGGCCATCTTGGTTCCATTTCTTAGAAGATTTGTGTTTGTTAATCGTTAAGGGTAGCTTTTAGAAGTAGAAAATCAAACTTGTTTTCAACATAACAGAAAATTGTCCAACTTCTCCAGTCACAGTGTGATAAGAGAAATGGTACTTTAGACACTTGGGGATGGGGCATTTGTAGATGAAGAGCCATTCAGAAATGCCCGTCTTTGGAATCACTTAACTTCTCCATGTTGGAAATATGAGGCTGCTAATGGTGTTGAAGAGAGAGGACTATCTTTGGAGGCAGAGAGACCTGGGACCCACATTCACACCTCGCACTCTTGAGATAACCTAGCTTTGTGCCCGGGAAACACTTTCAGGCTCAGTGGGGAAAGCTCCCCACCTGGCAAAAAGTCTAGACCTTGGGGATTCTTTAATCGGACATACGTGCTTTACAAGAATATGAAGCATTTGGGGAGATTGATTCATTTCAGACATCTGAAGGCAGCTTTTTCAGGCAAGAGGCTTAGGGATTGAATGGCAAAGGAGGCTAAGTTGCTTCTCAATACAGTCTTGATTAAATTAGTATGGACAGTGCACAGTGGTGTGATTAAAGACTCAAGTCTGGGAGGTGGCATGGAACATGTATGTGTCTTTGCACACTCTTTGGGGCCTACACCCTCAACTCAACTTCTTGAATTTCCTTTTTTCACACCAGTGAAGGATGAAAGTGAGATTGCTGGGCAAGCATGCAAGGAATGTGCTTGACTTTGGATGGAAGAGTCTGAGGGGAGAGGGAGGGCAGAGATGTTAGGGATTACTCACTCAGGACCTTTTGTACCCTAACATTCTCATAAGTCTTTTCATTGATGGTGATATACTCTCTCTCTCTCTCTCTCTCTCTCTCTCTCTCTCTCTCTCTCTCTCTCTCTCTCTATCTATCTATCTATCTATATCTATATCTATATCTATATCTATATATATATATCACACTCTGCATGCACGTGCGCACACGTACACACGCACATTTCTCTGCTAGTTAGCTTTTCCACAAGACAGTGGCCAAGGAAATTAAATGAGGTAAAACTTAAGTCAATCCATTTGTCAGCTCACTAGACATTTTATTAGAAGAGGTTTTGAGCTTATCTGTGTTCCCTTTAGTTAAGATCTGGCTGCTTTTGGTACAGTTTTTCTGACTTCTTTTCCTTTTTCTGTTCTTTCCCTTCCAGGAGGGCTCTTGGCCTGCTGCTCCGCTGTTGAGCAGTATGCAGTCCTTTCGGGAGCAAAGCAGTTACCACGGAAACCAGCAGAGCTACCCCCAGGAGGTGCACGCTTCATCCCGGCTAGAAGAGTTCAGCCCCCGACAGCAGGCCCAGATGTTCCAGAACTTTGCAGGGGGAGGAGGGGGAGGTGGGGGCAGTAGCAGTGGGGGTGGCAGTGGAGGTGGTGGGCGCCGGGGAGCAGCAGCGGCAGCAATGGCTGGTGAGAGCTCTGGCCATCAGAGCTACCAGGGCTTCAGGAAAGAAGCTGGGGAATTCTACTATATGGCTGCCAACAAAGACCCTGTGACCTCAGGCAACCAGCAGCCCCCTCAGCGCAGGCCCTCGGGGCCAGTGCAGAGCTACGGACCACCCCAAGGGAGCAGCTTTGGGAGCCAGTATGGGGGCGAGGGGCATGTGGGCCAGTTTCAGGCTCAGCACTCAGCCCTTGGAGGAGTATCTCATTATCAGCAGGACTACAGCGGCCCCTTCTCTCCAGGGAGCACTCAGTACCAGCAACAGGCCTCTAGCCAGCAGCAGCAGCAAGTGCAGCAGCTGAGGCAGCAGCTCTATCAGTCTCATCAGCCCCTGCCCCAGGCAGCAGGCCAGCCAGCCTCCAGCTCCACCCACCTCCAGCCTATGCAGCGGCCATCCACCCTGCCCTCCTCTGGCACTGGCTACCAGCTCCGGGTGGGCCAGTTTGGCCAACACTACCAGGCCTCTGCAGCTGCCACCTCCTCCTCCTTCCCTTCCCCTCAGCGCTTCAGCCAGTCTGGACAGAACTATGACAGCAGCTATAGTGTGAATGCCAGCTCCCAGTATGAGGGGCATGCCGTGGGCTCCGGGGCTCAGGCTTATGGGACACAGTCAAACTATAATTACCAGACTCCCTCTATGAAAAACTTTGAGCAGTCAAAGCTCCCTCAGGGAGGCCAACAGCAGCACCCTGCACCCCAACATGCAATGCCCTATGGAAACACAGCTCCCAAACTCTCCATGCAGAGTCAGGTGGGCCAGTACAGCCAGCCCGAAGTTCCTGTGCGGTCACCCATGCAGTTCCACCAGAACTTCAGCCCCATCTCCAACCCATCCCCCGCCGCCTCCGTGGTTCAGTCCCCGAGCTGTAGCTCCACACCTTCTCCCCTCATGCAGAGTGGCGAGAGCCTCCAGTGTGGGCAGGCCAACATCACCATGGGCTCTAGAAACCGCATTCTGCAAATGATGCCTCAGCTTAGTCCCACTCCCTCCATGATGCCCAGTCCTAACTCTCACACTGCAGGTTTCAAAAGCTTTGGGGTAGAAGGGATGCCTGAGAAACGGCTCACAGACCCAGGCTTGAGCAGTTTGAGTGCCCTGAGCACTCAGGTGGCCAACCTGCCCAATACGGTTCAGCACATGCTGCTCTCTGATGCCCTGGCCCCCCAGAAGAAGAATTCAAAAAGGTCTTCATCGTCTTCCAAGAAAGCTGACAGCTGTACCAACTCAGAAGGCTCTTCTCAGCCTGAGGAGCAGCTGAAGTCCCCAATGGCTGAATCGCTGGATGGAGGCTGCTCCAGTAGTTCAGAGGATCCTGGGGAGAGGGTGAGGCAGCTGAGTGGTCAGAGCACTAGCTCAGATACAACCTACAAGGGTGGCCCCTCAGAAAAAGCCAACCCTTCACCCCCACAAGCCTCCCAGAATGATCCCCCTAAACTCAGTGCCAGTCCTACAGTGAGGGATGATACCACCTCACCAGATGATAAAGAAACTTTACTATCAACAGACACCAATCCAAAAGTAAACGAGAAGGCAATAGGGGTGATTGTGTCCCGGGAAGCTATGTCAGGTAGAGGAGAAAAGACAGCTGGCCAGGAGAAAGGCTCCCAGGATGAAGATCCCGCCGTCACCCAAGCACCGCCAAGTACTGGTGGGGCAAAGGACACCGGCCACGGACCACTGGCCCAGCCAGAGCCCCAGGGAGGGAACAAAGGCTCCAAGAGTGCAGATGGCAGTGCCAACCACACTGGAGAAGGAAATGGTCAGACGGGCCATTCTCTTGGCTCGGGTTTTACCAACAGAACAGAACCTAGCAAGTCTCCTGGAAGCCTACGGTATAGTTACAAAGACAGCTTGGGGTCTGCCATGCAGAGAAATGCCAGTGGCTTTCCTCAGTATCCTTCAGGACAGGACAAAGGGGATTTCACCAGCCATGGTGAACGAAAGGGTCGAAATGAGAAATTTCCCAGCCTCCTACAAGAAGTCCTTCAGGGTTACCACCACCATCCTGATAGGAGGTATTCCAGGAATGCCCAGGACCATCAGGGAATGACTGGAGGTCTTGAAGGAGCCATGAGGCCCAATGTCTTGATTAGCCAGACAAATGAATTAGCTAGCAGAGGCCTTCTAAATAAAAGCATAGGGTCTCTCCTGGAAAACCCTCACTGGGGCCCTTGGGAGAGAAAATCAAGCAGCTCTGCCCCTGATATGAAACAGATCAATCTGGCTGACTATCCAATTCCCAGAAAATTTGAAATGGACTCTCAGTCATCAGCCCACGAGGCTGGGGGAGGCCTTTCAGAACGGAGGTCAGTGATCTGTGATATATCACCATTACGACAGCTGGTCCGGGATCCGGGGACCCATACCTTGGGACACATGGGTGCTGATGCCAGGATGGGGAGGAACGAACGTCTCAATCCAAGTTTAAGTCAGTCAGTCATTCTTCCGGGTGGTTTGGTATCCATGGAAACAAAACTGAAATCCCAGAGTGGACAGATAAAAGAAGAAGATTTTGAACAGTCTAAATCCCAAACCACCCTCAACAGCAAGAAATCTGGTGACCATTGCCATCCTTCTGGCATCAAGCATGAATCTTACCGCAGCAATGCTAGTCCAGGAGCTGCAGCCCATGACTCACTCTCAGAGTATGGCTCCCAGCAGGACAGCAGGCCCACCCAGATGAGGCGAGTGCCTGGCAGAATGGGAGGCAGGGAAGGCATGAGGGGCCGGTCGCCTTCTCAGTATCACGATCTGGCAGAGAAACTGAAGATGTCTCCTGGTCGCAGTCGAGGGCCTGGGGGAGATCCTCATCACATGAACCCACATATGGCATTTGAGAGGGCCAACAGGAGCTCTTTGCATGCTCCCTTCTCCCCAAACTCTGAAAGTCTGTCTTCTACCTATCACCCCAATACTAGACCTCATGCTTATGGAGACCCTAACCCTGGCTTGAATTCTCAGCTCCATTACAAAAGGCAGCTGTACCAGCAGCAAGAGGACTACAAAGACTGGGGCAGCAGCTCTGCCCAGGGGGTGATTGCTGCGGCTCAGCACAGACCAGAGGGACCACGGAAGAGCCCAAGGCAACAGCAGTTTCTTGACAGAGTAAGGAGCCCTTTGAAAAATGACAAGGATGGCATGATGTACGGCCCACCCACTTCTTACCATGATCCTGGGAATCAGGAGGCTGGCCGATGCCTCATGGCCAGCGATGGCATTTCTTCTAACAAGGGTATTGATCTGAAGCACAGCAGCCAGAAACTTCAGCAGGAATCATGTTGGGACCTCTCCCGGCAGACCTCTCCGGCCAAGAGCAGTGGGCCCCCAGGAATATCCAGCCAAAAAAGGTACGGTCCTCCCCATGAGACAGATGGACACGGGCTAGCCGAGTCCGCACCGTCATCCCAACCTGGCAATGTGATGCTGAGACTTCCGGGTCAAGAGGATCAGTCACCCCAAAACCCTTTAATTATGCGGAGGCGGGTTCGCTCCTTCATCTCCCCCATCCCCAGTAAAAGGCAGTCCCAGGATGTGAAAGGCAGTAACAGCAATGATAAAGGGCGATTGCTTCCACCATCGAAAGAGGGAACTGACAAAGCATTCAATTCCTATGCCCACGTGTCCCATAACCAGGATGTGAAATCTCTCCCCAAAAGAGAGTCCTCCAAGGATCTTCCAAGCCCTGACAACAGAAGCTGCCCAGCTGTTAGCCTCACAAGTCCAACCAAGACCAAAATACTTCCCCCCCGAAAGGGGCGGGGGCTGAAGCTGGAAGCTATTGTTCAGAAGATCACCTCCCCCAATATCAGGAGGAGTGCTCCCTCTAGCAGCACAGAAGCCGGGGGAGATGCAGTCACTCTAGACGACATCTTGGCATTGAAGAGCTGCCCACAAGAAGGTGGGAGCACCGCCGGCCACGAAGCTGACGTGGAGAAAAGAAAAGGAGAGGTGGTGGTGGCAGACCTGGGCAGCCCCACAAGCCAGGATTTGAACAGGGAAGCCACTCTCCCTCGCTCTTCTGAAGACTGGCGTAGTAGTGGGGAGGACAAAGTGAAGAAGGAGACCCTTCCAGAACCTGCAGCTGCTGGGAAAGATGCCCCTGGGGCCATGGCTCCCCCAGCCTCACAGAAGCCCATTGGTAGCCAAGGAAGACCAGATGGGTCTCTGACAGGAGGTGGACCTTTAAGTTTCCCTGACTCCCAGAGCGTCTCAGCTGCAGGCATCTCGCCTCCTGAGCCAAATACCAAGTCTGAAGAAAAAGAGGGAGAAACAGTGACTGTTTCACCCAAGCAAGAGTGTTTCCCTCCAAAAGGCTATTTCCCATCAGGAAAGAAAAAGGGGAGACCCATCGGAAGTGTGAACAAACAAAAGAAGCAGCAGCCTCCACCCCCACCCCTGCCACCAATGCAGGCCACAGAAGGTTCTGGGGATGGAGAACCCAAGCCCAAAAAGCAAAGGCAGAGGAGGGAGAGGAGGAAACCGGGGGCTCAGCCCAGAAAGCGGAAAGCCAAGCAGGCTGTCCCAATCGTTGAGCCCCAGGAGCCAGAGATTAAGTTAAAGTACGCTACCCAGCCGCTGGATAAAACGGATGCCAAGAACAAATCCTTTTTCCCTTACATCCACGTAGTGAACAAGTGTGAGATAGGAGCAGTTTGCACAATCATCAATGCCGAGGAAGAGGAGCAGAGCAAGCTAGTGAAAGGACGGAAGGGCCAGCGGTCACTGACCCCTCCCCCCAGCAGCACCGAAAGCAAGGTGCTCCCCTCATCCTCCTTTGTCCTTCAGGGCCCTGTGGTGACCGAGTCCTCGGTCCTGGGCCACCTGGTCTGCTGCCTCTGTGGCAAGTGGGCCAGCTATCGGAATATGGGTGATCTCTTTGGTCCTTTCTACCCTCAAGATTATGCAGCCACTCTCCCCAAGAATCCGCCTCCCAAGAGAGCCACAGAAATGCAGAACAAAGTGAAGGTACGGCACAAAAGTGCTTCCAACGGTTGTTCCAAGACAGACACAGAGGAGGAAGAGGAGGAGGAGGAGTCACCGCAGCAGCAACAGCCGCCGCCGCTGCCCCCTCCCCCACAGCCAAAGGAGCAGAAGGAGCAACGGAGCCTGGCCACCCACCCTAGGTTTAAGAGACGACACCGCTCGGAGGACTGCAGCGGCACCCCTCGCTCCCTTTCTCGGGGACTCCCTTGTAAAAAGGCCACCACGGAGGGCAGTGGTGGCGGCAGCAGCAGCAGTGAAAAGACTCCTTCGGACTCAAAGCCCGCAGGGCCCGTGTTGGAAGGCGCAGGCCCTGAGCTGGAGCTACACATTCCTGAGCTACCTCTAGACAGTAATGAACTTTGGGTCCACGAGGGCTGTGTTCTCTGGGCCAACGGCATCTACCTGGTCTGTGGCAGGCTCTACGGGCTCCAGGAAGCCTTGGAGATAGCCAGAGAAATGGTGAGTAGGAGAACCCACGTGGGTTCTGCCTCTTCGGCCCTTGCCCTGCTCCCTCCTTCACTCTCTCTGTCTGCTTTCTGTCAGGGCTATTAGACTGCTCCTCTGAAGGGAGGATTCCTTAGAGTCTGCAGACCTCCCAACCCACAGTTTGCTTTGGAGAGATGGGAGCTGTTTATCTTTGCAGTTGAATTGTTATCATATTCTAGGGGAGTCCAGAGTTCAGGACATGTGCTGGCAGGCTTGAATGAAGTGATGCCCCTTCAGCATTTCTGCCAAATAGATGAGCTGATTGATAGCTGTAGTTTTTCTGAAAATGTCTTTTGATTTACTCTCACCTTCCCCCACCCCCCTTAATAATTTTTATGTTCTGTGACTTCAGCAGCTAATGCAATCTCCCCCATCTCTGTAGCTGGCCTGGTCTCTGTCCTGAGCCAAATGTCATGGCACCATCTTCATTAGTGAATGTGAGAGACTGGGTGTCAAGTGGACACGTCGAGTTCTGCTTGGCCACGACAGGCCTTGGAGTCACGTCATCCTCTTCCCTCCAGTTGTCACTTGGATATTTATCTTTGTCACTCAAGTAGTACCCCTTCCCCCCCCGCCCCCTGCCTGGAGCACTCTCCTCCACTTCCCACACAGTCACCTTCAACCCAAGCCTCGTCTCATTCTCTTCATTCCCCTCCTCCTGCCCATAGTACCCTCCTGTTGTCTGCAATGTTGTTTCTCTAGTTCAAAAGTGGGCTTCTCGAGCAGATAGTCTGTTTTGTCTTTGGGTTCCTGGTGCCTGGCACAGTGGTTGGCGCGCAGTTGGTGCTTTATAAATACTTGATTGGTTTTTTTGTCAGTAGGCCTCTGAAGTTCTAGGCAGGTGTGGCTTGTAGATATTCACTCTGTAGGAGTTCCCTGTTCCTGTACCAATGACTTTAGAGGTCTGGTCTCTTCCAGAAGATTTGTGTATATGTAGGCATATGTTCAAACACTCACACAGCATGTATGGCCTTTTGGGTTCGTTCCTGCTGAGTATGTCCATGCAGGGAGGTCCTCAGTGAGGAGTAATAATCTACTTCTCTGACCCAAACACTCATTATCACCCTTTTGATGATGGACTCTCCACCCTTAGTGGGGCCAGTCCTTGTGTGCTGCAGGGCTCATGGGTCAGCCTGCCTGTCAGAGCTCCCTTCTCCTGGTGTGGCTGCTGAGGTCCCACTGAGTCCATCTTGCCAGGACTTTTCCTTCCCAAACAGTGTGCCTGCTGTTCACTGGTCCTAGGATTGATGCTCCAGAAGATGGAGCATGTATTCTGCTCTTGTATGCTGTGCTTGAGAATTTGTAGCAGCCCTTAGCCTGGTCACTGCATGTGGCATAAATTCTCTCCTTTGGCTCCTCTGTAGAGGAACAGCTGACGATATGTGTTCATGGAAGCCTGGTCTTCACTCCTGGCTCTTGGCGCCAGGCTGAGGCCTAGTGTGGACCCTGAGACTAGCTCTGTCTCCCTGGCTCTTGCTCCTTTTGTTTCATATGCCTCTGTAACTGCTGTAAAGCCTTCAAGGCACTCACACCATGGCTTTGGATGAATATTGATATAGGATGGAAGGAATGGTAATAGTAACCTAATTTCACTGTGGAAGAAAATGAGGCACAGTGCAATTAAGCCTTAATTAAGGCAGGTCAAGTTGAGATGACCATTTCTGTTTCTTGGCTTCTCAGTGTTCTTTCAATCATTGAAGAAATTGTATGTTTGGCCCAGGTGTTTACTCAGCCCATTTCATTCATTTGCAGGAAAAGTGGGGCATATGGTATAAAGAATGGTGAGTTTGGGATTGGGGGAAGAGTTATTGCCTGGCAGTCTGCTCCCAGGGTGAGTGTGACCTAGGCATGTGAGCTTTGTTCCCCATATGCACAATGGGTATAGCGAGGCCTCTGCTGTACCTACTTCACTGACCAGGGCTCATCAGGCTGACTGACACTAAGGCCTCTAGGAGCCTGAAGTCCAGTGACCCCTCTGGTGGCCTCTCATGTCCTGTTCTCACTAGACTGAGGACACACTCACTGTAAGCTGGGCTTGCTTGGGTATTTCATGAAAAACACTGATGGAAAGTAATTGTGTCTTTAAAAATGCGCTTCTCCCTGTTTCACCAGGCCTCAGACCCTTATAGGTAAGGGGATGTTTGAGCTTTCGCAGGTGCAGGGGAATGCATGTGGGCCTCCCTGGAGTGACTGATGGTGGGCTGCCCCCTGGAGTGACTGATGGTGGGCTGCCCCCTGGTTCACTCAGAGGTTTGCTGGGACAGAGCCAGCTCTCCAGGGCGGGAGCCCTTGGCTTCTTACTTCTAAACTGAAACACCAAGTAGAAGGAACCCTTCCAAATACTCTTCACAATCAGACAGAAAAAGGATATCTGCATGAACCAGGGTGTCTGTGTGGTGGAGGGGAGGAGGGGTGCGTGCTCACAGCTCACTCTCCTTCATTCTCCAAAGAAAAATCAAGCTGCCTGGGCCTCTTGCTATTGTCCATGGGGAGCAGGTTTCTCTTCAGTTTCCCCTTGAGCATTCTGCACACAGTGAGAATTCAGCCAAAGCTGTTCTTGTGTCAGATGAGGGGCTCAGGCTTGGGTGGCTGTGACCTTCTGGTCTCTTCCAGCTTTCCATCTCTGGTCTCTTGAGTGAGAGCCCCCTCTTGTCCTTTCCCTGCCGAACCTTACCTTGTTTGCAAGACACCGTTTGTCAAGGTCACTTTGAATTACCTTTTGTCTTCCAAGGTGTTAGCAGGCACATACAATTTATTTTCATCTACTTAATGAGCTTGTTCTCAATTCTGTCATCCAGGATAGGGCCACATAAATTGCATCAGAGAGCCATTTCTGCCTGTGTATTTATCAGATGTTTTGACAAGCATGATGTTCAAGAGTAAAGCAGTGTGGCATCTGCGAAGGGGTGAGTGTCTCCTGTTGGCCTGAGCCTGACTCCTTGGGGGAGGACTCTGAAGAGAAGAGGGACTCTCCAGACCTCCCCCATCCTAAGCCAGAGGGAAGGCAGCAGCATGGTTGGGCTCTGGCTGTATCTGAAGAGGGCTTTTTGAATTCTTTATGCTCTGGGCCCTTGCTGCTGCAATCAGATTTGGGCCCTGGCCCAGCTCATTGGGGAGCAGGGCAGGCTGGGGGTGTCCCCTTTGGGGGACTCAAGGCCTCTCTCTTTCAGAACCTGAGGAAAGTGAACTTCATTTAGTCCTTGGCCTAGAGTTACTGTCAGAAGCCAAGACAGGGGTTTAGGATCTTAATAGTGACTGACAGAGCACTTTCCGTCCATTATCTCAGTGCTGAAGTAGGGGTCAGGAATCCCTGAGGGCAGCTTCGTCACTCTAGGTACGACTCTTCACTTGTCTGGCCCTGTTTCCTTCTCTGTAAAATGGACAAGTTGGACTTGGCAGCCTTTAAGCCCCTCCCACTTCCCAATCCGGGTTCCTGGGAATGCTGTGAGAAGACAACATAGAGTCTCCATTTTACAGAGAAGAAAACTGAGACTCAGAAATCAGTCGTTCAGCAATTTATCAAGTGATCATTGTGTGCCGTGCACTCTGCTAAGCACCAGAGATGCAAAGAAAAGAAAAAACCTGCCTTCAAAAAACTCACATTCTAATGAGCAAGACAACATGCAAATTACCATGCACATACAAGGAATAAACAGTGTAACTGAAGGATTAGGTGAGACAGAGCACCAGCAGGGTAGAGAGACCAGGAAAGGCCTGCAGCAGAGGAGACACCAGGAGGCTAAACATTGGCCACGTGGGGTGTGGGGGCAGCCAGCAAAAGACCCAAAGTCCAGAGATGGAGGGTCATGTGTGAGGAATGACACAGAGGCTGGTGCCACTGGGTGCATCAAAAAAGGGAGCTAAGGGCAAGGCACCTGGACAGTCAGGAAGGGGCTTCCATGGAAGGACTCTAAAAGTCAAGCTGAGGGTTTTCTGTTTAATCCTAGAGATCCTAAGGAGGCACCAGAACTATGTAAGTGGGAGCATTGTCCTGGCAGCTATGTGGGAGATGGACTGGGAGACCCTCAGCAGACTTTGGTAATGGTGCAGGTATCAGGTGATGAGGGTCCTCAGCAGGGGGCAAGCAGTGTCACAGAAGAGAGAAGGAGATGTGTCAGAGATGTTGGGAAGGTAGCACCTACAAGATTTGGCCACAGAACATGTGGATAAGTGAGAAGGAGAATTTCAGGTTGCCCCCAAGGCTGCTGTGGACAATGATGGGATATGGGAAGAGGGAAGATTTGGGAAGGAAATAGAATGAACTCTTTTTGGACATGGTGAGTTCAGTGTGTCCGATAGATAGTTGGTCCCTGTATAGGTCTGTGCTTTTCCTGATGCTTCTCTCAGATATGCCCCCTTCTCTCGTCTAACAGTGCCCCCACCCTGGTACGGGCCTCCTCACCTAATACCTGAACAATTGCAATAGCCTGTGGGTGGGTCTGCCCACTCCAGGTTTCTCCCCACTTCTGACCATGTCATGCCTGTCACTTCCAGGACCAAATGCAGAGTGCTATGTTTGGTGTTCCGAGCCCCTTACCACCTGGCCCCTCCTATGTTTCCAGGCTTCCTGCTCCCCAGCATGTACTCTCTGATCTGGTGACTTCCCCTGCCACTTGGACATCTCCATCTCTTGACTCTGGGCATTTTTCTGCAGCTGTCCCTTGTGCCTGGAATGTTCCCCTTCCTCTTTCTACATATGGGCATCCTTGGATTCCTTTAGGGCTTAGCTACAATCCTATCTTTTGCAGAAAGCCTTTCCCACTCCCTCTTCACTCCAGGGCCCTCTTCTGCTGCTTGTTTCCTGTTTGTCCTGTATTGAGCTTTGGGCTCCCTCGTTAGACTGGGAGCTCCTGGAGGGCAGGGGCTGTCTTGCCTTTCTTTATGTCTCCGGTACTTATTGCCTGGCACATAGTAGGTGCTTAATAGATGTTGGTGGACTGACTGACTAACTCAGGTCTAAGAATTGTCTACCCAGGGTCGATCATTGAACCCAAGGGATATGACAAGCTCATCCAAGGAGAGAGTGTATGAGGATGGAGCCTTGAGGGCCAACTAGACATGATCAGACAGGTAGAAGAATGAGAAATGTGTCCCCCAAATCTAGAGAGGTGAGAGAGAGGCTGCAGAGAGTTCAAGTGCAGTGAGTCAAGACTAACAGGATTTGGCCAGTAAGAGGGTGATGAGGCTGAGAGCCAAGCCACCTAGGGTTTAGGCCAGGGGTGGGGCATGTGGCCCTCTCGGTCTTCGAGGGCGGCCCTTTGACCAAATCCCAACCTCACAGAACAAATCCCCTTCATAAAAGGATTTGTTCTGTAAAACACGGGTTCAGTCAAATGGCTGCGCCCAAGGACCTAGAAGGCCACATGTGGCTTCCAGGCCTCAGGTTTCCCACCCTGGGGTTAGGATCTGGAAAGAGAAGAGTGATTGGAGGCAGGGATCATGGGTCCAGACAGAAGCCAGGCAGTCCCAGCCTCCCAGACCAGCCCTTCATCCTTCTTCTGACCTGAGTCCTGCACTCCTAAGGGAGCACCAGCCTCAATGGGACTCTGGGAATAGACCCCAGCCCCAGCTGTCTAAACTCCCAGTGGAAGATGTTGTGGGAGGCCCCTCCCTGAGTCCCACAGTTCCTGCCAGAGGCAGGATCAAATCAAATGTTCTTCCTTCAGTTCCTGCTTGCATCAGCCTAGCTAGTTCACTTGCCAACCAGTGAGTCACAGAGGGCTAGGCTAGCGGTGGCCCCTAGTCTGGTCAGGCAGCTCCACTCTCTTCCACAGTGCAACTGGAGTTTCCTTCACCCTGGCTGTCACCATCACTGTTCATCTTCTGGTTACACACCAAGGACAGGAAGGTGGCTGGGGCAGGATGACTTAGAGAAGCCCTTTACCTGCTTCCAGTTTAGGATTAAGGAATGTTTGAGTTTCCCAAGTAACAATGTAGTAGTGTTGGGCACAACCATTTCTGATGGTGCAGTGAGGCACCATTTTTAGAGCCTGAGACTTTTGGTGAGAGGTAGGAAAGAAGGCAGGACAAATTCTATCTTTAGTAGGGTGTGAGCTGCAGGAGGCAAGAAGCGTTTCAGGAGCACCTACTATGTGCTAGACACTAGACTGAACGTTTTACACATAGGATCAGATGGGAGCAGGATTGTCTTTCAGGATTGTTCTTTCTGGCTGTGACGCCATTTTATTTAGGAACGTGAAATACATTTTGGACAGCCTTGATTTCATCAAATTTTTATCTTATTTTTTAAATGGGAAAGGAGAGGCCGAAGCTTTTTAAAGACATTTTATTGGGGCCCTTTTTTATATGTTACTTCCCAGTGATTTCTCCCCCTTCATAGTGAAGGGAAGGGAATGAATATTTTTTAAAGCACCCACTGTGTGCCACACACGGTGATGAGTACTTTTTACAAATGTCCCATTTGATCCTCATGAACAACCCTGGGAGAGAGGTTCTGTTATTAACTCCATTTTACAACTGAGGAGTCTGAGGCTAGCAAAGTTGAAGTGACCTGCTCAGAGACATACAACTAGGGCTTTTCTGAGGCCAGATTTGAATTCGTAGTCTTCCTGTGTACACACTGCTCTGTGAAGTATGGCACCCCCTCACTAGTTCAAGGACAACTCTCCCTTGTGAGTAAGTGCAGTCAGCCAAAACAAGGCAGCTTATTAGCTGTGTCTGCAAGTGTCTGCCTCTGCTGAGAGATGAGAGACAAGCTTCACCATCCATCCTCTAAAGTAATGAATGTTCATTACGTTTAGTGCAGCTTGCACCTCCTTTGGAGTTCCTTTTCTTAATGTTTTTGTGATGGCCTTGTCATTACCATTTTTTCTCTTCAAGGCCTTCCTTTCCATAGTCCTGAGGCTCCCCCCTTCTGTGTGTGCGTAGACCCTCACCTAGGGATGGTCATATGACCACCCTCAGTGGAGGGATGCTCTGGACTCTGACTCATCTCACTTGTGCCCTCTCCTTTTGGGCTTGTCTTCCTGAGTGTGCTCAGCTCTTGTCGTCAAGTTTGGACCCAGTAGGGGAGAAAGGGTTTCATCACTTCATGAGATCAAAGCCAGAGTTCAGGCATAGGCTCACTGAGGTCGGGCCTTTCAAGTGTGGTTTTGGAATATTTCAGCCAGTCTGTGTATTTGGTTCTCATTCCCAAGCTCATAACTGCCGTGTCTGCTGTGCTGTGTGTGGTATGATGGGAGAAGAGGCAGAGTGGGCATACCTGGCCAAGTCGTGTCCTCTCTGGGGGTGTGTTTCTTCATTATGGCTATGGGATGGAGTGGTGTGGCCCGGGTCCTTTTGGAAGTGTTTCTTCTCAGAATCACATTTCTAAAGCAGTAAGATACATACTGTAGAAATGCAAAGGAAAGCAATTATATGAAAATAGTTCTTGAGGTTTTGTTGTTTTTTAACCCAAGTTCACCAAAGCCAGGTTCAGAGCCCCCCAGCAGTCAATCCTCTGGGGATTGTTTCTCTGCTATCCCCAACAGGCCTGGCCATTTATAGCACAACAAGCTGGGGGATGGAGGAGGGAGAGGCAAGAGTGCAAATTCATCTGGATCAAATCTGATTTTCCTAACTTAGCCAGGCATCACGCTAAGCAGCTCATGTGTTTTCTGATCTGCCCAAGCCACAAGAATTGGAGAAGGACCTGATGTAGGAAGACTCCATAACTGCTCTCAGTTTACAAAGCACCGACCTGAAGAAATCTGAACCAAGGGAAGCAGTCACTTAGCAGGGTGGGAGTCAGTGACAAGCCCTGGTACCCAAAAAACAAAAACAAAACCCCCCCCCCAAAACTTGCTTTAAACAAAGGCTTGGGGTGAGATTGTTTCAAAATAAAAGTTCATTTTGTATTTCATTCATGAACATTCCCATCCCTACCATGGTGTAAAAGACATTGTGGCAGACAAGGGCCCCTGTACTCATGGAGGTCATGCAGTAGTAGAGAAGAGGGGTGTTCATCTGCCATCTGATGTGGGTGTTTCAGTGGTCTCATTTCATCTGGCAAACATTCAGTGCCCCTTGCATGCCTGAAACAGGGAAATTATTTAATCCTTTTCTTTTACTTTACTTTCTCTTATAGCTTAATTAAGTGCTTCAAGAAACTGGAGTTGAGAAAACTCATTTTCACCTGTAGAACAGTCATAGGGCAGTGTTTCAGGGCAAGATTGGCCCTGAGTTGGGCATTAAAGAGAAGTAGTTGAGATTGGGATCAGGAAAAGGTACTTTTAAGATACAAACTGTACTTTGAACTTAGGAAGAAAGAGGGATGGAGAGACATAGTGGTACAAGGAGGAAAGGTCCATTGGGACAGGCCCTGAGGACCATGAAGGACCAGTGACTGGCCTGACGTTCACCCCTGCGTCCTGGGGTTATGGACAGGAAGGCCAGAATCTAAGTGTGTGCTTCACCTGGTTTGCACTGATGATGATTAGGCCTTGGCTGTAGGGGAAAAGGCTTGACTGGAGAGGGCCTAATCAATCCACTTAGGCAACTGCTATGATCTGGCCTACAAGAGGTGGGAGTCTGAGCTCAGTAAGTTGGTTTTAGGTCCAGAGGAAATCTTAGAAATTATCTGTATGGTGGAGTGTTACTCCATAAGGCTGCAGAGATTTATCCAGTCACACAGGGAGCAAGCATGGGGGTTGGAGCTAAGGCTTGACCTTGGACTTCAAAGCTGGTGTTCTTTCCACTGTAACACGCAGCTTCCTAATTAGGTTGATTGCTTTGGGACTGGAAAAGAAAGGGCATCCCAGGGAAGATTTTATGGAGGTAGCATTTGAGCCAGGCTTTGAAGAATGAGTAGGAATTAGGCAGATGGAATTGGATGGGCACCTTCACATTGTATTTGCTTTATATAGTGGCTTTCTAAAGCTTGGAGTCCTTTGTGTAAAACAAAGTGCACTTGCCATCCTCCTGGACAGGTTTCTATTATCTAATTATTTCAGGGCATTTTACTTTATTTATATACTTCATTTTCCCCCAATTTCACATTTTAAAAGTAATTTAAAACAAGTCTTTTCAGTATTGTTAAGACTGATGCCTGATTTGGAATGTGACTTAGGAGAATATAGGATGGGGCGTTTTCCTGCACCTCCATGTCTGTATTCCTTCTGCAGAAGGGAAGTTAGAAGGCCCCAGAATGTACAGTCTGCTCATTCCCCAAGCCTCAGGCACTGTGGCTATGGGAGCGAGTAACCGCTCTCAAGGGCCAACCACCAAGGATGTCATTAGACCCTAATCAGGCAAACTATGGAAGTGTGGGAGAGCACATTCTAAGGCAAGAGGGTAACTCCATCTGAGTCAGTCACAGAAGTTTCCTGTTGTGGGTTTGCATCTGAGAATCATGTTCTGCATTTAACTACCTGCCATCTACCACAATAAGAGCCAAGAGCAGAAGCACCCTGAGTGGCAGCGTGATGTAGTGAGGTCATGAGTGTAGTGAGAAACGACTCTCATGTAAGCAGCACTTTGTGTTGTTAGTCGTGAGAAACCTGGATTTGGAGTCAGGAGATCTGGAGAATGATACTTAGTCCTTGGTGACTGTTGCACACAGCTCTGTACTACCGTGGTTTTATTCTGTATAAATTGAGGCTGTAGTATCCTTATGACTTGGAGGTGATCCCCTGGTCCAGGCTCCCAGACAGAAGAGACTAATCCTGTGGGAGTTGACTTGGATATCTATGTGGAAGGGCCACAGTCAGGAAAGCACAGTGTTAGCTTGAGAACAGAAGACTGACTATAGCCAATGTTAGTAACTTGGTGAAGGTTCCTTGTTTTGGCACAAGACTCTTCCTGACCCTCTCAAAATAACTGACAGGAAAGAGAAGGGTCACCTTGAACTTTGGGAGCAGGACCTGGGCAGATGTGTTGGGTGCAGGCTCACTTGCCTTATTGATTGGACCTGGTGGCAGTGAGTATGAATTGTTTCTTTGGTTCTCCTCACTTTCTCTTATCAGTTCCTTTAAATTTTCATACATATATTTGAATTCCTATTCACTATCCTCTTCAGTAAAGAAATATTACTTCTCTGTTCTGTAAATTGTCTAGCCTTCCCCCGTCGATTTGGCAGGCACATGATTGTTTCATAACCTGTTACTTTCTCAAAGAATGCAGCTATGAGATCTCAGCTACTTACTTTGGAGTCTTTTCTTGCAGTCAGTTTTCTTGGAATATAGAGCCCCAGGAATGGGGTCCTCTGTTCAAAGGATATGAAGAATTTAGTCATTTTTCTCTATGATTCCAAATTGATTCACAGAATGATTGAACAAATTCACATTGGTTTTGGTAGGGAATTAGTGTTCTGCACCTTTAGTGATGTTTTCTTCTCGTATCTTTGCTAGTTTGGTGACAGTCACCTCAGGGTTCTTTTAATTTGCGTTGATCTGATGAGTGATCCTGAGCGTTGTTCAGGTAGGTTTTTTTCTTTTTGAGGAGAAATGCCCTTTGACCATTTGCCTATTGGGGAAATAGCTCTTAATTCATAATATCAATCAATACCATATAACATTTGATATCTTTGAATTTTATGTAATAAATCTGTTTTGTCTTCTATAAGCTGCCTCACCTCTTCTGGTTAGGAATTATGAAAGCTGTAACCTTCAATTCTCCATATTATTTTTGGTATTACACTTTTCTACTTAATATGCTTAATTCATTTGTAAACTATGGTATAAGGTACAAGATGTTTTTCTAAACCAATTTTTTTTTTACCAAAATACTTTCTCATTTTCCCAGTAGTTCTTATTGAAGGAATAGTCCCTTTCCCTAGTCATTTTATGTTTTGGGGTTTATTTAATACTAGCCTGTTTATATTTATTTCTAGATCTTTCTTGTCTGGTCTAGTTTGCTGATTTTTTTTTTAATCTGGTACCATAAATTGTGGTAATTAGTGATTTATGGTATAGTTTCAGCTCAGGTAGCATCATCTTCCTTCCTGCCCCACCTCTGCCTCCCAGTTTTTCTACGTTTCTCCATCACATTCCTTACTCATGTTCTTGATCTTTTGTTCCTCTAAATCAATTTTACTATTTTGTTTTCGTATTTTAAGGGCATGAAACTAATCTGTAGACTATATTGGGTTTTCTCATGTTTACTGTACTGACCTGGCCCAGGCATGAACTTGAATAGCTCTTGGATAGTTTAGGTACTTTATGACTATAAACATTGTTTTATACTTGTATTTGTATAAGTATTGTGTGTGATGAGAGAGTTAAGGCATTTTGAAGGAACCTACATATAATTTTTTTTCCCATCTCTTCCTCTTGATTTTGTTAGTATTACACGGAAAGGCTACTGAATTTTGTAGATATATTTACTAACCTGTTACTTTACAGAAGCTATTAATTATCTTGATAAATATTATCATTGATTCTCTGGGGTTCTCTAAGTAAACCATCATATCTTCTGCAAATAGATAATTTTGCCTATTTGCTTGTGCTTATTCTCTGTTTCTTATTCTTACTTATGCTTACTAGAGGTGGCAGTTGTGACACTATGGAAACTAATAGCCAAGCCAACAAGGCCTCCTTGCTTTACCTGTGTCCTTACTGGGAAGGCTTCCACTGTCTGTTACAGATAACACTTGTTCTAGATTTTAGATGGATGTTTTTGATTTGTATTTTTATTGAACCAAAACCCTATTATTATGATTTGAACGTTTTAAAGAGTGTAGTGCCTTGTCAAAGGTCTTTTCTACATCCATTGGCAGAATTGAATGATTCTTATTTTTTGTTAGTGGTGTGATATAATTTTCCTGATGTTATTCTTGTACATCTCATGTAACTTAAGCATGGTCATAATGAATTCCTTTTTAGAAACATTCTATACATTATTTAATATTCCATTTAATATTTTTGCATCATTGCTTGAGCACTATGAATCTCAGTAATCAGAAAATGTTAATTGAGTGCTTAGTATGTGACAGGCACTGTTCTGAGTGCTGGGACACTAAATGGTGTCCAACTTGATTATTATAACTGATACTTACAGAGTATTTTAAAGTTTGTAATGTGCTTTATAGATATTATTATCTCACGACAATCCTGTGAAGTAGGTAGTACAGGTATTATCTCCATTTTGTAGATGAAATAACTAGGGGACTCACCTGAAGTCACACCTACTTGAAGGTAGTTGTCAGGGATGAGATTTGAACCCAGGTATTTCTTTTTTTTTTATTTGTTTTCATTGTTCTACAGTCTCTTCCATATAACTTAGATTTTTTTTTCCCTTCCCTCTCCCTCCTTCCCCCCTTCCTCCCTACTCCCTCCCTGAGATGGCTTACAATTTTATGTAGGTTCTACTTATACATACCTATTAAATACATTTTTACCTTAGTCATGTTGCATAGAAGAATTAAAATGAATGGGAGAAATCATAAAACAAACCAAAACATAATACAGAAGAAAATGATCAGCTGTATTCTGCGTTCAAATTTCATAGTTCTTTCTCTGGATGTGAAAGCCATTTTGCCTTAAGAGATCATGAGGAATTTTTTAAGTCCTTGCATTGCAATGAAGTTCTAAGTCTCCCAGAAAAAATCCTCACACACTGTGGTTGTTGCTGTGTATAAAGTTTTCCTGCTTCTTTTCCTTTCACTCAGCATCAGTTCATATAATTCTTTCCAGGCCTCTCTGAAGTCTTCCTATCCATCATTTCTTATAGCACAATAGTATTCCGTTACATTCAAATACCACAATTTATTCAGCCATTCCCCAATGGATGGGCATCCCCTTGATTTCCAGTTTTTGGCCACCACAATGAGTGCTGCTGTAAATATTTTTGTACATGGGGACCCTTTCCCATTTTTATGATCTCTTGGGGATACAGTCCTAGAAGCGGTATTACTGGATCAAAGGGTATGCACATTTTTGTAGCCCTTTGGGCATATTTCCAAATTGCTCTCCAGCGTGGTTGGATCAGCTCACAGCTCCACCAACAATGAATTGGTGTTCCAACTCTCCCACATATTCTCCAATCTGATAGGTGTGATGTGGTACCTCAGAGTTGTTTTGATTTGCATCTCTCTAATCAATAGTGATTTAGAGCATTTTTTTGTATGGTTATAGATAATTTTGATTTCTTCCTCTGAAAACTGCCTCTTCATATCCTTTGACCATTTATTAATTGGGGAATGACTTGTATTCTTGTACATTTGACTCAGTTCTCTATATATTTTAGAAATGAGGCCTTTATCACAAACACTAGTTGCAAAAATTCCTTCCCAGTTTTCTGCTTCCCTCCTAATTTTGGTTGCATTGGGTTTGTTTGTGCAAAAACTTCTCAATTTAATGTAATCAAAATTACCCATTTTGCATTTCATAATATTTTCTATCACTTGTTTAGTCAAAAATTCTTCCCTTCTTTATAAATCTGATAAATACACTATTCCTTGCTCCACTAATTTGTTTGTAGTATCAACCTTTATACCTAGATCATGTACCCATTTGGACAGTCTACAGTGTCAAGCATTGGTCTATGCCTAGTTTCTGCCATACTGTTATCCAGTTTTCTCAGCAATTTTTGTTGAACAATGAGTTCTTATTCCAGAAGCTGGGGTTCTTGGGTTTATCAAACAGTGGATTGCTGTTTTCATTGACTACTGTGTCTTGGGTACCTAACCTCTGCCACTGCTCTACCCCTCTGTTTCTTAGTACCAAGTGGTTTTGTTAATTGCTGTTTTATAATACAATTTGAGATCTGGTAGAGCTAGGCCATCTTCCTTAGCATTTCTTTTCATTAGTTCCCTTGGTACTCTGGACCTTTTGTTCTTCCAGGTGAATTTTGATATTACATTTTCTAGCTCTACAAAATAATTATCTGATAGTTTGATTGGTATGGCACTAGATAAAGTAAATTAATTTGGGTAGAATTGTCATTTTTATGTCATTTTTGTTGACTCGGCCAACCCACAAGCAATTGATGTTTTTCCACTTGCTTAGATCTGACTTTATTTATGTGAAAAGTGTTTTGTAATTGTGTTCATATAGTCCTTGGTTTTGTTTTGGTAGGTAGACTCCCAAATATTTTGTAGTGACTACTGTAGCTTTAAATGGGATTTCTCTTTCTGTCTCTTGCTATTGGGCTTTGTTAGGGTTAGGGTTAGAAGATTTGTGTGGATTTATTTTGTAACCTGCAACTAAGTATATCATATCATCTGCAAAGAGTGATGACTTCGTTTCTTGTTTGCCTATTCTAATTTCTTCAATTTCTTTTTCTTCACTTATTGCTGTTATTCAGTATGGTACTAGACATGATAGCTGTAGCACTAAGAGAAGAAAAAGAAATTGAAGGAATTAGAATAGACAAAGAAGAAATGACGTTATCGCTCTTTCCAGGTATTTCTGATTTTCTCTCCTACTCCCTACTTATGAAATCTTTATCCATAAAATATCACTTGTGTGCTCCCTGCAGTGGCATAAGCTACAATCCTTCCATATCTGTCTTCAATCCTTCCCCAAAAGATAGGGGGACCTGATATTCCAGAAGTTACTATTTATTTGTTTCTGGTGAAAGCAGTTAGTGTTTTCAGACTGTCTAAAAACCACCTATTTGATTCTCAGCACCATCCATCCTCTCTTCTGCAACCCTGCCGCTGTCACTGCAGCAGCACATGGGAACCCCACAGGAGAGAGGAATACTCTGGGTCAAGTTGCCCAGTGCAGCCAGCATCTAGCCCCATTCAGCATGCTGGCTGGTCTCGCTGGATGCCGCCTGCACCTGGGGAAGGCCCGTGGACCAGGGCTGTTGAGGTGCCAAGGTGTGCAGGCCAAGCTGCCAGTTCCCAATGCCAGCGCTTCCCCAGCCAGATTAAAATGTCACTGCAAGACGTTTGATGAAGTAAATAAAGATAAAGTACAGAGAAGGTGAATTTGTGGCTTTCTAAGGGTCTGTTTCTACTTGAATTGTTAGTGGGAGCGCACAGTCGATATTTTTATATCAGCATTTCATAACCAATGAGATGCCTCTGATACTTGTTCCACCTTAATTTTTTAATGTGAATAGGCAGAATTCACAAAACACCGTATCACTTAGAAGTAACTTAGTGTACTGAAAGGTCTTGGACTTCGGGTCTGAATTCGCTTCCTTTCTGTGACACTAGCTGGATGATGTGCAACATATCTCTTCATTTTTCTTAACCTTGGTTTTGGCATCAGTAAAGTAGACAGACTGTCTTACAAGATGCAAAATACACTGTGAGTAGGAGGGGCTGAGTTATCAGCACAAGCTAAAATCTGAAAACATTAGTGAAGGGGATGTTTCTGACTCAAAAGGAAGGGTTCACTAAAGCTAAGCAGTGTCAATTGGTAGCATCGTTTTGGGGCAGATTTTGAGTTTGTATGCTAAGTTTCCCATTTTTATCAAGTAAGATACTTTCTTAAGCACTTTAAAAACAATTGCGTGCCATATTAAATGTCAGCTTTCATTAAGAGCTCACTGAAGTACTTCATGGATTCGTGATTTCATCAATTCATATGCTCCCTTCACTGCTACACAGATCAACTCTCCAGTTCCCTTCAAGGGTCAGCCTAGTAATGAGCCTATCTAAACATAGGACAGCAGCCCCATGGCCTGGTCAGGGTCAGCATTCCAGTACTACTGTAGCCCTTGAGAGCATACTTTTTGTTTTACCAAAAACAGTGCTAAGTAATAAATACCGTATTTCTTGTTCTCTAATTTTTTAATTTTGCAGCCTTCTATGAATAGTTGAAAAGACCTGCTTGTTTAAAATTAATTTTGTTTAAATTTTATTGATAATCCTGCCTCTCCCCTCCTCCCTCCTCCCCCCTCCCCCAAGATAGCGATCCCTTATAATAAAGGAACTTCTAAAAGAGGAAGAAGGGGAATGGAAAGTTCCACAAAATCTCCCCCACTCAGTCTTGAGAATATTTCCTAGGGGCTTTTCCAAGTTAAACCTAGCCCCCCTCAAATCTCAGTGGCTTTAGGGTGGAAAGACACCTTAGAAATCATGAAGTTTAATCTCTTTTGTGAGTGTGGTAGGATTAGGAAATGGCAGACCATGCAGCTAAAACACTCCCAAAGCAACACCAAAGCATTTTTGGCTACATTCGTCTGAAAACCATGACTTATTTGTGCTATTTTGGCAGCACTCGGCCATCAAGTCATCATCTCATGGAAAAGGAACTCACTGGGCCCTCATGAACCAGTGTAGACTGCAGGGTCAACAGGAGCAAGCTTCTGACTCAGCTGGAGAGTGTAGAAACCCAACATGACTTCTATGGCCAGATTTGCTGTCCCAGGGCCCCAGAGCTGCTCCTGACATAGCTCCCTGTTTGGAGATGATTCCTCGCTTGTGTGCCTGCCACTTGCCCAGTGGAGCCTTTCTAGTAATGTTTGTGTGAGGCTCCAGGCTCCCAGGGCAACTTCCCCTTGGCACAATGGAAGAACAAGCAAGCAGTTAGATTCTTGAGGAATTTGCTCACCCCCAATCTCACCCATGACAAACTTGGGTAAGGCTTAAGTCAATTTAGCAGATGAGTGAGGAAGGCTTAGGCTAGGCACAGTTTGGAACAGTCCCTCTCCTATGATTTTGGGTTTTTTTCTTTAAAAAAAAAAACACCACATTTTTTTTTAAAATTTAGAGATTGATTTTTAGAAATCATCTGCTAAATAAATTTCCAGTATCATTTGTGTGGGTCCTCCCTTCCTGACACAGACCATAACTACAAGTTGCTATACTTTGTAAAATTTCATTTTTTTTAATTTATTTTTAGTTTTCAACATTCACTTCCACATAATTTTAAATTTCAAATTTTCTCTCCATCTCCCCTTCCCCTTACCCAAGGACAGTGTGTATTTTGATCACCCTTTCCTCCAGTCTGCCCTCCCTCTGCCTTATCCCCTTCCTTTCCATTTTCCTGTAGGACAAGATAGATTTTTGTATCCCATTATGTCCCAATTTTTTTTTAAATAAATTTATTTAACTTTTTATATTCGTTTTTACAAAATTTTGTGTTCCAAATTTTCTCCCCGTTTGTCCCTTCCCCCCACCCCAATAAACCAAGCATTCTAATTTCCCCTATCACCAGTCTGCCCTCTCTTCTATCATCCCTCCCTTCCCTTGTCCCCATCTTCACTTTTGTCCTGTAGGGCCAGATAACTTTCTGTTCCCCATTTACCTGTATTTCTTATTTTCTAGTAGCAAGAACAATACTCAACAGTTGTTCCTAAAACTTTGAGTTCCAAATTCTCCCCATCCCTCCCTCCCCACCCATTGCCTTTGGGAAGGCAGGCAATTCAATATAGGCCATATCTGTGTAGTTTTGCAAATGACTTCCATAATAGTCGTGTTGTGTAAGACTAACTGTATTTCCCTCCATCCTATCCTGCCCCCATTGCTTCTATTCTGTCTTTTGATCCTGTCCCTCCCCAAGAGTGTTGATTTCAAATTGCTCCCTCCTCCCATTGCCCTCCCTTCCATCATCCCCCCCACCCTGCTTATCAACCCTTATCCCCTACTTTCCTGTATTGTAAGATAGGTTTTCATGCCACAATGAGTGTGCATTTTATTCCTTCCTTTAGTCGAATGTAATGAGAGTAAACTTCATGTTTTTCTCTCATCTCCCCTCTTTTTCCCTCCACTAAAAAGCCTCCTGCCTGCGTCTTTTATGAGAGATAATTTGCCCCATTCCATGTCTCTCTCTCTCCTCCCAATACATTTCTCTCTTCATTTTTTTAAAGATATAATCCCATCCTATTCAATTCACTTTGTGGTGTGTGTGTGTGTGTGTGTGTGTGTGTGTGTGTGTGTGTGTGTGTGTGTGTGTGTGTGTGTGTGTGTGTGTGTGTGTGTGTGTGTGTGTGTGTGTGTGTGTGTGTGTGTGTGTGTGTGTGGTCCCACCAACTACCCAGATACTGAAAAGTTTTAAGAGTTACAAATATTATCTTTCCATGTAGGAATGTAAACAGTTCACCTTTGGTAAGTCCCTTATGACTTCTCTTTGCTGTTTACTTTTTCATGCTTCTTCTCATTCTTGTGTTTGAAAGTCAAATTTTCTTTTCAGCTCTGGTCTTTGCATCAACAATGCTTGAAAGTCCTCTGTTTCATTGAAACACCATATTTTCCCCTGAAGTATTATACTCAGTTTTGCTGGGTAGGTGATTCTTGGTTTGAGTCCTAGTTCCTTTGACTTCTAGAATATCCTATTCCATGCCTTTTGATCCCTTAATGTAGAAGCTGCTAGATCTTGTGTTATCCTGATTGTATTTCCACAATACTGGAATTGTTTCTTTCTAGGTGCTTGCAATATTTTCTCCTTGACCTGGGAACTCTGGAATTTGGCCACAATGTTCCTAGGAGTTTCTCTTTTTGGATCTCTTTCAGGTGGTGATCGATGGATTCCTTGAATACTTATTTTGCCGTCTAGTTCTAGAATCTCAGGGCAGTTTTCCTTGATAATTTCATGGAAGATGATGTCTAGGCTCTTTTTTTGATCATGGCTTTCAGGTAGTCCTATAATTTTTAAATTGTCTCTCCTGGATCTATTTTCCAGGTCAGTTGTTTTTTCCCATGAGATATTTCACATTCGCTTCCATTTTTTCATTCTTTTGGTTTGGTTTTGTGATTTCTTGGTTTCTCAGAAAGTCATTAGTCTCCATCTGTTCCATTCTAATCTTGAGAGAACTATTTTCTTCAGTGAGCTTTTGAACCTCTTTTTCCATTTGGCTAATTCTGCTTTTGAAAGCATTCTTCTCCTCATTGGCTTTTTGAACCTCTTTTGCCAATTGAGTGAGCCTATTTTTCAAGGTGTTATTTTCTTCAGCATTTTTTTGGGTCTCCTTTACCAAGGTGTTCACCTGCTTTTCTTGCATCTCTCTCATTTCTCTTTACAGTTTTTCCTCCACCTCTCTAACTTGATTTTCAAAATCCTTTTTGAGCTCTTCCATGGCCTGAGCCCATTGAATATCTATTTTGGATGTTTGGGATACAGAAGCCTTGACTTCTATGTCTTTCCCTGATGGTAAACATTGTTCTTCCTCATCTGAAAGGATGGGAGGAGATATCTGTTCACCAAGAAAGTAACCTTCTATGGTCTTATTTTTTTTCCCCTTTTCTGGGCATTTTCCCAGCCAGTTACTAGACTTCTGAGATTCCTTTCCACACCCACCTCACCTCCAGATCCGCCCAGCTAGTGCTTGGGGTCTGAGATTGAAATGCTGCTTCCCAGCCTCAGGGCTTTCAGCGGGGGCAGGGCTGCTGTTCAGTGTGAGATTAAGTTCAGCTGCTTGGGTGGGGGCAGGGCCTCACAGGACTCAATTCCCTCAGGGGATTTATGTGGAGATGTTCAGCAGTGGATCTGAGCTCCTGTCTGCTTTGGGAGCCCCTGTCCGCTGCCTCCTGAGGGGGCCTGAGTCATGGGGACACCCCACTCCCCTCTCAGCCAGCCAAACAGGCTCTCTCACTGACCTTTGTGCCTGTGGGTGGAGGGAACTACACGGCTGCTGGAGAATGTCCCTGAAGCCTTCTCGGTGCCACGGGACCAAGGCAGGCCTGGGCTCTGCTCCCGGTCTGGTGTCAGTTTTTCAGGGCTCTCTGGAGCAGAAATCTCCTCCACTCCATTGTTCTGTGGCTTCTGCTGCTCCAGAATTTGTTGGGAGTTCTTCTTTTTTATTTATTTATTTATTTGACTTTTTACAATCACTTTCACAAAATATTGGGTTCCAAATTTTCTCCCCTTTTAACCCCTCCCCCCACCCCAATACCCCAAGCAATCTAATTTTCCCTATCTCCAATCTGCCCTCTCTTCTGTCATCCCTCCCTTCTCTTATCTCCATCTTCTCTTTTCTCCTGTAGGGCCAGATGACTTTCTATTCCTCATTAACTGTATGTCTTCTTTCCTAGTAGCAATAGCAATACTCAACAGTTGTTCCTAAAACTTTGAGTTCCAAATTCTCCCCATCCCTCCCTCCCCACCCATTCCCTTTGGGAAGGCAGGCAACTCAATATAGGCCATATCTGTGTAATTTTGCAAATGTCTTCCCTGATAGTCGTGTTGTATACGACTAACTGAATTACCCTCCATCCTACCCTGCCCCTCATTGTTTCTCTTCTATCTTTTGATCCTGTCCCTCCCCAAGTGTTGACTTCAAATTGCTCCCCCCGCCCTTGCTTATCTCCTTCTCCCCCACTTTCCTATACTGTAAGATAGGTTTTCATGCCAAAATGAGTGTGCATTTTATTCCTTCCTTTAGTCAAATGTGAAGAGGGTAAACTAATTGGTTTTTTTTTTTTCTCAGCTCTCCTCTTTTTCCCTCCACTAAGAAGTCTCCTACTTGCCTCTTAAATGACATATAATTACCCCATTCCATTTCACCCTCTTTCCTCCCAGTACATTTCTCTCTCACCATTTACCTTAATTTCTTTTAAGATATGGTCCCATCCTATTCAATTCACTCTGTGCTCTCTGTCTCTGTATGTGTGTATGTGTGTGTGCGTGCATGCGTGTACATGTGTGTGTGTGGTCCCACCAACTACCCAGATGCTGAAAAGTTTTGAGAGTTACAAATATTGTCTTTCCATGTAGGAATGTAAGCAGTTCACTTATGGTAAGTCCCTTATGACTTCTCTTTGCTGTTTACTTTTTCATGCTTCTTCTCATTCTTGTGTTTGAAAGTCAAATTTTCTTTTCCGCTCTGGTCTTTTCATCAAGAATGCTTGAAAGTCCTCTGTTTCATTGAAAGACCATATTTTCCCTTGAAGTATTATACTCGTTTAGCTGGGTAGGTGATTCTTGGTTTGAGTCCTAGTTCCTTTGACTTCTGGAATATCCTATTCCAGGCCCTTCGATCCCTTAATGTAGAAGCTGCTAGATCTTGAGTTATCCTGATTGTATTTCCACAGTACTGGAATTGTTTCTTTCTAGCTGCTTGCAAGATTTTCTCCTTGAGCTGGGAGTTCTGGAATTTGGCCACAATGTTCCTAGGAGTTTCTCTTTTTGGATCTCTTTCAGGTGGGGATCGATGGATTCTTTCAATACTTATTTTGTCCTCTGGTTCTAGAATGTCAGGGCAGTTTTCCTTGATAATTTCATGGAAGATGATATCTAGGCTCTTTTTTTGATCATGGCTTTCAGGTAGTCCTATAATTTTTAAATTGTCTCTCCTGGATCTATTTTCCAGGTCAGTTGTTTTTTCCCATGAGATATTTCACATTCTCTTCCATTTTTTCATTCTTTTGGTTTGGTTTTGTGATTTCTTGGTTTCTCAGAAAGTCATTAGTCTCCATCTGTTCCATTCTAATCTTGAGAGAACTATTTTCTTCAGTGAGCTTTTGAACCTCTTTTTCCATTTGGCTAATTTTGCTTTTGAAAGCATTCTTCTCCTCATTGTCTTTTTGAACCTCTTTTGCCAATTGAGTGAACCTATTTTTCATGGTGTTATTTTCTTCAGCATTCTTTTGGGTCTCCTTTAGCAAGGTATTGACCCGTTTTTCATACTTTTCTTGCATCTCTCTCATTTCTCTTCCCAGTTTTTCCTCCACCTGTCTAACTTGCTTTTCAGAATCCTTTTTGACCTCTTCCAAGGTCTGAGCCCACCCGACATCCCCCTGGGGTGTCTGGGGTGCTGAGACCCCACCCTCCACGTCTTTCCCTGATGGCAAGAATATTTCCTTGTCTTCGTCAGATCCAAATGTCGGGATCATTTGCATTTGTTGGAAAAAACTCTCTATAGTCTTATTTTTCTTACCTTTTCTAGGCATTTTCCCAGCCGGTTACTTGACTTCTGAGATTCCTGTCCACCCCCGCCTAGATCCGCCCAGCTAGTGCTTGGGCTCTGAGATTCAAATGGGCTTTTCGCGCCGCTAATCAATGTGAGCTTTAGTTCTGGCGCTGGGGTGGGGGCAGGGCCGCCTCCCAGGCTCAGCTCCCTCAGGGGCTTTATGCAGAGACTTTCAGGAATGGAGCAGGTGGGTGGGGGGCCGCCTCCCAGGCTCAGTTCCCTCAGGGGCTTTATGCAGAGGCCTTCAGTAAAAGAGCAGGGTGGGGCAGGGCCGTCTCCCAGGCTCAGCTCCCTCAGGTTGTTTATGCAGAGACCTTCCGTAATGAGGATCCTGCCTGCTGCTGGGGGGAGTCCCGGGCCAGCTGCAGCCGCTGCTGGCTCCGCTGTCGCCCACGCCTCTGCCTCCACCGCTTCCTGACCCCGTCTCTGCCGCCGCCGCTTCCTCCCGAAGGGACCCGAGTCACGGAAACACTCCGCTCCCCCTCTCCTCCAGCCCAGCCTTCTCTCTCACTGACCTGTAGCTTCTGTGGGCGGAGGGATTTTCCCGGCTGCCGGAGCCTCTGTCCCTGAAGCCTGCTCAGGTCAGCTTCTCTGGGGCCGCGGCCAGGGCAGCGCTGGGGGTGAGGTCTGCTTTCCGGGGCGCGACGGACCCTGGGGACAGGTCTCCAGGGCTCCCTGGAACAGAAATCTCTTCCACTCTGTTTCTGTACCCCTTTCAGTGGTCCAGAAGATATGGGGTCTCTTTATACATTAATTCTATGGGCTGTGGTTTCGGAGCTCGTAAACATGCATCCTTCTACTCCGCCATCTTGGCTCCGCCCCGGGAATTCTTCTTTACAGGTATTTTATAGGCTGTGCATTTGGAGCTAGCGTATATGTGTCTTTCTACTCTGCCATCTTGGCCTATGTTCCAATTTTTAACATTCATTTTTAAACCTTTGAGTTCCACATTCTCTTCCTTCCCCCACTGCCCACCCACCCTCATTGAGAAGGCAAGCAATTCAATATAGGTTATACATGTGTAGTCATACAAAACACTTCCATAACAGTCATGTTGTGAAAGACTAATTATATTCCCCTCTATCCTGCCCTACCCTCTATTCTGTTTTCTCCTTTGACCTGTCTCTCTACCAAAATGTTTGCTTATGATTACCCCTTCCCCAATCTGCCATCCTTTCTGTTGTCCCCCTTCTCTTATCCCCTTCCCCCTTGCTTTCCTGTAGGGTAAGATAAACTTCCATACCCAGTTGAGTGTGTGTATTATTACCTTTTGAAGCCAAATCCAATGAAAAAAAGACTCACTTAATCCCTTACCTTCCCCTTCTTCCCTTCCATTATAAAAGCTCTTTCTTGCCTGTTTTATGTGAGATGATTTACAACCTTCTCCCTTTCTCTTTCTCCTAGTACATTCCTCTCAATGCTTAATTTTCTTTTTTAGATATCATCCCTTCATGTTCAGCTCACCCTGTTCTCTGTGTGTGTGTGTATGTGTGTATGGTGTGTGTGTGTGTGTGTGCATTCCCTCCAACTGTCCTAATACTGAGAAAAGTCCCATGAGTTACAAATATCATTTTTCCATGTAGGAATGTAAACAGTTAAACTTGAATTAAGTCCCTTATGGTTTCTCTTTCCTGTTTACATTTTCATGCTTCTCTTTGATTCTTGTATTTGAAAGTCAAATTTTCTATTCAGTTCTGGTCTTTTCAAGCAAGAATACTTGGAAGTCCTGTATTTCATTGAAGTTCCATTTTTTTCCCTGAAGTCTTATACTCAGTTTTGCTGGATTCTTGGTTTTAATCCTAACTCCTTTGAACTCTGAAATATCATATTCCAAGCCCTTCGATCTCTTAGTGTAGAAGCTGCTAAATCTTGTGTTATCCTGATTGTGTTTCTATAATACTTGAATTGTTTCTGTCTGCATATGATATTTTCTCCTTGACCTGGGAACTCTGTAATTTGACTACACTATTCCTAGAAGTTTTCCTTTGAGGGCAGTCTCTTTCAGGAGATGATCAGTGGATTCTTTCCATTAATATTTTGCACTCTGCTTTTAGAATATCAGGGCAGTTTTCCTTGATGATTTCTTAAAAGATGATGTCTAGGCTCCTATTTTGATCATGGATTTCAGGTAATCCAATAATTTTTAAATTACCTCTCCTGTATCTATTTTCCAGGTCCATTGCTTTTCCAGTGAAATACTTCATGTTATCTTCTATTTTTTCATTCTTTTGGTTTTGTTTTATAATTTCCTGATCTGTCATAAACTCATTAGCTTTCTTCTGCTCTATTCTAATTTTAAGGAATTACTGTCTTCAGTGAGCTTTTGGACGGCTTTTTCCATTTGGCCCATTGTGCTTTTTGAGGCATTCTTCTCTTCATTTTTGAGGTCTCCTTCAGCAAGCTGTTGACTACTTGTTTTTCATGATATTCTTGCATCACTTTCATTTCTTTAACCAATTTTTCTTCCATTTGTTTTGATTTTTAAAACCTTTTTTGAGCTCTTCCGTAACCTGAGACCAGTTCATATTTTTCTTGCACACTTTGGATCTAGGAGCTCTGACTTGCTTGTCTTCTTCTTGTTGTGTGTTTTGATCTTCCTCATCACCAATGACATAAGAAAATACCTCTTCACTAATAAAGTAAGAATCTTTACTGTTTCTGTTTCTTTTTCCTCTCATTTGCTCATTTTCCCAGTCAGTTACTTGACTTTTGAACTCTTTGTTAAGTGAGGGGCTCCAGAAGCAGCCTCTACTCCAGCAGAGGTTGCTGCCACCTTGGGCCTGGGACCGGGGCTGGAAGCCAGACCATGCTCCCCTCTCAGCCAGGTGAGAGACCCTTCCTACTGACCTTCAAAACACTGTGTGGTGTTTTTGGCTTGAGAAGACAGGAAACTGAAGCTGCCACCAGCAAGTCAGTCCCCTAAGGCCTACGTTAGCTCCGTCCACACTGGTGTGACCCATGCCGAACTGCACTCTACTCCCAGCCCAATAAACCCATTTTGTTGACTTTGCAGATTGTCTTGTGCTGGAAATTTGCTTCAGTCTGTCGTTTTGTGGCTTCTGCTGCTCTAGAATTTGTTGAGAATCATTTTTCATAGATTTGGAGGGAGAGTTCTAGCAGGTCTCTGCTTCTACTCCACCATCTTGACCCCACCTACCCAGGCACTGCACTCTTAAAACTCTTCCAGCTGGCCAGAGTGGAGATGAGCCTCCAAAGAGGAACTGCTCCGTACTTCAGGTGGGCTTCCATCCCAGGTCTCATGCTCACAATTGCCTTAACACAAAGGTCACTTATACCCCATGATGAGGAATTGGCATGGAGGATGATTGGTTTTTAAAAGTAAACTTGAAACTTTGTCAGAAATTGGAGTGATATAGTCAGTTTCCTAGGCAATAGAAGGAGCCCTGGGATTTGGAGCACCTGGATTGGAATCCCACCATCACTACTTACTGACTGCCTGTGTGAATTTGGGCAGTCCCCCAACCTCAGTTTCCTCATCTGTCAGATAAAGGAGTTAGATCATGACCTCTAAGGTCCTTTACCTTATCTTACCATAGATCTTATATCTATGAACTTGGAAAGTTAATTTCATTCAACCTGGAAAACTAGGAGATTTTCTTGGCTCCCTTAGAAGAAGGGTACACACTATCAGGAGAAATATATTTTCATTTCAGAGTCAAGTTGTATTATTTTCTTGTTTAACTTTTGCAAATGAAGCTTCTAAGCATTTAGCAGAGATCAAGGGAAAGAGCAGGTGAGCAAGAAAACACATCTGGAGAGGCCCATTACTGGCCCTCAGAATCAATGACACATTGCCTACTTTCATTACCAATTGTAGACACTGTGTAATCAGATGAGCCAGAAATAATGTAGGAGTCTCTTATAACCTGTTTGTGAACCTTTTTAAAATTTAATTTTCTAAATTCTTTCCCTCTTCCTACCCACTGAGAAGGCAAGAAATATGCCCATTTATACATGTGAAGTCATGCAAAACATTTCCATGTTAACTATGTTGTAAAAAGAAGAAATAATAGTGGTAATGGGAAAAAAAATATACTTCAGTCTGCACTAAGTCCATAAGTTCTCTCTGGAAGTGGACAGCACGTTTCATCTTGGGTCATTAGGAACTGTGGTGGATTTTCATATTGATCCTAGTCCCTAAGTTGGTCACAGTTGATCACTGTTACAATGTTGCTGTTACTGTATACAGTGTTCTCCTGGTTCTGCTCACTTCGCTTGGCATCATCACCTCATAGAAGTCTTCCAGGCTTTTCTGAAACCATCCCCTTCTTCATTTGTGAAGCTATCCTAAAGAGATTATGTCAATCAAGTACCCCAGTATTAAATAATTAAAAGTCATAATCCCTCTTCACTAGTGAGATCTTTTAATGTGTCTCAGATTAACTCTTATATCAAAGTCCTTTGATTCCAAAAACTCTTGTGTAATTTTTTTCTAATGTGATCTTTAAGCTATTGATTTTTATCTACCCTGATGGAAAACGAACGTTGATATGTGCAGTGCCTGGTAATAGTCAATAGCTCACCCTTCTGAATTGTCTCATCCTGGGCTTCTCAGCCTCTGATTTCCCTGTTTCTTTTTAATACTTAGAATATTCCCCACTTCCCTTGTGCTGCCTGTTGAAATTCTTGTCAGACTGAACTCACATATTTCCTTCCGAAGTCTTCTCTGTTCCTCCTCCTACCTGAGTCAGAAGTAGTCCTCCTTCCTTAGACTGTTCGTACGCCCCTGTGCTGTTCTTGGGCCTTTATGGTCAGCCTTCATCCTGTGGCTCTTTGGGTAAATAGACTTGGGGTGGCGGAGCATTTTAAAAAGCTTAGCTGATTGTCTGTTGGAATAAATTTGTCCCCATTTTTCTCCCCCATTATAGATTCTCAGAGAACAGGAACCTCAGAATCACTTACCTTGGATGCTTCACTAGAGCAGGGCCTACTATCTACCAGGATTGTTGTGATAAGCAGATGAGGTCATCTTTGTGAGGTGCTTAGCCCAGTGCCCCACATTCATTGGACGTGCTCCTTCCCTCTCCTCCTCCCTTTCCCCTTCCTGCTCCACCTCGATGATGTCTTAACAGGTTGCTTTCCTTCCCTGGGCCTCCATTGTCTCATCTGGATTAGATCCTAGCTTTTGTAGCCTGTAATCTGGTTTTTTTTCTACAAGAACAAGGGATAGAGGGCAGAAATTCTCCCACTGCGTGGCGCCTGTTGGTCTGATTCTGAGGCTGAATTTATGTGCCATGGCTCTCCTGGGCTAGCTGTCCACAGCTGTCTTTCTAATGAAAGCTAACAGCAATAAAAATAAGCATTCTCTACCCATGTTCACGGACCCTCTGCAGGTCCGCCCTAGGCCGCAGGTTGAGAGCTGCTGCTCTAGGACAGTACTGGAAACATGGGCAGAAACCGCTGGGCAGCCCTACTCCATAACCTGTAGGGCTTGTCTTGCCTCGGTTGGGAGCAGATCTCGTACCCACCCCTCCCATATCTGGACAGGTCAGACAGGCCATCAGAATGGAACACTCTGCAAAGGGACTCTTGGGAATTTCTTCTGGAAGGGCAGATTTGCAGCTATGTGAATGGCTGATGTTTCTGTGAGGTGCTTTCTGAGGGCCCCTGAATGTTTTTCCCTTGAGATGAAGTGAGCCCGTAGTGTTCACCCAGGTAGGAAGGGGTAGTTGGTATCAGAGCCCAGGGTCCTTGATTCCAAGTCTGTCCTGTTAGCAAGAATACCAGCCAGAGAGATTCTATCATTGCTTGATTAGATCTTCTTTAGCACATGCCCCCAAAGACATCTGCTCCCCATGATGTCTGCCATTAGTGCTTTCCTTGCCCCAACCAAAAGGAGGTGACTCTCAGTACTTGAGTTTCCTCAACCACCCCCAGATTGAGGAAGGAAGTGCATTCCGATGTGCTAGGTGTCAGGAGCCTCAGGATACCTTGCAAACATTTGTAGGATTCAGCTGGCATACCCAGGTGCATGTTTGTGTGCGCACGCACACACACACTCATACTTATTTTGGATCAGAGAAAGTTTTCACCAGGACTGTCCTGTGCTAGCCTAGCAGACTGAGCTTTTCTGATAATGGAGGCAGCTTCTGTCAGAGGCCAAATGTGAAGTGTATGGTATGGGACGTGCTTTTGTGTTTTCAAAAAATAGGTTGTTGATACCTCGTGATCACACCCTTGTAGAGAGCCACGCATTGTAATCATTTTTTTAAAAAGACTTTTTAAGAGGAAGGAAATATATACAAAATGAACCATTTCAGAAAGTGTGATGCTGTGTGTGGCACCATGCATTTATTAAGTGCTTCCTGAATGCCTGACCCTGACACAGAAAAAAAACCAGGACCCTCTCTTAAGGAACTTGGATTCCAGTGGGGGACATGATGTGACAGCTGTTGGCCAGCCTCCACCTCCCCAGATGCCAAAGGCAGGCCTTGACAATTGGGGCATCACAGCTGCATAGCATTCAGTGCCAGTTTGGTTCTTTCCATTTCATTGTAGCCCTGATGGGTGCCCTGGTGATTTCCAGCCTTTGCTTCATTCCCTCTTCCTGAAAGGTTTCCCATAGATGTGTTGTGAGGGCTTCCATAGCAGAAAACCTCTTAACTCCAGACTCTCCTTTGTCCTTACCCCTCCTTTTTAGAATGCCACCCCATCAGATGCAGTGACAGTGTTTCTCAGCCCTCAGAGTCTGGACCATTGAGAGCTCTCAAGTTCCCAGACTGTAGCCAGTGACAGAAGGCTTTCGGCGTCCAGAGTGGCACCCCACAGCCAGGGTCAGTTCACCCTTTGTCCTTTTGGGATGTCCCTAGTGTCTGTAGAATCACACAGGCTTAGACAAATCAGACAGCAGGGCCTTGCCTGAATGTTTTGGCAACCTTATTCAAGGCCAGATTGTGGTGGTAGCTTTCCAGGAGCCCTGATATCTTAGAAAGCCAGGAGTGACCTTGGAACTAATTCCTAGTTAGGGTCCCAAAGCCTCTTGGAACACTTTACAATAGGTGGGTGAAGTGAATGGGCCTGGGTTTAGGGGTGTAGCCAAATATCAATCTAGCATTAAGTGCCTGTTGTATACCTGAGACTGACTGAGTGCTGGCCATACAGATGTGTGTAGAGAAACTGTCTACTCCCTGTCAGGAGCTGTGTGGGTGTGTATAAATCTGTAGAGTCAGGCTAGTACCTTTAGGTGACTCAATGGCATCATCACTAAGCACTGAAGGAATCTGGAGGAGGCTTCATGTCCTGGGGCTCCTGAGCCTTAGAAACAGAAAGAGAGGAGTGGGGGGTACTCTTGGCATGGGGAAATAGCCAGTGCAAAGACCTGGAGGAAAGACATGAAAGGATGTTGTGAGGGGAAGCAACTTGCCTGAACCTTGAGGGGCACGTTGGGAAAGGAAACCTGGAGCAGAGGGCACAGGTCAGGCTGGAGCTTGTCTTTGGGTGTGCTGGGGTCTGAGACCCGCTGTCTGGTTCTAAACCAGGTGGTGGGACTTAGAAATATCACTGGACAGTCGGCTTTAATGAAGGTGGATTAGAGGCTGGAGGCAGTGCCAGGCACTATATATTACTTGAACAAAATTACTACCAAGAATAATGTATTAATTTGTTAATTAAATTATTTCAGCTATTAACTCATTGGATCCTCAGCAGCCCTGAGAGGGAGGTGCTGTTACTCCTCAACATTTTACAATTGAGGAACCTAAGGCAGACAGGTTAAATGACTTGCCCAGGGTCACATAGCTAGTAAATATTGCGGCTGGATTTCAGTCCAGGTCTTCCTGACTGCAGACCAGTCACACACAGGGCCATTGCTGTAGTCTAGGAGAGAGGTGTGCAGGGTCTGAACTAGGACTGGGCCTTGTCCAGAAGGAAGGGGAAGGATCCCAGACAGGCTATGGAAGTAAATGGAACAAGATTTGGGGAGGAGCTCTCTTCTCCAAAGTCTGCTGGGACCAGGACTGCTAGGGACTTAAAGCACAATGCTTAAAGGTACTCTTCCTTGCCCATCTGTCACTGATAGTTTAGGAGACATGGTGAGAAAGAAGGCTTCCAGGATATGGTGGAGTGGAAGGAGCAGCCAGGAGCTTCTTGGGGTCTCATCAATTTCCTCCTCTGTCAAACAGGAGGGTGGAGTTGTCACAAAATCTGAGTTGGGGTACACCTTGTTGGAAGCCACCTTGTTCTGAATTTGTCATGCAGCCATGTGTAACTCTCCTGTAGCCCATTTGGGGTTTCCCATCTCCTCCAGCTCATTTTACAGGTGAGAAACTGAAGCAGACAGGGTGAAGGGACCAGAGTCACACAGCTAGTAAGTGTCTGAGGTCGGATTTGAATTCAGGAAGAGGAGTCTTCCTTTTTCTCCAGATCCTATACACACTTGTGCATACACAAATGCACACACATTCACACTCTTTCTCTCTCTCTTTTTCTCTCTTTCTTGTAAGGTCATTCAGTTCCTTCAAAGATCTCCAGTGATCTGTCACCAGTATCTGCATTTATTAGGCACTTGCTGTGATGTTGGCGACACAAAGCCAGAAGTGAACGTCTGCTTTACAGAGAGGGAAATGTGCCTGTGTAGTAGAGATCTCCATGATGCAGACAAGCTAAGGCAGGAGGCTGCTTGCCTGGGTTTCCCTGATGACAAGCCCAGTTTAAGGCTCTCCTCTTTCTTGTCCTATAGAAGTGACTTTAGTGAGCTGGGGCAGCTTTGGACCCTCCTCACTTCATAAAGTAGCCCCTAAGAGCTGCTACTGAACCTGCCCTTGAGAAGGCAAGAGTGGGCAGGCTCTGCCCTCAGCCCTCCCCTTTGATCCCTCCTTGTCCACGCACCAATGCCAAATGCCTCAGGGAAAGGGCCTGTGCTGCTTTGTCCAAATAACCCATGTGCAGACTAGGGCCTGGAATCCCAGTGGCAGGAGTGTCTCCTGGCTCACTCTCTGGGTGACAGATGGAAAGGAGCACTTGATTGGGGTTTTGGACACCTTTCATTTGGCCCTCACAGTCAAATAGGTGCACCCTCCCCACAAGTCAACCTTCCCCGGAGCCATGCCAAACTCTGTGCTAGACAGCGGCATCCACATCAGCCTGTACCCGGATTCCTCTGCCTTGAGGCATCTACCTTCGTCCTGGCAGTGTTTGATTTTCCATTAGTGTACTTCTATACTGTCTGGGAAGGGGGGGAATGAGCACATACATATGTGATCCCCTTGGAGCTGTCTGCCTGCTCCACTCTTCTTTTCCCTGCATCAGTTCACATTCATCTTCCCAGGCTTCTTTGATTTCCTCATATTCATCCTTCCATGGAAACAGTTGGTTGACTTCTGTTTTTTTCTGATTAGCGGAAGAGAACCATGTTCCCTTTCTTCGTAACCGCCTCAACCTTCCTTCCACCACCAAACATAAGCCGAAGAGCCCAAGAATGTCATCCAACTCATGAGCTAAAAGAAAGACCATAACACACTGCAAAAATTGGAATAAGTCTCTGTGGAAATAGCCAGGGTCTTTGAGGGTCTCATGGGCTGGCCTGTATTACAGCAGCTCTGGACACAGCATGCCAAGCAGAGAGTCAGGAAGACTTATCTTCCTGGAGTCAAATCAGACCTCAGGCTCTCACTAGCTGTGTTACTTCATCCTGCTTGCCTCGGTTTCTTCATTTGCACAATGAGCTATAGAAGGAAATGCAGATCACTCCAGTATCTCTGCTGAGAAAACCCCAGATGGGGCCATGAAGAGCCAAACACCTGAAAAAGGTCTGAACAACATTTGTTTCATAATTTTAAAGAATTAAAATTCCTAGATCAGGAAAGGCAGGTGGTGTGGAGCAGATAGAAGCCTTTTCCCTTGACAGGGTGGACCCCCAGGAGCAGAGGGGGCAGCTGAAGCCTCAGCCACAGGACACAGGCTGTGGAGGGTCAGAAAGGCCAAGGCAGAGCTGAGTGACTGTCAGCAGCTTCCTGATTCCATGGTCAGCCTTCTACACATCCACAGAGGACCCAGATAGGAGCCATGTTAGGCCACATGACTGGGAGGGTTCAGGAAATGAAAGAGAATAGAAGTCTCAGCTAAGTGCAGGGCAGCTTGGGTCACAGAGCAGAGTCTGGCCAATGGAAGCTTTGTGGTGACTCTGTGTCCAAACCAGCTTTGCCCCAACAGTTCACCTCTTGCCCCAGCCATTGGGCGAGCAACATGGGACTGTGTGTCACATCCAAGGGCCAAGGGTAGGCATGAAAGCCTTAGGTCAGTGGGCTTGGGCTCTGGATGGAGCAGTTGCAGGATGGGGCCTAGAATGTTGAAGCCAAAAGGGGACCAGGGACCGAACCCCCCTGAGGTTCTTGGAGCTGGGGCTGGATCCAGGCAGGCCACAGGGGGCGTTCCCTCAAGGGTTCTCCATGGTAATTGTGTTTGGGTGTGTTGTGAAGTTGTGGGACACAAATTGAGGGTCAGCCTGCATGGTCCCCGAAGTCCCTTCCACTTCTAGGCACTCACCTACAGTCTTTGATCTCGTGGGGCCACTTCCATTCTTACTTGTGGTCTGGGATCTCATCCAAATCAGCACACACCTACTAAGTGCTGGGCATTGGGTTGAGCACCAGAGGACACAAAGAGAGGCAGAAGTCATCAAGTTAACGCTGGGGTCATAGCCATGCCACGGAGAGCTGATGGAGAGGTCCCGGGGTCCAGGATTCAGAGCTGGAAGGCATGCTGTCTCATTTTATAAATAAGGAAATCGAGGCCCTGAGAGGGACAGTAGTCCCATGGTCATGGAGGCAGCAAGAAGCCAGATCAGGCTGGAAACCCTAGGCCTGTTGGGCTCCAGAGCCAGGATCCCTTTGAGTTCCTTGTGGAGCTAAGGTCCCAAGAATGCTCCCTATTCTTCCCACTGCCCCCTTCCCCTGTCTCTTGTCCCAGACCTCTTTGTTTCAGAAAGACAGTTTTCTGACTCAGTTCCACCTCCACATCCCCTCAGGACCAGGGTCAGTCCTGACAGGTGACAACAGTCTGGGGAATCATGGCTTTGGAGTCAGGCCTCCTTCCTGTGTGGGCTCCATTGGACAAGGGCTCACTGCTTCCAGAGACCGAGCCAAACCAGCCAGGAGAATGTACATGATCTCATCTGGTCTTCACAGCAGCCCAGATTAAAACGCCTGGAGTTCTTGCTGGATCCTGGTTCTGCATTATCCATCACCTCATTCCAAAGCCCCCCTAAAACCTGGGATTCAAGGATCTCTCCCCAGGCCCAAGGGAGTGAATGAGATAAGGTAGAAAAAAGGCAGGAAGCCAAATCTGGCCGGATTCCAAAGCTGTGATTCCCCAGGCTGCTGTCACCTGTCAGGACTGACCGTGGGACTGGGGGCTCTGCCTGCTAAGAGACAGGTGCTTGCATTTCTAAAACTTGGAAGGCTGAAAGAAGAGGGAGAGGGAAGGACCCAGTGGGACCTTATCACCACATGATGCTGAAAAGGACTTCAGGTTATCAAGGCCAGTGCCCTTGTTTTACTGTCAAGGAAACTGAGGCTCACGAGGCTTTGTCCAGATGCGAGCCAAACAAGTCCCTGGGCGCAGCCCACATTTTGAATTTCTGCCCTTTCTGTCCAGAACTGCAGGGGCAGGGCCACCGTGATTATACCCAACTGTGGTGGGAGGAAACTTGGGCCTCTGTAACCTAGGGCATAGGGGGACAATTTCCAGTTTTATGAAGAGCCTGGGCAAGGGAAGGTTGGCGTTAATCAGGCTCCTTTCTTTTTTAACTTTCCTGACATCATGTGACCCAGTGATCCTGACACTACAACTCACATCTTTACAGATGGAGCGACAGAAGAGAAGTGAGCCTGTGAGTACTCACTGGCAGTGTCCTTGAGACTGGCCTCCCTTTGGGACATTAAAATGAATCACGTTACCCACCATTTGGTCCCCAATCTACCTCGTCACTCGCTGTAGGTACTTAGGGATTGGAATTCACTGTTAGCTGAAACATGGGGTGCCCAGTCCTCACAGGTTCCAGCTTATGGCCCAACTTCTTGTCCAGAGAAGGAATGTCCATGCCATCTGACTGAGCCTCACTTCTGGCACGTACTCCAGAGAGACCCAAGACAAGAGAAGGTCCCATAGACATCACATCCTCGCAGCTGCACTTTCTGTGGTGGCAAAGATCTGGGAACAAAGTGGGGGCCCAGAGAGGGCTCTGGTGTGCCCTCAGAAATGAACTCAGAGAAATGTGGGGAAAACGCCAACTAGTGAAGTGAACAAGTTGGCAAACAGGTGACCCAGTGCCAGCCATAGGAAGGAGCAGGGACTGAAGGCGGATGTACTGGGGTAGAATGACCAAGCTTGTCCTAGAGGAAAAGAGAGCTCCTTCTCTTCCCCTAAAGGTGGGGGGCTGTGGGTGTGGAGCCCTGCATCTCCTACTGCTCTTCATGGTTGTGCTGGTTTGACTTTTCCCCTCTGTTGTTATGAGGGATGCCTGGGAGTAGTAGGGGAGAGAATCATATTCAGAAATGGAAGCAACATAAAAACAACATTAGAAATGTTTGTGAGTGTGAGATCTCCTCCCCACCCCAGTCCTCCCAAGTGTCACCTGGCCCTGTGTGGGTGCAGAGCTCCCTATCTCTGCTGGAAGCTGCAGGCCAACTATACCATCTGCTGGCAGAACACTGTCACAGGAGGGCAGCTGAGGGCAGGAGAGTCCTCGGGGATCAGCACTGGGCCACATTAGAGCCTGAATCATTTCTGTTGTTGAGACACTCCCAAGTAAGAGAAGCTGGGCTGCTGGCTGGCCCCCTGCCCTGGGGACATTCTGCTAAGGCTATTTAGCTGCTGTCAGTCATAACCTGCTGCCCCAGCATCAGCCTCTGTGATCAGATTCTCTGCCCAGATTTGAGAAAATAAGACTGGTGAGGGCCTGGCCACCCAGTCCACAGTGGGGAGTGCCTGGGATTGGCCTCTCCTGACCTGTTTATCTTGGGGTCAGAGAGAAGGCCGAATAAGTCCTCTTGGCTGGGGGGGGTAAGGGGGGGCATGTCATGCGCACATTCCTTTTCTTCTGATGAGAAGGAGATAGCTGTGTCCCAGGAGGCAGGGAGGATGGGCCCATTAGGCTCTTAGTGACGGTGAAAAAGCAGCAGCATCTGCGGGGTTCAGACTGACTTGGCAGCAGGGGGTCCCACAACAGCAGCCTGCGATTTCTGAGTTGAGCAAGTGAGATGGCAGCGTTGGGGCAAAGAGGAGCTGGGGGGGCCGGGGCCAGGAAGGCACTGTGTAGCAGGTGACCCTGGTGAAATGCTGCTAATGAGACTTGTGAGTGTCAGGGCCTTCTGTGTGCCCGGGCAGAGGGAAATGTCTCGGATCTTCGCCGTATAATCCATGAGGCTGCAGAGATTCTTTTTCATCCTGGTTAGACTGTTTGGGCATTTGAAATGCTTCTGAACTCCGGCTAGCTTTTCATTTGCATGGCCTGTGGCCGTGGGTTCCGTTTGTTTAGCCCCTTTCCTCTGAAGCGCTCCAGCTGCTTCCATGGGCTTGGCAGTTTCATCATGGAGCACCTAATCCGGGGCTGTTTCCCAGACCAGCAGTCCAGGCATCCTCTAGACAGAGGACGCCCTCGGGATGGGACTTGGCTGGGGTGTCGCCCTTCTGTCTCTGACTTTGGGGGAGAGTTCCTTCAGACATTACTCTGTAGTTAGGATTTTGTCCAGGTTCTGGGCAAACATTAACATTTTCCTTGATGGGAAAATAAAGCATCATTGGAAAGGGAGTTAATTCAGTTAAGTATTGATTGAGCTTCTGCTGTACGTCTGACACCCATGGGTTGGGGGGAGGGTATCCCATCTGGCTCCTAAAACAGGAGGGAGGACAGGAGTTACTGTGGGAATCAGGTGGAGACAAAGGGCCCTGGAGGGTTTGGGGGACACGTCTCAGGCCTTCTGCCCAAGAGAAGGCCTAGTGGGAAAGTTCGGACCGGACAGAAGCCGGGAAATGAGACCATGGTCCCAGCTCCGTGCGGCCCTGCCAAATGGATCTAAAAACCAGGGGAGATTGTAGCAGCTAGAGTCATCCTCGGAGTGGGAAGCAGCAGCACGTTTGAAGTGTGTCAGGCTGTGCTAAGCACAGGTATGACAAAAAAAGGCTCCCAGGGGCCCACATAGCCTAATGGAGGGACAGCAGATGCAACTGTCATTGAGTGAGCCGGCTTGCTGACTCCCAAGCTCTTCCATTCGCATTCATTTCTTTCTGATCTCCAGGCACATGATAATGTGGTGCTGGTTGAGTCCCAAGTTCTGGGGTGGAGACTGCAGGAGTTTTCCTGGCCTCCCTCCCAAGCTGGAGTGGAGGCAGCCCAGCTAGACGGGGATTAAGAGGGAAAGGGAAAAAGCTGGGGTTAGGAACTGACCTGTGAGCTTCGGAAATTCAACCATGTATTTATTAAACCCCTACTGTGTGCCAGGCCTTGTGCTGGGTACAGGCCCTGGGAACGAAGATGCCAAAGTGAGCCAGGAAGCTTGTTGACAGCAGCCAAGCTCACTGCTGTACGTGTCCATCCATGGCAAAGGAGGGTGTAGGATGAGGAGACTCCTGAAGGGCCCTCTGGCACACTGAGCAGTCTGGTGCTGTTCAGTAAATGAATGGAACAAAAATAGCTTTAGAGCAAGATTTCTGGGCCCAGCCCAAGTTTTTTCAAGGAATATTAGCACAGAAAATTCAAGACAGCTGAAGAATGTCAAAGGAGTTGGTTGTCATGGGATCTGTGGTTAATCTTGAAATGATGATCGCAGTGCCAGGAGACAAGAGCAGCAGGGTATTGTAAGTGTCCGGTTGGCTGGATGACACGTTGAGAGACACACACACACACACACACACACACACACACACACACACACACACACTCACACACACTCACACACACACACACACACACACACACACACACACTCACACACACACACACACACACACACTCACACACACACACACACACTCACACACACACACACACACTCACACACACACACACACACACACACACTCACACACACACACACACACTCACACACACACACACACACACACACACTCACACACACACACACACACACACACTCACACTCACACACACACTCACACACACACACACACACACACACTCACACACACACACACACTCACACTCACACACACACACACACACACTCACACACACACTCACACTCACACACACACACACACACACACACTCACACACACACTCACACACACACACACACACACACACTCACACACACACACACACACACTCACACACACACACACACACACACACACACACACACACACACACACACTCACACGATCAGCTAGCCTAGACCCTAGCACTGGACGTCCCATTGAGAGCTGGAAGAGAACAGACCATAAATTCAACCCCTCCACTCTCCAAGACATTCATGATACTGGCAGATACTAACATGTTCACTTATTGCTGTAGCCAAGTTGTGCCTTTTTACCGAGATTTGTCAAGAGTACAAGTTTGATTTTTTTTTTTAAACACTGCGAAAGAAGCCACAAAATTTCTAGCAGCATGAATCAAGTCATTTATAACGATTGGCCATCCCCTTGTCTCATTCCCTTGTATACACACCTCATCTTGACTCGATTGACCCAGTTCAGAAGTGTAGCTGGGCTTTTTGGTGTTCTCCAGGGCCGTGTTACTCAGGGAATTCCAGAGACATGCTGCCTAAAGCAGCTCTCCAGTGTATAATAGATAAGCCATAAGCAGAAAAAAACACCAGCTGATCTCTAGCTGTAGTGAGGGAACATAAAGCAAACATCTGAATCCTGGGGAGCAAGGCCCTACAGTGAGGCTAAGCCTTTCTGTCCTGTTTAGATTCCCTCCAAGGCAAATTGCCAGCCAGGCCACAAAGCTCAGTTCCTTTCTCTTGAGTTTTTTTAAGGCAGTTCCATTTTGGGGGAACCCAGAGGGATAGGTCACTATGGTCAGGATTTCCATCTGAAACCCCTTGCCATCGCCCTCAGGCCAAATGAGAAAGGGCATTTGAGAACCAGGGGTCACCTGAGTTGTAGGAGTCTTGAGAGCTGGATAGTGACAGCTCCCCACATAAAGGCCAGTTAGGTTCCCTCTCTTGGCTTGTTTCTTGTCCATAAAAAGAAGGTGATGGACCATCTCTGTGGCTCTTATAGCCAGAAATCCTTTTTAAAATCATTCTTGTAGCTTAGAATCAACAACTCTTCAGCCTATTTCCCTTGTCACTTAAGAGCCAATAATGCTGGCATCTTTCTTAAGTAACTGGAACTGTGATCACATAGCTTATCCTTGCCCCTTCATTGGCCTGGCATTGGGATGGACTCATTCAAACTCCACAGTAGAATCTCCATCTGCCTTTCTGGCCTTGAAGTGCCACACCTTTGTGAGGTAGTGAGTTCTCCATCCTAGAGGTCTTCAGGTTGAGACCAGATGACCACATGTCAAGAAATTGGGGCACAGAGTTCCTGTTGGATGCCCTCTGAGGACCTGCCCAACTCAGATTCTGTGAAATGTTTGTTGAGGATAAGAAGTTCTGGGGATATTGGGATATAGAGGCCTTCACTTTCATAGACATTTGGCTGAAGCAGAAATAGGCAACAAGTGGATCCTTTGGGGTTTCATCCCTACAGGCCTTTTCAAGAGTGAAGAGGGCTGGGAAATCCTCAAATCATTGAACACTTCTGCCGGGGCAGGGGGAGAAGCACTTTCCTTCTCTTCTGTCTGCCTGTGTGGATACTTTCTATGGCTTAAACACTTTGAAAAGCCCTGCGTCTTTGGGTGCAAGGTTGCAGGTAAACATCATGAAAGGGTGTGAGGGCTTTGTCACTGGAGACTGCCGGGCAGCCAGAGACCCTCTGCAGGCCTTTGCCACCTTCTTCCACATCCCTGAGAAGGTGATGTTGCCCACGAGGGCACCGATCTCACATTCCTGTCACTGGGTCACAGTGCATCTCCTTGTGGGTCCTACCTTTTGCCCTTAGCAGAAGAAGCCTGGTCTGTAGTCCTTCATCTCTCTGGAGAAAAGGACATTAGAGATGGGACAGTAACAAAAGAAAATTGTGATGTTAAACAGTTTCTTGAACACTTAGCTGTTTTTGAGGAATCTGCTTCAGTCTATTTAACCCAGTGCTCCCTAGTAGCTGGTGCCAGCCTCCCCTCAGAGCAAGGTCCAAAGGGTCAGACTGTTCCGTAGGTGACTGGTGCCCAGTCTTCTGGCCAGTCTTCACCTGAAACCTCTTCACTGCCCTCTGCTGTCCAAAGCCTTGACCTCCTCTGTGCTGATAGGAGGGATCAATGACCATGAAAACTCAGAGAATTCCTTTATTTGACAGAGAATCAGAGAACTCCTTTATTTGACAGGAGAATGGTAGTATGCGTGCCTTTTGTGATAGTGAGTAGGGGGGGCACTGTATGTTCATAAAATAGCAGCAGCTTGTTTTACAGATGAGGAAACTGAGGTAAACAGTGAAATGTCTTGCCCAGAGTTATGCAGCTAGGAAGTGTCAGATTGGATCTGAACTCAGGTCTTACTGACCTGATAGACTCAGCATACTATCTACTGAGCCACCCATCTGCCTCCCACACAGCTAACCACCTTGAATTTACTCTTCATATACTTGTCAAAGCATGTCCCCAACACTTAGCATGGTGCCTGGCACAGAGCACATGTTTAGTAAATACTTATTGATCGAGTAATTAAATGTTTTTTCCTAGGCTTGAGTTGTAATTATCCAAGTCTAGTCTTTGTGAGGAGTTGGAGGAGTCTTCTCCAGTGGCCCTTCTAGGGGCTGATGCTTCACAGGGGGATCTTACAGGAGAAAAGTCATTTGACCATTAGAGTATATTATAGACCACCTGGACAGAAGGAAGAATTCAGCAGCAAGGAGTCATAATTTTGTGGTAATGGAGGACTCTCATGCTGCCAGAAGCTGAGGCACTCCTGGCCTTTTCTGAGACTGGGACCTGCTTTCTTGGCCAGGCTGGAAGTACAGTGGCTGTTTGAGCCCTTGTCACCAGTCCTGGGCTCAGAGCTCAGACCTCCATTTCCATTTGGGGCTGTGGCAGCCAGTGGCTCCACACTCTTATCATAGGGCTCCCTGACAGATGCCAGGCCTAGTGCAGACCCCCCATCTGGGTTAACACTCCTGCACCTGAATCTGGGACTTAATCTGGAAACCTTGAGGACAAATCTCTGCACCTACCTATGGTTTATGATAAAGGAAAGGAAAAGTCAGTACTATTTGATGTGCGCCCTACATTTGGGGAAAGCAGAAAAGATAGGTAGGAGGATGTCATAGAGTAAAGATGCTCCTGGGGGAAAGAGGGGAAAAGGGAGACTCCAAGAAGGGAGGACGGTCTGGTGACAGCCAATGACCAAGAGAAGGCAAGGCTGACTCATGAGAAAAATGTAAAAGCATTTAACTATGCTGGATGAAGCCAGGTCAGTGAGCACATCCTCAGGCCCCATCCTGAAAGAGCTGGCAGATGGGATTGCAGTGGTGTTTGGGTGGTCACGGGAAATGGAGGAGGCACCAAGAAAAGCAAACATCCCTGTTTTAGTCTGCCTGCTAGGCCAGTGTGCTCAACTTCAATTCCTGGGGAAATTCCCAAATGGATGATTAAAGAGAGCCTTGATTAGGAAGAGACAGCCTGCCTTCATCAGGAGCTGGTCATGCCAGACAGTAAACCAGGTGGACTGGCTCAGATTTGGGCCTTGATAAAACCTGACATTATTCTCATGGTGAAGATGGAGGTAGAGAAGTGGATTCGATGATGATTGTATTTGGAATCTGTGCATGGCCAGGCCCAGAGGACTTGTAAGTGGTTCAAGTCTCCAGTGGGGAGTGAGCACCCCAGGGACCTCTGCTTGGCCCTGAGACTTGGATGAAGGCAAAGATGGCAGGCTCATCCATCACATTGGCAGGAGGCATCAAGCTGCGAGGGAAAGCAGTTGCCCTGAATCCAATTAGATGGTGTTCAGGAGGGACATGTGTAAAGTCTTCTACTTGACTACAAATAAAGCAGTTTCACAGAGACTAGATGGGACTTGGGGAGGCATGCATAGACAGCAGTGTTCCTGGCCTGGAGGAGGGATTAAGCCTGAAGAGCATAGAGGGCAGATCAGGCCCAGATACCACAGGCTCCCCCTCTTTGGAGTTCTTCAGTCAGAAGCTGGGTGACCAGCTGTGGTCTTTCCACGTTTGGCCAACTTGACGGCTGCTAAGGAGCCCTCAGTGACTCAGATGTGATGCCACTGGCCTCCTGGCTGCTCCTCTCACAAGATACTCCATCTCCGGACCCTGGGCCTTTTCCCTGGCCTTCCCCCATGCCTTCTCCTCTCCATCTGTTGGCCTCCTTCCAACTCCTGCAGTACAGGAACTGCATCCCTACCATTTAGCACAACGCCTGGCACATAGTAGGTGCTGAATGAAGCTTGTTGGCTTACTGGACTGGCAGGACTCTCTGGATAGATTAAGCACAAGAGCGTGCTGGTGTGCAGGTGTATACAATGCACTCGTAGGTCTCATCTGCATTATCTCTACGGCTGGCAAACAGCACATTGAGTCCCAGCTTTAGCCTTGGCCTCTTCACAAGCTAGAAATGCTCACCCTAAAAACTGGCTCCAGTTCTTCCCTGAGGAGGAGGAGGAGGAGGAGGAGACTCATTTCTGATGAAGTAATGATTGTGATAACATTAGCGATAGTTGTTTTGTTGAAGTCAGTCACTGTTCCCTCCTTGGGGGCTGGGATTCTGGAAACCCTGGGAGTTTGGTCATAGGGTTACAGGATCCAGAGCTTGCAGGAAGGGTAGAGATCCTTTAGCTCAACCTTCTTGTCTTACAGGAGTAGGAAACTGAGGACCAGAAAAGAAAAAAGATTGGCGCAGAGCCACACAGAGTAGCAAATAGCAGTAAGAGGTTCATTGGTTCTTCAAACCATAAACCTAGGAGGAGTTTGTCCACTTTCCCAGACTTAGGCCTGCCTTCGGTAGTCAGCATGTGAAGCCTTTAGAGAAGGCCTACAAGAGGAGCCCACATACACACACCGTGGTGCTGCTCAGGCTAGGCTGAGTAAACCTGAGCATCTCCTCCATGTGCCCAGCCCTCCTGGGGCAGGGAGGAGGTGTCTGTACAAGGGGCTTCACAAGGAGTATCTGGCAAAGACCCCATGAGCACAAGTCCTTTCCTTGGTGGATCAGAAAATTCAGTCACAGCTATCATCTATTTAATGGTTCTGAAGACAAGCTAAATCTTTATGGCATGACCTGCCAGTAACTGATAAAGGGCTTTGGAGTCTCCGGAAAGGAAGAGTTATCATTAGGAAACTGCCTTGCTCCAGGTGGGACTTTTTGGCTGTATTCCCCTCTGGAAAGATTAGAAGGGTCTGGGTTGGTTCCCTGGTCAGCCCCTTATCCCTGTGAAGCCCAGAGCTTGGTTGAGAGTTTTGCTGAGGCCCCGTCTTTTCTCTTAAGTCAGCCAGAGGATGTTCAAGGAGCTGCTGGTCTTCTAGCAAAAGAACTTTTCTTCAGGACTTAATTTCTTACATATTTTTCTTGTCCTCATGATTATGCTTAAGGAAGAGGCTTGAAAGCAGCTATTGACAGCTGGTGGCTTCCCTTTTCTGTGTAGACCCCAGAATGTTGGAATTCATAATCTGTTGAATTGTGCCAGGATATCATTCCATTCTCACTGGAGGGACAGTCGGTGTTCCTGGTCTTCCTTGCTTCCCTCGAAGAAAACCTGGCTGTCGAAATCCGCATGCACAGAGCCTATGGGGAGGGGGAGGGCTTGCATCCTGATGTCTTTGTGGCCTTTGTTCCCTGGTGCATTTATATGTATGGAAGTCCAGTTTGATGGAGAGAAGCCAGTCCAGTAGGAAAACGCCTAGTGTGTGTGGGGGGTGCTTTAGAGCTTAAGAACCTCACTGAAATCCTCACTGTAACCCTGTAAGAGAGTACAGTGCTCTTTGCCATTTTGCACATGAGGAAACTGAGGCACTAGGGTTTCTTAGAACTTAGAGCTGGAAGAGATTTTAGAAATTTGGGATAAGTAGCTGAAAAATCAGCTTCCAGTTTTGGCCAATCAAAAATAAGGATTAAAAATAAAATTCTATTTTTAACTTTTAAGAAGTAAAAGTACAGCTGTACCAGTTCTCCTACCTCTAGTATCAAAAATAAATCAAGTATCTGTCATATAAAAGCCTTCCCAACCTTCCACTCCTGTCTTTCCCCCAGTGACCATGGCCTCCTGGTCGTTCCTCATCTGCAGACTTTGGCCATGTTCCCTGCCTGGCCTCCATGCCTAGCATGACTGCCCCTCGGTCTTAGTGCCATCTCTCTGGTGACTCCAGTTTATTCTGCCTGTACTTGGTTTGCACCTAGATGTTTGCCTATTGTCTCCATCATCAGACTGCGGGTCCTTGGGGCATGGTCTGTGTTTTGCCTCTCTCTGTATCCCTGCACATAGTAGACACTTAATTCATCCACTTATTGACTGACTGACCATTCCCCTTGGTTCTTGCGCATTAGAAATAATTGAGAAAGCTCTAAAGGTGAACTTGGTAACCATGAAAACTGATGAATAGTGGATGTCAGGGAGGCTACAAGAGCAGGGCTTGGCCTCGATGCCTCCTGAGCTCTTGCTCGTTTGGGCCATTCTCTGGTTCCAGGTCAGTCCAGAACAGGTCGGGGAGGGACAAGGGAACAGGAAGAGGGTACGGTAATAGTAATTAATAGGAGATGACACATCTGTAGCAGAGTGTTTTCTCTCATTTGGTCTTCACGACAACCCTGCGAGCAGGACTTTGAAGGGTCTTGATGGAATTTGAGCCTCTGCAGCCTCCATGGGGAGACCGTCCCCATTGACCAACACCAGTGACCTCTGCCCTTAGGTTACTGAGCCTCTTGGCCTGGGGACCAGATTGTATCAAGGGTCCATTTAGAATAGGGGCCTGCCAGTCTTTGGGGCATTATGGCCCAGTAGGTCATGGTCAGGAGGTGACTGCAATGACACCAGTCATGCTGATGCTGGGGAGAAGTGAGGTGGATGAGAGCATGTTCATGTAGGTAACTGATCCTTCTCACCTCTTCCTTCCTTTCAGAAATGTTCCCACTGCCAGGAGCCAGGCGCCACCTTAGGCTGCTACAACAAAGGCTGCTCCTTCCGGTACCATTACCCGTGTGCCATCGATGCAGGTAAGCACAGGTGGGCTGCAGAGCTCTGGTCTTGCCCCGTCACTCTCACCTCTTCTTTCCTATCTCTTCTGTATCACCAGGAGTAGAAAGAGAATTAACAGTAAGAGAGGGGAGGGGATGGATGTGGGCCCCAAAGTCCTGTCCTTGAACCTGCTCCCCTGGTGCACATGCCCCACTTTCTCCTCCTTGGGGATCATATGCTCTCGTGTTGTTGTCACTTGTTAACACGGGTGGCCACCCCAGTGGGGCAGTCACTTCTGTGCTGAGAGGGGCAATGTCATCCCCTGAACCCAAGCTGATGGTGTCATTTAGTCTGAACTCACTCTGGGGTCTGTTGGGGTTGTTATCATGGTCATTCACATGGTCTCTTGACTCTGATTTCTTCAGACAAATCCTCCCATGTCTGGAGGGTCCATCCTGCCCAATTTGCCCATTTTACAGAGGAAGAAACAGACCTAGCAGAGTGAAGGCACTTTGTCACAGCAGCCCAAAAGGGTCAGAGCTAGAGGAGGCCCCTCAGAATTCCTTGTATTCAGCAAGCCATCTACAGAAGATCATGACCTTGTCTTTTCCCTGGAGGCTACACAGGCGTGCACTCATGGAGCTCAAGGGACAAATAGTCCCTTGTTTATCTTTATCTATGTTTACTGATTGAATTTGCTGACCTTTCTGGAGGAAGGCCTTTCCTGAGCAGAGCAGCTTTACAAGGAAGGGCCAGGAGCAAGGGCTGGCTGCCAGTCCTGGTCCGGTGTGGTCTCCTCTGTGCCAGGCCACCACATGGTGGGCCAGCACTCAGCTTGTGCTCTCCATGGGAGGGCTGACCGGGCCAAGCAGCAGCAAAACAAGATGACCAGCGACCCACCAAATAAAACTGTCACCAAAGCTAGCGCACCTTCTGATGGCAGGAAAACACTTTTGTGGATTACAATGAGCCAAGGCCAAAGTGCCTGAAGGAAGGCCTGCTGGCATGACACCAGCAGGAGCGCCAGGCACAAAGCCAGGATTGGAAAAGGACGGATGAAATCGTGAAGTTACTGCGAGAGAAAACATGACCATTTGGAGCCATGGAAAGTGGAGTAACAGGGGTGGGTCCTCACCGAGCCAGGAGAATTGGAGAGGGGATGCCTCACCCTTGACTTCTCATCTCCTCTTTTTCAGGCAGATCAACAAAGGGAACATGGTCAGTCAGCTTAGAGTGCCCACTTTGGGCAGGGTGCTGGGCAAGCTTTAGAAGTCTGGGCCATGACCTCGATGTCACAGGACAAAGCAGCAAGCAAAAATACTTGAGAGGGTCTGAGTCAGGCGCCTGGCCTAGCGTTGTCCAAGCAGCAACTAAGCCTTTCCATTCCTGTCTCGTTCAGGTCCTCATCTGATCCCTGCTAGCCTGGGCCCTTTCTCATGGCCTCCTCATTGATCAGTCTTCCACAGTTCAGCAAACTGTGCCACCCCACTGCTGCCCCCCAAATTCCAGGGGTTTCCTCTGACCTCTGGGATCAAAGAGAAGTGCCTCCCTCTTCACAAGATGCTCTCAGACCACCTTTCCATCCTCGCTGACTCCATGTACCTGTGGCTGAGCCTGAATATGCATCCATACATGTGTGTGCACCTGACCGCACTCCCACATCCCCTCCTTGTCTTAGGATCGCTAGTCAAGATGCTGGTACCTCTTCCTCAAACTAAAGAGAACCCATTGTCCTTTTGGATCTACCTTGTATGTGTTCATGTATGGACATGCTGTCCACATAGGAGGTCTCTCCCAGCCCCCACAGGGAAAGGCATGTCAGCCCAAAGTCTCAGCATGTATAGAAGCAGAAAAGCAAACTTGATGTGGATCCACCCAGAGCAAAGGGAAGTGAGAGTCTTGCTAGTAATCTCCACCCAGAGAAAGTGCCCTCGTGTCCATCATAAGAGCAAGCCCAAGACAAGGCTGGAGTGAGCAGGGAGTGGATAGCTCAGAGAGGGGATCTTTATTGAAGGTGATAGGATTGGCTTACTTAGCCCTAGAGGCTGGTACCAGAGGTATCAGAGAGGCAGATTTAGTCTCCACGTCAATAATAGCAGTGTCCAAAAGCATCATGGGCTGTCACAAGCACTTGAGGCAAAAACGAGAACTGCCACTGAGGGTGTTATTTGTGGTCTCTTGGTGGCCTGCCTGGGTGGTCCCTTCCAACTCTGAGACTGGGGTCCCCTCGGTGAGTGTCATGGCTCTTGAGGGACTGCTTCTGTATTTGAAAGAGAGTAGCTGAGCAGAGACCCTGTTGGGTTTTCCCCCTTCCCTAAGGAGAGGTGGACTTAAAATGTCCCAGCCAAGTGTCCTCCCAGTTAGAGGCCTCCCTCAGCCTCAGGGCCTGATCCTTCCCCTGAGAGGGGGAGCTGCTGTCTGGCTCTCCACAGAGCCCTAGAAGCTCGGCACCAGAGGAGCAGCTTGTGGAGATAACAGTCCTTTGGGCTATTGTCAGTCTTTGTGACCTGTTGGTCCTGAGTCTCACTTGGGTCCCTTTTGGCATTTTACACTCAGGAAGTACTGGGGATCAAGTCTAATTAGAACAGGAATCAGATCAGGGGGACTGCCCGTGGGAACCAGTCTCTCTGTAGCACCAAGTACAGGGAAAGTTATGTCTCTGGTGAGGTGTTGCCTTCCCTAGCCCGTAAAGAGCAGTTGATGTCTCAGGGAAAACTTAGATTTCTCCAAAATGTCCAAGGAAATGGATGGCTCTTAGTTGGGAAGATGTGTTGACTCCGGGAATCTGGCCCTGGGTCCCCAACATCCCAGCCAGTCCACATCAAAGTTGGAACATGAGTTCCTAGGGAGCTGGAAACCTTCTCTCCTTGAAGTCAGCCCAGAAGGAGGGTGACTCATCATCCTACTAGAGGAGGATTGTCTTTGTCCCCCTTGGTTCAGCCACCTTTCCAAGAAGATGTGAAAGTGTCCCTTGCACCCTCAGCCTTGAAGCTCATGGTGTGGGGTGTTCCCACCCTCCAGATGGATCCCATCTTTGCTACTCCCCATTTCCTTCCTTAGCAGAAGCTCACTGTCCTTTCTGCCTACCACTAAAGGGGCATGGCTAGGATTAGTAGAGATCCAATGGGACCCAGGAGGATCAGGCCCAATCTGTTCTCCCTCCTTTTCTCCCTGGGATCACTCGCCATTCTCCCACTCTTCTCATTTTTTTTGAAGGCACACTGTTTTGAGGGAATCAATCATGCCAAAAGGAAGTAGCGTGTTGTCCCTGCCTGAAGGGGATATTGTGGGGCTGCAGGCTTGAGTCCAGAGGGTGCTCGCCTCAAATCTGGCAGGATCTGGAGCACCCAGGCACTATCGGGCAGGGGCTGAACACAGGTCATGGAAGAGCTCATGGTTGGGGGTATGCCAGGCCTCTCCTGTGCAGAGAGGGTTTAAGAAGAGTGGAATAGGCTGGAGGAGCCTAGGTCTGCTTAGACCATCCCCTGCCTGGCTCCAGGCTCTGTGTGTGCCCACTAGGAAGAGGCCTGTGACTGCCTGTCAAAGAAGGATGAGAGAGTTTGGCTGCGCAGGATGCCGGACTGCTAGAGGGAAGATTGGGGAAAAACATTCTCCCTCTTCCTCCCTCCCTCTCCCCCCTCTCTCCCCCTCCTTCCCTCTTTCTCTCCATCCCTCCTCCTCTTTCATTTGTTAAAAGACCTCAGGAGACAGCTGCCTTCCCTTTACTGTACGTTTTTGTAATTATTCGGGGTAGGGAGGGGCTCTTAATTGGGTGAGGATATCTTCCTAATTTAGAATCCTGAAGGAAACGTAGCAGTCATTTCCTTTGGACTGCTCCTGTTTCTCCCGCATCTTAAGGCTAACACAAAGTCCTTGCCTCACAACCACTCTGTGAGGAAAGCAGTACCTGTTACCGTTAAGAACACTGAGGCACAGAGGTGGGGGGGATCACTCTCTAATGAGGAGCTGCTCCATGGGCCATAAGTCTCCTCACCAGCCTCCCAGCCCTGTTGGTGTCTCTCATCCTGACCTGGGAGATGCCCTGAGGCTGAGGCTCTTATCACCCCCCCAGAAGAGTGTTGCCAAGGCCCAGGTAGAACTGGGAGGCTTCCCCTGGGCTCGGGCTGTCTCCTGCTGTTCTGAGTTTTTCTGGCAGATTGGAGCAGCAGGGAACCTTGGTCACACTGTGTACTTGTGGGTTTTAAATTAACATGTGTTATTTACTGTCATACTATTTGCCAGCAGGGGGAGGGGGCTGCAAGGTAGAAATGACTCGCTAAATTCTCAAGCCTCAAGATAGGCTGGCCCTGAGGCTCCAGGGAGAGCAGGGAGAGAAGGTGCAGCCCAAAAAACCAAGCGGAGCTGCTGCATGTGCTCCTTGTGAAGCTGCCCTGGCCTGAGGCCCAGCTTAAACCAGGCATCTCTTGGAGGCCTGTGAGTTTAGAGCCACCACCACTCAGTGAGCATGGCTAGCCCTGTTTCCCCTTTGAGAGGATTGTTGGGAAATGTCACATGAGCGCCTTGGTACCTCGCAGCTGTGAATGGTCATGTTTTTTAATCCCGTGAAATTGCATAGCCCCTCCGCTTCTGGTATTCTGGAGAATTGGAAACAAGATGTGAACTGGTAGGAGGACAGTTAGGGAGGGTTAGACTTGGCTCACTGGCCATGCCCGACTGACCTGAAACATTGCAAGATTCCATTCTGCCCTTGGCCACTTCTTGCCCAGTGTCGTTATTAGTTTGCTGTGAAAATGGGGGATGCTCATTAAATTTGTACTAAATGACATGAAACTGGGGATAGTACCAAATGCCACAGATGGCAGAAGCAGTGAAAGCGCTGGGTGCGATGGTGGCAGTGAGTTTGGACAGGACCCGGTGTGAGCCAGCCTTCTGGGGTCCTGGAGGGGCCAGGGAGGGAGCCATGTGTAGGTTCATCGAATGTCATGGCCCTGCAGGGCAGGAAAGTCAGGCCATGGGAGACTGGGGTGGGTCCACGTTGGGGCTGATTGGCACTGTCTTGATGGTTCTTCGCCCCCTCTACTTGGACTCCTCCGGGCCTGCCTCTCATGTTGGTCTTGCCCTGTACCCCTTCGTTTGTGGGGTTTTCTCCCCCGGCCCTCCACTGCCAGGTTCATTTGTGTGGTGTTGGAGGCTTCAGTTCTTAGTTGGACCCCTCTAGGCTTCCATTCCCAAGACTGGAAGAAGTAAGAACAGTAATTACATAACGCCTATGACGTTTCTTGCACTTGATAAAGATTCACTCCTCCCAGCAGCTCTGGGAGGTGGGTGCTGGTTTTCCCATTTTACAGTAGAGAGAACAGGCAAACAGAAGTGAAGTGACTTGCCGGGGCACTAATCGTTGTCTGAGGCTAAATTTGAACTCAAGTCTTCCTGACCCCAGCATTGCCTGCAGCTGCCTCGGCTCAAGAGATGATCTCTGAGCTCCAGTGCCAGCACTCCATGCGTCTGAGTTTACAAGTGGCACTGCAAGCTCCTATTGCTGTTCCATCCCCACGTCATGATTCTCTGTGACTGTGAGCTCGACTGTCCCATGCTTGTGAGGGCCCAGGCCTCATTTTCTGTTTGTCCCTTCAGTTCACACACACAAGGAGCCAGCGTGAGGCTCCTGGGATAGAGAGACGCAGAGCCCCTGTGTGTGGGGCTGTGAGCACAGCTCATCCACTGATGAGTGTCAGAGTGGCTTTGGGAAGGAAGGCTTCACCATGGAGCCTTGAGTACCAAGGATGCTTGTGAATGATCAGTAGCTTGGTGACTGGGGCATCTAGGGCCAGAGGCAGCCTCATAAATGCATGATGCTAGGGGTTATGGGAAGGGGCACTGAAGACAGTGTGGGATTAGCAGCTAAGGTGGGGAGATCAGGCCCCTCTTCTATCCCATCAGCAGAGCCTTCAAAAGGCTTTGGAGCAGCTGTGACCTAGTCAACCTTGGATATTGAGCATGTGGAGGGATGTGTGAAGGGTGGGGGTCAAAGATTACAGCCATACTCCCAGCAGATCCTTCACTTGTTAATGGCCTTGCCTTGCGCAGTTCCCCTGAACCTTAAGCCCCAGTGGGCTGGAGGCAGAGCCAAGCATTTGCCAGTTGCCCTTCAAGGACTAGCTCTAGGAAGGACCGTGATGAGATTTCCCCTAACTTCACAACTCCAGCCAGTGTTGGGAACTGAGCTGTGGGGCTCATGCTTGTGATGCCTGGCTGGCATGCTGAAGCCTGGCAGCACTGAGCCCCTCCTCTTTCCTGATGGCCTTTCTGCTGTTCTAGGACAGGGTCTTCGGAGGGAGACATAGGCATCTTTACTCTGGCTTGGGCACATTTAGTAATACATCAGTCCAGGACTGACTTTGTTGTTCTAGGAGCCCCAGGGTTTGGATCTAGCTTCTCTCACTGACCAGCTGTCCAACAGGTGGCACTGGTGCTCAGAGCCCCTTGGGCTTCTCCCGTCTGCCTTGGAAAGGGGGAATGATGGAGCCTATGCTCTGTGCCCAGAGGAGAGGAGGTGGGGCGTGACACACATACACGCACACACAGGCACACCCCACATCGAGGCCCCTCCTGAGGGCTCAGAGTGGCTTTACATGACTGACATGTTCCTTCTCTATTGCAGATTGTTTACTAAATGAAGAGAACTTCTCAGTGAGGTGCCCTAAGCACAAGGTAAGATCTGCTCCCTCCCTCAACTCCTGCTCAGAAACCAACCTGCTCTAAGCAAGGCTGGGGTTGGGCTGTAGCCCAGCTGCCTGCCTGGAGAAGCCTCCAGGGAGGACTGCACCGCTCTGTGCCTGGGTGGGGGGCACCTCACTTTTCTTCATCACTCTTCGATGCCTTGGTGGCCACAGCTCATTCCTCATAGCTGAATTCATGTTTCTTTGGCCCATGGGGGTCTCAGCTGGCAGATCAAGGGAGCTTCTATTTGACTGTCTTTGGGGCTTAGAGGGCTGTGAGGTTCTAGTGGTGTTTTTCCTTTCTGGCATCCAGGATGAGGTTGACTCTGGGCTGGAAGGAAGCCTTGCCCTTGGTGTCCAAGAAAGGGACCCCTGCCATCTCCCTGGTGTAGGACAGTCCTGTCAGGGATGGGGAGAAGGGGCCACTGGACCCGCTGAGCCCTGTGATGCTGACTTCTGGTGGAGTGAGTGGGGGGCTCCCTGGGTGCCTGGCCACCTGCACTCTGTCCTGTGTGAGAAGCCCCTAGGGGTCCCTCTGGCACTGACTGTCTTTTTCTTTCCTCTTCCATGTGTCCTTCCCTTCTGTCTGCCTCCTGTTCCTCTCTCCATCTCCTCTCGGCTTGCTGGCGTCAGCCTCCCCTGCCCTGTTCTCTCCCCCCCTTACAGAACAAGACGGTGAAAGGCAGCCTCAGCACAGAACAGTCGGAGCGGGGGTGAGGGGGGCACTGTGCCCGTGGGAATGGAAATTAAAGAAGCACAGGTGAGTCGGGGGCACCATCTTATCCCCTAGCCAGCTCCCCATTTCTGCACTGAGGGGAAGCCTGCAGGGTGCTTCTTCTCACCCTCCTGATGCCACCTTTCTGCTCTGCGTGTCTCTCGTGACCCCCAGGCTCCCTCCTACAGACCCTCCTCAAGGGCTTCCTCCAGTGTTGCTCTCACAGCCACTTTATGGGAAGGCTGGGGCATTTGATCTGTTGTCTTGCAGGTTAGGGAAGAAAGATTATCAGTTTAAAACTTAGGATTTGAAATGGTTGTTTCTCAGACTGGGTCTTCCCAGGCCTTTGGTGCTTCTGTGACTGGACAGTGGTGACAACCACATGAGGCTGTGCATGTGGACTGTCCTTGCCAGGTTCAGTCAGGAAGGGCTGGGACTTCCCCTGAGGTCAGCGCCTTTACTTGCCTCTGGCCAGTGCTCCCAGGGAAGGCCTGGCTGACCTGTGGTGATGACTTGCCACACTTTCTCTCCCTTCCCTACTCTGTAGCAGCTGGTAGGGGCATTCCAGGCTTGGGTTGGGCTTCCCCTCATCCCTACCACCCCCAGATTGTTGAGGGACCTAAGAAGCCAACTCTAGGTTAAAACAGAAGCCTTGCCAGGAGTAAACATGTAGTAAGTACAGCATGCTGTGGCAGGCTTGGCATGGGGCTGAATCAACTTGAGAAATATTCAGGGGGGTATTAAGAGCTTACAGGGTAAAGGTTTACACCAAGGTGTGATCTCATGTGCCCCTATCTGAGACTGTGGCCTCCATGATGCTCCACAGAGAGCTTTGGCCCCCATTTTCGGGGTGGGGGGGCAGCCAGGGGTTCGCATGATCCTCCTGGTGACAAGTGGTCTCTGCTGTAGCACATCTCCATGGAGGGGACCCTTATGCTCTGCATGGGCCCGCCCATCTGTACTGCAGCACAGCTTTAAGAATTAGGTGATTTGGATGATGTTCGGTGCCTGTGGCTCTGACAGTCCTCACAGACAGACCTCCAGTCTAGTTGGAAAAAAGTGCCCCCCAGGGGATCTTGACATGGTCTGGGGGGAGGGGCAGCCATCCTAAGGCATTGGGGACAGCTTGCTAGATTGGGTTAATGAGGCGAGAGTGGAGTTACATTGAGGAGGGCCCTGGATGCCCAAAGCAAAGATGGGACTTTTACCAAATCTTAGAGAGTACTTAGATCTGCTCAGGAAGGTTAAGCTGACTGTCTGTGAAGGAAATCAGAGGGAAGGCAGTAGGGAAGCTTTGGAGGGTGCATAAGAAAGGCTAGTCTTCCTCTGCCTCACCCCTGCGGTCCAGGGGTCCCAGCCCTGAACATGAGCCCTGCCAGCTCCTCCACCTCCTAGGCAGAGCCAGGATATGTGTGGACACACACACACACAGACACACACACCCCCCAGGGCTTGACTGACCTGACCTGGAAGACCAGTCAGATTTGCCTGCTGCCCACACACTTCACAGTTTGATCCTTGTCAGTAGAGGTTCAGTAGAAACGAGTTACTGCTCATTGTCCTACGGGAGACTCCCCCCCACACCCCATTGTCTGTCCCACCATGACCCTAATCGCCAGCCATCGAGCTCAGCAGGACCTTTAGCATTTATGAGGCTCTTCTTTGTTACCACTGTCTGTGTGGACATGTTGACTGGTCTTGAACTGGAATTCTGTGAAGTGTTGGGCCTGTGCTTGCCTGAGTTTGGAGAGATGGAAATGATTTCATGTCACTATATTCATTTTTCTAGTCCAGAAAAGGTCCACACCCTGAAAAAGACTGCGGGGGTAGGGGAGGGGAGGGCCTACACGAACCCCTGGTCTACATGTACCAGGTCTGGTCAAGGCCTCATCCAGGGCCACATGGTGGCCACCTGCTGGGGTGCTGGCTTTGAGTGAGTCTAATGACTAAGGTCTTCCCTTTTACATTCACCTTCTTAAGGCAGTGGGTGAAAGATGGCAGGAGGGAAGTGCCGTCCCCACCCTGTCCAGGCACATGGTCCCTAGGGCAGTATCCCTGGGGTCTTTTGGGACACTCTTGGCCAGCCTCTGCTGCACATATAGCAGCAGGTACCCCAGGGCCCAGAGGAGCATGGAGCCCAAGCTGTGGTGAACATTGGCTCCTTCACTTGACAGAAAAAGAAACTGAGGCAAGTTCTGTGTGGCCATCTGTCAGTGAATCTCATTTTCTGACCAGCCTCTAAGCTCACATCTGGTCCAAGGCCCCAGTAGCATAACACTTTCCATACAGCAGGTGTTGATAAAAGTTGGTCATGTTGTTGTTGTATTGAACAGGCAGAAGCTTCTGTTCTCATCTTTTTTCGGGAAGTTGGAGACTGTTCCCTGGGCAGGCTTTGTGTTGGTCATCTCGAGAGCCCCTTCAGCCCGTCCTTCCAGCAGAGGAGTGTGGGCATTGGGCTTTTCTCATGTCTTGTTTTCCTTCGTCCTTTTACTCTTCTGGACTCTATCCCTCTCCCTTCAGGTTGGCAGTTGTCGTGGATTTTGTGTTTGTAATGAATTCCAGCCATGAGTCAGGCGCTGTGCTAGTGCACAGATGCAAAGCATTGTGCTCCGGAGGAATCTGCTGCCCGTCCAAAGGGGATTGGAGCTCAAGGGGGCTTTGTAAATGTCCGTTGGATGCATGGACAAGTGTCCTTGGAGTGTTGTAGAGAAAAGGGGGACCGGAATGTTCTAGTATCCAAGATACACTTGGCCAGTGCATGGGGTGGCCAACAGGAGATCAGCAGGAGAGGGCAGCAGCCCACTCCCCTCCCTCTTTGGGCTGTGACGCGTCCAGTCACTCTCTCTCTCTCTCCCTCCCTCCCTCCCTCCCTCCCTCCCTCCCTCTCTCTCTCTTCCTCTTCCTCCCTCCCTCCCCATACGCAGTGGTCTGTCCCTCTCTGTGGATCTGTCTTTACTCTCCCAACCATCTTACACCAACTTGCCGCCCTTCTCCCTTAGATGCCGAAATGCCTCCCGGAGCCTCTCTGGGGTCTCATGCTGCCGAGACGTGAGCCCCCTGGCATTGCTGCTTCTGTGCTGAGTGAGGGGGAGCATCATCTTCCTCTTAGCTACTTCACAAGATGCCTTTGCTAGGGGTGTGTTTGTGGCATCTTGGAGTTTCTGCAGTGAGATGGGCATCAGGAGAGGAAAGATGTCCAGTCCGTAATGACTAAAGCCAAATACCCAACTGCTCCCAGAGAAATCGTGGCAGTAGTACTCCACATTCCATTAGGCATTTTCCTCCCAGCCCCTGGGAAGTTGATTGTCTTGACTGGTTTCACATCAGCCATCCCCTTTTCCACATGTCAGTCTAATAATCTTCAGCCTCCAATCATGGGCCCAGGAATGGCCATGCAGGTGCCTGAACACGGATGCCTGTAAATGTGGCTAGGCCTTGTGTGAGCAAACCTTACAGCTTATGGCCCATTTCCTGAGCTCATTTGTTTTGTAGGCAGCTGGGGGGAATGGCCAGAGGCCGGACCTTGAGTCAGGAGGTCCTGAGTTTGAGTCCTGCTTCTTGACAGATTGACTGTATGACATTGGGCAAGTCCCTTAACTTCTCTGCCTCAGTTTCCCCATCTGTAAAAAAAATCCATCTAGAACCTGGACAGATGGAAGGAAGAGAGATAAGATGAAGAGCATGTGTGGGCTTCCGGAGCTGTGAGGTCCAGTTTTTAAGCTCTGTTGTTGGTTGGGAAGTTTGAAGGTGCTGCAGTAACAAGAACTTGATAGTTGGGGGTGGACCATTGAGCATAAGAGAGGCTCCTCTGAGGAGTTTGTCCGTTGAAGGACTTGACTGTCTTTATTGGAGGCTTCACAGGAGAACCCTCACTGTCTCCGTGCTCCCCCTCCAGCTCAGCAGACTGGACCTCGGACCCCAGCCTGTGGCAGGGCAGGCGCACCCTGCGCTGTGGTCAGCCATTGTTGGTGGTGGTGTCTCTTAAGCGCAGGCATTCGAGGGCACGCCTGCCGTGGCATCAGTCAACTCTTGTTACACTGGCTCCCTTCATTTCCCAGAGAGCCAGGGGGCGGAATCTAGATGATGTTTCCGACTCTCCCCTTGAAGATGAGGGGAATGCTGTGACTTAAGCACGTAATGGTAAAAATCTGTGAAGGTGTCCCCTGACCCCAGCAGGTCCCAGAAAGTGTTTTCTTAGGTGTCCTGATGATGAACATCAGGTTTCTTCTATGAGGTTGTGGGTCCCAGGCATAGTCATGACAATTGAATTTATCTGCCTGTCCAGTGAGAAGCGCATGTCCCTATCCTATGCTCACTGTTGCCTGGGCATGGCCAAGTCAGTACAGATGAGAGAGCACAGCCTCTGACCCCAGCTCCCTGGGTTGATTGGGAGCCTGGGCCATGGCAAGGAGGGCGCATCCAAAGAGATGACTTTGATGAACAAAGTAGCTGCATGACCTTGGGCGTGTGAAGGGCATCATGGGCTGGCCTTAAGTGGGGGGGTTGGGTGGGGCTACCTTCCTGTGTCATATCCTTGATGACTCAGGAGGGTCCTCAAGGCACCAGAGGGTAACAGATGGGGTCAGTTCTGAAGTCTCCTCTCTCTTGCCTTGCAGGTTAGGCTGTTGAGATAAGAAGGTGGTGGACGCTCGTGACGGAATGGAATCTGTCCCACTGTGCAGCCACGACCCACCCCCCACCCCCACCCCTGATGTGCCTGCCAATGCCAGCACCCCCTTCATCAATTCGTACATCCCACGTGACTGGTGACGCCCCAGGAAATGCCCAAGGAGTCCGAATGGCTGTTTCCATGGACGCAGTCTTCATAGTGACAATGTGGGGAGGGTGGGGGGGTGGGCACGGGAGGGGGGTAGGGAGTAGGGTGGGGGGATTAAAAGGGAGGGATAAAAAAATATATATATATAAATCTATTTTTAGTCTGGAAAGACTTTGTTTAAATGAAAGGTGCGCTATCCCTTTTTATCCACTTGGTTCTATTTTAAAATTATCCAGCATTCCAAATTTGTCACCAGGACAGTGAAATTTAAATGTGAAATTGAATAAAGGCCCCAAACCCAAATCTCTCCTTAGGAAGAGCACAAGGAGGGCAGCCCAGACTTGTCTCACACCTATCTCACCAACACTATGCCCAAGATTAAAAGCAAGCCAACCAACCACACCAAATCCCTTCTTTTTGTGATGAATTTATCTTCAAGTGGGAGGGTTGGGTGGGGGGATGGGGAGGTCAGGGAAAGTTCATGTTTTCCAGAGTGGGGGATGATTTTTAAACACACAGACACACACATGCAAGAAAAAATAAACTTTTTTCATTTCAAGAAACACTATTTATTTATTTTAATTTTTTTTTTTATTTTGTGGGACAAGTTAATAATAGAAGCCCCAAAGCCCACAGCAGCCCCTCTGGTAATCACCCTGGTAAGACCAGAGGGTACCACTGCTCATTAGGTGGTCCTGGGGGCAGGCCCCGGAGCCACCCAGGCAGGTTGGACTAGGAGGAGGGGGAAGGGAAGCCCCCGCCTGCCTTTCAGACATTGAGAAGTACTTTGCACCCATGAGACATTCCGAGAAGCTGAGCAGAGAATGGAAGGCATTGATTTTTCTGCCTGCTGGGACAGGGAGGTTCCATACATGGAATCAGTGGGGGTTAAGCTGACCCGGAAAAACCCAGTTAACCCGTATTTTCTTTCTTTTCTTTGGTTTTTATAAAGGAAGGTGAGGGGCATCAGTGTAACGGCCCCGTGCTTTGATTCTTTCTGTTGTTTTTGGTTTGGTTTTGTAAATCATATCATTTTTCAACATGAGTTTTAAAAAAAGAAAAAACCTACAAAAAAATTCTTGTTAAGGCCTTAAGAAGGGGTTAGTGCATCTTTCAGGGGTCACTCTGCCATGGGGATTAAAATAGCTGTTTCACAAACAGTTTTATTTAAAAAAAGAAAAAAACCACCAAAAAAACTAATAAACTTCATTTTAACCTTGCTGCCTTTTGGTTTCCTGACAATGTGCGTCTTTCCCCTTTCTCTCATTCCCCCACACGCATGCACGGGTCTTGACCTGGGTCAGAACAAGTGGTGCTCGAAGGCATCTCCCTTGAGTGAACCTTGGCTTCCTCTGCTTTAAAGTGGGGGGATATGAGGGAAGACTTGCAAAGCTATGGAAGGTTGTCTTCTGCTTCCATCTCTCCCAGTGTCTACTCAGACAGCTGAACTTCAAGGTTGTTTGAAATTGAAGCATGCTTTTCTCTCTCTTCTCTGTGGTCCTCCTTGCTGTGCATTAATCCGCCGGCCTGCTTTCCTGGTGGGGTGTCAGACCCCAGAGGGAATTCAAGCCTCTCCTGTGGCTTCAGCACTTAAGCGGGCCTCCTACGACAGGATGCAGACTCCATGAGCAGGGAAGGAAGTTCAGCAGAGCTCCATCACCACATTGGAATTCCAGGTGGCCAAGCACATATTTCCAATCAACATTAATTTTAAAGGTTATAAGAAAATAACACAATGTTAATGAATTTTTAAAAATTAATGAGAACAAAAAATACTGCAAGGAATATTATGCAATGCTAATAAGCAATTATGAATGGGTTATCCTTGTCTGACCATCAGTTTAAGGTTGCAGATGGCAGGCTCATTTTAGTGGGAACATCCACCAGATTGTCAGTTTCTCAACGTGGCTTAGCTTTGGAGGGAAGGTGCTTCTGTAGGTTGCCGGCCAAGGGTCACGTTCAGATGTGTGTTGCAGGTATACAAATGACAACCTCTGAATTGAACGGGCTTCATTCATTGTGCAACTTTTTGTAATATCGAAAAATGAAGCTAGAACTTAGCCTCAGCAATGGTACACTGCACAGATTTTCCCAAGATTGGAATCCCTAGAAGGCTGAGTGAGAGTGATGCAACCCCAAAACTATACTCCAAGAGACACAGACCACTTACGCCATAGATCCCTGTCAATTTTGTTTTTAAATGTTTACCTGTATTTTTGTTTTAAGTATTTTCTGATTGCACTTTAATCAGGTTCTGAGAGTGGGCCCTGTGTTTGACACCTCTGACCTAGAGGGAGTGGGAGCCACAGTTCAGGAATATTGAGCCTTGGTGGAGATGTAGCTCAGCAGTAATGTGGAAAAGGTACAGGGTCTCTTAATGAATTCCAAACTTGACATTAGGCAGCAGTGACTTAGCCAAGAAATCTAATGTATTCCCAGGGCTGTGTTAATGGCTTGCAGCATCAAGCACCAGAAGAAGCGAGAGTCCTGCTGCCTCAGACAGAATGACTGAGGAAATCTGAAGACTCAGGCTCTGTGGCTGGGCTGTGGGATGTGACCTTAAGGCAACCAGAGTCTTAACTTCCATGCCTGGTTTTCACAGCCACAAAGTGAGTTTCTGTTCTTAGTGCCATATTTCAGGATAGATACTAATAGTTTAAACATGTCCAGAGGAGGGCATTCAATATGAGCATCCTGAACATGGGGCCACATCACCAATTGAAAGATCTAAGGCTGTTTAGCCTGAAAACCTGAGAGAAGTCTGTCATAGCAAAGACATCAGGAGACTTGTTGACTTTCACACCTTGGGGCAGAACTAGGGGCATGGGGTCCCCAGGGTGGGCAGACAGCTGTGTGGAAAAAGGGCTGCTTCTGGGATTAGTGACCTTCCTCACTCCGTATTGGTGGTAGGGAAGCAGAGGTTGCCCAGAAAGGATTTTGGATCTACCTGGGGGGACAGATGTGGGGGTTGAACTAGAGACCCTTTTCCACAAAGCTGCCAAAACTCATGTTCCTAAAGCCCAGATCTGACCCTAACACACCATAGATACCAGGGACTCCCTAGTACTTGATTCATATAAGATAAAACTAGGGAAAAGTGGACTTCTAGGTCAGTATCTGTTCTTTTGTTCATTTTCCAGACTTGCTTAAGTAGGTGAGATTGGAGCTGTCCAAATTGCCACATTTTCTCATTTTTATTCTATTTTGATGTGAATTTTCACCTATGTTTTTGCTGTACGTAAAGCGGCTAGCTGATTCAGGTACTCACTCCTTCCTGTCAGAATAGTTATTTTTTTTTTTAAATAAAAATTTATTTATTTAACTTTTTACATTCATTTTCACAAAATTTTGGGTTCCAAATTTTCTCCCCTTTTATCCCCTCCCCCACCCCAATACACCGAGCAATCTAATTTTCCCTATCACCAATCTGCCCTCTCTTCTATCATCCCTCCCTTCTCTTGTCCCCATCTTCTCTTTTGTCCTGTAGGGCCAGATGACTTTCTATTCCCCATTGACTGTATTTCTTATTTCCTAGTAGCAACAACAATACTCGACAGTTCTTCCTAAAACTTTGAGTTCCAAATTCTCCCCATCCCTCCCTCCCCACCCATTCCCTTTGGGAAGGCAGTCAATTCAATATAGGCCCTATCTGTGTAGTTTTGCAAATGACTTCCATAATAGTCGTGTTGTGTAAGACTAACTGAATTACCCTCCATCCTATCCTGCCCCCCATTGTTTCTATTCTGTCTTTTGATCCTGTCCCCAAGAGTGTTGACTTCAAATTGCTCCCTCCTCCCATTGCCCTCCCTTCCATCATCCCCCCCCTTGCTTATCTCCTTCTCCCCCACTTTCCTGTATGGTAGAATAGGTTTTCATACCAAAATGAATCCTTCCTTTAGTCGAATGTGATGAGGGTAAACTTCTTGTTTTTTTTCTCAGCTCTCCTCTTTTTCCCTCCACTAAAAAGTCTCCTGCTTGCCTCTTGAATGACATATAATTTACCCCATTCCATTTCACTCTCTTTCCTTCCCCTACCTTTTTCTCTCACCATTTACCTTAATTTCTTTTAAGATATGGTCCCATCCTATTCAATTCACTCTGTGCTCTCTGTCTCTGTATGTGCATGCATGTGTGTATGTGTGTGATCCCACCAACTACCCAGATACTGAAAAGTTTTAAGAGTTACAAATATTGTCTTTCCATGTAGGAATGTAAACAGTTCACTTTTGGTAAGTCCCTTATGACTTCTCTTTGCTGTTTACTTTTTCATGCTTCTTCTCATTCTTGTGTTTGAAAGTCAAATTTTCTTTTCAGCTCTCGTCTTTTCATCAAGAATGCTTGAAAGTCCTCTGTTTCATTGAAAGACCATGTTTTCCCCTGAAGTATTATACTCAGTTTTGCTGGGTAGGTGATTCTTGGTTTGAGTCCTAGTTCCTTTGACTTCTGGAATATCCTATTCCATACCCTTTGATCCCTTAATGTAGAAGCTGCTAGATCTTGAGTTATCCTGATTTTATTTCCACAATACTGGAATTGTTTCTTTCTACCTGCTTGCAAGATTTTCTCCTTGACCTGGGAGTTCTGGAATTTGGCCACAATGTTCCTAGGAGTTTCTCTTTTTGGATCTCTTTCAGGCGGTGATCGATGGATTCCTTGAATACTTATTTTGCCCTCTGGTTGTAGAATGTCAGGGCAGTTTTCCTTGATAATTTCATGGAAGATGATGTCTAGGCTCTTTTTTTGATCATGAGTTTCAGGCAGTCCCATAATTTTTAAATTGTCTCTCCTGGATCTATTTTCCAGGGTTGTTTTTCCCATGAGATATTTTACATTCTCTCCCATTTTTTCATTCTTTTGGTTTTGTTTTGTGATTTCTTGGTTTCTCAGAAAGTCATTAGTCTCCATCTGTTCCATTCGAATTTTGAGAGAACTATTCTCTTCAGTGAGCTTTTGAACCTCTTTTTCCATTTGGCTAATTCTGCTTTTGAAAGCATTCTTCTCATTGGCTTTTTGAACCTCTTTTGCCAATTGAGTTAGCCTATTTTTCAAGGTGTTATTTTCTTCAGCATTTTTTTGGGTCTCCTTTACCAAGGTATTGACCCGTTTTTCATTCTTGCATCTCTCTCATTTCTCTTCCCAGTTTTTCCTCCACCTGTCTAACTTGCTTTTCAAAATTCTTTTTGAGCTCTTCTAAGGCCTGAGCCCACCAGACATCCACCTGGGGTGTCTGGGATACAGAGGCCCCAACCTCCACGTCTTTCCCTGATGGTAAGAATATTTCCTCGTCATCAGAACTGAAAGGCGGGAACATTTGCACCTGCTCAAAGAAGCTCTCTATAGTCTTATTTTTCTTCCGTTTTCTGGGCATTTTCCCAGCCAGTTACTTGACTTCTGAGATTCCTGTCCACCCCTGCCTAGATCTGCCCAGCTAGTGCTTGGGGTCTGAGATTCAAATGGGCTTTCCGAGGCAGCTGTGGCTGCTATTCAATATGAGCTTAAGTTCTGGTGCTGGGGTGGGGGCAGGGCCACCTCCCAGGCTCAGTTCCCTCAGGGGCTTTATGCAGAGACCTTCAGTAATGGATCGGGTGGGGGCAGGGCCACCTCCCAGGCTCAGTTCCCTCGGGGGCTTTATGCAGAGACCTTCAGTAATGGAGCGGGTGGGGGCAGGGCCACCTCCCAGTCTCAGCTCCTTCAGGTAGTTTATGCAGAGACCTTTAGTAATGAAGATCCTGCCTGCTCGGGGAGTCCCGGGGGCCGCCGCTGCTGCCTCTGCCTCTGCCGCTTCCTCCTGAGGGGGCCCGAGTCACGGAGACACCCCCCTCCCCTCTTGGCCAGCCGAAACGTCTCTCTCACTGACCTGTAGCGTCTGTGGGCGGAGGGAACTTCCCAGCTGCCGGAGGTTCCGCCCCTAAAGCCTGCTCAGATCTGCTCCTCTGGGGCCATGGCCAGGGCAGCGCTGGGTTGGGCTCCGCTTTCCGGGGCGCGATGGACCCCTGGGGACGGCTCTCCAGGGCTCTCTGGAACGGAAATCTCTTCCACTGTGTTTCTGCGCACCTTGCAGTGATCCAGAATTTGTGGGGGGTTCTTCTTGTAGGAAATATATGGGCTGTGGGTTCGGAGCTAGCATACATGAGTCTTTCTACTCCACCATCTTGGCTCCACCTCCCAGAATAGTTATTTTCACATTTTGTGAGTTTTCAGTGCTTAGTACATCCAGGACATCCAAAGATTTATGGCAGAGAAGTGTGAAGTTTCTCATTTCTTCTGAACAATGTTTAACAACCTATTTTTTTTTTTTTTGCTTCCCTCTCCTATGACCAGGTTTCTACTTCCCATCCTCTATAGTAAATGTTGGCTCATGAGCTGCCTAGAGACTAGTGAAGGGCAAATGTCTAGTCCAGTCCAGTAAACATTTATTAAGTGCCTCTTATGTGCTGAGGATACAGTTAATAGAAAGAAAGACAGTACCCACCCTTGAGGAGATCTAAGGGCAGGAGGAAATCCTGTTCTATGGAGTTGAAACCAGGCAGGGCAGCCAATAGGATGAGTCTATAAAGGAAGGCAGGGAGGAGTGTAGTACTCACCTCCACTCAGAGGGCGCAGGAGGCTGGGAAAGGTGGGATCATCCATCAAGGCTCCAGCGGCAGCATGGGGTTAAGACCACAAGTGATGAGTTTATTCTGTTCAGTTGAACTCAAACAGCAGTCACAGCAGTATTTAAATTTTTCAATGTCCTCGCACTTTTTTAAATAAAAAATGGAGTCTAAAGATAACAGACCAATAAACAACTTCAATTTCTAGCAATGCTCTAAAACATTAAAGGGATAGTTTGTGAGCATCTAGAAAGAGAAAGTAGGAGGAAGCTAGATGGGGCACAGGCCCTGGAGTGAGGAGGACCTGAATTCAAATCTGGCTTCAGAGAGTTGCTACCTGTGTGATCTTAGTGGTAAGGACATGATCCTGGAGAGATGGGCTGAACACTTCCATAGAGTTCTCAACAGACCATCATCTATCAGTGCTGAGGCCATTGACCGTTTACCTCAGGTTGACGTGAATCCCTCCTTAGCTGAACTTCCAACTGAAGAAGAGGTTTTGAGGGCCATTAGGCTCCTTTCATGTGGCAAAGCACATGGTGCTGATTCTATTGCAACTGACATTTACAAGGTAGGGGGACCATTGTTCATACAAAAGCTGACTGAAGTTTTCCAGGTCATATGGCAAGAGGAGGTTATCCTCCAGAAGTTCAAGGATGCTTCCATTGTCCATCTCTATAAAGGTAAAGGGCATAGATTGTCCTGCAATGATCACAGGGGGTTCTCTCTCTTAGTCATTGCTGGTAAGATTCTTGCTAGAGTCCTCCTTAATAGGCTGATCCTTCACCTGGAAGATGGTCATCTACCTGAGAGCCAGTGTGGCTTCAGAAATGCCAGGAGCAGAACAGAGGTCTGTGCACAGCATTTGTAGATCTGACCAAGGCCTTTACATTGTTGGTTGTGAGGGCTTATGGAAAATTATGTCAAAATTTGGTTGCCTAGAGAAGTTCATCAGCATTGTACATCAATTTCATGATGGCATGTTTGCCCAGATTCTGGATAGTGGACCATGCTCTCGTGCCTTCCTGATGGAGTTCAGACTCTGGAAACCTCCTTGAATTCCTCCGAAGTCTTCCCACTTAACCTGGCCTTTCATATTCAAATCTGTTGCCCTTGGCCTAGCCTGGCCTGCTATTGTCTGTTACCTCTGGATTGCCCCACCTGCTTCCCACCCAAGCCCTCCGTTGTCTAATATCTTCTGAGTGCCTCCCACTGTTTCCAACCCCTTGACGAGTCACTCCAGTTCATTCATGTCCTTAGACTTCTCCTCAAGATCCTCCCATCACCCTAGACTACCAGACCACCTCCAGATCTCTCCTATAGTCTTTTTCTTTATTTAAGTTCCATCTTGCTTCCCTGAATGTACTCAGATTCAATCCAGCTCAGACTCTGTCTAGCTGAGATTCTATCTGACCTGCTTGTTAATAATACAAGCATTACAAATGCTTAGGCTCTTTAAGAGTCAACCCAATATGGCAAATCTTTAATAAACTTTGTTTTTCTTTGGCTTTAAGAAGGCTTGTGTCTCATTCATTTGAGCAGGACCCTGAGTGTCAGTATTTTGGGATCCCCAGCACCCTGAACCTCAACATTCCTACTCACCAATGGAGTAAAATATTGCTGTGTGCTTTCTCCCACGCTTTTTAGCATGATGTTTTCAGCCATGTTGTCAGATGCTTTCAATGAGGATGAACAAGGCATCAAGGTCAACTACACTACTGATGGTAAGTTCTTCAATGTGAAAAGGCTACAAGCCAAGACCAAAGTGGAGGGAGTGTTGGTGCATGATTTTCTGTTTGCAGATGGCTGTGCTCTCAATGCAGCCTCGGAAGCTGAGATGCAACAAAGTATGGATCAATTCTCTGCTGCCTGTGCTAAATTTGGCCTAATAATTAACACCAAGAAAACATAGGTGCTGTATCAGCCACCACCACAATATCCATAAGTGGAACCATTACAACAAACAGAAGTTTCGAAGGCTGTATAAGTTCACTTACCTTGGTAGTGTACTTTCCAGGGATGTATACATTGACAATGAAATTGATGCACACATTGCCAGAGCTAACTCAGTGTTTGGGAGGCTCTGAAGAAAGGTTTGGGAGAGAAGAGGTATTAGACTGACTACCAAACTGAAAGTCTACAGAGCCATTGTATTGCCCTCCTTGTTGTATGCCTGTGAAACATGGACAGTCCACCAGCACAATGCCAGGAAACTGAATTGCTTCCATTTGAACTGTCTTAAGAAGATTCTGAAGATCACCTGGAATGATAAGGTACCAGACACTGAGGTCCTTGCTCAAACTAAGCAGCCAAGCATTCAAACTATGCTTCAGAGAGCTCAATTCTGATGGGCTAGCCAGGTTGTTCCAATGCAAAATGTACTCTCGTCAAAAAGACTATTTTATGGAGAACTTACATGGGGCAGGCAATCACATGGTGGTCAGAAGTGATACAAGGACACTCTCAAGGTCTCTCAGGAACTTTTGATTTGATTGTGGGACATGAGAGACACTGGCACAGGACCACTCAGCATGGTGTACTCAAATCAGAAAAGGTGCTGTGCTCCATGAACGAAGCAGAATTGAGACAGCACAAAGGAAATGTAGTATGCACAGATTTGGAGTATCTACCCCAAGTGTTCAAATGGACCATCTGTGCCCGACCTGTGATAGAGAATTCTGAGCTCATATTGGTCTGATCAGCCATAGTTGAATACATTGAAACTTCACTTTATCGTGGTGATGTCAATTTGGTCCTCTTCGAGAACGTAGGACAACAACCAACCTGTGTGACCCTGGACAAGTCACTTAATCCTGATTACCTCAGAAAGCAAAGCATCGGGTTTCCACAAAGACATGGCTCTATAGGAGGCTAGCATCTATTTTTTTTTTTGGTTGGGTTTATTAGACTGGTCAAACACCTTGGTTCTATGTGATAGACACGGTTTACCTAGATTTTAGCAAAGAATTTGACAAGGTCTCGTGCCATTATTGTTAGCAAGACTGAGAGATAATGGTCCACGAGGTAAGGAACCATCATATAAGGGCATATACTTTAGAGCTGACCTATGTTTGAATAGACTCTTCAGCAAAGATGACTTGAAAGTGATTGTTAGAGGGCAACATGCGAGGTGCCCATGGAAGGGTGTGAGGGATGGAAATGGTTACACACAGAGTGGTAGGTAGGTGGGGGGCAGCATCTCTGCAGCCCTGAATCTATTGAGCTAGACTGGGAATCCCACCATGCAGTGGTCCCCTTGAGCACGCAGTCTGCTGAAACCTGTGGAGCCCCTCTCCCAGTCAGGTTTGTAAAAGCTTAAAGAAAAAAAGGGCTTCTGAAGGAAACCAGTTACATGGCAACTTGCTGTCCCATATAAAGCACAAAAGGCCAGGCACCCAGAGTTAAGAATCCTTGCAGGGTCATGCATAAATGAGCAAAACCCGGGGACCTGGGAGGCACAGGACCCTGAAGACCAGCAGCCCCAAACACTGACCTGGAGGTATAGACAGACCAGCAGAAGAAAAGAACAACTTTGGATCAGCCCACACTGTTCCAGCCCGGTAAGAGTGAAAGGGACGTGTAACCAGAACGGTTTGTGAGTTAATTGGCAGGAATGACTGTTATAATCTCCGGCCTCAGAGGTAATTGGAGGGTTTTATTAAGTAAGTGAGCTTCAGGATTGTCTCTCCCTGAGCTCTGGAGAATGAAGAGAGAAGGGGAAATGGACTCCCATCTAAGCGAGGAGGGGAGGGGGGAAAGGAGTGTTGGGAATGTTGAGTTTTATGATTCAAGTAGCTAACATTTTGATTTAACCGGGCTTTTGTTCATCTAATTAAGTTGTTTACTTAACCATGACCACTGTAGGTTTAAGTGACGGAAACTATGGGCTGCCTCTGGAAGGAGAAGGAATTGTTGGGGATTGGAGAGATTGGCAGGTACTCTCAGAGGGGGAAATGAACAGTCTCCTCCTAAGTTCTGAGACGTGGGTACGACCTCATCCTTAAGAACAGAGTTTGGAATTGTCTGAATGAGTGATGGAGGAGAAAGAGTAAGAAAGAATTAGTAGAGTTAGGGTGAGTGGCAGCTTGGTGGTGCACAGAGACCTGGAAGACCCAAGTTCAAATTCATCCTCAGACACTAGCTGGGGCAAGTCACTGAACCGCCGTCTGCCTCAGTTTCCCCAAATGTATAATGAGGATAATCTTTGAACCTCCCTCCCAGGGTTGTTGTGAGGACTAAATGAGATAACCTTCCTGAGGCGCCTAACACGATGTCTGGCATACAGGAGGCACCATATAAATGCTAGTCAGTATTATTAGTGCCTCAGGTATCTGGGCTTAGTCTTTTACTGGTCTAGGTTTTTACCGATGCTTCGGATAAAGCCATAACCAGCATGCTTATCAAATCACCGGGAGCGGCGGAGTCACACAGCTAGTATGCGTCAGAGGTAGGATTAGAACCCAGGGCTTCCGGACTCCAAGTCTAGCCCTCTCTCCCACACTGTTTCTATAGAGCTGGAAGTGGCTTATAAACAGTTAAGCGCTCGCAAACTCTGTCTTCTTTTTAAAAACTCATTTCCTCCTGGCGAGTTTAGCATTCATACGTCGCTGAGAAAGAAATTAGCACTTGGCTGGTAATGCTGAACTCGGTCAGGGATGCCCCAGAGGCCCCTTTCCCGCACATTTCTCCACCTCCAGCTCCTCTCAGAGCTGGGACTCCCTGCTGGACTCCCCATTGTCTGTCCGCAGAACTGCCTAGCCTTCCGTGGCCAGCCCTCTCAGCTCGTCCTGTCACTCAGCATCTACTGCACGTGCCAGACGGCTCATCTCCTGCCTGGGAGCGGCACGAGGGTCCACCGACCTCCCCACCGGCATAAAAGAGCTTCACGGTGACTGTGTGTTTGATCAGAGAAGAGGGCAAGCTTCCACGTGGCGAGGAAGGGTGGGGGCAGCCCGGGTGGAAACGGGAGGGGAGACTGTGCCAGAGGGGGATCAGCTGAAGTCCAGGGGGATGTGTAGTCAGGCGGAGAGAGACAGCCAACCAAGCGTTTATCAAGCGCCTGTGTACCAGGCTTTGTGCTAGGCACTAATTGTTCGAGTCTGTTGAGGGCTTTTGGACTTGTCCCGCCCGGGTGCAGGGGGCAGGACCAAAGCGTCAGGGGGTAGAAACAGACCCGGACTTTCTCTTCAGGGCTTTGTTCTCTCCCTCGCTTCTCCCCGCAAAAACGAAAGAAAGCGAAAATCTGTTACAAATACACGCCCAAGTTGGCCATGCCCTTGCCCCTCCCACCCCACCATGATCCTCCAGCATCAGCTCTATCAGGTGGCCAGCAGACTGAGACTTTCAAAGTAGGTTTGATGAAAGGAGAGGCTTCCTAACCAGACTATCCAAAAGGGACGGTGTTCTGGGAAGAGAGTGAGCTCTCCGTCACCAGGGGTCTTCAAGCAATCCTAGACTGGGTGTGAGATTTTGGACAGACGATTGGACTGGAATCTGAACCCACTGAAACTGTGTTGTCCTCGTACCTGCTCAGCGACATGGCCGTCTGAACAAAAATGGCACACAGATTCCCAAGAGTGTCCCTGTAACCAGCCGTGAGTGTCCTCCTCGAGGAACCTGGTGCTTCCTAGAAACCAGGATGCGATTCCCATAGCCTGCCCGCCCCTCCTCCACACAGCCCTTTGCCTGCCCCAGATCTGTTTCCTAACTCGCCTAGGAGGTGGCAGTGTGGTGTAGTGGGTGGAACTCCACCCGCAATCTGCAGGTTGTTTTTTTCTGTCGCGTCTGAATCTTCCTGTCCCCATTTGGGATTTTCTTGGCAAAGATTCTGGAGTGATCCACCATTTCATCTCCAGCTCATTTTACAGATGAAGACACTGAGGCAGACAGGGTGAAATGACTTGCCCAGGGTCACACAGCTAGTGAGAGTCTGAGGCTGGATTTGTACTCAGGTCTTCCTGACTCTGGCCCCAGTGCTCTATCCACTGTGCCACCTAGCTGCCCTTCCTACAAACAGAAAGACCAGAGTTTGAATCCTACTAAATTTGCTACTCACTACCTGTGTGACCCTGGAAAAGTCATCCCTGCCCCCCTCAGAGCCTCAGCTTCCTCCTCTGTAAAATGAGGGACTCTAGGGTTCCTCCCAAGTCAACCTATGATCTCATGTGAATTCCATTCAGTCCAATTCAGGCAAGGAATTATTAAGCAACTACTGTATGCCAGGTCCTGTGCTCAGTGCTGACGAAAGAGAGAGAAAAATCGATGCAGTCTCTCCCTTCACCTCTAATGCTAGAGGGGAATAGGAGGAGAGGGAGTTACCCTCCAGGGAAGGCTTCTGGAGAAGGCAGCTCCAAACCAGGCTGCTGAGAGATGGAGGGAAGGAGGAGGGAAGCTGCTCCGGGCACAGGGGACAGCTAGTCTGTATATTTCAGCCACATTAGCCAGGCGTGCCCAGCCACCTTCTTGGCACTGATGGTAATTAAACGTTTCTCTGCTCCCTTAATTGAGGCTGTAATCGCTCTGAATCAGACACTCGCTGCTGACTCCCCTGAAGGTAGCGGCAAAGTGGGCCAAATCAATGAAAAGAGCATCGCTGACTGGTGATAGAGTGTGGCTGCAGTCTCACTATGGCTCTGCCATCAATATGCAGAGTGACTTGGTCCCTTCCCCTCTTCAGCCTTCACTTCCCTTTTTTGTGAAATGAAGGCATTGAACTAGAATATCAGATGGTCTTTCTCTAAAGCTCCTTCAGATTCTGAGATTATATTGAGATCATCAGAAAGTAAAGTCCCTGAACACAAGGGCTATCTGCCTTTGAATACACAGTGCTTGATACAGCATGAAAGACTGGGTAGAGCACTGGATTTGAACTCAGGAAGACCTGGGTTCTAGGCCTGTCTCAGATTCTTATGAGCTGTATGACCTTAGACAAGTAAACTTTCCTGTACCTCAGTTTCCTCAACTATAAAATAAGGGCATTGGACTTAATTTATAAGAGTCCTTCTAATTCTAACCAACCTATCATAGCCTAGGTATCTGACCCTTAGTAGGTGTTTAATAAATGCTTAGTTGGTTGATTGATTCTAAAATGCAGATCTGTCAGGGGATGATATATTAAGCCATTAACCCAGAGTTGGGAAACTGTAGCCCAGCCCTGTGACAGGAGCAAAGAGCTTGGACAAATGAGTTGAGGCCAAGTAAACATCTTGGCAACCTTGGTATCAAAGGCAACCAAAGCCCTGGGCAGCTCCTGAGCACACAGCTTGCTTGTGTAAACACAGCTCACCTGTATAGGCACAGCTCTTCCTACTGTAGACTTCTGCAAAACTTTTGGCTTTGGCACACTGCCCAACTTGACCTCATGGGTTAAAGCAGCAGGGAATGATGGAAAGAGTAGCAAATCTGGAAGATTTGGATTCAAATTCTGATTCTGACATTTCCTCATTGCATAATTTTGAATTCACTTGACTGCTGCACCTGTAAGAAATATCATTCACACTACCTACTTCTCAGGGCTTCGTAAGATGTGTTACTGAAAAAGACCTTAGAGATGATTAAGTCCCAAACTATTAACACTGTGAGATCCAGCCCCAAATCACTAATAACAAAAGGAATGCAGGGTGGCTCTCTCACCTCACCTCCCACCTCAGAAAACCGGCAGAAATGAAAAAAGATGGAAATTGTCCATGTTGGCAGGACACATGTGCATAATTGGTGGAGCTGTGTTGTGGAAATCAATTTGGAATTATGCAAACAGTGACCAAAATGGATACCTTCTGACCCAGAGAGCCCATTGCTTAAGTACAGAGATCCCAAGGAGGTCAAAGATAGAACAAAGGTCCCATGTATACCAAAATATTTATAGCAGAAATCAAGTCCAACCTCTTTACAACTCAGGAAACTGAGACCCAGAGAGGAGAAGGACCTCGACCAAACGCCCAGAAGTAGTAAGGAGTAAAGCAGGAATTAAAACTCAGGACTTCAGACTCCAAAAACCTAATTCTGTTTCTTTTCACTGAAACTTCTCATTCAGCACCTTGTAAGCCTAAAAAGAGTTAGGGAAAGCACCAGCTGTAGCAGCAGCAGCACCGGTAGCAGCAGCACCAGTAGTGGCAGCAGCAGCAGCAGCAGCAGTGCCAGCGGCAGCACCAGTAGCAGCAGTAGCATCACCAGTAGCAGCAGCAGTAGTAGTCCAATCCATACCTAAAAGAAGTCCCCTCTTTAACATACTTGACGATACCTTGTCCAGCCTTTGCTTGGACACCACCAAGGAGGGAAACCCACCACCTCCTCAGGTGAGCCAATCCACTTTAGGGCAGCTCCCTTTTTTTTTTTTTTCTAAATTCTAATTTTCATCATTCCCCAATTGATAACTGGTCAAAGGATATGAACAGGCAACTTTCAGAGGAAGAAATTTAAGCTATCTACACTCACATGAAAAAATGCTCTAAATCACTTTTGATTAGAGAGATGCAAATCAAAACAACTCTGAGATACCACATCACACCTATCAGATTGGCTAACATGACAATACAGGATGATGTTGGAAAAGATGTGGGAGAGTTGGAACACTAATACATTGTTGGTGGAGCTGTGAGCTGATTGAACCATTCCAGAGAGCAATTTGGAAGTATGCCCAAAGGGCTACAAAAATATGCATACCCTTTGACCCAGCAATATAACTTCTAGGACTGTATCGCCAAGAGATGATAAAAATGAGAAAGAGTATGTAGAGAAAAAGAATTTGTACATGTACAAAAATATCTATAGCAGCACTCTTTGTGGTAGCCAAAGAGTGGAAATCAAGGGATGCCCATCAATTGGGGAATGACTGAACAAATTATGGTATACAAGTGTAATGGAATACTATTGTATTTATATATTGCTTATATTCCTATATTGCTATAAGAAATGATGAACCCTGGAAAGACTTATATGATCTAATGCTAAGCTAAAAGAGGAGAAGCAAGAGGACTTTGCACAGAAATGACCACAGTGTGAGAGTTTTTTCTGGTAGACTTGGAACTTCATTGAAATGCAAGGACTTAAAAAAATTCCCAGTGGTGTTCTAAGGCAAAATGCCTTTCACATCTGGAGAAAGAACTATAGAATTCAATTGCAGAATGTAGCAGATCATGTGTGTGTGTATGAGTGTTACGTTTTGGTTTGTTATATGATTTCTCCCATTCAGTGTAACTCTTCTACACAGCATGACTATAGTGAAAATGTATTTAATAAGAATGTCTGAGTAGAACCTATATAAAACTGTATGCCATCTCAGGAATGGAGGAGGGAGGGAGGGAAAATAATAATCTAAGTTATATGGTAGTGATTGTAGAACACTGAAAATAAATAAATTTAATTTAAAAAATAAAATAAGATAATAAATTCTAATTTTCTGAATTCTAAAAAATCTTTTTGTCTCCTCTTCCCCTCCAGTACTCCCTCGCATCACTTCGACCCTCTGAGACCAAATAGAACCGACCAATTCCCTCCTCTCACTAGAGCCCTTCCTACAGTACTTAAACACAGCTGCCATGCCCTTCCCCTCCCCCTCCTCATCCCACTCCCTTCCCCAAGCTACCTGCCTCCACTTTCTTCTAGCCATTTCTCATCATCTGCTTACCTCCTCTGGACACACTCCAGCTATTCAGCCCAGAGGCAGAGTAATGTCAAAAGCCTTGGCCTGGAAACCAGGATTCCCTGGGCTGCCTAGAGTCTCCACTAACTCACTGAAACTCACTCAGTGGCCTTGGGCAAGAAATTTACAGAGAAGAGGACTGAGATGCAGAGAAGGGAAGTCACTTTGCATAGGACCTCAGAGAGCCACAGAGCTCAAACCCGGATCTCCCCGGTGCGCTGTCCCTGGTACTATACGTCTGCCTACAAGAGGCTTAACAGCTGTCACACTCTGGGAGTGGAGAAGCTTTGTGAGGCTCGACCCTAAAACCCTGCTGTAGGTGAAGTACGGAGGATTGTCCCCATTTTACAAAGAAGGGCACGGAGGCTCAGAGAGTGACTTCCAGGTAGGAGGGGTCAGAGAAAAATTCGAACCCAGGTTCCCCCCTTACGCCTCCCCCGCCCCCGACTCCCAGTACAAGTCCTTTTCGACTAGATTAAATCCCTCGGCCTATCTGGAGGGATTTCCAGTAGTTCTAGCTGCCCAGTTCCTACCGCTTTAAGAGGAGCCGGGCTACAGATGGGGCAGGGAGAGGGGAGATACCATCTGGGAACGAGTCCAGGTACGCACTCGAACCCCGGGAGCTGGATAGAAAGTCAGGGGCAGCCTTCCAGAAAGAGGAGAAGCGTCTTCAGCGGGGACAGAGACGGAGGAAGATCATGGCACTGGAAGCTCTGCTGTTCAGCAGGGAGACCATGACCACTGTGGTCCTGGCCCTCACGGTCTTCTTGTTCCTTTTGGAGCTGACAAAACGGTGGCGGAGACCCCCCCGCTATCCTCCGGGCCCCGCCTCGATACCCCTGCTGGGAAACATGCTCCAACTAGACTTTAAGAACCTGCACAACTCCATCAGACAGGTAAGGGGGCCGGGTGGGGCGGGGCTGGGTGAGACCGACAGAGTGAGCTGGGGACAGATGCAAACCCTGGGGGCCTGTGAACGTCAGAGGGAGGATCCCCGCCCCCAGTCTCCCAGTGCCCGCTGGGCAGTGACAGGTTAACCTAAAGTAGTTATGAATCGATCCCGGGGATTCGAGAAACAAACCCTTCTTTCAAGGTTCATCCCGGGGTCAAGGTGCAGCCTTCGCCGGCTCTGCAGTCACCTTTCAAGCCTCGCCCACTCTAGTGCCCCTTCCACTGCCCCTCACCCCAACGCTGCCGCGGTCTGCCGGAGTCCGCCCTGGTGCTGAAGTCCGGCAGTCTCTCCACTTGGCCTGGCCTTGTCACTTCCCTTACAGCTTTATCTTCGCACCCACCCCCCCATCCCACTTTTCCTTTCCTCTCCTCCCCCGACGGGCTGCCAATCGGTCTCCATGCTTTCAGCCTCTCCCCAGCCAGTCCTTCCATAACGCACCCAGACTCTCCTCTATGGGTGACACCACTCAAAAAGCGTCAGTGGCTCCCTGCCCTCTGGGTCTAGGTGCTGGAAACACTCCCGAGCCTGCGTGAAGTCCCCCTCTCCCTCCAGCCTCCCCTCCCTCCTTCCCTCTGTTTCAACCAGACAGTAGGATGGGGTCTCCTTGAAGGCAGGGGGAGAGCCCCAGCTCCTATATTAACTACATTTTCTGGGATTTCCTGCTGCTTTTGTGCTCCATGTCCACTGTCTGGAACTGAAATCAGAGGGCCTGGGCTCAAATCTCAGGTCTGCCATTTTCTGCCTGTGTGACTTTGGGCACATCACTTAAACCCTGTTTGCCTCAGTTTCCCTCCTCTGTAAAATGAGGTGGACTCAATGGCCTTTAAGGTTCTTCCAACTGTGACTCTCTGAGGCTATGAAAGATGCATGCAGCTTCCTTAATCTGCACACGTGACATCTCATCTGTGACATCTCATCTATGTTCCTTGTCCAGTTGCTGTGTGGGTGCTGGTCACCTCTTCTAATCTGCATGGGCACAGTGGGCAGCATCTCCTGCTCCCTCCAGCTTGGATGCTCCTCTTCCTGGTAGTACCTAAGTGCTGGGGTCAGAATTCAGAACCCTAGGGTAGGGACTCTAGGTCAGCATGGTGCAGGGAGTCCCTGGCCCTGCCCTCTCCTCCTGCCCATGACTTCCCTTCCCTCCACAGCTCCGGGAGAAGTTTGGGGATGTCTTTAGCCTCCAGATGATCTGGACCCCTATAGTGGTGCTGAATGGACCAGACGCCGTCCGGGAGGCCTTGGTGCAGAAGTCTGAGGATACTTCAGACAGGCCATCCTCATCAGTCTACAAGCACCTGGGCTTTGGCCCGAATGCCCAAGGCAAGTTGCTTGTTGACCCAGCAGCTGCCTCAGGGCAGCCTTACTCACTGGAATACTGTCTTCAAAAGCAATGCTTGGTCACCCTCAGAAGTCATCAAGTTCAACCTTCTTATCATTCAGAGGAAACTGAGTCCCAGAGCAGTTAATTCTGGGAGGCTTCACTCACCCAACATTTCTTGGAGTAGGGGCATCTCAACTCAACAGTGAAGGAGTCAAGTGTGGGGTGGACTGGTCAAAGAGGGCTTCTGAGTGGAGCTAGGGCTTCACTTGTCTGCCTAATCAAAGTGACCCACAGTCTCTTAATTGCCATATCCTCATCCTCCCTGACCCCTGCACACTCTTTCTCCATCCTCTCTCCTCTCTGACACTGCTCTCTCCTAGCGCTCCTCCAACCTGACTGTTGCTTTCTTGGTCATGCCCACTAAGCCTGGGTGTTCCCCAAGATCTTGTTCTGGGTGCTCTCCCTTGGTGATCTCACCAAACCCCACGGGTTTAATCATCTTCTCCATTTCAGATGGCTCCCAGACTGGTATATCCAGTTCCACCTCACCAACGTGGGTCACACCATCTCCAACTAGCCATCCCATAGACTGTCAAACTCAGCCCATCCAAAACCAGACTCACTCTCTTTACCCTCAACCTTCCCCCTGCTGAACTTCCCAAGCACTGTGGAGGGAACCACCATCCTCCCAGTTACCAGGTCACCCGGATTGTCTTCCTGCCCCAAGGGCCTCCATTGGTTCCTTCTTGCTTCCACCATCAAGTACAAATTTCTCTGTCTGTCATCCAGTCCTTCATATTGTGAGCTTTTCCTACCTTTCAGGCTTCATCCACTTTCCTCCCCTCCATTCACTCTCCAACTGGTGACAGGGGCCGGTTTGCTGTTCCTTGGACATTTCCAACTCCAAGCCTTCAGAGGGGCTGTCTCCCCTATCTGGGAGGCTCCCCCCACTTTTGCCCCCCGCTTTCCTGGCTTCTTTAGAGACTCACTCAGATCACCCTTTCCCAGCCCCCTCAGCTGCTACTTCTCTCCCCATGAGGTTACCTTGGATCCATTTGGAAGATGTCTCATATTATGTATTTGCCTCTCATTTTGCCCAGTAGGAAGGAGGTAAGCCCTCTTACAGGACTGGGGCCATGTTTTTACCTGACCTTTTCTCTCCAGTGCTGGCACCATTTCTGGCACATAGTCATTCCAAACTAAACTGACTGATTCAGCTATTTCTCCCCACCAGGTGTGGTATTAGCCAGGTATGGGGAAGCCTGGAAGGAGCAGAGAAGGTTCTCCTTGACCACCTTGAGGAACTTTGGACTGGGAAAGCAGAGCCTGGAGCAGTGGGTGACCACTGAGGCAGCCTTTCTCTGCTCTGCCTTTGCCTCCAAGGAAGGTGGGGCTGTGTCCCTGTAGGGGAGCCAGAATGAACAACTTTCTCAGCTAAACAAGGGTTGAGGGAGGTGGGAACCCAAGGACACTTGTGGGGCATGGACTCAGATCTTCAAGGATGAGGATGGGGGTGCCCTTGAAGCTCACCTGGAAGTAGCCTCAGAGAAAAGGAAACAAGGTGTTTGCTAAGTTCACTTGCTTCTAAGCTGCTAAATGATCAGTCCTATCAGCACCCTCTAAATTTTAACACCCTGTGGCAAAGCCCTGCTGACCTACCCTAGTCTGCCTCCTGCACCACAGGGCAGCAGACAAATGACAGGACTGAAAGAGCTCCAAAGCTGGGTAGGAATGGGGCACCAAGGTTACACTATAGAATGTTTACCTCCTCTCACCCCTTTCCCTCCACCTTACCTCCTCCACAGGACAACCCTTTGACCCCTGCTATCTCCTGACCGGTTATGTCACCAATATGATTGCCTCCCTGACTTGTGGGAAGAGATTCAACTATGATGACCACAAGCTGCAGAAGCTGCTGGACCTTCTTGAGATCAGCATGAAGGAGGACAGGGGACTGATGCAGGAGGTACTTGTAGACAAGTCCCCTTCCCTCAGGCCCTAGGGGTCCTAGCCAGCATACTGGGCTGGCTGTGACCTCCAGTTCCCCACACAGGTGATAAATGAGTTTCCAGTGCTCCTCTCCATCCCAGGGCTGCCTCAGTCATTTTTCCGAGGTCAGAAGGCTTTGTTTGATATCCTGGATGAATTCTTAGAAGAGCACAAGGACACCTGGGACCCAGTCCAACCCCGGGACCTGACAGATGCCTTCCTGCTGGAGACAGAGAAGGTGAGGGCTGCCAGTGCCTTAGAGGAAGGGAAGGGACCCACAGCAGCAGGTCAGGAGGGAGCTGGGGAGGCTGCCCAGAAAGGACTCCCATGCAGCCTCCATCCCCTGAAGTCTTCCTACTCTCCTTCCTTCCAGGCCAAGGGGAGCCCAGGGAGCAGTTTCAACCATGAGAACCTCAGAATGGTCCTAGGGGACCTGTTTACGGCTGGCATGGCAACCACTGCCGCCACCCTCCAATGGGCAACGTTGCTCCTGCTCCTCCATCCCAGTGTCCAACGTGAGCCCCACAACACCTGACCAGGAAGGGAGGGAGCCCAATGGGAGGGCCAAGCCACAGTCTGGTACCTGGGCTCCCTAAGACACCGAATGCTTTCCTGGGCATGGCATTCAGGGACAGGAGCCTAGGGAGGAGAGAAAGGGTAGAGAATCCAAGAGGTAGCCCCCATAACCCTAGGGAGCTCATAGGCTGGCTTGCCAAGGGATCAGGAGACCTGAAACTGCCTTGGACTTACAGAGAGACCTTGGATAAGTCAGAGACTATTGCATGAGAGACACCTTAGAGGCCATCAAGTCCAGGCCCCTCATTTTACAGATGAAGAAATTGCCAAAGGTCACACAGCTAGTAAGTCAAAAATATTTTCATTTTAGCCTGGTAGTGTGACTTGACACACAGAGGCAGTTCCTGGGAAGAGTTACCTTGAACTCTTAGAGGTTAAGTAACTGGTCCAGGCTCACACAGCTACTAGGTGTCAGAGGCAGAACTTGAACCCGGGTGCTATTGCCTCTGAAACCACTTTCTTGTTAACCACAATGTGCTGCCTCTTACACGGCAGATAGCAGCCACAGTCATGGTAGCCTTTATCTTCATCCCAATTCCCATTCCACAGATGAGATGGGTCAGTAGGGAGGGTCAAGGAGAGATTCTTGTCTAGTGCTTTCAGCTCAAGCCCCCACTGGTGTGTGCCCCCTAGCAGACATACACAGACACACACAGAGACACACACAGAAACACACAGAGACACACACAGACACACAGAGGCATACACACACAGACATACACAGAGGTATACACACACAGAGACACACACACAGACATGCACACATACACAGACACACACGGGGGCAAACACACACACACATAGACACACCCAGACATATGCACACACACACAGGCACACACAGGCACACACACACACACATCCAAGTATCATTTACACTGGATGGCAGATAGACTTTGTTCTCACTGGCCCTAAAGGGCAGAACCAGGAACCTTGCAGGGAAGATGCAAAGGAGCATCTGAAATATCAGGAATAATGGTTCCTCACCATGGCAGCTGTTCCAGAGTGGGATGGGCTGCCTTCCATAGTCTATGCTGGTAGCAGTCTCTTCAGGGAACTGAAGGGAGCCCATAGGAGAGGTGTTCTGGAGGTAAAAAGCAGAGCAAAGCCCAATCAGCAATGGGAATTTCCCAGTCTCTTGTGGAAGCCCCATGACATTTTCACAAGGACTCTGAGAGCAAAGCAGAGTGCCTGCCATCCTCTCCTGGCCTCACCCTCTTGGCTGCACTTTGGATAACACTCTAAGGGTTGCCTGAGGCTTCTTGCCCACCCTCTCGTGTGTCCACAGTGCCCTCAGAATGAGTGGAAGTCACAGAGGTAGATTTTAACTCGATGGAAACACACTTCCTAGCTAGAGTTGTCCCAAAGAGGACTGGCTTGTCTTGGCAGGTAGTGAGTTCCCTGCCACTAGAGATCTCCAAACTGATGCCAGAGAATGGACCCTTGTGCTAGTACAGTTTGGACTAGATGCCTCTTAGGGTCCTTGCAGCGAGCAACAACCATTTATTAAATGCTGACTTTGCACCAGGAACTATTTAGCAAGTGCTGAGGATACAAAAGCCCTTCCTTTGTAAGGGGAATGGGGGGCATTGCTGAGAAGGTTCATGCCTTATGACCCTGAGATGACCAAATGTCCAAGCTGGAAGGGCGTTCCAGACCATCTAGTGATCTTGTTCACATAGCTCCTTAGGGCTGGACCCCAGCAGAAATCCCCTCCTCTCTTGGGATGGCGCCTCTCATCCTCACCTTCACTGATCTCTCCAGGCAGGGTCCAGGAGGAAGTAGACAAAGTGATTGGCCGGAACCGGAGGCCGACCATGAAGGACCAGGCCCACATGCCATACACCAATGCCGTGATATATGAAATTCAGCGCTTCTCAGATATCGCTCCCCTGGGCGTCCCACACAGGGCAAGCAGAGACATTGAGATCCAAGGCTTCTGCATCCCCAAGGTGCCCACCTGCCCCAAGGCCTAGCCCTTGGGCCCTAGAAAGGAAGCCAAGTGCAAAGCCAGCTGTGTCAGAGACCCTGCACTGCACCTTGAAGCACAAGCACATGTCACTTGGCATGAGGCCTGTTCCCTATCTGGGTCTCAGTTTCTTTCTCTGAGAAATGAGAGGATAAGATTAGATGGTCTCTGAGCTCCGGTCTAACTCTGACCTCCCCTGCTCTAAGGCCCCTCCCCACACTGACATCCCTTCTTCCAAGACCCCCTGCCTCAGTTCTGACCTAATTAAGTGACTTTCATTCAGGAATGAGGAGGCCAAGAAGGCTCCTGGGGGCTGGTTGGGGACCTGGGGAGAAGGAAGGGCTCCAGGAGACCAGGCTCCACCCTCCTCACATCCTTTTCTTGGGGCTGAACTTTAGGGGACCACCCTGATCGCCAACCTGAGCTCAGTGCTGAAGGATGAATCCAGCTGGGAGTGGCCTTACCGCTTCCACCCTGAGCACTTCCTGGATGCACAAGGACACTTTGTGAAGCCTGAAGCCTTCATACCTTTCTCTGCAGGTACAGGCAGAACAGGTGGGGAGAGGGGCACCTTCAGGGATCAGAGGGTCCTGAGATCAGCTCCCAGGGCACAGCAGAGCCCTGGAGGAGATTCAAATTCAGATTCCAGCTCTTAGCCCTTGCTAGCTGCCAGACCTGTGATGAGTGCCATCTCTGAGTCTCAGTTTTCTCATTTGGGCAATGGGGATGATCATCTGTGCACTACCAGACCCCTCTAGGTTGTGAGGATAATCCTATAGAAACGGTACTCAGGTACTAGCCCAGCAGAAGCACTCTACACCAAAGATTGGTACTCACCTTTCCTCCTCAACTTTGACCATCACTGACTTCCAGGATGCATGCTTGGCCATTAACTAGGGGAGCCAGGATACCCTGAAGTGAGATCAGAACCCTCACTAGACATCCTGGACCCTGGGGCAGATCAATGGTCAGAAAGCCTGGAAGACACAATCCATCTAGGGGTGCAGCCAGACCAGAAGTAGGGTGACCTATCCCCTCTCTCCTCTGGCCCACCTGCCTCTAGTACCCCCAGAGGAGGACTGTGATACCCAGGACAGCAGTCTCCTCGGTGATGGGAGGAAAATGGCCCCCTTGCCCTAGGGGTCCTGGAAGTAAGCCTCAGCTGGCCTACCATAGTCAGTACAAGACTGGGGTATCCACAAAGGGGTACTGGGACTTCATTGTTGGCTGGGAAGAAGCAAGAAGTACGAGAATGGGCAGAGAGGAGACTTTTTCTAGAGCTGGGAGGGATCTCAGGCACTGAGCCCAGAAAGTGAGGCACAGAGAGGTCAAGGGACTTACAAAAATGGGGAGTGAAAAAGCAGGATCTAAACCCAGAGCCTTTAACTCCAAAGCCAATATGCCTTGCTCTGTTCCACATTCCCATGTGTTTCTCAAAGGAATCTCTAAGCCACAAGACTTTCTACTCTGTGAGTCTGGCACCTAAGGTTCCATTTTCAGACTTTGGAGGCTCCATTCCTTGCCCTTTCTAGAGCCTGGAGGCTCAAGGAGAGGGAGCAAGAACTAAGGAGGAGAAGAGGGAGCTGAAGTGATGAGGATTCCAGGCATGTCGTCCAGGGCATGCCTGAATAGCTGTGATCCTGAGTGAAACCAGGTGACTTCTCAGGTCCCTTCTAACTCCAACATTCTGGGCTTCAAGGAGGAAAGCGAGCGCAAAGTAGAGGAGGAGGAACAGGGAGATTGGGGGAATGTGTTCTTTAGACTGACTTCTAGGGTTATAAGAATAAGGCCTTTGACAGGAAGGTTCTTGGATCATTTAAAGTCTGTCAAGTACCAGGATATTGGGAAACCGTGACCTCCATAACCAACTTCCCTATCTCCCCATTCCATCTATTTTAAATACGGTACAGTTCACAAAAACTAAATTTCCCAACAAGTTTTTGGTTTTGGGGTATACAATGAGGTCCCCCCTATAGTGCAGAACAGGTGAGCCTAGGATAGGAAATAGTGTTGATGCAGTGGGAGTAATGGAAAGACAGCTGGATTCAGCTTCAGAGATCCTGGGTTCAAATCCTGCATCAGTAGTTTGCTGTCTGTGTGACCGTGGGAAAATCATGGAAGGTGGGCCTCAGCTGTCTCATTTATAAAATAAGGGGATTAGAATTGAAGGGCTGAGGTCCCAACCAGCTCTTGTTAAGAATATGTTCTTGCACTTATTTTGTGTGAGACCTTAGACAAGTTGCCTGTGGCTCAGTTTCCTTATCTGTAAAATTAGAAGGGTGGACTTGCTGGTTTCTAAAGTCCCTTCTACCTTCAAACCTCTAATCTTATGACTTTGAATCTTAGCCCTGAACACTTACCACCAGCGTCACTTCCCTGTACCTTGGTTTTCTCATCTGTAAAATGGGGGTGGGGTTGGACTTGATGGTTTCTAAGGCCTTTTCTAGATCTAAAGCTGTGTTCCTTTGTGAGAGCTAATTAGAGGGGAATCAGGGTGGTTGGAACATTTCCCCATCAGCCTGGGAATGACAGCATCCTGGTTTCCTTTATTCCCCCAATCCTTATGCTTGCCTCTCTCATGCAGGCCGCCGGATGTGCCTGGGGGAGCCACTGGCCAAGATGGAGCTGTTCCTCTTTTTCACTAACCTGCTACAAGACTTCAACTTTGTTGTGCCCCCAGGAGACTCCCTGCCCAGTGACAAGGCCAACATCGCAGTTATCTTAACCCCTCAGCCCTTCCAAGTCTGTGCTGTGCCCAGATAGGAGAGGGGCCTGTCCTGCCCATACCCCTCACCAATGCTCTTTGACTAACCTTGGGCTAAGGGATTATGTCACTGGGCTCATGGGGAATAAACTACCTTCTCAGCTCCTGCCTGCAGCCTTCCAATCTTGTGGGCACTGAGGGGAGGAACATGGCCATGTCAGGGTTAGGGAGAGCACATGGGGTTGTAGTAGTGGGAGCTGGGAGCAGCCCTGTGGGGGGATCATTTAGTCACAACTCCTTCCTTTCCCAGGTAAGGAAACTCTAGTCTAGAAAGGTTCAGTGATGTGCTATAGCCAGTAAGGATCACTGCTAGCCTTGCTCCCTGCCTCCAAAGCCAGGGCTCTCTGTAACAAGCTAGGCTGCCTTTCCTCTCTGGGCCTGTCTTCTCCTCTGAGAAATGAGGGGGCTGCTCTCAGTGACACCTAAAGGCTCTCTTCCAGACTGAACAGGCCTAAAGGCAGTGGGCCTCATTCCCCACAGGACCTCCACCTCTGGGCCAGTGACAGCAGCCAGCCTCCAGCCCTGAACTCTGTCCAGTCATCCCCAGTCAGGCCTCACTGACGAGTTTACTGGGTAGAAGGCCAACAAAGGTCGGTCTTATGCCCCCAAAAGATCACTGGCAGCTGAGGGTGGAGAGATTTGACAGAAGGAAACTAAAAGCTTTTGCAGTAGTCCCAGAGAGAGGTGATAAGGGCCTGCTCTAGGCTGGTGGCCTTAGTGTGGGCAGAGGACATAACCAAAAGGAGTGAAGGAAGACACAGATTTAAGAAGAGGTTGGAAATATGGTGAGGCAAGCATGGTGGAGATGGTGAACCTGGGGACCTGGGACTGGGAAGGTATCTTCTTGGGAATGGGGAAGCTACAGAGAGAAGATTTTGGGGAAAGATAATGAGACCTGCTTTACCATGTCCAGTTTGAGATGTCCAAGAGGCAATTAGGTCTAATCCAATCCCATACATTTACAAATGAGGAAACCAAGGTCCAGGAAATTTGTCCAAGATCAGGTAGTATATGTCAGCTATAGGTGCTACAGTGGATAGAGTCAGACATAGAGTCAGGAAGACCTGAGTTCAAATCTGGCCTGAGACACCCACCGGCTGTGTGAACTTGGGCAAGTCACTTCACCTTCTTGGCCTCACTTTCCTCATCTGTAAAATGACCTGGAGAAGGAAATGACAAATGACTCCAGTGTCTCTGCCAAGAAGATCCCACACGGGGTCTAGAGAGTCAGACAAGACTGAAACGACTGAGCAGCAGCAACTTCTGACCACAGAGCCAGAACGATGAGCCTGATCTAATGGAGTGAAATCCTGTGTGTGAGAGTCCTGACCTGAATTAAAGCCATGGGGGTGGGGCAGCTCCACAGGCCAGGCCTGGGCAAGGGGAGGGGCCCCTCTCACCAAAGTGGGAAGGAAGAGCCTCGGGAAGACTGCATCTGGGGGGTCATGGGTAAATGGGGCCACCCAGTCACAGAATGCACGACTCAAGGCTCAGGTGGCAGGGGCCTAAACCCACCCCATGGAGAAACTGGGGGTGTTTAGCCTGAAGTAAAAGAGGAGCTAGGGTCAGGACAGGCAGTAAGGACTCTCCTGGCTGAGGGTTGCTAGCCTTAGAGCACTGCCTGGGGGGTGTGACACAGAGGCAAAGCAAGACTCAAACCCAGGGCTTCCAGGTATAAGCTAGGCTCCTGTCCAGAGGGAGGGGCTGCTGGAGTAGAAATGGGACACTTGAAAAGAACAGGCTGCTCTGCCCTAAGGTTTCTAAAAGCCTTAGGAAAGATAAGGCAAGAGCAGACATCAGAGTTAATGGAATAGGACCTGGGCACCTGACAGGCACTGATCCTGACCCTGGTAAGCTCTGATGGACACTGACCCTGGAAATCCCTTAGTGGGCACTGCCTCTAGTGGGCATGACCATGAGCACTGATGGGCACTGACCCCAGTGGGCATGAGCACTGATCATTGGTGGTAAAGACAGGTAGACACTGCCCTTGGAAGGCAGGTCTACTACTCTGTTGGCCTCACAGTCAATGGCTGTGGTGGGGGGTGATGATCCTGTTCCTGCTGAAGGTGGGGGAGGCATCTGAAGGACTCCAGCCTGTGGCTATTGGTCATTCTCCCCTATCCTGCCCCTCTCTGCCCCAAGACGCTGCCCTTCCAGTCCCTAGACCAATGACAGACTCAAGACAGGTGCTTAGGTGCCCCAATAGTGGCATTTCCATCCAGGCTTCATTAGGATCTTCCTTCTTTAATGATTCTGGGTCTTGGGGAGGTTGGGATCTCAGAACCAGTCTACTCAGAGCCCTCAGAGGAGCCGTACAACCCAGATTGGCTCCCTGTCCATGGGGGACTCTGAAATAGACAGACACACAAAGGTATTGGGGGTTTGTCAGCAGATGCCCTTCCTGGGCTCTGCACTATTTTCTCGGGCCCTGGGAAGGGGAACCCTAGGGCAGACCTGGGGGGCACCTGATTTAAGGTACAGTGAAATCACCCAGTATAGCCAACTTCTAGGGCTCTCTTGTCCCCAAACTCAATTTCACAGCCAAAAGGAGAGGTGGATTTTGGTACTCGGCACTCCCAACGGACACAGGCCTTCTCAAGAGCCTTGGGTCCCAGCTCACCTGAGCTCCAGGCCAAACAGGCCTGGATCCCCTCCCGTCCATACCCCAGAGCAGCTCCAGGGTAAGGCCCAAGGGACCTTGTGGTCAGTGCATTCCTCAGAGGTAGGGGCAGCAGTCACAGCCTTACCCTCTCCATAGACTTTGGCCTTCTTGTACTTATTTTCCTGTGGGATAAAGAAACAAGGGGGTAGAGAAAGGCCAAGCCTGGATATCAGCCCCACCTCAACCACAAGATTGCTGTATGATGTTGGGTAGATCACTTTCCTCTCTGGCCCTTGGTTTTCCCACCTGTAAAATGGGGAAGCTGGACCCAATCATACCTCAACCTAACATATTTCTGTCCCTTCAAGGTGACCAAATACTTTCTTCATAAATTCTGGGGCAGGTCATTTAGGCAACAATATGGTTCCCATTTGACAGATGAGAAAACTGAGATTGAGGTTCTATGCCTTTGCAATGACTGCTGCAATGCCTGGACTGCCCTCCCTTCCTCCCCTCTGCCTGCCTCAAGCTCCCTCATTTCACTCTTTCTCAGTGCCTGGCCACAGTGCCTGGCACATACATGGCACCAACAAAAAATGCTTATTGATGGGTAGCTAGATGGTGCTGTGGAGTCAAGAGGACCTGAATTCCAATCTGACCTCAGACACTTCCTAGCTGTGTGGCCATTTTTTTTCTAAATTCTGATTTTCATCATTGCCAATTGATTACTGCACAAAGTATATGAACAGGCAACTTTCAGGGCAAGAAATTAAAACTATCTATAGTCATATGAAAAATGCTCTAAATCACTTTTGATAAGAGAGATGCAAATCAAAACAACTCTGAGATACCACATCACACCTATCAGATTGGGCAGCATGACAAAACAGGATGATGTTGGAGAAGATGTGGGAGACTTGGAACACTAGTACATTGCTGGTGGAGCTGTGAGCTGATCCAACCATTCTGGAGAGCAATTTGAAGCCATTCCCAAAGGGCTACAAAAATATGCATACTGTTTGACCCAGCAATATAACTTCTGGGACTGTATCCTCAAGAGATCATAAAAATGGGAAAGGGTCCCATATGTACAAAAATATTTACAGCAGCACTCTGTGATGGCCAAAAACTGGAAATCAAGGGAAGCCCATCAATTGGGAATGACTGAATAAATTATGGTATACAAGTGTAATGGAATACTGTTGTACTCTAAGAAATGATGAACAGGAAGACTTCAGGGAGGCCTGGAAAGACACATATGAGCTGATTATGAGCGAAAGGAGCAGAACCAGAAGTGTTTAACCAGTTTATCTTCACTTGCAAGTGAAGAAGACTAGCCCTAATTCATTGACTCTTGGAAGAGAAGGTGGAGGGAGGTAGGGCTGCAACAGGTCTGGGGGACCGGTGTGAACAGCTAAGGAGGAGGAGGCTCTGCTTGTTCCTAAGGTCATTGATGGATTCAGTGTTTCTAGTATGGAGGAATCTTCCAGAGATGGCTTCCTTCTTGAATCACAGTTTGCCAACTGTTGCTTTAAATTGTTATTCACTGAGAGGTTTGGATGAATTTAATATCCTTTGTTAAAATTATCTCTTGATAGGATCCCATCATGCCATCCTGCTTCTGAAAAACAAATGCGACCTCTTTAATAATCACATTGTGATGAGTTTTACACACAACGACCACAGTGTGAGAGTTTAGAATTCAATTGCAGAATGTAGCAGATCATATGTGTGTGTATGTGTGTTACGTTTTGGTTTGTTATATGATTTCTCCCACTCAGTGTAACTCTTCTACACAGCATGACTATAGTAAAAATGTATTTAATAACATGCCTGAGTAGAACCTATATAAAATTGTATGCCATCTCAGGGAGGGAGGGGGGAGGGAGGGAAAATAATAATCTAAGTTATATGGTAGTGATTGTAGAACACTGAAAAGAAATAAAATTAATTAATTTAAAAAATAAAATGAAAAAATAAATTCTAATTTTCTAAATTCTAAAAAATCTTTTTTTTGTCTCCTCTCCCCACCTCCAACCCTCTTCCCCATCACTTCTACCCTCTGAGACCAGATAGAACCGACCAATTCCCTCCTCTCACTAGAGCCCTTCCAGTACTTAAACACAGCTGCCATGCCCTTCCCCTCCCCCTCCTCATCCCACTCCCTTCCCCAAGCAACCCGCGTCCACTTCCTTCTAGCCATTTCTCATCATCCTGCTTACCTCCTCTGGACACACTCCAGCTATTCAGCCCAGAGGCAGAGTAATGTCAAAAGCCTTGGCCTGGAAACCAGGATTCCCTGGGCTGCCTAGAGTCTCCACTAACTCACTGAAACTCACTCAGTGGCCTTGGGCAAGAAAATTTACAGAAAAGAGGACTGAGATGCAGAGAAGGGAAGTCACTTTGCATAGGACCTCAGAGAGCCACAGAGCTCAAACCCGGATCTCCCCGGTGCGCTGTCCCTGGTACTATACGTCTGCCTACAAGAGGCTTAACAGCTGTCACACTCTGGGAGTGGAGAAGCTTTGTGAGGCTCGACCCTAAAACCCTGCTGTAGGTGAAGTACGGAGGATTGTCCCCATTTTACAAAGAAGGGCACGGAGGCTCAGAGAGTGACTTCCAGGTAGGAGGGGTCAGAGAAAAATTCGAACTCAGGTTCCCCCCTTACGTCTCCCCCGCCCCCGACTCCCAGTACAAGTCCTTTTCGATTCGATTAAATCCCTCGGCCTCTTTGGAGGGATTTCCAGTAGCTGTAGCTGCCCAGCTCCTCCCCCTTAGGAGGAGCCGGGCTACAGATGGGGCAGGGAGAGGGGAGGTACCATCTGGGGAGGAGCCCAGGCATGAACGCCCACCTCGAGAGCTGGATAGAAAGTCAGGGGCAGCCTTCCAGGAAGAGGAGAAGCGTCTTCAGCGGGGCAAGATCATGGCACTGGCGGCTCAGCTGTTCAGCAGGGAGACCCTGACCACTGTGGTCCTGGCCCTCACGGTCTTCTTGTTCCTTTTGGAATTGTCAAAACGGTGGCGGAGACCCCCCCGCTATCCTCCGGCCCCCGCCTCGATACCCCTGCTGGGAAACATGCTCCAACTAGACTTTAAGAACCTGCACAACTCCATCAGACAGGTAAGGGGGCCGGCTGCGGAGGGTCTGGGTGAGACCGACAGGGTGAGCTGGGGACAGACGCCCACCCTGGGGGCCTGTGAACGTCAGAGGGCGGATCCCCGTCCCCAGTCTTCCAGTGCCCGCTGGGCAGTGACAGCTTAGCCAAAAGTAGTTATAAATCGATCCCGGGGATTCGAGAAAGAAACTCTTCTTTCAAAGTTCATCCCGGGGTCAAGGTGCAGCCTTGGCCGGCTCTGCAGACACTTTTCAAGCCTCGCCCACTCTAGTGCCCCTTCCACTGCCCCTCATCCCAACGCTGCCGCGGTCTGCCGGAGTCCGCCCTGGTGCTGAAGTCCGGCAGACTCTCCACTGGGCCTGGCCTTGTCACTTCCCTTACAGCTTTATCTTCGCACCCACCCCCCCATCCCACTTTTCCTTTCCTCTCCTCCCCCGACGGGCTGCCAATCGGTCTCCATGCTTTCAGCCTCTCCCCAGCCAGTCCTTCCATAACACACCCAGACTCTCCCTTATGGGTGGCTCTATTCAAAAACCGTCAGTGCCTCCCTGCCCTCTGGGTCTAGGTGCTGGAAACGCTCCCGAGCCTACGGGAAGTCCCTCTCCCCATCCAGCCTTCCCTCCTTCCTTCCCTCTGTTTCAACCAGACAGTAGGATGGGGTCTCCTTGAAGGCAGGGGGAGAGCCCCAGCTCCTATACTAACTAGATTTTCTGGGATTTCCTGCTGCTTTTGTGCTCCATGTCCACTGTCTGGAACTGAAATCAGAGGATCCGGGCTCAAATCTCAGGTCTGCCATTTTCTGCCTGTGTGACTGGGCAAGTCACTTAAGCCCTGTTTGCCTCAGTTTCACTCCTGTGTAAAATGAGGTGAACTCAATGGCCTTTAAGGTTCTTCCAACTGTGACTCTCTGAGGCTATGAAAGATGCATGCAGCTTCCTTAATCTGCACACATGACATCTCATCCATGTTCCTTGTCCAGTTGCTGTGTGGGTGCTGGTCACCTCTTCTAATCTGCATGGGCACAGTGGGCAGCATCTCCTGCTCCCTCCAGCTTGGATGCTCCTCTTCCTGGTAGTACCTAAGTGCTGGGGTCAGAATTCAGAACCCTAGGGTAGGGACTCTAGGTCACCATGGTGCAGGGAGTCCCTGGCCCTGCCCTCTCCTCCTGCCCATGACTTCCCTTCCCTCCACAGCTCCGGGAGAAGTTTGGGGATGTCTTTAGCCTCCAGATGATCTGGACCCCTATAGTGGTGCTGAATGGACCAGACGCCGTCCGGGAGGCCTTGGTGCAGAAGTCTGAGGATACTTCAGACAGGCCATCCTCATCAGTCTACAAGCACCTGGGCTTTGGCCCCAATGCCCAAGGCAAGTTGCTTGTTGACCCAGCAGCTGCCTCAGGGCAGCCTTACTCACTGGAATACTGTCTTCAAAAGCAATGCTTGGTCACCCTCAGAAGTCATCAAGTTCAACTTTCTTATCATTCAGAGGAAACTGAGTCCCAGAGCAGTTAATTCACCCAGAATTTCTTGGGGGGAGGGCAGCACCTTAACTCAACAGTGAAGGAGTCAAGTGTGGGGTGCAGTGGTCAAAGAGGGCTTCTGCCGGGAGGCAGGGCTTCACTTATCTGCCTAATGAAAGTGACCCACAGTCTCTTAATTGCCATATCCTCATCCTCCCTGACCCCTGCACCCTCTTTCTCCAACCTCTCTCCTCTCTGACACTGCTCTCTCCTAGCGCTCCTCCAGCCTGACTGTTGCTTTCTTGGTCATGCCCAGTAAGCCTGAGTGTTTCCCAAGACCTTGTTCTGGGCGCTCTTCCTTGGTGATTTCACCAGATCCCATGGGTTTAATCATCTTCTCCATTTCAGATGGCTCCCAGACTGGTATAGCCAGTTCCACCTCACCAACATGGGACACAGCATCTCCAACTAGCCATCCCATAGACTGTCAAACTCAGCCCATCCAAAACCATATTCGTTATCTTTCCCCTCAGCCTTCCTCGTGCTGAACTTCCCAAGCACTGTGAAGGGAACCACCATCCTCCCAGTTCCCAGGTCACCCGGACAGTCCAAGTAGAGTCCCATTGGTCCTTCTGCCCCAAGGGCCTCCATTGGCTCCTTCTTGCCTCCACCATCAAGTACAAATTTCTCTGTCTGACATCCAGTCCTTCATACTGTGAGCTTTTCAGTCTTCATCCACTTTCCTCCCCTCCATTCACTCTCCAACTGGTGACAGGGGCCGGTTTGCTGTTCCTTGGACATTTCCAACTCCAAGCCTTCAGAGGGGCTGTCTCCCCTATCTTGGAGGCTCCCCCCACTTCTGCCCCCGCTTTCCTGGCTTCTTTAGAGACTCACTCAGATCACCCTTTCCCAGCCCCCTCAGCTGCTACTTCTCTCCCCATGAGGTTACCTTGGATCCATTTGGAAGATGTCTCATATTATGTATTTGCCTCTCATTTTGCCCAGTAGGAAGGAGGTAAGCCCTCTTACAGGACTGGGGCCATGTTTTTACCTGACCTTTTCTCTCTCCAGTGCTGGCACCATTTCTGGCACACAGTCATACCAAACTAAACTGACTGATTCAGCTATTTCTCCCCACCAGGTGTGATATTAGCCAGGTATGGGGAAGCCTGGAAGGAGCAGAGAAGGTTCTCCTTGACCACCTTGAGGAACTTTGGACTGGGAAAGCAGAGCCTGGAGCAGTGGGTGACCACTGAGGCAGCCTTTCTCTGCTCTGCCTTTGCCTCCAAGGAAGGTGGGGCTGTGTCCCTGTAGGGAAGCCAGAATGAACAACTTTCTCAGCTAAACAAGGGTTGAGGGAGGTGGGAACCCAAGGACACTTGTGGGGCATGGACTCAGATCTTCAAGGATGAGGATGGGGGTGCCCTTGAAGCTCACCTGGAAGTAGCCTCAGAGAAAAGGAAACAAGGTGTTTGCTAAGTTCACTTGCTTCTAAGCTGCTAAATGATCAGTCCTATCAGCACCCTCTAAATTTTAACACCCTGTGGCAAAGCCCTGCTGACCTACCCTAGTCTGCCTCCTGCACCACAGGGCAGCAGACAAATGACAGGACTGAAAGAGCTCCAAAGCTGGGTAGGAATGGGGCACCAAGGTTACACTATAGAATGTTTACCTCCTCTCACCCCTTTCCCTCCACCTTACCTCCTCCACAGGACAGCCCTTTGACCCCCGCTATCTCCTAACCTGTTGTGTCACCAATGTGATTGCCTCCCTGACATATGGGAAGAGATTCAACTATGATGACCACAAGCTGCACAAGCTGCTGGACCTTCTTGAGATCAGCATGAAGGAGGACGTAGGACTGATGCGGGAGGTACTTGTAGCCAAGTCCCCTTCCCTCAGGCCCTAGGGGTCCTAGCCAGCATACAGGGCTGGCTGTGACCTCCAGTTCCCCACACAGGTGATAAATGAGTTTCCAGTGCTCCTCTCCATCCCAGGGCTTCCTCAGTGTATTTTCCAAGGTCAGAAGGCTTTCTTTGATATTCTGGATGAATTCTTAGAAGAGCACAAGGACACCTGGGACCCAGCCCAACCCCGGGACCTGACAGATGCCTTCCTGCTGGAGATAGAGAAGGTGAGGGCTGCCAGTGCCTCAGAGGAAGGGAAGGGACCCACAGCAGCAGGTCAGGAGGGAGCTGGGGAGGCTGCCCAGAAAGGACTCCCATGCAGCCTCCATCCCCTGAAATCATCGTACTCTCCTTCCTTCCAGGCCAAGGGGAGCCCAGGGAGCAGTTTCAACCATGAGAACCTCAGAATGGTCCTAGGGGACCTCTTCATGGCAGGCATGGCAACCACTGCCACTACCCTCCAATGGGCACTGTTGCTCCTGCTCCTCCATCCCAGTGTCCAACGTGAGCCCCACAACACCTGACCAGAAAGGGAGGGAGCCCAATGGGGAGGGCCAAGTCACAGTCTGGTACCTGGGCTCCCTAGGACACCGAATGCTTTCCTGGGCATGGCATTCAGGGACAGGGCCCTAGGAAGGAGAAAAAGGGTAGAGAATCCAAGAGGTAGCCCCCATAACCCTAGGGAGCTCATAGGCTGGCTTGCCAAGGAATCAGGAGACCTGAAACTGCCTTGGACTTACAGAGAGTCCTTGGGTAATTCAGAGACTTTTGGATGAGAGAAACCTTAGAGGCCATCAAGTCCAGGCCCCTCATTTTACAGATGAAGAAATTGCCAAAGGTCACACAGCTAGTAAGTCAAAAATATTTTCATTTTAGCCTGGTAGTGTGACTTCAGACACAGAGGCAGTTCCCGGCAAGAGTTACCTTGAACTCTTAGAGGTTAAGTAACTGGCCCAGGCTCACACAGCTACTAGGTGTCAGAGGCAGAACTTGAACCCGGGTGCTATTGCCTCTGAAACCATTTTCCTGTTAACCACAATGTGCTGCCTCTTACACGGCAGATAGCAGCCACAGTCATGGTAGCCTTTATCTTCATCCCAATTCCCATTCCACAGATGAGATGGGTCAGTAGGGAGGGTCAAGGAGAGATTCTTGTCTAGTGCTTTCAGCTCAACCCCCACTGGTGTGTACCTCGTAGCAGACACACACAGACACACACAGAGACACACACAGAGGCATACACACACAGACATACACAGAGGCATACACACACAGAGACACACACACAGACATGCACACATACACAGACATACACGGGGGCAAACACACACACACATAGACACACCCAGACATATGCGCACACACACACAGGCACACACAGGCACACACACACACACATCCAAGTATCATTTACACTGGATGGCAGATAGACTTTGTTCTCACTGGCCCTAAAGGGCAGAACCCGGAAACTTGCAGGGAAGATGCAAAGGAGCATCTGAAATATCAGGAATAATGGTTCCTCACCATGGCAGCTGTTCCAGAGTGGGATGGGCTGCCTTCCATAGTCTATGCTGGTAGCAGTCTCTTCAGGGAACTGAAGGGAGCCCATAGGAGAGGTGTTCTGGAGGTAAAAAGCAGAGCAAAGCCCAATCAGCAATGGGAATTTCCCAGTCTCTTGTGGAAGCCCCATGACATTTTCACAAGGACTCTGAGAGCAAAGCAGAGTGCCTGCCATCCTCTCCTGGCCTCACCCTCTTGGCTGCACTTTGGATAACACTCTAAGGGTTGCCTGGGGCTTCTTGCCCACCCTCTCGTGTGTCCACAGTGCCCTCAGAATGAGTGGAAGTCACAGAGGTAGATTTTAACTCGATGGAAACACACTTCCTAGCTAGAGTTGTCCCAAAGAGGACTGGCTTGTCTTGGCAGGTAGTGAGTTCCCTGCCACTAGAGATCTCCAAACTGATGCCAGAGAATGGACCCTTGTGCTAGTACAGTTTGGACTAGATGCCTCTTAGGGTCCTTGCAGCGAGCAACAACCATTTATTAAATGCTGACTTTGCACCAGGAACTATTTAGCAAGTGCTGAGGATAAAAAAGCCCTTCCTTTGTAAGGGGAATGGGGGGCATTGCTGAGAAGGTTCATGCCTTATGACCCTGAGATGACCAAATGTCCAAGCTGGAAGGGCACTCCAGACCATCTAGTGATCTTGTTCACGTAGCTCCTTAGGGCTGGACTCCAGCAGAAATCCCCACCTCTCTTGGGATGGCGCCTCTCATCCTCACCTTCACTGATCTCTCCAGGCAGGGTCCAGGAGGAAGTAGACAAAGTGATTGGCCGAAACCGGAGGCCGACCATGAAGGACCAGGCCCACATGCCATACACCAATGCCGTGATACATGAAATTCAGCGCTTCTCAGATATCGTTCCCCTGGGTGTCCCACACAGGGCAAGCAGAGACATTGAGATCCAAGGCTTCTGCATCCCCAAGGTGCCCACCTGCCCCAAGGCCTAGCCCTTGGGCTCTAGAAAGGAAGACAAGTACAAAGCCAGCTGGGTCAGAGACCCTGCTCTGCACTTGGAAGCACAAGCACATGTCACTTGGCATGAGGCCTGTTCCCTACCTCGGCCTCAGTTTCTTTGTCTGAAAAATGAGAGGATGGGATTAGATGGTCCCTGAGCTCCTGCCTAACTCTGACCTCCCCTGTTCTAAGGCCCTTCCCCCAGCCCTGACATCCCCTGTTCTGAGGTCCCTCCCAGTCCTGATAGTTCCTGTTCTAAGACCCTTCCCATCTCTGACCTCCCCTGTTCTAAGACCCTTCCCCCAGCTCTGACTACCCTTGTTCTCAGGTCCTTCCAGCCCTGACATCCCTTGTTCCAAGGCCCCCTGCCTCAGTTCTGACCTAATTAAGTGACCTTCATTCAGGGATGAGGAGGCCCAGGAAGCTCCTGAGGGCTGGTTGGGGACCTGGGGAGAAGGAAGGGGGTCCAGGAGACCAGGCTCCACCCTCCTCACATCCTTTTCTTGGGGCTGAACTTTAGGGGACCACCCTGATCGCCAACCTGAGCTCAGTGCTGAAGGATGAATCCAGCTGGGAGTGGCCTTACCGCTTCCACCCTGAGCACTTCCTGGATGCACAAGGACACTTTGTGAAGCCTGAAGCCTTCATACCTTTCTCTGCAGGTACAGGCAGAACAGGTGGGGAGAGGGGCACCTTCAGGGATCAGAGGGTCCTGAGATCAGCTCCCAGGGCACAGCAGAGCCCTGGAGGAGATTCAAATTCAGATTCCAGCTCTTAGCCCTTGCTAGCTGCCAGACCTGTGATGAGTGCCATCTCTGAGTCTCAGTTTTCTCATTTGGGCAATGGGGATGATCATCTGTGCACTACCAGACCCCTCTAGGTTGTGAGGATAATCCTATAGAAACGGTACTCAGGTACTAGCCCAGCAGAAGCACTCTACACCAAAGATTGGTACTCACCTTTCCTCCTCAACTTTGACCATCACTGACTTCCAGGATGCATGCTTGGCCATTAACTAGGGGAGCCAGGATACCCTGAAGTGAGATCAGAACCCTCACTAGACATCCTGGACCCTGGGGCAGATCAATGGTCAGAAAGCCTGGAAGACACAATCCATCTAGGGGTGCAGCCAGACCAGAAGTAGGGTGACCTATCCCCTCTCTCCTCTGGCCCACCTGCCTCTAGTACCCCCAGAGGAGGACTGTGATACCCAGGACAGCAGTCTCCTCGGTGATGGGAGGAAAATGGCCCCCTTGCCCTAGGGGTCCTGGAAGTAAGCCTCAGCTGGCCTACCATAGTCAGTACAAGACTGGGGTATCCACAAAGGGGTACTGGGACTTCATTGTTGGCTGGGAAGAAGCAAGAAGTACGAGAATGGGCAGAGAGGAGACTTTTTCTAGAGCTGGGAGGGATCTCAGGCACTGAGCCCAGAAAGTGAGGCACAGAGAGGTCAAGGGACTTACAAAAATGGGGAGTGAAAAAGCAGGATCTAAACCCAGAGCCTTTAACTCCAAAGCCAATATGCCTTGCTCTGTTCCACATTCCCATGTGTTTCTCAAAGGAATCTCTAAGCCACAAGACTTTCTACTGTGTGAGTCTGGCACCTAAGGTTCCATTTTCAGACTTTGGAGGCTCCATTCCTTGCCCTTTCTAGAGCCTGGAGGCTCAAGGAGAGGGAGCAAGAACTAAGGAGGAGAAGAGGGAGCTGAAGTGATGAGGATTCCAGGCATGTCGTCCAGGGCATGCCTGAATAGCTGTGATCCTGAGTGAAACCAGGTGACTTCTCAGGTCCCTTCTAACTCCAACATTCTGGGCTTCAAGGAGGAAAGCGAGCGCAAAGTAGAGGAGGAGGAACAGGGAGATTGGGGGAATGTGTTCTTTAGACTGACTTCTAGGGTTATAAGAATAAGGCCTTTGACAGGAAGGTTCTTGGATCATTTAAAGTCTGTCAAGTACCAGGATATTGGGAAACCGTGACCTCCATAACCAACTTCCCTATCTCCCCATTCCATCTATTTTAAATACGGTACAGTTCACAAAAACTAAATTTCCCAACAAGTTTTTGGTTTTGGGGTATACAATGAGGTCCCCCCTATAGTGCAGAACAGGTGAGCCTAGGATAGGAAATAGTGTTGATGCAGTGGGAGTAATGGAAAGACAGCTGGATTCAGCTTCAGAGATCCTGGGTTCAAATCCTGCATCAGTAGTTTGCTGTCTGTGTGACCGTGGGAAAATCATGGAAGGTGGGCCTCAGCTGTCTCATTTATAAAATAAGGGGATTAGAATTGAAGGGCTGAGGTCCCAACCAGCTCTTGTTAAGAATATGTTCTTGCACTTATTTTGTGTGAGACCTTAGACAAGTTGCCTGTGGCTCAGTTTCCTTATCTGTAAAATTAGAAGGGTGGACTTGCTGGTTTCTAAAGTCCCTTCTACCTTCAAACCTCTAATCTTATGACTTTGAATCTTAGCCCTGAACACTTACCACCAGCGTCACTTCCCTGTACCTTGGTTTTCTCATCTGTAAAATGGGGGTGGGGTTGGACTTGATGGTTTCTAAGGCCTTTTCTAGATCTAAAGCTCTGTTCCTTTGTGAGAGCTAATTAGAGGGGAATCAGGGTGGTTGGAACATTTCCCCATCAGCCTGGGAATGACAGCATCCTGGTTTCCTTTATTCCCCCAATCCTTATGCTTGCCTCTCTCATGCAGGCCGCCGGATGTGCCTGGGGGAGCCACTGGCCAAGATGGAGCTGTTCCTCTTTTTCACTAACCTGCTACAAGACTTCAACTTTGTTGTGCCCCCAGGGGACTCCCTGCCCAGTGACAAGGCCAACATCGCAGTTATCTTAACCCCTCAGCCCTTCCAAGTCTGTGCTGTGCCCAGATAGGAGAGGGGCCTGTCCTGCCCATACCCCTCACCAATGCCCTTTGACTAACCTTGGGCTAAGGGATTATGTCACTGGGCTCATGGGGAATAAACTACCTTCTCAGCTCCTGCCTGCAGCCTTCCAATCTTGTGGGCACTGAGGGGAGGAACATGGCCATGTCAGGGTTAGGGAGAGCACATGGGGTTGTAGTAGTGGGAGCTGGGAGCAGCCCTGTGGGGGGATCATTTAGTCACAACTCCTTCCTTTCCCAGGTAAGGAAACTCTAGTCTAGAAAGGTTCAGTGATGTGCTATAGCCAGTAAGGATCACTGCTAGCCTTGCTCCCTGCCTCCAAAGCCAGGGCTCTCTGTAACAAGCTAGGCTGCCTTTCCTCTCTGGGCCTGTCTTCTCCTCTGAGAAATGAGGGGGCTGCTCTCAGTGACACCTAAAGGCTCTCTTCCAGACTGAACAGGCCTAAAGGCAGTGGGCCTCATTCCCCACAGGACCTCCACCTCTGGGCCAGTGACAGCAGCCAGCCTCCAGCCCTGAACTCTGTCCAGTCATCCCCAGTCAGGCCTCACTGACGAGTTTACTGGGTAGAAGGCCAACAAAGGTCGGTCTTATGCCCCCAAAAGATCACTGGCAGCTGAGGGTGGAGAGATTTGACAGAAGGAAACTAAAAGCTTTTGCAGTAGTCCCAGAGAGAGGTGATAAGGGCCTGCTCTAGGCTGGTGGCCTTAGTGTGGGCAGAGGACATAACCAAAAGGAGTGAAGGAAGACACAGATTTAAGAAGAGGTTGGAAATATGGTGAGGCAAGCATGGTGGAGATGGTGAACCTGGGGACCTGGGACTGGGGAGGTGTCCTGCTGGGAATGGGGAAGCTACAGAGAGAAGGTTTTGGGGAAAGATAATGAGACCTGCTTTATCATGTCCAGTTTAAGATGTCCAAGAGACAATTGGGTCTAATCCAATCCCATACATTTACAAATGAGGAAACCGAGGTCCAGGAAAATTTGTCCAAGGTTAGGTAGCATATATCAGCTATAGGTGGTGCAGTGGATAGAGCCAGGCATGGAGTCAGGAAGACCTGAGTTCAAATCTGGCCTGAGACACCCACCGGCTGTGTGAACTTGGGCAAGTCACTTCACCTTCTTGGCCTCACTTTCCTCATCTGTAAAATGACCTGGAGAAGGAAATGACAAATGACTCCAGTGTCTCTGCCAAGAAGATCCCACACGGGGTCTAGAGAGTCAGACAAGACTGAAACGACTGAGCAGCAGCAACTTCTGACCACAGAGCCAGAACGATGAGCCTGATCTAATGGAATGAAATCCTGTGTGTGAGAGTCCTGACCTGAATTAAAGCCATGGGGGTGGGGCAACTCCACAGGCCAGGCCTGGGCAAGGGGAGGGGCCCCTCCCACCGAAGTGGGAAGGAAGAGCCTTGGGAAGACTGTATCTGGGGTCATGGGTAGTTGGGGCCACCCAGTCACGGGATGGGCAACTCAATCAAAGCTCAGGTGGCAGGGGCCTAAACCCACCCCATGGAGAAACTGGGGGTGTTTAACCTGAAGTAAAAGGGGAGCTAGGGGTCATGACAGGCAGTAAGGACTCTCCTGGCTGAGGGTTGCTAGCCTTAGAGCACTGCCCGGGGGGTGTGACACAGTCTGAGTCAAAGCAAGACTCAAACCCAGGGCTTCCAGGTATAAGCTAGGCTCCTGCCCAGAGGGAGGGGCTGCTGGAGTCGAAATGGGACACTTGAAAAGAACAGGTTGCTCTGCCGTAAGGTTTCTAAAAACCTTAGAAAAGATAAGGCAAGAGCAGACTTCAGAGTTAATGGGATAGAACCTGGGCATCTGACAGGCATTGACCCTGACCCTGGTAAGCACTGATGGACACTGACCCTGGAAGTTCCTTAGTGGGCACTGCTCCTAGTAGGCATGGCCATGAGCACTGACGCACTGACAGTAGTGGGCATGGCCATGAGCACTGATGTGCCCTGACCCCAGTGGGCATGGCCATGAGCACTGATGCTGACCCTGACAGCCACTGATCCCAGTGGGCATGGGCACTGAGGGGTACTGACCTCAGTGGGCATGACCATGAGCACTGATGGACCCTGACCCCAGTGGGCACGGCCATGAGCACTGACAGGCCCTAATAGGCACTGAACTCAGTGGGCATGGGCACTGAGGGCACTGATCATGGTGGCAGAGTCTGGTGGACACTGCCCTGGGCAGGCAGGTCTGCTACTCTGCTGGCCTCACAGTCAATGGCTGGGGTGGGGGGTGGGGATGGGGGCACTGTTCCCTCTGAAGGTGGGGGAGGGATCTGAAGGACTCCAGCCTGTGGCTATTGGTCATTCTCCCCTACCCTGCTCCTCTCTGCCCCAAGGTGCTGCCCTTCCAGGCCCTAGACCAATGACCCAGACTCAGACAGTGCTTAGGTGCCCCAGTTGTGGCATTTCCATCCAGGCTTTATTAGGTTCTTCCTTCTTCAATAGTTCTGGGTCTTGGGGAGGTTGGGAGCTGAGAACCAGTCTACCCAGAGCCCTCGGAGCAGCTGTGCAACCCAGCTTGGCTCCCTGTCCATGGGGGACTCTGAAATGGACAGAAACACAAAGGGGTTGGGGGCTTGTCAGCAGATACCCTTCCTAGGCTCTACCCTGTTTTCTGAGGCTCTGGGAGGGAGAGCCCCAGGCAGACCTGGGGGGCATCTGATTTAAGGGGCAGTGGAATCCCCCACCACAGCCAGCTTCTAGGCCTCTCTTGTCCCCAATCTCAACTTTACAGCCAAAAGGAGAGGTGGATCTTGGACACAGGCCTTCTCAAGAGCCTTAGGATGGAGCCTTCAGGCCCAGGGTCCCAGCTCACCTGAGCTCCAGGCCTGGCTCCCCTCCCATCTATACCCCAGAACAGCTCCAGGGTGAGGCCCAAGGGACCTTGTGGTCAGTGCATTCCTCAAAGGTAGGGGCAGCAGTCACAGCCTTACCCTCTCCATAGACTTTGGCCTTCTGCTTGTACTTATTTTCCTGTGGGATGAAGAAACAAGGGGTAGAGAAAGGCAAAGTCTGAACTTCAGCCCCAGCTTGGCCACAAGATTGCTGTTTGGTCTTGGATAGATCATTTTCCTCTCTGACCCTTGGTTTTCCCACCTGTAAAATGGGGAAGCTGGACCCAACGATTCCTCAAGCTAACATATCTCTGTCCCTTCAAGGTGACCAAATACTTTCTTCATAATGTCTGGGGTGGGTCATTCATGCAACAATATGGTTCCCATTTGACAGATGAGAAAACTGAGACTGAGGTTCTGTGCCTTTGCAATGACTGCTGCAATGCTTGGTCTGCCCTCCCTTCCTCCCCTCTGCCTGCCTCAAGCTCCCTCATTTCACTCTTTGAACCATATCCTCGGTGCCTGGCCACAGTGCCTGCCACATACATGGCATCAACAAGAAATGCTTATTGATGGGCAACTAGATGGTGATGTGGAGTCAAAAGGACCTGAATTCCAATGTGACCTCAGACACTTCCTAGCTGTGTGACCCTGTGCCTCAGTTTCCTCATCTGTCAAATGAGCTGGAGAAGGGAATGGCCAGGTATTCCAGTATCTCTGCCAAGAAAAGCCCAAATGGGGGCAGGGAGAGCCAGACATGATCGAGGTGAGTCAACAACTTCTTTTTCCCAGTCCTCAGCAGGTTCTTTCAATTAAGGAAAGCTCTTTGGAACTCAAATTGCTGGTGGAAACAGGAGCTGGTGTTTGATAGGCGCATGCAGGGTGTCTAGGGGGACACTGAGAAGGCTGGAGCAAACTAAGGGGAGTTCTCCTCACCTCGGAGGCCAGGCGCAGCCCCTCTTTGCCCACAAAGTCCACAGGGTCCTCCATAGCAGTCACCTCTGGACCTGCGACCTTGGCAGTCCTCTGGGAAGGCTGTTGGGGAAAGGGTCAGGAGAGCTGTGAGGGCCAAACAGTGCAAGTGGGGGAGCAGGGAAGAGGAGGAGGGAAGGAGTCTCTTAGGCTCGGTCCTCTCCTTTCCTACTTCACTCTCCTAAGCAGCCAAAACACTGGTCCCACCACCTAACCTGAGCCTCAATGTCGGGAAAAAAGACCTACAAATCAGAACTATCCCCAAGGGGTGCCTACCCCAGAAGGTAGTGAGTCTCCCTGTCGCTGCAGGTCTCTCAAAATGGGTCCCCGGGTGACCCCCTCCCTTTGGAGGGGCCTCAGTGGGCTCCCCCTTCAGCCATGGTACTCCAGGGGCCCCTGGGAGTCACTTCCTGAGGATGGTGTGTGCCTCCAGGGGAGGACCAAACATTCCCACCAGAGGCTCATAAAGCCTGAGTTATAAGTGGGCCATCCATCAGAGGAAACTGAGGCCTAGGGAGGAAAAGGGACTTGGCCAAGGTCACACAGTCAGTAGGGAGGATAGCCAAGAATTGAACTTGGGCCTCTTATTCTAGATAATTCTAGATAATTCAATGATAATTCTTATCATTGCTTTGATCCCCACACCACCATCCGTCCGTCTGTCTGTGTGTCTATCTGTCCGGCTGACTGCCTGCTCCTTCTTCCACCCCGGAGGCCAAGTAGAAGGAAGCCATCCCCTCTCTTCCTGCTCAGCCTTTTAGAGGACCAAAGACAGCTCCAAGGTCTCCCCAAGCACTGTGTCCGAGTCTCCCCTAGAGGCCCCTGGTACTGTGTCTGCTTTCACTTCTCAGTAACCCTGGCAACTAGTAAGCAATGAATACAGTAGGATTTAATGCATGTTTGTTGGTTGGAAATGAAGCCAGATTGGGAGCTGGAAGACTCAAGTCTGTGATTTACTAATATGTGTGACCTTGGGCAGTGATGTAATGCCTCTCTGAGCCTCAGTTTCCCCATCTGTAAAATGGGGGGGTCTAACACAAGAGCCTCTGGCCCCCACCAGTCATAGGCCCCGGGCTCAGCATAACCCACTCACCAGCCTAGCTTGCCATTTCCGATTCTTGGTTCTTTGGTTCTGCTGAGGCATGAAGGGAAGGGAGAGAGAAGAGGACAGACGTCTGCAGGGCAGAAGTCAGGTCACCAGGCGGCCCCTGCCCACTCCCTCTGCCATCTCTTGGCACCTGGGACGTGACATGTCAGGGTGACCATGATGCTTACTGGAAAACATCCTTCGGGATCCCCTGATCCTTCTCCTTTCCCCTCCCCAAAGTTCAGGGTGGGGAAGCCAGGCTCTCAAGGTCTTGGGAGGGCCTGGGGCAGGGGGGGCAGATGTCACAGTGGTTTCTTACCTGGGTCACTGGATAGCACTTGTCTGCTGGCCCCCACACAGGCCTTAAAGTTTCCCCTAGGTACTGAGGAGGAAGAGGACAGCTGCAGGTATATGGGACAGTGAGAGGACCCTGCTCCGCAGGAAGCTAGCCCCACCTCTCCTGACCCACCCTGGCTCTTTAGGAGGCCTCAGGCTGGGCCGATGACCAGTTAAACAGAACCTCAGAAACACCAGAGACGTCACAGCCCTTGCCTCTGTTTCCTCTTCTGTATAATGGGTGATAATTGAGTTTAGGCCGGTTCTTTGGAGAGAGCGCTCCCCCCATCCTTGGGCATGCCAGGGAAATGCATTAGCATCATCAGTAGTACCGCAGGAAGACCTTCCCTCAGTCTGGTGCCAGCCCTACCCAGTTGCCCAGCAGAGGGGTGCCCCTACCTTTGGAACCCCCAGAGTCCCAAGGTTGTCCTCAGAGGTCTTCTCATGCCTTCCAGGGAAGAAGTAATAGACCATGCCTGCCAACCAGGGCAAAACAACTGGTCACTGCCACTGCCTCTGCCTCTGCTACCCCTGGGGGGATGCCGGAGGGCTCGCCCACCAGCCTCTCCCAAGAACGGGCTGAGTTCCAGTGGCTGGTGATTCACTCAAGCCCGGGGGAGGGGGGGAATTGTGGTGTCTTGGCTCCAAGATCTGTTATCCCTAAATAGCAGCTCTTGTGACCCCCTCCCCCTATGGCCAGGATGGTGGTCATCGACTCCGATGGAGACCCCTGGCGGAACAAAAACACGTCTTGCTCCGTCTCTGTCTCCAGTGAGAGGCTGGAGCTCCCAGAGCTCAAGGACCTTCCGGGAAGCTGAATGTTAAATTACAGGTGTGAGCATCAACACCTTGGAAAGAGGTCAGTGCTAGACATCAGAGCCTGATTTATTGTTATGTTCATTCTGGACTCAGAGTCATGGAGAAAATGTTAATAAGTTTTGGAGAGCTGGTTGTTAAATCATTTAACAGCACACCCTTCATAGTGGAACGAACTGCTGGATTTGGAGGCAGAAGACATATGTTTGGACAGAGAATTGTTAATATAATGACAGAAATTAATGCCAAATGTAATATGAACGGTCACCCCCTTATGCCAGAATTTCAGTAAGGTCCTTACACTCCTAACCCTAAGATAATGAAATTAGATCCCCCCCAACCAGGGGATCCTGCCTCATGGGGGAGCCCAGCTGATCTCAGCTTCTCCTTTCCTTGCCCCCTCCCCTTGGCATTCTTGGCATGAAGGGCACAGCAGCCAGGCTGAAGTGGCCTAGGTTACCACGGGCTACTGGGCTCTCACGAGGCCTTGCTACGTCCAGCTCCCTCTGGAGTCCCTTTGGGTCCCTTTGTTTGGGAAATCCATTGGCCACCCCCAGGCTGGCAGGTCTGCTGCCCTGTTATCTCAGTTAAAAACGCTTTATTCTTCAACTCACGGACTTTGATTTGTTTTGGAATTTAACAGTTCAAACCTCTGCTCTGCTGATATTTACTACCTGAGTGACCTTGGACAAGTCCCTCTGGACCTCGGTTTCCTTCTCTGTGCAATCAGGTTGCTTGACCAGGGCCTGAGGTTTCTGTCCTATTTCTCGGGCATCTGGTTAGGATGGATCTGAGCTGCTTATGTTACAGCCCCAGACCATCTCCCCCACCCCAATCACCACCACCCCCCACTGGGGTGGGGCCCATAGTGAGTGGCCCTGGTCTGGGCACTGAGGGGCAGGGGCGTGTGACTTTCTCACCTGCCAGAATAAAAAGTTGCATCACATACAGGGACTTGGAAACTCTGGAAAAGAGAAAAAAGTCTAGACACAGCTGGAGCCAAGAGGCTGAGCCTCCCTCCCCTCCCAACTCCCCAGTACAATAGCTTGGCGTGAGAAAAGCAGGCACGCCGACCAGAATCTGCCCCCAACACACCCAGGGGCAGAGGCAGCCTGCGTTCTCTAGTGAGCAGTCCGGGGCAGGAACCGACCCAGCGTCATACAGCGATCAGGAGGGCAGGGGGACGCCGGACCCCAAAGTTCCCCCGGTTTGTCCAGACGCTTCAAATGCCTTTCCACCTTGGACAGCTCCAGGGTCCTGGGGAGGGATACAGACGACCCCACTCTAGTGCCAGGTACTGGACTGGTAGAGGGGGTGGGAGGAGAGGTTGGAGCTCCAGAACACCTCCCCCCAAGACTGGGAAGGAGCTCAGGCTGGCCCCTGGAAAGCCCATCAAGCAGCTCTGCAGGGAGTCTCCTCAGCTAGGCTACTCTGGGCTTTTCAAGGCCCCAGGATCCAGTTTGGGAGGGGCATAGATGTTGCCCCCAGTGGACACTTCCCTGACTCTCCCCCATCCTGAGGGACCCACCAAACGCTGTGGTTTGGAGACTCCAGGGCTTGGGGAGGGAAACTCCTCTTGCTGTGGGGTGCTGGGAAAGACTGCCCCTCTGGGAGTCAGGGAACTTGGGGCAGTGCCCGACTCTGTGACCCAGGGCACCTCCCTTCTTTCCCTCTCTTGGCCTCAAGCCTCCTCCTCTATAAAAATGGTGGGTTTGGGCATCTCTGATCCTAGAGTAGGTGGCTAACAATGGCACCTCTCCTCCAGCAAACCTTGTCCCCTTTGTGCCAGGACGGTGTTATCTCACTGTCCTTTCCTTGGACTGACTTTGGCTTGGGGGTGCTGGGAAGGGCAGAGGGCAGCCCTTACCGAGCATAAGGAGACTCCTCAAAATGTCTGTCTCCTTTTTAGGAGCATTTTAAGGTAAACAAAGCACTTTCCTCACCACAAATACTGTGAGGTTGTTGGGGGTGCCTGCCTTTCTCACCTCTCAATGGGAGACGGCAGGAAGTTCTGCCATCTCCACCTCATTCCAACCCATGTTACCAAAGGGCTGTAAGGTTGGCAAAGCATCTGACATCAGGTGTTGCCTCACTGGATCCTCAAAGCAATCTCAGGGATTTTCTAGACGAGGAAACTGAAACTCAAGACGATTAGGTGACTTGCCCAGGGTCATACAGCTAGGAAGTGTTTCAGGCAAGATTCAAGCCCAAGTCTTCCTGCCTCCAGGCCCACTGTCCCCCACTGTCTCATCTTCCACTGGGCCTATACTGGGCAACCTCCCAACCTGTGTCTGGAAGTGCGAGCCCGGGTCTACCATGTACAGTACCTTTTTCGTGGACAACACAAACTCAGTCCCATCTTGGGCCTGGAAGGAAAGAAGGTGTCAGCCCTGGGCCAGTGCAGGGTAGGGGGTGGGGATGGGAGATCTCAGAGGATATGGATTCTGGCCCTGGGACCAGAAGATCAGAAGTGCCTAGGCCCCTCGAGGACCTAATCTGGTCTAGCCATTCTCAGTCTCTTAACATTTAAAGATTATTAAGGACTTGAGTAGCCAAGGTGCTGCAGTGGACTCAGGCCTGACTTCAAATCTGGCCTCAGACACTTACAAGCTGTATGACCAAGGGTGAGTCACTTCAACCCCTCCAAAACTGAAGACCTCCCCCCCAAGAGCTTTCACTTGCGTGATATCTCTTGATATTTACCATTTTAGAAATTACATTATTTCATGAAAATAGTCTGGACCTCACAGACATCCCGCTATGAGCCCTGGGGTCCCTAGGTCATGGTGGGAACCACCGCTTTGGTTTTATAGAAGCTAACACCAAATAAAAGCATTTTAAGCAAAGTGCTGGGGATGGAAACACAGACAAGACAGACCCTGCTCTCAAATGGCTCATGTGGTAATGGGGGAGACATGTCGTACACGGAACCAGAGGGAGGGATATACCAGTGGCCTTAGCTGGGCACTGCACCAGTCTTCAGAGTGAGGAGACTTTGCAACTTGGGGGTCTCAAAGGGCCACAGAAATAACAATAATGATGAAGCACACATATGATACCTTAGGGTTTGCAAATTACTTTAAAAAGACAAGTATTACCACCCCCATTTTACAGATGAGCAAACTGAGGCCAGAGGAGGTGACTTGGTCCATGGTCCCACATCAGAACCTGGAACTCTGGGAACCCAAAGGCCTCTTTCCTCTGTATCGCTCATGGCCCTCTAAAAAATTATGGATAGAAACTGCCCCTTCTGGGGAATGATTTCATAGAGTCACAGATTTAGAGCTGGGAGAGATCTCAGAGCTCCTTTGTCCAACCACCCTAACTGTTAAAATGAGGAAAAAGGCCCAGAGCTGAGACTCTGGGCTCCACCGGCCAAGTCAAGCCCCCTGCTACTATCCTCAAAGCTATTTCTGACTGCCACTGAGACTGGCTAGTGTCTAGAATTTCACCTTTAGAGCTTCATTCCTTTAGCTAGTGGCTAAGGCTGGTTAAAGCAGAAATCCCCTCTTTCCTCCTGATCCCCAAGGGAACAAACACATGATAGGGTGTCAGTGATTTTTCCTGGAGGGTGAATGGGCTCACTGCACTCTCTCTGCAGAGTTGGTTAGGGAATGGTGAAGGAGGGGTCCCTCCAAGAAGCTGGACTGGGTGATTTCTGGGGCCTTCTTACCCTGAGCCAGGATCTCCGTGCTCTGAGGGATCTGAGACTGGAGTCATATCAGCTTCACACTGAGTGCCCTCTCACCCCTCCCCTCCTCTCAGACTCTAGTTCTGGGTGACCCACCCACCTGCCTGGGGCAGGACCATCATCCTAACACAAGACTCCCAGAGGAGAGATCCTCGTGGCCACCCCTCCCCAGCCTTTGGAGTCTACACTAGGGATGCTAGGAGGGAGGGCTAGGGCCTGTGTGACATCACATCAAGGAGGGCTTTGTGATGGCATACAACCATCACAGCCTTGGGCAGGGGAAAGCCCAGACACACCCACCTTTAGGGTCCAGCGGATGGGATCAGGATGCCAGACTCAGCCTAGGGATGCCAGCACCAGTGCTGATGCGTAAGCTTAGCCCAGGAGGCCGATGCACCTTTATCCATTAAGAACCTACTATATGCCAGTGTCCATGAGAAGCACTGGGGGACACAGAGTTATAGCCCTTGAAGAGATGACATCTCATGGGAAACAGCATGGGTCCAGCTATGTACAAACATGCCACAGACAGGACAAATTGTGATTCTCAGCAGAGAGAGATTGGAGAAGGCTTCTTGTGTGTGTGTGTTGGCGGGGGGAGGCGGGGTAGCTGGGCCTTAAGAGAAGCCAGGGAGGCCAAGACAGGGCAAGCAGCCCAGACCAGTGGGGGGTGGGGGGGCACATGTCCCCCGCCCCCTATGCTGGTCACAGTGACCAGGGCTTTGGTCATGTACATAATAACTGGCACAGAATTGGATTGAGAGCTGAGAATTCCCCCATCTCACAAATAAGAAAGGAAAGAAGGCTGCACAGAGCTGGGATAGATCTTGGAGACCAGGAGGCCAACCTGCTCATTTTTCAAATAAGGAAATTGAAGCACAGGGAAATGACTTGTTCAAGGTGACGCAGCTCCTGAGTCAGGGTTCTCTTCACTGTACCAAGTTGTGTCCTTAACTGGTCAATAAGGATTTGAACCCAGGTCCTGAGGCTCCAAGTCCATGTTCTCCAAGGGAGTCTCCAAATGAGCATAGGCCAGAGGCCAAGACTGGGTCTGACAAACTCCAAGGGACTGAGACAGAAGGTAGAAAACCAGGGGCTAAGACAGGGCAGCTGTGAATGTCCCCAGGTAAAATGATCACAGATAGATTTTGAAAGAGAAGCCGCCTGCCCATACTAGAAGCCCCCAGCTTCCTGCCTCATGCTCCTTTTGGGCCCCCCTGTCTTGATAGAGATGCCTAT